>CAXIVR010000011.1:11669383-12977717 GCA_964035755.1 Teleogryllus oceanicus | reverse complement strand
GCAATGGGCGCCGGCCGGGAACGGGGAAGGGAGCGACGAGGATATTTACAGCAAAACTTTGGAACGGCCACGGCTCAGAGGGAGGTCTGCAGAGAAGCTATTGTGGCGCCTCGCTCGTATTAGCCCCTTTCGTCATTAAAACTCGCGGGTGGGGGAGGGGGCAGAGGAAGGGGTTCGCCGCAATTGCGGGGTCGCCGCCTTCCACCCCTCCCCTCCCCTCCTTCCACGCCCGCTGCCTTCGCAAGCGCCATCGCCGCTATGCCGCCCTCGCCCCCCCGCCCTCGCCGCCCTCGCCCCCTCGCCCCGCCCCCCCGCCCTCGCGCCCTCGCGCCCAACGCCGCCAGCTCTCTCCATCGCCTTCAAGCCACCGCAGATTTCGCCCACGCAAGTCGTATCCAGAGGGCGCAGGTTGCGGCGGGGAAATGGGGAGGGGGATGTTTCGGGAGAAGCGGTCCCGGCTGGAGCGGCGGGGGGAGGGGGGGCGGAGTGGCGAACGCCCTGAGCGAGGGATCTCGCGCAACGGCGGCGTTGCGTAGCAACCGGAACGCTCGACACACAACGACCGGCAACACGGGAAAGGCGCCTCGCCTGGTAACCAAACTGGATGATAACACCCCGCTTCTTCGACGCAAACCCGCCCGCCACCCGCGCCGCCCACCCCCTTCGCTCCGTCACCTCTCTCCCAAAGCCCCGCTGGAGATGCAAGCTGTTCACGGCTCAAATCTCTCTCCCCTCCCTCCGGCCTCAATCCCTCTCCCTTCCACAGCCACGACGTGCCGACTCACGTCCATGAACAGCACAAACTTTTTCTCAAGTTTTAAGGCATCAACATTTTAAAACGAGGGGTAGAGGTAGAAAGTATCGGTAGTTCAGCAGTGGGGGCGCATTCCGATGGAATCCGTTTGAAACGGCCCGATGCGTTGCGTTGATACGCAGAAGTTGCACGCACCCGCTGTAATCCCTGGGCGGGGGGCGTCATAAAAGAGGCACGAAACACGGCACCCTCCTCCGCCTCGGGCATCGTTTGATAAATCTATTAAATCCTTTGTTCCTCGGAGTACAGCCCGCTCGTGGTAGTCCCCCGTATTCAAATCAGCGAAATTTGCACCAACCGCTTTGTTTTTACTGGAACGGATTCCATAGTTCGAATAATTCTATTTAAGAACTCCCCATTTGCATTGATTTAAAACAAGTTAAAATTAGCTACAATATAATGTAGCAGAAAATCTCGTGGGGTCTCTCCCTATCGTTTTCAGATATTCATGTCGGACGCTATCTCGCACGTGAGGGACGTTTGCCAAAGATAACGGCTTTTTCAGGCGTTAATTGAATTCTTTCACTCAAAAGGTATTCAAGAACTTATCAGGGCAGCTCCCTCCCCGAGCGCTGAGCTGAGTATCGGCGGAATTCCTATTAATCACCAGAGCGACTTTTACGACGGGGCGCCGCGCGGCCCGGCAGGGGGCGCCGCCTGCGTTGTCCGACGAAGCGATCGACCGGCGAATAAAAGAGCGGAGCGGGAAGAGGCGGCCGGCGACTGAAGCTCGCGTTTTAGGGATTTTTCGACATCGAACGAACACATCGCCTTCAGATTTGAGGATGCTGCGATAAATGTTTAGTGCAGATCGTTGGATAAAACATCATCTCTGTGTATGTCGCTAAGAAAAGGAGATCGTTTTATATGGTGGCCGGCGGCGCTAGCCGAATTCGTTTACTACGCTCCGTCAAGTCACGAAGGTTAAGCGAATTCGAGACTCACGGGTTCTTGGTTGGGTGACCGGCCAGGAACCCCGGGATCTAACGGCGTCGAGCCCCTGGCCGAAGGGATAAAAGGCACTGACTGACTGCGACGTGACGAGACTTGACAAATATAGTAATTATAACTGTGTAATAATTACACAGTAACGGAGGATTATTCCAGAAATAAAAGCACATTAATGGAGGATTACTCCCCACTGCAAAGCGCTCAACGCTCCTTAAGGGGCTTAGAGACGCGTTGCGTCAAGATGTAGACGCAACAAATTTTTAAAAAAATTATTTACTAGAAACCATTGACACAAGTCGACACAAGTGTGCTACTTGCTGGATAGGGATTACTCTGCACATCTGCTTCAAACACAATTAAGGAAAAAACTGAAGATCATAGATTGTTATACAGGGAGAGCAGGCGCACAAGCAATACGCAACACACGTAAAATTTAACATACTTCACTATTGTGCGAGTCTCGGAAACGATGCGTTCTAGGACTTTAAAATTAGTTTCGTTCCCTAAGGAACATGCGGTGTTTCTTGTGCTGAAAATAAATAAATGAGACCATATAGACGTTCTATTATACTTTTAGATAGCACCCACACTTCTTAGCACAGATTGTCAGAAACGTTCAAAGTATAGTTCCAAGTCAAAGGTATTTTCATTTTAAAAAAAAAGATTTATAAACTGCCGAATATTCACGCAGGTTTACGTACATTGCTTTAATATCGATTTGCGTCCTTTTTCTCGATGATTGGTCGGAGCGTATCTCAGAGAAATTCGTTTAGAAGCCTAGATTAAAGTTTACGGGGTCTAAACGTGCATTATTGAAATCTGGTACTGGTACTAAGCTGAAAAATACACAAAAAGTGAGAAATTAGTATTGATGGGAATGTTATTCTAGACGCAACTCTCTCTTACAATGGGAATTAATTATCGCTGAATCCTCAAATATAAGTGATATGTTCTTTTGTTGATAAAAAAACACTAACATATGATAATCTAGAATAGTAGTTTACAACGGAGACAGAATGGAACTTTCGGGTGGTTAACGAAAGGGGTCGAAAGCTGAGTATGCACTGGCTACTAATCGAATCAAGATCCTTTTGATTACAAAATATATAAAAGAAGTTCATAATAAATTGTTTTATATGGATTATTTAAATATTAATAAATTTGTTTATATTTACAAATAATTGAAAATATAATTGTACAAAAATAATATAAATGTAATTTAATCAATTGTTTTTCAAAAGTCTTGTTCATGTTCTTTGTCTAATTGATACAAGTAATTGTATGCATTTATTCCGTATAGAACGTATTGTGTTACAACATCGCACACTTTCTCGCATTATTTCTAAATTTGCTTTTTTCCAAAAATCAAGAGAGTTCAACGAAAACGAGGCCCGCTTTAAAGCTCCCTTCTATCCGTGGAAAAAGAAGAAAATATTTGGAGCGATTTTTCAGAAAACAAAATTAAAATTTCGTAAATTTCTTTTATAAATTACGCAAAATCTACTAATTTCTTTTTTCTAAAAAAATTGTAGTTGATCTTTTTAAAGCATTTTGTTACAACAGACTTTGTTTAAAGCAAATATATCTGTCTTCAATTTTGTAATTTTGAAATGTTACCTTTGTGCAATTTTCGAAACAACGGAGAGTTCGCCAAAATGTGACTACTACGTTATTTTTACAGTCCCTTGATATATGTGAGGTGAAAATTCAAAAAGAAAATTGGAGCGGTTTTTCAGAAACAAAATAATTATAATTGCGTTTTATTTCGCAGAAAATCACACGAAAACTACTCATATTTTCGAAAATTTGAGCATAACTTTATTTGGAGATCTCTCTTTAAAGAAATTATTTCATTAAGGAAAATTTCTACGATATCTTTAATATTATAGTTATAGAAAGACGACCAAAAAACTACACTAATGTAATTTTCGAAAAATCTGGGATTTTAACGAACATGAGACCTACACATTCTCTCAAGAGTCCTCTACGCTATTCGAAGACAATGTTTAATAAAAAATTTGGTGCCATTTTTGATAAAAAAATTTTCAAATGTTTTTGAGGCTTTATGTAAAGTGCCCTCAAATATCTAATTATCCCTTTGAAACTTCCAAAGCCCTTCCTTTGATCGATCGGGGAATCAAATTTGGAGAAGATCGGCTGAATGATGTAGGCGCTATCGTTGACCATAGATTCACAGACAGACGTTTTGCCGTTCGATTTTTTCGGTATCAAGGACATGGATCAATATCAAATATGGATATCAAACATGGATCTGGCACACACGTGTTAGTGAGTTCTTATGCCGACAATTTGCCGTTTTTCGGCACACGAGTACATTTCCCTCGCATCTTACGAAGTGAATGCCAGAAAGTAAAAATATCGAGGATTTTCTTTTAAGAGTAGTCGATATAAGATAAAGTTTGGGGTTTCCTGGTCTAGATCAAAAGCGAAGGCAAATATTTCATTGAACTACACTGATATTTCTTCTATGTAATTTATATAGACTTCTTAATCTGTTCTGTCTCTGAGATGACCGAAATAATATGCAAAACGGCTGAAGTAAGCGAAAATGTTATCTGCTTCAACACAAGATTTCGATTAACTATGTATTTATTTGCGAGTGGAGATACTCATTATTTCGATGGTTTGGCATATTTTACGTAAGAATATTACTTATGTAATACCGTTCCTCTATTTTAAATGGTGAACACATCCCAGAATTACTAGGCGTAACAATATGGTCGTTTCAAAATTCTTTTACGGTCACATTATCTTTTCGTAATGTACTTTTCTTGATTTCTCCTGTGCACAGATGTAATTCTTTTTATTTTACATACATTTACAATTATTTCTTTGACAAATCCTTATTTATGTTTAATATTCCTGGAGAGAACGAGTAATAATACAACATTTTATATGAATGAATTGTATCTTAATTGAACAGAGTCCAATTTTAATAGCGTCATTTCAGCGTAGAATAAAACTCATTTCGAACATTTCATTCATGAATGAGTGTACTTCACAACACGGTTCATTTAGCGATTAGAATGGAGCAAAATTATCAAGGAATTTCCGCAGATTTTCCTCTCTAGTTGCTGCAAAATGTATTCAACATTAACACAAAATTAACAATTCAAAAGTGATCATTTTACATAGGAGAGTTAGTAATAATAATTACACCACGGTATTTTTGTTAATGTAATGTCAGACACACTATACAAGTGCTTAAATTGGCTTTCATACATATGATCTTTTTTTTTACAGTCATGAAAAATAATTACTTGTTCATTAAATTTTACTTACATTATGGAAAACGTTTCCTACAGTTTAAAATCGGTCTCGATATTGAGAGCAAAGCATGTTTTAAGGATGTCCTTACCAAAAGATCTACTTTAGAAACGTCTGCCTCCCTCTGCGAACAACTGTAACTTTAAAGGTTCACAATTTTTTTCAGGATATTAATTTACGAAATGGAGGTTCTGCTGATGATTTGGCCTCACTTGAGGTTTTTCGAATCATAAGGGGTTGATTTTGATGCGTACGTTTATGAAATTTATACTACATTTTTTTTTTTAATTTTCAAAACCATGCAATGAAATTTCAAAACAAATCATTTCTTGCAAAATAATACCCCGCCACATTTCATCCCATGTTCCGCTGCGAGCCAGAAAGAGCCGCTGCCCCTGCGGAAGGGGAAGGGTGGAGAGGGGTGGGTGGGGTTGGGGTGGGGTGGGGGGTGGGGAGTTGGGTCGCAGGCGCATCCGATGCGCCGATAGCGCAGATGGGCTCCGCGGGGAGACGGCTGTGCCACGCAGCGGTGCCCTCGACGCCCATCGGCCATCAGATTAAGGGCGCCGCTAACAATGGCACGCTGTTTACGGGCCCACGCAGACCGGCCCGGCCCTCATCCCGCCCCGCCCCCGACCACGCTCGCAGCCCCGCCCGCCATACTCCTTCGACGCAGGCCTCGCTACGCCGCCTCGCGTGGCGCGGCCTCCGACGTAGTACCTGCCCACCAACAGCAACAGGCCCTCGTTATCTCCCCTTTCCGCGTCCATGCTTCATGTTTTCCACAAACACTCGCCCCTTGTCGCATCACTTTTTACCACATCTTTCTTTATAGTCTTCATGTTTATCTTTTCCCGTTTCCAATTCCCCTTTCTCTATTTATCCCTTTTTTCACTATCGCCCTTTCCTTTTGTCATTTCTTATCTTCTTCCATCTGAATCCTCCGTCACACAATATAATTGCACTTTACTTTTCACCAAACTCTAATCTCTTCTCCATGTTACAAACTCACATATTACCATTATGCCCACTCAACACTATTTATGCTTTACCTTTGCAGCCTTTCAACAATCTATCTATAGCATGTGTCGTAGTAGTACAAACATCACCAAAACACACACATAAAGGACTACCGTCGGTCTATTCATAAATCCCACCGTTGCTGACACCGTTGCAATCACCTCTTAGACCTCCTTCACGTCCACCCCCATTTCCGTTCCGCATCCACCTTCCTCCGCCGCCACCACCACCGTCACCTTTCCAACACACAACGCCCTACCATCCTCATTCCTCGCAGGAAGGCTAGATGGGTCGCAAGGCCTCAGGCTTTTAGTGGAGGAGGTAACGCCCACTCGAACCCGAGTTATTCGGCGGTATTCACGTCATTAGCTTAAAGATAGAGGTAGTGAGGTGTTCTCCACAGTCCTTTCGGCAAGATTAGGTGTGGGATTCGTCCCAATCTCACATATATAAGTCCGACGAAGAGCCTGAATACCCATCAGGTTGTCTACAAGGATTCCAACGTACTCACGTCGATAGCTTCAAAGTGGATGGAGTGAGAAGACGTGTTGGAAGCCCCGAGCCACTCGTATCTTAGTTAAGGCAGCCCTCAGTTTGGCACTTGAATTCGCCGTGACACTACACGATATACATGGGAAATTGAGGAAGATGTATACTGGCGCATATGAGAGATGCTTAATTTAACTTCGGTGCCAGCTTGGAAAGCTAGCGGATCTCAGATGGCAGAGCGGCCCAACCTAAGCTACGTATATTGGGCAGGTTCCCTTGAAGGGTAACTGCGTTCCGACGGGATCCGGATACAAGCCTGAAGGTGTTCTTGCACTGAAAAGGGGTTGCTGATAGAGGCTTATGCCTAGCAGCCCACCCCGAGGCGCAATCCCCTCAGGTAGAGCAAGAAAGCTTCGGTATAGACGCACGATTTTGAATCTTCTGTCTCTCTCACGTCCACCACCTCGCTTTCACTGCCACTCCACTTGCCTACAGCCTCACCTCCCCCTCAAAAACAATATCACCTCCCCACCTCGACTTCCCCACTCCCTATCTCCACCACCCCACATCCTGAGCGTCCACCACCCCTACCACTGCCGCCCCGCCGCCACCTCCAACGTTGCCCCACCGCCGCCGCCACCTCACCACCCCTGCCCCATTACCGCCGCCGGGAGCGTGCGCCATGCTATCGGCCATAATAAAGTGGTGACGCACGGATCAGCGAGACCGTGATTTAGCGGACGGGCGGCGCGAGGACGCTTGTTTTAACACCGCCGTAATAGATACGACTCCTCCTCCCTCGTTACGCGTGTCGCCCAGGCCGGAGCGGCCCGCGGGGCGGGGGGGGGGGGGCGACGGTCCAGCGCCGGGGCCCAGCGCGGCACCGCCGCTCCCCTGCGTCCAGCGGGCTCCCTGTCGTGTTACAACGCGGCCGGGAGGTTCATTATATTGCCTCGGGCCCAGCGAATGTTAAAATTTATTTTATGGCCCAGTGGGGCCGCTGGATCAACGGGGGCGCGGGGGATGGGCGATCGCGCTAGGGTGACTGGAGGGGGCCGCGAGTGTAGTTTCTCTTTGGTGGGAACGATCGCGGGTTCGATAGCCGATAACGGCCACGCGCCAACCTGTCACGAGCGAACGGAGTTACGGCATTCTGAGCCATCCCCGCAATGAGAAGGGATATCTCGAATTCAGTTGAGTTATGGTTCGATATTAGGGAAGAGGTTAGTCATGATTGAAGTATCAACATGGAAAAACAAAATCGACAACGCCTTGTTTTATTGAATATATTTCCTTTTACACTCCATTTTTTTAAAAAAATTGTCATAATGGTTTCAATTTCATGAATTATGCATGCGTATGTTTATAGTTCCTTGGTCAGGATCTTAATTTACACGTGGAACAGCAACCCTCAGAGTAGCACGAACGTTGAGGTACGACAATGACGATACGATGATAATGATTTGGAAAATTATCCAATGAATAGTGAGCATCGCTTTGGAGTGAATGAAAAAATCCGTGGAAACGCTAACGCAAACTCGTTTATGATTACACATACTCCGGCGAGTCCCGCTCATATTGATTAAATTTCTGAATGCAAAGAAGAAAGTGAAGCCTCTGCGTAAATGACAAATGTTCACACTACGCTAAATTATCAAGAAATTTTGTGCTCTCAAATCGTGAATTCAATTTCAGAAAACAGAAGGGAACTAGGTTTTTCTGTTGTCGATGTCGGTGTCATACACAAAAAAAACAGTTACGTCAATTACGATTTCAACAGGAACTCCTAAAACAAAAACATAATTCCGATCGCAACCCCAAAGTATTCCTCTACTCTAAAAGCAAAAAAAGGTCACACTGACCGCCAACTTGAATGGCAAACGCCCAACCTGCCGGAGCCATCAGCCACCAGAGGTGATATTGCGTCCGCACAAAGTCGCTTGGCAGGTGACGCGCACCCGGGGCGGTGCGAGCCGGTGATATATTCTGCTTTGATGTATCGGGCCGTCGCGCCGGGAGGACGCCGCCCACAAAGAGGGCGTGGCCCGCCCGGGGGCTTCGGGGCGTCGCCCGGCACGCGTCTTCATTAGCGCCCGCCTTCCCTTCCCCGCCCTTAGGGAGCAGGAATAAATACGTCGCCCGCAGACAGCGTATTAGCATTAAATCACACCGCCCGCCAGCTAATACAATATCAACCGCGACTTTCATTACCCGGAAACGCGAGAGAGACTCCGAGAAAGACTCTCCGATTCGGTCCTTTAATTCGGCTTGATGTTAATTTGTGCGCGGCGTGCTAAGCGCAGCCGACGGCGCGACAGCGCGCGACCGGGGCCGGCGCGGCGGGCGGACGGGGCGCTGGCAGCGGCGGCTTTCCCCACAGACGTGGAGGAGGCGGCAGCGGCGCAAATTAAACAGGGGGTGGAGGGGGCGTGCGGAGCGAGGTGGAGAAGGACGGACGAGGACGAGGGTGGGGGAGGCGGGAGGGAGGCCAGGGGGCGAGTGTGATGAGATTGGTGCGGTGGAACGGAGAGGGTGAGAAACGCGCAGGTGGGCGGAACGGAGTGGGTAAGTCGTTGCGGGGTGAGACAAGTTGGGGAAATCAGCGTGGCGGGCGGATTGCGGTGGGAAGGGGAAATGCGGTGAAAGCCAGACGGGGTGTGGAAGGGTGAAGCGAGGAGAACTGTACATTGAGAAGAGAGGAGAACTGTACATTGAGAAACGAGGAGAACTGTACATTGAGAAGAGAAGAGATCTGTATATTGAAAAGCGAGGAGAACTGTACATTCAGAAGCGAGAAGAGACCGGACAAGGCGGAGAAGACAAAGAGGTGGAGCGAAGGAAATCGGGGCGAGGCGGATCGGGGCCGAGCGGGGGAAGCGGAACGGGGCGGGGCGGAGCGAAGCAGGGGGGGGGGGGGAGCGGGGCGGGGCGGAGCGGGGTGGGGCGGGGCGGAGCGGGCCGGCACGGAGTGGAGTGGAACAGATAGAATGGAGCGATGTGAAGCATGGTTAGGGGGTGCTTACAGGTCTGGGAAGGGTGGAGCGGAGAGAATGGAAATAGTTGTGACGGCGGTGGCAGGCGTCCAGTAGCCTTTCGTGCATCGGACAAGTGACGGCGTCTGCTCCGCCCTAGATGTGCACAGAAACCAGCGCCTGCTTTCGCAACTTTTCCACTCTGCTCTCTTCTTTTAGCTTTCACACCCATGTGGTAGTGTGTTACAAACTCTTTAAGCAATTCCTTTATATAAATGAATTATTGTGCTTCTTATAATTTGTATTCCTTTAACAGTCTATAGAATATTTCAATTATGTTATATTCTTTTAGCTATATACCACGTGTACGTAATGTTCACTCAACACACATTATCATAAAAATGTTTTATTTGTGGTAGACAACTTCCGAACAAAATACTGTGAGAATATTAGTGAGAAAATAATAGTATAGAATATTGTATAATAATAATAAAAAGAAAATGCCACGTACTAATGATGTACTCTAATTCTCACGCATAAAGACTACGATTCGAACCAATCTACCACGACTTGAATCTCTCTCTTTTGATCACAGCGTTTTGAGTCTTCCCATCACAACGATTACACAATTACATGTTTCAGGCAAAAAATCACAGATTTTCAGTATTAACATATGCCACTGCATGCCCGCCACTTTCACTGTTCACTTTCCTTTCCACATCTCCGCCTTAGACACCTCCCACCCCTGGAACGGCCGCGCCCGTTCCAGCCCTCCCGTGCATTTCATGTCCAACAAGCCTCGCCACTCGCAGCCTCGTCCCTCGCCCTCGTCCGCCCTCCCTCCCGCCCCCCGCCCCCGCCCCACCGCCACTAACCCCGCCACTCGCCGCCCCGCAACTCGCCGCCACGCCCCACCCCATGCCTCCCCCCCCCCTTCCCCCCCCGTGAGCCGGCCGCGGGCGGGGGCGCTCGAGCATCGCGCGGCTGGGTGTTGGCGCTTGCCGCCGGCTAATGAAAGTACATAATTTATCGCTTCCTGACAACGCGCGCCCCGGCATACCAAGGCCGCCCTCGCGAACACCACCCCGTGCCGCGCCGCGTCGCGCCGCCCACCAGCGCGTGAGATATATTAGCCGCTGCCGCCGCCCACGCCCCCGCCCGCCACCTGATCGGATGAGCTGCTGCTCGCGCCACCGCCCATCCACTCGCAGCCCGTGGACGCTTCGGGGGATGCAAATGCTGCTGTTCATTCGGTCAAAGCGACTCGCTAAATGAAATTTTCTCAGAATTTCGTGCGGCAATCATCTCGTTGATAGTGTTGATACTATAATATTAATGTGGATCTATGGTTGTCATGCTATAATATAGGACGTGTTTAATTCTACACAATTTGCGTGCTCGAAACTCATTTTATTACTCCCACACCACCACATTCATCTCTAATTATCACAGCTACGTAATGTTCTTAGAATCTGGTCATTTATGTTATATGTAATGACTACTTTAACAACTACGGTTATAATAAATTAATTTAAATTACATTTTAACTTTTTATCGAAATTTAAATTTTTAGAATCTCATTATTTGACAATTTAACGAAGAGATCAATTATAATTAACTGCTATTTTATCCATTATCGGGATTAAATTAATGATAACCTCTACGAGATTTTACATTTAAATTTAAATGTAGCAAAGTGTAAAGCACTACCATTCACTTTGCACGCTTCAATTGTATAAGTTATCCACTGTTTTTGAAAAATCTTTGTATCCATGGCAAACCAGTATGAAATTCTTTCAGAAATTTTGTGTAATACCTAATACAACGGGTCAATCTCATTTTTGAGTTGATTTTAGCTTTTACAGCATAGAGGGAAAGAGAAGTACCTTCGCATATTGACAATCAGATATTAGTGTTTTCAAAGCAAAGATATCGGAATCGTTCAAAATGACACAGAAAGCCTGTAAGTTATGTACTGAATAGGTGCTTCCGGCATGAAATCATTTATTTATCATAGTAAATTGCGCTGGACAGGAAGCTGGCAGGCAGCAGTTTATTGAGATGTTTAATTTCTTGAGTACTACTTGCGCAACTTTTCTGGAACGATGTATTGAAGAAATACGGGTGAACTGGGGTATTAGTTACAACGTCGGCCACTAAAGTATTTACAATAATAACAACCTCTGGAAAAAGTCAAACCTGCTACGTATGCAGCCAGGTCATCGCTCTGGGTAGGCAACAGTAGGGACACTAGATAGGAATTTTAAGGTGCCTCCCTTGACGAACCTGGATTGATTGGTTGATTGATTTTTTCGTGTTTCCGGGCGCGTCAACTGCTTCGGTCATTAGTCCCGTTAGTGTAGTGCATGTTTGTTCTCGGGAGATGGCGGTGATTTTCCTCCACTGAATGGCGAAATCCGGCACCGACCTACCGTCGGCTAGTGGGGTTTCCCCTAACCAGGACTCTCCCACCAACGGGGCACCGCCCCAGCCGGGACTAGCTCTAAGATCCCGACCGGTCTCCCGGAATATGTGGTAGTGTAGTGCATGTTAGTGAAAGTGTGTGTGTAAGTGGAGAGGATAGAACAAGGAAGAGGAAGGAAAGATCGCGCGCGGTCCGTGGCCCGTTTGGTAGGGTACTGGTCCGGCACTCGCCTGGTGTTGATCGGAGAAACCACGGAAAACTACCGATCAGAGCAGCCCGCTAGAATTCTCCTCCAGACAGCGACTGAATTCGACCTAGCTGAAAAGCTAGTGTCGAAAATCCTGCCGCCGTCAGGACTCGAACCTAGGACCTCCCGGTCAGAGGCGCTGCAGTGACATCAGTTGATGCACTGAGCTACCGCTACCGGTTTGACAAACCTGGACCTGCCTTAGCCATTTCTTTAGATAATGGTAATAAACCTGAACAGAAGTTCTCGACTATGAAAGTAATTAGCTTCTCTTTCGCGCCAACGAAATTGTAATGATTGGAATGTTGTCATCAGTGTCATCTGAGCATTTGCCTTCAACTGTTTATTGCTAAAGGGAGGGGGAAGCAAGGCCATCGTTTGAGAAAAAGTTTCGGGAGTAGTATATTGCAGACGACTCTACCTGCTCTACCTCTCAGTCTCAACCCTGAGGATATTCCGTGAAGAGGGCAATGGTCGTCAAAATTGAAGTTCAAACCGGCCACCTCCTGAGGCGCTAGGCGGCTGCTTGAATCTCTTCACTGTTGCTTCTGCCTCTCTTGACCACCCCATCCCATTCCATCCGCGTCACTCCCACTCGCTTTGCTCCCTCTACACACTTCATCGTTGCGCTCCATCTCGCCCCGTTCAACCACTCTTTCCCTCCGAAAACCCCCCGTTCCCCTCTCTCTTCTCCCCTCCGATGCCTCTCCCCCCCTATCCTCCAAACTCCCCTCCTGAACCGCCACTCTCCGCCTTTTCCGTCTCGCTCAAAGCCACCCTCCACTCCATTTTCCCCGCCCATCCCGCCCGCCCCGCCCCTTCGCTCCGGCCCATTCCACGCCGCCCCCCCTCAGCCCTATCGCTCCGCCGCGCCGGGCGGGCCAAGCGGGAGAGCGCTGCGCCGGGGGCGCGGCAAAAAAATTAAAAAGCTCGGCCCCGACGGCGGTGGATGGGGCAGGGGGCGGCCCTCGGAGAGGGGGTGGATTCGGACTGCGTAAAACCGAACGGGAGGCAGGAGCCTTCCGAGACGAGGCGCAGAGAGTGGGAGGAGCAGGGCGGAAAATGAGGGAGCTGGGCAAGGGGAGGACGGGGGGGAAAACCAACAGCGGGCGCGAAGCAGAACCGCAGAAGGGGGGGGCGGACAGATTGTGGAGCTGCGGCGCGGGGCGTTGGCGGGGGGGCCAGAGAAGCCAATCCCGAGCAGCATTACGCACAACCAGCGACGTGCCCAGTGTCTCTGCCTCTCCTTTCTCTCCCGCGGGAAAACGTCACGGCAGATACGACTTTGCGGCAACAAAATAAACGAATCCCATCCAACCACCCCTCTCTGATAATATAACGAAGACACACCGTGTCAGCTTCCCGCTGCCGGCGCCTCGGGGCCTATTCTATTCCAATGTATTTATATGACAGGGGAGGAACGCGCGGCAGAAAATATTGCTCCATTTTGTGACCCGGAAGCGCTTTCGAAGCACGCGCGGGCGAGCGAGCGGCCACGCCGCCATTGTGAGGGATTCGGCTGTCGCAGTTTCATTGGACGCCTGCATTAAATATAGCTTTCCACTCGCCAAGGCCGCACACCGAATCAATATGCCACGATGAAATGTTGTTCGAAACAATTGAGCTCCGCCACCTACGGTGTGAGGTAACAGAGATTGATTTAGAAATGTCCCCAATGGAGAGGGACCGGTGTGATGGATATTGGTCGGGCGCTCCATGAGCACGCTGAAAGACTGACAAAAGACAAGGCTTTCGAGAGCTCATTTAGTATTCCATTCAGAATGACCTTTCCAACTCGTCGTGTATACAAATGGTATTTATTGCTAGCATGTTTGCATCGTTATTAAATGGAATATGGGATCCACTTCTCGACCTGAACAATGCTTTATTTTCTATGGGTCATCTAACATCGCCTACTACTGATAGATTTATTACTACTGAACTAATGCCTTGCAATCAATGAGAGGAAGGCCTCCAAATACAGTAAGTGTGAGGCTTCAATGAAAGATTACCGCACAGATCATGTGTGGAAATATATAGGTAAAATCATACATATTACTTTCTCCTATAAACCATTGAGTTTTATTTTGTGAGTCACAATTAAAAAGCAAATAGATGAAATATTCTATGTCTGCACTGTCTCAAGAATTATAAAATGATCGAGTAATAACTATATAATGCATTACGTAAATTGAATTTCAAGGAATACATTTTTATTTAACTTCACCTAAAGAAGTTTAATGTCGATTATTATTAAAGTAAGACTAAATATGGTACATAAATTAAATCCGACAACATGGCTACCATGCAATACACAAAAAATATATTGAAATATTTGAATTCATAGAAACATTCAATACCTGTCTGAAGTTTACAACCTTTCTAAGATTTAAACCAGATATAAAAATAGCATACATGTTGTGATGATGGACACATTCTAATTTTAACCCCAAACACAATGAAAGCTTGTTTACGAAACTGGCCGTATAAAGACGTTGACACGTGAGGACTAATATTACCAAAACGCCCGGAAAAGAAAGTATCTTACATTTTTTGTCACAATTTCTATTATAATGTCTTATGTAAAGAAACTTGGTAAAAGAAATATTAAGACTTGATTTACCACTTGAGGAGAAAAAATATATTTTGATAAGCGCCGTATGTAAGATAGAGTTTGAGTAGAATTTGTTAAAAATATAATGTATAAAACTTTGTTACAAAAGTCACATTAGATATAATTCAATTTTCACCGCGTATTAACTTAAAATTATTTATTTTACTGATAAGATCGTCGCTAAAAGAACTAAACATTATTAGTTAAGAATAATCTGAAAACGTACATAATTTACGGTGATCGACAAGAAACTACCCAACGTCAAGATCTTGATGCCCACGTGATCGCAGCAAAGAATTTGTTTCAAAAATTTTAGTTTGGAATCGAGCAGGTGTACTGGAGGTGGCGATTAGATGTGATTTACATTAGTAGTCAAAACATGAAAATAATACTTTATTGGAGGTCATTGAAACATTTCATTTATTATTCGACCTTGGGTGAGTTAGTTTGAATTACACATGTATAGTTTTAACGAGTAGTATTTTCATGAAATTACTTCTTATTCATTTTTATGGTAATTTCCTTAGATAGTGTCAATGATGTACTTAGAAGCTACGACGCATTTACATTATTTTCTTCTGACTTGTCTAATGCGTTATCTGAAATGGGAATCGGCATAATATATTCAGTGCAAATAGCGCCTCGAGGAAGCACTAACCATTAGATTTAATTCAATCGATATTTTACACATGCATGTGTTTTTCGTGTAATCATGAGACGAAATCGGTATAAACCTCCTTTCTTGCACTTATTGACTTCATACATGATGCAAATTCCACGAATATTCAGAATAATCCAAGTACGAACATTGGAATGAATTCCAGAAACTCTCTGCCAAATTGCACTGAAGCAAGAACTTGCAGACGTTAATCGGAGGTGTAACCGGAGGTCGTGCTCACGTGAAACGGGCGTCGCCCGTTCCATTCGGTGCCCTCCGGAGAACAGCGCCGGAAGCGACCGGAGAACGCACTGTGGCGCATCCGCTCATTAAGGTAGAATGATCGTTACATCGACTACGGTCAAGTACCCCCAGAAAATACTTTAAATGAAAGCAAAATCTCCGTTCTTCAAGATTCTAAGAAAAAAATTGGCCCTTACCGACCTAAATTTTGAATTTAAAAAAATTTAATTAGTAGTCTCTTATAGAAAAACTTTCCGGGGGTGTAGGTTTCTCTATGTTATTGAAGAAGTTATACGGTGAAAGTACTTCTTTCTTTTATTCAATATGCAGTAATTTTTTTTAGAAATCAGATGGTATTAAATGTAACATACCTCACCGGGCATTCTGAGGAGTGATTGATAAAAAACTGCGACGGAATTCATTCGAGCCGGAAGTGCTGGCTCTCTGCCTAGGAGTTATGCTCCACAAATAATGCTATTGTCACCACACTTCCTCTTGGGATAAGAGATAAAACCACCCGAACTAAAACGTTTGTGTTACGAACAACCACAAACTATTTCATAATATTTTACTTTCAATGTAAACAATGTGCACTAATATTCAACGCAGAAAGAAAAGTACGGGTGCTGAAGTCAATCTAACTTATATTAGGTATTGCCAACTTATGAAAATGAAAAATCATGCGAGAGTCTATATTTATTAGTAAACATTGTTTTTTAGAGCAACTGTTTAATACTTCTCTTTTAACTATTAAAAATAATTATTAAAATGCTCATTTCACGTTTACAAGCGGCTATTGTTAATCTGTATACATAATAAATGGTAGAGTGTTTGACTAGCAACTGGCACGAAAATACCACCTTCAACGGGCGTTTTTGCTCGCGTCGCGAGCGTCTTCTGGCGCGACCTCCTCCCCTCCCTCCTCCCCTCCCCCCCCCGAAAGGGCGGTTCGTCCCGATACTTCACCTTCACCCTTGGGGTGCCCCGCGTCTAGTGACCAGAGGGCTGGATTGTCACCTCTGGGTACTCACATGCAGACCACAGCTGGGGCACCTGGGATTTGTGGAGCACAAGGCGGATTCCGGACCTGTTTTCTCCGGTCGGTTTCATTTCCTTTGCCTGTCAATCACTTTCTCCGGGTTATTACTGATATCACATGGCAAAGTATCTGATTGCCGTAAGTAATACCACAAGTGCTTTTGAGATTGTCGATTCATCTGAAAATTCCAAAAGCACGAGTGGAATGTAATAGAACTATTTTACGAATGAAATTATGTCCGAGTTCCAAAATGCGCCAAATATTCTAGGAGAATTCTAGTAGTTGGCTGCTCTGATCGGTGGTTTTCCGTGTTTTCTGTGATCAACACCACGGGAATGCCGGAGCAGTACCCTAAAACCGAGCCACGGACCGCGCGCACTCTTTCCTTCCACTTTCTTGCCCTATTCCCCCCCTTACAAATACACTAACATGCACTATACTACCACACATGCCGGGAGACCGGACGGGAGCTTAGAGCTTGTCCCGACTAGGATGGTGCCCCGCTGGTGGGAGATAATTGGTTGCGGGAAACCCTGCTAGCCGACGGTACGTCGGCACCGCATCTCGCCATCCAAAGGGGAAAGATCATCGCCACCTCCCGAGGGGAAAACCTGCACTACACTTATGGAACTAATTTCCTCGTTATTTGACTCGCCCGGAATCACTTACTTATTAATCATATTAATGTACTCTTTACGAACTCCTACCTTCCCTATCAATCTGATAACATCTGTTCTCCTCAACAATCGGCGGTATCAGTCGCCCTGGCATCCTGGCAACCCCAGCGCCACTGGTGGCGCCGGGCAGCACGCTCAGCCGACCTCTCTCCTCTAAGGCGCTCGCTCGAGGTCAGCGAGGGCTTTTCCCGTGAGTCAAATAACCGGCGGCGCTCGTGGACACCGCATTCCGGGGCGGGGAGGTGGGGCGAAGTTCGTGGCTGCAAGGCGGGCGGCAGGGTACACGCGAAGTGCGGGCGCGCTCGGCACCGACTCCTTCATTCTCATTTCGCACGAGCGCCTGCCAGCCCTGCCCTGCCCACCCCACCCACCCAACCGTCTGCCTCGCCGGAGACCAGCTCCTGAGCCTTTCCTGTTTCGTGGGAGCCTTCCGTCCTGCCCTACCGCCACCCGGCTTTAACGCAGACGTTTTCCTTCGCTGATCCAATTCACCGCGTCACCACCCATCACAGGAAGTTTGTTTACGTCGCCATCCCCGCCCCCAAACATCTATCATATATATCTGTAGCTATTCTCCTGTACCTTCGTTAGCATATTTCGAAACACATTCAATGTGTGCAGCCTTCAGAAGTTGTGCAGTTTCTGCAATCTTATAAAAAACTGCAATTATTTAAATAATACTATAGCTGTGAAGAAGTTGAGATGTGAGTTGAAAAGACTTTCTGACGGAAAAAATCTGCTATGGTTAGGGGGCGGATTTTGATGACGTAAAACATCGCCAAAATGATCAATAAAATGCTCTTAAAAGAATTTAAAAATGACCTAAAAAATATGATCAAAACCAGTTCGGATAAACAACCCAAGCTGTTGGATACGTTTCTGATGTAATCGAGGCTGTTTCCATTTGTTCGAGTGAACTCAACTCAGAAGAACAAACTTTTGGTTTGGACTGTTCTTTAGCAAGAAATCTCTTTCTTTAATTATCCCGAAATCGGCCAAAGAGGCAATGGCGCTGATAAACGTCAAAAAAATTACATACTTACATAGGCTGTCAAAACAATTTCTAAGCAAACAAACCGAATTGGCTACTGAGTAATTCTGTGAAGAACATTTGTTGTATCTCGTAAATATTATTTGAAGCAAGTACATTTTTAAAGACAGTAAAATCGATGAAACTAGCAAAAATGGATTAAAAATGATGTAAAACGTAAATAATGATTTATAAGTCGAAATCGACAAAAAAATCCAAACTCAGGTGAAAAGGAAAAAATAACATTTCATTAAAATCCGCCCCTAGTTATGATAAACCACCTCTAAGTACTCGCGAATGAGTAGCATGTTTCTCCGATTTATAATTGTACACAATGTTGTCATCAGTAACCTAATTCGTCTTAAAGTAGTATAGTTTTCACTTCAAATGTTAATTGTCTACTTTATCCATACGATCATAAACGAGAATTTAGAATTTCGTTATATAGCGAGCTTATGATTTCTCATAAAAACATTTATCGTCAATTATTATTTCATAAGTTTCCTTCGAAAGAGTAACAATTATGTTAACAAAAATGCTAAAATAGTCAATTACCGAACTTATTTTCTTCAATAAAGTGAAAACACAAAGGGAAAGGTGGTGCGCGATAGTTCTGTGAAGTGGCCATAAAATCTACCAGTGGAAAGAAAAAAACTCGCACTATCGCTTCCGTGTAACACTGCAGGTGCGAATATGCGCAACTGTCGCTAGCAGGTACATATTTTCATTTTCATTTAGAATTCCCAATCAAAGAACTTCCCTCGTCAGAACACATCATCAAACGATTCGACAAACAGGTCGACAGGTTGTCTTATCTTCATAATTTCGGCATCGACTAAGAACTACGAACAGTCAAACTTAATACAGAACAACATGAAGAGACAGCGGAATCGATGGCATGCAAGACGAATAGTTCAGACAGAAAAAAAATCAATAGCGGAAAAAGAGCAGAACAAAAAAATGACGTGACAAGGTAATCAATAAATGAGAAATATAGTTTACGAGTAGTAAAATGACTGTCATAGTTTAATGGCTGTGAAAGGTCAGGTCACGGTTATTATTATCCTAACAGTACTAATGTAAGTAAAATACAATAAATTTAGATGATACGTTTTGTTCCCCTTTAGCTTTGTCACATTGAATAAACCATTTGGAATCAGCGTAGGCAATTTTTACTGCCACAGGTCATGTCAGGCATGAAACAAGAATTATTGTACAAACTTCTCTGTATTTAAGTCTTGTGCAACCTGCTTAATATGTGGTCCTACCAACTATGGACCACCCTCATATTTTTTAAACAGTTCACAATAGAGAAGTGTAGTTTTCGCAACAATATGGAATCATGAGGCAAGTAACATGCCGTAGAGAAATTGTCTATAATATTTCTAGTTTTTGAAAAATTTAATCATATTTGATTTTTTAAATGGAACTACACAGGGTAAGTCACGTAACTTTAGTATCTCCTGTGATTTTTTAACATTTGAAGTTATTGAAATGCAGTTTTCAGGTATGTGTATGAAGGAATTGGGCTAACTGATGTATGTACTAGTTTCTCTTTTATAACTTTTACGAGATATTGAGGTAACTTTGTTTTTTTAGTGTAATCATATTTTAAGTCCACCTCGACGAGCGTAAAAAGACTAATTCAATCCTATACAGATATTCATATGTTAGATTAGCATTTTTGAGAAATTTTGATGTTTCGCGGCTCGTTTTTAACGGATATTGTAACACCCCGAGCGCGTGTTCGCAGTGAGAGCGCTGCGTGACCTTGAGTGGTGATCTGTTAGATTCAAAATATCCGTTAAATATGAGTCTCAAAAAATCTAAATTACACAAAAAAATTATCAAACAAATGTCAGGATCTTAGATATTATCTCGGCTGATGAGGTTCCCCTGCTGGTGGCAGATATCTGGTTGGGAAAAAATCCCGCTAGCCAGCGGTAGGTCGACGCCGGATATGGCCATCCAGCGCAAGAAGACCACCGCCGACTCGCGGGCAAAAAACGCACTACGCTTACGGGACTAATGACAATAGTAGTTTCCGGGAGTGGGATCTCAGGTCATCAACTGATGCCACGGCAGCGCCTTTGACCGGGAGGTCCTAGGTTCGAGTCGTGACGGAGACAGGATTTTCGACACTAGCTTTTCAGCTAGGTCGAATTCAGTCGCTGTCTGGAGGAGAATTCTAGCGGCCGGCTCCTCTGGTAGGTAGTTTTCCGTGGTTTCTCCGATCAACACCAGGCGAATGCCGGAGCAGTACCCTACCAAACGCGCGCGATCTGTCCTTCCCCTTCCTTGTCGTAACCTCTCCCCTTACAACACACACTTACACTAACATGCACTACTCTACCACATACTCCGGGAGACCGGTCGGGAGCTTAGAGCTTGTCCCGGCTGGGGCAGTGCCCCGCTGGTGAGAGAGTCCAGGTTGGGGGAAACCCCACTAGCCGACGGTAGGTCGGCGCCGGATCTCGCCATCCAGCGGGGGAAGATCACCACCATCTCCCGAGAAAAAACATGCACTACACTCACGGGACTAATGATCACAGCAGTTGACGCGCCCGCAAACACGAAAAAATCAATCCATCAACAATAGTAGTTGACCCGCCCGGAATCACAACCAATTTGAGGTACTAGATGCAGAGGCACCCACCTGGTCAAAATTATGCTTGCAGAAATACAACATATCCAAAGGGGAATCCTAAAACTACACTGATTTTCTGAATTTATTCCACTTCACTGCAACCAAATACTAGGAAGCAGCCTTCATGTAAATACATCAATTTGTATTTGATGAAATCTGATTGCAATGGGTGTGGGAGCAGGCGAATTGAAAGTTTTCAAGATTTGACAAGCGGATGCTCGCGGGCCGGCATGCATTAAATGCAAGCTGCGAGGCGGTGGGGGCGGCCGCACGGGCCGGCATTGCGGCGAGGCGGGGGCAAGCGGCGGCGAAGACCCGCCCCGAAAGGCAGCGGGCGAGGGTGGCTCAAGTTGCCTCGCAACTCGATATTGACTCGAAGTGAACCCAAATTCCCGATGTCGAACTCCAATTTCTGAGAGAATAATAGATTATATAGGCGGAACGAGCTTTGATTAAGCCCCCAAAGAAGACTGAAGTTGAATGCCTCTCGGCGGGCAGAGGGGTTCGGAGAGGCTGCACGGGGCCGGAGTGGGGAGGGGCCAGCCTTTGCCAGCAGGCGCTATCTCGGTTCTTCAAAGCGCCTTAGCGGGTGCTTCCGCTCTACTTGGAGCTTCTTTCTCTCTCGCGCCTCTTTAGTACGCTGATCACTCGAGACCATAGTCTACATGTTATAAAGCTGTTCATGATTTTACGTGTGTATGTATGTATCTGTGCATTCACGCGGGGGGGTGTTTACGAAAAATTTTTGAGTGACCAAGAAAAAAATATAGGGGGTTCGAAAAAAACCGTTACCCCAAAATGAAGTCGTAGGCTTCCGCGGCCGGAGTCATGTGAATGATCTTGGCTGTCCGGGTGACGCCGCGTTGAAGGCTGTGTTGCCAACGTTTCGACCATCTGCCCATCTATTCGTGGTCTTCCTCATGGCTGGTCTGCCCAGGCCAGCAGACCAGCTCTGAGGAAGACCACGAAAAGATGGTCGAAAAATCGGTAACACAGCCTTCAACGCGACGTCACCCGGACAGCCAAGATCATTCACGTTACCCCAACATGTTTAGTCGTGTAAAATGTAAAGCCATGTAATCCGCAATAGTAGATGGCGTTGCTCACGGGCGGGACGGTTGGAGTAGTAAGCAAGGCAGGAGGGTCTCCGATTGCTCAGCTGGAATGGTAAATTAATACGTGCACAGAATTCGTGCAACGTGCACAGAATTCACTTCATAGCACATCATACACAGTTTTTAACTGTTTTGGACGTAAATAAATAAATAAATACCCAGACATCCATGGTTATCCAGCTAGTCGAATTTAACAGCGTGCGAGAGGGAAACTGGCACCAATTTGCTTCTTAACTGCCGAGGATTGAAAATGTTGAAATAAATAACGAGATAAATGCCGAAAAATATTGATAAAAAGGTTGAGATGTGGTCAATGACGCACCCGCGGTGGATGGGGGCCGATAGCAATTTCTGGCAAATATATTTTTTGGTAATTGTATATTGTAACAAAATTCATTTAACATTTCATTTGACTAGATTAAAAATAACTACAAATACTGAAATACAAATAGTGTTTTAATTCGCCATAAATGGAAAATTCTTAGTCAGGAAACATCAAATCACCTGGACATTACACCTACAGTCATCCCAAAACAAAACTTCTGGTTGCACCACTGTATGTGTCTATGGCTAAATTACACGTGTGTGTATAATGGACGAAGTTCTATCGCCAGTTCAAACAAATATATCATGCCATGATTGAATTTGTACCTGATGCATTTCAGTGACTTAGTCAGCGCAGAAGGAAAGACCACAACGCGAATATTGCACAGCGCAAGCAGAGAGAAAATCGAGGAGAGATTCTCCAGAAAATTCACAAAGAGAAGTATCTGGAATAACATTTCGGATGAAAGCATAGAAAATTGACATTGCATGCAGTAGAAAACATGGGAATAAAACGAAAAACAGATAATATGTAAGAAGATGATAAAAAGCAGTCGATCATCTCCAGCAGTTTCCTAGTGGAAGTCACTATATTAAAAACAGAAACGAAGATCAATTGAGAAAAGAGCAACGATTGAGCAAATGCTGAATGGCCCCGTGTTTTGCTTCTGGACATAATGTAACTTCATTATCTGTGCACGTCTTCTAGAATTCAGTGGGAAATATAGTTATTTGAATTAACGTTTCCATGTTGTCGCGGCAGAAATTATTATTCCTTGATGAAGGACATCATGGATAAGAGCCCAAAATTTATTGCTTATTTATCCTTGAAAATATATTTTTATTACATGGGAGCGGTTTTTTTTTATTCAAAATTCAAGTAGTATATGACTTAGTGTAGGGATCACAGAATTTTGAAAATATGCACAGAATTCACTTCTCCCCATTGCACGTCATACGCAGTTTTAACTGTTTTTGACGTAAAATACAATAAAAAATAAAAAAGATAAAGAACATCTCAGGATGACAAAAAATATCGTATATTCACAGCCTCTGAAACGTTATTTTCAAATAACATATCGCTTTTAATATAAAATATTTGTGACAAATTTTCCTGGCCTTCAGTTTTATCACCCTCGTCCATACAAGAATTCCACATGTGGTTTTCTATAAATGCAACTAAACCCCCTTTCTAGTAATAAGGACTAGGCTGATATTCGAGCGCCATCATCGCGGGGCGCAAACTGAAGAACAAAATACGAAGAAATACAATGCTTCCTCACAGTATGACGCTCAGCAGCTATAGATATTGGCCCCATCACCTGGACCCCACCGTCACAACCCAAAAAATACTTAGGATTTCATCTGGACATAAAACTAATCTGGAAAACCCACATAGATATCAAAATTAAACAAACAAGAAATAAAATATTCCAACTCCGGCCACTAATCAACAAACACAAATCCCCATACGCAAACTGTACAACACTATACAAAACTATTATCAGAACACTACTACTTTGTCCGTGCCCCACATGGACAAATCCAACCCCCACAAATGTCAATAAAATTCAAATAATGCAAAATAAATTTTTAAGATTAATCACAAATGCCCCTGGTTCATAAGTAATAAACAACTTTATTCAGAATTAAACATCAATAGAATATAAACCAAATAGCACAAATATCACACAACTTCTACCAAAACCTAACAGACATACCAGCAGCATCGCATTACAAAGTACCAAAAAATCCTACCCACGCTCGAATAAAAAATAAGAGTCCCTTTTGAAGCCTTCCTCAAACTTTTAGCCAACCACGATTTTTAACACCGAGCTTCTCCCCTAGATTATCCTCTCCAATGTATAGATTAAGTTAGCTTAGATATTTTAACTAGAATAAGTTTGAAAATACATCTGTAAAGTAATTGTATTGAACGATGTACACCTTCAAAGTAAATAAATATGTATGAGCTATGGATATTCACAAAGTATTGGCATTCCCATATTAACGCATAGTCAAATCTACCACAAGCGGCGAATCTCTTGCCATAATCTACGTGTACATCTTGGCGTTAGAAATGCATTTCGCATGTATTAGTGGCACAAAGGATTACGTGGTCGAGAAGACCATCGAACAGCTTTCAGTGTTTATAAAGCATTTACATAGCAGCTCATTATATCAAGTATCAATCATAGTGTATTTCAAATTATTTTTACATTTACTATTTGAAAAATGGGTAAAAAACGTTTCGTAAAATTTGAGCCCAAAAAATTTTAAATTTGATTAACATTTTTGAGATTTTAAAAAGTTAATATTTTCAAATAGTTTATCTGATACAAGATTTAAGCATTCACTTTTCTTGACATTATTTTTAATATTATTAACATTTTGATATTCAACATATGTTAATGAAATCAAATAACTTATTTCCTGTTTTCAGTAATTGTTCACGGGAACATCAAATTGCATTCATGTTGCAAACAGGTAGTTTATACCCAATGTTTGGAAGCATTACATTTCAGAAGGTTGCAAAATTATCGGAATAAATTAGACAATTTTAGAAAGAGATCAAATTATTATGGGGAAAATTAAAGTCTGAAAATAAAGTACGGCATTCACAAATCATTAGTTTTATTAGAATAATGATTTATAGTCTGACTGTTTAAATTACTTTTTAATACTTGCTTAAATTGTATGTTCACTAGTAATTTAAATCCTGTATTGATTATCGTATATCATGTATAGTTGCAGTCGCTAATAACCTTGTCGTTGATACGACTTTAAATATAACTTTTTTTTAAAATTAAAATAGTTTCTCAATGTCAATTGGGCAATGTATTTAGTGTAAGCATATTGAAAACATTCAAGTCAGATAAAACAATGTAGGCTTTCACGGCCGGAGTTGTAGTCAAAGATTTCTTCCGGGCTGAAGGGCCGTGGTCCATTGGAAAACATATTTCCAGACGTTTCGTCGAACTACGGCAGATATCCTCAGTGGCGATGTGGTCTCGGACGAAGAATCTCCTGAAGGTTCCCGGTGACTGACCGGGAACCTTCAAGGAGGATTCTCGTCCGAGACCACATCGCCACTGAGATGTCTGCGAGTTGCGACAAGTCTGGAAATATGAGGAAATATGAGGAAAGAATCCTCCTTGAAGGTTCCCCGGTGACTGACCGGGGAACCTTCAAGGAGGATTCTTCGTCCGAGACCACATCGCCACTGAGGATGTCTGCCGTAGTTGCGGACGAAACGTCTGGAAATATGAGGAAATATGAGGAAAGAATCCTCCTTGAAGGTGCCCGGTGACTGACCGGGAACCTTCAAGGAGGATTCTTCGTCCGAGACCACATCGCCACTGAGGATGTCTGCCGTAGTTGCGGACGAAACGTCTGGAAATATGAGGAAATATGAGGAAAGAATCCTCCTTGAAGGTTCCCCGGTGACTGACCGGGGAACCTTCAAGGAGGATTCTTCGTCCGAGACCACATCGCCTCTGAGGATGTCTGCCGTAGTTGCGGACGAAACGTCTGGAAATATGTTTTCCAATGGACCACGGCCCTTCAGCCCGAAAGAAATCTTTGAATTCAAGTCAGATGTTCTTTCAGAAATATTCTGAAGGCAAGTTTACAAAAACAACGAGATTTTCTGTAGGAGCTTCATGTTCAAGCAATCAGAAGCATTCTGAAGTGCATTAAAATTATATTTATTTTAGAGATATAGTACTAAAAAAACTACTTTTGTAAGATAAGTCTATGAATGAAGACTCACTCTTGAAAAATGTGCCGAACTTTTGGGGGTAAGTAATGTTGTCAATAAAAAATATACGTATGAAAAACGTTATATGAGGGACTTTCACAATAATTAATCATAAATCTTTAAAGTATACAACCATTTTAAACAGATAATTCATGCGATGAAGATGAATTTACATAAAAGCTGTCGAAGACCAATGCACACGAAGGATATAACGATGAGGTGCATTTATTCTGTGCCAAGTACCGAACAACAAATGAAATCTACCTAAAATTAAATTTCAAAAGATTGATTTTGAAAAACTGTCTCGTATATTTGTGTCGCAATAGTCATGGAACATTTTTTTATTGAAAGAAATTTTCCGGAGCTTGAAGTAACGCCCTCAATTAAAAATTCGTCCAAGTGGCTGATCAAGGTGGTTAGAGCGTAAACTTGTTTCAAACCCTTCTTGTGAAGAGTGTTGAGTTCCATTCCCACCCTTTTCATGAACATTTTTCCTTTCTTATACTTCCTTATCTTAAATGTATTTGTCGCGCTCTGCTGAGCCCATATCTGAGAATCCCGCAGTTAAATTACTGCCTAGTGGACGATTCAAAATATATCCCATTGAAGGTAAGAGAGTAACTGAACCTAAAGCCCAAACAATGTCCCCAAAAAAGTTTCAATTTATCTAGAATTGAATAAGTCCTCCAATCTCAAGAATTTCATTGTAAAGGTACAGGAATCCGCAAAACACAGAAGTTTTCAGGGAAAGGAAATACCTCGGAGCATTTTTATAGCGCGACTTTCGTCTATTCCTTTGCATTGCGCGTCGTCTCGCTTCATTCAAATCGGGCGCGGCTCACTTCGGCGGTGGCGCCCTCCGTGCGACCGACACCCCGTGCGACCCCGCCCCCTTCACCCCCACCCTCACCCCCACCCCCTCACCGCCTCTGAGCGCTCGGACCCATCGCTTCCTTGTTTGCCTTCGATGAGAAAAACCTTTCAACCGTTAATCCGACCGGCTGAGAGCTTTTAGAGTAATGTAATAACAGAAATGGTCCGGGTCGTCTAAACAGGAACGGCAAAGTCAGGAAAAGAAAAAGATCTGGAAGTTCCCCACTTCCTCAATTTCTTCTCTTCTCTCCAGCATAAATGGAGTGAACGTTGTAACAACATTCGTTCTCAAAATATGTTACAGAGTTGAGAAGGACATATTGATTTTTTTTTTCAAAGGATGATTTTCTCCGATAAGTAGCATACGTTATTCCTGGAAATAATTTAATTTGATGAAAACATGAAGTTTTGTTAGTTTAATACATCTTTTGAAACTCCAAGAAAACGAATAAAACTAGGAAGAAAGAGCTCTGGTGTATATAAATGAGTTTCAGAATTAAATGAGCCAAGTTCTTATAACCTCTCACATCGTTACAGTCCAAAATAGGAAAATCAGATCTCAACGAGATTTGAATCAGTAGCTCGTAAATCCAAATTAATTCTCTCAAAATATGTTCAAGCACACAAATGTAAAAGGATACCATATGGGGTATTAGGGGTAATCCCGTGAGTTGAATTGACGCGATGTATTAACATTAAGCGCTCTTCTGAGCACCAGGATTTTGCGCTAGGGCATGAAAAGCGAATGCATGTTACGCGGTCAGTCAATGTTCGTTCATGAAGGCATTTCATATGTGAACTTGGTGTCACAGCCCTGAGATTTTGAGCCTACTGCAAAACCAGAAATATTTCTGACTTGAATTGATTACGCTCTCACCAATAGTATGAGAATATCTGCCATACAATTCTCCATTAAATATTTAAGTCATTGCCAAACTTCTTTCGCCAATATAACAGGTGAAATGTACTGTTTTCTGTAAGTATCTTAGATGTCATTGTTGAGTGTATTTAATACAATATAATGTATATTTTATGAATTTCCGTAACTAGCATGAGTTTTACATTGTTAGTTTGATTATAAAATTATTGTATATTTGAATACAAATCTAAACCGGAGCCCGCCAATTTTACGCCGAGTTTTTTGCCTAAAGTTCGTTGTTTTCCGGCACACGATTACATAACTTTCTCTTTTAACGAAGTACTTTCATAAGGGCGAGAAAGTAAAAATTAATGAATTGAATAACTTAATTATTCATAGGAAAGTTCTCTATAGCAAAGAGATAAGAGTAGGCTAATTTAATCGCAAATGTCACAAAAAGGTTGATATACACAGGAATTTAAAATTTCGCATAATTATATCCATTTATTTTCATTTCTCTATAATATTCAATCGGACTTTAATGAACTATTTTAACTTTCATTCGTCATGAACATGTAAGTATGGTACAGAAAGAGTTTTTTTTAATATTGATTTATTGCAACGTCCATTCAAAAAGAAGCTCTTTTGCTCCAAGAACAACGAGAGGCCCTAAAAATGAAAAACGATGCAATAACGTCAAAACTTTTTTCAACTGAAAGCAGTACTTTATATCATTCTCCTCCGTTATTCATCGGTAACAGAAGGTCTTCATACTTATGGCGAGGACCAGCCAAGCATGTAATAACAGGATTGCCGCCAGCAAAAACTGAAAGGGCCTGGACTATGAAACTTCAAACGAGCAGTTCCTTTAATGATTTCCTGCACATTCTTCGGGTATTCTTGTTTCGATTTCCGAACAATAGACTTTCAGGAACAATATACTATTTGTTGTATACTAAACAATAAGCCAACGGGCAAGGAGAAATTAAAATCTAAGGAGAAGTTAGGAAGTGCTAATGAAATTATTTTCAATATAATTCAACCTCATTGTAAGTACTCTTTTCTTCGACTTCCTAAAAACTTACATTTTGAGTCTAATTCAATTTTCTTTTATTTAATAATGTACTACATACGCATGCTTTTTTATTAAAGTAATTAATTTTCGAGACTTAAGATCGAAGACTGTACTGAATTATTCCGTTTATACCACATTTCTTGGTATCATGAGTCGAAATAATATAATCATAAATAGCCACAGTGTTCCATCACACAATATTGCCTGGAAATTTAAATTTTAAATAACCAGAAACTGCGAAGCTAGATTCAACATTTCTTCAATGTAAGTTCCCATGTACACCTCCAAAATT
The DNA here is from genome assembly GCA_964035755.1 of Teleogryllus oceanicus. NCBI lineage: Eukaryota > Metazoa > Arthropoda > Insecta > Orthoptera > Gryllidae > Teleogryllus > Teleogryllus oceanicus. The sequence continues at coordinate 12,948,305 of CAXIVR010000011.1, read as the reverse complement.
AAGAGAATCTTAAAGATCGAAATCGATATTTTTCATTTATGAAAAAAACATCAACAAAAATAATGTCCTAAACATCCAAACGGCGTACATTTAACGTAATTGATCGAGTAACACAGTAATGTGATTAGTTTGCTGATAACTGACAAATTAATTTGCTTAATCGAGTCGTTTAAACGCACCGATGACATAGGTGCAGTGACAAGACATGCTGAATAATCGATCATTTTGTCATCATACATTTGGTGAAGGATTGTCATGTCTATAACAGAATACACGACCATTTCGTTTAATTGGAATGCATTATTTATAAACTACAGTTACATTACCTTTTTGCTTATTATTTGCTCTGCGAAGGAAATTAAGTTACAATCAATTTCTGTAACAGATTGTTGGGATGTAGAAGGGTTAAATTAGTCATTAACACGGTTAGAGGTAAACCTGTCACTTCCAAATACGGAACATCATAACCATACTGTAATAGGTCGGGTTTCACCCTTCCTCTCCTCCTTATATATATAAACCTGCCCACACGTTGGGCGGTCACTTGTAATGGGTTGGGCGGCCTCTCTACACGCCCGGCACGTTATACTGTTACGTTTAATAAATTGCCCTGCTCTAGCCCTTCTTACGAACAAACCAATAAACACTAGCCTCGCGTTGGGTTGCCAATATATAACTTTCCCCTTTCCTACTCACAATTGCCCCTCTGCTAACTTACCTGGCCTTTTCACTCACCTGGGCGTGGTCTGCGGTGCGTCTGTACAGACGCGAGCAAGGTACTGCGCTCACGCGCGTGGATCATTCTAATGCTACGTAAATGATTGCGAAAAACATATTGATTTTGCGAATCATGACCCCTAAAATGGCCATGAAGTTTATTCAATCGCCTCCGTTATCATGTTTCTTTTCAATTTGCACTATTTAGTGCTGCAACAGCACTGGTACCTCTGACGGCACACATCAATACAACCCAGCATCAAAACAACAACAAAATAAACATTTCTCCTCCCTCAATACACAATACATAGATATATATACTCTTTCATTCACACAAACTATTTACAAAAAACAAACAAATACCATTCACACATATAACTAAACCCCAGAATGCATTCTGTCGAGATTTCCGTCTTAAAATCTACCAATTACACGACTTGGTCTTCGACAGAGCTTTCTTCAATCAAAACAAAACAAACAAATGTCAAAATACTTTGGCTCACGTATGCTGTTGCCTCTGCGACGAATCTGCGTGTCTGGGGGTGATTATTCACGCCCAACAGCGCCTCCGTTGTCGCCATCAGTTCCGGAACACTCGCATACGCATCACAGTTCCTCATGGTGTCGGAGTTCACGCTGCCATCTTTTTTTTATAAACCCTTCAAATTATTAAAATCTCACTGAATTCGAATCAACTTCCGCGCCTCTAATTATCAATGCAACGTCGCGCTCCCACCGTTGCAAAATTTCTCGTACCGCCGCTCCCGCTCGCAAGTCCAGCGGGCGTTGCCGAATTTCAGAATAGTTCCGAAAATTCCCCTTTCTTTTATGAAATTTTCTTTCCACGACTGTTACACAACGTACGTAAAATATTCCCGGTTACTATTTCGGATGATGTTCATAACTTCCGCACTTTACAAAAATTTTCAAGAATCGCCTACGCGAACACACATCCTGCTTTCACCAAGTCCAGGCACATTCCGGCAAATCTTCTTCAACCTAGCATTGTTATCCTTGCTTCAGCACTTTTCCCGATCGCTCGATAACTGACGATCGCGTCACCTTGGTTCTCTCAAAATATTTAATTTCTAACGTTTTCCGAAACACTTTATTTCCGTTTTAGTTTTGATAAAATTCTCCCGGCAATTTCCTAAAATTTGATGTTCTCCTCTTGTTTTCTTTTGGTCAAAATCCTTTATTTTCCCTGTTTTCCGTTTTGAATGTGAAATGGAACGCACTGCATTTGTTCGCTAATCGCTTCCTCTTGCTTGAATTAATTTATCTGTTTTATTAAAATTTCGATACTTCCGTCAAGATATTTAAATGGGATAAATTTTACCTGATGCAGCTAATTTTCTTCTTTTCCTCTCGAAAGTCTGAATTTGATATCTTATCGCGTTTTCTTGCAGTATTCGAAAACCCTCTTCTTTATAAGCGTTTCATCGCTCCAACAATGGACTCCATTAATATTTTTCCTTAACACAAACATGCGAAATACGAAAATTTCAATAACTTTTTATTGCCTGACGCGATTTCACTGGGATAACTTTCAAAATGTTTCTAAATCACAGCCGGATCTAATGTTTATAGTCCAAACTCGCACAAGTATCGGGTTCGCTTTATTCTCTTCCTCACTCGGTTTTATTTTTTTACTATGGCGTCTTTGCTGTAAATGTTTTGAACTGTTTATCATCCAAATGCACACCATTGGGGATCGTGTAAATCATTACAATACAAACACTTATCATGGTCGAATAATTCACAAATCGTGAAGGATGGGTAGTTATATCTTTGGAAAATGCACGAAAATTCGCAAGAAGATCTTTTTCAGTCAAATCAAACGTAAATAAATGTAATCTTAAAAGCTCATCTCAGAAGATTTTCCAAAAATATTTTAAAATTGCATAATGTTCATAATTTAATTTACAGAGAAAAATAACAAGTTTTTTGGTTCAAATTATCTTATATCACGAATTTTATATTGAGAGCAAAATATAATATTTGTTTCTTTATAACTGGAAATTTAACTATGATACTTTACTACAGAGTATGAAGAGGCTCTTCACTGGAAGGAGCTTTTAGGGAGCGGTAGGTTTTTATAAATTATTTTAATTGTCAGAGGCGATGAGTATATGGTTTAGTAGTTATTACCGGGGAGCGGTAGTGACCGAGGGGGAACCCGGTAGATCCCTCAGGGGCTGATAGGTGGCAGCTGGGAAGGAGTCAGGCAAAATCGGAAAGTAGTTCTGACAAAAGAAAATGGGAAATATGTAAAATAAATGGTAAATATATTTTACTACATAAAAGTCTAATATGTAAAGAATGTGATGTGCATAAATGTATCTCGTCCAATTTTTGGCATTAATACCAATAACAAGGCAGATCATGGCACTAATACTCAAAAATATCCAAAGGTAACAGACAAATAGTTTTCATTTTTAACAACTCTTAGGGGTTCATTGTAATTTCAGCTTGAAGGATAGCTTCAATTAATGAAATACGTATGTAATTCCAGTATTAAATATACCACTAAGGTCCGAATTAGATCCCGGCCAATTACGTGGAATTTATGAAGGACAAAGCAAACTTTCCGCTGGTTTTCTCGGCGTTCTCTCGTTTTCCTTTCCTCTCATCCCGCCATTTTCCCATATAAATTCGTCCTTATCAACTCCTCATTAGATCATCACTCATCGTCCTCAATAATGTCAGTGGGCCGCTAAACGCAAACTCACAATAATTTACAAGGGTAGCCTCAGAGGGTCGAGAGGAGAGGCTATGATATCATTGTACGAGGGCGAATCAAAAAGTTAGTTACACTTCCAAGGTATGACCATTTACGAAACCACGTACACATAGGCTGCCCGGCTATGACAACATACAATGTAAGCTCACTTTTCCACATAGTCCTCAAGGGACTTTAAACATTTCTCGGAACGGTCAACCAATTTTCCATTCCGGATACCTAGAAATCACCTCCAGCGCTATAACCGGGAGCGGTAGCTCAGTGCATCAACTGATGTCACTACAGCGCCTCTGACCGGGAGGTCCTAGGTTCGAGTCCTGTCGGCGGCAGGATTTTCGACACTAGCTTCAAGCTAGGTCGAATTCAGTCGCTGTCTGGGAGAGAATTCTAGCGGCCGACTGCTCTGATCGGTAGTTTTCCGTGGTTTCTCCGATCAACACCAGGCAAATGCCGGAGCAGTACCCTATCAAACCAGACACAGACCTCGCGCGATCTGTCCTTCCTCTTCCTTGTCCTATCCTTTCCACTTACACTAACATGCACTACACTATCACATATCCCGGGAGACCGGCCGGGAGCTTAGAGCTCGTCCCGGCTGGGGTGGTGCCCTGCTCGTGGGAGAGTCCTGGTTAGGGGGAAACCCCACTAGCCGACGGTAGGTCGGCGCCGGATCTCGCCATCCTGCGAGGGAAGATCACCGCCATCTCCCGAGAAAATGCATGCACTACACTAACGGGACTAATGACCAGAGCCATTGACGCGCCCGGAAACATGAAAAAATCAATCTATCAATCAAGCGCTATGTAACCATTTGGAGACAGCTGCGTTCACACCCTCATCGTTTCGGAATCGTCGTCCATCGAGTTCCCTTTTCAGCTTACCGAACACATTATAATCGCGTGGTGCTAAGACTGGACTGTATGGAGGATGTTGCCATACCTCCCACTTGAATCGTTGCAGCAGTTCGGACGTTTGGCGGGCCGCGAGCGACAAAGTCACACTTGGGCTCAATTTCCCCGCCACTTTTCTTTAAAGACGTTACGCAACTGGTTCAACGTTTGATAATACGAACGCATCTCCGATTTGGAGTGAGCATTCAGTTGACGCGCCATTGATCCAGCCCGCTCTGCACACGCAATACGAGATACCCCACCAACCTTTCTATCGGACGTGTCCGCATAGGTCACGGTCCGGTCATGACACACAGCGTGCTCTCACGGTGAGCTAGTGTAACTTAGTTTTTGATACGCCAACGTATTATTTGGAACAGTAGGTGAAATCAAATCATTATAAGTTACCGGGTGATATAATGAACCAGTCAAGATGTGACATTCTTTTCAGGCTCCATTAAAAAAAACACTTTCGTTCAAAATTAGTAGCCTAACTTAAATTTTTAAGACAAGAGTCATTTTTTACTGATGCTAACTTTTTTCAAATATCCCCAAACTCTACCTTACATAGCTAGAAATATATTAGCAGCATGTGTTAATATTATGCACTAATATGCAAAGTCACACAGTCGCTCTAATATAATATTGGTTTTATTGGCAAAACAGAGAAAAATTTAGGTCAATTAACAAATAAACAGCAGCTTAATTGAACATATTAAGTCTTACATTGTAACAAGGTTAAAAAAGGACGACTTTAAGATGATAAAAACATCTAATAAATTTTGAAATGAAAAAATTAAAATTTCTACTAAAGAGACGCGTGATATTTTCAAAAACAAGCTCACGTGTGACAAAAGACATTTTATCTTCCTTTGTAATATTTTACAGGTCAGAAAAATAATAATTATCGCTTTTTTGAACCATAAAAAGTTTAGTTATATCTTGGATACATCCGAAGTAGAGTACGTGAAGTGTCTTTGAGTGCTGCGGATTCATTGGTTATTTACTATTTCTAGGTGCGTCAACTATAATGGTTTTAGTCCCGTAAGTGTAATTTATGTAATATCTCGGGCTACGATTATTCTCTCCCGGCTTTTGAGAAAACCTATACATAGGAGTCTCACCAGGCATTTCCCCAGCGGGGCACTGCGCCAGCAGCGGACAAGCTCTAAGCTTTCGACTGGTCTCCTGACATGTATGGTTGTGTTGTGTATTTAATAGTGAGTGTGTATTGGGGGATTCAAGAGGACAACGATGAGAAAGGAAACATCGCGCGCCGTGTTTGTCCCCTTTATAAACGTTCTGCTCCAGAATGTATCTAGTACTGATCGGAGAAACGAATACTTCATTAACTTAATAATTCTACAATTAATTTAGATTTTTAATTAATTTTATGCATACTAGATATGTGCGAGTGTATTACTCAATCGTTTAGGTCAGCTGCTGGTTTCAGCATTAATTTTATGACCCTTTTCTTGTTTAGAACTGGAGAGGTTAACTTAGTTTGAAGATGCCTGACTTACACGAGAGCAAAATAAATTAATGTCTTTCGCCTCGCCGTTCAACCCTTCCCTATCTGCTCTGGTTTTCCCCCTCCCCCCCCGCAGACACTTCAATTTTATTAATAAACATTTGCCGATTGGTGTGGATTGGGTATTGAAGATTAGAACAACAGGTTCTTTGGCCTTGTTTTTGACAAAAGAAAAATTCTTACCGCCCTATGGTATTTTAGAGAAATAAAATATGGCATTTACACACAAGTTTTTGAACAGAATGGGAGCCAGCATCCCTTCGTATTTATTAAGATACTCAATGGTTTATAAGAGTATTTCTTAATTCAAAATAAACATTTCTTGAATTAATAGGTTCAATTAAAGTATAAGTTGTGTTTTAGGCACTTTTGATAAAATCTGCCCATTTCCAGATTAGTTTTCTCCCTTCCTCGAGTCTCACGTTTGAACCTTAAACATCAAACGTGGAAATCAAACAAGAAGCACTTTTTTTAATTTATTGGAATAAGGATTAAGTGTTGATGTGCCGTACCCGAGTCTCCGTAAAATTTATGCTAACATTTATACACTTTTATACATTTTAACTCCCAAGGGGCAGTTATTTCACTTTCATGGATTATTTCTAGTATGTACCGAGAAAAAATTATCTATAACTCACAAGTGTAGTTATAATTAACGTGTTCGTTGGAAAAACGGAAATATTGGATAGAGCTGATGCTTCATTAAGTGAATTATGTTGGGCAATTTGTAATAAATATCCATTTTGCTATAGCAAATTGAATTGCTGTTTGGGCCGTTTTTCACTAAGTTCCTTTAAGCAGCATGTAGGTTTGTGTTGGCTGCAAACAAGTATTTTTCTCAGCTTGGCTGAGTGAGTTCACAAAAACGTAATTACTTACGTACTACTGACGTATAAAGTACTGTAGAAGTACGCTGGCTTGAAAGTTGCCCGTGAGAGCAAAGTTAGCTGCTTTTTGCATCATGGGTGGATTGGCAATGGCCCCGACTTCTAACACAAATGCATAATCAAGTAATAGCTTCTTTTATTCACAAAATAATACCAAATAAGGCGCACAGTAGTACGGATGCAAAGATATAAGCGATAGTAATGTAACATGTTTTCGTTGCATACTATTTTTACGTAATTACATTCTCCTAGGGCTGCTTTTAAAGTCGTTTCACTTGAAAATATCGATATCTACCTATAAAACATTATACTTCTATTGAAAATAATAGATAAAACGTGCAAAGTGGATGATCATTCTGTCAATGTGAGATTAGAGTTATCTGCAACGAGTAAAATGTACCCACTACTATCAGTAAGTACAAAACATCTGACTGAGAATTACCTCTTTCAGTGCACCCTACGTTCACAGTGAAAGGTGGTATTTTGACCTTATATTATAATTAAATAACATTTCTTAAATTTGATTGCGACCCTCGCCAACAATACTACTATAACGGAAGCAAAAGGAGAAACCTAGGAAACCGGGAGCGGTAGCTCAGTGCATCAACTGCTGTCAATGCAGCGCCTCTGACCGGGAGGTCCTAGGTTCGAGTCCTGACGGCGACAGGATTTTCGACACTAGCTCTTCAGCTTGGTCGAATTCAGTCACTGTCTGCAGGAGAATTCTAGTGGCAGGCTGCTCTGATCGGTAGTGGTTTCTCCGATCAACATCAGGATTTCCGTGTTTTTTTCGATCAACACCAGGCGAATGCCGGAGCAGTACCTTACCAAACGGGCCACGGACCGCGCGCGATCTGTCCTTCCTCTTCCTTGTCCTATCCTCTCCCCTTACACACATACTTACACTAACAATCACTACACTACCACATATTCCGGGAGGCCGGTCGGGAGCTTAGAGCTTGTCCCGGCGGGGGCGGTGCCCCGCTGGTGGGAGAGTCTTGGTTAGGGGAAATCCCACTAGCCGACGGTGGGTCGGCGCCGGATCTCGCCACTCGGCGGGGGAAGATCACCGCCATCTCCCGAGAAAAAGCATACACTACACTAACTGGACTAATGACCACTGTAGTTGACGCGCCCGGAAACAAGAGAAAAATCAATCAATAAAAAATGAAACCTAGGAAGAGATCACAAATCTCTTAACCAATATAAGGACTACAAAACCTCTCACCGCGTCTTCCTGACTTCGCCTCTGCACGTTGCGAAGTGCCATAACTGCGTGATAATGTCTTAACTATCAAGCCCTTTGAGTTATCCCAGCAAGTAACTACTTCGTTCGCAACCACAAACGCGGAATAAAGTCCAACGAATCCTGTGCGCGAAAGCGCGAAGTAAAACAATATCGCGAGCTTTGCGAACTCGCGCGCGTTCCGCGTCCACCCAACGAGAGTCCTTTAACGTCATGTAGAAAGTGCTATTATTTTCCTGGAGCAAACACGCGGCGGCGGCGGCGGCGGCGCGGCGTTTCCAGTCGCCAACATCAATAAGCGCTGGCCCAATACAATTAGAACGCAAACACGAGCTGTTGGTCAGTTGACTCGTTCTCATCACGCAAAGAGTATGGGTGTCGCGCGGCGCGATGCGGGGCGAGGCGGAGCTGGACTGGGCGGGGGGGGGCGGAACTAAGGAGTAGGAAAGGGGCGGAGCGGGGTGTGGAGGAGGTGGAAAGAGGAGGGGATGGGTCGGAACGGGAGGGGTGGAGACGGGAAGGGGAGGGGCTGGGTGGGAACGGGAGAGAAGCGTGGCGGGGAGAGGAGTGCCGCAGGCGGGTTAGTTTGGTTTGGTTTTCTCGTGTTTCCGGGCGCGTCTACTGCTTTGGTCATTAGTCCCGCTAGTGTAGTGCATGTTTTTTCTCGGGAGATGGCGGTGATCTTCCCCCGCTGGATGACGAGATCCGGCGCCGACCTACCGTCGGCTAGTGGGGTTTCCCCCAACCAGGACTCTCCCACCAGCGGGGCACCGCCCCAGCCGGACAAGCTCTAAGCTCCCGACCGGTCTCCCGGAATATGTGGTAGTGTAGTGCATGTTAGTGTAAGTGTGTAAGGGGGAGAGGATAAAACAAGGAAGAGGAAGGAAAGATCGCGCGCGGTCCATGGCCCGTTTGATAGGGTACTGCTCCGGCATTCGCCTGGTGCCGCAGGCGGGACTGGGTCGGGCGTGGAATGGGCAAGGCAGAGTGGGCGGGGGGCGGGGCGAGGAGGAGAGGGCGTGGCGGGGTATGGGCGTGGAGGTGAGCGGGCGTGCGAGGAGTGGGCGGGGCTGGGAGTGGGCGGGGCGGGGAGTGGGCGGGGCGGGGAGTGGGCGAGGCGGAGAGTGGGCGAGCGGAGTGTGGGTGGGGGGGGGGCGGGGAGGGGGGCGGGGTGGGGAATGGGTGGGTGATGCGTGGGCGGGGCAGTGGCGTGGCGGGGTGTGGGCGTGGAGGTGAGCGGGCGGGCGGTGAGTGGGCGAGGCGGGGAGTGAAGTGGACGGGGCGGGGAGTGGTCGGTCAGTGGGCGGGCAGGGAGCGGGCGGCGCTTTCGCGGAAGCGAGCGCTATTACGTTGATTGGCCGCCGGCGAAAGAGCGGAAGCGAAGAGGTCAGCGCGGCGGCCGCCACTCGCCCATGCCCAGCGCCCAACGCCCGCGGCCCGGCCTCGCGTTCACAGGGCAAGCGCCGCGCGCGGGCTGGCGGATAAACGACGCACCGCGGCGCGTACAGGATGAGTCGCAAGCAGCAAAATATAACTTAGCAGAATGTGGTTCCGAGATAGAGGAGCCAACCCTGCCCGTGGGATCGCCTCAGATTGAGGAACCATTCCATATTGAGAAGTTGTTCATACTGAGAAATTGTTCCTATTGAGGAATGTTTCCTATTGGGGAACTTTTGCAGGTTAGAAACTGTTCAGGTTGAGGAAATGTCGAGGTAATGAGTAAAGGATTGTCACAGGTTTTGATCAGAGATTTGGGGAGGGGCTTCATATTTTAAAGTATTACAGATTTTTAAATCTTACACAACTTTGTAAACTTTAAAAACAAGAATGCAGGAGAGCGAAAAAAAACAACCTTACGATCAACGTATGTAAATGTATGGTATCTTACCAGAGATATGAACTGTTCAAGGGAACTTTAAAATCTCTACCCAAAATGACAAATATTTTGTGCTAATCCTCCTGTTCCACTCACATCACATCAGTCTCTCCATACAATTCAAGTCCTTGGGTTTCGTCAACGTTTCTTAGAACATTGTATTGGATCAACCTTGGAAACGACTGTGGTAGCTTCATTTCATTAACTTGGTCGGACCCTTAAATATGCCAACATTTCGTTTCCATGTCTCTAATTTTTTAAACACATCCAACTCTCAACTGAGAAATGAATGTTCTATCTCAATATTATTAAGCAAACTCATTCGTTCGGATGCATGTTCGGAATATCATCTAGATATGCGGCTCCTCCTGTATTTCGTGACGACCATGTCCCACGCCAAAGCAACACCATGCCCTTTCCGCAAAAAAGACTTTTCTCCTGAAATTGGAGAAGACCAATCTGAGAACTAATATAATTCTAAAAGAGATTTGAAAGTACACTTTAAACAGTTATTCAAGAAATAATGACTCCTGGCAACTACAACCCCATCAATATTTTTGTGACCTAGAGCTCACAAAAAGATTGATGGGGTTGTAGTTTCCAGGAGGTTATATTTATGGTTGAAGGGGTTGATGGGGTTGTAGGTTGCCAGGAAATTATATTTTTGTAGGAAATATGACTGTACCAATGACACTAATTGCAATTTCAATAGTATTGTCTATTTCGATGAAATTTCGTAGTGTGCTTATATGAATATCATGATCCGGCAAAACTGATGATAGTGTCACAATCATGGATTATCCATGCGAATCTCAAATACAAGGATACGGAAATACTTCTCAATGCTCCTGGAAGTCATAAACGCATAATTTGACTTCTCAATCCTACACATTTATTAATATCTGTGGCAATCATTGTTACCACACATCTTATTTATCTAAATTTTTATTACAATTATTTTTTAACTTTTTATTTATTTTTATTTCTAATCATTAGTGAACATGATGTGGGCGCATCAGGTCATGAATCGATGCTCTATTTTATATCTACTTTGTTCTTTAAAAGAAACTCTTAAATGAAATAAATCTACCATCTTCAATTCATTGTGGGAATCGTCTATAGTAGTAACAGCATACAATTAGTATGTTACATTTAACCAAGTACTTTTTTTTATTTTTTTAAGTTATTTTAATTTTGTATAGATATACAGTCGCTTTATTACCATAAAAGTTAACAGGGAACTTCACAGGTACAAAAAATAAGATTATACAATCGCAAGCTCCCGTTGTGCTTCTCATCAAGGCACCGCAATTACACCCAAGGACGTCGGTGCATGGAAAATGCATATCGCTTGCGAGAGCAACTCGTCAACTCGGCGTGGAGCCAATGGCGCTCAGAGCGCTTTCAAGCGGCAAAGTTGAGAGACGCAGCTCCGCGCCTCGGCATCTCGAGACCTCTAAGCTGCGATTATCAATCCCTTTGTGAGGCAGCGAATATCTGAAGGCGGCGCTGCGTCCCGCGTCAAAAGGAGGTTCGGAATCAAACGCCGGCGCCTCTCGCTTTGGGCCGCGGCCAACCGGCGTCCGTCTGAAGGACACGCCCCTGCACTCGTGCGTCGATCTCGCCATTATATTGTGGAATGTGGTGTTTTGAAGTAATGATCCAACCTTCGCTGAACTACGAAAAAACGCTTCACACACAAAGGGAAGAATGGTTCACACATTTGAATGGACCTCTATGATATTTTGAATCAAATAATCCGCCTGTGTGATGTTGAATATACGAAGATATAAATTTAATAGTAATTTCCATTACAAGGCAAGAAAATGGATGTTTCCGTTACTATGAGAGATACCGGATGAATCCGATAAGAATCTCGTCGTGTCGTAGGAAGTCACATTTGCCGGGTGATTTCAACATTTCATTTCAGTCCCCAATTTTATGACAATTTGTCCGTATGATATACAAATTTAATTAACGATCGCGAAAATGTATTTTTCCTTTTCAGGTTTGGTTGGAGGATTGCATTCTGTTTCTTAATCGTACTTTCAGTACAAGGATGGAAAGTACTTTCGTCATACTTACATGCTGGTGTTAAGAAAAGTTGAACTTACATATCCGAATATTTTATAATTATGCGTCACATTCTACACGATTCCAAATTTAAAAACTTGCTATTTTTTGAAGGAAACTTCGGGGCTAAAAAAATACAACGATGACGGTCGTAGAGTCAATTTTTCAGGAAACTATCGTGATAAATTTTCATTTTTTTTAAACTAGGGATATGGTGTAAGAGATCTACCTGTCGTAAGCACATAAAGAATGAGCACATGAACTCATAAAGCATCCATATCCAAGGCGGGATGCCAACCTGCGATTCTTCGAGGCGACATGACGTGGTAATGGTGATCTCAACGTAATGGCCTCTAACATCCGAATCTGTTACAGCCGGTTTTATTACAAAACATTGTTTTAATTAATCGTATTTGTAAAGCATATTAACCATTTTTATTAACTGAATATCCGACATAACATTCACACAATAAAATATTTATCAATATAATTTTTAATTTATAAAATGTTGCAAAATGCAACACTTTTAATTAATATTCATTACTTTTAAAGTCTGCAACTGTAATGTAAGCAAATTTCTAGAAATAAGTACCCTTATTCAAAAGCATGTGTATTTAGTCGCATTGCATTGGTACAATAAAAACTAAGATATAATGCTTTTTTCATTACATAGGACAGAACAATAATCTATGTGTTTGATTTCCTCATGCTCTATTGCGTCAGGTACGATTAACAATATTTCTTAGTTTAGGAAAACTTTTAGAAATTAAATGCCAGAAACTGAGTGGAAGGAAAAAATTGCTTCATTTATACAACAATAATGGTAGAGAAATCGTGAAGAAATTCTTTCATATGTGAGTAGTATCGTAACAACAATCAGATTTGCACAGAAATCTCCACGTTACATAATACCCGTGAAATTGCCTCGGATACACAGGCGAGGATCCAAACTTCCCCAGTCGCCACTACCGGCCACCGCACTGAGCGCGCCATTGCCCCCACCATATCCACCACCGCCACCTCAACTCCTCTGCCGCCGTCTCCGCCTCCGGCACCATCACCTCGCATTTCGCTTCTGTCAACCCGCGTGGCTCCTGTCTTCGACTGACCAACGGGCTGCTCTACAGTCGGGGCTATCTCCGCTAATTAGCGTCACTGCCGGTGGCCCTAGCCCTGGAACCTCCACCTCCCCTGTCGCCCAGCATTGCGCTTTCCTACTGGGGACGCCGCGTACCTGCCTACCCCACTGCTGTCTACTCCATTTCGTGTACCTCCTCTTCTGCTTCGTCTCCCATCTCCTTCATCTCATGCCAATTCATATACCAAACCCACCTACGGCAGTTACTATCATAATCTCTAAAATAACCAAAATAAACATCTAAATCACAACCAATATGCCAACTACTTTGCGAACTGCTTTAGCAACCATTATACCCACCACTTAGGCATTCACCTAGACAAATCCTCTTACCTCAATTTTTAATCGAATTCGGAAGTAATCTCCAAAGCAAATAAAGAAAACAATTTCCACAAAACATCTTAAACCTAAACCATCCACTACGACAATCCTTACACCAAGTCCTAGTCAAGTTGCCACCTCCTAGGTCAAGTTCTAGACCACCTCTAGGTCAAGTTCTAGACCACCTCCTAGGTCAAGTTCTAGGCCACCTCTTAGGTCAAGTTCTAGGCCACCTCCTAGGTCAAGTTCTAGGCCACCTCTTAGGTCAAGTTCTAGACCACCTCCTAGGTCAAGTTCTAGGCCACCTCCTAGGTCAAGTTCTAGACCACCTCCTAGGTCAAGTTCTAGGCCACCTCTTAGGTCAAGTTCTAGCCACCTCCTAGATCAAGTTCTAGGCCACGCCCTCTCCTCCGTCGCCGGTGGGGGCGCTGCGCGGCAGATTCGCTGGGGGAACCAAGCAGGGCCGCGCCCGCGGCGCCGTCACTCGGCGACCGCGTCGGCGCCGGCGCCAGGCCTCGGATTACGCTCGGGTGCAGAACTCGTTATGAAACATTCATGCCGGCGGCTTAGACGCCGCGCCGCGCCGCGCCGCGCCGCCCCGCCCCCTCCGGCTGCGGAGAGACGAGGTGTGGCGCGGAGAGGTGAGGTGAGGTGAGGGAGGTGAGCACGCCGTGCAAATGCAAGTGGCGGCAGGAGGAGGCCGCGCCGGGCGCCGGAAGTGGGGACGGCAGCGCTTGGCACGGCGACGCCGCGCGCCGGGGGCCGCGCGAAGCAGCCAATGCAATTCGTGCCTCGCACGGCCTAACGTTTACTATGCCACAAAGGCAGGGGGACGACCCGTGGCGTAGTGGCTAGGGTGGCTATCGCTTGGAACAAGGGTTCAAATCCCTCTCGATCCATGTGGAATTTGTGGTGAGTAAATCAAATTCTCGGGGTTCTCCCGTTTTTTCTCTCTCATTCCACCTCTGCTTCATCATGCGTACCATACATTCTAATTTATTAATTAAATCACTGTTCACCATTACATCACTGTTAAATCACAGACATAATCTTAATGTATAGGTAAAGGAACCATAATAAAGAATATATCTCGAAGCAATGATATCACACTGTATTTAAATTTAACTTTCATACAAGATGCAGGTACAAACAACATTAGGCCTACATAAAAGATTAATTCAAAAATATAACTCGCATTGTCGCAACATATAGGCATAACTATCTGCTTGACGATTTTAAAATTCATATTACGATTTTAGGAAATATAAAATATTCAAAAACTCTGTGCGATTTATATGGAAGGCACATGTAATTCATGATTAAACCTACATAGTGGTTAGAGTAAATGTTAAAAATTTCGAGGACATGTAGAGAGGTTGAAGATCACTTTTTTGCCGAAAAGTCCATACAACAGTGTTGCACATCTCCCCTCTGATTGTCAGGTAGGTACGTCTAATCTCTCTCTTTTTAGCATTGACATTACAACGTGACCGGCCGATCATTAGTTGCTAGATCATTAGTTGCATCAAAAAGTTGCTTATGCCGGGAGAAATTTCACAACTTCAAAATATGAAATATCCCACCACATGCTCATTGGGGAAAAGGGATCATTTTTGCCTTTGAATTTTTTAACATTTATACTGAGACATGTATATTAATAGGATTATTTAGATTTTTAATACACTCTTTGGATGAGAATTTTTCTCCATTCAAAAAATAATAGTATACATTGATTTTGCTTGTAATTGAATGATTGTTTCTATATAACCTAATCAAAACCACCTAAAAGTTTTTGGTTAGGAAAATTCGAATTATATTTCTCCGTTGTGAGGCAAAGTGTTGGAGCAAAGTGCTTTCTGCATGATGAAACATCAAGTCTAGAAAATTGACTTCAGGAAAATGAACGCCCGACAACGTAATAACCGATGCGATGATAAGCAACGGCATGAGGAAAAATGGTAAGCACTTCTTTGATTAGAATTTTCTTTAAAGTTAGAGCGATGTATCTAATGCTAGTGGTAGTATAGATGGGCTGATAGTGTTTAGGTGACAGAGAAAAATAGTGGTATCAACGAACTCTGCGCCGTGTAACATGCAAGAAAGTGAATAATGGCGTATGATGGAGAGAAGTTGGAACAAAATTACGGTTGTGCAAATACATGGAAAGAACAAGAATATGACAGAGTGAGGATTCAAATGAACGATAAAGAGTTGACTACTCAATGGAGGGCAATAGAGAAGAATGGATGAACACCGGGCAAGGGGGAAATTATGTGAACACCAAGCAAGTTGAACAGGGTTTGGGAGAAACGTTCCCATTCGAGGCGTTCATCAGTCTGCCCAAAAATATCCGAAGGGGTTTTTTTTTTCTGTCGAAGGCATGATGAACAATTGTAAAAGATTCCTCAAGGGAAAGTTGATGATAACGGGAATGGCAGTGATAAAGATGGAAGATATTAGCTGATCAAAGGTGTCATCATCATATCTGCGTGTTAGGGATACGTAAATTGTTGCTAAATTAATTCAGTAATGTCCTAAATTTGAATACAAAAGTGAATAGAAAAAATACTTTTTATAACTTTTCAGCATGTCCAAGGAGCTTACAACTGTAAATTTGAATTGCGCTTAACTGCATCATAAAGAAAATTATTCACATTTACACCTACTAGACTTGTTCAAAACGTTGAAAAATTGTGAGAAACGAAAATATTTTATATAACTCTGCTTAATTGCGTTTTAAATACAAATGAATTATATTCCTGAAGTACTGAAACTAATTTCACATTTAATTAGCTGAACCCTTAAAGACTCGACATCTCGGCAGAAAAGACACCAAACACTCACTGATCACAACCGCTTGTGTAACAATGAATATTTTCGATTTTTCACCGTCAATACCGGAATTGTTATACAGTTTTCCTAGCTCAATGTACGGGTAATGATAATAATTATGATGATGAATGCCATAGTTTGTGAACGATGATTATGGTGACTATGAAGATTTGTTAGTAAAGTGATGGCGCAGATGGGAAAGCGGTGACGCCAACTAGGCCATAATCTCATGTAAACACGAGTGGGAGAACTCGACCCCACAGCTTTCGACTTTGCCAACTTGAACCGTACTTAAATGTAGCACCAATCCCCTACGCCACCTCGACGGTAGGCTTAGTTAAATTATTTTCAGCTATTCTTAATTTTTTATGTATAAACGACTTGTTGTCAAACTGTCTGAACATAACATTGATGGCTGAGGAAGAGAGTAATTTTCTTGCGTCAACGCAGTGGGCCGCTCAGTCATTCTTTTAACACTCTTAAGGGCGCCTCGCCGGCCCCTCGCCCCCAGTGCACGTCAGGGCGCCTGAGTGGCAGCGGCTTCCCGTCTTCGCACGCGCCCCGCTGCGCCGCTGGGTATCGATCAAGCAAAGCGCCGCCGCGCCAGCGGTCACGCGCGAGCCGCACGCACCGCGTCTCGAAACGCGGCTCTCGGCGCCGCCAACACCACTCTCACTCCCACCACAACCACCACCACCACCACCACCACACACCACCACCACCACCACAACAACAACCACCACCACCACCAATACCACAAAAACCACCACCACCACAAAACAACCACCACCACCACCAAACACAACCACCACCACCACCACAAAAACAACCACACCACCACCACCACCACAACAACAACAACCACCACCACAACCACCACAACACCACCACCACAACAACAACCACCACCAACAACCACCACTACAGCAACCTCAACCACAACAAAACCACCACCACCACATCAACAACCACCACCACAAACACCACCACCAACGCCGCTAAAATGGTCCAGAGAACCCTAGTTCCTTTCTAACCAAAAACGAAATATTACATAAACTGATGACGTAGAATTGTGGTAATGATGATGTGTTGATATTATTAAAGGATGATATAGTTTATGTCATCTTTGTTAACTCAGATTTATTCAGATAGCGAATTTCGATGGCGCACTGTCAGTGTACTATCTCCTCATTTTCGCTTCATTTAGTGAGACTAATGAAGGCAAAGTCTTTTCAAGCCAACTGTCTGAATAAAATTGAGTTGACAAAGATGACTTTAATTATGTCACTTTAACGCTCTATATTTCGTTCCTTATAGTATAAACTATTAAAAAGCCAATGGGGCTACAAAATTAAATAAGTTTTTAATCGTTATTCAATTATATTGTTTATATGTTAATCAGATATAATTGTCCAACATTCTTGGTTCGTTGTTTAAAGCAATGTCCTATAATATATTTCTGACGGATGATCTGGGAGATTGTGGAAAGGAACTCCACAATTCCATATTTGGTCTAATATGGAAGTGATAAATCTATCAAGTTCCCACTGCTCTCTCTCTCCTGCAAGAAAACGATAATAATGGGATAACTGAAGCTAAATGGACCCGAGAGTATTCCTAGATAGTTACGGAATGGAAAATCCTTGACCCTAGCGAAGTCAGAACCACAATAACAACAACAACGAGAGCACTCGCAACCCTCAGTTTATTTTGCCGCCTGAGATATTCCGGATACCACCGCCAACATTAACTTCCCAAAACAACGTCATGGGTCAGATTTCACTCCAAAAGACCGTTCCTCTACCTACCAGCGTCTCGTCCTTAACCCCACCCGAGCCACTACCATCAGCATAGTCTACCGTTTCAGTCACACATGCCTTACTAGCTACCGGAGCCTTTGCCCTCACTCTAACTCTCCCTCCGCCCCCGCCTTGACCGCAGCCGCCGCCCCCACTCTCACCGCCACCTCCACTCACCTCTGCCGGCGCCGTCCATTAAAGTAAGTAAACACGTACGCTATTAACCTACATTAGAGGAAGGATACGTCGAGGGGCGGTGGCGAGGGTGATCCCGAGGCGAGCGCGCATTAATTTGCCAAGAACGAATGCGCACGTGTAATGGAGCCCTGTTTTAAGAGCTCCGTTTGCCAAGTAATGCGTCAAGTTTAATTGCGGCAGGGAGCCCCGTGAAAAATGGCTCGCGCTGACGATCTCTACCGGCAGCCGCCCGCCCGCCCGCCCCGCGCTTTTCTCGCGTGAAATTAAATGTGTTCCCGGCGCGGCCGAAAAGGCGTGGGGCTTATCTGGCTCTCTATACGCACGTATAGTGTTCGTTAGCGAGCTAATTAATCGCGTTGGAGATTTCAATCGGTCATACCGCCTAGGGGAAATGTGGTTCTCAAGAAGCGGCTGTCGTTGCCCGAAGAGAATAAAGAGCGATGGGGTCAGAAAGAAGTTGTGGGAAGTATAGGGTTTTCGCTGGTCTTGATGATGTTGTGATGACTAGCCTGCGGAGTTTGCATATTTGAAGGGTTTTTTTCCCTTAAACATAATGATATGCATAAATAACACAAATTCATTTCTTGTTGTATGGGATCAATATACAAATTCTTATAGTGCATATTTATGATGATTGAGCATATTTTCATTTTAAAGGCATATATTTGCATATTTTAAATTTTTTGTTTTTTAATTTATTAATTTTTTTCTGTCGTAAAATGAAAAATTGATATGACTCTCGAGTTTTCATAATCTTTGGATGAAGAGAGCGGCACAGTTCCTCCAAAGTTATATCCTGACGTATCCGCGCGTCCGTGGGCAAGCAGCAGCTCCGCGTCGTGGCCTGCCCCTTCCCCTGCTCCTCCCTGCTTGCATTGAACTGTTCCGTCGTCGGTATCACCTCATGCGAAGGCCACGACAGCACGAGTACCAGCAATGAAGGAAGCGGGGATTGGAGAGAGAAAAGTTCTCATTGGCGGAAAAAATGAAGAAAATTTGAAAAAAGAATCCCTTTTTGAGAACGGAGAAAAAGATATATGGTATTTTACAGAGTAAAACGCAGTGTTAAAAATTTCACAGCTAAAAAAATTGCAGCTTTTAAGTATTGTCCCCTAACCTCATACGAAGTTGCAATAACATTTTCTTGGTGTAAGAACATTCTTCCAGATAACAGAAAAATATTTACATTAGAAAATTTGGAAAGATAGATTATAATCTCTTGCAATATAAATTAAATTCAGTGTGCATCACTCAACATGTAAATCAAACTATTTTGCGTACAATAGAACATGCACATTTTTTGTGCATATTTTTCTAAGAGCGTTTTCCTACTTTTTAAAGAATAATTGCATGCATATTTCGGATTTCATAACACAAATGACACATTCTTCTGGTCGACTTCTTCGTTGACGTGCCCGCCATTGTAGCTTGAGCTCTGAGAGTTATCGCTGGAAGAAGTAAGAACATTGTGTGGCGACAGCGAATCCAATCATGATTTTGCTTCTATGCAAACGGTGCATCGTTGTCTTTTATTGGCTCGTGCTCTCAGTCCGGCGCCCGAACCGTCCAAGCAGCGAGGTGATCATGATGATCACGCGCTCTCACAATGAAAACCGGCAGCAGGTCGAAAACTTTCAGACCAAAAGTTAAGACGGCTCAAATGTAGTGCTTTATCAAGATTTATGTCGGAAAATGGCCATACAACGTGCCGTTTATTCCCAGTACATTGTTCGATATTGAATGTCTTCCTTTACTCGTACAAATAAATCATTATTTTCAAACAACGGACAACCGAACAATCTTTGGTCCGTCGTTCCAAACACTGCGGAAGTGAAGTAAAAAATGAAGAATTTTCTTCTTGAAACGATGCATATTTATGGCGTGAAATCAATGTTTCTCGGCGGGTCCTAAAGCGTGGGCTTATCTGGTTCCCTAAACGCATGTATAGTGTTCGTTAGCTGGTAAATTAATGGCGTTGGAGATTTCAATCGGTCATATCCCATTAAAGGGAATATGGAACACAAGGTGCGGCTGTCGTTGCCCCGGGCGAAGAAAGAACGATATGCAGAGGGAGCGGTGTGTGTGTTGGGGGTGCCCTATCGGTGGACGTGAAGGACCTGTGATGGCGTTGCTCACGCGGGCAGCGAATGCATGGCCGACAGTCGACGCCTAGTGATTGGCCAAAGGAAGGTGCGAAAAGATTGGTGGAATAAGCTTGTGTTACATACCTCATAGATTGTTAGGCATTCGAATGTTTTTATTACACGTTTCATCGAATAAATCAGTCTACTGAGTCACTGAAAACAACCGATTTTCTCGCCAAACACACTGTTGAAGATAATTAAATAAGGCAGCTTTCTTTTCTTTCCGATAAAACTACACTCATATTTCATTCCAAATTACTGGCTTCCATTTCCGAACGATTTCTTTAAAATTTTGTATAATTCTTTAGAGCCATTATACAAACAATAATGTATTAGTAGTTTAATGCATAATTATTTGCATTATTACATAATTCTGATATTGTTATGTAATGGTTATTTTAATCTCCTTTTGCCAGTACTCCAGGTAAAGTACAGAGTAAATAATAATCCCATTTGTAAATTCAAAATACAAAGCAGCAGTGGATGGACTAACAAAGCATTGACAAAACAATTTGAATATATAAATCAATATGTATTTGATTGTACATCTTTTTCAATGTAATTAACGTAATTCTACGTGCGAAGCATGCCTTTTGGTTTTTGTCACCTCTACACCGCAATATAAATATTTCATTTCTCTAACAAATCAATGCACTTTACGTTCAACACGTAGGACCCTCCATTAAGAATAATGTTAAAGACCAGCACATTTAGCTATATATTTGAATGTTTTTGGCAAAATTATAGACAGAAAATTAAAGATTTAATAGTGTATTGACGGTACATAGACAAAATATAATTGTATACAATTATTATATGAATTTAATTTATGAACTATTTAAATAGATCAATAAACCTTACAGGAAATCTGAAAAACTTCAGGAAGTCACGTGAGACCCAAATATTTTCTCACAACAAAATTTACAACGCATTATCATCTTTATAAAGTAATATCAGATTAATGTCTGTTGCATGTACAAACAGCAAGGAGTGAAACGTTTCGGCAAAATATAGATCTCGGTATAAAAGAATAGGCGTGTCAACAACAATATAAAACATTTGTCCAGTATGGTACCGAGTTTCTTGTTTTGAGCGCTGCCATCGACTTGGGCATAATTTTAGATTTATTATTTATCGTATGGTAATACACATGGTGATATATATAAACACCTTATCTGCAGAAATGTAAGATATTGTACCAAAACAAACAGAATACAATTCATAAGATACAAGTTTAAAGGCAAACATTTAAATTTTTAATGTATTCAATTGCAGCACTAGTTGCCGTCAGGAAATCTTCAAATGGTCCGTCATACGCTCTATCAGGGCATTCCGTTATGATGTGGCGTACGGTTTGTCTAGTATAATTTCGGGGTAATATAGGGGTGTAAAGTTAGCTCGCCTCCACGTGGTGCACCCTGGGTTACGCTAAAGAGCTAACAACATTGGTAGCCAAATAATCCTTGGATCTCCTGGCTAAAGCACATGATGAATGATAATTTTAGAAACCTTGACACATAGGACGGAGACACATTGATCGAAAATATGATGGAAGCGAAAAACACCTTCGACCAAGCTTTTAATAGTTATACAAAATGCTTCTTAACTTCGCAACTCTTATTCAATCCCACGCGTTTACAGCTTCATCCTAGTTACGTGCGTGACGCATCATACAAACCAAAACGATTCCAGTGAAACGAACGGATTCGCGAGGGACTAGTCTCAAATTGCTTTCGCATAAATCAAGAAAATAGCAGTAACTGAGCCCCTGAATATTCTTACAACATGATTGAGATTTTCACTGGGAGTAAACTGAGAATAACGCAAACGCCAACTGTGCAGACGACAATGATAAATATTTCTCTTGCACCTGCAGCACTGCAATAGTTCAGAGAGCTGCCACTGCTTTCCAAGAAGCGCCGGCGCCAAGCAGCACTTCCGCGCCCCGCCACCACGCGCGTCATCGCAGCCCTGGGCCCCAGGAGGGTTTGGGTCATGGGGGCTTTCCACGAGTTACTCCAGCGAGAACTGCCCAGCGAGATGCCTGTGGTCTTCCCCCGCTGGATGGCGAGATCCGGCGCCGACCTACCGTCGCCTAGTGGGGTTTCCCCCTAACCAGGACTCTCCCACCAGCGGGGCACCGCCCCAGTCGGGACAAGCTCAAAGCTCCTGACCGCTCTCCCGGAATATGTGGTAGTGTGGTGCATGTTAGTGTAAGTGTGTGTGTGTGTGTGTGTAAGAGGGCGAGGATAGGACAAGGAAGAGGAAGGACAGATCGCGCGCGGTCCGTGGCCCGTTTGGTAGGGTACTGCTCCGGCATTCGCCTGGTGTCGATCGGAGAAACCACGGAAAACTACCGATCAAAGCAGCCGGCCGCTAGAATTCTCCTCCAGCTAGCGACTGAATTCGACGTAGCTGAAAAGCTGGCGTCGAAAACCCTGCCGCTGTCAGGACTCGAACCTAAGACATCCCGGTCAGAAGCGCTGCAGTGACATCAGTTGAGGCACTGAGCTACCGCTCCCGGTCACACATTCGCACTAACATGCACTACACTAGTACAGATGCCGAGAGACCTGTCGGGAGCTTAGAGCTTCTCGTGGCTGAGGTGGTGCCCCGTTGGTGGGAGATACCTTGATGAGAACGCGGTCGGAATCACTAACAATCAATCAAAGACGCTATTTATGTACCAGAACTGCTCGGTACATTCAGCTGCCCCGCGCTTCCGCCCCCATCATTGGCGAGCCGTGTCCGGCTTTGCTCCTCTCCGGGATGCCATGTCCCACACCGCAACACGGCGGCCTCTACGCCGCCTAACACTAAAGGCACAAATTACAAGCAGATTTGGTAATTTCCCGCGTTTGTTCCACTTAGATGGCAAATTACTGTAAATAAATTTCATAATTCTGATGTTGTTTCCCGTGATCGTCCAAACTTCCATAGCTCCGAACATTGGCCTATCGCAAGCCGAAGTGCGAAAGACACTGCGTTGACTCCCACTCTTATTCGGTACCGGCTGCAATGGCTCAGTAGTAGTAGCAGTTGCATCTGCACAGTCACTGACCGGCAGGACTTAGGTTTTGAGTCCCAACGATTTAGAGGGGTTTCCAACACTACCTGCAGATACATACTCCAGCTAGGTCGAATTCAACTACTGACTGGAGAATTCTAGCGGCCGGCCGCTCTGATTGATATACTCCCGTGATTTCTCCAATCAATACCAGGCGAATGCCGGAGCAGTAAGTTAGGGACAAGAAAGCGGGACAAGAACTGCGTGCGATCTTTCTTTCCTCGTCCTTGTACCGCCTCCCCCATATATATATATATATATATATATATATATATATATATATATATATATATATATATATATGCGGGAGAGTATACAGCTGTCGGAAGACCGGAGGGAGCTTAGAGCTTGTCCTGACTGTGGAGGTGCATCGCTGACGTAGCACGAAGGGGGAAACCTTCGCAATATGAGTCTCTGTATGCCGGATTTCACGTTCTAGCAGAGGAATAGCACCGCCAGTCTTGATATACATCATGCATTTAACTTAAGTAGCTATTGACAAAAACAGTTATTGCACCGGAAATTGGAGAACTCGCAGGAGAACAAATGGGAAGCCGGAGCAACACATGGGGAGAACATGTAGAGAGAAGGTGAGTACACGAGGTGTGGGAATATGAGAGAACATGTGGATGACGTGAGCACGAATATGCAGTGAAAGCAGGTAGCGCTCGACTTAGGTTTCTTAGGCCGAATTCTACAAAATGAGATACTTTGGAACCTTTTGTAATATTTTCGAAGAATTAGCCCTTCCAGGTTCTCCGTACCCCCATCCCGCGTAGATGATACGAAACGTCCAGACTCTCGAAGTCAGGGTTAAATTAATTTGGCAAGTCAATGAGCCCATCATGACGGGCCTACAGGGCAATTGCGTAATAATAATCAACTTAACGCAACCAGAGGAACGAAAAAGCACTCCTGAAGATCGGCGTCCGTTAAAGGTTTAAACTACCCGCCGTCCGTTAAGACCAACGAATATTTTTCCAGCAGCGAACTTTGCACTCTCCAGGGGATACGACCCCCTGCTTCCCGTCGCAGTCAATCTGCACCGTGCCCTTCAGAACGCACGTACCGCTCACGTGAATGGCATTATCACGGCGCCGTAGCCAGTTTCGCGCCGCGAGGCGAAGAAAAGAACGAGAGCGCGGCGCTGCCTGACTCGTTCCGCCCGCGCGGTGGCGCCTTGTTGTCGCAATAAATCCTTCAGCGGCCGCCACCGAATATGACACACGCACGCCCAGCAAGCGGCTCACACAACGCAAACATTTGCGCAGTGATTTAGCCAGGGGATCCGAATTAACTATTCATATCTCGCGCAATTTCTGTTTACAAAATTTGTCCGGAATCATGCACTTGATACCCAGTAATTTAATGGTTAAATACCCGCGGAATCAGCGCCACGGGAGGGAGCCGGGGGGAGAGGGTGGGGTGGGGGAGCGGGACGGGGGTTGCGCGGGGCGCATAACTTGGTTAAAAGCCGCCGGAGCTAAGCTAAACTTTACGAGGCCTGATACACGGTTTTCCTCTCACCTCTTCTCGGCGCGGGGAGCCGCAACCTCGGCGTGGGCGACCCGCGTGGGTGCAGGCGCCCCGCCCCCCCCCCTCCCCCGCCCGCCCCGCCCCGCCGCCCCCGCTAGGGATTAGTCGCCCCCCTCTCCGAACCGACTCCGCCCTCCGCAGGGCGTTCCGGCATCCCATGCACGATCCGCACCCGCGCGGAGGTTGGTACTTCAGCCGAGAACAAGCCTCAGAAGAGCGCGCGTGACAGGGCTTTGCTGCTTGCTCCGCTTATTGTGCCGCTGCCTGCATGCCCGTGCCGTGCGGCTGCGCTGCTCGGCTTCTTCGGTCAACGTTCTACACGATCTGTGATCCGCCAGTTATAACCAGGGAAAGGATTTTGAGGTGCAAATTATGGTCGCAAAACGGGGGAGAAGGTTCCGAAAATACATACCAAAAGGTGCAGCTAAAAACAACTGTTTCATGGTTTAAACCAGGGTTTGCGGCGGCGATGGTGTAACGGTTAGCGTATCGGGCTGTAATACCCACGTTCGCGGATTTACACCCAATCGAAGCCGTGGATTTTTCAGGGCGAGAAATCCTTCGTACGCCTTCCTTCGGAGGTGAAGTAAAGCCGGCTGCCCATGTTAGTAGATTTACTGCATGTAAAATATCTTCGAGCCTAAATGAAGCCTCTGAGCTAAATTCAAATTGCCTGTTTCGTCGCCCAAATAATACCTTCTTTCTCTCCTAGTAGGAGAAAGGAGCGTAACGAAATTTGCGTGCTCAGGCGGAAGAGCAGGCCTCATGGCCTGATTCTCGCCAAGTAAAATAAGGCATAGGGTAAAATAAGGCAAATTCATTCATTCATTTAAACCAATTACATGAAATCAGTTTCCAGAATATACGTATCACTTTGTACCAAATTTTTCTTCTATATAGAGTCCGTAAGAGGTGATTCATAGTACTTTATCCAACACTGTAGTAGATAGAAAACTGTTAAACAATTGCTAGTACTGAATGAACTTAGTTTTACCGCGGATCGCGTAGCAGAACATACTTCGCAGGCGTGTCAAACTACGCTCGCACGAGCACTTATTATTATCATTATTATTACTAGCAGTAGTAGCTTAGTAGAAGTTGCAGCAACTTGCTAAATGACACTGCACTAGGCAGATTATAAATCACGAAGGCTTCGGACTCCCGTAACTTACCCGTTTGGGAACCTCAGTGCTCTTTCGGGAACAAACAATTTCTTCCGTCACTCCTCTACTCTCAAAAGCCACAAGCCCTGCCAGTGCTCTTTTAGTATTGTTAAGAGTAAACATTTTCCTGAGGTCACAGACAAGTGGATTTTTTCACACCCATTTCAATGTCACGATTTGCCTGTCTGGGCAGTGGGGGATCCAGGGAGAAAGGATTAATCTGTTGCAGCAACACTATTAAAATTTCAATTTGACTTTTCA
This sequence comes from Teleogryllus oceanicus, assembly GCA_964035755.1. Lineage (NCBI taxonomy): Eukaryota > Metazoa > Arthropoda > Insecta > Orthoptera > Gryllidae > Teleogryllus > Teleogryllus oceanicus. The sequence continues at coordinate 12,921,883 of CAXIVR010000011.1, read as the reverse complement.
GCTGCCGAATGACTATTGTTTCTGGGATACACATTACTGGTGGTTTACGTAGTTACAGAATTTCCCGCTATATGTTATTTGAATAAAGTGATCATTTTCAGCTCATCTAAATGTCCTTTTTTTAATTTTTTTTCCCCAATTTATTAAAAAAATCTGACTAAGTTTGGTAACAAATTGGGATTTAAATGACTCAAAACTATCAATTCAAAAACTAAAGTATAGCAGTGTATTTTTGTAATAAAATATGGGACAAGGTCGAAATACCTCATGCTTTGTTCTCAGGCCCATACTACGGACTGTGTAAACGACATTTCCATATCATTTGCTTATAGAAGAAAAAGGACAGACACAAGTACAGACATCAACGGGTGAAACATATTGGAAATATGCCGTAAGACAGACTTCTAGTGTAAGCCTTGAATTCCAAGACGAAAGGAACGAGAAACATTGGAAGGCCAAGAATGAGATGGAAAGAGGTTCGAACAGGCAATATGCCTAATCCGTAAAGGAATATGATGATGATGATGATGATGATGATAATGATAATGATAATAATGATACTGGGAGCGGTAGCTCAGTGCATCAACTGATGTCACTGCAGCGCCTCTGACCGGGAGATTCTAGGTTCGAGACTTGACGGCGGCTGGACTTTCGACACTGGCTTTTCAGCTAGGTGAATTCAGTCGCTGTCTGGAGGAGAATTCTAGCGGCCGGCTGCTCTGATCGGTAGTTTTCCGTGGTTTCTCCGATCAACACCAGGCGAATGCCGGAGCAGTACCTTATCAAACGGGCCACGGACCGCGCGCGATCTTTCCTTTCTCTTCCTTGTTCTATCTTTTCCCCTTACACACACACTTATACTAGCATGCAATACACAACCACATATGCCGGGAGACCGGTCGGGAGCTTAGAGCTTGTCCCGGCTGGGGCGGTGCCCCGCTGGTGGGAGAGGCCTGATTAGGAGGAAACTCCACTAGTCGACGGTAGGTCGGTGCCGGATCTCGCCATCCAGCGGGGGAAGATCACAGCCATCTCCCGAGAAAAAACATGGATTACACTAACGGGATTTATGACCAAAGCAGTTGACGCGCCCGGAAACACGAAAAACTTAATCAATCAATCAATCAATGATTATGATGATGAACAAAAAGCAGACGTTGTGTCTTTGCGATTAACCCTGCATGTAAATCCTCCCGAGCGCCAGCGAATAAAACGAATTCTCCCCGCGTCGTGGAGGCCAGAGCTTCTGTTGCGGAGTGCCATCTGCGGTGCCCGGTGACCCGTGACCGCGCCCCGACTCCATCTGCTGGACGCCACCGCCGCTGAAGTAAAGGTCCACTCTGACCTGAGCTCGCCATTCGCGAACTGTCCGCTTCCTGCCTCGCGCCTGCCAGCCAGGCGGCCTATACATATTAATGCCAACCCTCTCTCGCACACACTGCACGCGACTTCCACTTTGTTGAGGGCATTTCAGAGGAAGTGCTCTCGATGTCTGAGCCTAGCTTCCTTTCGGCATTAGCACATAAGCAAATAGCACGTAAAACGTGGCAAGGCACACAGCACACGTCGAGTCACACACGTAGAATATCTATCACTTTATCATTTGTAAACACTTGTAAATAGTGGTTTTAAGTCTTACGTTAAGTTCTTACAAGTCATATTTTCATTGTGTGTTCATATATCTTAAGGACCACATCACAATGATCTCTTCGTTTTCTAAATTGTCTGTTAGCATAAACCGTTTTTCTACAACACTAGTTTTTTAAAAGCGAATTTCTTAAAAGTTAGAATGGCATAAGGGCTAGTGGCCCGGTATCTTTCTTCCTTTGACGGCTAGGCAGACGCTTTTGTTCATGTACGTTTTGAGTTATGCAATAAACATATACTGTAGCACGTAATACGTACGTCAGTATCTAAAAGTTAAAACTACACCCATTAGCATAATATTAGAACTTGTAGCTTATAAAGATTAAGACTACATCTCGAATATATCGTCTTCAGTATTGAGAATACTTTAGAGATAACAATAAAAAATATTAGGCATCAAATAGAAAGACATGAGAAAAAACAGGTTAATGATAAAGGTACTTTATGACAGGAAAGTTTCGGTTTATTTTTTGTAAAATGTAATTCTTTTCTTCTTGGTCGACTTTTCACACAAAAGTAGTTGATATATTAAAAATTTAAAATATCCAAATCGTATGATGGCGGGATATCACACATCATTATCATTTATTTATTAATTTAAACATTATTTTCACTTCCTCAAAGTGATTTCTCTGCATTCTTGTGAGATTCTTAATCCATTAGATCCTCATTTGAAGCCCAAAATGTAAATTAACCGTTCTGGAAAGTCAATGCCACACGTTTTGGAAATTTTTCAAATATAATACAACTAAGGCTTATGATTAATAGAAAAACATAAACGCGGTAGAGGAAGAACGAAAAATGGAAATGCCAATGAGGGAAGAAGTAAAATCTTTTCTACCTATTACATTAAAAATGGTGATCATTTTACACGGAGAGATGAACGAAGAGAGATTGAAACCTCACTCTCAATATAAAATGAATCAGTAATTGAAACCTACAGAGATTTGTAGAAAATACACGTTTTAGAAAGAACACAATATCAAGCATTTTTTCATATATTTTCAACAGTATTTCAAAGAAAAACTAAATATTCTATATGCATCTCCTGTATCTTAAATTCCTGTTTTCACCATCACCTCCAAACGTTTTACTTTACATAAAAGGTTTCCAAAATATGAGGACGTGGCAAAAAGTCTCGCCATTACATTGTTGCTAGACTGCACACAGAATGTGTTGATTTCGCGCAGATGTCATTTCGAAACTTAGGAAGTAGATATAGTACTTCACTCTTGTTTTCGAAGATTTCCAAACGCAAAAACAAAAGTTTAAGAGAACCCGTAAATAATCTAGCCGGAAAGAAACTCTCTAAAAGAAGAAATATGACGACGGTTTGAAAGTTCACAATCTCGAGAAGAAAACATCCTCTTCCACGTGACAAAGCCACCAAATCTGAATATGTTTTCACCAGAAATGGCACTAATTCGTCACAGTCGAAAGACACTTCATTTATTATCCGAGATTCCGGCGAAGTGACTCCAGAAATGAAACTCTCTTCATCCCGGAGCGGACATTCTTCACTGCCAGCGTTAGCAGCCTGCGCTAAGAAGTCGCCCAACCAGCCACTCGGGGAGAAACAAACCTGGAGACATATAGCGCGGAGCAACAGGTCTTTTGGCTCTCACCGGACGCTCCGCAAAATCACGCTAAAAGCGACGACTTCCCCCGCCTCCGCCATCCTCGCCGACCCTACTCCCCACCACCACCACCGACACCATCACTGTCGCTCCCTCTGCTCCACCGCCACCGCAGCCATCGCCGCCACCGCCGCCACCGTCACCACTGTCGCTACCATCAACACCATCACCGTCGCTGCACCATTGCTCCGCCTCCACCATCATCACCGCTTCTGTTTCCGCTTAAGACCTCGCCAATATCTCCTTCCTCACAGTGTCCGCTCCCTCCCCCGGCGACTGCCGACCCCCACTCTACTTGCCCCGCCTCCGCCTCCGCTACCATCAACACCGCCGCTTCACGACTGTCTTCGCCAACTTTCCCATCCCCTCTCCGCCTTCGTTTCCGCCGTCGCACGTCGTCCCCGCTACAATCCCCGCCGTCGCCCCAGCGCAGATTGCGCGGCGTGGCGGGGAGCCTCCCCGCAGCCCCGGCGGCTTCTCTGACACGTTTATGACTGCGGCCGCGGGAATGACATGACAAGATACTTCCGCAGGCGCATTAAGTTGGAGGAGAGAGCTCTGCAGGGGCGGGGCACATTTTGGCCCGGCGCCTCGCCGCGCCGTAGTCCTAAGGCCCCTCTTCACGCGCCTGGTGAAAGCCGAGGATGCGACTTTTCACGTCAGGCCGATTACATCTCTCCTGCCATTCGCGTTCTTTGTATTTCATTGATAATAGATGTTTAATGCCTTTAGGTCTATTTGTAAGGAGTTGCTGGCATTCCGAAGGTTTCAAGAAATGGTGGTTTCGAAAGGTTGCAAGAAGTCTTTATTTTTTTATGTCGTAAACAGCTTTCTGTAGTATCCAAACAACGGCAAAACTTCATGAAATGGTTTTTTATTCAATATCCAGGTCCAATAATGAGAATCCCGTGTACAATAGCCAAAGTTCCGAATAACCTGTAGAGTGTGCCAATTGCGAAGCCGTTTCACCGTAGTCCAGTAGAAGTCCCATACACAGCCGAGTCGTAGAATATCCACCAGAGAGTTCCGTTTCCGTAGCACAGGTCGTCGTTATCACTAATCACCACTCTACACTCCGTACACCACTCGCCAGAACACCGTTGCCAACACCGTCACTATCAGTTTGCCCTGGCGTCGTGTCGGGGCCCTCTTATAGCCCGCTAGGGCTAGCGGCCCGCCGACTAGCTGCGGAGTAGGGGTGGTGGCGTGTCCCTACCCGCTTGTTCAGGCGTGACGGCCGCGCCGGTCCCCTCCGGTTGAGGGCGGTGACGCCCCGCTGACGTAGCTCGGCGGCCGCTCTTTCAACTGCGCGCGGGCGGTCACGACACTTTCGAAAGTGGATTAGTCTTTATCATCAGATCTACCAACACGGAGCCAGAAATTCAACTACTTACTCGAATATCATTAGCTTACACCGCTCACTACATAGCTAAGAAATGTTTGCGAGTATTCTGAACACATTGCTGATCTGAATGTGCTCAGAATGTGATGTGTTGTTTTTGATCAAAAAAGTATTCGTGATGGATAAAGAAACACCAACTTCAAGCTAATGAGTGGTAAAAATTCTTGGTCAAGCATATTTGTGTGTGTATAATGCTAAAAAACAGGGTATATACTAAAAAGTACTTTTAAGATTAGTGTGGAAATATTGGATCAAATATTTTATTCAGAAAGATTAGAGAACATTGTTTTGAGTTATCAGTGAATTAAAAGAAGGCATTTATTTATTATTTAATTAAAATACCAGCACTGTAAGTTTAATACATCTTCTCTGTCTAAGATATCAAGAAAATGTATCATTTTTCAAAACTTCTCAAATGACACAGTGTCGCGTACTTGCTCCACAGGCAGTGTAAATAATCTGTCCATTTTGTGCATTTTCATATTGTGTGTATGGCATAACGGTAGGGTAATTATAAAGTAACAAGTGAAAACATAATATTCATAAATATCTTCACAGAACGCATATTTAGGTTCGTCTCAATAATACTAATTTATGACACCAGACGATAAAGAGATAATTTATCGTATCGAGGAAGGTACCTTGCAAGCGACGATAGGAGAGAGTATATCAGATATCCTTACGGTCGTGTAGACTATTGTATTTATGTTTATTCTATTAGTGTTAAATATGGATTTTATGGGCTGAAAGTGGCTGAAATAGAGCGTTATATACACGTTAGTTAATTATTCACGAGCGCGTTACCGTGAATGTACAATTATTAACGAGCACATATTGATCTTTCAGCCAATACAATATTTTTCTTATCCAATCGCCTCTGCAACATTTTGAGCTTATTCTCTTCTACGTGTAGGCGTAATGATGAATGGTATCATTATTGATTTCATCGGTACAATGCAGACCTTGGGGAGTATATTCGTGTTGACAATCGCTGTCTTAGTAGAAATTTGAAGATATTTCTGAAAATATTAAAAGTAAAGGTGCGAAAGCAGTAGAAGATTTACTATCCAGTAAATCTAAAGATATGTCGTACAGAATACAAAATTTCAAGGAGTGGAGGTAAAAAAGAAATATTAATAACGTATATGTGCTAGTTGTATTCGTTTATTTTGCACTTAAAGTATGCCAATACTTAAAGCACGTACGTAGGAATGTACACGAAAGTGTGTATTATACTTTGTTATTTGATGAGTATTGTGAGTAAAAATGTTATTTTCAATAATAAATTATTAAGTATAGTTGTGTTTCTATATATATTCCCTCATTTTTTAACATAATAAAGATTTTATAAGCATCATATTGTTGAGTTCGCCTGCAGCAGTTTTGCTGTTCCTGTTGTTTATCGTGACAATTGATAGCTACTTTATTACAGGGCTATATAAAGAGCCATTTCACCGAATCCGTAAGTAAACGGCCTACGAAGGCGATCGGATAAGATAAATATAATTTTAAAAACATCATGATATATCTTACGTACCTAGCGTAGTTAGCAAATGTAGCGAATAATAAGAATTGAGAGAATACTTGACACTTATTATATAGAAGTAATATGTGAGAAACATAAACGAATCAAAGTCTGGATCTGCATCTGCAATATGGCACATTCTGTTACGGATGATTTGGAATTGGGTGATGAAATGAATTTTCCAAATGCTGTGGAAGAGACAGTAGCGGAAAAAAGAAATAACATGATCACAGAAAAGTGAAAATAATTCTTTTATACAGTATACCACAACTTCTGCATCTGGAGAAGTACAAATTTGGAAAGTATCGTCATCCAAGAAACTATTTTGCTTTGGCATTCTTTTGCTTACTCTCGTTGATCATTCGCTGAATATTTTACAAGGTCATGAATGAATTACAACAACAACAATAAATAATAATAATAATAATAATAATAATCAACAACAACAAATTTAAGTTAGAAACCCTGGAAACAAGTAATAAAAATGTACGCCTCCCACAAATAAATTGAAACCGACTTAATTATAATCTCCGTTATTGCCGCAAGCCCTCGACTACAGCTTAAACTTTTTTTTCAAGAACGCTTCAATAACTTAGTTATATAGCAACCTATGCAATTTTTTAAGTGTAGGGGGAACTGTCGGGAGAACACTTGACGACTACACAAACACACACAAGCATTTATGCCCGAGGCGGGATTCGAACTCCCGACCTTTCGATCCGAGGTTGCTAAGGCCCTTGAGCCCCGGCGACCATGGCCATCTAGGCCGGTGCTTTGAACCTTATTTCAAATGTTTTGAAAGGGGTAGAAACAGTGGGTTCGCCGGCAGGAACGCACATAAGAGTAGAAGAACTCATTTTTTAACACCCGTATGTTAAAAAGCGGAACGTAAGCAGCATATTATAGATCATTAAGAAGAATCTTTAACCTTTCCAATGAAATGAAATGATTTATTTAACATGTCCACACGTGCAGCGCTTCTTTAATGGCTCAAAAGGAAACCAGATCTGCTTTTACCTACTGCGTCCACCTCGTTGCCAACCTCTCTGTTGGCTGGTTCCCAAACAACCAACTGAATTTGCCACCGCATAATCACGGCTCTTATGGCCGCAAGAAAGAAGAGACAATTAGCAAATCCCTCCATCACGATGACAAATTTCCGCAAATATAATTCCGGCACACCATGACATTTGCGTTGGAAATGCGACGCAATTTAATTAAACGATCAATCAGTGGCACTTTTTAATACTTAGCGTCAATATCGATAATTGTGCACACGGTGGTCGCGCCAACGGGGGTTAGCACCCACATCAACTTGGGCGGTGGGCGTATGGGCGCGGTCGGCGGTGCAAATCGCAACTAATGACGGAAAGCTCGCCGCGGTATAAATTAGCAACAGGGAAAAAGGTGTGTTCATGCACTACCTCCCGCGTTGTACGTTACCTAGTGAACTGCGGACGAGCTTGTGCGAATAATGGAATATAAATTGCGAAAGCCAATAAATTCGAATGCAAATAAATGTAATCCTTCATTTAGAATTATATTCGTACTTTGCAAATGCACCTTGATTAACCCTTCGGAGCAAAATAGCAAAGATAATTTGTGGATGTAATAATGATATAATTAGCAGTGCTTCAATTACTTCAAAACATTAGCTCTGAAAGTAAACAATATTGGCGTTTCGTGATTTTAATATGAATTGTAAATGTGAAATAATTCTAAACACTTACTGTAAACGAACCACAACACTTATTCGAGATATCTTTCTGAAATCGTTTCGAATTGAAATGAATTAATATTAATGAAATATATACTATTAATGTGAAGAAATATTATATACATATACTATTTCAATTCATTCAATTTCATTGCTCTGAAAAAATAGCTTCAACAAAATTTCATTCAAGTATTGTGTTGTAAAATCAATGACAAATGAAGAGTTTGTTTGCTTTATAAAATCATTTCCCCCCTGTAAGATGTTTTGACATTTGCCACTCTTGAAAATGACGCAACTAGACTATATTTATAACGTTATCGAATATAATACTTATAATTACAAGATTATTTTAGGGAATCTCGTTAAGAAGATATCACGTAGGAAGGCCTAGGTGATGAGAATATTTTTCTCATTGATCAGATAAAAACAGACTTAAAACCTCCTACCCCCATTATTTATATGCTGATAGGTCACAGGAATAGTTTCACAAGGAATACATACCAAAATACGACATGATGCGTGATTTTATGAGAATATTGAGTTATTTTTTTAATACTCTTTACCATACAAAAATACTAGCAATATTGAAACAACGTAATTATTTCAATAATTATTTAAAATAAAATTAGCTGATTCAAAATAATACAATGTTTTTATAATAATACACCTAGTATACCCGTGCCTAAGTATGTGAGAGAAAAATGTACTCAGTACCAACCTTTGTTGAAACAATCTTTCTTCAAAGAAGTGGTGGACATACCTGAAACAGAGGGAATTAATATAGTAATTCATATTCATAATAATGCAAATCGGTTTATTTTAAATTTAACATAAACAATACACAATTTTTATACTTATTCTTTTTATACTTATATATTCTTTCGATTGGCTCCTTTGAAACAAATTGTTTTTGTCTTTTGTTTATGATTTATTTCAAACCAAACCTTTTCTTTTTTAAAAATAATGTTCCATACTTCCATTCACTATAACTTTATTAATAAGGCTGAATTAAATTGATCGACAGTCATATTTAAATTTTATCGTCTTTTGCCCTCAATAAGGAGGATTGAAAAGCATTTAGTAAAATGGTAAACGTGAAAAAAAATTAAGAGTAGTAACTGAATCAATATCATAAAATATATTCGTGCAATGTTTCCAAAAAGTGTGGTCACATAAATGGAATCAGTATTTGCCGTGATAACCCATGAATTTTCAACCGTTTTATGTATAACAAATTTACCCAAAGAGCGTCCATCTGGATCGAAATGTTGCAAAATATGTGATTTCAAATTTTAATAAATATACATTTGTTTTATTTACGCGTTTCTTGAATTGACCTCAAAATACACTTCTTTTACACACGCTAAAAATCTTCACTGTTGAATTGAATATCGGTTGTTAACTGAAGAAGCGATATTAGTTGTTAATTTCTTAATGATGTTGAGGTATGTATGTTGATGTATGTATGATGTACTGAAGCTTTCAATTTATTCAATTCGTTCAATTTATTCAATTCGAATTCAATCGTTCAAATTATTTCGTGTTCAAAGCCTTCACCTAATACATAGAAATTTCTAATATTATTATTTAATAGGTAATTATTACAGACAAATTAGAAACTTGATCCAATGTGGCTAGGCCGAAGGCCTTTAAGCCATTACAATACCTACATTCTACCGAGTTCTAACCTTTCGCCTTCTGGTATTCACCCCCAATGGTCTCTCCATCGCCTCAAAGCCGCGGAAACGAGACCATAAGGTACGGCTGAGGAAAAACCCTGAAGGGGAAAACCTGCCGTCAGAAGCCGAGTACATGCTACTCTATCCGGTTTTTAGACTATTTATTTATTTGGCGCGGGCGTCAGGCATTCTCCTTCCAGTGTTTGGCCTCCACCGCACCTGAGAACAAACAGCACCACAGAAAATCGTCCGCACCAACGCCTCTGCCTAACATTTCCGATTCCACTTCCTTCGCCCTAATGTGCTTTATTTTAGCCGTTTCTTTATTTTATTTTAATTTAATTTTTTTTTAATTTATTTAACTTATTTTAATTAATTTAATTTTAATTTATATAACTTATTTTAATTTATTTAACTTGTTTTAAATTAATTTAATTTTAATTTATTTAACTTATTTTAATTTTTTTTAAGTTAATATATATATATATATATATATATATATATTTTATTGACTTATTTATCTACTTATACTTAACAATTGACTACAATTTATAACTTTTATTTTATTTTATTTTTTTTTAAATTTATTTTTTTGTACTGTTTACTAACCTAACATAACTTACTGACTAACTTAATTATTGTTAGTTTATTGATTTATTACATATTTCTCTCAGTCTAGGCTCTGCTCGTACTAACCACTGCTGTTTTCCCTCCTTAATTTCCGTTTCTCTAGTGGTCCGAACCTTTCGAGAAATTTTCCTAATTCTTTCATGAAGTTAGCTCTTTTATCCCTAGAATGTTTTGGGCGAGCGTTACGTTCCTATGTTGGAAGTAGTAATTTCCCATTCCATCCATTTTCCTCTCCAAGTTTCGGTCGCACTGCAAATTAAAGGATATGGATCCAGTCTTCCCTATCACCAAAGCACACAGATGCCATTACCATTCGAGTCCTTTAATCTACGTTGCATCCACCCGACCCTGAACCAAGCGTATCCCCTCTTGCGTCCTTTTGCGTGTGTTTACGTAACGTTCGCAACCCATAACGGACTCGCGTGAATTTGCGCAACTAGCGAACGTTTTTCGGCCGTTGCTGCCAGGATCTCTTGCCTTTTAATATCCGCAAGTCTATCCGAAATTAACCGTTCTATGTCACGTGTTCCCTATCTCCACCATTTCCGGAGAAACGTCTCCCAGACCTGAACGTTCCAGTAGCAGTTTAATTTTATACGACCAGTAGCGTTGGTTGCTTCCTGTAACTGCACCCGAAAACATCTATTTATAAGTGAGTCAGTCTGTTCACCTGCTAATTTAATCCAAAGTTTAATGGGTTTCATTTAAAATCTTTCCAAATTCCTACACTACCGACCTCTCTTAGGACTCCGGCATTTGCTGCGAATCTAGAGACTCGAGAATTAATTTGAAATAATCTGTTTCGACGCTTTCTAGTCGATCTATCCTATCCACTCCCAAATTTCTGCCCCATAATTCATTGCTGGGAGAACTAGCGATTTAAACATCGTCTCGCACACCTTTAAAGGCAATTCGGAACCCTGCGCACTGCGCAAACGATTTCTTTGAGCGCAATTCTTCCTTTACTGTGCGCCGCCACTATGTGATTACTCCATCCACCATTCATGGAAAATTTTGCCCCAAGATATGTAAATGTTTTACCGTCAATCTCCTCCTGAGCGTAAAACCATTTCTCCTTGTTACCCCAGATAAATCCATTCTTGAAGACAACTACTTTGGTTTTGAATATTTACTTTTAATCCCCATGTTTCACTATACGTTTCTAGGATATTTAAACTTTTTGTAAGCGTCAATAGTCTCGAACATAAAACTAAATCATCAGCATATAGTAGTCCGGGAATGTTCAGGCCCTCAATTTCCGGCGCAGATGTATCCGCATCCTGTAACCACGTCAATAAATCGTTTATAAACAAGATAAACAATAGCGGTGAGAGAGGACAGCCCTGTCTTACTCTACTGTCGATTTTATTTTTCGCGTTGTACTTCCATCACCGCACCTGACACAGAAATTTACGTCTTCGTATATGCTCTGCAACACTTTTAAAACTTTACGTGAGACGCCTAGCTCATTAAGTTTTTGCCATAAGCTTTCCTATTTATAGAGTCAAAAGCCATTTCAGAAATCTACAAAACTGCAATATAAGTGGCCCGTTTACGCGCAAGCGCCTGCTTTACTAGGGTATCTAACACAAAGATATTGTCGGTAGTCGAAGCCTCTCCTAAAGCCTGCTTGCAATTCTGATATTTTACTGTGCTTTTCCGCCCATTCACTCAGTCGCCCGTTGAGTATTTTACAAAATAAGCTTGCTCAGCGCTGGTAAAAGACTAATTCCGCGATAATTTTGCGGGCAATTCGTATTACCTTTATTCTTAAAGACTGGTTGGAGGATCGCTGTACTCCACGTTTCTGGATACGATCCAGAATCAACATCGTGCATTAAATAAATTTAGAATATCTCTGGGTCTATGTGCCACAATTCCGAAATAAATTGTGTCGGAATGCCGTCCCCGCCGCCTGCCTTCTTATTATTCATGGCTAGCATAGCCCTATTCACTTCATTCCCGGTTATCGGTTCGTCTAATTCAGGGACATCCCGGTCCGTGATAATATATATCCCTGTTTCAATATTCGCTATTTCGAGCGCCCGTGAAAGTACTGCTCCACGCTCTGATGAAATTGCATTACACATTTCTTTTATTACGCAGTGATCTTATAACGTCCAAATTGATTTATTATGATTGTTTCTTAAAATTGCCTCTATTCTTGCTGTCTCACTCTCCTGCCAAGATTTCTTCGATTTCTTAATTGTGGCCTCGTATTGCCTCGTGTAACAAGTAACTATTTCTCGCTTCCGCAGTTCCCCTGTTTCTGAACATTCTTAAGGCTACTATTGCTTCACGCCTGCTCACCGACACTCCTCGCTAAACCATCCTTAGGTCAGTACCCTTCCTCCTCTCCCCACATTCGCATGCCCTCCTGCGAAAGAGTCTCCTTCTAAATTCTTTGCTTGCCTTTCCGGTGACCGCTCCTCTCGTGCCCACCCTACCGAGTTAAGAATAGCCTCTGCAAATTCCTGTCGCTTTTCCTCTTTCCATATAAACCGTCGTCTTGCTATTGTGAAGTTTGTTGCTCCCGCCCGTGCCACTGCCTGTGGCAGTTCAGTAACATTACTGCTAAATGAACGCACACAGGCAAATGGTCAGATTCTGCCCGTAATTCGATTCCAAAATCTAATAAATTGTTTATTCTTTCATGAGACAACAGAGCATAATCTATTACACTACCTCCATTCCACTAATAAAGTTAGTTCCCTTCAGTATCCTGTCCATAGTTGCCATTTAAGATTTCGAGATTAAATCTCTGCATAATTCTAACAATTCCTGACCCTCATTATTGATGACTGAGTCTTTGCTTTTTCTAGAATTAGCTCTCGCTTCTTGCCGATCGAACTCCGAAAATACTTCCTGCTCATGACCAATTCTAGCATTCATGTCAATTTCTAATATTAGTCTGTAAATCAATGACTAACCTTTTGTTTGGCAATAATTTCGTCTATTCTTCTTCTTCTCAGTAATAATAATAATAATAATAATAATAACAATAATAATAATAATAATAATAATAATAATAAATAATAATAATAATAATAATGCATACAATTATTGATTTCACCATGTGGACATTTGATGTGAGGCGTTAAACTTAGGAGTTGTAAAGTCATTTTATAACTGATTTAGATTTTTAGAGAGTGTGATCTCTCTTCACATTAAATATTCCGGGAAAAATAGTAAACGAATGAAAAGATCATTAATACATTTACATACATCCCACACAGAAAATTAATTAGGAAAAAATTCATTTAATGTTTTATTCGAAACTTCTGAATTATACAAAAAAATGAAAAGAAGTTAGAAGTATGAACTATGAAATAACATGTTTTTAGTATATGTATATAGGATTACCTGGAAGCACTCGCATGATCGATGGTTTTTGTTTAAAAAGGAAATTTTTGTTTAAAAAGGAAAGGTTGTATTGGTCACGTTCGACACACGTTGTTAGCTTGTTACATGTTATTATTTTATATTTGGTGATAAAAAAATGTCTTACATGAAATTACGTTCATACTTAAATTGATATCGACTACAAATGTGTACATCATACAACAACGAAATTATACTCAATGTTATTCATAATTCTAATTAACTGTTTCTGTCTACATTGCAGTATGCGCACACACACACAAACAAACAAGTGATATGTAATTAACTTGAATTGTGTATGTGATTGACACGAGGAAAGTGCTGAATGACGAAAAATGAAACATTTTGACAGTTCCAACTCTTTGTCTTACCTGTCTACAAGCTACTTAATCAGATATCAAATATAAATAAAACATTGCATTACTCGCGATACATGTAGTACATTCTAACTGCACAAAATTAAACTGTCACCAATACCTTATCAATGTGTATGAAGATATTACGATTAGGGATATCCGGAATCAAAACGCATGAGTATGAAGAGTGAATTAAACTGAAAAAAGAGCAAAATAAAACTGTAGATAAAAATCTAAGTACATCTCTCGTCTTGACAAGAAATCAAAATGGAAATGGATATCTAAGAATAAAATAGAAGCAACACTTCCGCATCTGTGCATTATTGCGCATGTAGGCTGCAATATTAAATACACCCAAGTGTCAGTAAAGGGGCAAGTTCTCTAACAGTTTCTCTTTTGAAAGCTTTCTAACAGTTTGGTGATATGTAAGGTGATATCTAAAGTAATAATAGAATCAGGGACGACACAAATTGAAACGATCATACACTGTTAGATATCCTGAATATGTTTACCGTTCATTTATTTTCGACATAATAAAATCTTTAAAATGTTCTTTTAGTCAGAAAACTTATCACCAGACGCCCGTTTCTTACATGCAATACGAATATTAGTTCTGCTAGCTAGCGTCTGAAAATATTTTCATTTAATCAGATAATATTAAAATAAAAAAAATTTTCTAAGAGCACTGTACACAAATATACCATTGAGGCTTTCATAATGCAACAAAACAGCTTAATTTCAATGGAATTACGTTCAAATGACACTCCGCCTAACTGATTCTGTTATCAAGTCACAAAAACTCATTTACAACTTCAGGATAAAATAATTTCGTAACTTATTACTTCAATTAAAATCGAGCGCAAACTTGCACTGGGCTTCTAATTTACGGCATCGCACTCGTCCAACTGGAGCGTTCGCAATAACTTTGTAACATTTGGCGCCGCGAAACGGAACAATCTTGTAAAGTGAGGTTCATTTATCAAACAAAATAATTTAGCGTGTTACAGTACAAAGTACGAAGAAGAATTCAGTTTTATGGGTCAGTTCTACTTGAGGAAAGTTTTTTTTCTCTTGCATACGCCTGGTTAGCCTAAATGAGCTTTAAATTAAAAACTGCCGCAGTACATTAGGAGCGCCTCAAACAGCGCTCCCGTCAAGAAAGACCCCGACGAAATTGTGCATGGAGCTGAAGCGTGGATCTTGAAGGAATGAACCGGCGCGCTCGACGCCAAAGACAAACGACGCCTATCCTGGGTGAGAAGCGTCACGACGAAAGAACATCTCTAACCGCCGTTCGCCGGGGACATAATTCCCTGCGGCGGCCGTCCCTTAATTAAAACCGATAAAATAAATGAGAGAACAATTAATTCAAATTATCGGCGATAAAAGGAATTCGAAGCTGGCGGTTGGTGTCGGGGACGGGGAAGTCAGGGGGCGGGGGTGAGGCCGCGAACAATCCCGCAGAATTCGATCCCACCGACGGACACCCCTAACGCGATTCGCGGAACGCCAGGCATCTTGTTCAACGATCGGGTTCATTGCGGGAAACTTCCCGGAAAACGGCACGCGCCAGCGTTCGGTTTTTAACTGCGGCATCCAGTTGTGTTCTGCGTTGCAGGTTGCAATCGCGGAAAATTAACAAACGAAGCGTTTCCCGCGGAGACTCGTAGTGCAACTCGACGCCTTCAATAAATAAACCCACAATTCAACTCTTAATATCAGCGATGTGCGGCCCACTGAAACAACAAAAAAGCTAAATCGTTCTGTGTGAAACCTGACAGTACTGCGGGTTTGACGGTTATTCCCGCCCACGCAGTGGCATCTAATGACTCATCACGGCTAGTTAATTCCGAAGGCTCGCATTCGTTGTAGCCGCAGTTCCTCACCACCCCTCATGCCTATTCCTCCCCCACCACGCCTCTTTCTCCTCCTCCTACACGCCTCTTTCTGTTCGCCGAATAAAACTTCCCACCCAGCATCCAGACGCAGTCTGAAAATTGCATTTACGTTTCATTTGAAACCACGCCTGTAACTGGCTCACGCAAGGCGAGATGACAAAAATTATTTTATTCTCGTTTACATAGTATAGCGCAGCCGTAAAGAACTGTGGCGGCGGTGGGGTTCCAGCGCACGCCGGGTGCCCGACAAATGTATAAAATATTTTCCGATATACGGCCACTAAACGTCGCTATCTTAAATCTCCGGTTATTTTTCCTCTTCTTTATGAATTTATTATTTTTAATTCGAATAAATTTTTATCCCGCCGCGTGCCGCCCCGGCCTGCGCTCGTATCTCCTTGCAGCGCGGTCGTGTTTTAACCTTGCCTTTGTTCTCCCTTTTGTTTGGACTGCTCTGATATAACGCGGGCGTACACGCGCACCCTACGCGAAGAACCCTCCCCGCTCGCCTCTCCGCCGCTCCCCCCTTCCCCCGCCCGTACGGCCCGGGGCCCGCCCGTGCCGCCCGCACCCCCCCGCCCTCCCCGACCCGCCCCCGCCCCCCGCCGAAACCCCGCCGAAACCCGCCGAAACCCGCCGAAACCCGCCGAAACCCCGCCGAAACCCGCCGAAACCCCGCCGCCTCCTCCCCGGTCCCGGCCCGGCGCTAGTCCCACCAGCGCGGCGCGGAGAAGGGCGCGTCTCCCTCCGGCGCTCTGTTATTTTAATAAAAAATCTTCAGCCGTCGCCCTTCCCTCGCGCGTTCGTCTGCCGTGCGCCCGCGCGCGCGGCTCCATTACCTGCGCAAATCTGGGGCGTAAATTCTGCGAGGGCAGACAGCGCATTACGCGCCCTGAGCCATTGATCCCGGGGCGGGGGCGGGAAGGAGCTGGGAAGGAGCGGGCGTGGACATCGGGATGCCACGCGGTCGCAAGTCGTCCACAGCATCAGCTGTGTGCTACGACGTGGGTTAGTCAAAATAAACTTGATATATACGGAGCATCTGCCAGTGGAGAAGAGTAGTTCCGTCTTTTAAGAGTTACATTTTACCATATTTGTCCTAAGAAATTAGGTGATTCTTTAGTGAGTCATTAATACAATAGTTTTATCACATCTGAGATTAGTAACTTGTTCAATGTACGAATGACACACTCTCGGAGATTTGTTTTGCAATGTGGTGTAGTGCATTAAGAAATTGTTGAAATTTCACCGGCAATTCCTACAAAAATTGCGAATAAATGGGTGCTAAAGTATCAGATATTATGAACTTGTATTAATGAAGTTAAAAATAGTAAAGGGATTTGTGCATATTCTCATAAGGTATAGCCTTTTAAATTAAAATGGCTCAAATACCAAAATCTGATCATGTAATAATAAATCCTAAGCATCATATTTTCACACATTTCTTACCGGCACCGAAAATAAATCATACAAATATGAACTGATGTTTTGGAAGCGCGTGTAAAAATACTCAGATATTTATCTTTTTTCTGGCATATTTATATTAAAATTAAACTGAATGCATTTGGGGATATGCTGAAGATGCGTTTTCGTAATATATATAAAATGTTGTATGTTTTAGAAGTGTACTAAAAAGGCTTACACTGAGGTTAAGTTCATTGAAAAATTTATTTTACTGAAATATCTGCACAGAAAATACAATGATATTTTTGCATTTCGATTTACATAGAGATTTACATACTTTTAATATTACACATTCCCAATATTAAAACTAGTACTTTCACCTTGACACATAGAATACAAAAACAATCTCCAAATGTGCTTCGTTTCCTATTTAAGGCTATAATTATTGTTCTATTTCACGGATTTGAAAGATTATTCATACAAATATTCTGCCTGTTGCATATTCATAATGCGGCGAATACTCATGCCGTAATTTTACGAATCCCACGAAATGAGACAATGCCTATAAGCTGGTAAGCAATATACTCCGGAATAATGTGCGTGAAATTAATATGTAAATATCACTTTATTAGTGAGAAATCGCATTATAATCCAAACGCATAATAAACATTCATGCGATACGATCTACTGAATTGTCCAATTGGATTAAAAACAACGGAAGGAAGTAATTCAAGGGAGAGCATCGACTCCTAAATATTCGAAGTTCCTACTCGTATTTCCTTTTTAACGGTCATCGCATCTACAATAAAAAAGCTTATATTGCTCGAATGATTATTTTCAATTCACCATTAAACAAATTTAAATTTATACAGTTTAAATTTACCGTAAAAAGGTTTACAATTCAAAATTATATTCAACATTAGCATCATCACCTCAATTGTGAGATATTGAACCCGCTTGGTGTAGTTCCATTCAGATCTAAATTGATCTCACTTTTTCGTATGTACAAGCAGGGCTTGATTTCTGGCGGAACACGACAATAATAATTATTGAATTATACTATATATTATACTAAAATATATAATTATTTCTATTGAATTAATACGTCATTTGGGGTGCGTTCCGGGACCTACATTTTAAAATCAAGCATTGTGTACAAGTATCTATTCTCTTCCGTACTTATTACATTTTTGTCACTCTTTTATCCGATATAATACACTCTATTATCATTCTTGATACTTCATTTGATACTGGTACTTGTTCTCTCTTTTATTTACCAAGATACACATTGTATAGCAGGTTAAACACAATTTATCATATGTATTTTTAGTACATTAGAGTCGACGCACAGAAGATTTTATTGGCGCATTTTTTTCATTAATGCAAATCACGGACAGAGAGGGACCTTCTGGTTGTGTAAGCCGTTGATTAATACCCAACTAGAGTTTTCGTCCGTGCCGGCCTGAGGGGCAGTCCGATAACATCCATCTTTGATGAGCTGAAAGCGAACACCGGTCCAAACATTTGAAGGCGCGCCGGCTGCCGCCGCGTGGCGACAGTGAGGGACGCGCCAACAAGCGATACAAGATATACTCTTTGGACGCGCCAACAAGCGAGCGGCGCGGCGCACGCGTTGCCCGTATTCGCCACACGTCGCTAGCGCGGGGAGAGGGGAGGAGACTGGAAAAGGGAAGACGAAATGGGAAGCGGAAAGGGAATGAAGAAGAGGAAGAATGAGGGAGAAATGGAGGGAGGAGAATGGAAAGGGAGACGGGAAAATCGTTGGGATGTGGGGAAGCGAGACAGGTGAAACGGGTCGGGTGACGGTGGAGGGAATGAAACGAAATAGTTGAAACGGGATAAGGGAGGAGGAGCGATGGAATGCAAAAAGCATATGAGGATGGGGGTAAAGAATACAGTTGGCGAAGGGGGATGAGTTGATTATTGATTGTTAGTGATTCCGGGAGCGTCAACTACGGAGGTTATTAGTCCCATAAATGTAGTGCGTGTTTACATCGGAGGTGGCGATGATCTTCTCCCGTTGGATGGCGAGATCCTGTGCCGACCTACCGTCGATTAGCGGGGTTTTCTCAACCAGGTATCTTCCACCAGCTGGGCTTCGCCCCAGCCGGGACAAGCTCTAAGCACCCGAGCGGTCTCCCGGCATGGGTAGTGCATGTGTAAGGGATGAGGATAGGACAAAGAAGAGGAAGGAAAG
Source organism: Teleogryllus oceanicus (assembly GCA_964035755.1). NCBI lineage: Eukaryota > Metazoa > Arthropoda > Insecta > Orthoptera > Gryllidae > Teleogryllus > Teleogryllus oceanicus. Next base: position 12,902,389 of record CAXIVR010000011.1, on the reverse strand, counting down.
ATAGCACGCGGTTCATGGCTCTTTTGTTAGGATACCGCTCCGACATTCGCCTGATCGGAGAAACCACGGAAAACTACCGATACCGCTAGAGTTCTCCAGCAGACAGCGCCGGAATTCGACCTTTCGACAAGCCAGTATCGAAAATCCTGTCGCCGTCGGGACTCTAACCTAGGGCCTCCCGGTCAGAGGCACTGCAGTGACATCAGTTGATGCACTGAGCCATTTCTCCCGGTGGAGGAGAGGAAGGGAAGTTGTTACTTCGAGGTAGCCAAGCGATGACCAACGAAACAAGAAACATCTCAAACACTGCCAATGCAGAAAGCGCGAACGGTAGAGACAGAATTCCCTCGACCCGAGCGGCGATAGACTTACAGCGTCGAAACTGTCCATGCGTGAGACAAGAAAATGTTTGTGTAACATTTCAATCTGAATCCATGTCCATTGTTACAAAGAGAAGATATGCAGTTGTTGTGTAGTTCCTTTGTTAAAAATGACTGAAGACGAGGTGTGGTCGAGAACAGGCCCGCCAATGCCGAAACTTACGTAGCTACTACTTATATCGAGTTTGGTTTAGAAACAAAGTTGAATTGACTAGATTAGTGTGAAATTAAGAAACGTAGTCTCAATATCTGCAACGAAGTATTCAGTTCGGCTACAGTATAATAGAGAAGCGTTTGTAGGTAGGATTGAGCCAAACTGAATGTAATAACGTGAGCGAGGTGGCGTGTAGTGCAGTAAGAATGTGGAACATCAATGATCGGAAAACGCTTTAGCGACAGAAGCAGCGAAAGCAATGATAGTGGGATGAGAGCAGCGTATCTATTGAGGATGATAAGAGAAGGGTAAAGACGCGGAATAATGAGCGGAATTGATTCAGCACAGCTTTGATGAGTAATGGAAACAGAGACGAAGGAACAATTATAAATGCCCCTCGCTATAGAAGACGAGAATAGTGGTGATGGATTGTTGAATATCAGAATATTTTTTACACTCCTTACCTAATCATCAGTTGATATTTATATAATTCATTTTCGGCTCTAATAAGAAATTTGTGGAAATCTGATCCTTAGGATGTTTTTATTCCACGATCAGATTTTGTAATTTGAGCCACTTTAAATTGAAAGGACTATTTCTCTTTTACCTTAAGAGAATATGTACATATCCCTTTACTATTTTTAAGAGGGACTTCTAAGTGAAAAATATCTATCCATTGTGTAATTTCATTCATGCAAGTACATATTTTTTTATTCGCGTCTACAGCACCCTTTCATTCGCAAGTTTTGCAAGAATTGCCAGTGAAATTTCAACAACAGTACTCATATGAACTACACTACGTTGCGACACAATTGAAGTAATCAAATGACATCGGCGATAGAGGCAGTCGCGTCGACGTAGGAGGAATAAGAGAATAAACTAGTTTTAGAGGCAATTAAAGGTATCCGCAAAGAGCTAAGAGATTACCAGCAGTGACAGCACAGCTCAAGGCAAGGTAAGTTAATAGAATGAAGAAATTTAAGATGTTTGTCGTTAGGTGAATGCCGATGGGGAAAGAGAAGAGAATACTGAGAGGTCAAATGTCGACTAGAATAAGCCATTCCAGAAGCAAAACACTAACACAACAGTACAGAAATCCCTTGGCTTTAATCGGGACCGGCATTTCCGGACAAGTCACTACGATATTGTGATCCTTAAGAGTCTAAAGTGGAGACAAGACAAAGATGACGCCGAAGGGTAATGATTTCCGAGCGATCGAAGAACGGGTACTAAGAAGGAAGGCCAGATAATGGTGGAGAACGGAATAATGAGCAACGTGGGTTTACCTCATTGCAAATTCCAAGAAACGATCGTATATATCCGAACCGTATGGGGCACTGCAAAGCAGCTGCCCCATACGGTTTGGCTACATACTGTAACGAATATTGCGTCACCGGCGGCACCACCACGAACTACCCGTACACGCGGATTGCGTCATCTGCCGGTGCCACCACGAGCTGCCTGTGAGCGCAGTTTGCATCATCTGCCGGCGGTTCCTGCAGTAGATTATTCCAGAACGTTCGCGGGGGGTCTGGAAGTTCTCGACGGCACTAGCCGAGTATAAATACGCGGCCGGCGACCGCGAGTGAGTCCTAAGTCCGCAGTGGAAGCTGAACTGTGAAGTGTGTGCATCGCGGTGAATAGCAGTGCAGTGATTGTGCTCAGTGACGGGAACCGTGGTCAGTGCATCGAACTGTGGTCAGTGAAGTGGACTATGGCCAGTGCATCGAACTGTGGTCAGTGCTTAGGACTGTGCGACAGTGTAAGAGAAGAGTAGTGTAAATAAATAATCAAGAGAAGTGTAGTGTAAATAAATAAAGAGAAGTATTTTCAGTGATTGTGTTAAGAAACAAAATAAACGTTTTTGTTAAAACAATACCGGACGTTTCATTCACCACCTAGAAACGTAACAATGCGATGCCCCAGCTGATGGCACTTGCAAGCAAATGTCGTCACGCGAGCGAGGGGAAGAGGAGAGGAAAAGGAAATGGCGGCGGCGCGACGCAGTGCGCTCGCGAGTTGAGCGTGCGCGCGCGTGAGAGAGGCGCAGCAACCCTAAACAAAAGCCTGGACAGCTGCAACGGCAGTCGCGCCATCCGACGCCGCGTCGCACGCTGATTAACACCAGTCGCGCGCCAGTTCATAAACCAAGCAGCACGTCTGCCCTACCGCACGCCCTGTGCGCAGCCCAGCGATTGCGACGGCGGTGCGGTAGTAGGGGAAACGCCGCTGAAGCTCGTGGAGATGGCTGCGATGACGACGTTCCTGGTGGTGATGGTTTGGTACGGTGAAATGGAGGCGGTCATGGTGGTGGTTGCGATGATGATTGTGGGGATACTTTGTCGATGACTACGGTGATGACTGTAGAGATAGGGGGAGTCATAGCAGCCCTAATGGTTGCGGTGATGTTCGAACTGATGGCGAAAACTGGTGATGGCAGCGGCGATTGCGGTGGCGATAACGCAAGGCAAGTGAAAGCAAGAATGGAAGTGAAGGTAGTGGCGATGGGGTCACCGGTAGCGGTAGCCCAGTGCATCAACTGATGTTACTGCAGCGCCTCTGACCGGAAGGTCCTAGGTTCGAGTCCTGACAGCGGCAGGATTTTCGACACTAGCTTTTCAGCTAGGTCGAATTCAGTCGCTGTATGGAGGAGAATTCTAGCGGCCGGGTGCTCTGATCGATAGTTTTCCGTGGTTTCTCCGATCAACACCAGGCGAATGCCGGAGCAGTACCCTACCAAACGGGCCATGGACTGCGCGCGATCTGTCCTTCCTCTTCCTTGTCCTATCCCTTACACTTACACAATCGAATCCAGTCGGGCTTAGAGCTTGTCCCGGCTGACGGCGGTGATGACGGCAGTGATGACGGCGGCGATGGCAGGGCGATGGAAGGCGACGGCAGGGCGAGGAGGGTGATGGTCATATTCGTAGTGGTGCTGGTGGCGTTGTAGGTAGCGATAGCGGAGGTGGCAGTGGAGATGCGGTGGCGACAACGCGAAGAGGTGACGAAGGAGTGTAAGGTGACAAGCAAATTGGTGTGGGTCTGAGCAAAGACCCACGGCGAATGTGACAGCTCACATCTGCCGACTGACAATAATAACGGTACATGACGGGTTGTGAAGAATGAGCATTGCCAATAAGCACCTTCGCACTCTGGAGGCAGAGTAATAACGGTCATTTAAGTGGAAATTGTGTTAAAGTGCGACAGTGAATGCCAGTCATATGTATAATGAGAAATGTGTTGATGGGAAATACGAACGAAGAAAATCAAAAACGATTAAACACAAAATGATATGAAAGAAGATGACAAACTTTCAACAAAAAAATAATAATGAATACTCGGAAATGTGAAGGGCCCCACAAAGCAAAACTTTTCCTTAGAAATCGGTGACAGCGAACGTAGCTTGGTTTTAAAAGACAAATTTGGGGAAACATTAGGTATTGAACTGACCTGTTGTGATTACATGTTAATTTTTAAACGGAAACAACTGGGATTTAATGTGGCGTAAATTGATAATAGCAAAAATTAATGAGGCGTACTCTGGTACAGACTGGTGGGAATTTGGTAATTCAATTCCGAACAAATAGGTTCACGCGGAGCAATTCAAATAAGTATTGAATACGCAAAACTGTGCTGAAATCTAAACTAAGAACAAATGAAAATAGTCTAAGTGTTTATATTTCTCACTACAAAAGTGATAAAACATTAAGTTAAGCATTTATGAATAAAAGTCACTCTAATACGCCGCGGTGTTAGCATTTTACTATGTAACACAATATTATAAAATACAGTATAATGAGTGAATATTCAGTTGTTGTTTTTTACTGAAAGTGCATCCATCCATATATACATATACGAATATTACATACATCGTATTAAGTTATGTTTGGACAAACCCATTTTCCTTAACGTGTGAAAAGTCTAGATTTCGTAAGAGACCGGAGTACATCGTAGATTTCTTTAATATCTTAGTAAAATTCTCCTAAATTAAATTTAATAATTATAATTTATTTTATTTCAATTTAAACTGTTTTAAATTGAAATAAATTAAATATTTTTCTCTATTTCTTGCCGATTTTTGCTATCTTTCGACGGCAGAAAGTAATATTTTTAAAGACAGTGTAAGATGAACAGAAGAAGAAGATGACACACGAGCAGACAAAAACGAAAAAAAGAATACATCAAGATATTAAGTGAAAACCGCATTTATTCACTTCACGTAACCTCACATGTTATTCGTACACTGTCAGAAATTACATTAAATTTAATATAGATTTAATATACGACTGCACATGAATTTTAATGTACTTTGAACATTAAATGAAGACCTTTAATTTGGTTAAAAAAAACAATGTAGATTAATTTACGACTTTAATATAACTTACTTATCTATTTAAAAAAAAGGTGTTCTGCCATGGCTTCGTTTAGAGCTGCTACTGAACCGATTGTAGTATTTTTTTCCCTTTAAATGAAAGAATGTGATCCCTAGATGTGTTATCATATATTGTTTGTGTCGATTCACCAACATTTATGGTGTAAATTAATTAATTAAATCTTTCTTTAATAGTACGTTTAGCAATTATTTTTATCCGAAGAGTGGCTGCTTTATGGTGGCGCTGCTTGATGCTTTATTTTGATTGTTGAGATGTGTTTACAATTCGTCAAGGTTTTGTTTCAGTGTAATAATTGCGTTGTAGTGTTGACAGTTTGCATGTATTTGCTTTTGTGGTGTATTTTGTAGAGAACATTCGGACAGTGAGTTTTTCTCGGCTGTACTGAAGTAGTGAAGTTCATAGGTTATGTTGAATTCCGAATCCTTGCTCTCGCGCCCCAAAAGACGGAAACGTACATTAACTGGACGCAGGGAAAGAGAAAATCAGCGTAGGTGTCTTGATAGTGAGGTCATTTCGTTTTCTGTTCGGTCGTTGTCTAAGAAATGTCAGTTTTGTTCTGATTTGTACTTCCCATATGAGAGAAATTCTGCAAACCAGTTTACTCTGTGTTGCTTAAACGGGAAAATAAATTTACCTTCGAGCAATATGCCACAAGAAATCAAACAGTTGCTTATAGGAGATGATGACACATCAAAAATCTTTAGAAGTAATAACCTTCAGTATAATAGTGCTCTTTATTTTGTGTAGTTTGGTGCCGATATTACATTGCCACATGGTCATGGGCCATAGGTGTTCAAAATTTTGGGAACTCCACATCACAGAATACCTTCGTTGTATTCTGAAGATCCAAACAATGCAATGTATTGTAAACATTAGACAGGGCACAGTATTTTACATTTATCTCAGATCTCACCGTCAAATTTTGACGGGTTCTGACTAGTCTACATTAAATTTAATTGTACATGTACATTAAAATTACTGTACGTGTACATTAAATTTAATTTACGTACATGAAAATTACTTTCATGGATTTTACATTAAAAATAATGCAGACATTTCTGAAAGTGTCCACCTGAACTCCGACCTGTCCACCGGGAGCGGTAGCTCAGTGCATCAACTGATGCCACTGCAGCGCCTCTGACCGGGAGGTCCTTGGTTCGAGTCCCGACGGCGGTAGGATCTTCGACACTAGCTTTTCAGCTAGGTCGAATTCAACCGCTGTCTGGAGGAGAATTCTAGGGACCGGCTGCTCTGATCGGTAGTTTTCCGTGGTTTCTCCGATCAACACCAGGCGAATGCTGGAGCAGTACCAAACGGGCCACGGACCGCGCGCGATCTGTCCTTCCTCTTCCTTGTCCTATCCTCTCCCCTTACACACACACTTACACTAACATGCACTACACTATCACATATTCCGGAAAACCGGCCGGGAGCTTAGAGTCCCGGCTGGGGCGGTACCCCGCTGGTGGGAGAGTCCTGGTTAGAGTGTAACCCCACTAGCCGACGGTAGGTCGGTGCCGGATCTCGCCATCCAACGAGGGGAAAATCGCCGCCATCTCCCGAGAAAAAAACATGCACTACACTAACGGGACTAACGACCGAAGCAGTTGACGCGCCCGGAAACACGAAAAAATCAATCAATCAATCAACCGACCTCTCCCATCACATGCGAGTGGGTGGCCCAATCCAGACCGGACGAGCGCGCCAAACGGGGACAAGTATCAGACACGCGTGGGAGGTCCCGCGGCGACGCGACGCGGCGACGTCAGCGCGAGTGCGACGGGTCTCACGAGAACTTGTCGGGGGGCGGGGCGCTATTACGTCGCGCGGAATAGTTTATGCGGCGGCGGCGGAGCTCGCGCGCGCGCGCGGGCGCGTTCAATACTGCAGTGCGTACTTCCGATATCGCGTTGCTGATGAATTATTCCTTCGCCCTCTGGATATTATTTCGACCCGGCGGCGGCGGTCGCGTTGCGTAATGGAACGACGCCCGCGTAGGGAATACGCACCGCCACGAATTCTCGGAGTCTGCTCCAAGAGCGAATTGTTTCTAAGTAACGTTGAAGTAAAGAAAAGAGTAGCGGCTAGGAAGGAGTAAAATGATAATGGGAAAAATACCCATGCACTGTAAATTATCTAAAAATGTTCAAACTAATTTATTTGAATATGTTCAATATACGTGTATTATGTTGAAAGACTATTAACTATTTATAATTGAAAAAAATACTACTGCGTTCCGATAACTCTAATAAACTTCAGTAGTAATATTAATGTAAAGAAATTTCTCATGGCGTTCGAATGACAAAATGATTAGACAAAATTATCGCGTGATTCATCGTCTTTAAATTCCTGTAATTCCAATGAAATCATCATTGATAAAACGTAACAGATCATCTTGTCACATATATAAATAATATAGTTTATATATGCCCTTTTACATCTATAATTAGCTCAGTTAACTGCAAAGTTTTACGAAGTATGTGCCAACGAACTTATGAATACTTGCACTTTTTTATTAAACCTCTACTTAAACCACTGAATCATCTACTATTTCGATATCCTAAAATAAAGAAATATCCTTTACATTCTCAAATACTTTTCTCGGACGTTTTGAAGAAGAACAGAAACTACATAACTTGAATAAACAGAGAGGGAATATTATTCTTTTCGGAACACATTGTTTTAAGCATTTTGCTTGTTTCTTCTGAACATTGGATAATTCTCTCATTGCTGGGAAGCGAGAGCTTTTTTCGAGATGCGAATAACATAATCGCAGTCCGTGAGCGCTTCTGGGACAGAGATCGGAGTTTGAAAACAGGCAGGCCGTGTGCACGGGGGTCGTTCCGACTAAAAGAATGGGAGAAGGGTGGAGGGTGAAAGGGCGAGGGCGATCGTCCGCGATTGTGCACTGCCACCTGCTGCCGTCCCCGTCGCCAATGCGATTGCCAATGATACTCTACCACACGTGTCATCTCCACCATAAGTGTCATCTACGTTGCCCTCGTCAAATCTATGTCCCCTTTCACTATTATCGCCCTGACCTCAACCCACCCCCACACATCACCCGGTTCGCACATCTCAAAGGGCCATCACACCTCAACACGCCCCCACATCTCAACGGACCCTCAAGTTTCAACCGGCCCCCACACCTCAACGGACCCTCACACCTCAACGGACCCTCACACCTCAACGGACTCTCACACCTCAACGGACTCTCACACCTCAACGGACCCTCACACCTCAACGGACCCTCACACCTCAACGGACCCTCACACCTCAACGGACCCTCACACCTCAACGGATCCTCACACCTCAACGGACCCTCACACCTCAACGGACCCTCACACCTCAACAGACCCTCACACCTCAACGGACCCTCACACCTCAACGGACCCTCACACCTCAATATCGCACCTTCACGATTTCCGCCACCTCCACCAATACCCCGCCCCCCCTCTCAGCGAGCCGCGCCCAGCGCTCCGCGCTCTAACGCTATTCCTATGCGGAGGCGAATTAGCCGAGAGCGCCTAATTTCTCGAGTGCTCCGCCGCCGCCCGGAACTCTGATAGGCTTGTTTTCGCCCTCCCTCCGCACCGGCTGCGCCGGGGAGAGCGGAACAACGCCCCCGTTGCTCGAGCCCGGGGGGGGGGCGGGGCCGCCAACAGACCGGCGAAAGCGAATCCGAGGCCGCTGTCGCGGAGAATCTTGCCCCGCGCCGGATGGTCGGAGGTCACCGGAAACTAAATTTGGCGATGTCGGGAGGTCGAGTTTCCTCTCCGCCTCTTTCTCTCCGTCCCGGAGAAAGATCAGCGAAACGAATTCGAAGCGACCCGTCGGCAAGACGATTATCTGATAATGCCCTTTTCTCTGTTACCAGTAGCGGTAAGGCAATTTTGGGAGGACATGTTTTGCCGGATGAGGTGAATTGCGTTACGCCATCAGGAATGGAGCAGTCTCGGAAACGGCAGATGACAGGGAGGACGTAGATGTGAAGACATCGCGGAGGACGGAACGGACAATGACAAAGGAGGATAGGTAACGGCAGAGAACTGGAGGACGACAAGGCGGAGACGACAGACAAAGGCGAAAGAGGCCGTGAAGGCGGAGGAAAACAAAGAACAACGGAAAACGGCGGAGGACGAATAACGACAAAGGTAAGTAAGAGATGAAGAACAAAATGGACCAAGGAGACGGTGGAGGATGACACTGATGATGTAGATGGACGGAGGGTGATGAAGAATGAAAGAGGACGGAGACGTCAGGTGATGCCGGTGGACGACGGAAAACAAAGTAGGAAAATCGTGTGGACGACGGAGACCGCGAAGGAGACTGATACGGTGCCGGGCTTTGGAGACGACGCAGGACGTAGAGAAAGCGACGGAGAGCAGTAGGGAACCCGGGCCTTAAAATAGCTCCGTGTGCCATTCGTCATCGCATCAAGACGGTCGCGTGACGGCGTGCGATACGGTCGCGTCCCCCTGCGCTTATGTAGAGCACGTCCGCACGCGGTGCGCCTCGGCGCGGCCGCCGCCCAAATCGTATTTGCGGCGGAGTGAAAACTCGACAATTTCCGAGCGGTTGAGAGATCCGGCGGCTGCTCGCATATAAATAAGACGGGTGGGGTAAGTGGGATGAGTATCTTGGTTCGCGCAGCGTTGGAGCGAGCCGCCACGGGTCGAGAACTGCGACTAGCGCTCAGAGATGCTAGGAGAATTCATTCTCGTACGAGTTCAAAAAGAACAAACTCACACAAAGAGTTAGAGAAGGAGAAATAGTCACCCCCAAACAAAAATGTGTATCATATATAAAGCTAGGAATGTTACAAATGTTAAGAAAATAAAATATATCACTGACGACGTTCCAACATTAACAAGGTAACGGTTTTTACTTTACCGTCATGTTTGTATGTTCTGTTTCTTAATTTATTTTCAAATATTTCCATACTTATAACAAATGAAATATATCTAATCATGCTGTTTTGTATCATTTATTAGAAGCCACAAACTACAACATGTAAATTTCCACTGCTGCATGTAATATTAACCCTTTATTTCTGCATCAATCAGGTTGAAGACATAAAAGCTTGCAGTGTATAGTTTTGGAATAAAATCTGGTGTATGTGCAACAAACATTCCGCTGCATCATGCATTACAATCGTGCATAGCTCTGCAAAGATGCGTTCTATGCCCTTAAAACCGTGTTTTAATGCAAATACATTTAGAAATAAAAATCAAAATTACAAAATGTGTATTATAATGCACAATTGCAATATAATTTTTGGTAATTGAGATGCAAACGTATGACATAAGCCACGGGTTTTGCATTGCGTCACCGTTATCAAGGAGACTAATCGTGACGTCGTGAAAACAAGCAGTCTAGAATTATGATTACGACATCTGACAAATAGTACAAGTGCATTCTCATCTTTATTATTGCAAATCTCTTCAGTGTTCTTTAATGTAAGTAGACTGTTGTATTCTGTGATGAATAGGGAACGGATTTCCATGTAATTACATGTTTTTACAGGAACTAAATACCTGCATTCAATAATATTTTTTAGAGTTTACAACACATTCTGAACGAATAAGAACTATTTTTATTTTACATATTTTTACATATTATGGTGTAATTACATGTTTTGACATATTTTAGCTATTACTATATATTTCGTTACATTTTTATATATTTATAACGAAACGGAACATTTCAGATGCACGTTTGCAATATAGGTTTCGGAATCATCTTTCTTACATATCAAATAAAATGCAGCTGTGCTTCTATAACAATATCTTCGCCATGATTTTCAAACTACCCCCATTCCCCTCACTGCTACTCGGAGTCAAAGATGAGCGGATTTTTGTGAACAAAAGTAATTTTAACCACGTGCGTGCTCATTAACCGATTCAAAACTAACAAATATATTTGACAGAAAATTGGGGGGGGGTGTATTCCCTTTAATCCCCTACCCCGGAATCCATCATTGGCTAGACGACTCTACTACTCACTTGAACAGCGGCTACTCATAAACATTGCAATATATAATATGAACGTATTTTATATTTGGAATACAATTCTCATGTGTGGTGAAGTCTAGTGTGCAATTACTACTGTGGAGGTAGAATCTACTTTCAGTCACTCCGAATCCTTGTTAAAAACTGATCGGCGACGTTCTATGCTCGGAAAATGCTTGTGGATAACAATTTTAAACACAGTAATGAATTTTTATTTTACATATTTTCTATTTTTTTCGTACATGTTTTGGAAAAAAATAAGTACATATATATGTACATATTTTGCATTTTTATTACCATAAAATCCGTTCCCTAGTGATGAATTTCTCAAATCCACAGTATCGAACCTTTAACGCGTGAGGCACAGTTCAGATTCGGGATCCTTGAAGTTATCGAAGTTACTCCACCTTTAAGACAGTTATTTACAAAGTGCGAAATGTTCTCTCGTGTGCAAATATGATAAAAATTAATAATTTCCTTCTATTACTTACGTCATATTCAGTATTATTTGTTCAAAGCAATGTATTATTGACCATTATTCATTGAATTTCTAGATTCTCATGCATAAAAGATGTACGTATTTATGAAGTACGAGAAATATTGAGAAGTACTTCCTGAGAACAAAATAGGAAAGAATCCGTGGGTGTTTAAATGAAGCAAAAGAGGAAGCGAGTGAAGACAAGTCGGTGATCGCGAACGCAGAACGGAAGCGAGTGGAAGGGGAGAGAACTGGGGACTATTAGCGAGGGCGCCGAGGCGAAACGAGGGGGTAGGGGAAGGGGGGAAAACAGATTCGCGAGTGGGACAGCAAGGGGTGGGATTGAGGAGGGGTGTGGCGAAATCGGGGAAGTGACCTGGTCTGTATGAGTAGAGAGCAAGTACAAAAACCTTTACGGGGCACGGGACAGAGTTATGGTGAAGACAGAGGCGCGGCGCCAACGAGGAAGTTCCTGCTTTACAGGACAGAAACGAAGCCTCGTTGGCAGCAGAACGGGAGCGTGGAGGGGCCGGTGTGAGAACAAAACCGAAAGTGCGGCAGGGCTGGGGGCTGAGCTGAGGTGAACGTGGTGGACTCCGGGGACGAGGCAAGCTGTGGTCAGAACGGAGCGGGCACGGACAATGCGCGGGTATGACATCAGAGCGAGGTAACGGAAACCAAGTGAAAGGGTGGCCGAGGCTGACCGGAGCCTGTGGGTTGGGGATGGGCGGACGGCGTGATTGTGCTAGGAACGGAGGCCGGCTGAGAATGGTGGGGACGGAGTGGAGAATCCGAGGCGGGTTTGGGAGGTGTAGATGAAAACGGCAGTGAGTAGTGAGGAACGGCCTCACCGGTCCCGGGGGAGGGGCCGAGCGGGGGGCCTTCTCCGATCAGCACCAGGCGAATTCCGGAGCAGTACCCTACCAAACGGGCCACGGACCGCGCGCGATCTTTCCTTCCTCTTCCTTGTCCTATCCTCTCCCCTTACACACACACACACACACACACACACACTAACATGCACTACACTACCACATATTGCGGGAGACCGGTCGGGAGCTTAGAGCTTGTCCCGGCTGGGGCGGTGCCCCGCTGTTTGGGGGGAAACCCCACAAGCCGACGGTAGGTCGGCGCCGAATCTCCCCATCCAGCGGGGGAATATCGCCGCCATCTCCCGAGAAAAACACGCACTACACTTACGGGAATAATGACCAAAGCCATTGACACGCCCGGAAACACGAAAAAATCGAATCAAATTAATCAAGCGGCGGGAGTGTGGTGGCGGGGCCGGCGTGGAGGGGCGGGGGCGGCGGGACAGGGCGGGGCGGAAGGGTGGAGGGGCGGGACGGGACGGCGTGGAGTAAGGGAGGAGGCGGGCCGTGAAGGGAGGGCGGCCGGCGCGGCGGCGGCGGCGGCGCGGAAGTCGCATTAAGGCGCGGGTCGCGGGGTTCTCGCAGACAGCGGGCGGCGTGGGCGGCGGCGGATGTCGAGCATTACCCGTCGCCCATCCGTCTTCCCCGACGGCCGCTGTATTAAGAAATAAGGCACGCGACGCCGCCCTCCGGAGGGCGAGTGCAGCGCGGCGGCGCAAGAAGCGAATGTGGTCGGCGGACAGAGGTGTCGCCGCCGACGGCAATGGCAAATGCGCAGACAGTCCCGAAGAAGCATTGCAATTTCCACTGCCATGGCCATGTCGGTTTTATGTCATAGTACTGAGGATACGAAAGGATGACTACGAGAATCCCGAGATGGTTACCGCCAAAGAAGTCATGACTGTGAGTCTCAGTTTTAGGTGGTTGTTGCCTGGCAATAAGATCCGAATACAATGTTATGTAACTTATCTAGTAATGTCGGAAGAAGTCGTAAAATAATTAATGATAATACGAACGCATTTATGACTATATTGTATGAGCCAGAACTCCAGATTTGATTTGTACGCTAAAATCGGCATCCAGAATAATAATGGCATTGAATGCAAGTCGAAATTCAAAGAATAGGCGTTGTTAGTTTAATGCCTTATTTTACGTGGCGAACTTGGGCCATCAGGCCCGCCCGGGCCATCGGCCGTCTAACCACGCAAAACCTTCCGTCTAACCTACGCTCCTTTCACCACCTAGCAAAGAAAGGAGGTATTATTTTGGGTGACGAAACAGGAGGATCTCAATTTTGCTCAGAGGCTTCTTTTAGGCTTGAGGATCTTTTACATGCAGTAAATCTACTACATGGGACAGCCGGCTTTACTTCCCCTCCGAAGGAAGGCGTACGAAGGATTTTTTCGTCCTTAAAAATCCACGGCTTCGATCGGGTTTGAACCCGCAAACTTGGGTACAACAGTCCAAACCGATTAGGACCGTTAAGACACCGTTGGGACAACCGATCAACAAAGTGTAGTATTCCATGCTCGGTGTCATAGCGTTGTTTGGATGGGGAAACACGGCCCCGAACCCATTACATGCAAAAGGTGTGGAGAGGGTATTGAAAGCCGTGATATTTATGGAGGACGTAAAGAATCAGACTCTTAAAAGATTAAAGCATACTCACATAAGAGGTTGGTGAGGTGCGAATGGATTTTCAGCATAGGCTGGAGTATTATTTAAATGTTAGTGAGGCGGGAACTTATTATTTGTCTGATAGCTTGCTATTGTTTAAAAATTAGTATTTAATTGTAATTGTTAATTTTATTAATGTAGTTGGAATTTCGAAGTAAAATAGACTCCGTGTTTCGAGAGGATGTATGTTAGGATAGCTCCGTAGACGGGAGGAATTTGCGATAAATAGCTGAAGACAGTCGCCCGTAGGTGTTTCATACGAAGCACAGATAGGAGAAGACGTGACCACGTACGGATTTTATTGAAAATATTAAATCCTATGAATACCAAATCGTCGAGGACATTCTGGAAATTTTTTAAAATTTTTTTTAATGATAGGCAAGAACGCGAAAATAGGAATATCAAGGACATTTCACAAGACAACATTCTGCGGATTCGACCGAGAAATCATCTGAAGACATCGTAGTAAGCCTACGAACCATACTCAAAACTGTACGGCTTTTGATGTCGAATATAAAAAAAGTAATTATTCATGAGCTCAATTGAATTTTAGAAAGTTTAGAAAGGCTGATAATTTATATTAGCTGCCATGAATCTAATAATTGGTTTTAATCAAAAGAACTTCCAGGAATCGTTACTGTCTATAGAATTACACGTCCACATGCAACAGGTAAGGAGTAAATGTTGTATGTCAAACCCATGATTAAATTGAAAGTAAAATTAATAAATTAGTGTTAACATTGAGAGAATTTATGAGCATAGCAAGGCAACGGTAGAAATAGCAACATTTATAATATCAGTGGAAGTGATCACCTTCATAAGATCAGTATAATTATTTGTAGATAATATCAAGAGCTAGTAATATCAGAAATATTGAGAAGTAGGGTATTTCACAATTTATTAAAGAATACAATTGTAACCATCTTTTTCTGGCTATCGAAATCCTCTCTAGGAATTGTCAGCCCTATTACGTACTTCCCTATAGATTTAAACAAAATATCTAATGGTGTTCTTTCCTACACTGAAAGTCTCAGCACTGTCTTTGCTGAAAGAAGTTAACAAAAAGTTTTTAAAAGTTTAGCTATTTAATTGTAATCAGCTCAGAAGGGTAGTAAATATCACTTTTTATACGAACAATGTATTTTTGTGCTTAGGAATGAGAAATCACTATTACTACTCCCAAATGAACACACTGAATATTATATAATAATTGAGGCGTAACTTTGATACTGCCATGTAGAATCTCATTAGTGCAATTTATATTGCACATTCTATTGTTAATTAAATAAACCAATTTACGACGAAACTATACTTCTATCAACATGTATTCCTTCATGCATAGAAGAACAACGGTTTTTTCTCAGAGCTTTGTTATCAATTCATAAGTCATGATACTTGACTCTCGACATAAAACGTAATTTCAAGTGAGGTATTCAGTTCTTTCTAATGTAGAAAATGATATTTGAACAGAGATATTCTTCACAAGAAGTCATAATACGTAATGGTGGTGTGATGTTTAGGAAATGTGTTGCAACCTACCTCTGCTGCGAGTAGCTTGCAAAATAATCCATTGCACTGCAAACTATGGATCAGCAAATAACGAACGACCAAGTCTATTATGCACGTGCAATTAGTTATCCGCCCCAGAGGAAAAAATGCAATTACGTTGTGGATATTGTGCGTGTACCCGCATGTTTATCTTTTTAGTGGGGCTCCGAGATTGTATTGCATAACGATTTTTACAATCGCAGCAGTTACGTCATTCATCTCCTAGCTCTCGGCACGCAATCGGTTGATAGGCGTTTTAAATAATGCTACACAATCATCCCTTTTCAGATAGAGTTTGCCATTTTCATATCACTCGAAAACATATTAGCAATCACCTCTTTGTAAAACAGTTATCTTTTTCCAGGCTATCTTTGATTTCCTTCTGATGTTTTTGTTCTCAACATCAGAAGAAACTAGGATTGTAGCTGAAACCCTTTCATGTTGACAGTGCGTACCAGTTTGCACGGCGAAGAGATTAGGATTCCTTAGGAGAGCCATATAACCTTCTTCGATGAAAGTTTGATCGTATTTGGAGTGCTAAAACTAGAATTTTATTCGTTTAAGAAAAACCTCCCCATACCAATCCAGACATTTAGTCTTTGAAATTCAAGTTAGGAAAAATAAACTTTTGAGAAATATATTCATTGAGTTCTGTATCTACAGTGCGCTGAATTTTGGATTTCATCACCTTTAAAAAAGATCTTCGTGCGTTGAAATTAGTGTTATCTCGTGTCCAGTTAAAGCCGTCTCTCGATAAGAGTGCCAATTTATCGGCCGAGCGTTGAGGCCAGAAGTTCCTCGGACTGGCTAACCTCCCCCCCTTGGCGAGAGTGCGTGTGGGGAGCTGTGTCTGCCCCTGGGGTCTGGCGCCCTGACGAATGCCAGAGCGGCCGGCGAGGGACGCAGTGTGCGTCGCGGGGGCAACGCCGGCGGCGGGGACGGAGAGCGAGGAGAGTGGAAGGCAAAGGAGGAGTCTGTGGAGGTGGAAGTGGAAGGGCGGTTAAGGCATTGGCCTCAGAACGAGGCCGGGAGGGAAAGACATTGCGGGTGGGGGTGTAGAGGGGTCGGCGGGGTCGGCGGGGTCGGCGGGGTCGGCGGGGTCGGGGGGTCGGGGGGTCGCGGGGTCGGCGGGGTCGGCGGGGTCGGCGGGGTGGGGGGCGGCGGGGCGGCGGGGACGGCGGGGGACAGCGGGGGACGGCGGGGGGCGGGAATCGACGGGGATCGGCGGGGGACGGCGGGGGGTCGGCAGGGTGAGGGGCGGGGATGGCGTGGCCGGAGGGGTTATTGCGGTGGGGTCTGCGGAGAGGGCGCTCGCGGCAGTCGCCTGGCGCTGCGCCCAACCGCCTCCGCCGCCGCCGCCGCCGCCGGCGCAGAGCGTGGAGAAGAGGAGGAGAGAATCCGCAGGGCGATACAAGTTGATGCATTGCCAGAGTAATTGTAATGGGCTTCTTTTGTGAAGTGGCGAAGCTCAAATCCGCTCAACTCGCGCTTCGCTGCACAACGCCAACAGCAAATGACGTTCTCGCTTACGTCTCTCCTCAAGACTCTCTGACTACATTTTATAGTTTTATTTTACTAAGATACATAATAAAAATATTGCTTTATTATATTAATTATTTCAAACACAACTGTAAAAAGTGTGCACTAAAAATCAACTTATGGGTAAATATTATTATTTTAAGTATTTTGTAATTGTAAGTGTGTAAGTATTTTGTGTCAGTGTGTAAGTATATGTAAGTATTTTGTATTTGAATACGTATATTTGTAGAGCTAAAAACAGTGTACCCAGAACTATGGAAGAAGGTGTTCAGCAAAACGATAAAAGGCTAGATAATTGAATGGTATCAAGAGCAGAACAGGAACACTATGGAAAGGACAAGAGAATTTAATGCTATCGGAGTCGAACTAATCAGAATGAAAATGATAATTACATCATATGTCAGTGAATCCGTACAATATATCCGACTATATTAATAATGATAATGAATTACGTTAAGTTAATTAATCAAACGTAATCAGAATACTAACAAGACTATTTAAGTTAATTAAATATACAAACACAGAAGTTGAAATCAAGGTTCTGCTATGATTTGTTAGTCACGAAATCAATTTTTAATTTACCTCTCCTATCCCATTCTCACATTTCTAATCAGGTTTGAGTTTAAGTGATTAGTATGGGGATAACGCTGAGGTGATTGATTGGCAGAAGTAGAAAGAGGGGCTGAAGAAATAGGAAAACCAAAATAAGACCTAGTATAACATCGAGGAATGGGACGTTCTCCACCACAGGAGTTTAGAACACGATGAAATTATTCAAATTATTAAGTCTTTTACTGACAACGGCGCCCTTCTGGCCGTATAATTAAATACTGGCCGTGCGCCGGGCGACAAGGGCGAGCCGAAAGCGACGCGGGACTTGAAAATTCCGTGTGCCGCCAGCCGCCGACACCGCGCCAAGCCCTCGCAAAGCGATCGATGCACTGGCCTCGCAATTACCGCCGCAACGTCGGACGCGGGGAAAATGTTGTTGGCGCGCGCGCGTCCTGATAGACAGACGGGTTTCCGAACGCGCCCACCGCTGTCCTCCGCTCCTCCGTCCCACCCACTTCCCCCGCGTGCCCAGCCACGCCTCCGCCTCCACCCTGCCCTCCCCGCCAAACTACGCCACCGCCGACGAGTACTTCTACTTCGACACACACACACACACCAGTGGCGTTTTCTGTGGTTGTGCAAGTCGTGTGTCAAATCCCAAGAAAATAAAAAAATATTTTTCCTTTAAATTTATTTAGATTTTTTTCATTTACTCGGTTTTCCGTGTGATTGACGTTATAGATTGCCACCAGCGCGTCCATGCAACGCAGGCAGTGCACGAGCGTAGCTCAGGCCGTTGGCGAACGCCTCCAACGTCTTTAGGTTAGATTGAGAAGCGGCACCGCATGCTCGCGACGTCCTCCCACTCAAGGACAAAGCGTGCCAATCCGTTGGTTTGCGATTTAACGCCTTGCTGGAGAGCGAACATCCGTGATTGTTATATTCTCCGTTGCGCGTTGCAGTATTCAGTGATACTCCTGAAATTAGTGTTATTTTGTGAAAACGTGGAACAATGGTGTTAAATAATTGCTTTCCTTCCCTTTCGTATGAAGAAAAGAAGCAATGCATTGAGTAACGGGCGATCGTGTTCTAACCTGATAATATTTCAAAATTTAATTTTTAAAACAAGAACTGTCGAACGGGAAAAGCGTCGAGCATTTATTTTTAAATACTTAATTTCTTGATTTCTTGAATTGAAAATGTGTTATTCCAATACTTTAGGAAATACAACATCCTCATTGTTTTTATTTTGCGACTATCTTTCCACCATTATTCCAACATTAAAATAAATAAGGATTTTGTTTATGTAATTCAATTTTACTCTAAATATGTAATGGAAACGAGTAGTGTCTGTGGGGGGGCTAACAATTTCCCATCACTGACAACGCCCTGGGACAAGACAGAGGAAACGCCACTGACACACACCCAACCCCGTTCTGCATTTTCCCTCTCGGTGACTACACTTCGCGCCTTGCATACCCTCGCCGTTTTTTGGCCCTTCCCCACCCTCCCCACTCTCGTTCACATTCTTTGGTCCTTTCCCTTCTTTGCCATTCCGTCTCCGAGCTTTTGCCTCATTTTATCCCTCGCCACATCTTTGCATCGGCCCCTACCTCGCTCTCCTGCCGCTATACTTTGTCGGGGCGTCCCACTTGCCCAATGCCCCCATTGGCTCCAAATTTCACCAGAAAATCTCCCCCACTATCCGCTGCCTGCAATACCATCCCGTCGCCCCATATCGCTCCCCGCCTCCCTCCCATGGTTCCCATCGCCTCCTGACCGGGAGCGGTAGCTCAGTGCATCAACTGATGTCCCTGCAGCGCTTCTGACCGGGTGGTCCTAGGTTCCCACTCCCCACAGCGGCAGGATTTTCGACACTAGCTTTTCAGCGAGGTCGAATTCAGTCGCTGTCTGGAGGAGAATTGTAACGGCCGGCTGCTCTGATCGGTAGTTTTCCGTGGTTTCTCCTATCAACACCAGGCGAATGCCGGAGCAGTACCCGAACAAACGGGCCACGGACCGCGCGCGATCTGTCCTTCCTCTTCCTTGTCCTATCCTCTCCCCTTACACACACACTTACACTAACATGCACCACATTATCACATATTCCGGGAGACCGGTCTGGAGCTTAGAGCTTGTCCCGGCTGGGGCGGTGCCCCGCTGGTGGGAGAGTCCTGGTTAAGGGGAAACCCTACTAGCCGACGGTAGGTCGGCGCCGGATCTCGCCATCCAGCGGGGGAAGATCACTGCCATCTCCCGAGAGAAAATATGCACTACAATAACGGGACTAATGACCGAAGCAGTTGACGCGCTCGGAAACACGATAAATCAATCAATCAAATGAAAACCATCGCCTCCTGTCTTCCTCGCATTGGAGCTCTTCAGAGATTACCGCCTCCTACCGTCGCCCACTGATAACCACCCTTCTCACTACCTCACATCGACTCATATATTTTTACTTATACACTTTTTGCCCCAAGTGAACGCTCATTTGTAACAATACAATATTATTATTATTATTATTATTATTATTATTATTATTTTCCTACATCACCTACCATCGCCTTACATCCTCTCACAACGTAGTCTAGCACCTAGCACCTACAATCATTTCACATCGTCTTCTCTCACCTCTCATCTCATATCTTCTCTAATTGTCCAATATCGCCTTCAAGTGCCTCCAACTCCCTCTCGCCCTTCCTAGATGTCTCGCATGTCAGCTTATCGAATCCAATCGGAGCCCGCCGCCTAGATCTCCCCACAGACGTCCATCAGCAACGTGGCCAAACCGCGGCCAGCCCAACCCGACCTGGCGCGGCGCGGCGCGGGGCCACGTAGCACCCAACGAGCTGACCGATGCCACTTCCGCACGTAAAACACGGGTCCCAATTTACGTTCATGAACTAGATAATTTATCTCCTACGTCGTTTATTCACGGCCCGGAGCCCCGTTCGCTATCTGGAGCGCGTAATTAAGTTAACAAAACAGCGCGGGGTGACACGTGGGCAATATAGGCAAAAATGTGTTTACTTACAACCAGTGCGAGGGTTTAATTACTTGATACATAAATAAAACCGTAAAGGGAGCTCACTGGTTGCGCTAGATGACTGTAAATGGATCTCAGGCAAAAAAAGTGTAGCAGAGCTTTGGGGATTAAAGGTTGTACGAAACACTCGTCAGTTTCATTGGTTGTCGACCCAAATTTCGTACGGCGTGGCTGCAGAATGCGTGGTATCGTGTAAATCAATTTTCTCACAAAAATCTCTCATCAAAGATCTCATAAGAGAATATTTGAACTTTATAAAACAAAGTTTGTTAGAAAATAACACCGCAGACTTGGCAGCAGAATCGATATACTGAGTCGAGTCTAATTTATATGAAAATTGCTGTGTAATTTTGTGTGCCGCGTTTATGAAATTACTTTTTCGCCATTTTAGACCAGTTTTACATAACTTAGCTTCTGTTATTTACGCAAAATGATAGGCTGCTTGAGCGTTGTTGCTGAGCGCTTTTCTCCATGAAAAGGAAACGTTTGGCCAAAGTGATTATATCTTATCACGAAATAAATTGGCTGGAGGATCTCGGGCTTTTCATAAACATTCCCATGTTTTGGGTAAAAAACAACGGATTAGTAATTTAAGAGTACGGTGTCACGACTTACCACCAAAATTAGAAAGATTTGACTAGGATGAGCACGTAAACAGAACGAGAGAAATATAATGGCTCGGAAGCTTTGAAAGTGGCATCCAGTTTCGTACAAAAAAACGTTAACGACTTCTTTCGGTGAAACACAGAGAACACAGGGCGAAAGTCAGACGTTTGAGGGTTAATTGAAGAACATTACCGTGATAGACAAAAAGCTCTTTATTGAGAAACTAGATAATCTTAATGGAGTGAAACACACCCAGGCTAATACCAACGCCCTGTAGATATTTGCAGATATGTATTGTCGCAATATATTATTTAGAATATTGCCCCCAAATAATCTTCTTACATAGAAAGATGAAAAATACCGTTCTCAAAGAAATGACACATTCATCAATATCAAAATGGATCTTTTCATCTCCGAATAATTGGCACAATTTCATTTCCCAGGGTGTTGGCAAACAAAAAGAGTCCCACATAAAAACCCAAATAAAAGGCATTATTTGTTGATATGGCGGCGCCCCGAAGTTTGCCCTGGCGTGCGCGCGCCACTTTTATGTGCCTTTAGCTCCGACTGAGTAACTCTTTTCAGCGCGGCCGTTGTGCGGCGGGGGCGCTGGCATCGCGGGGCTCCTTGCCGCTCTTCTTCTGCTTTTTTCGGGGGGGGTGTTGTGGGGTGGGGGGCGGCGGGGCGGCGGGGCGGCGGGGGCGGCGGGGCGGCGGGGCGGCGGGGCGGCGGGGGCGGCAGGCGGCGGGGGGGCAGGGGCGGCAGGGGCGGCGGGGGCGGGGGCGGCGGGCGGGGGCGGCGGGGCTGCCGCGGCGGGGGCGGCGGGGGGCGGGGCGCGGGGGCGGCGGGGGCGGCGGGGCGGCGGGGCGGCGGGGCGGCGGGGCGGCGGGGCGGAGGGGCGGCAGGGCGCGGGGCGGCGGGGCGGCGGGGCAGCGTGCGGCGCGGGGGCGGCGGGGCGGCAAGGGGGCGCAGGGGCGGGGGCGGCGGGAGCGGCGGGCGGCGGCGGCCGGCGGTCCGTTTCTTGGAACGCGAGTCGGCGTGTCGCAGCGCGGGGCCGGGGGCGACGCGCCGATCGGTCGTTTTGGCAGTCGCGTCGCGGCTGACATCGCTGATGGCGCGCTGCCCTCCGTCGCAATGCGACCATCACCACACCTGCCACGAGGACGGATTTATAAAACATTTACGGAAAGTGACATAATAATGATAATGCTAATGATAATGAAACGAATAATAATAATGATATTAATAACATTAATATTAATAATATTAATAATAATAATATTAATAATAATAATAATAATAATAATAATATTAATAATAATAATAATAATAATAATAATAATAATAATAATAATAATAATAATAATAATAATAATAATAATAATGCTCGATAGCAGGAAAAAACGGATTATTCTACAGACAGCAACTGAATTCGACCTAGTTGAAAAGCTAGTGTCGAAAATCCTGCCGCCGTGAGGACTCGAACCTAGGACCTCCCGGATAGAGGCGCTGCAGCGACATCAGTAGATGCCATGAGCTATCGCTCCCGGTGAGTATATTTTCTATTCATCTGATTCCAAACATGAAGGTTGTTTTGTGGTAATCGAGAAGGCCAAAGAACGGAAACTCTTAGCGTCTCGGAAATACGCAGAGAAACGTCAAGTGCGTCAGATTGGGTTAGATGGTACCATATAAAGAGAAATGGAAGACAGCACACGAAATAACGCATCTTGCATTCAGCAGCCTCAGAAACATCCCCGCAGTCTCATTCGTGTTTATCACATAATATCTGCTATTATTCATCACTTCTTAACTTATCCCACCCATTTCGTGTTGGGTAAAGTGATAATGTTCACTTCATTCGGCTAATATCCGAATGCTTCGCATCCGCTCCTACTTTGTACTTCTTCCATCCATTTGGGAGAATGAGCACATTTAACAGTTAATTAGCTAAATTTCTCCAAATGCACAAATTTATCTCGTATTTATAACTGTTATGTCTTGAATAAGATATATTGAGATGAAACTCTACTAAATGAGTTGAAAGAACGTTCCTGATTTTTCAGCCATTTCATGAAAACATTTTCGGTCAATGTTTCGGGATGTGTTTGAACAATTGTTATGATAAAGTGAACAAGTGATTAGAGTGATATTAATTGGATTAATAAACTGAAGGATACTGTATAGTTAGAAACTGAACGTAATTTTGGAAGTGAGTAAAACCAAAGAGAGACAAATGCTATCAATATTTTCACATCTTTTTTTTCTAATAATATTATGGTATGGTCTTAGTTGATTTTTTTCTTTTGACATGGTAACGTTCATGTACTCGATGTAGTGGTGTGAAGTCGCATATTCGTGGTTGACAAAATACCGTACTATTTCAATCATGAGTATTTACAAAATTAATAATGCCCGAGCAAAGGTTGAATGTACATGGTATAGTTATTGCCTGTCGCGTGTGATTGCGCGAAAATATTTGTCGCCACTATAGGTGGATGTGTAATGTGTTTGTCATGCGGAATGGAACTCGCTCGTGACGTCAGCACAAGCCTGTAAGCGAATATGTATGATAGACTAGATTTTTTCGTGCAGAAGTGTACAATACTGTATCATGAGGACTCATTATCTAGTGTTGATTCTAGTGTTTTTGAGATGAGCTCGTGGAGCATTACCATCACCTGCAGGGAAAAATAAAATGTATCGCTAAAATAAAATGGGAAATTATATTCAGTTGGAAATTTTTGAAAAATCTCCTCAAATGAGTTAAAAACTATGCTCTAAATATTGAAAGACGCCAGCAAAAGAAAAATTCGCATCAAAACAAAATTTAATAAAGCCAAAAAGTTTGGGGCCATGTAAATACAAAAGGAGCGACGTAAGCAGCGCCCGAAAGGAAACGCGAGTACGGAGCAAGACGAGAATGTAGCTGTCAATCGTGTGTAAAATGGCCGGAAACCATCCAATCGCCCATGAAATATGCTCAGACTTCATTTTATTTATTTACTTTACGTCATAAACAGTTAAGAACTGTGTGATGGGCTACGAAGGTAAGTAAATTTTGTGCACGTTTTCATAATTCTGTGATCTGGCGAAAGGCGATACAAAAGCAGAGTATGTAATATGAAGATCAGATAGTACAAAGATGGATAATAGCGTGTCAGCATCATGAGACGACAGTGTATTGCGGTGATCAAGAAATACAAGTGGCGCTGACACGTGGAGGCGACATTGTATGGACATCAGAGGGTGTTACGTTACTGTGCAATGCACAGAACTGATGAGAATTTCATAGAGAGTTAATTGTTGAAGAGAGACGCGCATTTACATCACCAATACCTGCAGCCCCAACAAGATCGGCTACGACGTTTTAACAGCGTAAATCCACGGCCACACCACTTTCATGTATATAATTTTCACTTGATAACACCTCTTCATTTGAGGTATTATATATTATTTTCTGTCTCATTACGACTGTCTTCCATCACTATTGCCCTCCTATTCATCTTAATGCAAAGACTTACAAAAAAGACACTGCTCATAAAAATACGAGACAAACATCCCCAGTCACACCAGCACAATCTCAAGGAACTGAACAATAACTCTTCATAAAGCATTGTTTTTTATCGACCGACAGTGTATTACGCAACAATGTGCCATGCATGTTCTCTTTCTTTATATCCTAGGTTTTACAACTTTTTTGAGAGGATGGCATTTAATAAAATATTTTGTATATCTTTTGTCACTACATACCTCTGGTCAAACAAGCGACCTGTCTTTCCTACATCCATCTTCTACGGAGAAAATATTTAGATGTGTCAAGAGTCTAAAGCCATCGAGCGCCAAAAACAGATGCGAAACAAAAATATCCGTTTGTATAAGGACAATGAAGTGCGACTAAACATGTGAAAGTAAATAAATCATCTCGTATTTAGTAACGTGCGCCAGAAAAGTCTCTCCGCACTGAACAGAGTCAGGGCCTCCTATTATAAATCACATTTATGTTGGTATCAAGCAGATTACTTGGAAACAAGTGGTGGGGACAACATTTCCAGCATGTGCTATGATTGTAATGAGTACGCAATTCATATTTTATTTTGTTATAAGCTGCAACTCGTGCTATCAAAATAATTTCTGCGCTCTCCCAGCCAAGTGCCACTGCGAAGAGACTTTCCTGGAGTACTTTATGTGAGAGCATCAAACAGACTATGTTAAAAATTAAGAATTTACTGCTAAAATAAGACTCTTGTAGAAATTCTCGATAATGTTAATAATTTTGTAATGTGTGATAATTACATATTCTTTTGTTTTAGCGACTATTTTTAAGCAAATTTCACTCTTCATCGCACTTCAATAATTCTCCCTTCCCCGCTATCCCTCATCATACTTTCCCGCGTTCACTGTTTTTAAATTGTTTCATACAACAATCCACACCATCTCTTAATTACCATTCTCCCTATATTTTCTCCTCAACACACACACACACACACACACACACACACACACACACACCTTGACACAACATCTCCTGGGCTTCCTATTTCGTGTATTAAGACCTCGCATTAATCGAGCCTTGGGCGCTGCAGAGCGACAGTTGAAGCACGCCCTGGAGCTAACTAAATTTAATACCAACACAACAAATCGCGCCTCAATTAAAGAGACGCGCGTCATTTCGACCGTCGAAAAAGTTTATCCGGCAATTAGGCGGCTGGAATGCGGAACGGGCGATATCTCGTGACAAATTAGCTCCTAAGACAGCGGGCGCCGCGCGCTGATAAGACACGAGTGTTGCCTAGTTGGGGGCTCCGACGGCCAGGGCACGCTCCCGACGCCCGAGATAAAGCGCCGCCATATTTCAGCGAGGGCGCGCTTTATAAGGGCGATAGCAGCGCGCGCTGCACGCAGGTGGCGGGCGGCCCGAGCGCCCCACCCCCTCCCTCCTAGCCGCCCCGGCAGCTCACAGACCCACGCTCGCTGTTGTGGCACAAACCAACCCACCACCTGCTCCCACGCCCTCCACAGCTTAAAACATGCCCCGTCTTCCCTCATCGCTCACCCTCATCTTTTTCATCTACCTTTCTTCCTATTGTTCTATTCTTTACAACACTGCTTGACCATGGCGTTATCGTTATTCCTTGCATCATTTCTCGTCACTGCCATCACTTCTTTCCTTAGTGTGATTGGTCGCATTGTTCATTAATTTCAATCTTTAAGTCCACTAAAATCTCTTGTTGCCTTTGCTAAACACGGTGTTCCACAAGGTGCATTCATCAGTCTTCCTCAACCGCCTCACTTTCGTGCGTTCAACTGCGCCATCGCTTGCCTCGCCCCGTTCTGTACGAGCCATCACCAACCCCAACCTGAGACAGTCACGTCATCGTCTTCCGTCTCCTGCAGCGTCCTCCATCTGTCGCTGAACGCCCACCAATCTCTTCCCATAGCCGTTCACCCCCACCCGCCGCGCTTCCGCCGCTCCCTCAATACGCGAGCAATCGATTGCCGCCGGTCGATCTGTGAGCAGGAGGCCGCGTCTCGCCTGCCGCGCCCCGCCCCCCGGACGTTTTTTAAATTTTTAGCGGAAGCGCCCCCACCATTATTGCGCCCCGCCGCCGCAGGCCGCCCCTCTTTTCCCCGCGCGCGGATTCAGAACGGCGCGTGCAATTTCATTAATGTCAGCGCCCTCCCCCACCGCCGCGCCACCGTCGCCGCCGCCGCCACCACCGCCATCATAAATATTCAGCGAGGGCGGGGACGAAATATTCTTACGGCGTGTTCCAGCGGACTACAGCTATTAGAGGGTGTCTGCTTCCCGCGATCGCTACCGCGTTGGCGGCGGCGGGGCGGCGGGGGCGGCGAGGGCGGCGGGGGCGGCGGGGGCGGCGGCGGCGCTCGGCGCGCATTCCTTGCGCGTGATTATGAAGTCCGGCGCGCGCCGCCAGGGGAAGCGCGGTGCGGCGCCTCGGTGCCGTGAATTACAAGGGCCGGCGAGCGGAGGGCGCCGCGCCGCGCCCGCGCACGTGCCGCGTTCCCAATGGCCCGGACACTGGCGGCGGCGCGCGCGCGGCGGGACACGGCAGAGGGTGCTGCGCGGAGAAGGCGGCAGGGAGTGGTTGCTTGGCGGGACGGCGAGGAGAAGAATCAAAGGGGTCGGTGAGAAGGAGAGGAGAAGTGTTAAGGGCGCGAGAAGGGAAGATCCTCAATGGTGAGAGGAGGGATGGGACTGAACGAAGTGTGTTGGGCGGGAGCAAATAGAGAGTAAGAAATAGAGTAATACAGAATTAGGCAATTGTACGGAATGTGACACAGAGGAAGTAAACGGTAAGGAAGGAAGTGGGGAGAGAGAGCATAGGAAACAACGGGCTGGAGCAGCAAAGGAGGAATAAGGGACATGTGTGGTCGAGGGAAAAAACATCTAAGATTGTGGAGCAGGTACAATGATGGAGGAGTACAAAAGACGCGGGCGGTTCTGAGAGGAAGAAGAGACAAAGACTAGAGGGCAAGATATCCATGAGTGGGTGATGGGAAAGCAAGAACGGAGCAAGCGTTTCGAGGCTGCGGCAGCAAAGAAGGGTAAAGGCCAAAATATGTGGACGAATAAGTAAAAATGGGAGGGGCAAGAGAGGGTAAGAGACAAGGCGGCGGGACGGTTACAGAGCGTGGAAGAAGAGGACAAAGTATTCGGGGCAGGAGACTGAGAGAGAAGTTCATGGAAAGAGGTCTGAAGTGGCGAGAGAGATGGCAGAGCTAAAGCTCTAAGGTGGAATAGAAAAGAATATCAAGAGCCAAAGATGTGCACGAGTGCGGGAGGGTGCGAAAGAAAACGAAAAGCAAACGGCGGGGAAGTAAAGGCCAAAGATTCGTCACCGAGAGGGGCGGTGGTGAAAGGGGTTGGGTGGGCGTGGCAAAGGAATGGGGCCCTGCTCAGGGGTGGGTAGCAAGGGAGGGGCTGGGGCAAGGGGTTGGCCGGATGAGGGAGGGCGTCAATGAGGAGCGTGCCGTGGGGGCCGTGTGGAGGCCCAGCCCAAAGCAGGGCTAGGGAGGGGGCGGACGCGCCAGCCTGTGTTCGACGCAACGGCGAGCGGGAGGGGGGGCAGAGGCGAGGGCTGTGCAATGAACTGAAGTCGCCCTTAGCCCTCGGCGCGAGGCGTCCGGGCCTATATCTACGAGAACAAAGCGCCCTACGTGTTATCTTGCCCATGCTGCACTACGGAAGAGGGTGTCGATGATATATTACGATGTATAGGAGGCGCTTCCCTATAAATTCTGCCTCGGACAGGGAACGTGTACTGTCCCAGTGCTCTCTAATCCCTGTGAGTACTGTGTACGGTTGAGTTATAGGTCATGCTAAATAACAGTGACCATAACAAATGGTCTGCGAAGGAACCACAGCAAAACTCGCCTTCACTTACGACACTGAAAGAAAATATGGTGCCCGAATGGAACATCAGGATAAGGCAAAAAATCGATTGTCCTTAGAAGACCTTTTACACATTTGTATCGTGAATAATGAAGCATTTAAATATGAAATTGACTGTACATATGTTTTATATTGAGACTTTTGTAATGAAACAGCCCTGGAAGGATTATAAAGATCACAAGCAATAGAGAACATCACGCGAAAATTCAAATAACTCATTAAAACTGTTTCTCAGCTTTGCATTTTTCTGATCATCAATTGGTTTTGATTATGTATTTTCGGTAAATTTATGAATCAATAAATGAAATACGTTCTACAATTATTTCTTTACTCATCGACGTTTTGCAATATATTAGCAATCTTTTGCAAAACCATGAGAAAACATCAATAAAAATAAAATACTAAAAAAATTCAGCGTTCGAACATCGTGACGGAAAAGCGAGAGTAACTCAACTGTAGTTACTTCACCTCAAAAGCGGGAGGAAGTTCCATAAAATGCACATCGTGCCGTATACCAGAGAAAAATGGCGAAACTTTAGAGCTAACAAGCAAGAGAAGAACTTGGTTTATAGCGTTGCGTTACGCTGCAGTTTAAATTTTCCTTTGCAGAGATGCGGCGCGACCCACATCACATGAAATAACTTCATTTACCACACCTCGGCCTGCTGGGATCCACCACATGACCTGAAAAAATACTTGTAACAAGCTCGTCCCAAAAATACGAAGTTATCGTGTACGCTATACTATACATCACATTAACGGACATCAATGTACTACTTCAAAAACTTAACAGAAAAAACATTAATTATTTTATGCACTTTCGTGCAATGTTCCATCTTTTAAACAATGGACACATATTTTCAACAAAATCAGTACAACACATTATACACAGGAACATGTGAAATAATTTACTGTATAATACAAATCATTTTCAGTATTTCTCTTTTGTCACGTACACAATTGGTTTCCACTAAAATTTTTGTTTCACGCATGGGAGCACATATTACAAAGTTGAAACATTACGCGGTCAATTCATTTGAACGTTGTGTGGGAAACAAAATGATATGAGATTCAGTAATTTTAATATATAAATAAACCCGTTATTTGAGGTCGAGGTGACTCATTCAAAGTACTTTTGAAGGTACTATAGTTTTGAAAAAGCAGCGTCGAAGTAAATTTTGAAGGAAAGAGCACAAGCTAACAGAAAGAAACATTTTTTGCACGCCGATGGTTTATGCATAACAGGGATCTCATCAATCAAAGTTTAAGAAGGAACATATCCTGAAATATCTGAAATAAAAATCGTCCAAGCTGTATATATACTCTAACTTATTTTCTATTAATTGTGGCCGAAATAATTTAAGGGTTATTTGTAATGTGCACATGACATCTATTATTGACTAAACAGTATATAACTTTACTTCCATCTCTGGCTAAGATAGTTGTGGAAAGAAAGTCTCAATGAATTCCCATAGAACAGATTCTTTGGGACGCTTTACGAGAATTGCACGAATAAATCTTTGAAAGACAAAAAATCGTCAAGAATATACAGTTGTAAGATATTCACTACTTAAACACGTGATAACAGGGGCGCACACACACACACACACACACACACACACACACACACACGATACACGCCCACGTACATGTAGACTGCACACCTTCTCTTGGAACCAGCGAAAACTGCAGGGTCACTAGATAGTCGTAAAATTCATATAGTAATACTACTTGTAAGGAGAGGAGTTGTAAGAAAAGACCTCTGAAGCAGACTTAGAAGTTAACAGGAATTTTCAAAAGTAATTTCATTAAACTTCAATTAATTTGAGCACTGAATCATTTAGGTTCTCCTTTGCAAAAACCTTGATATACCCTTGCGTGTGTTAATTAAAAAATTAAACAGCTCTTAATAAATCAGGAATAAATTAACAGATTTTGCATGCATTGCTGCATTGGTTTGACAGTTACACCAAATGTTTGACTGCTGCACAGGGCATGCACCTGCCACACACCGGAGCACCACAAGTTGCCTACCAATCAGGGGCAACTGTCGATTTCGCTGTCAGTGATTTCCCACCAAGGCATCTGTGTGCTTTGCGGTGATTGTCAAGGTTGGATCCACATCCTTTTAAATTGCTGTGCGACTGAAACATGGAGAGGAAATTGGATCGGAATGGGAAACTGTAACTTCCCGCATAGAAACGTTACGCTCATCCAGAACATATTAGATTATAAAAGATCTCACTTCATGAAACAATTATAAACATTTCTAGGAAAGGTTCGGACCGTTAGAGAAACGGAAATAAGGAATGGGAAAACAGCACTGATTAGTACGAGTGTAGCCTAGACTGGAGAGAAAATAAAAAATTGATGAATATATCATTAGAAAACCCCCGAGAGAAATGAGCATGTTACTAATAGAATATAGAAGCTATCAATAAATTCTAAGATATTAATTCTCCATTGTTATCCATCCTCTGGCTCACTATCGTGAAACCCATCAACTTAAAGTGCCTCATCACGCCTCTCCACCGTCTTGAACACGTCGTTGAGTCGGCTTGAGTCGTTTCTCTTCTGAACAACATCACATCGGTTGCTCCACCTCATCCGTAGAATCATTCTACTACGAACCCTGCAAGCTCACCCACGCACCGCACCATGATCCGTTGCGCTCAAGGACCCGCCCACATTCCTCATCAGTACGTTCCCTCTTCCTCCCACCTGTGGTCCCCCACGAGAATTGACACTGCGTCCCTACCACTCCCACCCACCCATACACCGCGCCCAGCCCGCAAGCCTCCTATGCCCCTTCCTCGGCTTGGGCCCTCTCTGCCTCCGGCCCCGCCTCCCCCCATCCACCCCACCCACTGGCGGATCCAGGGGGGCCATGGTCCCCCCCCCCAAAAGGCCTAGAGTTTTGGTTGACCTTCCTTTATTTGGCAAAATTGATTTAAATATTATTTACTTTCGAATTATGTAATTATTTAAACAGTAATATAATACAGTATCATATCTACAGTACATAAATAATATACAAAATTATAACAAATATGTTTATTATTTAACAAAACCTACGAGTCCCCCCCCCAAAAAAAATGATCGGCTGGATCCGCCCCTGATTCACCTTAGCTGCCCCTGCACTCTGCGTCTCGCCCAAACGATCCGCTCCCTGTCAGATCCCGGTCCTCGGTCCGACCTCCGCGCCTCGGTCCGGTCACCGCGCCCCTTCCCCTTGCCCCGCACTCTGCGTCCGCGCCTCGGCCCGATCTCCGCGCCTCGGCCCGATCTCCGCGCCTCGGCCCGATCTCCGCCCTCGGCCCGATCTCCGCGTCTCGGCCCGATCTCCGCACCTCGGCCCGATCTCCGCACCTCGGCCCGATCTCCGCGCCTCGGCCCGATCTCCGCGCCTCGGCCCGATCTCCGCGCCTCGGCCCGATCTCCGCGCCTCGGCCCGATCTTCGCCCCCCCCCCCCCCCACCCTTCCCCCCCCCCCTCGTCGCTCTCCGCCGCGCTCTACCACGCCCTGGATCCCATCGCTCCCGCCACTCCGGCCAGGCGCCCCGCCCCGTCACCCGACCGCCAGCGCTACCGCTAATCGGGCGAGACAGCCTGCCTCTCAGGCGCCCGGCGCGCGCCGCTCCGCCCGTTCTTTGATCCGGCTCCTTTGGAAATTGATTAAACGGGAGCGACGGGGGGGCGGCGGTGGCAGCGCCCTCGCACGCCCGTCGCTTGTTCCCGTCAAGACCCCTCCCCCCTCCCGCGCCATCGCCGGCTGCTGCGCTGCGCCGGCAGGGAGATGACCACGCTGCGAGGGGAAGGAATTCAAATTGTAACAACAAACGTAGATGTATTGTAGTGGTTAGGCGGAACAGCAAGTTGAGCCTCGTCACAAATGAAGATTGATTGATTGATTTTTTCGTGTTGCCGGTCGCGTCCACTGTTTTGGTCATTAGTCCCGTTAGTGTGGTGCATGTTTTTTCTCGGGAGATGGCAGTGATCTTCCCCCGCTGGATGGCGAGATCCGGCACCGACCTACCGTCGGCTAGTGGGGTCACCAGGACTAACCAGGACTCTCCCACCAGCAGGGCACCGCCCCAGACGGGACAAGTGTAACGTCCACGTTACCTTGCCTTAATAACTGGCCGTTTCAACTTTATATAGCCATACAACATCCCTTTATTATGTTGTATCTTTATCATGTTGTTTATTATGTTGTATGACGTTCTTCACTTTCAGATATCACATGAGAGAGATTCTTTCTTTTAAAATAACAATTTATTTAACCTTTCAGAGGTTACATACGATTCGTACAATTCTTAATTCCAATTTTGTATCAACATCTTTTTCGTCTTTCAATCTCTGTCAACAACCTTTTTCTCTTTTTGTCAACACTTTTCGTTACTATCGTAACATTTAACAATGTGTTCAATATTTGTTTACATATCATGTTAACTTTGGCAAATCCGCCAGCGAAGTTGAAACGTTACACAAGCCCTAAGCTCCCGACCTGTCTCCCGGAATATGTGTAGTGTAGTGCATGTTAGTGTAAGTGTGTGTGTGTAAGGGGAGAGGATAGGACAAGGAAGAGGAAGCCAGATCGCGCGCGGTCCATGGCCCAATTTGGTAGGGTACTGCTCCGGCATTCGCCTGGTGTTGATCGGAGAAACCACGGAAAACTACCGATCAGAGCAGCCGACCGCTAGAATTCTCCTCCAGACAGCGACTGAATTCGACCTAGCTGAAAAGCTAGTGTCGAAAATCCTGCCGCCGTCACGACTCGAACCTAGGACCTCCCGGTCAGAGGCGCAAATGAAGAGATTATTATTATTATTATTATTATTATTATTATTATTATTATTATTATTATTATTAATAATAATAATAATAATAATAATAATAATAATAATTTAGGATTCGATCAAGCAGCAATCACAGACAACAAGGCAATCAAACAATCTCTAACAAAACTGTACAAATCAAGAGTCACTGCACTCCTGAAAACCAAATTAACAGGTAATAACATGATAAAAGCAATCAACACATTTGCAGTACCAGTATACACGTACTCATTTGGAATTATACCATGGAGCGACACAGACCTCGAAGACATCCAGAGACTTACCCGCACAATTTTGACAAAATTCAGACATCACCATCCAAATAGCGCAATAGAACGAGTGACACTCCCACGAAGTGAGGGAGGAAGAGGCCTAATAGATCTAAAGAACTTGCGCTACAAACAAATCCATTCATTAAGGAACTTTTATTATGAGAAACAGGCAACCTCAGAACTACACGCTGCAATAGTTCAAGCAGATACTAAATTAACCCCTCTTAACCTTAACAACAAACAGCTGGACATTTCTCTGCGGGTTACAGACAATAACTGCAAAATATACACGTGGTCAAGAAAGGAACTCCATGGACGCCATGCAAATGATCTCAAGCAACCTCATGTAGACTCAAAAGCCTCAAACACTTGGCTAAAATACGGTAATCTGTTTGGCGAAACAGAGGGGTTCATGGTGCCATACAGGATCAAGTGATCAACACTAAAAGTTACAGGAAGCATATCCTCAAACAAACAATAATCAGGATGCAAATTAATGGCCCATAAGATTACACCTAAGGAATCAAGTTGCAAATATATTCACCAGAAACTGGAGCGAAATTCAACCTACAAGAAATGTCCTGCCCATATTACAAATATGTTCCCGTAACTGTACTTGAAAATTCAAACTTTAAGTTGTACTATGACAGAGAAATTATTACAGATAAAACTATTCACCATAACAGACCAGACATAACTTTTGTAGACAAACGGCAAAAGATTGGCTTCCTGATTGACATAACTGTTCCACAAACAGCTAATCTCCAAACAGCACATGCAGAAAAATAACAAAGTATACAGAACTAGCAACTGAAGTCAAGGCACTATGGCATCTCCAAAAGTTCATATTGTTCCTCTGGTCATTTCGTGCACAGGAGTTATACCAAATAACATCCATAAAAATCTGGAACTTATTCAAATACCAAAATATACCTATAAAATTATGCAAAAATCGATCATCTTAAACACATGCAGGATTGTTCGAAAATTCCTAAATTGCGACGAAACATGAATTGACCTGTGTCTTGGTTATTAACCCGACACAAAGTCAAATAAAAATCCGGTGAATACCGAGAAAAACAATGTATAATAATAATAATAATAATAATAATAATAATAATAATAATAATAATAATAATAATAAGTAAGCAAACTACTTTGCCGTGCGGCAAGTGAACCACTGGACCTGTTTACAAATGTCTTAGTTTTTACTGGTACGTTATGGCTTGTTATTGCTTTTGATACGGAGCTCGTTATACACTGCATAACTTACCTGGAAGGATAATTTTGCTTATGAGAGAAATATGATAACAGTGAAATGATACTATATGTTCTCTTACGGAGGGAATTATTAGAGGAAATTATAAAAATAAATTATTGGATGGAAATATGAAAAGACAAAGCGATTAATGTTAACTATCCAGTTAATCTAATAAATTAATTAATAATAGATTTCAATGAATAAAATTAGATAAAAATAAAATTGTGTATGTATCACGGGCGTTAACTGGTTGTAATTATCTCGGGCGACAAAAAGTCCTCGGATGAACGCCCACGGGCATTTTGTCGCCGGTCCAGCACTAAAATCCTTATAACGCCCTTGTTGCATAAAAAGTATTTCAGCACTAATGCTTGGAAACTAGTTCTTACCTTCACTGTTTATTGATTGAACAAAGTTAGTTTGCGGCACGCATACGACAATAGGAGTCATGCCCATATAAGAGAACTTTCAACGCAAAGTAAACAAAACACTAGGGGGACTTCAATAAACGTATCTATCGGCACACATTTGAGAATGATCCCACGAGTACACACACGTAACTTTCTATGATAATGTTCTGACTACCATTTTTGACATCCTTTTTTATACTCTAATTTTTTCAACGGTAATTATGAAACAAATGATTCCATGCGCCGATACATGAAACTGAATTGTTCGGACAAACATTGGTAACTTCGATATGAGTGGAAATGGATCAGCATTGATCAGAATCTTGGACTTCTATCAGAGGTCATCTTAATCGAAATAAATGTTTATTGAAAGTCTGCAGATAGTTCTGGGCAAGTATTCTCTGCTGTAATGTTTTATTATGGACTGTAAAAGTAATAATGTTCTTATAAATTAGCTTCAGAACTAACGAGCTTGCTTCATTAGCAGCCCTACCAGAGTTACTATATTAATCAATATTCTAAAGAAAGAGGAAATCAGTTATAGAATATACTAATGAACCAACACAAATTAACAACGTCAAATCAATTCGTTCAACACGACTTATTTCCCACCTCTCACACGCAAACTACGTTAAATCCTCATGGGAGCATTACATGCATCTGCTGGGAGGTCTGGGCTGAATGCCAGGTATCCAGTGCATCGCACACTATTCGACAAATGGCACGCACAGGAACTCAATGTGGGAACATGATTTGGGCTCCGCCCAATTCCGATCCCCCGCCACTAACATACAAATGTGAGAAAGGATGGAAAATAGAATTCCCTACTTTTATTTTTGCGAACTGACTGTTTGAGATACAATTTTATTCGATGGAGTACTTTCTTACAATTAAATCTGAATTTATTGGAAATTAAATCGGACATTTTTACTACTAAATCGGACATTTTTCGAAAATATATTTAAGAGTGTTTATTTTAAACTCTTCCTTCCACATCTTTATGTGTGAAGTCTTTCGAGTGTATTACAAGTGGAGTATGTTTAATACGTACATCAAAGTTTGTGTGGCTAACAAAATTATATTTTAAAATAATCTACGCATATGTACTACAAATATGTAATTGTATAGTATGTTTCAGCTACTTTTATGAAATAAGTCGTCATGAATATACATTTTTATAGTGCTGCAGAAGTTCATATTAATGTTGGATGTAGTTATACTGATTTAATTTTGTTATTAAAAGGGGTACATGGGCAAACTGAAAATTGTAATGTTAAAATAGAAGTTGGAATGCATTTTTACGAATATAATGAATTCACTACTCTATATATCGTCTGTAATCTGTCGTATAACCCATTTTTCATTATGTTTACATTCTCGCCTTACGAAGTTCTTTTCTGTTTTTCTTCATAATGACGTGATTATAATTTACCTTGACTTCTTTTCTTTTGTCCTATTTTTTACCTCTTGCTTTTATCTCTTAATTCATATCCACACTCTTGAGTTCTATATCAATAAGTGGTTGAATAGATAATTTACAAATCAACTCTTCACCGTTCCATAAATTAATTTCAACGTTCGTCAAAATATGAAAACATTTATTAGTAAATGTAACGTTGTTTTTGTTTTGCCTTCAGAATACTCACGGTATGTGTTTCTTTAAATTCCTCACAAGATCGTTAACACTGAGTACAAATTTGCGTGAGGTTCGAAAGCACGCGGTCCAAGTAAAAACGCAAACCACGGCCTCCCTGATTTTGACGACCTGTGCTCGCAACATTACCGCATCCGTCGTACGACCTCTGCGCCTCCGTCCTATATACTGGACGGCGGCGCGTCCGCGTACCCAGCCGCGCTTAAACAAATGAAAGCCATTTTACCGAGAGCGCACGAGCGAGCGAGCGAGGGAGCGAGCGAGGGAGCGAGCGAGAGAGAGAATCCCCAAAACAGAAAACAAAAATATACTTCAATTTCCTTCCGCGGTTTACTCCGCGCGCCCGGAAAGGCATTTCTTGCGCGGCCCTGGGCCGGTGCGGAGGCCGCCGTCCGCACGTGCTTTCCATACCGCGACGCGCAAACAGAACGCGCCCTTCCGGCTGCGAGGCGGCGCGCGGCCGCCGCTGGCCAGGAGAGCGCGCCGAAGACTTGGGGAGTCCCGCAAGGCATTTATCATTAGCCTCGGAGAATAAACTAAGGAGTAAACATTTTGCTGAAAATGAAATAAGAATGCAAGTGAAGTCCTATAAAAATTGTCTATTTTTGTATATAACAAAAAAACTTTATTCAATTGTTTTGTTATAAATGATGAGGGCAAGCGTTTTCAACAAAACGTAAATTTCATAAAATCGTAAGCCAATTTACCTTATTTGGTAAGTGTGACATAATTCTCTTACCTCCAAGAAATAGAAAGGCGTTAAGAATTTCTTTTTTCCATTTTATTACAGAGAAACTAAGGGATTAAAACAAATATCGATGTACTTCTGATATTCGAGTTATCTAATGCAAAAAAGTTTCAACTTTACAAACTTAAAATAATTATTTCCTATATATATTCACAAGAATTGGATGTGAAATAAGTATAAAAAGTATGACGGAAAAAATAAGGCGGGAAATTTCCATCGATATTCATGGCATCAAACAATATTTGCATGTAAGACGAAATCCATTCAGAACTACATTCTTTTTGTCAATGTAATATTTTTATATTATTTTACGTCCTCCATTCTTCCCATATCGTAGCATTACCATTGATCAATTGGTTTACAACGTCCCAGATGCCGTGAATGCGTAATTGCATAACACCACGAAGCGTGGACGATACTGCTAAGAACTAAGTGGTCGAAACGACCGAAACAGTTATAAATTTTACGTAATCTAATCTACATCCGCAGCCCAGAACGCCTCTGTGGGACCATTACTGAAATCCGGGCTGGGCGTTATAGAATGCGTCACTTTTAAAGTGGCCTACGATATTGTGTAACGATTTCCGATCGGCCCTTCGAAGCGCCGACGAGGAAGAAAAGGCAATCCCGGAGGGCGGCTTTCAACACATTTCCAAGATAATATGTAATACGATTATTTAATTGTGAGCGCCTCGCGGAGTGCGTTTGGTAATTAAGTTAAAAGCTCGAAATTAGATCCCGGACCGAGAGGGCGCAATGGTAAAGACCGTACTCCAGAAAGGAGGGCAAAGAAAAATCGACTAGTAATTTCTCACAGAAAGCACTTGCCTTTGAGAAGTGGGCTCCCGAAGGGCTCTACAAGAAGAGACTCTGCTTCAAAGACGCTGCTCCCCTCGCGCCCTCGTCTGACAGTTCTGTTTCCTGCAGCAGTTCGCGCGGAGGAGGGGCGGAAAGGGGTTCCCGTCACTTGATGCAATTTTCATACTGCCCGTTCGGAAATTCCGGAGATGCACTCGATATTCGACTAGTGACAAAGACATGGAAGGGTGCTTTAAAACTTTTACCAAAAATAGCGGAATCAAAGAGAAAACGATAATATCCGATGAACTAAATGTTCTAAAATGTCTGTTCTAACAATCGACAAGTCTTCATTACTTTGTCTACGCAGAATTTCAGATCACCTACAAGAGGAGAGGTTTGAACGATTCACTATCTTCAACCTTGGACTATTACAAAAATGCACGGATTACGAAAGTGTGAGTAATTAAGGCGTCGCTATCAACTCCCAGTATGTTTTTTCTCTTTGACACCAAATTTATATCTGTATATTACTTCATTCGCAGTTTTGTTTTAGCACAGATGCGCGTAAAATTCTAATAACTCTGTTGGGAGTTGAAAGGTTTTGACGATAAACATTCACCAAGTTGTCATCTAAAAGCACATCTTATGGTCCCCAAGCATCACACTTTCGTTCTTTTCTTCTTGTGTCCCTTACCGTTATGCAGTAAACCATGCGATTCTCAGCGTCCTATCTTCTCCTATATTAGAGAAGCCGTCTAAACATCTAGACATGTTCACATTTCCCCCAGCCAGTGCCATAGCTTCTCGTTCCCGCGATAGAGAACGCTACCCGCAAACCCCGCACGCTCTATCCGCCTCCCATCTTTCTCAACAACGCCGCCGGATCGCCCCACCCACGCTCAGCCACTCCCACCCGTTCCCTCCCAATCCCACACTCCAGCTGAGCCCCGCCCACCGCGCCCACCCGCACTCATCCACTTAGAAGCTTTCCAAAAGCGCTGACCGGGAGAGGTGATTCAGTGCATCAACTGATGTCACTGCAGTCCCCCTAACCGGGAGGTCCTAGGTTCGAGTCCCGACCGTGGCAGGATTTTCGAACTGCCTTGTCAGCTAGGTCGAATTCAGTCGTGTCTAGAGGAGAATTCTTAAGGCCGGCTGCTCCGATCGGTTGTTTTTCGTGGTTTCCCGGATAACATTAGGCGAATGCCAGAGTAGTATCCTAACAAACTGACTACGAACCGCGCGCGATGTTTCCATCCTCTTCCTTGTCCTATCCCCACCCCCTCACATACACACACACACTTACACTAACACGCACACTATCACACATGTCGGAAGACCGGTCGAGAGATCAGAGCTTGTCCCGGCTGGGGCAGTAGTGCCTTGCGGGTGAGAGATATCTCGTTTGGGGAAAAACCCATTAGTCAACGGTAGGTCGGCGTCGGATTTTGTCATCCAGCGTGGGAAGATCACCACCACCTTGCGATGACAAAGCATGCACATTACGGAACTAATGGCCGTGGTAGTTGACGACCCAGAATCCGCAACAACCAACCAGAGAACCAACCAATCAACCAACCAAAAGTGCTAATCTGCTCTACCCATCACGAGCCGTGAGTTTGCCTGCCCAACTCGCAACCACCCAACCACATCACCATCCTCGCTCACCTCCGCCCATCCCCATCCAACCGCACTCACCAACCCTTCCATCTATCCACTCACAACTCCGGTCGACCGCTTCCGCCCAAACAAAGCTACTTCTCTCCGTCCCGCGAATTTGTATACCAAACCCAACTCTCAACCACCCAATGTCTTCATGTCCTTGTTCCCCTCCACCCCCCGTTCCCGCGTTCGTACCCACCCACACCCACGCACGCTCCTCCGACTCGCGACCGCACGCGTCCACCCCCACTCTGTCCCTACCCACGCTTCTCTCGCTCTGCCCGGACGCGGGGTGGGGAGCTGGCGGCAGGGCGGGCGCCCCCTACCGCAGCGCCTTTGTTCATTCTTATCACGGATGAGGAGCGGCGAAGAGCGGGATGAAAAGAAGGAGCTTTAGGGATAGCGCCTTCCGCCCACAGCCTCCGATTGCACGCTAAGGATGACGAACGCCGCGGCGCTGCGCGGAATCCCCGCAGGTACCGCTGATCCCTGCTGCCCCCCGCCCCCGGCCCCGCCCTCGCTGGCGGCGCTCGTGCGACCACGAGCGAACATGCTCCCCGCGCTCGCCCCCCCTTCCTCCACCGAACCTCCTGATCCCCGCATCCTCCTCCCGGCTCTCCCGTTCAACTTACTTAGCACCATCTACCCTGCCCCCGCACTGTTTGCCACATTACGTTCGTTTCTTTAGAAGAGTTTACTTAAATGCCAACTACTTATGTGCGATTAATAAGGAAAATAAAAGAGTTTCTTAAAATTTTTGTTTTTGCAAGAGGCCCTTTCTATCAATCATGTTAAGATGTCCTACTGCTGCCTGCAGTAGGACAGAGAAACGATAGATATTATTTGCACTTAGTATGTGGCCAAAGTAAAATAAATATGTCATACAATTCTCTTGCGTATCCGCGAAGTCTTCTGCTGGGTCTCTTTTCAAGATTGTCAATGACCTCAGCAGTTCCAAGTGCATATTCCCAGTTAGTATTGTTGAGCTAGTGATCTCGTTTTTCATGTACTGTCTTCAACAACTTTAACAATAAGACTCGTTGCTCAATTCCAATGTTACTTCCTGCCAAATCCCAAAAACAGTAATTTTTCATCTGATCTACTCGCACTCCAAGGTATAGTAGTAAATCAGCCTATTCTATTGTTTTCGTTTTTTCACGTAGGAGATTGCACGCAGCTATGTTTTCACTGGCTTAACCTCAACATGTTGGTAACTAGAAAACCAAATATACATTAGTCTAATTATTTCCCCTAGAATGCATGGTTACCGCCAATTTTTTGTTCTTTTGTAATTGCAAAGTATACTGAACTTAATAAATAGTGGTAGGTTGAAGTATGTAGACAATTAGTAGTAGACAGAGCTGGTTTCCGCGTTTGGGTAAATTTCCCGCCGAGCACCAAGTTATAACGCGTCCCATCAAAAGCCATTCCAATTCGCAAGTTAACCGAGTGCCACCATAAATTCAAGAAGAAGAAACTGATTTTTTTCCTGCTGCCATCAGAGTCAAGCACGAAACACTTCACAGTGAGTAGCCTTCGAAGAGAACATTTTATTTATTGGAACCAATTTGTTTACTTTATTATCAATTAATGCATCTATTGTGTAGAGAACTTGTTCTGCTTCACAACCACTTCCTGATATTTAACCTTGACTTTTCATTCTGTCTTTCATTTTACGCCAGCCTTTCGTGTGAATGTCACGATATACATTGCGAGCATAGTACACGAATACACTATATTAGCACGGGTTTGCAATACGAGTGAAGCAAAGTGATTTTTAAAGGGCGCTATACAGACCGAAAGTGTCTCAGACTGCACAAATTCGACGTTTTTCTGACCAAAGAACACAATTTAAAATTAGGTATTTCATTGTTGGAAGAATCTAATATTTGTTACAATTTGACATGAATCGTAGAATAAGGGACATGATACACTTGAGGGTATAATTAAGAGATTGCTAACTGAAATTTGAGAGGGGCATTTGTCGGTAAACTTTCTCCGATACATATTATCAATACAATGTTTGGAAGGTCATGATGAATTTATGCAGTTAAAACGAC
The DNA here is from genome assembly GCA_964035755.1 of Teleogryllus oceanicus. Taxonomy (NCBI): domain Eukaryota; kingdom Metazoa; phylum Arthropoda; class Insecta; order Orthoptera; family Gryllidae; genus Teleogryllus; species Teleogryllus oceanicus. The sequence continues at coordinate 12,860,009 of CAXIVR010000011.1, read as the reverse complement.
TCGTTGAACGAAAGTGGTAATTTGCGCATTAACTAAAGTGTTACACTTACCAAACACCTAACGTTAATCTGTTACATCTTATTGTTGATTTTACATGAAATTAGCATCTGCAATTCTTCCATGACAATTTGTAATCATTAACTTTCTACCCAAAACTGCCATCAAAATCAATTTCTATTATTTTTCCTACTGTTCCTTGACCACTCCCTCTAAATGTGAGTTACAACTACATTGCATATCCACCATCTCAATAAAACGGGCAATCCCGATCCGCCTACAACTTAGAACATGCTTCTTCCGTTGCTGCGAACTCAGCCCAAACACTCTTCCAAACCGAGCGCCAGCATTCCAGCACTGCTGCGCGAATCTGCCCTTGCGCCCGCTGGGGCCCCGAAACAAAAGGGAGAAAACAGCGGATCTGAACAGGCGGACGCGCCGCTGCCATCCACCAACGCCTCGCCCACGCACCGCACGCGGCGGTTTTATTCGCCGGGGGAGGCGGGGGGTAGGAGGGAAAAGAGAAGGGGGGTTGAGAAAGGAGATAGGATGGAAAGAATATCCTGCAACAAAGAATGTGAAATTTCTTTCACTAGAAATGAGAGAACACGTCTGCAAGGAAATTTACAGTATTATGAGGTTCAAACGATGTAATGATTTGTCGAAATCGGAGAGCCAAGATCATTTAAATGTAATATGATCAAAAATAAAGATAATTATGTTAATAAATGCCAAGTATTTATATATTATGTGAGAAATAATCTCTTAAAATTAATGATTCACAGTGATTGATTGATCTTCCCGGGCACGTCAGCCGCTATAGTCATTAGTCCCGTTAGTGTGGTGAAGGTTTTCATTTCAGGAGGGGACGGTGTTCTTCCACCGCTGGAGAGTGAGATCCGGCGCCTACCTCCACGACGACGTATGGGTGATTTCCCCCTCCAGGTATCTTCCAAACGAGCAATAGCTCTACACTCCAGACTGGGCTCCCGATATGTGTAGTTGTGTAGCTTAGTTAACACACAGTGTGTATAAGGGGAAGGAAGAGGAAGAAAAGATCGCGCGCAATCCGTATCCCTTTTGTTAGGGTACAGTTCCGACATTCTTCTGATATTGATCCAAGAAACCGCGGAAAAGCACCGATTAGAGCAGCCGGCAGTTAGAATTGTCCATTCAGCGTTGAATTCGACCTAGCTACATAGCTAGTGTCCAGCATTGTCCTGAAATCCTTCATCGTTGACTCTAGGATCTCGCAATCAGAATTGCTAAAGATACAGCGGAAATGCTGATTCTGAGCTCATCCCTGCTTTCTGAAACACGAATAAACTACAATGAAACTACAAAAGTCAATTGAATTTAAAATTTATTATTAGAAGATTTAGGTCCATAAACAAGCGATTGTAAAGGTGTTCAAATCATCACATGCAATATCTTATGTTATTTTATGATTCAATTTATTTTTCATAGTCGTTATTTATGTATTACATTTAAATAACTACTTGACAAATATTTGAGAAATGTGCCATTGTGTTTTAACTACTTAATTAACCTCCTTGTTTGCAATAGGAGACAATGTCTTTGGCTTGCTTTTACGAATTGTTTTTTTCAAAACTGTCAAAACTTTTTTCCGTCACTATTTTGCTATATTGATTACATCGCATACTATTAGGACCAATTGTCTATATTCTGGCATCGTAAAGTACATCTAATTTAAAGGTGCAGGAGATTGAATGCGGGATAATATAACTGAAATTAAACGCAAAACGTAATCCTTCACCTTTGAGTAATTTTAAGAGATGATTTTCTAGACATTAGACAACACCACACAGTAAAAAATTATTTCATTATTAAACAAACTCCAAGGACAATTCAATCTACCGCTCATTACGAAAATTTATTTAAAGCGAAGAATTGTGTTGATGGGAAAAGGAAAAGATATAACTTCAAGCATTAGAAAAAATAAATATAAAATACATTTTAAATTGTCTCATAATTGTAATCGAGTAACAAATATCACAAATGAGAACATTCCAGCACAAAAGTCTTTTATTTTCCTGTATAAAGTTGAACTTGAACCCTTAAGGCAGATCATAATGTTTCTAAGTATCAATAAAATCAGGAAAGAATCGCCTCCTGGCTAATGGGGAATAACAATAAATGTATGTCACCGTTTCATAAGCAGCAGAGGATATTTTACTCAACTGGACAATAATACACAAATGCGTTATAACTGGCCCGAATAATCGAATTAAAATAAATTAATGGACCAAAAGTTCAGATTCATTCTTACAAAGTTTTAGTAGACGTATAAGATTATTTAAAGAACATATTTCTCCAGATAATATATTTTCACACTGCAATATGTAAATGTAGTCAACATGTATCGCGTTTAATATGTATTTCATCCACAGTCAGTCTCATTCCCTTTTTCTACTCTATTCTCTTATTACTTTCATATTTCAATAAATGATGCCTCAGGGAGAGTACAAAAATAACGGCCGAATTCTGACAGTTACCAAATTAAGAAATCACGACTCTGATGCATGCCTCGGTAGTTCGCGGCCATTAAAAATTGCCGGGTGAATGCACCCCCTAAAGAAATAACAGAAACCAGTCTACGTCAAAAAACAAACTAACGAACAGCAGAACGTCCTCGAAGCCGTACCTCGCGCATTTCAATTCAGTAGGTTTTCATTAACTGTTCATTAACTGCGCATATTGGTACAACAACATCGATACCCAAATCACAAGCAGCATATGCACAACCGTCCGTGATCTGCTTTGAATCCCTGGCATGATTACGGGGCTGAGACCGCAAAGCCGTGTCGGCACACAGCACCCGAGGCGCGAACGCCAGGGGTAAGGGTAAGGGGCGGAAGCGAGGGCGAGGGTGAGATCTGGGCGGGGGGGTGCGACCGGGATGAGACGGGGTGAGAGCACGGGCAGATGCTGAGACTGGGAGCTATACCTGGAACGGGGAGGAGATAGAAAGGTTGAACCTGCGACTTCTGCAGAAAACGCGCACAACGCGACCATGTTTTCAAAACCAGACAAAATTATAAAAGAACAAAAATTAATCTCAGAAAAGACTGTAAAAGATAGATTGATTGACTTTTTCGTGTTTCCCGGCGCGTCAACTGCTTTGGTCATTAGTACCGAAAGTGTAGTGCATGTTATTTTCTACGGCGATGGTGGTGATCTTCCCCCGCTGGATGGCGAGATCCGGCGCCGACCTACCGTCGGCTGGTGGGGTTTCCCCCTAACCAGGACTCTCCCACCAGCGGGGCACCCCCCCAGCCGGAACAAGCTCTAAACTCCCGACCGGTCTCCCGGAATATGTGATAGTGTAGTGCATGTTAGTGTAAGAGTGTGTGTAAGGGGAGAGGATAGGACAAGGAAGGGCAAGGACAGATCGCGCGCGGTACGTGGCCCCTTTGGTACGGTACTGCTCCGGCATTCGCCTGGTGTTGATCGGAGAAACCACGGAAAAGACTTCAACAGAAAAATTAGAATAAATTCAATAAAGTATTCTCGAATACTTGCAATTGTATCGCCTCAGTTACTAACAGTTATATTTTGTTCGAGATTGACAGGACATTGGTCACATAATCCTCGACAGTTCCACCCTCGAGTAGGCCGCACCGAAACATCCCCACTTTCCCAAGACTCGTCGTGGATCTGGTTACATTCACTCGCAGTCCATTGGCGCTGACAGCCCTCGACCTGCGGCTGGGAGCGCTCGTGCGGTGAGGGCGGGGCGCGAGGGCGGGGGGCGAGGGAGTTAACGCCGAGAAGCGTCGGCTGCGGGCGGCCGGCGGCGCTCCCAGGGGGCTGAGCGCGATCGCTCCGGACGGGCCCGAGGTATGACGCCGCCGTGGCCGCCCCCCCCCTGCGGCCGCGACCCCGGCTACGCGCGGCCCGTCGGGGCAGCGCCGACGCCGCCGCCCGCGCACCTACTGCCCGGCGATTACCTCCCCGCCCCGCCCCCGCGCCGCTGTGCACCTTCTGCGGCCTCTCGCCGACGCTTCACTCCCAGCGCCTCTGGCCACCGCTGCACCCTGGACCTTTGCCTGCGCGACCGGCACGCCCACTCAATTCCACCAATGCCATTTCCCTCATCTAGCACCATTCCCCCGGGATCTATTCCTCATCTTCGCTCACACCGGTTGTAATGACTTTCAACATTGCATCTACGGCGTCGTTGATTGGGAGATCCCAGGGTTTGAGTCACTCAATCTCACGCACTACACGACCACACAAGTCAGGAGACCAGGTGGAAGCTTAGAGCTTGCCCGGGATTAGATGGTGTTTCTCAAGGTCTTGAAAAAGAAAAAACCCACAATCGACTAGTGAGTTGGACACTGCCACTTCCCTAAATATAGCATCCATTGCTTCTACGGAATTAATGACCACAGCAGTTGACGCGCACGAAAATTCAAAATAATAAAATATTACACTTTTGTTTCGAGCCATTTCGTAATATACTCGCACTTGGATGTTGGCTTTCCTAAACATATCTCCTGTCATGTCCACACCTCTTTCCGCATTCACTATCAGACCTCCACCATTGACCCCCTCAATCCCCTCAGCATCCCCTTGTCTGTAGTCATTTCCATTGTCCTCGCTACTTCCGCTGACCCCTTGCACTGTTGCTCGGAATTCTCCGTGCCGAGCAATTTTTTGGCTGCTCCATTCATCCACATTCATTTCCTAGTTCCACCCCTGTCCCTCCTGCTCCAAGTTTTCGACTCCCCTTTTGTCATGTATATTAATCTCGTTCTCGTCACCTCTCTCGTCCCTTGCTTGGCGATACGGCTCAACAACCTCATTTCTCCCTTGGTGTCCACACCTCTTCCCTCGTTCGCACTCGCAGCTATTCTTCCCCGCAGTCACCATTGACCTCGCAGCCCCGACGTCCTTCGAGCGCCCCCTTGGTCGTAGCCATTCCCGTTGTCCTCTCTGACCCCGCCGGCTTTGTCTTCGGCGCCTCCACCGCCCTTGCTGTCCCCGACGCCCTCGTTTAGCACGCCCCCTTTCCTCCAGACGGTCAACGCAACCGCTCATTTGCGGCTCCCTCCGCAGCTGTTGCGTTGTTCCACCGCCGCCACCGCCATTTCTCCTATCTGTTTTTCGCCGTGTCATACATATTTAAATCGCTGGCATCCCCTTGGATATCGACCCCCTCAACACCGTCTCCCCTTGGATGTCCACACCGCTCACTCTTTCCGCCTTCACCGTCTTCCGAGCTATTTACAGGGAGCTCAGTGCATCAACTGATGCCACTGCAGGGCCTCTGACCGGGAGGTCCTAGGTTCGAGTCCTGACGGCGGCAGAATTATCTTTTCAGCTAGGTCGAATTCAGTCGCTGCCTGGAGGAGAATTCTAGCGGCCGGCTGCTCTGATCGGACTTCTTCCGTGGTTTCTCCGATCAACACCAGGCGAATGCCGGAGCAGTACCCGAACAAACGGGCCACGGACCGCACGCAATCTTTCCTTCCTCTTCCTTGTCCTATTCACTCCCTCTTACACACACACTTACACTAACATGCACTACACTACCACATATTCCGGGGGACCGGTCGGGAGCTTAGAGCTTGTCCCGGCTGGGGTAGTGCCCCGCTGGTGGGAGAGTCCTGATTAGACCCCACTAGCCGACGGTAGGTCGGCGCCGGATCTCGCCATCCAGCGGGTGAAGATCACCGCCATCTGCCGAGAAAAAACATGCACTACACTAACGGGACTAATGACCAAAGTAGTGGACGCGTCCGGAAACACGAAAAAACCAAATCAAACCGAGCTACTTTCTCACGGTCGTAGGCATACCCGTTGCTTCACTGCCCTCGCTGGCCATCTAGGGCCCGACGACCCCGCCAGCTTTGTCTCTCGCGCCCGCTGCTCTTACGGTCTCCGGTTGCCGCACGCCGCCCTTCCCAGACGGTCAACGGCGACCGCTCTTTCCTCTCCCAGCGCAACCGTTCCGTGGCCCTCCCCCCACCGGGCCCACCCCCGCCGCGCGAGCTGTTTGCGCTTCGAGGCGCGGAGGGAGGCGGAGCCGCCGTTAACGCCCGCCCGCGGCGCGGTGGGATGCAGTGCACCGCCGTCAGATTTTAATGGCTGCGGCGAGATCGCAACAGTCGTAGCTTGCAATGCGCACCTCTCGCTGAGAGCAGCCTGGAGGTGACTTTCCAAAGTTCTGCGGAATGGAATCCCCGCTCCCGAAGCAGGTACTTGCGTTGCACCTTCGCGAGAGAGGACGCTCGCTAAATACTGTTTCCGTGGTTTTGCAACGGAGCAAGTTTCTTCAAATTAAAATCTGGTCCTTTGGTGAAACGTCCTTGTCTGTCTGTTGTCTGTAAAACTGTAGTTTTATTTCACTTTAAAATAAATGAAGATCGTATTGTGGTTCGAAATAGTAGACGATTGTTTCTTGAAAAGATGGTGTTCTTTGATGAGTCACTTTATTTTTTAACAATACATTTATTTTACTCTTCGAAGGAATGAACATAGATAGCCGCAATAAATTACAGAGTCATACAAAAATATATACGATATAACGTGTAGGTATAATCAAGGGCAAGTCTGACTTGTGATTATGAGGTAGTCATGTTCTCACAGTGACTATAAGGACTAGTAACCAAACTAACAATGTCATCCAAAATATTCTATTGAATAATAAAAAAAGAAACATATGAACATTTGTACATACAACAAGAGAAACGAAAGCGGCATGAAGTTCGGTACTATGACGAACACATGGAATATAAGGGAGTAGTAGTGTTGGCTTGCTTGTACGTTCGAGTAAAAAACCATTTCCAAAAGAACTGTCGTTGCTCTATTTTTTGGTTTTTGATTGATTTTTTTCGTGTTTCCGGGCGCGTCAATTGCTTTGGTCATTAGTCGCGTTAGTATAATGCATGTTTTTCTCTTGGGAGATGGCGGTGATCTTTCCCCGCTCAATGGCAAGATCCGGCGCCGACCTACCGTCGGCTAGTGGGGTTTCCCCCTAACCAGGACTCTCACAACAAGAGAAACAAAAGCGGCATGAAGTTCGGTACTGTGACGAACTCATGGAATATAAGGTAGTACTGGAATTGACCCCACCAGCGGGGCACAGCCCCAACCGGGACAAGCTCTAAGCTCCCGACCAATTTCCCGGAGAATGTGGTAGTGTAGTGCATGTTAGTGTAAGTGTGTGTAAGGGGAGAGGATAGGACAAAGGAGAGGAAGGACAGATCGCGCCCTGTCCGTGGCCCGTTTGGTAGAGTACTGTCCCGTAATTTGCCTGGTGCTGAACGGAGAAACCACGGAAAACTACCGATCAGAGCAGCCGGCTGCTAGAATTCTCCTCCAGACAGCGGCTGAATTCGACCTAGCTGAAAAGCTAGTGTCGAAAATCTTGTCGCCGTCAGGACTCGAACCTAGGACCTCCCGGTCAGAGACGCTGCAGTGACATCAGTTGGTGCACTGAGCTAGTGCTCCCGATTTGCTCAAACAAGGGTATAATGTCGATGACTGGAGTAGGGAACGCGGCATTCCAACGCGATTAGAAATCAATGCTCGAGCCGCGGGCTTCCCCACGCAAAAGACGCGGTTCTTTCTCTCTCTCTCTCTCCTTCCGAGAAACGCCCTCCGGCCGGCGAAAGCGGAGGGAGGAGCGAGCGGCGGCTGCGAGCTGAAATATTCACGCGCGCGCGCCACGCAGCCCGTCACGCGCGCGGCCTCCGTCCGGATCACGGCGCTTCGCTCGGCCGCCGCGCGGGCGCTGCCGTCGCACGCCCTCCGGCTCTTTGGGCCGCCGAGCATTAACGCGCAGACAATGTTTGACGAAGGGATGACGGGCAGGTTAAACGCCATTCGCGTGTTGGTGAAGCCACCAACGATTTTTGCCAGTCGTGAAATTGCGGAAGAAAAGCAAATTAATGGAAGTCGTTCCGGAAATTTTTTCCGTGTTCTCTATCCCGTTATCGCTTCATGATAATTTACTGCATCTTCTTCTTCTTCATCATCATCATCATCTTCTTCTTCTTCTTCTTCTTCTTCTTCTTCTTCAGAATCATCGGCTTTGGTTGATGTACGGATGTATGACGTAAAATTTGGTGGGCTTCCTAACCTTTCTGAGTTCCAACAATATTAAAATTCTTAAAATTTTAATAATTTGTTTAAAATTATACTTTTATTAGTATAATAACTAACAAATGTAAAATTTTCAAAACATAAATAAACACGTGTGTAAGAAATGTGGTTTTACTGCGAAAGCACTGGCACACCTTGCCTTAGCCATCCCTCATTTTGCTGATGACGAGACGCCCGCCACGTCGTTGGAATAACTCGCGGCCAGTTCGTGAAGTGACGGAAAATAAAATAATATTACTATAAGAATGGATCGCATTGGCAACTACTTCTTGGCCATTGCTGGCAATAGTAAGTTACGTCCATGCAATCATTTTGTCAGAGCGTTCTTTTACAATAATATAATTTGTAAATGTCTTCATCACTATCTTTTGCAATTTCATCGTCCTCAACGACGTACATTTTTTCCCGACCTGTCAAAGTTGTCCTTGCCGATTCGATGGCCAACTTCGTTGAGGCAGTAGTGTAGTGGCGGTCTCGGACAAGAGGATCGCGGGTTCGAATTCCGCCTCGGGCATGGATGTTTGTGCTGTCCATACGTGTTATCTCTAAAGTTGAAAAGCGATGCTGGTAAACGATCTAAAAAAGTTGTCCCTTCTTATAGTAACCCCTGTATGCATGGAGTTAGTCGTTATTCACAAGTTTGTGGTGGCCGCGCTGTGTAAGATCTTATCAGGATATGTCGCGCCCTGGACAATGATTCCAATGCTTCTTTCACAATTCCCCACCACTATTGTTTTCAGAACATAATTTACTAGACGTATCTGGTTGAAATCGAAACTATATAGCGAAGCTTGTGGACAGTTCAGATCTTGACTTGGCACATTATTTCTCGAGGTTTCCCCAAACTTCTCATTCCATATTCCACCACTATAATTTATCAAGTTTCTCATTATGCTATAATTCATTCCATATTCGATGTTTCCTATCTAAGGAATGGTGCTGTTAGGTAGCCTCCTGACTACCTTGTGATTTTCTGGTCTTTAGAACTGTTCAGGGATGTAATGCAAAAGTAAAACCCACGGCATTCTAGATCTGTTTTCGAGATCCTGGATTAAGAACAGTTAAGTCAAAAACTGCATATATGCAATACTTTGAAGTATGATTTGGAAGAGTATATATACACTTCAAAAGTACACAATTCTCATGAATTTGCATTAATACTAATGTCTCATATTGCATTTAAGAAACAAGACAAATTGGTTTGAAGACAATGTGTGTTTTTTTTCTTTCCTTTTATGTGGGTGTGCATGTATTTTAGGTTTTGGTTTTCTTTTTTCTGATTCAGGACTGATCAATAACTAATAAGGTAGAAAGTCTTATCAAATATATCTGAAGGAAAACATTCATCTATTCTAAAAAAAATGCCATAATACAGATGAAAAAAATTAATAACGTGTGTTATTTATTTACAAATTACAAAAGCAATTTAAGGGACGAATATAAAATTAATACAAGTACTCAGAAGGAAATGGACATTTACCAGGAAAATGATTCGGCAGTCCTCTTATTACCCATTTAACGAGATTCACCAGAGACCTACGGACGATTGCGTGATTCTAGGATAACGATTCACGATCACGAAAAAAAAACCAGCAGCACGGCAAATGGAAGAGGCCTTCAGTCATCCATTTGCTATGCAAAATTGGTGTCGTGCAGGCAAGTCCACTGACCCAAGGATGTGTAGCCCCTTCATAAAACGTGCACTTTTCACAACGTGTACTAGTATAATCCGAACCACCCTCCGCCGCCCGAATGATCGCAACGGCAGACGCTCTGTCTTAGAATTCCGTGAGACATGAATCCTGCGCTAAAGTTTTATTTTGGAAATATAAGAAGTAGCTAACTATCACGTATAATGACCACCACCAACATCATAATGTTTTGTAATTGTTGTGAAATATTAGTCTCTCGTTACGAATATTGGACTACAAAAATGAATCACTCTTCTCTATGTACTCCCTGTTCGCTGCCCCACTCCTACTGGCTGCCTCGCCACTCGCCCGTCTTCACAGATCCCGACGGCCGTTGGCAATCAGAGCGAGAGAGAGGTAGCAAGCGGCGGCAAGCGGGCGGGCAAGCGGCGGGCAAGCGGGCGGGCAAGCGGCGGGCAAGCGGGCGGCAAGCGGCGGGCAGGGCGGGCAAGCGGGCGCGCCGCAAGGCGGGCGGGCAAGGGGGGAGCGGCGGCAAGCGGGCGCGGGCGGCAAGGGCGGGCCGGGCGGGCAAGCGGGCGGGCAAGCGGCGGGCGCGGCGGGCAAGCGGGCGGCAAGCGGGCGGGCAAGCGGCGCGGCGGGCAAGCGGGCGGGCGAAGCGGGCGGGCAAGCGGGCGGGCAAGCGGGCGGGCAAGCGGGCGGGCAAGCGGGCGGGCAAGCGGGCGGCAAGCGGGCGGGCAAGCGGGCGGGCAAGCGGGCGGGCAAGCGGGCGGGCAAGCGGGCGGGCAAGCGGGCGGGCAAGCGGGCGGCAGGCGGGCGGGCAAGGGCGGGGGGCGGGCAAGCGGGCGGGCAAGCGGGCGGGCAAGCGGGCGGGCAAGCGGGCGGGCAAGCGGGCGGGCAAGCGGGCGGGCAAGCGGGCGGGCAAGCGGGCGGGCAAGCGGCGCAGCGGCGGGCAAGCGGGCGGGCAAGCGGGCGGGCAAGCGGGCGGGCAAGGGCGGCAAGCGGGCGGGCAAGCGGGCGAGGGCGCAAGCGGGCGGGCAAGCGGGCGGGCGCGGGCGGCAAGCGGCGGCAAGCGGGCGGGGAAGCGGGCGGGCAAGCGGGCGGGAAGCGGGCGGGAAGCGGGCGGGAAGCGGGCGGGCAAGCGGGCGGGCAAGCGGGCGGGCAAGCGGGCGGGCGGGCGGCAAGCGGGCGGGCAAGCGGGCGGGCAAGCGGGCGGGCAAGGGCGGGCAGGGCGGGCAAGCGGGCGGGCAAGCGGGCGGGCAAGCGGGCGGGCAAGCGGGCGGGCAGCGGCGGGCAAGCGGGCGGGCAAGCGGGCGGGCAAGCGGGTGGGCAAGCGGGTGGGCAAGCGGGCGGGTAAGCTGGCGGGCAAGCGGGCGGGCAAGCGGGCGGGCAAGCGGGCGGGAAGCGGGCGGGCAAGCGGGCGGGCAAGCGGGCGGGCAAGCGGGCGGGCAAGCGGGCGGGCAAGCGGGCGGGCAAGCGGGCGGGCAAGGCGGGCGGGCGCGGGCGGGCAAGCGGGCGGGCAAGCGGGCGGGCAAGCGGGCGGGCAAGCGGGCGGGCAAGCGGGCGGGCAAGCGGGCGGGCAAGCGGCGGGCAAGCGGGCGGGCAAGCGGGCGGGCAAGCGGGCGGGCAAGCGGGCGGGCAAGCGGGCGGGCAAGCGGGCGGGCAAGGGGGCGGGCAAGGGGGCGGGCAAGGGGGCGGGCAAGGGGGCGGGCAAGGGGGCGGGCAAGGGGGCGGGCAAGCGGGCGGCCAAGCGGGCGGGCAAGCGGGCGGCCAAGCGGGCGGCCAAGCGGGCGGCCAAGCGGGCGGCCAAGCGAACGGGCGTGAGGACAAGCGAACGGGCGGGCGCTGCTTTATGAGCTACGGGCGCCGACGCGGGCGCGAGCAATCTTATTGACCGAGCGCGGGATCGACTCTGGCCCAGCAACCAAACAATTTAATGGGGATGTAAATTACCTACGCGCTGCCATCATTCTCGGTTTAAGACTTACGGCTCGACATTGGAAACGCTAGTTCGGCGAGTGCTCGGTAAACGCAAACTTCCAAATCGAAGAGGGAGCATTATTCACAAAAACAAAAATTCCTCTCTAAATCAATATCTAATTAGGAAAGGCAATGAGGTATTTAATTACTTTCGATCTAAAAGTTTGACGTATCAGAAAATCTATCTTTTCAAAAGGAATATATAAGAAAGATCGTCATCGATTATTAATGCGCTGTGAACACAAATCTAAATGAGTTTTAATCATGTGGCTGTTTGTACTAATTTGTGCTAGTTTGTTGTATTTCATTATAAAGTCATCGGCATCTTATAATTACACTTTCAACTATTAACTTTTTTGTGCTGGTTTCGAACTTAGCAACCTCATTACTGAGAGCAGATGTATGAGCTATCACTGCCGTTCCATCTAGCTGCGAAATTCTACTATAATGATGTAGCATTTTACCCTTTTCATTCACAGCCGTCATTTACACTCCAATCTCTCCTATATGTCGCAATACTTTCAACAAACAGCACTACTTTATGCAGAGCAAACGATGGATACATTCCTTTGACGTTATGAGGCAATAAACTAAAGAAATTGGTTATTCTTTACTCCACAGAAGAAGCAGTACCATATTTACTCATTAGTGTTGGAAACTAATTCAGAAAGATCGTATTTCGCTCAAAGTGTCTCTCGTTGCACATTTTAAAAATTACTCAAAATTACAGAAGAGAAAACCGATATTGAATATTCGAAATAATTTGAGCAGCAACATAAACGCAAACGAAGATCAAAGTATGGCAAACGACACTCATGCCAGCTGCATGTAGAAAACTACGCGCCGTCCTGAAGAGAACAATAATGGCCCAACTCCCTCCATAAAAAAAGGAAGCGGGCATAAAACTTTTTACGGGCGCGTGTGTCTTGAACTTCGACGGGATATTGACGAGCGCGATCGCCGTGTACAAATATCGAGCGGGGTTAAAATCCAAGTTTGGCCGCCGACAGCGCGCCCGCCGCCGGACTCGCTCCACCTCAGGACAGAGCCGCCAAGTTGCCAACTGCGCCGCACTCGCCCTGAAGAGCGCTTGCGTGTCGCGAGGGGGCGGTGGGCGCGGGGAGGGGCGGGGCCGCTCGGGAAACAGGCGAACCGTCGTCCCTCGTAAACCTCGGGACGTAACTCGTGAAAAGCAGCGGGAACTGAGCGCATCGCATCGCAGCGCCGCGGTGCGGCGAGGCGCCCAACACGTGGCGGAGATGGAGTAGCGGTGACACGGGTGAAGGCGCACTGCTGAGGGATAATTGCGGTGGAGAGGGAGTGGTGTGTGAAGGCAGCCGCGGGGAACATAGTGGGGGATACTGATGACGTGGTCGTAGCGGGGAAGTAGTTTCGAGGAAGTTGTAGCGGGTTGTAGTCCCGTAAGTGTAGTTCATGTTTTTCGTCCTGAGATGGCGGTGACCTTCGCCCGATGGATGGCGAGATCCGGCGCCGACCTACCGCCGGCTAGCGGGGTTTCCCCCCTAACAAGGACCTCCCACCAACACAGCCGGGACAACCTCTAAGCTCCCGACCGGTCTCCCGCAATATGTGGTAGTGTAGTGCATGTTAGTTTGTGTGTGTAAGGGGAGAGGATAGGACAAGGAAGAGGAAGGAAAGATCGCGCGCGGTCCGTGGCCCGTTTGTTAGGGTACTGCTCCGGCATTCGCCTAAGTAGAAGCGGGAGGTAGTAGTGGGGAGGAAGTAGCCGGGAGGTAGTTGCAGGCGTATAGTGGGGGGGAGGGGGGGGAAATAGAAGGCACGGGAGTAGCACGTGCAGGGCGGGGAGAAAGTAGCGAGAAGGTAGAAGCAGAGAGACAGTGAGAATGTCGTAGTAAAGATGTGGTAGAGGGATGCTGTAGCAGGTTTCTGGTAGAACGGATGCAGTAGAGGAGAGAGAGGAAGGGGAGGGCGGGTAGGGCGGGCGAGGCAACCGCGGGAGGAGTGGGGGGTCGATTCTGTTAAATGTAGAGTTGCGCAAAGACTGAGAAACGATGGCGAAATCGTAGTATACGTGACACAACCTCTAATTGCCCGCCTACTAACTAATGACAGAAATAAAATTTAAAAAGTTCAATGAGGAAACATTTCAAGAAGACTGCTCTTACCGAAAGCTTGAAAGGGGGAGTGAAGGTATTGAGCACTGTTATGTACAAGAGTGACACAACCTCTTGTTACGTAACGCTTTCCACAACATTTATAAAAGTTTTTACGTAATATTTTCAACTTTACATTCAATATTCTATATACATTTGCAATTACAAAGAAACACTATATTGCTATTTTGTAATTCAAAATTAAATATCACAAAATTATTTTCAGGATCCATGTAGATGATTAGGAGGCTGATTTTAATAAATGTCTTTTTTTTCTTTTCGCTTTAGAACAATTCTTTTTATTATAGAAATTAATTTTACGAAAAAAACCCATTTTATATGATTTTTTTGTATTTTTCGTCGATTCGAGTAATAAGTCATTTTTTACCTTTTTTCGTCATTCTTAAAGCATTTTTCGTTAGTTTCATCGATTTTTTGTACTAGCTTCAAATACTATTTACAAGATGCACATAATGTTCTCCATAGAAATCCTGAGTAACCAATTCGATTTCTTCGCACATAAATAGTAAAGATAGCCGATGTTAGTACGTAATCTAAGGTTCATGAGATGCTAATCGAGCGCCATTGTCGGTTTGGCCGACTTTGCGATAATTACAGACAAATTTCCTGATAAAGAACAATCCAAATCAAAAGTTAGCAAGCTGAGTTCACTTGAACGAAAGGAAGCGACTTCGATTATATCAGTAACATATCCAAGAACTTGGGTTGTTCAGCTCTGGTTTTGCTGTTCAGAACTGGTTTTGATCAATTTTTTTACGTAATTTTTCTTTGCATTTAGGACATTTTAAAAACATTTAAAGAGCATTTTATTGATCATTTTTGGCGATGTTTTAGGCCATCAAAATCCGTCCCCTAATAATGAGTAACAAAAGGAAGCAACACATTTGGTTAACTCGGAAGGGAAATTGCGAATTAGAGTGGATCAAACGTATCAGATACGTTTCATCATATTCAGACTAACAAATGCACTGGTAACAATACCGTATTACCACGGCAAACGTGAGTCTCTCTGGTAAGGAGTGAGTATGGTGTAGAGGTGGAGTGGGGGTGGATAGTCTGTGATATCGCAATGTAGGAAAGTTAGAGGAGGACCCTATGTTGTCAGGAAAACTGCGGCAACAAAGAGCGGAAAACACGTTTGGTTCGATAGCAAGGAACGATATCTATCCGGATGGACACAAGTGATGCCAAGCGTCGTATTCACGTACAAAACTCCTCTCGACGAATTGGAACCAGAGCGGTAACCAGAGGTAAAACCGAGCCTCGGCACCCATTCAGAGCGACGAAGTGATCTCCCAGCCACAGGTCATGGGGTGAGGAAGTGCGCGAGCTATTTAAACTATCGCCCCCAGCGGGTAACGAGACGAAGACGGAAGCGGGGAGAGCTGAAATTCGGTAATCCGTTTAGAGGGTGAAGGGTGAGGCCCGTGCGGAAGAGCGTACGTGTTACTCCCCCCGACGCCCAGTGCCCACTCAGCCTTCGCCCCGCCCCGCCCTTCTCACTCATGCCCTCGCCCAGTCCCCGCCCTACCTACTCACGCCTCTGCCTCGTCCCCGCCCTTCCCATTCACGCCTTCGCCTCCGCCCCGTCCCCGCCTTTCCCACTCATGACTTCGCCGTCGCCCTTCCCACTCACGCCTTCGCCTCTGCTCGTCCCGCCCTTCCCCACTCACACCTTCCTTCCCCCGTCCCCGCCCTTCCCACTCACGCCTTCGCCTCTGCCCGTCCCCGCCCTTCCCCACTCACGACTTTGCCTCCGCCCCGTCCCCCCACTCCCACCCCGTCCTTTCCCGCCTCTGCTTCTCGCCGCCGAAGCCCCTCCACCCCGGCTCACTGTCTGTTGTGTGCCCCGCCCCTTCCACGCTTCCGCTCCCACATCCGCAATCCCCTCCCGCTCCGTCCGTCTTCGTCCCGCTCCGTCTGTTACGTGCCCCGATCCCTCCCGCCCCCGCGCCCTGCTCCGCCCCTACATCCGCATCCGCTGCCGGCCCGTGCCGCGGCGTGGCGTGGCGGCTGCATAATGCACGACCGGCAGCTTGGGCGCAGGCTCCGGCCTTAATCCTGTAAAGGAGGTTTCGGCTCCCACTGCAGTAAAGTGCTACTCGGGCGAGGAGGCGCGCGGCAACCCGCAATTGGTTTAAATTCGGTAATTTTATGTTCGACGTTTAGCTCCGGGGGGGGGGGGGCGCAGAGGGTATCGGCAGCGAAAGGTTCGGGTTCGCAGGTTTGACCAACGAGCGCCGGCCCCTCCCCACACCCGCTGCGGCCCCGCCCCCTTCCCCCTCCCCGGCCTCTGCCAGCACCAGTGCGACCACCACCGTGGCCACCCAGGAATCCTCATGCATTGAAAAGTAGTGCTGTGGGATTTGAGCGACCGCAAGCTCGGTCTGGCGCGCTTCCAGCGGTCGCCGCGATTTATTGGGGCAGAATCTCACAGGCGGCGCGGCGCAGCGCAGCGCTGAGCGGGGAGGCAACGAGGGCCGCAAGAGCAACGGCCACCGGTGACGGGGTGCCCGCGCGGCCGTCGCGCTCCCTCGCGGTGGCACGGGGGGCGGCGGGCGCGGGGGGGGGGGGGGGGGGGCGGGACGGGGGGGGAGGAGCGGGGGGGGCGGAGATAAGCGGAAAGGGGCGAGGCGGGGGGGGGGGGGGAGGGGGGGGCGGGGAGGGGTGGGGCGGGGCCGAGCGGAACGGAGAGGGGGCGGGACGGGGCGGAGCGAACCACGGGCACGTCGCCGGATTGCAGGGGGTAGAGAGGAGCGGGGTAGTGCAAAGCGGGACGGGGCGGCGCAGAAAGGAGCGGGGCGGAGCGGGGTAAAGCGGGGGGCGCGGAGCGCGGCGGAGCGGACTAACTGGCAGAGACGCGCGGGGGAGGGCGGATGAAGAAGAGAATGAGAACGAGATATGGGGAGAGGAAAAATGGGGAAGGGAGGGAAGAGAGAGACGTGGAAAGAGTAAGGTAGAAGTAGAGGAAAGAGGGGAAAAGAAAAAAAACGAAGAGGGGAGAGGGAGAAGGAGAACAATGATACGCGGACAGTTGTAGAGTGAATAAAAGAGATAGCGAGAACTAGGAAATTTAATATTCAGCACAATATCACTAATTCACTTAATTTGACATAATTCCTAACGAAAATAATAAACATTAATTATGAATAATAATGAAAATAAATAACGTTGTTAATAGGAGAAATATAATAAATGCAACAAAAAATAAAACGTTCCCCCTGAGAGTACTACTAATAAACAAAGAGTCGAAGTGAATTCCACAAGAGACAGAGATGCAGGATTAGAGGCGAGTAAGTTGCTCCGTGCGCCTTCGCACATAACAGAGACAGCGATAGCCGAGTGGCCAACGACTGGAGGAGGGCAGCCACATGCACAGCTGTCACGCGGGGGCCAGCTCATAGCTTCAGGCACCGGCGCCGCTCCCCACACTCACCGCCCCGCGCCGCTTGCACTGTCGCAGCCGCCTCCACCTCCGTCGCCCCCGCCTCCGCCGCCCACTAAATGACGAACGCACGCAGCCGGGCGGCGCAGGCGGGGCGAATTGCGCGGGAGCAGTCATCTGTCTTCATACGTTTCCCCCGCGCCTCTGATAAGAGATAATTAACTCGCTTGTATACGGCCTCAACTTCCTCCGCCGTATCTCCACGTGAAAAGAGCGCGCGTGGATGAGATGGCAGATAACCAATCTTATTTTCACAGTAATATTAAACCCGTAAACTTCTTTTCACATTAGCAAAAACAAAAGGTTTTTCATGAATAAGTTAAGCAAATATCGCAAAAAAGATTCTAAAGAGGTAGGACTAAACTCTTCTAGAATTAATGTTATGCTATTTTATCTCGTACGTAGCTCAAACTAGCGTAACTAAAATAAAGAGTGTACACGTAGGTGAATTCACAAATACGCAACTTATCTTCTGCACATTAGTGAAAATCCAACGCAAATACTTTTTCCGCTTTAACACTCCCTGGCATCGCGGAATAAACGCCCCGCCGCGCACGCAGCGCACCCCGCGCGATACCTGGCGATAACGGGCCTCGCGCGGCCTACCCGCGCACAGCCCAGCCGCGGCCCGATATGACAGCTCCGCGGCCACCCGGCGCGGCGCGGCGCCCGGCTCGCCGTTTCTCTGTTAACACGTCCCCCACTTATCAGCAATGAGCCTCGGCGTTCGGCCAGAAAACGAGAGGTAATTTATGCAGGCGGGTGACTAATGCCGCCGCTGGGCCGATCACGGGCGATAGCGGCGAGCGTCCACGTCGTTAGCCCCGCCCTCCCCCGGGGGCAGCGATAGCCATCGCCCGGCGCGCCGCCCCGCGCCGCCCCGCGCCGCCCCACCCCGCCGCCCCCCCCGCGCGCGGGGGCAGCGATAGCCATCGCCCGGCGCGCCTCCCCTTCGCCCGCCCACGATGTTTTGCTCGCCTTCCATACCGCGCCGGCCACCCCGCTCCACCCCCGTGATGCTGTTGTATTCTGCCCCGCCCTTCCCGTTCGGCAGGGAAATGCTCTTCACTGGTCTGTCCTGCCTACATTCGTTCGCTTCTAGCCCCTTCTCTTTCTCTTTTTCTGCTATCATTTCCCATTGCATTCATTTCCGAATTCATCTTTCTCCCAAAGGTGCCTACCGCTCTCTTGAATTTCTTTATTTTCTTCGAAGCTTTCTCTGCATTCATCTTTCCATCATTCTCCTCTTCACTTATCACACAAGCCCACTTCTACTCTTCTCTTTCTCCCTTCCGCTCCTTTTCTATTTCCTGCCACCTTTCTCGCTCTTCACAATCCCCCCTTCTCTCTCATTTTTAGTTTCCTCTCTTTTCCTCCCGTCTTGTCACCATTCACTGCTTTTCGTCCTTTCAGCCACCCCATGCTTATTATCAGATCTAACTTTTTTTTCAACCACACCACTCACCACTTCCTCGTCTACGTACCTTTCCCGCCCGTGCGCCACCAATCATTCGTTTTAACTCTGCCCTTTCTTTGTGACGCTCGCTCGCACCGAATGCTCACGCTAACCCGCGCCCCCCCCCCCGAAACAAAGCTTACTCGACAGAAAAATGCGCCAAATCCGTGCTTTTTGCTCGGCGTGACACAGAAAACGACTTTTCACCGCTGAAAAGAGACGGATGGCGCCCGGTGGACTGACAGAAGACTGGCGCGTGCCCGCGTCACCTCCTGTCCACGCTTTTTCGATGGCAGGGGCCGAGAACAATAAGAATGTGTCCTGTGGGCGAGATGTCGCGTGTTTGAAAGAGATCGTTATGTTAGCACCGTTTGTTAAAAAAAAGTCTTGTTCACATTATAAGTCGCACAAGGGAGCGACAAATGACATCAGTGATAGAAGCTGATAAGTAACACTAATGATGCAAAACGTTAACAATGTAAAGTAAGATATGGATTGTTTTGACTACTGGTTTTCATATATAATTGTTTTGACTCTTATATCTCATATTTTACTCATACGGGAAAATAAAAAAACGAACTTCAAATAATTATTCAACGCCACAAGGACCCACAATAAGGTCAATTCAATAAAGTTCAATTCAAAAAGGTTAAAAAACTATACATGTACGTGAACCGCGTATAAAAACTTCCACTTCGAACTGCGCTGTAATATTGATTGCCAATTGTGTTGCCTTGACATCGACTGCTGTTGGGAAAACATCTCCAGTCGTCCACATGTGATTTCGCTACGCTTTCGGGATCGATGACACTTGATGCAATTCCAGTTCGATTGTATTGCAAACATAATGTGCTAATCGTGTGGTATCGGTTAATCGTGGTATCGTCTCAAGAAGCTACGTCCGGAAACCTTTTCATTTTCAGAGAACCCACAGAGATGGGCAATTCCCCTGGGTGTTGAGTGTTGAGTTCCCCAATGGCAGTTCCCCCTAGTTGCCGTAGGGCTCGTTTTCTATGCGATATATTTAATTTTTAGAAAATTTAAGCTTTAACGATAATTATTAATACATATCGGCGCTACCGACAGTTTCTTCGGTTATTTATTGAAACCTACCCGACGTTGACTGCCATTTTTGAAATAAGCCCAGTCTTTCTATTTTAAAAAAAGCCTCACTTGGAGTGACATTTTTAAACATAATTATTAATGATCAATGCAATTTGGGCGCCAGGAAAAGGTTACACTTGAAACCTAATGATTCGTACGTAATTAAATATCTCTTCTTACAAAATTATGTTGGGCTAGCTCAGTTAATTGAGGTTCGAAGTTCATAATTGTTGCTATTTACTCTGCAACCAATTATTCAATCTGCCATCCATAAAGGTGGCGAGGAATCTAAAAACTTATTAAAATGCTGGATTCCGTAACGAACAATTATAATCAGCCTTCTTTCAACTTAACAAATTAGAATTTATTATGATAGTAAAAAATGAATCATTCTTTGGCCATGACCAGTTTTCCCTGTATTACAATAATTATAAACCTTGTTATTCATTCGTGGGTCTTTGCGCGCTTTCCACTTCTTCTTTCGATGACGCCTCGTAGAACCTTCTCCGTCGACGCAGCAGAATCTTGCTTCTGGATAAAGTTCTCGCCTAATATCCGTGATCTGGTTCCAAATTCTCCCGGCGATACTATTATAATCCGTGATTTTCCTCACTTGCGTCTCGGGTGGACCCCTAGACACGAATTTTACTTCCTACAAGAACGCTCTATCCTAATATAAAAAAAATAGTTAATTTTATACAACTGTCAATTACAGTCTTTCCTCGATCTAGTAAAATATATTACGAGCCGACCCGCTCATCACCGTATTGCTCTAGCGAATTTTCTTCTAAAAACTCGGAAGCATCCGAATTTTATATCTTTTTCATTTGTCGTTCAAAACAATGCTTATTCCGCCTCTGCTCTGTCATTTCAACCTAACGAAAATGATTCTTAACGCCGGTTGTTTATTTGTCACAGCGGCCCCCTCGCGATCGTCTATTGAGGTCATATAAAATGACATTTCCAGAATCAAAATGGCTCGACATTTTGGTATATCACATTGTATTGTTATCAACACTATATTATTATCCCTGTTTGAGGATAAAGAATTTTAAAGATCAGTAATCCTCTTGCCAGTATTTTGTTTGCAACTTTTAACGTCGCATCGCACACTTTACAAATTCCTATCATAAACATGGGTTACAGAATTTTTATACTTACTATTTGTACACTATTTCATTTCCTTTTCTATCTGACCTGTCTACTTCAGTAATTTCATTTATTATGCCATTTAATTAACTTAGTCTTTCATATATTTTCGAATTTGAATTACGATATAATGAAGGCATATTTCGATATAATGAAGACATGATTGTTTTCTGAATTGTTAATACATACACAAAAAAATGGTCATTTCCAATGCTAAAAAGCGATGGTATAGTGATATTGTAAATATCTCTTGGCAAAGTGCAACAGTGTTAGAAAGTTTTTCGCCATCTACAAAAAACAAATGTCGAATGAGGTTAGTACTCCCAGGAAGCTAAGAGCCTTCTCATCGGAGCTTTTCCGAGTTGACTGAACGATTTGACCTCCGCCGAGTGTAACTGTAAACGAACCTGTTTCTTGACATAACCGTCTCCACCTATTGGTTAACTCTAACCACAGTTCTTTAAATCATGTTCCACTGGAACAAAATACGGCAGCTCTCAATACCAACCACGACAAAATGGAGATAAAAGAGTCCCTATAAAGAATGTGCAGAACATCAAAACATTTCAAGAACAACGCTCTTTTTCGTAGAGTTGAGCAAAACAACACTTAACATTCTCAATGACAACCAATATTTCAAAAACAGATTTATGAGTGAAATTTTCATTGTTCCGATTTAAGAATAGTTCTAAATTCGGAGAAGCTACCTATTATTTGTTACATTTCCGTGCATGTTATCATTGTAAACGATAAAATACTTAATATCATGATGATTGAATATCTGAACGAAAATAAGGATTTTATTGTTTAGCTTTTTCACAGTCGGGCGGTCAGATTCATATAGCTTCTCCCAAAAGGCCTCCGTTTCCTTTCTTTGTAAATAACCTCTAAAACGCGCCAAATCCATTACTTTCCCGGGCGTGACACACGAAACGGCTTTTCGCTAGATAAACTGCAGACGCGAATCGACAAAAGACTCGCGAATAGCGGCCTCTGCCCGCGCTCCAGCTACTGCCATTCGCCGTGTCCGCCGCCCCGCCGCCGCCACCCCCGCTACCCCCGCCGCCCCCGCCGCCCCCGCCGCCCCCGCCGCCCCCGCCGCCCCGCCGCCCCCGCCGCCCCGCCGCCCCGCCGCCCCCGCTCGCCCCGCCGCCCCCGCCGCCCCCGCCGCCCCGCTCCCCCCGCCGCCCCCGCCCCGCCCCGCCGCCCCCACCGCCGTCGCCAACAACCGCCGGCCCCCCCACCCCCGCTGTCGCCCCGCCACCCCTGCACTTATCCCACTTCAGTTGGCGTTGCCCTCACCCGCCTTCACTAGCATCACCGCCGCCGCCAATGTCACCACTCACCCCGCCCTCATTGTATTCACCATCTCCGCTGTTCGCCCCTCCGGCCCCGCTACTGCCGTCACCGCCCAACCTTCCTTCCCTCCTTCCCCCCTCCGCCCCCAGCAACACCGGAACCTGCCATGACCGGCTGTCGCGGGGATAGCGGCCGTATAAAAAAGTTATTTTTCTAGGTCGCTAAAGTGGACTTCGAACGCAGGGGCCGTAAACATACCTAATATAAAAGATAGCCCAGTTCTCTGGCGGCACACTGCGTGCAACGCACCGCGATCTGCGATACCCGACCTGCTACCGCTGCTGCCATCTCGTTCGTTTTACGCCTCAAGTGCAGAATAAAACATAAATGCTGAACAGAGATTGGCCAAAGTAAACAGAGGCTTTGCATCTAATCTAGACGGCATTATGGTATAGCAAGATTAAAAATAAAGATACTTTGTTACTCTTAAATATAAAGAATAGTTTACAAGTGAAATTAACTATTGCACTTTTATAGTAGTTGCGTCATTCAACTTCATGTTACTGAAACTGATGTACTGCGTCGTTCATGTTACTGAAAAAGAATTCTCGCTACCTTCAACCAATTTGTGTTGGCCATAATTAATTAATACTTTTTCAAGAAGAAGACGAAAAAGAATCATGATCTACGTATCTAAACATAGGAATTCAATCTTCATTACGCAGTACCTGAATGTGCGTAGCCTAACCTAATTTAGTGTATGATATTACTGTTTAGGTGATAATAACGGTGGCTTAAGTGTTGCTGTGATGTAAATGATGTAAGAGAAACAGTAGTATGAGAGGCAAAGGTAGAGGCACCCCGAGTAAACCTGCCACTAACCCGCTTTGTTCACCATATATTCCACGCACATCGACCGACATTTGAACTGCAGCAATCAGAAATGGAAAGCCAGTGCGCTGTCCGCTACGCTACGGTTGTGACTTGCAAATGGTGCAATATACGAATACATACCGTACAATATCTACAAACAAAGCCTACCCTTTATTTAAACGACGTGGGACTGTAACGTCTGATATACTCGTAGGTACAAAACTTGACTAGTTTTGCGGTTAGTCAAAGAAAAAGTTTGCTGTCGTTGTCTAAACAATAAACCAATGAAATGTAGTATTTACCATTTCTAAGGACTGATAATTTCAAATATATCGTTTCCATTATGCTAGAACCATGAATGTGCATTTTTAAAAGATAATTGAATATTCAATGCCATATTAGTCGTTAGCAACACGGCAATGAAACCCAAATGTTCACATAATTTTTAAAGTTGTAATTTTACACGGACTTCAAATTTTCAATTGCTTTTTCTCAGAAATGCACATTTGTGATTTTGGCATATGGGGACGATATGTCAATGCTTACAATATTACATCGTCACACAGAAAATATACCATTATTAATATTAAGCAACTTTCTCAATCCTAATATGTATTTCTTTATATTCACCTACATCGCATCAGCAGCGACTGGTAGAGTCTCCTCCTTTGTTCACCCATTTTGCAGTAGCGTATGATCACTTTTTAATGATAATTTCGCCGCTTTCTTGCCTAATTCGTGAAATACGAAATCCGTAACTCTTTTTCACTGCATAATCATTTGTATTCTACAGAATGATGGGGAATTTCCATTCGAACACACTACTGGGTGAAAGAGTGGCGTAAAAGTTAAATGAAGGTATCCATTTTTTTCATTTTCTGTATTTCAGTATTGATTTAAAACCATTTCATTCAGTAACAGAGTTAATTTTTATATCACTAGGAAATTATGATCATTCTGAAATGAACTTTTTAACTCAACAATTATCTCTGTTCACTCACATTTTTTCAAAAATATTTTAGCGTAGCAGCATCATATTCATTGACTTACCGAAAATTGTTCTAGAACTGTTTATCATTTACATGAAGGAAGAAATTATTTTGAAAGATTGTGTACGCAAAAGAGTCACTGGAAGTGTTATCTGTGTTAAGCTGAAATGCTCGATAAAGATTCTCGCCGATAGAGTATACAAATTTTACTTAATGCTCTCAAATATCATGCACACTATATGCCACGAGATTTTTTCACGCGATCGTACAACGTCTCCATACACTTAAAAAAAATTGGATGTTACGACGTTCCCAGATTGCAATATTGCCGAAAATATTGACTGGGACCATTACAGACGTGGAATTTGTGCAGTAAATATTACAATACTGACATCAATGAATTCTCTACTTTGCGAATGTTATCGGAAATGCAGAGAAGTGACACGGAACATTAGCAACAGTAATGTTTAATGACAGTAGGGAGTAGAACAAAAAACTTGGCATGAGCTTGCCAACATACAACGCCTCCTAAAATTTCTAAATATTTTACTGATGTTTTGGTGTACCAAGACGCATTAGACTCAAAAGAATACGATGGTATAATGGCCTAGTCTATAACTTCTGCTTAAAATTTGTAATGAATTGTCCAACGAAACAATCTACGACCTTCTTAGGTACGGTCTGAGTGTATTCGAGCTCGCTTCGGAAGAACACGATCGCTACGACCAAATATTGCAGATGTTCCTAGAGAACAAGCATGGGCACACAGTGTCTGGGCCTCTCTAGCGAACACGACCGCTCATCTAGGTGGGATGTGGATCAATGAATTTGAATTGTTTGGCCTAACTCAGCCATTCGACATTTACATACACAATCTTGTTTCCTCAGTTTATGCAAAAAAAATCCTTTGGAAGAATTCTGATTAATTCGTCAAAATTATGCCAGGACGTAGAAATAGAAATCGATGAAATGCATTGCAGATACTTTCTGCAAAACATGAAGCTAACTTCACTAATAAAATACGTATGTGACGTTTTTTTTATGTATCTCATGTTATATCATATATACTTCATATTAAATGGTGATTACAGCGGCAAGTTTTAACACTTTCCTATCCCATTATACGTCGTCCATGTGTGATGGCTTGAAGACGAATATATGGTATGACCACTGGGCCGGTCGCACCCGTACTTTCCTTCGGCCGAACATGCATCCACTCTGTAGGAACCCTCAGCAGATTTCATCATCGCGGCAAATAGGTGATACGTTTGGAACCCGACAGCACTAAATTTTAGTGAGGTAGTGGCGCGGGCACAGAGGAGTGACGGTATGGGGCCGCAGAGGGGGGGAGGGTGCGGGAGGTCCATGGCAGACCGCCGAGAGAGAGAGAGAGAGAGAGAGAGGAGAGAGAGGAGGTGACGAAGGCCGGATGAGGGAGCGGGGGATGACGCGGGGCCCCATCAACTGCAGGAGAGAGGATGGTATTGGCTTTATCATTTTCACATGAACGAGCATTTTTATGCGCGCCTCTGGCGACCGGTTGAGCAGGCAAGCGAGCACAGCGGAATTCCCTGTCGGCTGGTCGCGCCGCCGCCGCCGCCGCCGCCCCCGCTGCAAGAGGGCATTGGAAGCCTGGCCGTAGCGTGGGTTCTCGTGGACCAGGGGAAACCACAGGAGACATGCAAGCGTTCTCAAAGCGCTGAATGTGTAAATACGCTTAGGTTAGTATATTTATGAGCAGTTTTATTCATTCCTCTATCAGCCTTATACAGAGTGTCCCGGGGAAGAAACGTCGCAAATTAGAAAATCAGCTCTTAAGACCACTTTAAGTATATTTTATCTAATAAACTTCTTGGATATTCTCAATGCCTGAGCCCGCAACAAACACTAAAGAGTTTATTTGAAAAAAAATATTTCTAGGCAGAAATGTGCATTGCAGAAACATAGAAACACTACAGAAACATTTAAATTGTTTATTATTTAAAAATGAAATTAATATATTTGTTCAGAAAGAAAAAGGTAACGGAGAAATAAAAAAAACACAGTAGAATTGTGTAAATTGCATACTATTTTCTGGGTTATTTTTTTCTTTCTGAGCAAATAAATTCATATCTAATTTTCGTCGTTTCCTTCACTTGTATAGTATTCGCCCTTCTTCCCAATAAAAAATTTGAAAAAATTTGACAAAGGAAGCCAACGCGCATAAAAATGAGCGGGCTAAATATATTTTGTATATTATTATGCTTCCTCTAATCAATGCCTAAAACCCCTCACCCCTATATTAATAGTCAAAATAGTTTAAAAGATGTTTCTAGTCAAAATACCATTTATGCGACTATGTAACACCTCTTGCAGGGTACCGCTTCACAAATGAACCAAAGAGTAGCTTGAGGGTTTAATTCACAGAACTTCATTGCAAACACTGTCACGGCATCTCGATTGCCTGCATGGCATTTCCCCTTAATCTGCACCAGCAGGTGAGCTCGCGCCCGAGGGAAGCAGAACGGCTATAGCCGACTCAAAGTTCCAAATTGCGCAGCTACGGTTTGAAGAGCAAGGGAAAGGCTGGGTGTACGGTCGGAAACACTCCGGAGCAGACAAGCGCTTGCGGTGCTGGCAAAAGAGTATTCCGACGGAATCGAACTGTCGCCTCTCTCCGAGCCACGCACCGCCGCGGGCCGCCACGTGTCTCCGGCAGCAAAGAACAGCCAACTTTGATCTTTATCCTGCGTTGCCGTACGGTCCCCGCGCCTGCCCCACGAGGCCCGCGCCCCGGACCACCAGCCTCGCGCCAGCAGCCCCGCGCCACGAACTACTAGCCCCGGGCCGCGAACCCCAAATAATTATTTATTAGAGAGAGAGAGAGAGAGAGAGAAAGAGAAGAAAGAGAGAGAAAGAGAGAGAAAGAGAGAGAAAGAGAGAGAAAGAGAGAGAAAGAGAGAGAAAGAGAGAGAGAGATAGTATATTAACATACAAAAATATAAAGATATTTGACAGATTATTAAGTAGAAAATTGACGTGTTTAAATACCTGTATAATGAAACTTCTAAAAATGTATAAATTTACCTTCTGTTTTGATTTTCCGTCGATTTGGGAAAACACTGATAACAGATTTTCTTATGAAGACCAGTTCCTAAGTCACATTGTTGCAGCTTACCTGTAAAATAAAACATGGTAATATTATGTTCCCAATCAATAATAATAATAATAATAATAATAATAATAATAATAATAATAATAATAATAATAATAATAATAATGTGTAAGGTATTGCAATAAAATAATAGAAAATGACAATAAATAATATAAGAAAATGTTAGTTTTTCCGATTTCGAGTACATATTTTTTACATTAATATCTTAATAATCCATGAGTAATCGAGTAACCGGCCTGCGCCGTCTGTTACGGATAGACCCCGTCCTAGCCATTACTCATGACTAGTGAAGTTCATTCGACGCTTCTTAGTCTCCTGGTTAAAACTGACAATTTTTTACGAATTGTGTACTCGAAACTTATTCGATTCCTCTCAACAAGACAAGCTAATAAAACTTTTTTTAGTCGGATTATTCTACATTATTCTCCAGAAACTGTTGAAAAAGCTTGTTTTTGAAGATTTTAAGAAAATGATAAAATGCTTAACTACAGAAATATATTGTTTTCCCAGTATCACATGTAGTAAAATCTAATGTCGCGGTGAAACATACAAATTTCAAAAAGGTATTTCTGTGCTTATTTTTTCATGTAACAGGTTCTAGAATGAATCAGCCGAAATTGAGTACGAAATTGAGTACGAAATTGCAGAGCGAAAATTAATACTTTTAACGTGTAAGTACCCACCAAATTCAATATACAAAAATAGTTTAGGAGAATTTAACAGAAATTCATAATATAGAATGTACGTCACAATTGTTTAAAATCAGACATCCATCTTTCATTTTCAACAATCTCAACAAACGCCGCAACATTTTTTATAATTGCTATAATTTGATAATTGCTCACATGCAATACGTTATCCAAAAAGAAAGTATACTATAATCAGGGCCATTTCGTTGAGCCATCATTTTGTTTTACGCGAGAGGAGTGGGAGGTTTGGATATTTCGATGACAAAATTATTGTATCAATTTTGTAGTACATATTTCCACGCAAAATAGTTTCTAATACACGAGAGCAATCATTTATAGTTATCACATTCTGCCAACAACGTTCGTTGCAATCATTTATTCTTAATTTAATTAATGTTAATAAAGAAGTGCACACAAAGGATAGCACTCAAAAAACACAAATCCAGATGATAAAACAATTAAATACATAGCATGACTTTCTTTTATAGTATCGACGTTCTTTGGAATCCTAGAATGATAAGCTGAAAATAAATGTTAATTCTTGTAATGTAACTCCTAATTTTTCTAAAATATTGTAAACAATCATCTTTGGTCAGTGCTTGTTGAGACTCGGCGGTGTGCGGACGTCCGCTGCTCCGCTGTGCTTCCTTCGCGCGCTATGACCGTGGCCGTTCTAGATAAGCGTCAAGAACGAAAGCTGTTATAGTTTTTTTTGTTTTTGTGGTTAATAGTTGTTCCTTAACTGTGTGCAAATTCGGTGACGAGTTTTCCTAGATTTGTGAAGTTCAGTGTTTTAGTGAGTGTTCTCTTCATTTTCACGCACCGAGAAGCTCGAAGTGCGTATGTTTCTGACCATCGTGTTGCTGCTTGGCATCCGAGCAACAACATCGTAACCATCATGGAAGTCCTCCATCCCAATCAACAACCAAGTATTGTTTCAAGTAAGAGTTATGTTCAAGCTTGTAATAGTTCCCTGTTTCCTAAGAAAGAAAATGCAATTGTGATTGACTCTGCAAATTATGCACCGACAGTTGACTTCATTGAAGCCCTTGCAGGAAAAACTAATCCTTCTCATATTCGGTTTGCATCAAAGATCTCTAATAACAGGCTGTGTGTTTATTTGTCCACCAAAGAAGTTGCTGACGATCTAGTATTCAAAGTTAAATCAATAATTGTATCTGACCATGAATTTACTATAAGACCGCTAATTTCACGCAACAAAAGAATAATTCTTTCCAATGTTTGCCTGAGTATCCCTAACAATCTACTAGAAGATAAGTTATTAGAATTTGGCGTTAAAACTGTGGCATCAATGTCTTTTATTCGGGCAGGTTTCTCTAACCCAAACTTAAACCATATCATGAGTTTCAGAAGACAAACCTACATAGCACCGGAACATGAAGAACTACTCCCGGAGTCTTTCCAAGTAACATTGGATGGTTTACCGCATTGGATATACATCTCATCTGATATCCCTACCTGCTTTCAATGCAAGCTGCAAGGTCATTTTGCTAAGAACTGCCCAAATGGCAACTCACCCTGCCGCAAGCAGCCATCAGCCCGAAGGTAACAACCTTTCCCCTTATCAGACGGCGACCTTTCCGTTTCTCCTGCCCCGGTCCAGCTCCTGTCATTAACGAGAACGAATTCCCTGATCTCCCAAGTGTTTCACAACCAGATCCTTTACCGGCATTCCCTACAACTCCAGTCTCGGAATCCAAGACAGAGAAGCCAACGGAAAACACGGTAAAATCAAGAACTAAAAGGCCACTCTCTACTAGTAGTTCCCAAGCGACGCCTCTTCCCGCTAATGTGTCAAGAGATCTCGTTACGGAAAAGACTGTCCTCTCTGATTCGGAGATATCTTTAGACTTAGAAGACCCCTGTGAAACAAAATAGTGTTCCCTAAAAAAATAAAACCACCTCAGATAGTAAAGAAGACATTCAATGGTCAGTGACCAAAGAAAAGATTGAAAAGAGCCCAATTAAATATCCGTTATCGATGAATGAATTGTTAAGCTTCTTTGACAAATCTAAAGGTTCCCAGAACATTGCAGAAATTGCTAAAGACTTCTCTCCAGATATTTCACCTTTACTTTCAATGTTACGGGATATTTATACCACCCTTCCTAACAAAGGTATTAAAACAGATGTTCCAGAATAATCAAAAACTTGAAAGTGCATTGGATTCTGATATGGATACGTCCCAGGCATCTACAGTGTAATACTACGGCCATATATTTCCTGTATTTCCTCATGGATATTATTCAATGGAATTGCAATGGATTCTACCCCGAATGTCCTTCTTAAAAATTCTCATCAATGATTTCAGTCCCCAAGTTCTCTGCCTACAAGAAACCAACTTTAAAGGCAATACATGTGCTCCGTTACGTGGATATAAAAGTGTATTCTGCAACAGAAGAGACTCTCTAATTGCAAGCGGGGGAGTAGCGACATTTGTGAAACAAGATGTTTTTCTTCATAATATTCCACTACAAACTCCCTTAGAAGCTGCGGCCGTATCGATCAAGCTTAATATAGTGGTGACTGTATGCAATATTTACTTACCGAATAGCCAAACATTAAATATTCTCGAACTTGACAACATTGTCATGCAACTTCCTAA
Source organism: Teleogryllus oceanicus (assembly GCA_964035755.1). Taxonomy (NCBI): domain Eukaryota; kingdom Metazoa; phylum Arthropoda; class Insecta; order Orthoptera; family Gryllidae; genus Teleogryllus; species Teleogryllus oceanicus. The sequence continues at coordinate 12,829,310 of CAXIVR010000011.1, read as the reverse complement.
ACCATTTATTATAGTGGGTGATTTTAACAGCCATAATATTATGTGGGGCTCTCGAAGAACTGACAGAAGGGGCAAATCAATAGAAGAATGGCTCGATAAATATGATAATTTAATCCTCCTGAACAACGGAAGTGCTACAAGATTTAATACAAGCAATGGCACCGAGAGTGCAATAGATTTGAGTCTTGTGACTAGTAACATTGCTACAAAATGTGCTTGGAGCACCTTTGATCAACTTTATGATAGTGACCACTATCCCATCTCTATCAACTTCTCCGACCGACAATTGGCAAAAAATCTCAAAACTCACCCTAAATGGTTGATTAACCACGCAAATTGGTTACAATTCCAACAAATCATAATTAATAATGTCGATAACCTTCCTAAACCAGACTCGTATCCACCTCCTCTTATTAATAAAACAGTTCAGGACTTTACTAATATGTTGACATTAGCTGCCAGTTCATCCATCCTCTAAGTTCTGGAAGAATAAGGAAACACCAGGTTCCTTAGGACTTTACTAATATGTTGACATTAGCTGCCAGTTCATGGAAAGCTAGGCTAAAGCCCGCTTAATTTTAAAAACAACAAGACTTCAATCTTGGAATAATTTTACATCATCAATAACTAGACAGACTCCCTCCTCTTTGTTATGGCAAAAATCAAGTCCATTAGTGGCGCACCGATGAACTCCATCCCATTCATGCTAATAGACGCAAACGGTAATAAATACTCACAACCTCAAGACTCCAGTAATTTACTTGCGGTATCTTTTGCTAAGAATTCCAGCCACTGCAACTATGATCCGGAGCTTTTGAAATCTCTTGATTCAACATTTTTTATGCCTCAAAAACTTATTTCTTCATTGGTTGGTTCCAACAATGACCATTATAACAGAATTTTCACCTTAGACGAACTGCTTTATGTGCTGAAGAAAAGTAACAATTCTGCTCCGGGCCCTGACAACATCCCCAACAGTTTTCTTAAAAATCTACCAGCGAAGGCCCTGGACCATCTTCTTCAGATATACAATGTCATATGGTCCACTCAGACCTTTCCGGACCAATGGAAAGAAGCTATAGTTATTCCGATTCTTAAACCCAATAAGGACAGATGCAACCCAGCTAGTTATCGACCCATATCTTTAACGTGCAATCTGTGTAAGCTTCTTGAGAAGATGGTATGCAACCGTTTAAGATGGTTACTAGAATCGAAAAGCCTCTTGTCTCCTTTCCAAAGTGGTTTTAGAACTTTTGCTCCACCAATGACCACTTAGTCGGAATTGATTCAGAAATCTGCGATGCGCTTAGCAGGCACCACCATACGATGGTTGTTTCGCTTGATCTCGAAAAGGCCTATGAAATGGTCCACAAATCCAGACTACTATCTATCATTTCTACATTGCCAATAAAGGGCAATATGTTTGCTTTCATAATGAACTTTATTGAACACAGATTTCTCAAAGTCCGCGTTCAAGATAAAACATCACAGCAAGTTGAAATGTCAAATGGCCTTCCTCAAGGATCAGTGTTATGTGTTATTATTCCTCATCGCCATAAATGAAGTGAGCAATATTGTAAAAGCCCTGTGAAAATATTTATGTTTGCTGATGATATCACCCTCCTCTGTAGTGGCAAAGATATTAATTTAATCACTACTATAATGCAAGAATCCTCAGCTCAATTAACGAATGGTCCAAGTCGTCGGATTCATCTTATCAAAAACAAAATCAGAATTCATGGTCTTCACGAGATCTCGGAAAGTATTGAACTCGTCTTCAGTAGTCCTGAAAATTGGTGATCATAACCTAAGAAGAACGAATACCAGCAAAATTTTGGGTCTAACATTCGATCAGAAGCACTCGTGGAAATCCCACATTTCTTCCCCCAAAGCGGATTGCTCTGTTAGACTTAACATAATTAAAATGTTATCTTCACACAAGTGGGGAGCGGACGTTATTTCGCTAATCAATTGTTACAAATCTTTGATACAACCAAAGTTAGACTATGGAGTCGTGGCTTATAGTTCAGCCAGCAACCATTTACTAAGAACATTGGACCCTATAATTAATTCTGCATGCCGCCTAAGTTTGGGTGCCTTCAGGACCAGCCCATGTACTAGCCTACTAGTCGAAGCGGGCCTCCTTCCTTTAGACCTCCGTAGAAAATTCCTGTGCTTACAATTTGCTTACTCTTCTCATTGTTCTCCTCCTAATCCCACACTTAATTATATTTGTAACCTCTCTAAGTCCTTCCACTTTGCAAATCATCCTAACTACCCTAAACCGTTGTGTGTTAGACTTGCTAAGTACCGTGATGAACTTGGCATTGAGTCTCATGATATCATCAAGAGGAAACTCAACCCTCTTCCCCTTGGGAACATTTCTCCCGCCAATCAATACGGAAGCTACCAAATTTACGCATCCAGATATCCCTAAGCCTATCATAAAGCAATTAATCATGGAGTTTCAGCATAAATTTGCAAATCATAGCCAGTTTTTCACGGATGGATCCAAGCAACAATCAAGATCCAGTGGAGCTGTTATTTCCATTACCCCACCCCTTAAGTATCTTTACCGCCTCCCGGACTTCTATTCCATATTCTCATGTGAAGCTTGGGCTATTATCAAAGCTATTGATATTAGCATCCAAAGACCATCTAGCTCAGATATTGTTATTTTTTCTGACTCACTATCTGTTCTATCCTCTGTTCGACACAGTCATTCCTTAAATCCCTGGTTCAAGAAATCCAAGAAAACTTTATCACTCCTTCCTTAAAGGTTACCGCATTACAATAGCCTGGCTTCCTTCTCATATAGGCATCCAAGGCAATGAAGAAGCTGATGCAGCAGCGAAAGGCAATCTCTCCCCGAAATTGAAACTGAAGCTGGCGGCTTACTTCCTGACCTCAAAAACTACCTTTTACATGCGGTTAAGAAACTTTGGGACCGGAACTGGAAAATGTTGACTTCCAAATTACATGCAGTTAGGAAGAGTATTGAGGAATCTCCCGCCACATCCGTAAGACTTAGCAGAAGTCATCAAGTGATTATTACAAGACTCCGATAGGTCATTTTAAACTTAGTCACAGCTACCTGCTAAAAAAGGCTACTCCTGACCCTTGCCCAAATTGCGGCCTCCCAGTCTCAACTAAACACATTATAGTTGATTGCCAGGCAATGTCGGCTGTCAGAACATACCTCAACATCAATGACAATCTCCACAATATATTCAATTCTGATTCAGGCCACATGAAAATTATAGAACTCCTCACCAAATTTAATCTCATAAATAGTATTTAGATTGTGACAATACATTGTCCCATGTACAATATTAATATTAAGGCTCTATGTGTATCCCATGAAATTGTGCAACTAATGTATATTTGTATATATGTAACTACTGTATTATTGTAACTGTGGTCGCCAATGACCGAGATGTTTTTAAGGCGACCTTAAATAAATAATATAAAAAAAAAAAAAAAAAAATCATCTTTGGTGAATGAAAATGAAGCCATCGACTATCGATTCATCAATCAGAAATAGATCAACTATAATTTGCCGACAATAATTTGGCAAACTAAGAACTCCATGAAACAGCAGATTTATGTATTTTCCTTTATCTGGTTTTTCAGTATTTAATTCTTCTCTACTGCCCTCTTCTGTCGTCTTAAGTTCATCTTCATTTTTTGTATTCATTTTTGCATTATTTTATGTGCTTTATCCGCCCTTTTTTCCGTAACATTTCTGAACCTTCCTTTTCATATTTCTTTACTTCTACAAATTATGTAGGTTTTGGTTTCGACAAAAATGAATATTCTCTTCCCAAACAATTGTTCTTTTTTCCTTTTAGTAGCCACAAAATTAAATCTCTCACTTCTTCACTGAACCAACTATACTTTTATTCTTAGAACTACCCCTAGCTTTCCGGTCAATTTCCTTACGACTATTCAAACTTCTCTCATGTAACATTAGTTGCATCATTCATCTATTGTGACTCATGTCTCTGTACCAACTGAGTGAGGCAAACCAAAGCTTGAAACGCGTGCTTCGCCCGGTCGGTCGACGCGGCGTGTCCCTTTCCCGAGCTATCGAGCATACAGTCTATAACTTTCCAACTCCCGCTTCCAAGAAGCCAGATGGTCGCTTTACGCTCCGACTGCTTCGCTTGCGGCGGCGCGGGGCGGCGCGAGACGGCGCGAGACGGCGCGAGGCGGGGCGGGGCGGGGCGGGTGGGGCGGGGAAGAGCGGGGCGGGGAAGGGCGGGCGGCGCGAGGCGTGGGCGGGGCGGGGAAGGGCGGCGCGAGGCGGGGGTGGGGTGAGACGGGGCGGGGCGGGGTGGGACATGGTGTGGCGGGGCGGGGCGGGGCTGGCACTACAAGGGGGCAAAGGATGGGGGCGGGGTGGCAGAGGAGACTGCACCGAAGCTGTTGCGGAAGTATGGAGGTGGACAGGCCAAGTTGGGAACAATCCCGGACAGACGCTGCACCTCTGCCGTTTAGTTCCGCGAGCTGTTGCTTCCCAACACCCCTTCAGCTACAGGCGTCCGCTGCCTTGTTCATTCCCAGGAACACCGGCTGGAACGTGAGCCAACTTTATTAGAACATTTTAAATATTAATTCAGAACGTTCCAGAGCAGAAGGTCGAAATAAGGCGATCGCCGACTACTGTATTCGAAAAATTTTCGGGTATGTTGTAGACACTTTTCAAAATTGTAATCGATTTATGCCGAGCCCCCTTACTCGTCGATGTTTACAGGATTCTCTGTCTTTAGAAAGATACACAGAGAAGAAGAATACATGGCAATGAATGGGAATCACGTAGAGCATTTTTATAATGTTTATGATTCATATCTTACTTATGCTAAAATTTTTATTATAGGGGTATTTTTCTGAGAGCTTGAGATAATTAGAACCAGTAAACCCCTTGGTACATTATTTTATGTTTTACCTAATAATATTCATTGAGATATATTTACTAATTAACTAGATGCTAATTTGACTCGTTTGTCTTTTCATACTTCCCTCTTAGAAAGAACATGTAGCGTCATTGAACTGTTTTCATAATTCCTTCGTAACCACGATCCCCTCCTTCCAGGTAAGTTATGCAGTGTTCATCGAGCTCTGTATCCAAGGCAATAGCAACCAATAACATATCAGTAAAAAAATAATCACTGACATTTGATTTTCTTCATTAGAATACCATTATTATCGTTACCAACATTAACGTTTTTATCGAAAAAATAGTTAACTTGAAGTATAGACTGTTAAAGGTGTCTTATTAAAGAATATTGTGGCATGCCAATAATTATTGTGGTACATCTAACTGTTTATTCTGTTTAATGATAGGTTACTTATCCACGAAGGTGTTTCAAGTACAGAAAATGTTCTTAACCCTCATGCAGTTATGCGGGAATTTCTAAAAAATCCAAAATTTAATGAATACCTCGTTTCAAGGAAAACTGTAACGTTTGCCTGGTTACACCTTTGTATACCCTTCTAGGAACACTTTCCGATCTCTTTTGTAGAAGCGAAATAAAGTTTTTCCACGCAAACGTTTCTGGAAAGCGACATCATTATAGTTGGGGGGGGGGGTCTGAGATGCAACTATCTCTTCAGAGTTTGTGGTGAAGTATTTTCAATCACAATTTGTGAAGAATGTATTGCGACTGGAGAAAAATCGTTCTTGAAATTAAAAAAAGTTTTTAGATATGTTTCCTAAAAAGTTGTAATGTTCATAAAAACTCAATTAATTTAAAATATATTATTTGTGATATATCACAATAAATCACGCTCAGATTACGCATCAATGTTTTCTTCGTTCTTTTTTACAGACAGAGTCATTATTTTGAAACATTATATTAGCCACGTGGTAAAAAGAAAATTTTATTTGGGCATTGCAGATACACGGGGCATTTATCTTCCGTACTGTTCCGACCGTTCGAGCGACTTTCCGAGAGTAAAGAATTATTTCAAGCATTTTTAATTTTGCCAGTCAATATCAAACTTGCAGGGGTTTTCAATTTTTTTTTCTTTGAATGGCACCTCATTGAGTGACCCAACGTACATGCCGCTCCCCAGCCAGCCAACCATATCTCCAACATGATTCCTGGGATATCAAAAAAGTCTTCATTTAATTCACAGCACGACACCGAAGCGCAATTTATCACCGCCCGAGAATTGTCATATATCCTGGCGCCGCGTTGCCCTGGCTCTATATCTTGATAAACGCGCTGCGACGTCATTCCCGGGGCTGCCGAGAGAAACCAAGATCCCAGGTCGCAAACAGGAAGCGACAATGCTGCATAAACTTGAGAGTATTCATTGGCGTAAAATTTCCTTTATGTATAATTATTGTATAGTTTACGACCATTATGAAATAAGGGATGTAGTTCACGGGATTGGTCAATTATAAACAATAAAACAATTAGTTTACCAACGTTTCGGAAGTTTTTAAATTCCTTCAGCTGTTAAATAAATAAAATTTGGTCAAAATATTTAGCAGAGACACTATTGTTTCCTTAGGACTGAGTTGTCTGTTTATATTTTAATATGTAGTTGACCGGATACGCATCATTGGTTGTGGCATGGAGTGGCTATAGCACGTGATCCTGACACTACAACACGTTTTCATTCATTTACGTTCGGGCCGTGGCCCGATTCAGACGTGTCTCGGGATGCACCCATGTGCTGCAGCAACTTCATGTTGGAGTTGGATTGGAGATTGGTTATGGGTTTGACCTTCTAACATATTAGTAAGGTGGGTACACTTTATGTTATTTTGTTTTTTTTGTTTACTTCAATATATCTTGTGTATTGTAAAAAATTGTTTGATAGATGTCTTCATGCCTCGTTTTTGTTTTGTTCTTTAGCCCTGAAGAAGGAATTTTAAAAATTACGAAACGTTGGCAAACTAATTGTTTCGTTGTTTATAATTAACCAATTCCGTTAACTCCATCCCTTTACGAATAATTGTTTTCAATAGATAATAACTTCCACTAATTAAGAATTGTTTTGTCTGTTATTTAAATTTGTTTGAAGAAAATATTGGCATTTACAAATTTAATGCAATCATTTTTAAGAATTCTCTTGCCATTGTTTTTAAAAGAATTGTAAACGAATTGACCTGACTGGGATTTAAGCGATACGTATAATGCACTACTGTAGCGTCATAGACTTGACTCCCTGCCCCTGAGTTGCAAGGTAGGAATGAGGGAGCAAAATATTGGCTCCCGAACAAAGGCCACCCCTCATGGAAATCCCAGAGGGTAGGGGGTTGGTTCGTAGACGCCGGGCACAAAATGCGGCGTCGGTGGCACCCGCTTCAAGACGAGTGCGGCAGGGGGCAGATGACGTAGGAGATCATGTGACTCGGGCCTATATTAAGGTGCATCGCAGGACCCTTCGGGGGGTAACGATTCTGGTTTCCTCGCGGCAAACACCGCAAAACATTTCCGGCCAAGTCTGGTGCGGAAGTGCTGAAGGCACGAGTAGGTGTTCGAGGTTCGGACACGGTGAAGTATGCCTTATACTTCAGGACAGATGGTCTCCCGGGGCACATGAGGTGCCCAGTGCGAATCGACCGAGTTGGCTACTCACAGGCGCGGCCGCAAGGCGCGTGTTGGGAGAGGGGGGCTGCGGCAGGTAGCTCCGACAAACGCCTTAGAGTGAGGTTTTAGTTACTGTAAATAATTTATTGTAAATGAATTGTAAATACCCACTCGTGTGTGTTTCCTTGAGGCGTAGATCCCTACCCACGACGTTACAATACATTTCGTTCTATAAAACGTAACGCGGAACTCCGTTTTGCACTTGACCGCCTCTTGTTGTCCCAATGTGTTTACAAAACGCAACATACTCCCAGAAATGATGCCATTTTTGAGACCCCCTTGAATCCCAGAAATGGCACCCACCCAAGCAAACTAACTAGTCTACACCCAACATGGTATGTCTATGCCTGACGTTTACACAATGAGAATACAATCCTATACATTGAAGCAGAATGCTTGTGTATTTTTATACGCACACAAATAGGAGTCTTAGTAGCTTTTTAAACCGCACTGGTATCAACCATGCATATTTCGTTATTGACAAATTCTGCTTCACGCGTTCCTCCTAGTTGAGAATTTTGTTTTACACTTCTAGTGTTCGGAAATAGTTTACGATAATCAATATATTTTAAAACAATATTTCTGGAAGACTATAATCATTCATCTCAATAACATGCCCTAACCTCAGATGGACTTAAACACAGTAAAAACAAAACCGAAGAATAAACTTATCAAATAAGAATTAAATTGAATATTTCGAATATAATTTTTAGTTTGAAAAGAGGAATTTGGGAACAAAAAGACATTATTGAGTGTATCTAAGGCATATCGAGAAGTAAAAATTATTAATATTGATTGATGATTACTAATTACGGGCGCGTCAACTACTGAGGTCATTAGTTCCGTCAGGGGAGTGCAAGTTTTTCATCGGGAGGTGGCGGGGATCTTCTCCCACTGGATGGCGAGACCTCCCGTCGACTAGCAGGGTTTTCCCCAACTAGGTATCTCCCACCAGCGTGGCACCGCCCCAGCCGGGACAAGTTCTAAGTTCCCGACCGGTCCCCCAGCATGTGTGGTTGTGTAGTGCATGTTAGTGTGTGTGTGTGTGTGTATGTGTAAAGGGTGAGAATAGGACAAGGAAGAGGAAGAAAAGATCGCACGCGGTCCGTGGCGTTTCTTAGGGTACTGCTCCGGCATTCGCTTCGTGATAATCGGAGATACCACGGAAAACTACCGATCAGAGCAGCCGGCCGCTAGAAGTCTCCTCCAGACAGCGTCTGAATTCGACCTAGCTGTAAAGCTAGTGTCAAAAATCCTGCCGCCGTCGGTACTCGAACCTCGGCCCTCCCAGTCAGAGGCACTGCAGAGACATCAGTTGTTGCACAGAGCCACTGCTCCCGGTAATATCCATTCATACCAGACCTGTATTTCTCTCACCTTTTTAAAATTGCATCTCATTTTTAATCCCGGAGTATTTTGTAATTTTCCGCTTTTCTCCTGCCCTTCACACAATGATCTCTTTTAAACGTATGCTTGTGCAAATTTTGCTATCGCATTGCAGTTATTTCAAGGCATTCGACTACCGAAATCTACACTTTCTGTTCGGCAGGCACTCTCGAATTCACCCATTTTTCCCAAGCACACATTGCACGTTCGTCTCCATTCGCCAACCTACGTGACGTACAGTGCTCTCACCCCCGGCTTTCGTCCGCCCGTTCCCTGGGACCACGTACTCGTCCACCGCCGTCTCACATCCCCCCCCCCCCCCGCCCCGCTTCACTACGCCCCCATCCCGCTTCACCACGCCCCATCCCGCTTCACCGCGTCCCCATCCCGCTTCAACAGCCCGTCGAGCTTCACACTCCCCCCCTTTACACCCCGCCCTTCACTATGCTCCTCTCCGCTTCACTATGCTCCTCTCCGCTTCACTATGCTCCTCTCCACTTCCTATGCTCCTCTCCGCTTCACTATGCTCTTCTCCGCTTCAACAGGTATCCCCACTCACCACACCTCTCCCTGCTCCGCTTCGACCCGCTCCGCCCTCTCCCCCCCCCCCCTCCCCCTTCCTTCGGCCGCGCGCGGCCCGCTCGTCATTTATTAAAAAGCCGAGGTGTCAGGCGTCGGCGCGGACCGACGGGGGGTCGAACAGGCGCCGCGAGGGCAACTCCCGTCACGGCCGTGTCCGCGTGAATAATGAAGAACGCTGCTCCTCCCAGAAATCGAAACCCCCACAGCGTCCGCCGGAACATGGGGAGGGGGCGGGGCGGGGATGGGGGCGAGGGTGGAGTTGCGGGGTCGGGGTGCGAGGCAGGGCGAGGCGAGGCGGCGCGAGGAAAAGGAAGGACACACGCCAAGAGGGCAGCGAGGGCTCTGCGTCCGTATGCATGGCCTGGCTTTTGACGTGACGACGCTGCCTCCACTAGCTGAACCAGAGGCTTCCTTGGCATCTTCGGGCATCGTACCTAACGGCGCAATTTCCCTTTCTCGACTAACACTCGTCAATTGAAGGACGTGAGGCAGAAACAAGATAACCTATACCCAGCTCCTTGAAACCTCCCAGAAATATCCTTGCTTTTTGTAAAAGTTTTTTTTTTTAATATATTTCATCTTTTCACTATCTCAAGTCCTTCATAAAGTACAAATATTAAACTTTGTGGCAACTGTCTCTTTCGGAATGATACTGGGTATGTCACAATTTATAGTAACAAGATAAGCCACAGTTTCAGCAAAATCGATATACTAACATTTAGGGATAGTGAGAGGATTGCTGTGACTGGTTTGACTTACCTTCTTACTGCCCTAAACCCTTCAAATCTTGTTGTTACTTGTTATTTTTCATGCTTTCATTGATCTTTCAATGAACAGTTTTCGCGATTTGCAGTTTCGTGTATTCAGATCTCTAATAGTCGCTTATAGTATCCGAGTTCAGCACGCTATCCTAGTCATAACGAGGCGTAACCCAGTAGTAGTTTTGTAATAGCACTTCCAATTCCAGTTTCTGAGATTTTCTAGTGTAAAAAAAGGCAGAATACAGAATGAAGCGTGTAGCAATGCCTAATAGCACAGAAGAGGTAGTAGGGACATAGAGTATAACTGACATCGTGGTACATCGCTGCCTGAAAACAACTGTATTCTGTGCATCTGGTAGAGCAATAAATCAGTGTGTACTTCTTATAAGAGAAATTGTTTAAACTGCTCTTTCTGCCGGTAAGTTGTTTCTCAATTTAGAAAATAAGAAATTAATTAAACAATCCCATAAATGAGCATGAAATTCCCAGGAAGCGGTCGGATCTACATGCAAGCAGCGGTAGGCTGTCGTGACCGGAACGGGTTTCTCGCGAGGACCGGACCGGGAGCGGTAGCTCAGTGCATCAACTGATGTCACTGCAGCGCCTCTGACCGGGAGGTCCTAGGTTCGAGTCCTGACGGCGGCAGGACACTAGCTTTTCAGCTAGGTCGAATTCAGTCGGTCTGGAGGACAATTCTAGCGGCCGGCTGCTCTGATCGGTAGTTTTCCGTGGTTTCTCCGATCAACACCAGGCGAATGCCGGAGCAGTACACACACACACACACACACACACTTACACTAACATACACTACACTACCACATATCCCGGGAGACCGCTCGGAAGCTTAGAGCTTGTCCCGGCTGGGGCGGTGCCCCGCTGGTGGGAGAGTCCTGGTTAGGGGGAAACCCCACTAGCCGACGGTAGGTCGGCGCCGGATCTCGCCATCCAGCGGGGAAAGATCACCTCATCTCCCGAAAAAACATACACTACACTAACGGGACTAATGACCAGAGCAGTTGTCGCGCATGGAAACACGAAAAAATCAATCAATCAATCAATCGTAAGGTCCGGTGACCTTGAAACAAAACGAGAGCCTCGCCCTCCTCCCGCACTCAACCACCCGAAACCAGTGTCTCCCCCCCCCCGCAGACGGAAGCCGGAACCCGCCCAGTGACGGCACTCTCGTACGCGATACTTCCACAGATCGAACGAGACCCGGCATTTCCCAGATTTATCCAAAAATTGTGACCGGATTTAACGAAGTTAAATCCCTGATGCTATTAGAAGCGCGTGCTAAAATTCCCCCGACCTCAAATCCGATCATTTTGGAAGAATTATTGTGCGCCCTTCCCACCCGCTTCTCTACACAATCATATCCGAAGCATTAACGGCTTCTCCCGCAATCGCCGCTGCAATAACAATGGCAAATGTTTGCGGCGGGGTGAGGGGCTTCGTTGCCGCTCGATGTTAGGTTTTCTGAGGGTCGCATATAATGCAAATGGCTCATATTTTGCATTAGAGTGCGTGTTAAAAACTAACTTTTGTTGCCCCTTTCCTCTACAGTAAATTTAATACCCTTTATTCATTTTGTTTTCTTTCACTGTAATGTTTTGTTATCCACGGGTATCTCACTGGTTAGCGAGCCCGCTTTCCATGACGCGATTCCGGGATCGATTGCCGTTCGGGGTAGATTATGGTGTGCGCTTTCCTTGTAATGTTTCAGTATCTGTTGCCGTGTGACAATGAGAAAGCTCACATCTTAGATTGAGAAGTCCAGAACACGGAGTAGGGATGTCTGTATGCTAACCACACGTACGCCTTAACCCATGGCCGCACGACTGGGTCGCCGCTGGTAGGCGTGGACCATTAGAGCTGTTGCCCAGTACAGACAGAGTAATGTTTTGCTACTTAGTCTGTTCTGAATACTGATCAATATGGGATCACAAGACCTAGACATGATATTGCCATTAACCTAAAATATTTCCCATTTATTATGGCAAAAATATCGATAAAGCAATAGTTTTGGATAGCAAATATATTTCTTCAAATCTCCATGAGTGTTCTTTGCTCTTTAAATTTTTATTTATCATTTTACTAACTTCTTATTTTTTCATCTACCTTCGCCACAAAAGCACTGAACCTATTCTCGTCTGTTCTATGTCTCAATGTAGTACAACAAGAACTAAAAAATGATTTAACCACCTATAATAAACACAACAAAATAACTACGTACTCGTTCTTTACGTAGGAGGAAGAATCTTCATAAAGTCAGTGGAGTAATTTAGCTGATACATGTTAATTTTTAAGAGGTGAAACACGAGGTTTCTTAACTTCTGCGGGTAGTCACTCTCGCTTCCCTCAGTTACTAGGAGATAGTTACGACTTCCAGTAAAACGCGCGTAATTCCCGGTGCGGAGGGCCAGGTTAATTCGCTCCCCCACTCCGTTTATCTGTTCCGCCCTTAATGGGCGTGTAGCGGGGCCGCTGCGCCGACAGCGGCGCGCGTGCGCCTGCTGTTTATAGCCCGAATACGGCGCCATTTGCGAAGCGCCGGAATGGGCCTGATATCCAAATGACGCCCCCGCGCCGCCAAGTTCCTCGCGCCGATTTGTCGCGGCCGAGTGCCTGGCGCGCCTCCGGGCGCGGGCGATCCCCCGCGTTGCCTCTCCGCTACACCCCTGAGCTTCACAGTCCACCACGGCTCCCCGCAGTCCCACTATGCAGTGTAACACAGCATATAACAGTACATACAAGCACACGACAGCACTGTGCAACAAACCGTAGCACACAAAAGAACCCGCAACAAACCATAGCCAAAAAGCACACCACAACAAACGGTAGCACAAAAAAACACACATCGCAACAAACGTAGTACACAAAAACACACTGCAAAAAGTAGCACACAAAAGCACACTGCAAAAAAGTAGCACACAAAATCACACCGCAACAAACGTAGCACAAAAAACACACCGCAAAAAACGTAGTACACAAAAGCATACCGCAACAAACCCAGTACACACTAACACACAGCAACAAACAACCAAACAGCGACAGAATATCCGCAGCAAAGCACACACGCGAGAAACATTGCATATACGCATCAACAGCACATGCATAGCACACATTTCAACTCGCAACCCTTTATATTATACGAACGCACACCAGAACAAACTAGTCCGCACCAGGCTAGACCACAAGTCAGCATGTCGCAGTTTCCCCCCGCACCTGCTCACCCTGCACAGCACACTGCCGCTTCTAGAGCGCCAACCCCTCACAAGCCTCACACACGCCTTTCCCCATCCACACAAATACATACGTCCCCCTCTCCCCTCCACCCCACACACGCGTTCACAAACCCCACCTCCGTCGCCGCCCTTCCTCTCTAACGGATATTGACACGGCGCATCGCCGTTTACGGGACCGTAGGCAAATACACGTAATTACACTCAACACTTTTATTTGCGCAATCAATATAAAAAGTGTTTATTCACTCGAGTGAGCAGTACTTTGTTTATACTTACAGAATGCGGATAAAATAATGAAAACCGATGCCCTAAAAATGTTTAATAATATGAGGTATGTTTACCATTAGATTGCAAGGTAATGAATTCTTTCACAAATATAACACACTTAAGTTTTTGCACAATGTTTGCTAAACATGCTGAAAGAATAAATATTATTATTCTGTCAGAATGTTTCAATTTCTGAAGGAATATATGGAGAATAGTGGGATGTACCTTACATTCGTCAATATGTTTTGGAAATGATACGTCAATTTGTGCTCAATACACAAGTCAAATTACAATAAAAGAGAAACTTTCAAGAAATAATTCGTTAATCACTCAATAGTCGATAATAGCAAATTTTCTTTCATATTTCATTTTTTTATACTTTTCTAAGATATGGGTTTCCATGTTTTTCCAGAGTCAAGGAGTCCGCCTGAATATTTTATTGGATTATTTGGATAGTTCCAAGGAAATACGTAATTTTAGAGTGTAATGTGGGGGATTGTTGATGCGCCGTCGCGTGAATCTTTTAGCTTCACATTTAGAAGTATTCAGATTTATTCTCCATCAAGATGTTCAGTTCTGCTCATTTAACAAGCCACGAACAGCGTGCGGTCCTTTCTTCTCCAATTCTCCTTCACCCAACCTTCCCATAACCGACCGATGTGCAAATTGTTATCCACATTTGCACCATCCACAACGTTCTCACACTCTAATACTGTGTAAGTGAATATCAGGCCACGCCCGGAATGTTTTTTCTATCATCCGGACGCACTATATGACTCACAGCCCCTGGTAATTTAATTGCGTCGATTGATTTATTAATTGAGGTTTCCATGCCCTTGACACCCGTGAGTGATGATCTAATAATAGATGTTAACGATAATGATGATAAATTGAATAATACTATAGAAATGGAATCAGAGTAAGGGAAACGTGTACACCGCCAGAAAGCCTGCAGAAAGTTGGCAATATCCATCAAAAATTTAAGGTGAATTGGTCATGGAAAAAACCTGCGGCCAGGAGTGTTTAAACACTTGAATGTGCGAATTAATTTTATTAATCTATATTAGTTGAAATTGTGAACTACAGAAGATTTTGTAAAATTGTAGCCAGCTACAATTTTACAAACTTTGACACTAATGAAAGACGTTTTTCATGATATTCTTTGTAATATTTATAATACAAGAAATTCTTTGACTCTATTTACGCATTTTACCATTTTTGCGTCCTTTCATGCTAGTCTTCTAGTAATATTTCCAGTTACCGCAAATTTGTATAAGATTTAATCTGAATATGAACCCTCCTTGGAATTGCTTTGACTTCACAAAGACGTTTTCTAAACGCACTAAAATCCCCTCAATTTTCCCTCATAAATTCCTCACGTACGTCTTCATTCCTTATATTCACTCAGAAAGTTTGAAATTTAAAATATGTCCCTCTCTTCTTTTGTATTCCATCTACGATGTGAAGTATCGGCAATTTTTCTCTAATTAGGTTGGCTCTATGGGTTTGTATGCTCACCAGCCACTAGGTGGCTTCGTTGTCTTCGTCTGCGGTACGTCTCAGCGTTATCAGATCAGTCCACCTTGCGTTGTTAGGTCGTAAAGATGGTCGCACCACTCTTTTTGCACCAAAGAAGAACGGAGTTCCGTATTCCGTTTTTTTGTGGCCTAAAGGTGTGCCAGGTAGTTCACAGTAATGCACAGTACGGGGACAATATTGTATTGCCGCAGCGAAGTGTTTACCAATGAATTAAACAGTTCAAAATTGGTCGAACGAGCACGAAGGACGAGGAAAGAACCGGGCGTCCAGATGCAACCCTAAATGACGACAATATTGAAGAAGTGCGTGCTTTAATTTTGAACAGACGCCTGACTATTGATGAAGTGGCAAACCATATGCATATTACCCATGGTACTACATATGAAATAACGCATAGCAGGCTTAGCCTTCATAAAGTCTGTGCGAAATAGGTTCCAAAACAACTCAATGAAGAGCACAAGCGCAATCGTGTGAGAATCTGTCAACCCCTTTTGGATCGTCATGCTAACGAAGGTGAAACTTTTCTAAACGAATCATAATGGAGATGAAACATGGGTTCACACTTCGAACAGAGAGTAAACGTCAAAGCATGGAATGTAAGCATCCCGAATCTCCAGTCAAAAAGAAATTTAACAGTCACCTTCTGCAGGTAAAGTGATGCTCACAGTTTTTGGGACTCTCAAGGTCCAATCCTGGAACATTAGCAGGAAAAGGGTCAACAGTAAACAGTGAACGTTACAGTGATATGCTGTTAAACAAGTTGAAGCCTGCAAATCGCAACAAACGAAGAGGCCGATGATCGGAAGTTCTTTTCTTGCATGACAATGCGTGTCCACATACCGCCCCCACACCGTTCACACTCTTCAGAAGCTGCTTTTTGAGGTGTTGGAACAGCCTGCGTACAGTCCAGATCTCCCCCGTCGAATTACCCATCCTGTTTGTCAACTTGAAAATGATCTAAGGGGCCATCGATTCTGCTCCAATCAACAGGTGAAGAAAGCGGTCCATACGTGTCTTGCTGCGCAACCAAAAACTTTTTTTCAGAGGGTATCCGAACGCTGATAGGATACCCTCAGAGGGTATCCGAAAGCTTGTTCACCGATGGACGAAGTGCATTGAATAGCAAGGTGACTATGTTGAAACATGATATAAATACAAATTGTGTACTATTCTAATAAATTATAAGAATTGATTGCAGATATACGGTAATACTCTACTAATTAACAAACGATTATCAATTGATTCTGTATTTGTTTGTACTCTGGTAAACTGATTTAAATATTGCAATATTTTCTCCATTATATTTGTAGAAAACAATCAATTTTATAGGCTGATTGCAATTCCTATTGTATTTGTCATAAAAAATTAAATGAACATTAAGATATACTTTTCTCAGTTGCGATAGCAATTCTACAGGTAGTTAACTATTAAGCAAGTACATATTCTCTTCGTATTCGATGTTTACGTTTTTAGTACATTTTATTTCGCCGAAATTCGAGCGGCGTCATTCGAGGAGTCGAGTGCTCGCTCGCCCAGCGAAGCGCTGACTCAAGACGCGTACTCACATACGGGAACTCTCCTTGTTCTGAACTCATCTCTAAGAAGATGCTGAAAGTGGTGTCCTTCGGCTCGAATGCATTCTGGTCACCTCGGATCATATTCTGATTTAACTTTTGAAGTAAGTTTCGAGGAACTGCTGCGATTCTCTCTTCAAGAGAGTGCCGTATCTCTTCAAGAGTATGCCGAATGTGAGTTTTCTGAAAACTCCTGATCTTTCAAGTACCCCCAAAGGAAAAAGTCAGAAAGGGCGAGATCAGGTGAACTAGGAGACCATAAGCCACGAGTAATTATTCAGTAGTCACTGTAAACATTATTAAAAAGTTCACGAATCGAACAACAGTGTGAGCAGTTTCCGAATCCTGTTGAAAGTAACCAAATAGCGTTTCTTCAGGTGTCAAGAGTTCGAAGACTAATGTCAATATCCGATTTCTGTAAACATCAACAGGAACGATGGTGTGGAAAAAAATTGATCCCATAATTCTGGTGGAACTCAATGTACACCACACTCCCATCTTTACGTCGTGAAATGGTTCTTTGCAAGGCACCTGAAGGTTTTCTGCACTGCAATAGCGGTTGTTTTGGCTGTTGACGTATCCATTCAGATGACAGCACGCCACACAGAAAAAAGAATCAGAATATGTTCCGGAGGTGCCACGAAAGCATTCGAGCTGAAAAACAGCATTTTCAGCATATTCTGTAAGGTGAGTTAAGCGCAGCTATAGTTCCTTAAAAACTGTCTCGAGGTATTCACACTTCTAGTAGTAATGCATTCCTCAGGAAACAATTTATTGCTTAAGGAAAGGATTTTTGCTACTGATGCTTCATTTTCTCTAGGCAAAACTAAAGCAAGTTCACGCAATCAAATATAATTCAGGAATAATTCAGTTATCCTTTCTTTAGGTTTCAAGAACCAAAACTAATTCTACAATTTGAATACAATTTCAACGGTTGGCTACGAATACGAAAGGTAATAGCGTATCCATAAACTGACATTCGACAACGCGTACACCACACGTGTCTAAAATACGAAGAAAAACTACAAATCATCCAGGAAGGCAAGATGTTTATATTCAAAACTTGTTTCAAGAAAACTTGTACAAAACAGAACACCTCACGCACATAACACGACATCTATGTGAGACGTACCGTTTTGTAAAATGTTTATGCCGTCCGTTGGGAGCAGATGCTTTCGGAAATTCAGTTTCATATCACGCATCTGGGGAAGACGAGCAGGACTATCGTTTGTTATACGGCTAGGTGAAATACTCACTCAGCTACATTTGTCCAATTCCTTTCTTATTCCTTAGGTCATCCTACCAACACCATTTCTTGCAATTCATCCCACCATCCCCCAACCTATTGCTACCTTTCTACTCTCTATCATCATTTTCACCTCATGAAGCCATCATAATCTTCCTGTCAACGCTACTTTACTTTGTTCTTCTTACCCCCTCCTCCTCTCCTTCCTCCATCCCACCCGCCCCGTGCCGTGCCGTGCCCCGGGCGGCGCCAGATCCCGCCGGCCCGCCATGGGCTTTGACAGCGGAGAAAGAGGCTGAGACACATGTCGGGCGGCTCGGGGCAGTAAACTTCGCGATTTGTAGCGCCAATAACGGCGGCGCGATGGCCGCGCCGTACGGCCGACGCGACAGCGCCGGGGGACAATCAAAAGATGGACGCAGCGGGGACTGGGAGGGGCGGGGCACGGCACGGGCTCGGTGGGAACGAGGGTGAGTAGGGGGGGGGGGGGGTGCTGGATATAAGAGGGCGGGCGGTGCTGAACGTACGATGGGGGCGGGCGGAGGCGGAGATCAGATTAGGCTGGGCAGACGGAATGTTAACGAAGGGGGGGGAACGCGGGGGCGGACAGGGACCGAAGTGGATGCAAGCGGGGCGGAGCGGTGCGGAGCGGTGAGGCGGGCGGAGCGGGCGGAGCGGGCGGGCGGGCGGAGCGGGCGGGGCGGGGCAGGGCGGGGCGGAGGGGGCGGAGCGGGGCGGAGCGGGGCGGAGCGGGGCGGAGCGGGGCGGAGCGGGCGGAGGGGCGGAGCGGGCGGGCGGGGCGGAGCGGGGCGGAGCGGGCGGGCGGGGCGGGCGGGGCGGGGGCGGAGGGGGAGCGGGGGAGCGGGGCGGAGCGGGCGGAGTGGGCGGAGCGGGGCGGGCGGGGCGGAGCGGGGCGGGTGGGCGGAGCGGGCGGAGCGGGGCGGAGCGGGG
Source organism: Teleogryllus oceanicus (assembly GCA_964035755.1). NCBI lineage: Eukaryota > Metazoa > Arthropoda > Insecta > Orthoptera > Gryllidae > Teleogryllus > Teleogryllus oceanicus. The sequence continues at coordinate 12,810,152 of CAXIVR010000011.1, read as the reverse complement.
CGGAGCGGGCGGAGCGGGGCGGAGCGGGCGGAGCGGGGCGGAGCGGGGCGGGGCGGGGCGGAGCGGGGCGGAGCGGGGCGGAGCGGGGCGGGGCAGGGGCGGAGCGGGGCGGAGCGGGGCGGAGCGGGGCGGAGCGGGGCGGAGCGGGGCGGAGCGGGGCGGAGCAGGGCGGAGCGGGCGGAGCGGGGCGGAGCGGGGCGGAGCGGGGCGGAGCGGGGCGGAGCGGGGCGGAGCGGCGGAGCGGGCGGAGCGGGCGGAGCGGGCGGAGCGGGCGGAGCGGGCGGAGGGGCAGGGGCGGAGCGGGCGGAGCGGGAGGGCGGAGCGGGGCGGAGCGGGCGGAGCGGGTGGAGCGGGCGGAGCGGGGCGGAGCGTGGCGGGCGTGGCGGAGCGGGGCGGAGCGGGGCGGAGCGGGGCGGAGCGGGGCGGAGCGGGGCGGAGCGGGTTGTGTGGTGTGAGGCGGGGCAGGATGGGGTGGAGTGCGGTAGGAGAGGGGTGGGGCGGGAAGGAGCGGGGTGGGGCGGAGCGGTGCTGAGGGAGCGGTGGCGGCGCCTGGACGTTTGGGAGCCGCTGGGCCGCCGCCTGACTTCGTTGCCAAAGCCGTCAAGAAGACAGGGAAGGGGCGGGGATGACAACGGCCGTAGCATTGAGGAGATAGGTGGTGTTAGAGACCGCTGTTGCGACATGGCTTGCTGCTGGAGGGGGCGCGAGAGACGGTCAGAAGAATGGGAACGAGAAGTACAGATGTTGACGAGGGATGCAAAAGTTAGGAAGTTTATTAATTGATACGACTACGCGGAACAAAATAAAATAAATGTAAACAAAAATATATAATATGGATGACTGAGACATAATGGAAACTGAAGAGAAAACTGTGAAAGATATAGAATTGGAAGAAAAGAGCATCTTTATTCTAATTCGAATTAAGATGTAAGCGGATAGAGGTACAATAGTAGATAATAGAGGCTCGCCAGGAGAAACCAGACTTCCAAATTGGCAGTAAAATATCAAAACCCGCATTAACAATACAATAGTTTGCACATTGAAATTTATTATTTCGCATGTATCTGCCAAATATCTCTCAAAAATATATTTATTTCCCGTTTGTACTTTTTGTAATGCATGTTTCGTCAGCAAAGATAAGACTTGTGTCTTATATTTTAGACATTTACTTGTAATTTGCTCAGAGCTTCCAGTACAAATTTTGAAGGGAACGCTCTGAATAAGGTCTGACATTAACAAACAGATTTTAGGAAGTCCATTTTAAGAACGCTTCAGTAAAAACCAATAAATTGTAAAGAAAAAGAAAAACAAAACAATAGTTAAAACTGACGAGATAATTGTCTTGTGTTGCTATCCAAAACCAAAGAGCGCGATGGTACAAACAAGCCCATCTAGAAGGAGATAACTATTCTTTAGAGAGTCAATGTCGTCAATGGGACGAGCAGAATTGAGGCAACTCGGATGCTACATGCGAAAGCAAGAAAGTACCCGCCGAGAGCGAAGATTCCGTGAGTGAATCAGGACACAGTGCGTGAGGTAGCAGTGGGTGAGAACAGTGTGGATAAGGACGCGATGGGTGAGGACGCCGTGGGTTAGAAGGCCGTGAATGAAGAGGCCGTGGGCGAGGACGCCATAAATGAAGAGGCAGTGGGCGAGGATGTGGTCGCCGGGGCTTGAGGACACCTGGGCTTGAGGACACCTGGGCTTGAGGACACCTGGGCTTGAGGACACCTGGGATTGAGGACACCTGGGATTGAGGACACCTGGGATTGAGGACACCTGGGATTGAGGACACCTGGGATTGAGGACACCTGGGATTGAGGACACCTGGGATTGAGGACACCTGGGAATGAGGACACCTGGGAATGAGGACACCTGGGAATGAGGACTCCGGGAATGAGGACCCTGGGAATGAGGACCGGGTGAGGAACCGTGGGTGAGGTCGCCGTGAATGAGGACGCTGTGAACGAGGATTACCTGCGGAGATGCAAGCGGTGGGTGGCGAGGTGGGCTGCGAGGCGGGCAGCGAGAAGGCCGAGCGACTACAAACGAGGCGGGACCGGGCTCCTCTCGGGAATCCGAGGGCGGCCGCGCGGATTCGCCAAGAACGCGCTGCATGGAGGCAAGCAAGCGCGCCGCGCCGGCATGATTCACGTTCTGCGCGTCGCTCTACGGAAAACACGCGGGCAATTTCGTCGCTCCAAACTCGTTTACCGTTGATACCCGGAGCTTTCAAAGTGCTCCTCGCGAAAAGAAAACGAAAAGCTCTCCAGATAACGCTGCTGTTCCCCCGCAAAATTTCAGCCGGGACCGCGACTCGCCCTCAATTGTAATTTCATTCCTTTAGCTACTCGTAAAGTGGGCTGAATGCTGTAAACGCCTCTCTGAGTGTTTCCAGAAAGAAGAAGGTCGGCTCTCCTTTTTAGCTACATTGTCCTGGGGAAAATAACTCTGTAACTCGTCGTCTTGGAATATCTACACAATTCCTGTGAGAGCGACGCAATATTACGCAAATACCAAAATGTACTATATACTCCGAGAACACATCTAAGGCCTCCCTCCTTCTTACAGCCGGCCGGGAGAAAATTAAAGGGAATATTCTTCGGTGCTATCGCTACTTCAGCGCACATTACCATTCCAATGAAACATATAAAATAAATATTAACGGCATAGTTAAAGTAGAGAGAACTGAAAACGCGCCCTCGCCACCGCTGCCGACGCCGCGAGTTTTCCCTGGCGGGCGGGTAATGGAAATTTCCGTATGATAATCGCGCATTTTGCATTCTATAGCCCGTGAAGCGCCGTGCCTCGGCGTGCGACTCCAGCGTCAGGTTGGTAGCGCCCTGTCGCATTCTACCACACTCTCTCGCACTCTCTCACACTCTCTCGCACTCTCCCGCACACTCTCGCACTCTCCCGCACACTCTCGCACTCTCCCGCACACTCTCGCACTCTCCCGCACACTCTCGCACTCTCCCGCACACTCTCGCACTCTCACGCACACTCTCGCACTCTCACGCACACTCTCGCACTCTCACGCACACTCTCGCACTCTCACGCACACTCTCGCACTCTCACGCACACTCTCGCACTCTCTCGCACACACTCAGAGCCTCCCGCCTCCTCTCGCACCCTCCCGCATCCTCTCGCACCCTCCCACCTCCTCTCGCGCTTTGTCCCTCCCTCGCACCCTCCCGCCTCCTCTCGCACCCTCCCGCCTCCTCTCGCACCCTCCCGCCTCCTCTCGCACCCTCCCGCGTCCTTTCGCACTTTGCCGCGTCCTTTCGCACTTTGCCGCGTCCTTTCGCACTTTGTCGCGTCCTTTCGCGCTTTGTCGCGTCCTTTCGCACTTTGTCGCAGCCTTTCGCACGTTCATACAACCGCCAGCCCCCTCTAGCAATATCCCGCATCATCCCGCACCCAACCATTCATGTCCTCCCATCCTGCCGGTCGTGGCGCCCGGAAATATCATTCCTCGAAAGCATATACGCGAAGCTTTAATTAGCAGATGTTCAAACTCGTTTAAAACTTCCTGAAATGCAGCATTGTAAACAAATTTCGTTTTTTGTTTTGTTTTGTTTTCAGTAGAAATGAAAGATGTGATGAGTGTTTAGTTTGGTGTTTTCGAGAGAGAGAGAGACAGACAGACAGAGACAGAGACAGAGACTTTGTTTATTCGTTTAAATGATAACATCTGTCTGCATTTACTACAAAACTTATTGTTATTTTAGAAAGGATAAGTAACACAATGAAGTACACATTCAGATAACACTACCAATGTGCAAATAATATATAAACTTGCAGAAGAACCATTAACGAAGATCGAATGCATCTTGTGCAAATAATCAAGTTTGGTAAAGAACAGTAATGCCCTTGCCAAATTGAGGCTTCTGCATTTTTTATAAAGCACTCCCTAAAGATTAGGGGTTACACACTAACAAATTTTCAATGATTGCAGTGAATGTTTTGAACAGCCATTCTTCAATAGGAATTAGTTAAATAATAATGTTCGATATAATGTCTTATATAATATTTTATGTTCCATGTGGATTCATTCACGAAACAGTTTTCGAAAATAATATCGTGTGTTATTTGTTTAGATCGTGGAAATAATGAGTAACAATTAAACTCTGTTTTTCAATATAGACTCAAATAATTGTAAAACTCAATTTCAATCGAGTATTTTTATACTAGACCAAAACTCTATAAACACGATTTATCAACAGTGAACTTACTTTACGAGTTCTAGTTGTTCCGCGTTGTAGGTGATACCGAGTCCGCTACCCTCTCTCTTGCTGCATCTCCATTATAGTGGACAGCGCCGGGTTAGTAATGGGGAAAACCGGCTGTGTCGGGGTAATGAGTTAACGCGGCTAATAAGCAGGTATATGCGTTTACACGCAACCCCGGTAACCAGAATCAACTTAATTACGAAAAGCGATATTTTCATTCACTCCTTAAATTCGTTGTAAATTGATTCGTATAATTTCCCCTTATTTAAACAATCTCTATTGAAATAGGAAATTAGGTTGATTGTTGCGTGAAAAAAGGTGTTTCCCGGGGGAGGTATCGGAGAAAAGCGGGAATTGCGTCGACATCACCACATCGCTTGTTGCTTTAATGAGCGGGGACTCATCACTTTTATGACGGAAATTTCGGAGCTAACACCGGTTACAAAACAGGACATATCGCGTGCGCCAAGCACATTCCCCTCCGGGGGCATCGGAAATGTAAGAGAGGGGTGGCCAAGTTCCTAATAAAAGTGACGTGAGCGCGAGGACGTTTTAACCCCTTACTACCGGCAGTCGGCTATGAGGGCTATATTAAATTTGGAAATCTCTTATTACAATCAGATGATGGCGTTGTAATAAATTAGTATACTGCACCGTGGAAAATTATTAAATCCATAAATTGCAATGTAGTACGATGGGGTTATGATGTCCGGGGGCAAATAATCCTATTGACGAAGTTAAACTTCCCGCTGGCCCGCCGCAGAACGCGAGGTTCGCTTATTTCAAATGCAAATTAGACAATTCTTATTTATCTGCAGCCGCTCGTAATTCTCCCCGGGGCTGTCCCAGCTTTTGACAGGCGGCGTGCGCGGACGGTAGAGGCGGCGGTGGAGGCGGAGAGGGCGGAGGTGGAGGCGGCAATGGATGCCGCGGTGGTGGCAGCAGTGGTTGTGTGAGAGCACCGTGGGTGAGGAAAGGTGGGGGTATATTGCCGGCAACGGGTGGCCAGGGAAGCGGTGAGAGGATGAAGTGGGTATAGTGAGTGTGGCAGGGAAAGCAAACGTGATGATCGGCGGGGACGGTGGATACGGCTTGGTGGGTGAGGCACTAAGAGAGCGGAAAGTACACCAAGCACTCGAGCAACGATGGTGATGGAGCGGCGAGGGAACGGGCAATGGAGCCGGCAGTTTGAGTCGAGGATGTAGCGGCAGGTGCCTTGGGGACAGTTAATTGATTGACTAACGATTTCGGGCGCAGGCTATTATGTGTAATACATGTTATTTTATCGCGGTAGGTTACGGCGATCCTTCCCCGCTGGATGGTAAGATCCGGCTCCGACCTACCGTCTGCTAACGTTCCCCCAACCGGTATCTTCCACGAGCGGGGCAAGCTCTAACCTCCCGACTAGTCTCTCGGTACGTGTGTTAGTGTAGTGCATGTAAATTTGCATAAGTAAGGATGAGTATGCGATAAGGAAGAGAAAAGAAACACCGCGCGGGGTCCGTGGTCCGTTTGTTAGGATATTGCTCCGGGATTCTCCTGTTATTGATCGAAAAATGCACGGAAAACTACCAATTAGAGCAGCCTGCCGATAGAATTCTCCTCCAGACAGCGACTGAACTGGACCTAGCTGAAATGCTAGTGCCGAAAATTCTGACGCCGTCGGTACTAGTAGTATCCTAGAACCTCAGAGGCACTGCAGTGTCATCAGTTGATGCCCTGCGCTACATCCCCGGTTCGTGGGCGCGGAATGAGACGGGAACAGTGGCGGAGGTGCATACGCAGGGCGACAGCGGAGGCCCCAGCGTCGGCAGGGGCAACCAGGCCGAAGGGTAAGGGAGGGAGCGTTCACGCAGCCACCTGAAAAATAAAGTGCCCCTTCCCCCTCCCGCGTCCGGGAGGTAATTGAACGCCAACGAAACCGCTGTTGTCACACTTCCGAACGCGGCCCCGCCACGTGCTGGCCGGGGGCCGCGGGGAGGGGGAGCGATGGCAGAGGGAAGGAGGTGGCCGAGCATGACGTCACCGGAGGGGAGGGTGCGACGATCGATTCCCGCGTGGTTCCCTAGGCCACGCCGCCGCACCCGGCGCGCACGCCCCGCCGCGCGGCGCCGCCTGCCTGCACCGCGGCGAGGGGGCGTCTGCGGCAGGTGGGCGGCGCCCGCGTTGACGAGGGACGGGAAGGCGCGCGTTCGGCTCCGCACCACGGCACTCAGTTTCGTACCTTGATACGCAATGTTTCACGTGAATATTGAGCGAAATAATATTGATATGAGTGAATGATGTTGAGTGTAATATACATTAACAATTACTGACGCATAACGTTACGTTTCGTACCTTGATACGCAATGTGCCACGTGAATATTGAGCGAAATAACATTGATATGTGTGAATGATATTGAGTGTAATAAACATTAACAATTACTGACGCATAACGTTACGTTTCGTACCTTGATACGCAATGTGTCACGTGAATATTGAGTGAAATAACATTGATATCAGTGAATGATATTGAGTGTAATAAACATTAACAATTAATACAATCAGTTTCTTTTTTTTTCTAGGGCTTTTATCCAGCCAACAGCCGGTTACCATTTACGTCCCGATGGGACGCATATTCGACCATACACTAGACCAACACAGTTGCGGGCTTTCTCTAATCTGGGGTCAGCAGAACGCCAGGCTCTCCGCGACAATGCAATTGCAGTATTCATGAAGAATGTCTTTGTTCACATATTTAAGTTATTGCGGTGTTGTACATAGTGATATTCTTGAGCAGTATGCGCGCTCCTTTTTGCAAACCTGTTTGTGTGGTTTTGTACAGAAGACTTTTTGCTTCTTCAGGCTTTTAGTCCACATTTAAAATGTTCGAGCGTCAAAGCGACCACAATGTGAAGTACTAAGTTTGCGAGCATTAGCTCACCATGTACGTCTTAAAAGTTGAGCACTTCTTTTCGAGTAGACTTAAGCCATTATTTGGACAGAAAGGACCAAGAATCGCCGGTGAGAACAAGGATGGAACTTCGCGATCAAATGAGAGTTAAATCAGTTATATTATGACACCACTAGGGTGTTTTTTTTTCAATCCCCTCACCCAACTATGAGCTACATGAGATCTCAAATTTAGAGTATCATTTTCGTGCATGGAGGAATGGAGGAGTAATGAGGTATTCACAGACGATATTTGGAGGAATTGGTGATGTAAAATATGACACGGTTTGTGATGCACGAAACACGCGAACGTGAACGTGGACGACGGACGCGACCGGTAGCGGTAGCTCAGTGCATCAACTGATGTCACTGCAGCGCGTCTGACCGGGAGGTCCTAGGTTCCCACTCCCCACGGCGGTAGGATTTTCGACACTAGCTTTCCAGCTAGGTCGAATTCAGCCGCTGTGTGGAGGAGAATTTTAGTGGCCGGCTGCTCTGATCGGTGGTTTTCCGTGGTTTCTCCGATCAGCACCAGACGAATGCCGGAGCAGTACCCTAACAAACGGGCCACGGACCGCGCGCGATCTGTCCTTCCCATTCCTTGTCGTATCCTCTTCCCTTTACACACACACTTACACTAACATGCACTACACTACCGGGAGACCGGTCGGGACCTTAGAGCTTGTCCCGGCTGGAGCGGTACCCCGCTGGTGGGAGAGTCCTGGTTAGGGGGAAACCGCACTAGCCGACGGTAGGTCGGCGCCGGATCTCGCCTTCCAGCGGGGAAAGATCACCGCCATCTCCCGAGAAAAAACATGCACTACACTAATGGGACTAATGACCGAAGCAGTTGACGCGCCCGGAAACACGAAAAAATCAATCAACGAGGGACGCGAAGGAGGACGCAGAGCAAGGGTTGAAGCGAATGAAATGAACGACGTATTTGTCGGGTTGACATTAAAAGAGTTAAAACTACAGTCCAATGTTGACTGGCATGCAGTTTAAAAAAGAGATTATTAAGTGGGTAAATGATAAAAGTAAACACATTTGAATAAATAAGAATATACTGGTAGAAAAAATGATGAAGTTCAATTTGTTGGTTATAAATTAAATTAAAATATTAGTAACAATACTACACAAAATCAGAAATAAGATGAAAATATCCATATAAATTTTACCGGACGTCACATTTTATCGTTAAAAAAAGGTACACTCGTGGAATAGTCGAATGGTCATATTAAAGGGAAGGCCTAAGGACAACTACGTGTAGCTTCTTTTGGAAGCTCTAACCTCAAAACCACGAACCAAACGGTAACCAGGGAAGCAAAGGCGAGGATGCTTTTTCCTCCCCTCTGGCGAAAACATTTCCCGAGGAAAGGTAGGCCGCGTGGGATATTGCGCTCCGGGCGCCTCCGGCGGTGGCGGCTGCTGCTGCGCGTCCTCTCGCGGATGTTTAAGAGGCGAGGTTAATCATGCCGGCGCGGCGGTGCGGAAGCAACGCGGAGCGGGGGGGGCGGGAGGTAGGGGCCCAGCACGTGCAATTTAATGCGACCGCCTGCGCCAGCGCCAGCGCCGCCCTCCCCACCCCGCCGCCCTCGTCCCGGCCACTGCCGCCAGGGCGCGCGAGCGAGTCGGGGCGCGATCGAATGACGGAGGTGGCGGCGGCTGCGTGGGCGCTGTTGGCGACGGCTGTGACGGTGATAGAGGCGGGTGGCGGGTCGGGATAGCAGTCGGGTGGGGGAGGGGATGTGGCCAGCGGCGGGAATAAGGATACTGCCGAGGTGGGGGTGGAGGTGGCGACTGCGATGGTGGCGGGTTTGGGGGGTGGAAGCGGGACGGGATGAGAGGCAGCGGCGAGATGTTGGCACTGACGATGGCGGTGAGGATAGCGTTGAGAGTGGTGGCTGGGATGGGTCGAGGATAGCGTGGAAGGTGGCGGCGAGGATAACGTTAAGGGAAGGCTAGGATGGTGCAGGTAGCGGCGCGACGAGCACGAGGGGGAGGGGCATTTGTGAATGAGGTGGGGGTGAGTGGTCGGCGCGTGTCGCAAGCGCCGCGCGGGCTTCACCTACGCGTCAGGGATAATCAGCTCGCTCTCCCGCCCCCTCGCCGCGCGCATCGCGTCGCGTCAAGCCGCACGACACGCCCGCGCCGCGTCCCGCGGGACGGCGCGCCGCACCGGCGCAAGCGGCGGGGAGAGGCGTCGCACGGTGAGAACAACTCTCGGACGAGACTTCTAATCAAGGGAGGAGGCGCGCAAATGAGAGACACGTATGGCACAGCGAGAAGGGGGGTTAGTGAGGTGGGGGAGTGAGATAAACAGTGAAAGGGAATGAGTTACGCAGTGAGAGAGGTGAGAGGGGAATAAGCGTGACTGTGATTGAGAGCTATGGGAATGAAAGTACGAATGAGTCAGAGGATAGGGCAAGGGAAAATGTAGAGGGAACGTAAAGCTGGGACAGAAGATAGAACATAGGGAGACCGAAGTAGAGTGAGATAGGAAGTCATTCAAGTAAGAGAGAGTAGGAGTGAAAATGTAAGGACGACGGTAGGTGTGCAAATAGGAGCGAGAGATAGAGAGTGATTGTCTATAATACGAGATGCTGAGAGATGTGGAATCAAAGTCTGAGGATCTTCTTGTATGATTCAGAATGAAATGTTGGAGAAAATCACATCAATTGCTGAATTATTGATAAGTGGAGAAGGATCGCTTGACAGATATAAAAAACAAAAACAGAAAATTAAAAGCATTAAAATTTAAGCCAAAATAATTTCAAAAGCGCACTTGGCATTCAGGAAGAAAATGCAAGTATTTACACAGTTCAAAATTTTAAAGTAGTTCAGTCCTTCCAAAGAGTTTCATACGAAAAATGAATTCCCTTTTTCTCTGCAAGTCAGCCCGCGGTTTTTAGGGAGACATTAACTAAGTCTAACGCGGGATGTTTGAAATGTACATCTTTTGCTGTTAATTAGCACCAAGGAATTCTAATAAATGATTGAATTTCAAGCATGGTGCCAAATTTGAATTAATTTGGCCGCCTATGTGTCAGCAGCACACTTGACATTCAGAACTAAGATACAGCATTTACACAAAAAAAAATTTTCAAAATTTAAGTAGTATATGACTTAGTGTAGGGATCACAGAATTTTGAAAATGTGCACACAATTCACTTTTCCCCATAGCACGTCATACGCAGTTTTTAACTACTTTTTTGACATAAAATAAATAAATAAATAAACATCCTAATTAGCAATAAAACAGTGAATACAACTAAGAAATGCAAATACCAATTCCTTTTACAGTACTGAAGAGGATAAAAAGATTTATTTTAGTTCACTTGTAAATTAAAAAGCAAGAGACACACACGAAAACGTTTAAACTTAAATTGATAACTTGCGCTTGAAATAACCCCAAAGCTGTCGTTTCATCGCCCTGTCCTGTAAATCCACAGTTTTGCCCGTAATTCTTCTGCGGTGGTGGGCTGGGGCTCCAGGAACAGGAGCGCAGGCCGGAGCGAGGGCAATTTACTCGGAAGCTATGCCAGTGGTGGCTTTCGTGAATGGTAAACAGCGGCGTATACACGACAAGAATCACTTGACCAGAGGCCCGAAAGAGGTTGTAACACAACACGCCGCGCTGGCGTACATGGACACTTCCGCCCTTGTTACTGCGGGATCGGCGGGGGTGGCGCGGGGGCGGGGCCAGGCGGCGGGGGTGGGGGTGGGGAGTGGGGAGCGCGGGCTGGAGAGGAGGGGGCGTGGCGGCGTGAAGGGAGGGGCGAGGTGGGAGAACCACTCGTATTCAAATGTTGCGCGTGCAGAGAAGTGCTGTAGGCGCTGTAGGGTGGGCGTGCTCGCGCAGAAGGCGAGAGAGAAATGTGAGACAAAAAGATTACCCATGCGTTCCTTGCACTTGTAATCGTCCAAAAATATTTATTAAGTATTCAACAAATTGGATATATATTAATATATTAACATATATTAATATGTTAACATATATTAATATATTAATATATGTTAATATATTAACATATATTAATATATATTAAATAAATATTTTCATTTCGAATTGTAATGGTTGAGATTGAACTAGCAGCGCAGAAATTTTGCGGAGAAGTAGAAAAACCCGGAATTTGTTTTTCTTGAAATGCTTAGGTAATTACCACTACGGTACGTATGCACAAAACAATTAGAAAAAGTGGATGAATAAGTTCGGATAAAAGAGAGTCAAATTATATTGAAACTAAAGTACTACCAGAGCCTTCAATAAAAGAAATAACTATAATAGTGGAACAACTTAACAAAGACGTTCTCGTAAACACAGAAGATTAAAGGAAATAGACTGCTGAGCAAGACGAGAATTACAGAAAGGAATATGAAGGAACCAGATAAATGAGATAAAACTAAATACAGGACATAAAAGTTAATGGAACTCCGAACAAATCTGGAATAAAACTATAAAGAAAGAATAAAAATAAATAATAGTAGAAGAAAATTTAAAAAACAACGATAGAGAGAAGAAATTTGTGAGTTTGAGGACTTCTCTAGTTAATTCTATGCCACATCCAGTTCATTCTAGAAAAAAAGATAAAGCTATTAATCTAGATCCTTGTCAGAGATAAGAAGAATTTCTCCTCTTGCAGCGTCATTTATTACACCAAGACCGCAAGACTCGCACAAAATGTAATATACAGGATATGGCGAGTCTGTAGCATTATTTTACTGTTGTCTAAAATATGACACAAGACTAGAGCTGAGTCCATTATATATGCGCAGAATAAAATGACATATTAATTGGCAAAGTAAACGCATATGAAATAAGGGTGTAGATCCAGAAAAGGTTAGTGGTTAGGGAGACCAGAAAACGAGCGCGAGCAAGCCGCAAGCAGAGATGTTCAAATGCAAGAATTGGGATCAGACTGCGTAGGGTGCATTGCTGCAGTGGCCCACCAGGCCTATCGCTTTTCACTAGGCTACAGCCGACCGCCTCCACTCCTCTCTCTTCCCGTTCCATTGGGCTGAGTCGTCAAGCATTTGACAACACCAGTGACTCGTGGAGAAGCAACCCCACTTGAACATAACTGAAATGATTGAAGGCGTCATTGTCAACAATAGTAGTAGTCGTTTTTGTGGCTCCCAGACAGCAGAAAACTGATGATGATGGCTAAGCCATTGAAAGCTGCTATTTTTGAAATAATGAATTGTTGACAATGACAACGCCTTCAATCATTTCAATTATGTAAATGTCAACTACAACTCACCACTGAATCAAAATCCACTTGAACAGCCCTGATCGACTGATGTGTAAGAAGAGAGGAGGTGGTAAGGATAGAAAAAGAAAAAGAAATCGATCGCCACGCAGACCTATGGTAAGGAATTTTCCAGTTTTCGCCTGATTGATGGGAAAAACAAAGGGAAATTCGAAAATCTGGCTGCTAGAATTTTCCCCAAGAGAGTGGCTGTATTCAACCTAACTAGCTAGAACGGAAAATATTCCATCCAAATATTCGGATTGATTGATTGATTACTAGTGATTCCGGACGCAGTTGTCATTAGTCCTACAATTGTAGTGCATGGTTTTGCTCAGGCGGCACTGTGGTCTTGCCCTTTGGATGGCGAGATCCGGCGGTGACCTACCGCCGTGGGCTAGAGGGTTTTCTCAACCAGGTATCTCCCAACAAAGCACCACCCCAGCCGAAACTAGCTGTAAGGTCGCGACCGGTCTCCCAGCATTTGTAGTAGTGTCGTGTGTGGTATCCCCCCCCCCCAATTAGAAGAGGAGTTGGGGTTTACGCTCCGTTAGTGGAGGGACACAGCCCCCTCCTACCCTTCACGGGGCGGTGAGGTATAAAACCACAGGCCGGGAGTGGAGCGTTCTCATCCCGTAAATCAACAGCGCACCTAGCTACAACGCCGCCGGACGCTCGCTACGTCACAGCCGTGGCGTTATCAGCTACGAGCGATAAGAGTGGACTTCGGGCTGCCGCCGGTAGAACCTTATCGCCCCGCGCCGGTAAGAACCGCCGGCACCTGACCCTGCGAGCCGCCTCGGCTCGCTATCGAGCACTGCCACAGATAAAGACATTGCACGGCAAGAACCCCGTTATCCGAATTGATTTGTTATTGTTTAAGTTTATTTCAAGTGTATTGGTTATGGTGCCAGTAAACTGCTTATGAACATTGAGTGTGCAATTTACCCCGGGATCCTGCAAATACAACATCGTGTACGTAAGTGTAAGTGTGGTAAGGGCTAGGGCTAGGACAAGGAATGGGAAGGAAATATCGCGGGTCACCTTCGGGACACGAACCCCAGGACCACAACAGCTGTTGTCCTGAGCCGTCCCATCGAATCTGACCGGTAGCGGTAGCTCAGTGCATCAACTGATGTCACTGCAACGCCTCTAACCGGGAGATCCTAGGTTCGAGTCCTGACGGCCGCAGGATTTTCGACAGTTGCTTTTCAGCTAGGTCGAATTCAGTTACTGTCTGGAGGAGAATTCTAGCGGCCGGTTGCTCTGATCGGTTGTTTTCCGGGGCTTCTCCGATGAACACCAGGCGAATGCCGGAGCAGTACCCTACCAAACGGGCCACGGACCGCGCGCGATCTGTCCTTCCCATTCCTTGTCCTATCCTCTCCCCTTACACACACTCTTACACGAACATGCACTACACTACCACATTTGTCGGGAGCTTAGAGCTTGTCCCGACTGGGGCGGTGCCCCGTTGGTGGAAGAGTCCTGGTCAGGAGGAAACCCCACTAGCCGACGGAAGGTCGGCGCCGGATCTCGCCATCCAGCGGGGGAAGATCACCGCCATCTCCCGAGAAAAAACATGCACTACACTAACGGGACTAATGACGGAAGCAGTTGACGCGCCCGGAAACACGAAAAAATCAATCAATCAATCAAACGCGTCGGGTCTGAGCAGCCCAGATCTACGGCCACGTGCAGGAGCGTCGCCGCCGGGGCTTTGGCTGCAACGGCAGCACCAGAGGCTTCGTGATCCTCCGCCGGACAGCTGGATGGACGCCAGGGGTGTCGCTGGCGCGAGAGCGAGCGAGCGGCTCGACTCCGGAAGAGCGGTTAAGGGGGGGAGGGGAGGGCGACGAAGACGGAGAGGCAGCTTAAGACGCGGCTGCGCCTAATCTCACCTTAACGAGCAGCGGCTTCGAGGGGCGACGGTGGCGCTGCTGGCTCGGGGAGCGGCACGGCGCGCGCCAGGGACGCTCTGCAACACGCAACAAAGACCTTCAGATGCCTCGTGACGCCGGCCAACGACACACACGCTCGTTAAAATACTAACAGAGCACTGCTTCCTCTGGCAGGCGGAACAAGCACTCTGGCTAAGAAAACCTGAGTTTACAGGGGTAAACCCGGCTGAGGGTGGAGGGTTTTTGAAGGACGGAAATCTTCAGTGTGTTATATGAGAATTGTGACGTGTAAAACAATTCTGGATACAAACATGTCAAAATTAAATCAGACAATTTCCATCCTAAAAGATCCTATACATGTGCAAATGGAAAGTGTCAATATCTCATGTCATTATTGTGTCGTGTAAAACAATCCTAGCTAAAAAGTGTCACATTTAAATCATCATTTAAATCACATTACAAGTAGATCCTATAAATGGTGAGTCAGAGAGCGATACAAGTAACTGATAAAAATGTTATTGTGTACAGCCAATGCAGCAATTAGAGAAGTCAAAATTACTTGGTTACGTTGGGGAATGAGCAATTAACACATTTTTAGAGCTCGAACATTAGAGACAACAACTCATAGGTTTTTTTCATGGATAACGTGAGAAATCTCTCGAGTCATTATTCCACCAGGGAACTTGTATTCAAATGATACCCCTGAAAGTCATCCAGCCTTTTTTCAGAAATATCTACGCAATCTAACAAACGTACTCTTTTTATTAATTTATTTCAGGTCGTTCTATAAACAACTAAAGTTATTAGTTCCCACTATAAATTTATATTAATATACCTTCGTTAGGCCTGAGTAGCCGATATCGTTCTGGTGAGAGCGTCTCTAATTTCTCAGCGAAGAACGGATTTCTCGTGAAAATAACCTACTTTTCGTTTTACGAATATTAGAGGATATTCTAATATGATGAACAAATTAAAAACGAAAAACGAGAAATGTCATCCCTCACACCAATTCACTGCAATAGCTGCTTCACACTAACCTAATACATTGCACCAACAATTTTTCAATGAATCAATTAATTCAATAACGAGTTACAACGGCCCATTCAAGGAAACAACGAATACTCTACGAATCCACAGTTAAAAAATTGAAAATGCCACAATTCAAGCGTAATCGAATACGATTTCTGATCACTTCAAACTTCCTTTTCTCTTGGGACCACGTAGGAAGTCCTGAATTAATTTTGGATATTATTCGGAAAATTTGCAAAGCTATTTTACCCTTCTTCTTGTAAAATGATATTTTATGTTGTTGTTTTTAATTATACTATGTAAGTATTATTTGACACAATACACGCATGTATTTGACCAGCAAATATCGCAAAGGCGGAAGCGCTCTTACTATCTTTATTAAGGCTGCAAAATCGCACGATGCGTTTGGGATAGCATTTTGAAGACATAAAACGCGAAAAACTTCACATGTGAAGTTGATAATTCATCTTGTTACAAGCAAGAAAACTTAAATGAATCACTGAACGTATGCACGTCTTATTACAAATAGAAATATTCTCAGCACAGAAAAGCACGAAAGTGTCGTTGATTTTTGTTGCATCGTTCACGCAACGCGTCTCATTACCCCTTGTTGGGTGTTGAGCGCATTCTCTGGAGTAATTCTCCGTTACTGAGTTATTTACTTTCATTACTGTTACTCAGTAATTACTATATTAGTCAAGTCTCGTTACGTCTCAGTCGGTCAGTGCCTTTTATCCCTTCAGCCAGGGTCTCTTTTTTTATTTTAAAAAGTATAGTAAAAGCAATCAAGCAAGTCTTAAGCAATCAAAACATTATGCTCAGATATCACCTGTTTGTAACTTATTAACTATTTTGGTTTATAATCACGTGCGGCACATCCATGTCCCATGGCGGTACTTCGCAGGGTAATTTTGTAAATGGCAGTGAATACAATTTACACGATTAAATTGAAAATCGCAGTGAAATGACCTCTAAAGGTTCGCCTCCGACTTCCCCCACTGATCAAACTCTTTGTCAAATACTCGCAATGAATTCCTGGAATTCGTATTGTGCGTTCTATAAAATTCTATGGAAATTGACGTCATAACCGGAGCGTCGTGATGCTCTCTGTTGGCCAGGTAATGAAATGTGTGTATTTTGCATCATCGGAGTACCGCCGGCCTTTCGTTGGCACTGTTCTTTTTATCAATCAATCCTTGCGACTTGGAGAGATTTAAGGCACTATATGAAAGGCGCACTAATGAAAAATGCACGAGATGGATTTGATGAAGCCAAAGGAGGGCTTATAATCGGGCAACCAGAGGCCTGATGTCAAATTTAAGTGCAAAATGCACTTCCTGTATTAACAACCTTAGTTGAGCCATGTGCGCACGTTACGTATTGCAACATCCATAAAAAATAGCAAATCCATAAAACAAATTGCATAATCCATTTAAATGAATGAAGGTGTTTGTTAGGAAACACGCTAGAATATTGAGGTCTTCAAATAAAATATAGTAGTTGTGCACCTTCAGATTAACTCTCGGAGTTTTAGAAGCAAACAGTAATATCCGTGAAATGAACTTCAAACACTTTATTTCTTATTATTACAATTTTTATTGATCAAAGCCAATAATTCAAATTAAAATATGCCCAACTGAGTGATGACTAGTTGAAAAAAATAAAAAAAACTTTTAAAAATAAATCAGGCCTAAATTTGGTTTTAAATAACATCGTTTTAACCCCTACATAATTTGGGAACCTATCGTTTTAAATTAATAAAATTTCTCTCAAATGAAATATCAGCTTCAGTTCTATATTTCCATATATACTTAAAAAATTCGAACTACAAAATCAACCTAGAAATGCAGTATCTACTAACTTTAATTTTTGGCTTTAATAACTACTTTTGAAACATTTGTTTCTGATGGCTAATCAATCTACTTTTTATATACAAAGCAGCTTCAAAAGTAAAGATGTATTGAATAGAAATGCGGGGGAGGGAACTAACAAGTTTTAATTTACATCGAATTCATAATTTTAATTTAAAAGTAATTTTCACCTTATTTCTCATTTTTTATTGATCCGTTCTCTAGAGTCGTATAAGAATCGTATTCTCGCATTGTCAAATACCAAAACTACCTTCGAACAGAAAATAAAATACGATTACGATAATACGACTTTTCAAGAACATATATACGAGCATTTATTTGTTTCGTATCGCTTTGTGCATTACTCATGTTCATATAGTATAATGAACACAGCGTGATCTTGGATAAACACGTGAATTAGAAAGGTCATCGAAAGCTCTCGTGCGACAGGTTTGGATTTATTGAAATACTTCATTTACGATTAATATAAACTATCTTTTTATTAAGAACATTAATATAACAATATAACATAATACGTTATTTGTATGAAATAATATTAAGGTACTCTTGAAACAAAAATGAAATGAAATTTACTTAAAGTTTTCAAGGTCTAAAGCGCACTAAAGCGACCCAACCCCCACTCCTTAGATCCACCTCTGTGGTTAAGAACGATATATTTTCAGAGTTTCTGAAAATCCGAGAAAGGAATAAGTACAAGAGACCGCTCAAGTACGTTCATACACATATATATGCACGTATCTGCGCCCTCACATTCAGACACACAAAACGACAAGATATCTTCAGAAGCCAGGGTAGCAGATCATGTCTGTTTACCTTGCTAACAAATCACGTCAGAAGGCACAT
The DNA here is from genome assembly GCA_964035755.1 of Teleogryllus oceanicus. Classification (NCBI taxonomy): domain Eukaryota; kingdom Metazoa; phylum Arthropoda; class Insecta; order Orthoptera; family Gryllidae; genus Teleogryllus; species Teleogryllus oceanicus. The sequence goes on along the minus strand of CAXIVR010000011.1, from coordinate 12,792,096 downwards.
CCAAAAGAGAGGCCAATAAAAAGCAAGAAGCGTCTCTAAATCCGTTTGCAGCGCTTCTGTGAAATAACTTTCGAGAAGCAGAATAACATATGCTGGGCGGTATCAGGCATTCGAGCATGATGCGCAGGAACACAAGCAGATTTACTCGTCCCGCTCGCTGTCAGCGACTCCCTTGTTCCACTAAAGCAGCTCGCGGGGCAGGGAAATTCTCCGTGGAGCTGTTTGTTTTCTCTTAGGAAGAAGCACAAAAGGGCGCCAGAAGCCACCGTCTCGCCCCGGGCGGCGTCGCCCGCGGCGGCCGCGGCGGCCCTTCGTGGAAGTCGATGCAGCGCCTGCGATTGCTTTGGCCCCTCTCCCGCCCTCGAGACTCGTACGCTCTGGCTTTTGCGAACCTCGATCCCTGAGCGGCGCTACGCTGAGGGGTGATGTGGTTGCCGGTGAAGGGTCGCAACTTTCGTGTTTCCTCGTTGGTGCTGAGTGTGAATGACACAACCGCTTGTTTCGTCTTGCTTTGGTAGTTCTGCTTCGTCCGCTTCTCGCTTCTGCAGCTGTATAGTTTTTCCACAAACTTTACTCGCATACTCATCGGCCACGAGTTTTCTTGCTCTTTTCCCCTTCCTTTGTTTTTTTTTATTCCTTCATGAAACGACGTGTTAATTGCCAATTTTTGAACGATCATTTGGTATGAATACGTTCATATCCATTCTTTTTCCCTTTACCTACTGACTTTTTCTATACATTTAACTTCATATCTAACTTTTTCTATACGTAAGTTCCTCTATTCTCATTTTCTCTTATCGTCATTTTCCTTCTTCTTTCCTCTTCCCCACCTACTCTTATTCGTATTTTACTTTTCCCATATCTTTCCTTCACTGAAATATCAATACATTTTATTCAGTCGCCGTCCCTCTTCATACGGTTTACATATTATTTTTCTTCCTAAATTCATTTCTTATTCCCGTTAGCACGTACAGCTGCGCCAAGCTATTATGCAGAAACTGTCAGTTTTCCATTTCCTGCATCACAACCAAACATCTTTTCTCGATATACGATATTCATGGAAAATAAATGTAAATTGTAATATCTTAATTAAAATCAAGTTGGAAAGTCATTGCAAGATAAGTAATATACTTATCATTTTCTCTGTATTATATCGATACTAATGCATATTGGAAGCGTTACTACAAGAGATTGGACGAAATAATATGGTTATCGATTGATTGATTGATATTTCGAAGCACGTCAACAGCTATGATCATTTGTCTCGTTAAAGTAGTCAATGTTTGACTTCGAGAGTGGCGGTAATTCCTTCTCCGCTCGATGGTGTGACTCGACGCCGACCTACACGTCGGCTTGCAAGGGATTCTCCCTTCCAGATACCTCCCAGATGGGAAGTTTAGTGCATGTACGTGAAAGTGTATGAGTATCGGGAGAGGATAGAACGAGGAAGGAAAGATCGCACGCGGTCCATGTAAGGATATTGCTCCGGCATTAGCTTGGCATCGATCGCATAAACCACGGAAAACTGTCGATAAGAGCAGCCGGCCGTTAGAATTCTTCTCCAGACAGCGGCTGAATTCGATCTAGCTGTCTAGCTAGTGCCGAAAATCCGCCATCATCGGGACTCGAACCCCAGGACCTCCCACTCAGAGTCGTTAACTGCAGAAAAGACTTTGTAAAGACTACAGCAACTGCAGCAAAGCTCTGAGCTCAAGCCAGCCGGGCATGATCGGTTGTACTGACGCGTTAGTTGTTGATTGTTAGTGATTCCGGGCGCGTCAACTACAATGGTCATTAGTCCCGTAAGTAGTGCGTGTTTTTGCTCGGGAGGTGGTGGTGATCTTTCCCCGCTGGGTGGCCAGATCAGGCGGTGACCAACCGTCGGCTAACGGGGTTTTCCCAACTAGGTATCTCCCACCAACAGAGCACCGCCCCAACCGAGACAAGTTCTAAGTCCCCGACCGGTCTCCCAGAATATGTGGTAGTGTAGTGCATGTTAGTGTAAGTGTGTGTGTAAGTGGTCAGGATAGGACAAGGAAAAGGAAGGAAAGATCGTACGCGGTCCATGGCCCGTTTGGTAGGGTACTGCTCCGGCATTCGCTTGATCGCAGAAACCACGGAAAACTACCGATCAGAACAGCCGGCTGCTAGAATTCCCCTCCAGACAGCGACTGAATTCGACTGAGCTGAAAAGCTAGTGTCAAAAACCCTTCCGCCGTCGGGAATCGAACCTAGAACCTCTCGGTCAGAAGCGCGGCAGGCACATCAGTTGATTCACTGAGCCACCGCTTCGGGGGCTCTTAGATGTGATATCGATACCAAGTTTCGTATCGAATCAGGCATCGCCCAATCCCCGCCTTCGCTCCTCCCCGCTCCGTGCGCCGGGATCCGCCACGCCCACTGCATCGCGCGCTCTCCGCCGGAGATTGAATCCCGTAAACGCTCGCTCGCTGCCGGGCTAACGAGAGGCACGTGCGTGCGCCCGCGTGTGGACCGTTAAATTCGCACGACGTGTTTATTCACGTCGCGGATAAACGTCAGAATGCGGTTCCCTCCAGAGATTAAAGCTGCCTTTTCTTGCGTATAATCGAAATAATCACGTACGTAACTCTGTGCGTACTATGAGTTTGGATGAAACGAAACACACAGTCAAGATAATTTTGAAAATGCTGGAAATAACTTGTGTTAATATGTAAAATTGGGGGGCATGATGACAATGTATGCGTAACTTATAGAACAGATAAGTAACATTATAAGTAACGTTACCTACAATACAAATAAAACATTTACAACAGTCTAAATTTACATTCAAAACAGTAATTGCATTCACTTTGTGAAGGACGTCTAATAAATTTGAGAGACAAAACATTAGCATTTAAAATATCCAACACGTTACTCAAACATTCTAGTTTAAACAATGGGAAACACTTCTGAAATCTGTATCTAAGTAATAATTTGCTAGTGATTAAGGTTGGCTTGTCAGTTCTTGCAGGAGTCAAGTTTTACAGATTTTAATGGGATATTTACATAGGTGTACGCAATCTAAAACAAAAGGAGGACCAACAAATGTTTGAGTCTCATTTTATTGAACCCCTCTATTTACACACGAGGTATTTTTCTATTAAATAAATAAAACTTGAAATAAACTTATAATTAAATTTAATAATTCTAATGATTTAAGTGCATATAAAATTATTTTTATTTTATAACATTTAGAAGGTTGCCAGATGACTTGGAGAGTGACTTGTCCAAATGTCGTACAACAATTCTGCAAAATGTCAGTTTAGAAAGAGAAACATCAAGAATTGAAAATATTTAAAGAATATTATATTTTTAAAAAGGCTACAGAGACTCTTTCAAAATTTTCAGTGAGGCTATGTATGGAAATTTGTGTGCACGTATATAAATCGATGTAGACCGTATTTTAGAGAATAGCAGTTTATTAGGAGTGTCGCTTTAAAGAAGCCCGCGGTGAGAACGGATGTGGTGGGGACCGAGACTATGGGAACGGGTGTGAAGGAACCGAGACCATGGGAACGGGTGGAGAGGAACCGTGGCCATAGAAACGGTGTGAAGGAACCGGGGGGTGGGAACGGGGGAAGGAACCTAAAGAACCGAGACCATGGGAACGGGCGGAGGAACCGGATGGGAACGGGTGTGGAGGAACCGAGACCCGGGAAACGGGTGTGGAGGAACCGAGACAATGGGAACTGGTGAGGAGGAACAGAGACGATGCGAACGGGCGCGGAGAAAGCGAGACAATGGGAACGGGCGTGGAGAGAGCGAGACAATGGGAGCCAATGGGAACTGGTGAGGAGGAACAAAGACGATGCGAACGGGCGCGGAGAAAGCGAGACAATGGGAACGGGCGTGGAGAGAGCGAGACAATGGTAGCGGGCGTGGAGAGAGCGAGACAATGGGAACGGGTGTGGAGGAACCGAGACAATGGGAACTGGTGAGGAGGAACAAAGACGATGCGAACGGGCGCGGAGAAAGCGAGACAATGGGAACGGGCGTGGAGAGAGCGAGACAATGGTAGCGGGCGTGGAGAGAGCGAGACAATGGGAACGGGTGTGGAGGAACCGAGACAATGGGAACTGGTGAGGAGGAACAAAGACGATGCGAACGGGCGCGGAGAAAGCGAGACAATGGGAACGGGCGTGGAGAGAGCGAGACAATGGGAACGGGCGTGGAGAGAGCGAGACTATGGGAACGGTGTGGAGGAACCGAGAAAATGGGAACTGGTGAGAAGGAACAGAGACTATGCGAACGGGCGCGGAGAAAGCGAGACAATGGGAACGGGCGTGGAGAAATCGAGATAATGGGAACGGGCGTGGAGAAAGCGAGACAATGGGCGGGTGTGGAGGAACCGAGAAAATGGGAACTGGTGAGAAGGAACAGAGACGATGCGAACGGGCGCGGAGAAAGCGAGACAATGGGAACGGGCGTGGAGAAACGAGAAATGGTAGCGGGCGTGGAGAGAGCGAGACAATGGGAACGGGTGTGGAGGAACCGAGACAATGGGAACTGGTGAGGAGGAACAAAGACGATGCGAACGGGCGCGGAGAAAGCGAGACAAGAGAGCGAGACAATGGGAACGGGTGTGGAGGAACCGAGGCAATGGGAACTGGTGAGGAGGAACAAAGACGATGCGAACGGGCGCGGAGAAAGCGAGACAATGGGAGGGGGCGTGGAGAGAGCGAGACAATGGGAACGGGCGTGGAGAAAGCGAGACAATGGGAACGGGCGTGGAGGAACCGAGACAAGGGGAACGGGGTGGAGGCAGTGCGACGTGGGGAACGGGGGGGAGGAAGCGGGGCACGGCGCCGAGGGAGGGGCGGCGCTGGGGGAGCGGCAAGCGCTTGCTTGTTCTGTTGTTTGCGAACACGGGGGCCGGCCGACCCCGGCAGCGTGTAAAGTGCTCTGGCTTCCTCACAAGCTGCCTCTGCGAGGGCTAGCATTACATGGCGGCTGTTGCGGAAACCGCCGCCAGCGCCTGCCAGATCCTCTCCCCCCCCACCTCCGTACTCGTCTCCGCCAGACCAGGCTCACCTCGACTCACCTTCAGACACGTTGCAGGATACGACGCACCATTTTTCAACAGAAATCTCATCAAATACTAATAATTTCCTAAATTTACTATTTCTTACCTCAAGTAATAATGTCAAAAAGTACGCCAGTTTGCTAGGCGAGACTCGTTTTTTAACACATTTTTCTGACGTTATACATAAGTTTACACCGCAATAATTCAGCATGAAAATCTAATAACCTACATTATTAAAATCCACTACATTTGTTAGAATTACTTCGCTTTTTCCAGGCTCTACTTTATCAGCAACAATGAAATTTGTTTCGTTTTCATGCGTTATAGTTCTATATGTCGTTCCGTTCTCTCTTCGGTCCTAACATACGCTTATATTTCTATCTAACTTCATGTCATCATAGCGAGCCTCATTTATTTATTTAACTTTTAAAACAATCTGTGCAATTAAGAGTTAAGTGGGCCGTCACGCACTGCTCCTATTCTTGCCCCCTTACAGGCATAAGAATTATTACACCAGCTATCTCCGCTATCGCAATCACGGGCTCAGGAAATGCAAACAAAGTACCCATTACCATCAAAATTAAATCCATCCTTCCCTTTACATTTTTTATCACCCCCACTTTCTCAGCATACCCGCTGCTTTTTCTGCAGTCCACCATTGGTCACACACCTTGTCTATCCCGCCACCCCGGTCTCCCCGCAATCCTCGCATTATCCCAGGCTCCAAAATTGTGATCGTTCTCGCAGTGCTCCTAATCCCAGCCTTCTCCTTCCTAGTTTCCCTACCGTACCATCTATATTTGTAGTTTTCCGTGGTTTCTCCGATCAACACCAGGCGAATGCCGGAGCAGTACCCTACCAAACAGGCCACGGACCGCGTGCGATCTGTCCTTCTTCTTCCTTGTCATATCCTCTCTCCTTATACACACACACACACACACACACTAACATGTACTAAACTATCACATATTCCGGGAGACAGGTCGGGCGCTTAGAGCTTGTCCCGGCTGGGGCGGTGCTCCGCTGGTGGTAGAGTTCTGGTTAGGGGGAAACCCCACTAACCGACGATAGGTCGGCGCCGGATCTCGCCATCCAGCGGGGAAAGATCACCGCGCATATCCCGGGGAAAAGCATGCACTACACTAATGGGACTAATGACCAAAGAAGTTGACGCGCCCGAAAACACGAAAAAATCAAATCAAATCAACCATCTATATTCTGCCCATCCAGTCGGCTAGCCATAGCCAACCTCACTGCCCATTTCAATCCCTGCCATTCACTCCAATATTAATCTATCCCGTCGTGTCCTATTTTACGCCTCTGCCTCTCTCCTCTTCGCATTTCTCTCTCTCTCTCTCTCTCCCATTCCAGCCGTTATGGCCTTCGCCATTGTACCCGCGAAACCCACTCCCCCCACCACCACAGCCATCGCGGCGCCTTTGGCCTTGTGGGGCGGCCTCTGCCCGCTGCCGCCAACTTGCACCGGCGGTGACGCGGCGCCCGCGGCGCCCTGGCATTTCCGACGCGCGCGCCTCCGCCGCACTTCTCTTGTTCACCATCGTGAACGCTGACACGTGTTAAATCAAACCCGTCGGTGGTCAACCGCCGCAGGAGCGGAGGCGGCGGGCGGGCGGACGAAGGCAGGCAGGCGCGGAAACAGGGCGGAGCGCCGCGCCCACGCCGAGGAAAGGCGCTCCGTTGCGTTGCTCGGAAATTAATTACTCCGGGGTATTTAACGTCGAGTCCGAGGTGGCGATGGGGCGGGGGGGGGAGAGAGGGCAGACGGTGGTGTCGGCAAAGGCAATTGTGGTAAAGGCTCGGGGGGATGTGGTGTCAGGGCGTATGGCGGCGGTGGATGAAATGAAAGAGTGGCGGGGACGAGGTGGTATCAGCGGCGGAAGAAAAAAGGAAAAGGGTGGCGAGGGAGAGAGAGGAGACAGGGCGGGGGAGGGTCAGGGTCAGAGGCAGAGGCGGCAGAGGCAGGCAGTCAGAGGCAGAGGCAATCAGAGGCAGAACCTGAGACAAGCTGAGACATAGGCTGAAACAGAGGTTACGACGGAAACTACGGCGGAACCGTGGTTGAGGCTGCGGAAGGTGGTAGAGGCTGAAACTGGAGGGTGACGAAGGGGGAGCTTGGGGTTGGGGGGGGAAAAAGGGGAGGTGCGAGAAGGGCGGAAATGTGATGGAGTATGGAGGCAACTTTCCGTTTACGTCATGCCTAGATTGTTATCTGCGGCGTGACGTGCGCAAACCGGCGATACGCAGAAGTACAACTTTCGGTCACGCTGGGGAGCCGCAGGGTGACCTCGCAGAAATAGCCCGCTTTAGTAGTAATAACGCAAACCGTATTTACAGTTTTGTTTTACTAATATAGAGTAGGGGAAATGTGTATACGCCGGCCATGAATAAATTTAAAAGCTCGTTTTTAAAACAGCGAGTTTTACCCATTACTTGCATGCCTCCCTTCCCGATTTAAATGAGACACGCATGCAGCAATGCACGAGTTATTTTAGTGAAACATCGCAAAAATCTACGAGCGATAGCCGCAGTTATCGTGCCGTTCACTGGACACGCTCTGGACGTCATTCGAGTGAATAGGGTGCATTCACTTGGGCGTAAGGCCTGGGAGATTTAACTATCCACTCCATTCACAGCCTGGGGAAGCACAGTATTAATTTTAGTCTCGTTTAAGCGATACAAAATAAATTGCCACCATGTTGTGAAATTGTTTTAATGCGCTCTAATCATGAGGTTTAATGTTCTGTAATCATGATGTTTAATGTTATGATATCATGATCATTTTCACGATGAAGACACAATAAATGTACCAATGTTAAAAAAAAGTGTTAACTATGGTACTGTATGTAAGTTAAACTGTTCACGAAGTTATTCCTGCTTATTCGAGAAATCGTTATGACAAAGAAGACATGTACACTTTCTATGGAAATTGAATTAAATGCAGAAAGGTCAGTTAAAATACACAAAAAAGTTGTGGTCCAAGATTGTAAGTGAAGACGACACAAATAATGACAGCAGTTCAGCAATGAATGATTTCTCCAGAATACTACCTGTATATTTTGAATTTTCTTTTCACAGAACAGGAAACGTGTCACTTATCTCTCTTGGGTACGGGTAATTTATTTGTATTATTTTTATAATATGTATAACATTTATTGTTTATTTCCATCTTTTGAAAGTATTTCATATTCTTTAAAACTCGTAAATTTTGAATTTATCTGGAATGTATACAGTGTAAATGTGTTAATTTGCAAATGAGCTACCAAAAAACATTGGGCATGTGATACATACAACCAATTTCGTTGGGCATTGAAACTGAAATTGAAATTCTGTACTTAATTTTCACATCTGTGGCATGGCTGAGTCCTGCGAACTCATAAATTATGCGAGTAGGTCTCGTAAAAGAGTAAGATAGAGGAACAAATCTAAAATGGTTTCCCAATCCTCGAGCTACACTCGATTCAACAATCTAAGAAAATTACTTTCTCCTGGAAAGAACTTTCAGTCAACACACGTTCAAATCAACACGCAGAATGAGCGCACAGCACGAACAGATAAAAATCGCTAAAACTCACGTGAAACGTTCCCACGCCCGCAACACGCAGTCGATAAGCTCGCGGAGAAAACGAGCAGAAAAAATCCTGGCTGTCAGCCTATCCCTCAACTGGTGCCGGCTCTCAGCCCCGCTCGCCGCACAGCAATTTCTGGCCGAGGAGGAAGAGAAAATTCCCAAAAAAGGAATTACCGAGGCGAAGTTCCGGTCGCAGCGTGGACGGGCATAGGCGGCGGGGGTGAGGTCGGGCAGAACCGCGAGGGGCTTGGAGAAAGCAGGCGCGACCGCAAAGAGCAGGGAGGGTTGGGAGACGCAGGGAGGAGTCGCAGGAGGAGATGGGAGGGGTTTAGGATGGACCAACAGAATGGGAAAACGGGAGTAGGAGGGTGTAAAAAGCAGACGAGTACAGGAAGAAGTGGGAAGGAGGGAGAATCGGCAAAGTGGACGGGCAGAACAAACAGATGGGGCGGCGGAAAAGAAGGGCCCAGAAGGGCACAGTATATGCGTAGACAAGAGTCGGTAGAGAACTGAAGAAGCCAGGGAGATGAAGGGATGAGGTTGGACGGCAAGACGGAGGTGTGGGTAGCGGACGGAACAGAACGAAGCGGAGAAAGGGGAAAGCGAAGGGCCGCTCAAATCTTGGTGGCAAAGGGAGGCTATGGGAGATACGGTTACAAGCGGCAGAGGTGGACGGGGATTCTAGGATGATCGGGGGGGGCATAGGTGGCGGGGGGCGAATATTGGCAAGCGGGGCAGGGGCGGAAGGGCGGTGGGGGTGGCGCGGGGGATGGAAGAGGAGAGGAGGTGGAGAGAGGGATGGAAGGGCAATGAGGGTCGCGGACGGAAGGGCGGAGGGGGATGGGGAGCGGTGGGGGAAGACGGGAGGGCCAGGGGGGAAGGGGGGGGGGGGGCAGGGAAGGAAGGGGGGGTGGCGGGACGGGTACGGAAGAGCGGGAGGGGGGGGAAGGGGGGGGGTGGGCCGGGGAGGCGGGAGAGCGCTCCCGAAGTGACCGGCGTGGCGACGGAGTGACCTTTGGGCCGGGCGCGAGCATTTGGGCGAGCGCCAGCGCGGCGTGGCGTGGCATGGCTCGCCAATAAAAAATGTTGGGGATCCCCCGGCGCACGGTGAATAAACATTAAACCGATACCCGCGCCGCCCTCACCTCCCTCCGCCCCGCGGGTGCCGCCCACCTCGGGGCCCACGCGCGGAGTGATTTCTGAAAGCGATACTTTTGTAACTAAATATTCCGAAAGTTCAACATACTGAGCAATTATTATTGGTGAATTTTCAGACTGTTAAATCGACCAATGTTTACGGCAGTCGGAGAGTAGCGTGAGCTACATTGCATTCGTATGATTCCGAGTGCAAATAATGGTGGTGTGATAATTCTTTCAAATCGACTTATTACCCGGAAAGAAACTTTTTGCTTCTTTTCGTAAAATGAGAACTGCCTTGACATATGTATTCTAAAATATTCAGCGGGATTCAGGAGAAAAAAGTAAATGTGAAGTAGTAAATTTACAGTAACGAGACTATGTATTACCTTGTGTCTCGTACTTACTATTGCCATTAAATCACTGCTGTTCAAATAGTACGATAATAAAATACACAGATGCATAATCGTCACAATTATAGTTTTAGGTGAATTTTCAAATATCTACTCAGTCTCATTTCCAGTCTATACCCCTGTATCCTTTGTTATTACGTAGACGTGTAAATGAGTAGAATATGAATGCTATTTTGTTAGTACATAGAAAGAACAACTAAACAAAAGCCACGATGTGGTTTAATGAATAATAATGTTGATAAATAGAACTTCATGATGATATCTGAATGAGCCCAATATTTTTTTTTTACTCATTAAATTTTCTACGTGTTCATAAGAAATTTAATATCACAATACGAAATTTTTTTTTTTTGATTTTGTTTACATACAACTTTAATATAAGTATTTAGAGTATTTAACTTCCGTTTCATATGATATCGTAAATCTTTAGGCACTCTATAAATTAATGTTTTACAGTTAATACAGCGTTTGTTTTGTTTTACTCGCCTGCTACTCTTTGGCTCTTTCTCATACAATGTTTACAAGTGCGAGGGTTTCAAAGCTTTCCCCTTAGTCCGTTTCCGGAACCGTCGGCCCCCTGCAGTCGTTCGCAATATCGCATCCGCGTCTCCGTCCAAGCCGAGTCCAAGCCCTTGGGTGCCTTGCATCTCACGCCCCTCGCCCCTCGCTCGTGATGCCGCGACACGGAGTTTCGTCCGCGCGGCGCGGGGCGGCGTAGCGCTCCCTCATGACCCCGCCGTATTCCGTGTGCCACCATTCCCGCAGTCACCAACATTCCACACATCACCAACATTCCAGACATCATCAACATTCAAGACATCACCAACATTCCAGACATCAGCAACATTCCAGACATCACCAACATTCCAGACATCACCAACATTCCAGACATCACCAACATTCCAGACATCACCAACATTCCAGACATCATCAACATTCCAGACATCACCAACATTCCAGACATCATCAACATTCAGACATCCCAACTTCAGAGATACCAGCATTTCCGTAATCACCCGCAATTCCGACATCACCCGCAATTCCGACATCCCCGCAATTCCGTCATCATAAAAATTCCCGCCATCATCTATTTTCCTCACTAACATTCTTGTCACCAAAACATCCCTTCACCGATATTCCTGCCATCAACAACATTCCCGCCATCACCATTTTTTCCTTAACATTACCGCCATTGTCAACATCAATCCAACACCTTCCACCACCGCCTCCTGGAGCAAACGGCGCGGCGCGGCGCCCCCGCAGGCGGTGCATTCGCATTTCCCGAGGGCGCGCAGGTCTCATCTTCCGAAGGCACAAAGCGACCCAGTAACTCGCGCGGGAGCGAGCCTATACCCCTGAATAAGAGAAGAGCCTTTGAATAATTTTGTCCTATCGTAGAGTATCGCGCGCCGTGTTACGGATTCATGCCACGTCTGCTGTGCCTGGTTAAATATGACTTATTCTTTCTGAGGAATATTCGGAGCGGCGACGGCGACGTCGCTCGCGTCGGTGGCTGCGGCGCGGTGGAATGAAGGACATTCGACCGACGCGGGCGCAAGCGGCGGGGGAAGGAGAAGCAATGAAACGTGGGGCGATTGTACGTTGGAATGTTATATCGACGGAAGGAGGAGCAGAGAGAGAAGGGAGATATCGAGGTAAAGAATCGTACGAAGTTACACACACCGACACCGCACGCGGGGTAGCAAAATATCATGATAAATACGAGCGTATGAGAATGGGAAGATTACTTAATTGTTAAGTCAAATAAATTATATATTATGAAAGCGAGAATACTACAAGATCTTTGTGGAATCAGTATCTGTCCGGGAAATACTCAGAAATGCTAATGGCAACGTGAGACTGGGAAGACTGCCTGTGTCTTCCTCTTTCTCGTCTACTCTTGAGAGACACTTTTCTTTGTCCCTAAGTGTCGCAAAGTGACAGCGTCGCCAAGTAGAAAAGATTTGTCTTTGTGGAATGCTCAAAAGAAGTCTTGTAATGATACATTAATTCTCCACGCCACTGTTTTTCAAGAAACAAATTTAGTGGAGGACATAGATTATTAAAATAGCGAGAAACGCGAACAGGCAATCCATCACGAAAGAGTAGATTACGTTCAGCTTATACTACAGTGCCGACAATCACAGGACTTATAAAGTTAATTTGTTACTATATTTGCCCAAGACGCGTAAACAACTACATTAGTTTCTTAGATACTACGTTAGTTCCTTAGATAACTTTAATATAAATTATACCTAAAAATGAGATATAAATTCTTCTTGAAATAGTATTTGTGTAAATACCACATTGCAACATTTTTTGATGAAGTGAAGTGCATTAAATACTCGTTTTTTACTTCAGAAGAGAGTCTCTTTATATTAATTATTACATTTTTATATAAATCTACACAAAATGAGCATGAAAATTCGAATGATTAGAGACGTCAAAATGCAAACTATTATCTTTCTCCCAGTCTTGCTTGTGCTGTCTCGTGGGACGAGCGCGCCCCTTATCTTCCCGTGAAATCTATAAGTCAAGAAACGACAAAAACTATTCCGTCAAATCGGGAACGGTAGCTCAGTTCATCAACTGATGTCACTGCAGCGTCTCTGACCGGGAGGTCCTAGGTTCGAGTCCTGACAGCGGCAGGATTTTCGACACTAGCTTTTCAGCTAGATCGAATTCAGTCGCTGTCTCGATGAAAATTCTAGCGGCCGGCTGCTCTGATCGGTAGTTTTCCGTGGTTTCTCCGATCAACACCAGGCGAATGCCGGAGCAGTAAGATTGAAGTCCTAAGAAACGGGCCACAGACCGCGCACAATCTTTCTTTCCTCTTCCTCGTCCTGTCCTATCCTCTCCCCTTACACACACACTAACATGCACTACATTACCACATATTCCGGGAGGCCGGTCTGGCGCTTAGAGCTTGTCCCGGCTGGGGTGGTGTCCCGCTGGTGGAAGAGTCCTGGTTAGGGGGAAACCCCACTATCCGATGGTAGGTCGGCGCCGGATCTCGCCATCCAGTGGGGGAAGATAATTGCCTTCTCCCGAGAAAAAACACGCACTACACTTACGGGACTAATGACCAAAGCCGTTGACGCACCCGGAAACACAAAAAAATCAATCAATCAATATTCCGTCAAGGATCGGATCTGTCGCAATCCCTCATTCTCCGCGGTAAGGGGTATGCACGCTCGGTGAGCAGTTCTTCGGTAGCTTTGGTACGTATCACTTGTAATAGGCACCATGAGCTCTCTTCCAGAGGAAGAAATAAGTTAATGCAATGTTTTAATTAATTTTAATAACAATCCTGTGGCATTAGAACAGATACGTTCTCAAATTAATTATAATGGTCACTACAAATTGCGCAAAAGATCCTCACATCTTCAAAAATGTTCCCTTTTATTTACTAAAGATTTAATTTTAAAAACAGATTTTATTTTTAAAAATATCTCTATCATCAATATTAAAAATCTAGAAAGATAAATAGTTAAAACTTTGCTATTTTTGAAAATACAGAGTTTCAAACCAAAATGGGATCTGCGCCATTTTTATAAACCTATTTTACTTTATTCCAAACAAAAAATTGAAGAAAAAATTGGAACAGCGTTTGAGATAAATTGTTTACCTATTTGCTTAAAATTGCTTTTATTTAATAGAAAATTACACGAACTTCTTTTCTTTTCAAAAAATTGTTCAGGATCTTATTTATAGATCTAATTTTGAAGAACAGATTTCATTGAGGAAAAATCTCTATAATAGTCTGTTGTTAAAGAAACTTTTACCATTTTCCGAAATACATAGTTCAACGAACATGGGACCAGAGCCTTTTCATAAGCCAATTTAATTTAATTTATTTTTATTAACAAACAGTAAACATTATGTGTCGAATGGGAGGGAGAGTATAAATTTGTTTCCTGGAGCTTCAAAATCCGTTCACCATCCTTTTACTGTACATATTTGAATGATGAAAAAAAGTACCCACAAAGCGAGGCATGGAAAAAAGCGAGCGATGAAAAAAATACCAACAAACATTTTAATACTAAAAATGATCGCTCTCGAGGAACAGAAAACGTATTTGCATCAGCAAACGAACTATAATATGATAGAATTATTAACACACGCATGGCTCTACTACTTCCACAACTTGCAAAAGGAGATCTCAACAAAACATGTGCAAAGAGAATCTACATTTGTGTTCCGAAGCAAAAAATCTGAACATTTACTCATGGGATCGGGGAAACTGATCGAAAAACCCGATTGAGATGGAAGTCATTGAGCCAGTAGCTGTAGAACATTACTTGTTACAGGCATATTTAGCCTTTTAAAATTGTACAGCACAAATGTTAACGGATTAATTAAATATAATTGATAAAATAAATATGATTTTCCTTTTTGATAGTCAGTGCAGTCACCGATTTTATAGAAACAGCACTTTTACGCAGAAGAAACGCTTTTATTACCCGACCAAGCAAAGTGCAGGACTGAAGAGAGAACGGTGCATCTGAGAACTACCAACGGTGACAGTTGCGTCGCACCTGAGCGCTGGGGCGGTATAGCCTGGTGCATTCATGATCCTGTGTCGCTTTCGAAAGCAGGACGTAACGAAATGACATCGCGGCGGGGTGAAACGATGCGAGGCCGCGCAAGGGGCATTGCGAACATGCAATTAAATTTTGCGACGAGGAGAAAGTTAACGGTCTCCAAATTCCAATTAAGAGAGCAAAAAACCTGCTTCTGCATACTATCTAAAATTATGAAAAATCAGAAGCAATTGTATCTCACAAGAAAAAAAAATAGAATGCAACATTTCACAAAACCACTGTACAGTCTCGTCATCTTTTTAAGAGAACTGAATACCGGTCAACCCAATGTCATTGTACTTCAAGGAAATAAGACTTCTGTTCAAAGAAATAAGGCTTTTGTTCAGTCTTCCTAATTGACTTGTGTTATGATGTTAAAATGGAATGGCTTACAAACATTTATAATTAACTTCAAATAATTCATTTTTTAATATAATTAAAATTAGTAATAGAATGTAATTATTAATAGAATGTAACATGACAGTGGCAAGAGATATTTAACCTTTCAAATTATTATTATTATTATTATTATTATTATTATTATTATTATTATTATTATTATTATTATTCGAATTACATAGTTAATATTTATATTATGCTCTTTAAAACTTTCATGTTTAAGGATTAGAAGATAAATTTAAACTATTTGTAGCTTCAAATTGTAAGTTGTGATCAAAGATATACTCATCACATTAATGTGTTGTAAAGAAAGAAAATTCATTTTTCAATGGTAAAAAAATGGTGGTTTATAATAATTTTCACAACAAAACAAACAAAAAACGCATAAGTATCAACATGCGGACGTGCTCATTATCGAAAACCCAAAATAATAACACATTTTTGCATAACACAGAAATGCTAATTAATCGCACAAATATTTTTTCTTCAGATAATTGTCCTTATTTTTAGGGACACAAAATAGTTCCATTCCTCTCACAGATATCAATATTTATAAATATTAATATAATGCAATCGCATCAACATTTCCCCATGAATATAAATGGACTATCACGCAGTATTCTCGAAGATATGATGGAATTGCAAGAGGGCTGTCTTCGGACCTTGGTACAGATCAGTGCTTCAATTTTCAGTTGCATTGAGCATACTAATAGCTCTGCCTCTTTCTTTCCGAAGCAAAACAAAGCGCATTGCTGCCCTCACTTACAGTCCTACAGACTCCGCTTGGTAGGGTTATACTTGTTTCTTAAACTTGAGTATCGATCTTAATTTTATAATGAAATCCAGCAGTGTGTTGTAACAAATGTGTTTTATATGTACTTTGTTTTATTTGAAAAATGTAAAGAAAAAATTGGAGTGTTTTTCAGAAAATGTTGAAAATATCAATCCGGCTTCATGTAAAATGCTCCCAAAATATCGGTTTCAAATTCGCAGGGACTCACGTTCTGCCACACTGATAGGGAAATTATCTCTACAGCTGAGGCGCTCCTATTGCCCATGAACGGACGAACAAATGGATCTTTTCCCTTCCAGTTTTTCGATATCAACGACCCGGACGTTGATTCGGACTTCACTACGTATTACTACATATTGCCGCAAAAATTAACCCCATATTTGGTATCAGAGTCCAATAATACGAGTTTTTCTACTCCCATTGTATAATTCTGTCATTTGATGGACTACTCTCATTGCATAATGATACTCATTACGATACAGATTTCATTATGATAAAGATTCTTGACCAATCACAGAGAAGTTTACAAACCAAGTATAGCCACTTAATTAATCATTGAGAATCGTTGTAAATGTTTTGTTCGATTTTGTACATTAAAATTGAATTTCATATTATATTATATTTATCAGTGTTAATTACTTTTATTATCAGGACTTTTTTCGTGGAATATTATTTTAAATAAATTGAATCGTAATTTTACTTTGATCCCATTTGACTAGCGCAGTGTAGTGGTAGAGGGAACATTTGACTGACGTTAAAATCAGAACACAAGTTCTTGTGTGTTATATGTTGCTGCCGTGTGTTTGTCCTTAAAAACCGGCTAATTGTTTAGTTTGAAATGTATAGAATCAGAGGATGAGTTGGCGCCTCCAGAAATAAGAGAAAAAGGAAAAATGGTGACCTCGGAATAATTGCAACTTTTGTACTCTCTCGCAGGCGGGCTGGTAAACCAAACCCACCTGCGGAAGGAATGGTAGCTCTCTGCTAGGTGGCCTTGGCTGAATACTGCATGTCAGCTGCGACGAAACGGTTCAATCTAAAAGTTTAATTTATAAAAGTCGTAGAAAAAGTACCGTATGAAACTCGATGTAATGGGTATTAATACACTCGAGTGAAGTTTACGATACTCGCTCGTACCTCGCTCGTATCGTAATATCACACTCTTGTATTAATACCCGTCATTACATCATCGTTTCATAATGTACTATTTTCTGTCAAAAAATCTCCACTTTTCGCTGCAGATTTACAAGACTTCCTTTTTTCTGCGCAA
The DNA here is from genome assembly GCA_964035755.1 of Teleogryllus oceanicus. Classification (NCBI taxonomy): domain Eukaryota; kingdom Metazoa; phylum Arthropoda; class Insecta; order Orthoptera; family Gryllidae; genus Teleogryllus; species Teleogryllus oceanicus. Next base: position 12,774,868 of record CAXIVR010000011.1, on the reverse strand, counting down.
GTACATAGTAGATGAGAAAGTAGAAAATAAGTTACGAGATTCATTTGTTTAAAGTCTTCATTGACAATGAAAATGTAGCAATCATATGTTTAATACGTGATAGCTTAAATTATTTGCTTAATAAGTGATGGCTGATGAAAGTTTCATTAAATTTTCTTTTTGTAGTAACTACTGTAAATCTTACAAATAGGATGGCAAAGTGCCTTGTGCGATCATATTTTTTCAGTGTTCGTCGTAGAAGAGCATGCCCTACTATGTTGTACACGTAGTTCAGTTACCTCGTCCAATGAAAGTGTAACTAATATACATTTAAGACATTTAATAGAAACGCCTGAGCAATAAACGGTGTCGAGAAACCTGATGACGCTTCTAGCATTTGTTATTCATTGTTGTCTTTTAGTCCGCCGACTCAGCAGGGCGCACACTCATATCACGCCTAGAATCAGCACATCGATACATCAATGTTTCGACACATCGCTAAAGAGCTTTCGATGTCTATGAAAACATCGAAGAGAAAACATCGATTTTTAAAACATCATCTTTTAATTATAGACTAATACACGTGCTATTTTCCTATCCATTTTTACGTACAGTATGAAAATCGAGATAAACTTTATTGTTTGGTTACCAGCATGTTAGTAGTATGTAAAAAGTATTATCGAATGTAAAGAATAAATTAACAATAAAGAACATTGTGTTTTGCTATCGATTTCGTATTTCACTGTCGATTCAGGCAATGACACGCCTGGCGATAACATACATTCTTAGCGCGAGCAGCTCCCAAATTTCTTCAGATTGCACAGGCGAAATGTGCAGCGTGATAAAGGGGATGACAAACAACGATATTGCTGTGGATTGCTGCTACTTTACAACGTGCTTAAACCCTTTTATTTAAAAAAATATTTTTAAAAATTAAAAATTAAAAAACATCGATGTTTTTGCAACAAAATATCGATGGGAAGAAATCATCGAAAGTAAAATATCGATGTTAATATATCGATGTTTATGGTGGAAAATATCGATGTTTTAAAAACATCGGTGTTTTTTGCTATCTCTAGTCTCTGCTGGCTGATCTTGACGCCGAGAGCAATCAGAACTGAGTGTCTATGGCTATAATAAGCACAAAATACGCCTAGTTGACGCCGTGTCTATAAAACTCCAAGAATGCAAATTATTTACAGAGCACGAAACATCTTTAAAGAAAACTTTATTTTTTCTGAGATTTAACAAAAATTTCTTCAACCATCAAAGATGAAGTGTAATTGGATACTAAAGTTTCTAAACCTTGTTAACTTTAAACCTTAATGATTCCTGATTTCTCTAAAGTTTCACTACATTCCTTCCTATTTTTCAGTCCATCACTTTCGACATACTGGCGGGTCAGTGTTCGTATTCTGGAAGAGCAAAGTAGCGAATTGTTAAAGTAATCAATTTTAAGTTTCGGAGTGGAACCGAGTCAATCAAATCATATTCCGCAACAGTAACTTCAAAGCGAAAAGAGTTCACTGGCTATGTTCCTCTTTCTCGCCCGTCAAATCACGTCCCATTACAAACCACACAGAAGAGAACTTAAACGTATTTCCTCGAGATAAAAGTGACCATTTCTGCCAGCTGGAGCTCAACTTTTTTGTTCGCGAAACCTACGACAACTTTTCTGGGTCAACAACTTCTCGACTCCTAAAAGAATCGGCTACACTCTCTCAGTCCCATTTAAAGTTGAATTAGGGGGCGCGTTCGACTCCAAATTGAAAGAACGCTACGGAAATGTACGGCTGAACTGTGAAGCATGAAATCAATAAAAAAGATGAAAGAAATTTCCACCGACGCTGCATTGTAAAAGTTAGAAAATCGTTCCAATGATTTGGAGCAGAAAGAGATATCCAGTCTGACACTGACACGTGTGAAGCTATTGGCGTTCACGGCTTAATAAAAAACCTCCTAACGCTTGCGTTTTCGTAATTCGATCACCAGTGCCCTCGAGAAATGAAAGAGGAGCGGATGAATTAAAGAGAGCACGAGAAAGCTGCAAGATGTAAGTAGCCGGAGGAGAAGAGGAAAGTGGCAGGGGGTGGAAGCGGTCGGGAGGAGGGCGGGGTAAACAAATCGTGTTAGTGATGGCCAGGGCGCAATCTGGGGGAGGGAGCGCGGCGAAGTGAGAGTAACTGCAACCGACAGGCAGCCAGCCATCTGACGCTTACCAGCCCTCCCCGCCACGCCCCGTCTCACCCCACTCTAACTCGCGTCATCCCGCCAGAATCGCATCTAAACCCACCCCATCTCACCTCCTCCCATCTCACCCCGCCCCGACCTTGCTTTAATCTCACCTCAACCCCATCCTCCCCGCCACACGTAGTCTCAACCCACCCAATCCTTCCCAGCCTGCCTCACCTCAGCCCCAACTCAGTCCCAACTCAGTCCCAATCAGTCCCAACTCAGTCCCAACTCAGTCCCAACTCAGTCCCAACTCAGTCCCAACTCAGTCCCAACTCGGTCCCAACTCGGTCCCAACTCGGTCCCAACTCGCCCAACTCGGTCCCAACTCGGTCCCAACCCAACTCGGCCCCAACTCGGTCCAACTCGGCCCCAACTCGGCTACTGCCCAACTCGGCCCCAACTCGGCTCCAACTCGGTCCCAACTCGGTCCCAACTCGGTCCCAACTCGGTCCCAACTCGGCCCCAACTCGGCCCCAACTCGGCCCCAACTCGGCCCCAACTCGGCCCCAACTCGGCCCCAACTCGGCCCCAACTCGGCCCCAACTCGGCCCCAACTCGGCCCCAACTCGGCCAACTCGGCAACTCGGCCCAACTCGCAACTGGCCCAACTCGGCCCCAACTCGGCCCCAACTCGGCCCCAACTCGGCCCCAACTCGGCCCCAACTCGGCCCCAACTCGGCCCCAACTCGGCCCCAACTCGGCCCCAACTCGGCCCCAACGCGGCCCCAACGCGGCCCCAACGCGGCCCCAACGCGGCCCCAACGCGGCCCCAACGCGGCCCCAACGCGGCCCCAACGCGGCCCCAACGCGGCCCCAACGCGGCCCCCAACGCGGCCCCAACGCACCCCAACGCACCCCAACGCACCCCCAACGCACACCCAACGCACCCCAACTCATCTCACTATGAGACACTATGCGATATTTACACTATACAATATTTATAAACCATAAGAACAGATGCAGATTTTCAGCATCAAAATCTTATTAGTTAGTAAGAACGATTGGCCTAATAGCCTTATGAGAAAAATTTAGGTCAAGGCATTCAGAGCAAAACTTGATCTTAGAAAGCGCGGGAAATCCAAGATTTAATCAATTACCCCTTATTTTTTTCTGTACGCCAATTGAGAATAATTGAATTCTTATTACGAAAATTCTGGAAAAGAATATAGGAATGCTTGGTCACACCTCTTCCTTTAAAAATTACGAAGATAGATAAGAAGTTAAAGCAATTTTAATTCAAGTACTACTAAAATTAATGTATACAAGATGTAGATGTTTTTAAACTATTTGATTTCGAAGTAAACTTACACACACAGAAAGTAGACTACATTAAAAAAATACCCCATCGCAGTATAGAAATGTTTCTACAGCTATATCATATAAAGCTCGTACCCAACACAAAAGTTAATGCGCAACACACAACTCTCATTACAGGGTTAGTAAATTAAAATGATTTATTGTCCCAAATTGGAATATACATAAACGAAATCAAATATATTAAATAATATTGTATTAAATTAATTCACTCACCATCCCTCTATTGTACTGCATTACATCAATAAATCAACATTAAACTCCATTGGCATTTAATTTATTTTGTTATGTATGTTGTTAGATACTTATATAATCCCGTCATTATATTTACCTCTCAAATACCACTACCTATTATAATGCAACAAATTAAAAATCGATGGGTTAGTGCAAACGCGTTGTGTATGTCCACTCATGGCCATTTTTTGAGTTAATATAAATTTTGAAGACCACTCATTCATACCTACTAATGTATAAAACGTTCATGTCCACATAATACGGATCACGCGTTTCTGGGTCATTTGGAAACAGAGCTTTTGTGGAATCGATTAGTCTTTTCGTGCATCCGCCCGCCGTGACAGTGGGGCCGAGTTCTGGCCACTGACCCCCGTCCGCTTCTGCCCGCGTCCGCCGTGCCCTTGCGGGCGGCTCTTGGCATCCCCCAGCGGAGCCCCTTCCGCTTCCGGCCCTCGTGCGCGTAGCCCTGCTTCGACTCCCCTCGCCGCCTCACATCGCGGGCGGCCACTCGTGCGGGGCAGCGCACGCAGCTTTCACGCCCAACTCCCACTCCTCGATTGATTGATTGATTTTTTCGTGTTTCCGGGCGCGTCAACTGCTTCAGTCATTAGTCCCGTTAGTGTAGTGCATGTTTTTTTTCTCGGGAGATGGCGGTGATTTTCCTCTCGCTGGATGGCAAGATCCGGCATCGATCTACCGTCAGCTAGTGGGGTTTCCCCCTAACCAGGACTCTCCCACCAGCGCGACACCGCCCCAGCCGGGACAAGCTCTAAACTCCCGACCGGTCTCCCGGATGTGTGGTAGTGTAGTGCATTTTAGTGTGAGTGTGTATGGGGAGAGATAGGACAAGGAAGGGGAAGAGCGGATCGCGCGCGGTCCGTGGCCTGTTTGGTAGGGTACTCCTCCGGCATTCGCCTGGTGTTGAACGGAGAAACCGCGGAAAACTACCGATCAGAGCAGCCAGCCGCTAGAATTCTGCTCCAGACTGCGACTGAATTCAACCTAGCTGAAAAGCTAGTGTCGAAAATCCTGCCGCCGTCAGGACTAGAGCCTAGGACCTCCCGGTCAGAGGCGCTGCAGAGGCATTAGTTGATGCACTGAGATACCGCTCCGGCGGATTCCGCCTAGCGGATTCGGTGGTATAACAGCCAACGTACCGGACTGTTGTACCCGAGTTTGCGGGTTCAAACCCGATCGAAGCCGTGGATTTTTAAGGGCGAAAAATTCTTCGTATGCCTTCCTTCGGAGGGGAAGTAAAGCCGGCTGTCCCATGTTAGTAGATTTACTGCATGTAAAAGATCCTCAAGCAAGCAAAATTGATATCCGCCTGTTTCGTCGCCCAAGATAATACCTCCTTTCTTCGCTAGGTGGTGAAAGGAGCGTAGCGAAATTTGCGTGGTTAGACGGAAGACCGGGCCTGATGGCCCGAGTCTCGCCACGTAAAATAAGGCATTAACTAACTACCGCTCCCGGTCCACTCCTCGAGCGTCATAGACGCGTCCCACGCGCCTCAGATGCTCTTCCAAGCGCCTCACACGCGCCTCACAGCGCCTCAAAGGCGTAGCCCACGCACACTCACACATACGCCATGCACGCATCTTTACTCGCCTCCACTCACCTCACACGCATCTCCAAGCGCCTTCACTGGCCTTACACAACACGCTCCACGTGCCTCCACGCACCTCCAAAGGCGCGTGTCACGTGCCTGTCACGCGCCTAAAAACGCCACCACGCCAAAAAAACCCCTACTGATTATAAATTTAATTAAAAGTTAAGAGTTTCCCCCCTCTACTTGAATTTTAAATTAATAATAATAGGAAATTATTTGAGTAGTATAATGTAAATATCAATAGAAAAAACCAGTAACAAGATATTTTCTGCAGATCAAATTTAAATAATGAAATCACAAATTTAAATAATCACCATCACCACAATTATACAATTTAAATAATGAAGTCAGTGAATACACAATCATCTTTTAAGGTTCTATGTGAATGTAAGAGCAGGATGAAAGATCAGCGGGCCAATATCAATCATCGAAACGAATCATCTTTACAATTTTGAAAGGATTCAAAAGAAATTAAATTTCTTCCCCGTTTCCATATTGATTTCATGCCGTGCATTATTACGTGATATTAGAAAGTCGTTTATTACATGTAATATTTACACGTTAATTACGTGATACTAGAAAGTTCGTGAAACAGAACGACATTCAAAAAAAATAAATTATCACGCTGCACAACGAGTAGCCTTCTAAACCATTCGCAAAATTACATTCTAGAACATTTGAAGCTCCTTATAAAAATGTTTCGCATCACTATAACACGGATAGAGGCGACGACGACAACGGCATATTTATTCAGTTCCTTATCGCGTTTGGAATACGAATTTCCGCCCGCGCCACCAAGGAAGGGGCCTAAGCCGCGGCCGAGATTAGATCCTCCCCTCCGAATTAAAATGGCTCCTCCCGCGAAAAGCTTGCCGCCGCGCGGGGGCGGCGGGGGCGCAGCAAATAGGATACAGGGGCGGTGGGGGCGAGGGCGCGGCCGGTCGTCAAAGGCGCACGTGAGCCGCGGCGGGACGTGCGATAGAAAAACAATTTCCCGATTGCGGCGGGAGCGCCGACGGAGACCCGCGCCTGGGACGATGACCCGGGCGCCACGGCGTGGCGGGGCGGAACGGGGCGGTGCGGAGGAGGTGGCGATGGTGGGGAGCGAACCTCTGGCAGCAGAAGGTTGATTAATTGATTGAATGATTGATTACGTGATCTGGGTCGCGTCAACTTCTAAGGTCATTTAGTCCCGTACGTGTAGCGTATTTGTTTCCCTCGGGAGGTGGCAGTGGTGCGGGGAGCGAATCTCTGGCAGCAGAAAGTTGATTGATTGATTGATTGATAACGTGATCTGGGTCGCGTCAACTGCTAAGGTCATTTAGTCCCGTAAGTGTAGCGCATTTGTTTTCCTCGGGATGTGGCGTGGTGTGGGGAGCGAACCTCTAAAAGCAAAAGATTGATTAATTATTGACTAAGTGATTTCGGGCGTGTCAACTGCTAAGGTCATTAGCCCTGTAAGTATAACGCATTTGTTTACCTCGGGAGGTGTCGGTGATTTTCCCCGGCTGGATGTGATATCCGGTGCCGACCCACCAGCCAGCTAACGGGATTTTAAACGTCCGGGTATTTCCTACCAACGGGCACCACCCCAATCGGGACAAACCCTACGATCCCGACCGGTATCTCCGAATGTGCGGTAGTGTATTTATTTATTTTATTTATTTTACCTCAAAAAATAGTTAAAACTGCGTATGACGTGCTATGGGGAAGAGTGAATTGTGTGCACATTTTCAAAATTCTGTGATCCCTACACTAAGTCATCTACTACTTAAATTTTGAAAAAAAAAAGAAAAAACGTGTAGTGAATGTGAAGGTAAGCTTGTGTAAGTAACGAGTGAGGAAAGAACATGGAAGAGGAAGGAAAGATCGTGCGCGGTCCGCGGTCCGTTTGGTATTGCTTGGGAATTCGCCTGGTGTTGTTTGGAGAAACCACAGAAAACAAGCAATCAGAGCAGTCTAGAATTCTCGTCCAGGCAGTGACAGACCTCGATCTAGCTATCTGGCGAGTGTCGAAAATCATGCCACCGTCGGGACTCGAACCTAGGACCTCCTGGTCATCGTCACTCTAGTGACATCAGTTGATGCTCTGAGCCACCTCTTCTGGTGGGTCGCAGGTGGGTATTGGTGACAGTGCTGGGAAAGACTTAGGAAAGCTAGTGAGTGTTGATTGCCATGGTGTAAGAATTTGCACCGGTAAAGCTGTGATGGTGGTAGTTTTAATGTTCATTTGGTGGTGGTGGTGATTCTGATGATGTGATATCGGAACGGCGGAAAACACGTCAGTTTGGCGGAAGTGATGATGGAGCAGTGGTGTTGCCGTAGTGTGAAGGTAGTTTGATAATAAAGCTATACTAATAAACATGGTCACTATGGTGGAGGTAAATATTAAATTCAACATTGTACTCGTAGAATGGTACGTCTGAACTTTAGAAATCCAGACGGTGACGGTGTTGAGATTGCAGTAATTGAACCCATTAGTCATTCAGCATAAGTATCACGAAAATATATAAATATAAAAATATATAAATATAAAATATAAAAATGAACACCATAGATAATATTCTAAATACAGGAAGAAATAAGAAATGGAGCAGACGTGTTATTTGTAGACAGCACAGATGCGAATACTTTACATACTATAACAGGTATGACTTATCAATTCATTTTAAATATTCTCATAAACAACAATACTATTATCTTCGATATTTCTGACGCTAAATGAATATCTGTTCTGAGTTCACGGAATGTGAAAACCTTGTATTTTAGTTACTAGTCCATTCACTGAACACGTTTATGCAAACGAATCTTAATATAATTTTTTGTTTTTTTTTATTGCTTTTGTTGGATGTACATAGGTCAGTTTTAGTATAAACTTTACATATGTTTGATTGGCCTTACTTACTAACTTACATTTAAAACTTATTTCTAAGACTTAAATCTAACATAAGGTTGAGGATGCCCTATTGGGTCCTCTATTCTGGTTCAAATTCGGAGAAGGTTTTGAGGAATATATTATAGGGGTATCTGTTTTTTATTCTGGTATGGTTCGGATTTTTAGCGAGTCTAAAGGTTGCAAGGGAAGAGATTTGAGGTAAATAATAATAAAAGTTGGTGGCTAAGTATGTGATATGATGTTCAATGAGTTCTAAGTTGAGTTCTTTGTGAAGCTGATGATTCGTGACAAACCACGGTGCATTGGTAATGGTTCTGAGAAATTGGTTCTGAATGATCTGTAATTTCTTTAGATTGGTTTTGCGGAATTTATCCAGATGGGACAAGCATACAGCAGTAGCGGTCTTAGAATGGCTTTGTATATTGCAATTGAGGAATGATATGGTAATGGACTGTTTTTATAGATTAAAGGTTTTAATTGCAGTAGTTTTATTTTAGCCTGTTTTATTTTTTCGTCTATGTGCTGTTTCCAATTTAGTTTAGTATCTAAGTTTAATCCAAGGTATTTAATAGGTTTGTTAGGGGGGTACCAGTTTAGTTTATTGTTGTTTATTGTTAGGGGGTGGGGAAGGTATAGGGTCTTAGTGTGAATATTTTTGCTGCGGTTTTGGATGAATTTAGTTGTATTTTAAGTTCGGATGCCCAGCTATCGAGTAGAGTTGAGGTATAGTTGTGTTCTATTTCTGATGTCAATGATAGAATTGCCAGAAGAAAATATTGCTGTATCGTCCGCAAATTGGGCTATGTGAATATTCGTTAATTTAGGAAGATCTGCGACGTATAAGTTGAATAGTGTGGGTGAAAGTGGTGAGCCTTGGGGGAGTCCTGCGTTAATTAGTCTAGGGTTGGAGTGATGATTATTTACGTTCACTGAAAAAGTTCTATTGTTGAGAAAGCTATTGATAATTGATTTTATGTAGTATGGGGTGCCAATTTGTTTGATCTTGTACATTAATGCTTGGTGCCATGTCCGATCAAACGCCTGAGTGATATCTATGAATACGCCTATTGTGTGATGTTTTTTTAGGAATTATTTTCGTTATGTGTAGGTAATTTTTTAATCTTTTAAGTATAATTTTCTCGAATATCTTTGATAAGGATGGTAATAGACTGATCGGACGATAGCTGTCAACGTTTGCAGGATTTTTTTTCGGTTTACAAATGGGAATAATAATAGCATGTTTCCAGGTATGCGGGAAGTAATTTGTTCTGAGACACGAATTGTAGATGTTTGTGAGGGTAGCTATTGCTGAGGCAGGTAAATGTTTTAATACGGTATTATTTATATTGTCGTGTCCGGGTGATTTTTTAAGAGGCAGTTTATTAATAATTTTTTTGATTTCAGAGGGTGAAATGTATTGTATTTTTTGGTGAGGTCCATATTCTTGTTCTGATGCTGATTTGGTTATAGTGATGTGTCCAGGATGGAAATTAGTGTTGTTGACAGTGAAAGTTGAAGCAAAATAGCTTGCTAGTTCTTCTGACTTTTGGTAGGATGTGTACGCTTTATCTGTTGTTGTGTTTATAGGAGGTATCGTGTTTTTCTTCTTAAGTATTTTCGTGTGAATTGCCACAGAGGTTGTTCTGACGCTGGCGCTGGTTAATTATGATAGTTTTGGCTATTGAAGTTAGTTATAAGTCTCTTAACGATATTTGTTAATAGGTTTAGTTCCCTCTTAAGTTCAGGTGTTCTTAATCGGTACCAAAGTCTTCTAGTTTTGTTTTTTATTGAAATTGCTTTCAATATTTCTTTGGGTAGTATTTTATGTCGGGTTGTATTTGAGCCGGGTGGAGTAGTTAATTGTGTACTTTTTAGAGTAGAGTGTATTATTTCTTTTGAGAGATGGATTGGTCTATTTCAACGGGTATTTAATGTTTTATTTGGGGTAAGGAATTTGTTACTGTTTGTTGAAGTTTGTGCCAATTAATTTTTATTGAGTTTGATTTAGGGGCGGGGGCGTGGTGCGGTATTAGTTGGTGTGTAGTAATAATTACCGGGATGTGATCAGAGCCAAGTTCGAAAGTAGGTGTAGAGTAGAATTTGATATTAGTATTTGTGATGCCTATGTCAAGGATGTCCGAATTACGAGTACGATCTTGAGGGTGGTAGGTTGGCTCGAGGGGGTGAGTATTCTTAGGTTTGAAATGTTTATTAGTTGAGCTAGGACTTTCCGTTGTGATTATTATTTTGACACCCAGCTTACGTGTTTTGAATTAAGGTCACCCAATAGCAAAGTTTTCTCGGTAGGTTGAAATAAATTAGGAAAGTTTGCATTTATAATTTTGGCTGTGGGGGGCTTATAAGCTGTTATAATTTTCCATGGTTCGCTATTTATAAATATTTGGATAGCAACAGTTTCGATTCCTGGTGTGTCGGGGAGATTAATTTGGTGGTGATAAAGATAATTTTTGACCGCGATTAGTACCCCTCCTCCTCTATTTTCCGTTCGATCTGTTCTATAAGTGCTGTAACCTGGAATAAATAGTTTATTTTTTTTATTGAGGTGTGTTTCAGTTATGCATGCTACATCAATTTTATGATGATGCAGAAAATGAATTAGTTCTGTTTTTTTATTATTGATGCTATTGGAATTCCAATTCAAGATGGATATATTATTAGTGGGTTGAGTTATTATTATTGCTTAGATAAGCGGTGACAGAATTTTGAATGGTGCTGATGATGGTAGGGATTAAAGAATTTATGAAATTAATGATGCATGAGGTGATTGAGTTGATTATTGTACTGATAATTGGATTGTTAGAGTCAGAATTATTTGGATGGGAAGAGGACTGGGAGTGGGTGGAGAATTTTGGGATTGAGAGTTTTGAGGGTTTTCATTTCTATTAGTTTTGTTGCGTTCGTTGTTTTTTCTTTCAAGGATTTCTTTAAAATAAGAGCAATTTGGATTACGTATGTCCGCTCGATGATTTCCGTTGCAGTTCGCACAGAGTGGGGTTTTAGTTTTGTTGGGGCATGTCACAGAATAATGATTTCCGGCACAAAAAGCACAATTAATAACATGATTGCAGTTATTCTTCGTGTGACCGTAATCTAAACATCTCTGACACTGCAAGGGGCCTTGAGGTTTTCGACGTCTTTCTGTTTTCACACGATGATTGCATATTTGCGTTATTGCTAAAATTGTTTCTATTGGATCACCTCCGTTAAACTCGGCGGCCACAACAGGAATTGGATTATTGTCTTTTAGTAGTCTTGTAACTTTGGTGATTGATGGGTAGCGTTGTTTTAAATCTGAGAAGATTTCGGGTTCCGTAATTGACTGATGTATGTTTTTAAATACAACTGAATACTTTTTGTTAGATGGGTCTTTAAACGAGTGAAAATTTCTCTGAGTTTGTATTAAATATTTGATTATGCTACGAAAGTCTGTAGATGTGTTGGCACTGATTTTAACTTTGTTGTTTTTTATGTCTGCTACGAAATTTTGAGTAACATTAATTTTAATTCCTTGATAAAGTTGTTAACTTGTTCGATGCGGGCTACAAATATTGGTGGGATTCTATTTGATACACTAATTTGATCTTGTTGATTTTTTAGATACTCGAACCTTGTGTCCTCGGGCATGGAGTCTTTACTAGCAAGTGGATGAAATCTGTTATTCACTAGCACGTTATATTGAAGGTCACTATCATCAGCAGATGGATCACTATAATTGCTGGATTCCGCACTTCTTTTTTTATTATTAAAATCATCAAGTTCACTGACTGACCTTTTTCTCACTGCGCCTGATGTTGAAGTTTGATGCTCCGTGCTGCTTGTAGCGCCTGTTGACTGAGCAGCCTCCGCGTTTCCTTGAGTGTTGGTCAGGGGCGGGGCCATGCCGGGTACCACGTCCATGACTTCCTCTGATGGCGGAACTTGCGGCGTCGGATTTTCCTCACCGTTGATGAAATTGTTGATGTCACTGTTGTGAAGCGTTTGCAGGGCTTGACTAATAGCATGCCCTATTGATGAGTTTGTGTCGCATGACAGACTGGTCACTACGAGCACCAGTCTTCGTTGCTACGCACTGCGGGAGCACAGTCACTCGGCACTATGTTCCCTGGTAGACGAACAAGCCGGGACTGAGCGCTAGCAAGGTAAGCACAGCGGAGCTGGGCACGTCCGCTCACCACCGCTGCTGAACGACGAATGTCTTAATATAATAACCAAGCATTTAGTATGGTTGAAAACTTGTTTCTCTCTACTTTTTTCATTCTTCGTAATGTTATTAAATTTTCATGAAAAATTTTGATGTAAAATCAATACAAAAATTCTTTTTCAAAATAATGTATGTGATTGTTCAGTGGATACGTCGAGCTTTGCGCTAAAAGCTATCAAACAAACATGAAATGTGCAGTCCAATAACGGAGGCTTTGCATGTTAAAGTCCGGACAAAGCTCTTTTCACCAGTACCAGTATTTAATGAATGGAACAGTAAGCCAAATTCCTTTGTATTTCGCTCTACATTTTTAGCTCCATGCTCTAGATCATGAAAGAGTTTGTTATTCCAAATGTATCAATTTTCGAAATATTTTAATGGGAATTAGTTACAAATAAACACATTTGGTGAAACCCAAACTATAAGATTAAACCTAAATTCAAAAAAAAATACGCAGAAGGCATTGAAAGATGTCAAACGAACCACTAAAACAATAATGAGTGGTTACAAATTACCACTCAACCATTACAGCAATAATGAGTGGTTCAACTCGACGGCTCAAAATATACCTCATCCATAAAATTGCCATTAAAATTTTAAAAAATACAAAAATATCAAAGCACTCTACTTTGCTCACTCCTACATTTTGTCCCCTTTGCTCACTCCTTTCTTTGTAACGTCACGACTATTGAAGTTAGCTGCATGTGGTACATTACTTCTGCAGAAAGTTACATAAATGAACCCAAATAAAGGTGGAACAAAAGTTATGTTTATGGCCAATATCAAAAGCTCATAAATTTATGATAAATCTTGAACGACGGAAGGGAATAGACAATTCGAGTTTTCCAAATGCCTGTTTGTCTAACTTGTACAGATGCTGAAGAGATACTACTTAGTTTACATGACTGCAGTCTACGAATCGTAACTAGGAAATGTTGCGCAATTTGACTCGTTTTCCATTCGAGAAAAAAACATAAACTGGCAATTTTAGTTCTTGAAATGACGTAGAACACAATGTTTCGTAATGAACAATCGGAGGCGTAGCGAAACATTGTCTTTAGACATATGTTGCGTTATATTTTAAGAAACTCACTCAATCAAAGAATTTTGAAGGTAATTCGGATTTCAATCATCCAGCTGCTTCATTTTATTTTCGCAGTAAATATTCCGGTTCTTTTAGGCATCGTGTCGGGTAGAAGTACCGCCCATTTACAAGAGTCGTTGTTCACGATTTTCTTTACGTCCCTCTAATATCATAACACCACCATTTGACCTCGCTTCCACACGGCCCCCGAGGGTGCGTTTTGCTCCCGTTGACGGTCACCGGGCTCCGACCGCACATGCCGCGCCTGACACCGCGCCGTCAAATGCTCCCGAGCAACGCTGGCGCTCCACTGTGCACTAACCTCATTAAACGCACGCGTTCCATGACGCGATTAAACAAATAATTCAGGAGCGCGGGAGGCGGGTGCGGGGCTGCGGATTCCTCAATAAACACGAGCGTCTACGCGGAGGACGCGCGCGGAAGGAAAGGCGGGCGGGGCGGAGGAGGGATGAGGCGGGGTAGAACGGAGTGGGGCGGGATGGGTCAGGGTGGTGTTGGACGGGGAGGGACGGTGGTGGTGGACGGGATGAGGCAGGGTGGGGTTGGGCGGGGTGAGGCGGGGTGAGGCGGGGGGGGCAGGAGAGGCGGGGTGGAGGCGGGGGGAGGCGGGGTGGGACGGGATGGGACAGGGTGGGGTTGGGCGGGGTGAGGCGGGGTGGGGCGGGATGGGGTGGCGGGGCGCGGTTGGGCGCGCGGTCGCGACTAATGAGAATGAGGTCGACATCCGCCGGTGCGGTTATGCTTCATATCAGCGCTGCTCGCACAAGCGGCGACGGAGGTTGAAGGTGTAGATGATGACAGGCTAATGTATACTAATTATTGCGGAGAAGCGGAGAGGTGTGGTTTTTGCGAGCACCAGAATGAGGAAGGTAAGTTGGATAAGCGATTGGAGATAGCTGGGGTAATAAGCGGGCGGGCAGGGGGGTGGGCAAGGAGGAAAGAAAGTTTCGGGAGACCAGGTTTGCCAGGAGGCGGGAGGGCGGCTCTATGCCTGGATCGCTGTGTAATAGACGAGCGAGCGGGAGCTTGGAAGAGGAGGGGATGCCTCGGCTCTAGAGTTTAGTTTAGTTTAGTTTAGTTAATGCCTTATTTTACGTGGCGAGACTCGGGCCATCAGGCTCGCTCTTCCGTCAAACAATGCAAATTTCGCTACGCTCCTTTCACCACCTGGCGGAGAAAGGAGGTATTATCTTGGGCGACGAAACTGGCGGATATCAATTTTGCTCAGAGGCTTTTCTTATGCTTGAGGATCTTTTACATGCAGTAAATCTACTACATGGGACAGCCGGCTTTACTTCCCCTCCGAAGGAAGGCGTACGAGGGATTTTCTCGCCCTTAAAAATCCACGGCTTCGATCGGGTTTGATCCCGCAATCTCTGGTACAAACAGTCCGGTACGCTGACTGTTATACCACCGAATCCGTAGAATGGAGTGTCGGCGAGTGGTTGGGGGCGTGAATTGCCGGGTAAGCAGACGGCCAGGAGAATAGACAGTCAGTGAGTGAGAGAGAGAGAGAGGGTGGGTGGGTGGAGTGTTGATGCCCCCGCCTGAAGCAGCCGGGAGTTCCATTTCGCCGTAGCAATGAACGCGTTACTCCACGCATCGCAGGATAATAGCAATATGCGGTGCACTGAGGACTTCGTCAGTGCACCGCATTGACATTTCGTTTTCCGTGGTTCCGTTGAGACACGGTACTCGATTTTGTGTGTACGGAAGAGTTTCTGAAGCTACATATTTTCTTTCATAAGAAGTTATTCGCTGGACATACAACGCTTCATTAATTAATTAAATTCTATTTACTAATAAGGTAAAAATTATATTAGATTTATTGAACCACTGTTTAATACAGATCAAATTTTAATTATTTGTTTAGGAAAATTGTTAATTTAAAAATCCAAAAATGTAGTTCCATAATTTGATATAAAAATTTAAATAACTAACATAATACTTATTATTAAATTTTCTTTCTAAAGTAGCAACTTTTCAACTATGTAACAAATTTAAAGATTTTGGATAAGAGGTGTACTAAAAGTATATTTCTAACGAGAGTAAGCAGTACTATTCGTTCTTGCGGCAATGATAGAAAGTGCCGAATCGGAATTTAGTAATTTGAAAGATGAAACTAGTCCACAACAAAATTTAGATTAGGCATGAATTACCTCTAATTTTGAAGTTATTGTATTGACGTTTTATCATTTCCACAAAAACTTTAATAACATTACGTATATATAAATGTAACGTATCAGATAACGCTCCTAAAAGTAGGTCCCAACAACGAAATTCATTCAGTACAATTCAAAAAAAATACTCTTGAAATTCCTATAATCGCTTATTTCGCAATTTTGTTAACTTCAAGAAGTAGAGAATTTCCCATTAGCTTTTTGGAACGAACATTGAAAATAGTTCCAAACCCAAGTTTCTTTATCTTTTTGTTGAAACTGACAGAAACTGACGACAATTTCCCATTTATTCTCACTGAAGATACAATAAAGAAGCATTTTTGCAAACATCCAAATTCCCATCTTTTAATATGTGGCACTGAATAAAGGAGTAATATCCATTTAAATCTGAAGCTCCGTCATCAATATTCACACATTAACGTCGATAGGACGCAGAGTGAGCACATTGGCCGTTAGAAAGTGACTGGCGCCGCTTCTCCATTCCGCCTTTGCACCCTCGTCCATTGACCTGCGCTGTCCGACACGGCATTCGATGGCATTAACCCTGCGGAGTAAGTACCCTCGCATGCGAAACAAAGGGCTTGAATGTTTGAAGGCGCCGCTGCGTAAATAAGTGAAGGGCGACCGAGCGGGCAGTGCTTGCCGAGGCGAGCGTCGCTGTCCCCGCCACGCCCCCACAGTCCCCGGCCGCCCACCAGCACCCACGGGCGTTGCTGATCACACACACACACGGAAACCTGCCTGTGAGGAAATACGATGCATTTCCTCACAGTTACACTGTAAATTAGTCCACTTATTGTGATAAATGTGTTAATTTTAAAAATTGCAATCCTCTTCCCCGATGATTATTGCCGATCCGATCCGTGTAACAGATGTTATTAGATAAGCGCTTAATTCTCTGGCTATTAAGGAGCGTGGTTCTTGTCCCACCATGAATATGGGTATTTGTGCTTGCTAATTCATTTTTCATAATCAACCTTCCAACTCCCATAAACGAGGCGGCGAAAAAATGGGCCTCAGAGAAATGAGGACTTTTAACTCGATTGAAAAATGGCCAAAAATATTTTTTATTATTATATTATTATTATTATTATTATTATTATTATTATTATTATTTAAGAGAAGCAAATTGCGAACAGATACTTACGATGCTTAGAAAGCATGAATTATGTAAGTCGAGAACCGGAAACTTGAAGTTAGTCATAAAAGAAAAACCTCAAATTAGGTTGAAGTTAAGGGTTTCAGAACCCGTAAATGTTTTCCGTCTCCACGATTCAATATCATAATTTGAATTGCAATTCATCCCTAACGACAGGAGCTAATCAGCCTCAGAAGCACACGGGCCAAACGGAAGTCCGCTGCGCCCAGCCGTCTGCTGTCGCGTATGGCAGGAGGCCGCGAGGTGCCGCGCTGGATAAGCCAGGCGCGAGTCCAGCCGACAGGCAGGGGGCGCCCGCGGTTCAGGGCATACATATTGCAGCGCGCGCTCCGAAGCCGGCAGGCGCCGCCTCCGCCGCCCTCCCTGCCCTGCCCTCCCTGCCCTGCCCGCCCTGCCCTGCCCTGCCCGCCCTGCCCTGCTCCTGCCCTGCCCTGCCCTGCCCTGCCCTGCCCTGCCCTGCCCTGCCCTGCCCTGCCCTGCCCTGCCCTGCCCCGCCCTGCCCCGCCCTGCCCCGCCCTGCTCCGCCCTGCTCCGCCCTGCTCCGCCCTGCTCCGCCCTGCTCCGCCCTGCTCCGCCCCCCGCCCTGCCCGCCCGCCCGCCCGCCCCGCCTAGCATCGCGCAGTCAGACTTCAATATTTGATCCGCGTCGTCGCCGCGTGCAGTTTTCACGCGGATGGGAGGAACGGGCATAGAGACAAAAAGGGGCAAAAGTAAAGGGCGGAGCAAGAGGAGGGAACGGAGAAGGGCAACTGAAAGAGAACGGAGGGGAAGGAGGGACGGTGACCACAGGGGTGGTGGCACCAGGAGTGGCGAGGACCGAGAATGGGAGGGAGAGCATGGCTGGCAGGGGAATAAGAAGGGACACGGGTAAAGGAGGGGCTGTGGTAAGGGCAGAGGCGGGAACAAGAATGTAACGACTTGCTTATGAGACGTATACCTTTATGCCTTGACCGTGAACGTCTGTAATTACACTGGTAAGTCCCTATCAGTTTCCGCGGAGATTTTCACTTACCAAAGACGACGCAACTGACAAACCTGCAATTCTTGAGAATACCTCAAACAGAAATTTTAACTTTAAGAATTTGTATTCTTTCGAATTTCAACATAACAATGTCCGACCATCTGCAATAGACCAACTTCAAATTTCCTCGTATTTTTAGTTCTTTCACTTTAACTACAGATAATAATATACCCAAAACCTTCCTCCATCTGTAGTCAACCAATTTCTTACAGCAGACTGCTTCAGTACGAGTTTTCTTCAATAATTTGTTATTATTATTAATAGACCGCACATCTGGTGTTCACATTCGACTATATTTTCTCAGTTCCCCATCAACTAGTTACCGTGACCGTAGCAACTGTTGCTGCGGATACTATTTCGTCACCTAAGGACATCTTAAATATTTACTGTTAATTTGGGAGGTCATTACGGAACAAATAGGAGGAGAAGCAAGAGGACAGGCGCTAGCAAGAGAACGGAAGGGGGAAAACTTAATCTTACGCCCTTGCAGTGTTATGCAGCTTTCCACCATTCCTCCTCCCTTCATTCCATTATCCTATTTCAGCACTACAATACTTGAGACTTCCTCTTTAGCCTCCAATATTCTTTTCGAGCAAACGGTTTCCTGGAGTTCATGAAACACTTTATTGTGTATCTAGTGTGCATGACTTAAATTGCAAATTTTTGTAAAAAGTACGAGCCGCGCTTCTCAGTTGTTACAATTACACTTCAAAAAAAATCTGAAAAATTATAAACATCCTCCGTGAACATACATAAATATTTAAACACCGCAAGAGAATACCTTTACGGATGTGCATTATATCATAGAATAATGGGGTTCACATTAAATGCAAAAATCCTTGAAATAGGAAACTTTTAATCGTCACCGACAAGCAAACGGAAGTTTCTCAATGATAAAAATATTTTTCCTGAACGGTAGATGAGATATTCAATATTTGCAAGAATATTTGAAAACCATTCCTTAAATTACTTTTTTTCTAGAAGCTGTGAATAAATAACTGTCAAGGAGCTAGATTATCGCCGTTTGATTTGCAACGCCTTATTCAAAGGGCGATTTACAAGCAAGTACGGTCCTTTGATCATGATGTTGAGAAATGCATTCAATCTCCTCGTTACACTCACCGCTATCTCCTGAATCGTCCCCGACGCAAATCCACACCCTTCTACGGCCTCTTCACCCTTCTCCACCGCCAATCCCTTCGCCGTCCTAACAGCTCACTCATTTTCTCCATACAATTAGGTTCATTTCTTCTGCACATCTCTCCCGACAAGCGCGTCCTTCTTGTAATTCGCAGCGATAGCTGGCACTTCATTAGGTACTACTTCACTCCGATCGCCAACCCTGACATAACCTCCTAGGTTCCCTTGTATCTCCAAGCTTTTCTGTTGCATCCCGAACATTTCCCGATCCGCCATCGCCCCACTGCCACCGTGCTACCGCCCCATTGCAATCTTCTTACCACCCATCTCTCGTAACCTACCTCCTCCTCCCTTTCTAATCTCCTTACCTCCTGCTCTCTCCTGCTCACAATTTTCTGAGCGTCTACGAACAGCGTCAGGACCTCCTCCAGCGCTACTCCAGCGAGGCGCTCCGGTGATATCGTCGACCCGGCGCCCGAAGTGCCCAGCGGCTGCCCGACGTGCGGCCTCGTACTGATAAGAAATTCCCCATCAATGGCGAAATAAATACAATAATTGTGAGTAGACTGAAGGATGACTTGCTAGTTACGTTGAATCTTGTATACTCTCATACATAAGGTCAATTATATACGATCTCAAAAGTGATTTTACTTCTTTTGACTGAAACTGAAGTTACTGGGAACGCCAAAATCAACTTATCCTAGTTATTACATCCTTCTAGTAATTTTGAACTTCATTTTCTATAACCAACTGGAAAACAGTTGATCGTTTAATTTTGTAAAATAGTTTGTTTAAACACTCATGGTTTTTTGAAAGAATTTTCCTTCAGAGCCTCCAGCCTCACTGAGGCACTGAATTCACACTTTAACTGCATTCTCCCACTCATCTATTATCTCTGACCCCTATTCTTCAACACACTCCACCCGTAGGCTATTTTCAGGAAGTTTCACTGACCTTGCACAAGCAGATCGCGTTACGCCGCGGCACGTGAACAGAGAATTGCAAAGGAAGAATCTCTGCGAAATGCAGAACTTCAACGTTAAATTACTTAAGTTAAATTACTTACATTTTTGTTTTGCAAATTGTAGCTTAGTTTCTTATATCTGTGAGTAGGCTAAGCCTAAAAAGCATCTTCGCCGCTATTCGCCGCATTGCTTCACCACTGTTTCCTACTTTTGAATTTGAAGGGCTTAGTATAAGAAGGGGTGAACTCAAAAATTGCCCAAAGGAGATATTTAAAATTTAGTTAATTTACATTAATCATTTTAAACTACTGGAAATTAATTATTTTTTATATGACAAATATTGTGATTTTTATCAAAAGTAACAAAGCAACTAATAGGAAACTCATAAAAAAGTAGTTTTGACGACAAAACAGAAAATTGATTTAACACTTTCATGCACTAAGCCCTTCATTTGTATTTAGCCATTATATGTCCCGTAAAGGACAATTGGCCTCGGCGCCGTTAGATCCCGGAGTTCGTAGCCGGTTATCCAACCAGGAATCCGCGATGTCTCGAATTCGCTTTACCTTCGCAACTTCACATAGTTGATAATTCGGCTAGCGACGCCGGTCGGCTAGCGGTCGCTGCCTTTTCACCATATGCCTGGATGACCTAGGGAAACCATGAAAACTCCGGTCAGGATGGCCGGCACAGGGATGGAACCCGGGGCTCCCGAATGCGAAGCCAGCTGGCTACGTTCGGAGCCACTTCTCTCGGTGTTTCCTACATGCACACCCCCAACCGCCGGCGTTGCGATTCCAGCGACATTTCCACGCCGAGCGTCCCCGCGCGTCATCACCTCTTCTCTCCCCCTGCTCCTGCCTGCTGCCTTCCACCTCCCCCAGCCGCCGCGGGCACCTCTGGCCCCAAGGCACGGCCCCAACACGTGTTGCGCCGCCCAAGGAGGAGTGCGCGCATAAATAAACTAGGCATCTGCGTGTAGACCTAATGAAACTCGAGTATTGCATGCATTTTTAACGACGCAAGTTGGCCGTGTTACCTTGTTTTCGTCTAATTACCATTAGAGTATCGCGTGCCCATCTCGAAAGTTGGCTAATGCACTGCATCAAAGGAATAAATATTTACGAGAGTTATAAATGAGCTAACGTATAGGCGTTCCCTTCCATAAACTGCAGTAATTCTACACAGCGGCAGGCGAAATGAAGCGGAAGCCGCCGCTCTCCGTGCGCGAAAATCGAGGGAGAAAGATGTAAAATGTAAGAAAAGAAGAGAGAAAAACAAAGAACAATCTCGCAAAAACTCAGAGGCTCTTGTTTTTCCCCGTTCTTTGGCGCCTGCCGCCCAAACTATGCATAACAGCGCGGGGCTCAAGGTGTTTTCGCAAACGTAAGCCGCGCCTCCCATGCAGCCAGAGCAAATTAACAAAAATTGGCTTATAGTACGAGGGTTAAAACCCATGCATATTCACAAGGTGCACTGAATAATTAAACGATCATTGCCAACACATTTTGTCACTGGGGAATAGCGGCGTCCGTAGTGCCTGTTGCGACGCGTTACACGGCTACACGGGCGCGCGGTGCGACTAAATGCAGCGCCCTCCCGCCGGACTTCACGTACCACTCGCCACCCTCCCTCCCTCCCCCGTTCCACCCTTGGGCCGCGGAAGGCTTCCCTGCCACGAGTCGCACGCCAGCCCCGGCGCGTGCGGAATCGCATTACGGCACATTACCGCCCGCTGACCTAACTGTTCGCACCCTGGACCACGCCTTTCTTTGCAGTGGGCCTGAACAATGTGCGACCCGTAGCGGAGTGGCTCGAACTGGCTAGTGTTCCGCCTCCCAGTACAGATGTTGAATTGCCGCCCACTCCGAATGGAATGAATGATGCACAAAGCGTGATGGCGGTAGGATATCAACGGGATCTCCCGTGACCCGTATCTCTAGTTCTGCTCCACCATCTACATCCATATTGTTACGCCCTAACTAAAAATAATAGAATACCTGAAACGGTTTTCTTGTGTTTGGTAGCGTCGGAAGATTTTGATAGCCAAGACGTCCTTCGTTATACCTATTCAGACATCTATAGGTAGCTATAATAGTTTATGTCCTCTTTAACAGATTTTTTTTAATACATACAGGTAATGTCCTTATAAAAAATAGAAGGTTTCATAAGTTGTTCTCTTTCACCAAATGACTCCAAATAAATCACACAACATGCAACAAATGCTAGAGTCCTATTTGTACCAATAATGACATTAATAACTCAACAATTAAATAATTCAAAATATATCACCTAAGATGCAGTTAATACTTGTGGCCAATTTGTACCAAAAATTACATTAACTACGTTAAGGGACGTCGCCGACCACATCATCATTAACGTTAATATTATCGTCGTATATCATAAAGTGTGATGCGACGATGATATTAATGCTCATGTTTGATATTAATGTGATGATATTAAAGCTCATGTTTGTTCACAATCTGAAGTAAGATCACACACGTTAAGGTACTATAATTACAACAATGGTTTGCCCGAAAGGTATGTGTTCTGCGACAAGCGTATAGGCTAGTCACATGCACGGGAAGAACACAAGTGGAGTCTTACTTCCGACAGCGAAGGACGTAGGACATATTGTAACGGTTTACTCCAGCTAACTGTTTCTTTTGTCAGGATCCTGAACACAACTCATACGAATACATAATATGGCGACATATTACTTCTCAGAAAGACCCAAGACCTAGCGTTCAGACCGCTCACCCTCCGTCGCAGCAGCCGAGATTCGATTCACGTCCGATCCAAGTGGAATTTGTGGTAGACAAACAGGATTTCGCGGCAGACTTTTTCGGTTTTTTTTCCGTTTATTCCCTTTCTAATTTCACTGTCTCCTCTGACTTCATGCCCATTACTCTCATCATCGTCCTCAACATTCTCAATACAAAACTTCTTATTAGAGAGCTCCGACGACGCAACGGTAGTGTCCAAATGCTGGTTGGAACTACAGCCTTTGTGCTATATTTTCGAGAAGCCATGCCGTACGATTTTAAATGAAATAAATGCAAGACGACATAAATTTACTTCCTTTTTTGACAGTGGGCCCGAACCTAGGTTGATCGGCATCGCGAATACGGGTGAATTGGCCGGAAGAAACAAGGGGAGGAGAGCGGACGCGGCATGCGGTGCAGAATCGTCCTTCAGCGAAGAGCTCGGGGCAGATGTACTACTTTCTCAAGTAAAGAATTGCTTGCACTAGCGTTATTATCACAACCAGATTATCTGCTCCTAATCAAAAATCCTGTTCCTTCTTCTCCACACCCTGTATTCCATTGAAGCCTGAATTCATTGTTTCAAGTTTGATTGGGTTCAGATATGCACAAGCAATGAGACCATGAAAGAAAACTTTTTACCGCTTGACGTCGCTGAAGACGTAGGTGGAATATATGGTGTGCTGAAATTATATTTATTACAATGCAAGAAAATATAAAGTTTCTTATATCAAAATAGCATGTGTTGCATTAAATTGTTTTTAATGAATATTGATAAAACATTGAGAGTTTGGAACGAAGGATAAATGCTCAACTTCCCGTTTTTCAGTAGTAAGTCGTCTGTAATTATAACAAAAAATGAGAAATATTTACACAGTGAAGAACACCTAGATATTCTGTGCACCAAGATCTTATAACGGTTCCACTTGACGGTTCAATGACCCGCAAGTAGTTAGCAAGTTGAAATTAGCACAGTTCAGTCGCTTAGGCGAGCGGTGAGCTAGGGATTTCTTCTCAGGGCTCACCAATTCCTCAAGCTCCTCGCGCTTGAAGTAATCCCGATATTGTTACTCAGAGTTGATTTTAATTTATTTACATATAATTTGAGTTAAGTAATATGTAACTTGTCATAGTGTACTTCTACCACTTCTTCTCATTAATTCTCTTCACAACGCAAACATTTCATCGAGAATGAACGAATGCATGAAATAATTCATTAGCGGACGTGTGTAATTCAAGGTAGTTTCTATCAGTTCATCGCCGTGCACACTAACAAACCCCTTGAAACCCATTCTTTACTTGCACTTGAATTATTTCCTTCTCATTATTTCGCGCTACCTACCACATGTTGACTTTCCAAGTCAGGACACACCCCAGCAAGCCATTCATCTCCTGGCATCTGCTTAATGACAAGGCTTTTACGCGAGTGATTAGCATATTTGTAGGAACTAATAAAGAGCAGCCACCTTATCTCCGCGCTGCCTGGGCGCTCAGGCAACCCCTGCGCAAACAGCACCCCCTCCCACGCGTTCACATTCGCACACAGCCTGCGCGCCCCTCGTCACGCTGCTGCCGCCGCCGCCGCGCGTCGTGTTCGCCTCCGCGCCACGTGCTCTCCCCCCCCGCGCGCCCCGCCCTTGCCCCCCGCTGAGACCGCCTTGCTCTCCCGAGCCCTCCCTTCAGGCTCTGCCCGCCCACGCCCATGCAGAGACTCCTCGCCTGCGTGCCCCCCTCCGGTCCCTGGGCCCTCTGTCCTGTCCGACCACGCCGTTCACACGCCCACGCTGTCTGTCACTCAGCCACGCAACAGCCCACGCAACAGCCCATGTCACAGCCCACGCCACAGCCCACGCCACAGCCCACGCCACAGCCCACGCCACAGCCCACGCCACACCCCGTCACAGCCACGCCACAGCCCACGCCACAGCCCACGCCACAGCCCACGCCACAGCCCACGCCACAGCCCACGCCACAGCCCACGCCACAGCCCACGCCACAGCCCCACGTCACAGCCCACGCCACAGCCCACGCCACAGCCCACGCACAGCCCACGCCACAGCCCCGTCACAGCCTACGCCACAGCCCACGCCACAGCCACGCCACAGCCGCACGCCACAGCCCACGCCACAGCCCACGCCACAGCCCACGCCGACGCCCCGACACGCCCACGTCACAGCCCACGCCACAGCCCACGCCACAGCCCACGCCACAGCCCACGCCACAGCCCACGCCACAGCCCACGCCACAGCCCACGCCACAGCCCACGCCACAGCCCACGTCACAGCCCACGCCACAGCCCACGCCACAGCCCACGCCACAGCCCCCGTCACAGCCTACGCCACAGCCCACGCCACAGCCCACGCCACAGCCACGCCAGCCCACGCCACAGCCCACGCCACAGCCCACGCCACAGCCCACGCCACAGCCCACGCCACAGCCCACGTCACAGCCCACGCCACAGCCCACGCCACAGCCCACGCCACAGCCCCGTCACAGCCTACGCCACAGCCCACGCCACAGCCCACGCCACAGCCACGCCACAGCCACGCCACAGCCCACGCCACAGCCCACGCCACAGCCCACGTCACAGCCACGCCACAGCCCACGCCACAGCCCACGCCACAGCCCCCGCACAGCCTACGCCACAGCCCACGCCACAGCCACGCCACAGCCGCACGCACAGCCCACGCCACAGCCCACGCCACAGCCCACGCCACAGCCACGCACAGCCCACGCCACAGCCACGCCACAGCCACGCCACAGCCACGCCACAGCCACGCCACAGCCCACGCCACAGCCACGCCACAGCCCGTACGCCACAGCCACACGCCACAGCCCACGCACAGCCCACGCCACGACGCCACAGCCCACGCCACAGCCACGCCACAGCCCACGCACGCCCACGCCACAGCCACGCCACAGCCCACGCCACAGCCCACGCCACAGCCCACGCACCACGCCCACGCCAGCCCGCCCACGCCACAGCCCACGCCACGCAGCCACGCCACAGCCCCGCCACAGCCCAGCCACAGCCCGCCACGCAGCCCACGCCACAGCCACGCCACAGCCCACGCCACAGCCCACGCACAGCCACGCCACAGCACGCCCAGCCCCGCCACAGCCCACGCCACAGCCGCCACGCCACAGCCCACGCCACAGACGCCACGCCACGCCACCCCCGCCACAGCCCACGCCACAGCCCACGCCACCAGCCCACGCCACAGCCACGCACGCCACGCACGCCACGCCTCTTCCCCCATCCCCTCCCGCCGTCCGTCAGAGACTGCCTGACTCTCCAGACCCTCTCGCCCGTCGCTGCCACGCCGTTGCCCACGCTGTCCGTCGCTCAGCCACGCCCCAGCACACGCGCCTCGCCCCTGCCCACGTTCCCGGAGAGACAGCCTGGGTCCACCCTCCCTTCTGTCTCTGCCACGCCCACGCCGCCTATCGCACCGCCACGCCCCCAGCAGAGGCTTCCGCGCTCTTCGATCTGCCACGCCATTGCCCACGCTCACCCTACCCGCTGCGTGGCTGCCATATGCTCAACCACGCCTGCACTCCCCGCCGAGACTGAATCACTATCCATTTTCTGCCATGCCATCGCTCAGCCCCACTCTGCTGGTCGCGATTTCACGCCCGGAGCGTCATAAGCCACAACGCACCATTCCACGCCCGTCGCCTTCACTTCTCGTTTTCCGATCTGCCGCGGTATCCATCTCATCCGCTCCATGGCTAAAATACGCTCTCTCTCGCAGTACCACCAGCAGAGACCCTCCCGCGCTCCTTCCTAAGGCCAAATACTGTCAGCCGCACCGCTGAGATGTCCGCTCTGCCGTACTACGCCCATGGCCCCATCCTCATTGCTCCTCTCGGCACTATCCACCGTAAAATCTCTAACACCTATCTCCAGCCAAACACTCAACCAAGCCACTCAACACCATCAACTTCTCATCCATTTCCACTTCGCTTGCTTCTCGTAGTCGCGTCACAGCCTTGTCGTTCTCCACATAACCACTCCATTGCCAATCACTCAGGACACAGATGATTGTTGGTGTAATGGTCCGTCAGTTCGTCTTTACTTCTGGGTATTGCGATCGATAAATGTATAGTTCGAGGACCAAAGGCACGATTTCTCACGTTTCTCACGTTTACCCTAACTCTCATCCCACCTTAGCAAAATCATTGTTCACGTCATATTTGCGTCACCATTCAATCCATCAAAAACCTTCATCCCTGATGTGTCCGAAAAGGTAGGTTCTGGTTACCAGACTACATGTACTTGCCCTGTTGCTCATGCCCCAAGCTCTCTCAAAATCTACGTTGATAGCACCAGCCGTCTCGCACTTGCTTTAGCATCACCTTTTACTGTTTTCCAATGTGGTCCATGGCGCTCCTACACTCGACCACAGTATCCCGTGTATCACGTACTATTTTCCATTCACAAGTACCGCGCCCACTCCCACTTCTTGCCACACACTCTCCACCCCACACCTCAAGCCACCGACCCCGTTCCTTATGCCCACCATACGGTCACTTCGGTATCTGTTCCTCCTCGCCTATTTCCATCCACTCGGCCGCCTTTCGCCATATCTTTCCCCTCCGCCGCCCCATCGCCCACAGCGGATCGCTTCGCTCCCCTCCGACCCTGCGCCATGCGCCAATCCCCGCTATGCGCTTCTCTCCGCTTCCGCCACGAAGCCGGCGAGCCGGCGCCATCATCCCCAACAGCGCGAGGGCGTCGCCCGAAGACACGCAACTGGCCGGCGGTAATGGACAATTGCTGCTCTTAATCGCGTGTAATTAACGGGGGAGTGGAGCGGGGCTTCCAGTTAAGCCGTGCCGCCGAAGCCCCCCTCCGCCCTCCCGGCTTCGCCACCGCCGCCATCGCCACCGCCGCCTCACCATCCGCCCTCACCGCTGCAACCGCCATCACTGCCCAAACCGCCACCCCCCCCCCCCCCCACCCCCACCATCATCACCATACCGCCACCGCCAACTGCTCCCCTCGCCGGCGCGCGGGCTTCCGCCCAGCAGCTTCAACGCGGCGGCGGCAGCGGCCAAAGAGTTAACGCCGAAAAGCGCGGCTGAGCGGCAACGCAACGGCCACTCTCCCCTCGCGCCCGTCCCCCGCGGCCGGCTGCGCGCCGCCTCCTCCTCGTGAAACCCCGCCCGCCCGCCCGCACATCCAGCGCCCTCGGTGCCCTCCCGCGCGCGCTCTGCCGGGGCTTTCATGTCTCGCCTCTTCCACGCGGCTACGCGCCGTCAAACAGCCCCTCGCCCCTCTTATCCCGTACTATCTTCAATTAACTGATCGCTTGCAATTGTTCAACTTTGCCGAATCGCATGTATCAGGGGAATTACATCCAATCCTATGGGTACACTCAGTCGTAATATAAATATTGAACGTAGATTCGCCATGCTGCTTCCACACATTACTGGTTCATCCCCTTGTTGTCTGTAAATTTCTTTTCACATACGTTTCCCAGTCTTCTTGCTAGTATATGGTATGGCTCCTTCCATTAACAATATTCTTTCTGCCTACGCTTATCTTGGTCCTTGCGTCACATCTCGCTTCACGACATTCTACTTCTTTCTCTTCTTTTGGTCTTTTTCTTCCCCTAGTTCGCTGGGGCTCAAACGATTTCCCCCACATCGGGAGGACAGTCTGTACCTTCCCTCTCCCCACGTTTTGCCGTCATTTACGCCCCAAGCCTTCTCTTCGCCTCGGTAGGCACCCTCGCTCCACCTGCCCCGCCCGATCGCGTCCTCGCCCCGGCGGCGGCGGCCGCGCGATGCAAAGGCCTCGTAAGCCGCGGGAGCAACCCGCGTAGGACACGCGGCGCGCGCAATATCCGGGCGGGGGAACAGGGCGCGGCGCGGATATCCACAAGAAAATCCTTTCAGCGCAACTACGCGCGCGCGCCGCCGGCCGATAGCATCGCAACGAACGCTCGCTCCCGCACCGCACCCTTCGCGCGGCCCTCCCCCGCCGCCGCCTGCGCCGTTACCGGCCCTGCCTCTCCCTTCAATTCCCCGCCCCTACGCTAGCATCATCTAACCCTGGTCTGAAGCTTCCTCCGCACACACGCCCCCACACACGCTCCTACCCTCCCACACTCACCCCCACCGCTCCCCACACACTCCCCACACCTCCCCACACCGCTCCCCACCCGCTCCCCCACCACCACGCTCCCACACACGCCCCCCACACACGCCCCCACACTCCACACACGCTCCCCACACCGCTCCCCACACACCTGCCCCACTACACGCCCACACACCGCTCCCACACACACACCCCACACACTCCCACACACGCCCCACACACACACGCTTCCCCACACACACCTCCCACCACCTCCCACACACGTCCCACATCACACACGCTCCCCACCTCCACACGCTCCCCACATCCCCGCTCCCCACCACACATGCTCCCACACACCTCCACACACCCCCACACCTCCCCACCACACACACACACACGCTCCCACACACACACACGCCCTCCACACCACACGCTCCCCACACACGCTCCCCACCCACACACGCTCCCCACACACACACACACACACGCTCACCACACACACACACACACGCTCACCACACACACACACACACACACGCTCACCACACACACACACACACGCTCCACACACACACACACGCTCCACACACACACACGCTCCCCGCTCATGCTCTCCGTCCTCCAACACCACGCGCTCTCCAACCCCACCCCATATACTACCTACCCATACGCTCACATGTCCCAACAATCACATCCCGCCAACTTCGCTGTCCAGCTCCTAGACTCCCCGTCCATTCCTTTCCCATCCTGTCGCCGTGTTTATGCTAGCCGACGCGTCCGTTCACGCCAAACACGGCGGATAACCGCTTAAAAGTAGGCAGAAGAAAGATCAATGTACCTACCACTCTCTTTCATTCGATACGATTTTGGGCGGCATACTGCCTGATTTTACAAAATTGGATTTTTAAGCTCTCTGTGTAATTGTACTGGGCTTTAACGTTATTAACATCGGTTTAATGTCTGTCAAAAGATAAAAGGAAACACAAATGAGAATAAAATGACAGCAATATCAACTTTGATCTTTGTGATTTCACGTTGTCACTTCATACATAAACGTCAGGAGTGTAGTTTCCCAAGTGTTGCAATTTCCGAATTCTCGTACTAAGAGCTCAACTTTCCCAATAATTAAGAAACAATTCTCGTGTTTTGATATTATAATTTTCCATAAACATTAACTTCAACTTCATTCTTGTTTAAGTTTGAAAACATTTCCAGGGAAAATGATAACATAATTATGGCTATGTCAGGTGAAACTAAAGTTACTTCCGCCTCATTTCGAGGAATCGCACTCCTACCGAGATTGGCAGTTCAAAGTATTCCACACGTAAAGCAAAGGATTTTGGAAAATTGCAAAAGTTAAAATAATACGAGAAAGTATGTTCTATTATAGTTTTTTGTTTTTGTATTAGCTATCCGCAATACTAGTTTTTTCTCTCGTAAAATCATATTTTCCCTTTGCAGCAATACAATAGTTTCTGTATACTACGTAAATATAAAGTTCTTACTTAGAATAGAAGAAGGTGAAATTTAGCTCGTATACAAAATTGAAATAAAAATTGTAATATCCCAAGGTAATATCCACCCTAGATTTAATGTACGATTATGGAAATTACATAGTATTTAAAGGAAGAAAGTGGCGGTTTTAGAGCGCAGAATTGCGCTCTCTTAAAATGTTTGCATGTTCCACTAGAAGCAAATAGAACGGATATTCAAAGAAAAATATTTTGTTTTAAGAAACGAATTTGAGCTCAGAATCGTTTTGTAAAATATATTTTAAAAACAATGCAAGGTATGTAAAACATGTATATGTTAAGACTTCCAAATAGTTATTGGCCACTTTTGAGAGAGCAGTAAAGATGAAATCTGAAATGCTGACTGTCGTATCATACAGGGACAAGCAATCCTAGTACCTGGGTTATAATAATTATGTTGTCAGCACATGCAAGCATTAGAATCTGTTTGTAAACACTAAAAATATCAAGCACGATATTATACATCGCCTGCTTGCCTTTAAATTCTCGCATTCTCTCTCTACATCTACGGTCGTTGTTTTTGGAGAAAAATAAACAATCTCCAAGACCCGAGAGTCAAATTTGTACGAGCTTAGACTGTTTTTGCTTTTTATCTATTTACGGTCGCTTTTCTACTACTAATGACATACAGCGATCACTTAAGTAAAATTGGTTTTGTATCTTTGCGGGTAACGGTAACCGCAGCGCATCTCCATGCCTCGGGCGGGATTCGAGCGCGCGACCCGTCAGGCACAAGGCAGCTACGACCCTGCAGTCTTACCAACCTCAGCTATCCAGGGCAACTAGCTTAGACTGTATTTGTGACAAGGAGAGGTAATTGCTCATTAGATGTTAGGCGCAAAATTTAAATACAATGCGAAAGCAATGTGCTAACATTGTTCCTCGCCCCAGTTAAGGACCTAACCGGACTCCAATTGGCGAGACGGATGTCTTGTGGAATAAAGTGCTCGAAGCGTCGAGGCAGGGACGAGTGACGTCACACTTCCATTCAGGTTGCTGTTTTTCTTTGGAACATTTAAACATAGGGAGAAAAACAAAAAAGAGGAGCAACGATTAAGATATAATCGAAATACAGATGTTTGCAATGCACCAACCCAACCATTGCGAATTCAAACTCAAAACCGACAGCTAGGTCGAATTCAGTCGCTGTCGGGAGCTGCTCTGATCGGTAGTTTTCCGTGGTTTCTCCGATCAACACTAGGCGAATGCCGGAGCAGTACTCTAACAAACGGGCCACGGACCGCGCGCGATCTGTCCTTCCTCTTCCTTGTCCTATCCTCTACCCTTACTCACTCACACTAACATGCACTACACTGCCACATATTCCGGGAGACCTGTCGGGAGCTTAGAGCTTGTCCCGTCTGGGGCGGTGCCCGGGTGGTGGGAGAGTCCTGGTTAGGGGGAAGCCCCACTAGCCAACGGTAGGTCGGCGCCGGATCTCGCCATCCAGCGGGGGAAGATCACCGCCATCTCCCGAGAAAGAAAACATGCACTACACTAACGGGACTAATGACCAGAGCAGTTGACGCGCCCGGAAACATGAATAAATCAATCAATCAAAAACCGACATGTCGTAGGAAAATGACATGCTCGTAATGAACAAATTATATTTCACAGGACTCAATATTTCCAAACTTTTTGGGAAACCAACATCTACAAAATATCAATTATGAAACCAAACGCTTTGAAATATCGGAGTATTGCGGGAGAGAGAATAAAAACAATGAAACCTTCGTCTGAAGATCGAGTGAGATATCTGCAAAAGGAAACCCCAACAGAACTATTGTCCTGCCAAATGTTGGCGAAATATAGCGTTTTACAATGACTAGTCGTCGTGAACACGACCATTTAGAGTCTTGTTAATAGCCGTGCTGAAAGTAGGTTTGAAATACCTAATGATATCAAGTAGATTATTGAATTTTGCACGTATGCCTATTTTTAAGAGTAGGACGATGATGTGAATCGGATAGAGCAAAACAAGAGGAACTTCCAATGTGAAAAGATTGTATTCCTA
Organism: Teleogryllus oceanicus; assembly: GCA_964035755.1. Lineage (NCBI taxonomy): Eukaryota > Metazoa > Arthropoda > Insecta > Orthoptera > Gryllidae > Teleogryllus > Teleogryllus oceanicus. Next base: position 12,742,410 of record CAXIVR010000011.1, on the reverse strand, counting down.
CAAAAAACTACCATGCTACACGACTGTATTACTACACCCTGGAATTCTTTCCACTGTCCGAGTAGTATAACAGTAACCTTTCTTCCTAACTAGGAAGAACAAAACGCAGGGCCAAGTTTTCGAATTTGAGCGTTACGAAAATTGAGAGGTTGTGGTAGAATTTTAAATTCAAATGTAATCTGAGAGAATTTGAGTACATAACTACAGCGAGCGTGATTAGGGAACAAGTTTCAAAACATGACACAATTCTACAGAGCTAGGTGGGTCTGGGACAAGGTAACTTTTGTCTGCCATTAAATGAAGACTACGTCTGAGGATGCAATTATTAAATCTATAGCTTGATAACGCTAACATTCTAAGTAAAGCTGACAACTTAGTGAAAAGCCAGTTTCAAAATTATAAAAGATTCAAATGTTGCTTATATTTCAAACCCGTTACAGTAGGTACTCTTTTTTTTAATATTCACAATAAAGTCTTTCTCAATTGTAGGGACTATTTCACTCAAGTTCACGGTCACGAATTCACGGCTTGTGTCCTCACATAACCTACAATTCAAAACCAAAAAGATTTGAAAAATTTGCTATCTGCAATAACCAAAACATTTCATAGCTAGGAACGTAATAAGATAGTTCTACTTCAAAAACGACTGGTTTATAATTTTAAAAAGGTTAAGGAATTTAACTAGTCGGGTGCAGTGAAATGGAATGTGGGGCACAGTAATGTTTTGTGCAGAGCAAAGCAGTGCAGCGCAATGTAGGGCAGCGCAATGCAGTACAACATCCCAATGGCGTATAGCGCAATGCAGGCAAGCCCAATACAGTTTAGCGTTGCAATGCCTAGAGCACAATACATTTCAGGGCAATACAGTATAGGGTTGCAATGCCTAGAGCACAATCCATTAGAGTGCAATGCAGTACTCGTAATTATGAAGTGTTGCTCAACGCAATGCAATAGAGTGACGTACAATAAAAAAGTGCCGTAATTCAGTGCATCGCAAAGCAGTACAATGCAATACGTACATTTTACGGAGAACTGGATAAAAATAACGAATATTATATTTTCAAATGTATATATACTATTACTTAATTTTAATGAAGTATTAAATTAAAATAATTAATTGAAAAATTAATTATTTAGAATTAGTATTAGTCGGAGTTTCAGCCCCAACACATTTTTATCAGTCTATATGAACTACTGCATATGTTTAACTTAACCTGATATGTTATTTTCTTCATCATTGATTTAAAACATTTTATTAACTTAATTTTCTTATATTAATAATTTTTTAAATTGTGTATTTGCCTCTTACTGTGGTGTCCTGAAGATGACCGCTACACGGTCTTCTAGTGCTTTACCTGGAAAATAAAAGATACATGTCAACAACATAGCACCAAGTTCGTAGTAGCAACATTATAGTTCAGCAATATAGGGACATCATTGAAGCAGCATTGTAAAATCAATGTAACATCATTTTAACATCAATGTAACATCATTTTAACATCAATAACATCTTTTAACATCAATGTAACGTCGTTTTAACATCAATGTAACGTCATTTTAACATCAGTGTAGTCAATTGTAACATCGCTGTAACGTCAGTGTAACATCGCTGTAACGTCAGTGTAACATCGCTGTAACGTCAGTGTAACATCGCTGTAACGTCAGTGTAACATCGCTGTAACGTCAGTGTAACATCGCTGTAACGTCAGTGTAACATCGCTGTAACGTCAGTGTAACATCGCTGTAACGTCAGTGTAACATCGCTGTAACGTCATTGTAACGTCATTGTAACAACATCTTGTAAGTCATTGAAACATTGTTGAAACTTTATTGTTCCAACATGTGGGTATAATATCATTGTTGCAACATCATAGGCGTAATAGAAATACAATATCGTAGATATAATAACTGAGTGTAAGCCGAGAAAACTCCATACATCTCCATTCTTCTCGTGGAGTCAGGAGGGATTGGGGGTCGCGGGAGCAGCGCAGCGCCGCAGCTGATCTCTGGCGCCGCTGCGGGAGGGGGGCGGGGCAGGGCAGAGCAGCCTTCGCGGAAACGGCTGCAATCTCAGGGAAATCCATAACGCGAACCCCGCACGTCAGCGCAACGTGTTTGACGTTTTATGACGCGCCTCGGCTTCCCGGCCAATCAGATTCTGTGCGCGTAACTTTGATGGATTTTTCTCTAAGTATGGCATTCGTTTCGCGGAACCGGCGATCAAGGTTGTTTGGTTTATTTTTTACAAAAAAAGGTAGTGCACTGAGAATAGAGGTGGTCTGTCGTCTTTCTCTGAGGGAGCGGCGAAAGTATCCTGAAAACTTTGTATTGGTTGTTTCTTGCGGATAAGTTAAATGGGATTCCATAACAGCTGTTGAGTTCAAAAGCGGTTATAAAATGGCAAAGAGATCGATTGTTCACTTAGATGAAATACGAAATGAATGCAATAAATTCAAAAGATAAGTGAAAAGAGAAGCACTTGCTTTCAGGAATTAATTCCATTCAGGAATAAAGCTTCCCCACAATATCAAAATTGTAGATTCAATTTGTAATATATACCAAATCATTTATTATTTCTCTTCTCAAATAGACAATACACATGTTGCTAATACATTCATAAATACTGCATTTCCCTTCAGTCTTTACGTCACAATATAACTTTTAGATTGCTATAAAAAGCTTGGTTCGCTCAGTTCCAAATCAAACTCCTCATTCCGATTTTCCTGGCTTTTTAGAAAATCAGAAAATGTTAAAAACAAACAACTATAACGACTTGAAGCATCTCACAAAAATAAACAAGTCTTTTCATTGTATGATGAACTAAAAATAATTTTAGAGTGAGAATTAACACTTGATCAATTTTTTAAAATGTAATTAATTACGTGAAACAATTCGTATTTTAATTCAATTGTCTCTTCAAAGAATATTATTTAATATGCTCAAGTAGAAACACATTAATACATTTAATAACTTTAATACTACTTGTACATTAATGAATCAGTTAATCACTTCATATTATTTTCCTCTCAAATAAAATTACACTAATACAGTATATACGAGGAAGAAAATTACTTAAAGGCACCCCAGCAGTTCTGAAGCAGAACTGCAACCCCACGCGTCGTCTCCATGAACCGTTCGATTGTGAAAACTCCGCCTGCCATAAAACACGTACCCAGCCGGCGCGCCGTCACCGTGCGTTTGCGTGTTTCATTATTTCTGCCACAATCCCGTACGTCTGTTTCCATCAGCGGCTGTTGGCGCGGTTCATTCGGGCCCGCTTCCGCAGTGCCGTCACGTTTCCTGCGGAGCGCTTTGTCGGAGTACGGAGCTCCTGACAGCTGAGTACATCGCCAGGCGATTCGCTTCACCCGCCTCCGGCCCAGGCCCAGGCCCCGGCCCCGGCCTGCCCTCCCCCACCCGGAGGCTACGTCATTGTGCTCGTTCCCCCCCCCGCCATCAACCTCGGCGTTTCCTTCCGCCCCGCTGCAGCCCCAGCGCTGCTGCCACTGCCTGCGACCCCGCGACCGTTACCATCCCCTCCCCATCGCCCTGCCAATCGCTGAGCTGTAAGCAGCCCTCAATGGTGTTAGGTTCACTAGAGTTCCCCTTTCCTGTCGCCCTAGCTTTTGCTTGGCCACCCACTCACCGTTCCCTCCCCCATTGTGATGGATCACCCTTTCCACCCTGCAGAACCCTAGCTTGATCATCTACCCCCGCCGCCCATCCCTTCCTCCACCATCATCACCTCCTCCACCGACAAAGTGGCTCAGGGCATCAACTGATGACACTGCGGGCCTCTGACCCCGAGGTCCTGGTGTTCGAGTCCCCGACGTGGCGGGATTTTCGACACTAGCTTGTCAGTTACGTCAAATTCAGCCAATTTTTGGAGGAGAATTCTAGCGGCCGGATGCTCTGATCGGTAGTTTTCCATGATTTCTTCGATCAACACCTGTTAAATGCCAGAGCAGTACCCTAACAAACGGGCCATGGACCGCGCGCGATCTGTCCTTCCTCTTCCTTGTCCTATCCTTTCCCCTTACACGCACTCACTTACATTACCATGCACTACACCACCATATATCCCGGAAGACCGGTCGGGAGTTTAGAGCTTGTCCCGGCTGGGGCGATGCCCCGCGGGTGGGAGAGTCCTGGTTAGGGGGAAACTCCACTAGCTGACGGTAGGTCGACGCCGGATCTCGCCATCCAGCGAGGGGAATATCATCGCCATCTCCCGAGAGAAAAAACATGCAATACACTAACGGGACTAATGACCGAAGCAGTTGACGCGCCCGGAAACACGAAAAACTCAATCAATCAATCGGTCGATCAAAAACCATCTCTTCACTCTCGCGGCCTCGCAGCAGCCATCCCCATCGGGTTCCTCAAACCCTTGCTCACCCTCACCCTTCACAAATGCTTCGCTATCTGCAGCCCTCGTCGGCGTTGCGCTGCTGGCTGATCGCCCCGAGCAGCCCCGCCGGCGCCGCCCATTCGCGCGCCGTCCGCGTCGGTCACTCCCGGTGCCGCCGCTTTCACTCCCCGCATTGTCCCTGCCTCACGCGTGCACTCCGCGCCGCCCTCCGCCCCCAGGTTTATTCGATTTTTTTTTTCTTTCGACCTTTCCATTCGACTTTCTGGTTTGTATTTCCTCAATGGCTTCCCCTGGACTCGACACAATCCTTATTCTACAATACGCACTCTCCCCACTTTTACTTCTTTCTTCCCTTCCGTTTTATTCTCCGACGCTCTTTTGACAAACCGCATTTGTTATCCTGCTGCACTCTCAATTCCTCTTTTACAAGACTTGGTAATGCTCATTGTCTTCTGTATCTTTTCTTTTTTTATTTACAATCCCCGAGCGTGGAGCACATACGTAATTGATTCGCTTACGTTGAAATTCCGGGTTGCTTGTTTCTATTGCGAACGTTATCCTCCAATCGGAGCCTTCTTCACTCGCCGGTCAGGGTTCTGAACACCGGCGTTTCTTATCTCGGCCGCGAGAGCGTACACCTCCCCACCAGTCTCCTCGCAGGTCGCCCCCTTTGTCCGCGCGCGCCATCAGCGGCTGAAGGGTGGCTCAGTGCACGAGCGGTGCCTCGTGGGGCGGAAGCTGAGGAAGAGGTAGACGCAGAGCCAGCAGCGGAGGCGGTAGTCGTTGCAGTGTCGGCGGCGAAGACGGGCGACGGATAGCGAGACGTCCGCCCAGGCTTGAGGTGGTTTTAAAGAAAGAGGCGAAAGCGGCTCTGGCAGTGTGGTGGTGGGAGCAGTGGAGAGGGAGGAGAGTCAGGGGGGGAATGAAGGGTAAGAGGTGGAGGGTCAGGCACATGCTGCGGAGGTGTTGCTGGAGGCGACGACAGCGCGGGCAGTAGCGGGTGGAGGCACCACCGCGATCGTAATACGGTTATGAACTTTGTAAAAAGCACCTAGGGACACGAGGCAGAAGGTTGCCTGCCCTATCCCTCAGAGCCAGTCGGTCCTTCCGGGAGGAGGGAGGTGGAAACTGAAATGAACGAAGCATAGAGGGAAGAGAATCGGGATTAGTTTGTTCCGAAATGAAGATCACGAAAGATTCCGTGGTGGGATATTTAATTTCAATTTCTAATTATGTGATGGTGTTAAGAAATGCGGCTACCATGTACAAAAGCGTGTACGTGATCAGATGAAGCAAGTTTTCTTAAGCTTGAGCAGATAATTTAAGCGACCAAAATGTAGAGTATTTGTAAATACCATAGTAGTAGTAATTATCACAGCCAAAGGATCAAAGCATTGAGAAATCAGATCATCAGGGAAATCAGAGGATCAAGAATGGAATGTAAATCGAATGAACACGTTTTTCATTCATAACATTGTTATGAAAAGGGGTTGTAGTGTTTCGAAATGCTCTGGCCAATGTAGCAACTTCGTGACGAAATAACACAATGCAAGCAATGAGGGCATTTTTAGAAGTGAGTAAATGCATGAGTAAAAAGGAGTAGTTTTGTTAGAGAGTGAGTGGATGGATGAACAAAACCCCCGAAGGAAGAGAACGAAGAGAACTTCTGAATGTCGTCATTAAGAGAACTTGGTGGAGCCCGCAGCCTGCATGCTCGCTCGCCTTCCCCTCCCACACTCGCCTTCCCCCACTCATCCCTCCCCCGCCCACACTCGCCTCCCCCGCCCATACTCGCCTCCCCCGCCCACACTCGCCTCCCCCGCCCCATACTCGCCTCCCCCGCCCACCCGCCTCCCCCGCCCCCACTCGCCCACCCCACTCTTCCCTTGCCCCTCCCACACAGCCCCTCATCTACTTGCTTGTTCACTCGCCCCACCGTTAACTCCCTTCTGCCCACTCATACACACTCGCCCTCCTTTCACTCGCTCGTCCACCCACCAACCTCCCCCCTCCTCGCCATCCCGCCCTCTATCTGTCGGATGCGGAAACTCTCCCGGGCGGGGCATAAACAGAACGGGCGCTCGGGGATAAGAAGCCCGCTCACCTTGTGGACGGCTCCTCAGGGAGCGCGCGTTAAGTCGAATATTGTTTTGCTAAATCCTGCGGAACGGGCTGCAGTTACGAAAGACACATCGCGGAGGGGCGGTGCCGGGCACTCTGGAAATGCCTGGAAAATTTTAAATGGCGCCCTTACACGCGCCAGCGACCACGCCGTCGCCACCTACAACAAAAGACTGCCCGAGGCCGCCGCGCGAAAACCACCGAGAAAGTTACTAATTATTCTTTTGATGGTTTCGTCGGGTGCGAAACAGTTCAAACGCAACGCGCGTGCTATCCGACTGCGAATAATGTTGTTTTCTTGGACAATAACCGTTCGGTTCCTTCTCCGAGCAAGTAAACTGGTGGAACTCTCGTGAAAGACAAAATGTGAAACATATGTTTGTTTGTATGCGGCAAAATAATATTTATCGAATTGTGGTATCGGAAATATTGCAAAATAATGTAGGAAAATGAGATGTCGTTTTAAGGATGTGAAAGACACCATTCTCGTAAGATATACTTTACCAGTTCTCTCGTACTTTCCCTGTTCATCGGCCACAAGAAAAGCATGAGTATGTTTTTATTTTATTTTCAAGATATATTCTAGCAAAGAATGGAACAATAAAGCAATATATTTGATCTTCACTTGCAGAGGAAGGGTTTGAAAATACCTTTTCTTAATAGTTTAATACGTTCGAGAATGTGGATATCGAAATTGTAATGAAGCATTTCTGGACCCACACCGTAATGATCTCTCTCCGTTTTCTTTACGCAAATAATATATTCCCTGGATTCCATAGTAATACTTTAAGTATTGTATGTTCTTTCCAAAACTGTTTAGTCTCAGTACTGAGTCAGTTCACGTGTACTAAAGGCGTGTCAAGAAAAATGGTCTATGGAAATAAAATCACACTGATAATCAGGGTATAACATCATTTAAGAGATATCATTTCCATCAATTCAATAGATTAAGTTCACAACATAAATGAGAACGGAAACAGGAGGTCGTTATATTCCGTAACTTTACAGAAATATATCTAGACAAAATTTTGTCGAATGGAATAATTCTTCGCATTCCGTTGAAATGTCATAAGTTCTCAATGACGAAATATTCATTACTTTACTATTTTCATATAATACCATTAATTTTCTAAAAATGTTGAGTTTTCCTTGATGAAGATTAATGAAATAATTGAAAATGATTGAAAGGAAAGTCTATTGTTCAGGAACGAGAGTAGATATTGAGGTCAGAAGTGAAAATCTTGTCCACCCGGCGAAGACGTAAGACAATATTGAAGCAGGCGCTTTAAGTTACACTTCCAAGAAAGAGCCTCCAGAACACGGGTCTTCGCCGGGAGGAAGCAGCTGTCGGGCCTTTATCGCTGCGTCAACAGCGCGTGCCGATATCCGCAGCACTTAATGCATCCGCGAGCCACCTGCATGTGTCAACAGAGGGCGCGTGCGGCCGCCGGTCGCCCGTCTGGGGGAGGGGAGGGCGGAGAAGGAGAAGGGGAAGCACAGGCGAGCGTTCGAAAGGGAAGGATGGGGAAGACAGGGAGAGAAACAGACAGAAGAAGAACAGAGGGAAAACAGACCGAGGGAAAACAGAGGGAAAACAGGCAGAGGAAGAATTGAGACAGAGGAAGAATTGAGACAGAGGAAGAATAGAGACAGAGGAAGAATAGAAAAAGAAAAGGAAAGCATAATAGGGAGGAGGGAGAAGGGAATGTGCAGGACGGGAAAAGTAAGGAGGGCAAGAGCAGGACGGGGAAGAGCAGGCAATGCCCGAAAGCCAGTGACGGAGGTGCCGAAGGAAAACGGGGGCCCTGCTGAAACGAAGGAAACCCAGAAATAAGATAAAAGAAAAGAGTCTGATGGGCAAGGCAACACCGGGATCCAAAGAAAAACGAGGCTCTGCTATACTGAAAAACCAAGCGTGTTACCGAGTATGTAGTTTCGAGTCTGTAACATAGCTTTTGGAACGGGAAGCCCTGTGTTCGAGTTCCAAGAGTGACGAAATTCGACATACGTTTAACAGCTGGGTCGAGTAATGTTCTTATCATCTTAAGACTATTGACAATGGTTATCCTGTTCGACATTTTCCTTGAATTTCCCCCGATTAATTCTAGGCGGATAGTGGGGCAGTTACTTTAAAAATCGGGCCACAACTCCATGCGATCGTTCCTTTCCCAAGCCTCACCCTAGATTATGCATTTTTCGCGGGCGAAGAAGAGATCGTTCCCCACCCGATTTAAAAACTATTCTTAAGGATTTTTACAATTCCTCTAGTAACTTTTTTTTATAGATCCAATATTTGGAAATTTTCTACAACCTTAAATAATATTATTTTCCTTAGCTCCTTTAAATCGAATTACGTTTGCTGCTGATATCTCGTCAGATGGTTATTTAGTAAATGATCATTAAACAATTGAAGGGCTCTCGCACATTTCTGTGAAATTGAGTTATTAGCTTTAAATACAACTTCAAATATTATTCTATTTATTAAAATATATTATTTAAATTCAGTATGAACTTATACGTAAGTCTGCTGTGTTTAAAAGTGTTAAAGTGTACCGAATTATTTTATGAAAGTTCTAGTAAACCCCTCAATACCTCAAAACTAGGTCAATATGGGATAGACCCTTGTTTATCTGAGCCCTTCAATTAGAACGCAACGAAATTTTTAATTAATTGCATCCAAATCGTGCTTTTATTTGCTTATTGGGTATCATTTTATTGACATTTCCTAACCGACGTTATCATTAGATATACATCCTTATACTTGACAGCAGTGAACATATAATCTGAAATGCTTTAAAGAATCTATATTTACTGAGTTAACAATGCCAATATATGTTTTACAAATAATTGTTCGTCTTTCTCTCCAATTCATGTAAATAACTAAGAATTCTTTAACTTGTCGACGATGATTACCACTAGATTATTGCTTCGCTCGAGTTCTTCTAAAAAATATGTAATTTAATGTTTCTATTGTTTTGTAAATTGAACAAAATATGAATAAAAAATGTATAAAAACTATGCTCCAAGCCCATAAACAAAGAGATGGCAGTGCCTCCATCATTTAGGTAACAATGGAGACGGTCGTGGTGTAAGCAAGGAGGCAAAAGCCGGCGCCCTAATCAGGACGTCGCCTCGGCCGGAAGAGGGGAGGAGGCTGAAGCCAAGCATGGCTCTTCACAAAGGAGAGAACACTGTTTCCGTGTAGCAACTCCGCGGCAAGGTCCAGCACTTCCCAGTTCCTGTTGAACTTGACATTCGCTAGCACGCTGGGCTCCAATGAATGGCTCGAGTGACATGCTCAACTGCGTAAAATGCATGTACGACGTCCCAACAGTACAAATAATTAGACTGTTTACGAAAGTTGTGAATGGAATAATGTAGTTTCCTTATGAATACACAAGAGCTCAAAGTGTAGGTGTAAACCCTATAGAAATGTATGTATTTGACTTGTTAGTGTCGAATTAATACAAGGTTTGCCAGCTAGCAATGTTCCCGGAACTGGGCTCTTTTTCACGAATATTTTTATTCGTATTTATCATCCACGCCTGGGGGTAAGGAAGACATGAGGCGAATAAGACCTATTTCTATCACCGTTACTTGACATTTCTGTACTTTTTCTTTCGTCACACAGTTTTAGACACTGCGGCAATTTCAATTAGAAAGCTACATATTCATTTTTCCCTCGGAAGGGAATATTTACGTTTCCAGATGTCATTAAACCACTAGTGCCCGAATTTTTTTTCAGGTCTCGCGTGCTAATACTCGCGCCCGTGCGCACAATGGCACTGTGGAAGCTGTTGGGTAGAGTTTTGTAAGTTTTATCACCGTTTTGTTCGTTGCTAAATTAAACTACCACACCGCTCCAAAATACCAACCTTGGGCTATTTGACAACTTTTTCAATTAAAATAAGTAAAACCGTTCATCTTAGCAGCAAATTTTTGAAAATGCTTCATAAATCTTAGCTGTAAATTTTCGAACATACCCAGAGGCAGCAGATATTTATATACCTTAAGGATATATTTATGTTCGATTTCATTCAATAACAGAAAAAAACTAGCAGAGGATATTTCCAGATTTTTCAAAACAGCAAACATTAAACCACTCTTCTGAAAATCACTAACACTGTAGATACCGACTCAATTTGTGCAATTTCATTTGTTGAATGTTTGGTTCAATTTACTAACTTCGTTAACACCAAGAGGTGAACATTTAAATAAAATATAGCGTTTGTTATTTTATTCAAGTAATCAGAGAAAAAGGAAAGGAAAAAATAATTGGGAATTCAAATAAATTTAATCAATATCCAATCGAATGTGATGGTTCCAGAGATGTTTTATAAATGATACCTTCAATTAAAAATAATTTATGTCAATGGGTCATCAAACTTGTTTGCGTTACAGAAAATCCAATATAAATTTATGTTTTTTGCTTTTGGTTTAAACGATATTGAAACTGACATAATCCAACCAAACGTGAATCTTTATTTCATGTTGCAAATACAGTTTAAAAATCCATTTACATCAAATATTCATTTAATCATATTTCTGCTAGATCACTTTTTTACTCCCTTTTACAAATTTTATTATAAACCTTGTTATCAGCCACCCCAAACTGACATAATTTAATTCTAACAATAGAACTTTCATTACAACAATTCTGTTTAGCCTCTTGCCTTCCTCCTTACTTATTCTCTTTCCCTCAGCTTCTTTTACGTCTACCTTCTCCCTCTCCGCCCATAATTTTTCTCTCGTTCCCTCTCTTTCTTTCTTTTTTTTCTTTCTTTATTTCTTTCTCACACAAAACACATGCACCCACACGCGTGCGCGCCATCACACACTACTCTAAATAAACAAACACACTTTCCCTACCAGTTTCCTCCTCCTTCCCCGTTTGCAGCTCTTCGTCCTCTAATTTCGACACAAATCTCGTACTATTCCTCCCCACCTCATTACAACATTCCTTTGCAAATTTCCCAAACTTCTACGAACTTTCATTTGAGAACCTTTTACCGCATGCGTTTGTATTCATTTATTTCTTTTATCGGTGCCTGATTTCCGCCACCAACCGCGGAGACTTACTCCAGTTGACAATAAGCTAGACGACAATAAGCTAGACGACAACAAGCTAGACAATAAGCTAGGCAATAAGCTAGGCAATAAGCTAGGCAATAAGCTAGACAATAAGCTAGGCAATAAGTTAGACAATAAGCTAGACAATAAGCTAGGGAATAAGCTAGACAATAAGCTAAGAAGCGTAGACGTCACAGCGCTTCGACTACGCCACTGCCTCCAAGCGACACTCAACGCGTTTCGCGCGCCCCGCCCCCATCCCGCGCCACGCGCCCCCAACCTCCCACGCCCCGCGCCCGAAGCTCCGCACCCCGCGCCCCGCCGCGCCGCGCCGGACAGAAGTGGAGAGTCTTGTAGGGCGAGGCCTAAGACGAGGCGGGCCGCGCGGAGAGGCGCGCCCAGGGAGCGGCGGAGACGACGGCGAAGAGCGGCGCGAGATCGTTAGGCATCTCCCGCGCGGATAATGAGGAGCGGCGCTTGCCCCGCGCCCCTCCGCCCGCGCGCGCTGCCAAAGCGGAGCGAATTTCGCAGGCGCCTCCGATGTTGCGCAACCGCGCCTCCACCTCACGTCTCCAACATCACTTCCCGCCCCCACACAAACATTCAACCTAACACCTTTATTACTATTCATCCACACACACACACAACTATCATGCATCACACACACACACCATCATGCACCCACACACACACACACACCATCATGCAACCACACACACACACACACACACACACACACACCATCATGCAACCACACCCCACACACACCATCATGCAACCACACACACACACACACCATCATGCAACCTCACACACACACACACACACACCATCATGCAACCACACACACACACCATCATCATGCAACCACACACACACACACGCACACCATCATGCAACCACACACACACACACACACGCACCAAGACAATCATGTAGCTAATCTAAACATATCGATCGATATATTGCCTCCTCGACGATTCCATTTTCTTTCATCAGATTCTCGCACATTTCTTCGACCTTCTCTTAATTAACCTCCCTACCCAAAGTCATATCATACGCACCTGTCCTCAACAGCTTCCCACAGCAACCATTGCCTTCGTAGAATTTCCTTCCCAACAGACAACCTCCCCACTTCTTCACCCACATCAGATGCCTCTCCAGTCCCCGACACTGCATCTTCCGCGTCTCATGCCGCTCCCTCCGTCGCCGAAACCGCTTATACCGTTCCTGCTACCACAACCCGCCACCCAAATAAACGACGCCCCCCCCGCCTCCGCCACTGTTGTCGCGGTCCCTGTCACCGCCCCAGCCCCCCACATCTGCCGCTGTCGGCGCCAAGGCAGCCTGCGCGATGAAGGTAAGCGGAGGGAAGAGAGCGAGTCTCGGAGCCAAAGGGCCGTAAAACGCGCGAGCGACTTATTAGGATCCAGTTCCTTTCAACGCAAAGTGCTCCTCTCGCGCGCGCGACTTCGTTTCGCGGGAAAAGAGGTACACAAGAAAGAGGGGGGCGTGGTCTTCAGAAATTTCCGGCGAATATTAGGCATCTCGGAAATTACTGGTTGCGGAATGATCACGCTCTTTTGAGTGTTGTGCCACGTGTCGCACGCAGAGAATATCGTTATGTTAGCTATGAAATCTTGCTTTCCCCCGTGTCGCTTGAATTTTACGAACTGATCGTAAATTAGAATAGTTAAAGAAGAAACCTTTTCAGGTTTAAGTGTAGCTTAAAATTTTACTGAAAGTTGGTTTATAACAAATTCAATATTTTCAATCATATTCTTTAGAAAACGATAAACCATGCTTGTCTCAATTGCAGAAGTTACCTACGATGCCTAATTGATCTAAATAAAGATCACAACATGTATAAAATATTTGGCGATTTTTCAGCAGATATTGCGATGATACTGAAGTGGCGTGAAAACCTTACGACTTTCAATTTTGGATAATTTTGGAAATTTTTATTGATGATATTATTTTAACGTATTTTTTTATTAGTACAATCAAAATTTGAAATCTGATATATATTGACGAAAATATTTTGAACAAGTAAATGCCATCCTTTACACAAAAAGGAATCCACGTATATTTTATATACTGTTGATACTTAGGATCCCGAAACAGAGAAACAAAATTGTAAATTGTCAAAAAAACAGCAGTCATTATTTACTTACACACACGGTACAAACAATACGTAATCGTGGAGAAACTTCATAATCAATAATTTATTGAGAATACCTAATTGATGGCTCTCGAACAGGCTAAAAGGGAAAACTAGAACAATAATTCTCTGAGAAGAACTTAGGCGTCTTTGCAACCAGTTGAGAGAGGTAAATTACCCACAATATTCAAGTATTTCGCGAAACAGGCGCGCAACTTAAACTTGCAATAAGTTTCTATGTAAGCGTTAGTAAATCCAGAGGTTACTTACCAGGAGGAAAGGAATTATACTGTCGAGCTGGGGCTTAACTGACTTAACGGTAATGGAAGAAGTTCCTAACAGGGATACGATGGCGACCGCTTCACAACTTCATAGCTCTTGAAATATTTGGCTGTAAACAGAGTGACCCGCATGCCGCGGTTTTCTCCGCTCACTTAATGAAACGAGTAATTAACCACAGCAAAGAAAACATGCCGGTTTGAAAAGGAATTGTGGCGAAATGTAAAGAGAAACATTTTGTATTTCATAAGAAGGAAACGCTGAAGCGAGCGCCGAAGCGTAACATGGCCGCTAGGCGTCCTGCGCCTTGTTCCCAACCCGCGAGTCCGCCCGAGTACATAAAAGCGTGTAATTAAAGGGCGCATTATATGGGTGAGGCTAATTATATTCAGCGGGCGGAGAACATCAGGGCGCGCCACTGCGGGCAACGGCACGCGGACGACGGCAGCGCGCGCTGCGGCGACGAGGGGAAGCAGGATATGGGGAGACCCGCCTCCTGCCACGGAGTGTTGTACTTTGTGATTTCAGATCACTCTCGGAAAAATAGTCAGCCCACGGAGATAATTCTCCTGCGTGTTAAAAATGAGTAATGGTGGTGAGAAACTATCGAGATGTATCAAGGCCTGGGAAAGATTTTACGAACGATACTATTAATATTATCGAAATGACGTGATTTGATGCGACTTATCGGCGTAAAGCGTGCGTGAACTTGACGCATATGCTTTTCGCTGTTAGCCTTGCCACATTTCCTTGTCCACCTAGTTGTGCCTTCTTGTCGTCCGCGGTAAACATCGGCCTACATACGTAGGATTTGTCATGCCTACACCTACAATTAGACGAAAGATCAAATACAGAAAAGTATTTGTATGAAGGAGCATTTTAAGACATTAAGAACCGAGAGAAGAATTATTACATTTTTTTCTAAACTACATTGTTATTTGTGTTAATACAACATAATTCAACTCTATTTCGTCTTAATATAACCTTAATATAGTTAAACATAACCTACAGTATATAACCTCAGACTAAAATAACCTTTAATAAATTACGAGTTATTATTTTTATTTTCTCGCCCTCACGAAGATAGTTCGTAAAAACAAGTTACGTAATCGTGTGCCGGAAAACGCCGAATTTTCGGCAGAAAATCTGTTATTGACGGGTCCTGGTATCGGAAAAGTGAATAAATCCTGTTGTAGTGGGTAATTACTTCCTCTAAAATGTGGTGTAGTAAAAATCCATGTTTTGTGGATCCTAGATATCGGAAAATCGAATGACGGCAAAACGTCTGACAGCCATTTCTGTCTGTCCGTCTACGGTCAACGCTAGCGCCTAAACCGTTTAGCCGATTTTCTCCAAAACCTATATGCCCCGATCGATATAAATGAATTAGTTTAGTTTATTATTAAATGAATTAGTTTAGTTTATTATTATTTATTATTATTATTATTAGTTATTTATTAGTTTAGGCTATTAGTTTCAAACAGATATTTTTATTTTTGAGGGTACTTTACATGAAGACTCAAAAATATTTTCAAAATTTTCTTAAAAATGGCTCCAATATTTTGATAGAACTTTGTCCTCGGACGAAGTAAAAGACGCATAAGAGAATGGTGCAGATCTTGTGTTCGTTGAAATCCCAGTGTTTTGGAAATTGCAGATGTGCATTTTTTTGGCTCCTTCCGACAACTATAATATTAAAGATACAAATATATTTCTTAATAAAATCTGTTCCTTAAAAACACATTTTTAAATAAATTCCCGTTCAATTTTTGAAAATATGAGCAGTTTTCATGTAAATTTGCGCGAAATATAGGCAATTTAAAAACATTTTAACAATTTTTTTCAAAAACCACTCTAATTTTTTCTTTAGATTTTTCCTCAGATAGAAGAAGCGAAGCTTAAAAAATGACATGTCTCATTTTCGTTGAACTCGATGAATTTTACAAATTGCAAATTTACAAAACAATACGAGTAAGTATGTGCTGTTGTAGCACCACTAGTTTTGTAAAGGGATGTAGTAAAGACTGTGAGGCATAATATCCTACAAACCTTTAACAATTCCTCCAGCGTAGATTTAGTACCAAAAAACTTTAAATATAACCTAAACTTAGCTTTGAAGCGTGTACATTCGTTGCTTCTCGAAGAAAACACCGTCAACAACGATATTCTTGTCTTCTGCGGAAAGCCCTGCGCTATTGCATGTGTCCATTGTTTCATAGATAAAATGCGGCGCCAAATCACTAGCGCTACATTCGCTATTCTAGGAGTGACACATGCGTAAAATTAACCGAAAAGAGTCATCGTATAGACGCAGCCTGTGACAGTAATTGAACGTATGGTCAACGGGCTATCTAGTATACGCTAGAAGTTGGCGAATTACTGATAAATGTTAGTTGAGATTTTACGTTAGTTGAAGAGTTTCGTTTCATAGAAATAACACCACTGAATATACAAAATCAAAGATTCAAAAAAGTGTTGCTTTAAAAAATATACTATTATAAAATAATCTTGATTCAGTTTACAAAAATAATATTTCTTCTTCCTCCATATTGGACAAAATCGTAGCCTTTGCTCGTTCATTTTGATAAAGCAGAAAGAATTCCAGTTAAATGGGTCGGTAACAAAACAATAACATAACGAGAACGAAACTGTTTTACATTTGATGTAATTACAGAACGGAAAATTTAATTTCACACAAACGTGTTTTCTAATGTAATTTCAGTCAGGTAGCACCGCAGTTTAAATGATAAAAACGAGAGCGATGAAAATACTCGTAAAATTCATATTTCTTTGTCGTACAGTACACCAAATCTCAAGTAATTAATGCATCATGTTTATTCATATCGCCACGCGTCATTCGTTTGCGAAAAATAAACGAGTGAAAAGATACACAAACCTGAAATGTTTACCTAGAGCCAAAAACATGCTTCGGACAACTCCCATAGAGCGCGGCGCGTTCCGACCCAAATTCCGACGTGGATACGCGCAGCTCTGCGAAGGGGAGGGGGTGGAGAGGGTTGGTACCAAGGACAGGGGAGATTGGAAAAGAGGGACCACAGAACGCGAGGTCCAGATGGGGAGACAAAAGAGGAAAGGCGACAATATGAGAGTAACAGAGAGATGAAGAGAGACATGGTAGGGGAAGATAGTGAAAGGGAGATGGCAGGGAGATATGGCGTGGGAAATTGTTGAGAGATGGGGAGTGGGGGAAGGGACGGGGAGAGAAGGCAGATGGCAGAGGAAGATATGGGGATTGGGGAATGTGAAGGACGGGGAGCAGGGAGTCGGGGGAAGATGACTGGGGATTGAAGAGTGGGGCGGGGAGACTGCTAGGGATACGGTGAGAAGAAGGCGTGGAGGGAGTGGAGGTCTGGGAAAACAGTTGCGGGACAAAGGCGCAAGAGGAGAGGGAAGTTGCTGGAGGGGGAAGCGGGGAAAGGAGGAAAGGGAGGCATGCAGGAAAGGGCGGGTTACCAGAGATGGATGTGGAAAAGGCGGAAAATAAGCGGAAAGGCAGCCGGGGCGGAGGTGGGCGTGGCAGGCGGGGGCAGCGCGGCTTAGCGCGTCGGCTGCCAGGAAGGAAGTCGGCAAGCCCGATGCTTCCCGACCCACATTTCACTTCCCCTCTTATCTCCGGCATCGAACGGCACACAGCAGAAGCAGCGCGGCGCCAGCGCAGGTGGGAGAGGAACGCATTAAAAATGAACGACTCCTTTCATAAGTATTTTCCTTCTCTTTGTAGCTGCACTCCGCGGGGCTCGCCCTTCCGCCGGGGGCATAAAACGCCCCGACGCCTCGCCCCGCCCCGAGACGCTCGCGCGTCGGCGACAAAATGGTGGTTGATGGTGGGGACGGCTGGGAGAGGAGGAGAAGAGAGGAATCGAAAACGTTTTAAAACGCCGCCGGGATCTGGGCTGCGATGTGCAAGAACCGAGTCGGCGACGAATCCGACTTTTCGCCTTTCGTAAGACCGAGACGCCTTCATCCTTCCCATCCTCCGTCATTTAACCACAAACAGTCCATCTTTCCATCTCGCTTGCAAAAATTCCTGCCATTCGTTGTCGTTTTCTCCTCCTTTTTATTTTTCTTCTTCTTCTGGTGACAACATTAAAGAAACGTTGTGAATACATAAATAATGTATGAATCATTTGATGGTTTATGCGACATCTGGTGATTCCCTCACCTTATTACGTTACAATTAAAAGATTCGAACTAATATTCATATCGTCGATCGGCTGAAATGACTGGGATGTACATTAATTTAATTCACCTAGCTGATTAGAATTTTCTCCCCACCCCCTTCCCAGACTCACTCCACCAAACGACAAGTACGTTCAAGTATGTTCTTAATTTGAAAGAGTTAACTTCTCTTATCTACTTCATTTTCAGATATTCCTCGTCGGCTACTCCGGACTTTTGTATTCTTCATCTCTCTCTCTCCTGTGCTTTGCATTTGCAGAACCTCATTAATAGCTCTCCTTTCATTGCCTGTCTGCACCCCTACAATTATACACCGTCCTTGCTCATGTGCAACTGCAACTATTATTGTAACATTTACTGCCACAGTAAGTGCCGTTTCGACTGCCAACGCAGATTACCTCCGTGCATTTCATTGCAGCCACAACATCCACACCAAGTTCATAGCAGCTGCCTTCCGCAGCAGCTGCCTTTGTCGCGACGCGTCGTCACCCCCGCCACTGCCATCGCCACCCTACTGAAGAAACAGTCGACCACACCCCCCCTCTGCCAATACTGCCAGCCGCTCAATCTGGATATTATTACCGTCACCGACCCCGTCGCTAGACCCGACTCTACATGGACCTCGACCCCGATATCGCCACCAGTCCAGTACTAGCCCCGCCACATCTACATCGCCCCCGCCACCCCCGCACCACGAACCCCTTGCACGAACCCTTGCACGAACCCCTTGCAACCGAATCCCTTGCACGAATCCCTTGCACGAATCCCTTGCACGAATCCCTTGCACGAATCCCTTGCACGAATCCCTTGCACAATCCCTTGCACCAACCCCTTGCACCAACCCCTTGCACCAACCCCTTGCACCAACCCTTGCACCAACCCTTGCACCGAACCCCTTGCACCAACCCCTTGCACCAACCCCTTGCACCAACCCCTTGCACCAACCCCTTGCACCAACCCCTTGCACCAACCCCTTGCACCAAACCCTGCACCAAACCCCTGCACCAACCCTGCACCAAACCCTGCACCAAACCCTGCACCAAACCCTGCACCAAACCCTGCACCAAACCCTGCACCAAACCCTGCACCAAACCCTGCACCAAACCCTGCACCCCAACCGCACCAACCCCTTCAATAACCTTCTCACTAATCCCGACACCGATACCGACACCTTATCCCCCTCCTAGACTCCAGGCCGTGTATCAGGCCGCACTAAATTCGTAATATGGCAGCTTGAAAGATTTCCTGTCGGAATAGCCAACTTATGAAACTATAACTCTGATCAAGTCTCTCGCTTTTGTTTTGTTTGTTGTCTCATTCACAATCCTCGCGCGGTCTCGAGTCTTGTCCACTGTTCAATAATACATGTTTCGTTTTTTGGTAGAATTAAAAAGAGATGTTCATCTATAAACGAATATTAACTTTGTGAATAATTATTAAGTTAATTAAGAATTATCATTATCAACTATTGCGAGCTTAAGAAGTGTTAAAAAGTGTGAAGTGCAAATGAAAAATACAACCTCAAAAGTTATCTGCGGTCATACTTCTATGTTATTAATGCTTTTGAAATGTGTGTCAACAGTTCCTTCACGTAATGGGTTTTATTGAACGCAAATAAATGCCACATTTATTGAAGTTTATTAACGTGATATACATGGTAGTTTTGAAGTGATCTAATGAATTGTCCTAACAGTCCAGTTATGTCAATATCAATGCAAATACATCCATTTAATTTATCTGTTCAATTATTCATTAGCTTTTAACAGTAAGTTCAAAAAAATAATGAAAATCATCATTAGTGTAAGTTTTCAATAACTTATCCATTGTTACCAAAGACAGTCTTTGAAAACGTGTTATCTTCAAAGGTTCAGTATTAAGTATAGACACAGATGTTGTTAGGCTTACCATTATTTTCCAGTTATAATTAAAATGAATTCAGAAAAATAATAATAAATATAATATAATTAATTTAAAACAAGAAATTAAAGGGACACTTAACAACAACAACAAATAATGAACTACTATAATATTTCAATTAATTTTTTTTTAAAGAAAACAAAGGAAAATAATAAATAAAACTCAAAAACGCCTAGTACTACTAAATAAATAAATTGAAGGATAAAACGCAAAGAACGAAGAGCACCAAAACGCAAAATGCAAATCTTTAGCAACACTCGTAAACTAACACAATTTCACTTGGATGGCTTTGAATGTTGGCGGTATCTACGGAAGTAGTTATTGTTTCATTGCAAACTTAAATTTTAAAAAATGTCCCTACCGCTTGAAGGTAATATATTCAGGGTATTTGTGTGACGGTTGGCAACAACTTTAGCCAACATAAAACGAATCGAAACTACCCTAAATCGAGTATAAATGTATATTCTCATCCGACAGTGACATTTTTCAAAAGTTGTCCCGTTAGTTCGGCATTTTAGCTGGCCAGCAGTCTAACAGCGTCACCGTCTTACCTGACCTCGACCCGAACACCGAGTCCTGACCCCGCCCCCGTCTTCATCACAGCCCCAAGTGTCATCCCCACCTCCACCAATTACCCTTCGCCCCACGTCACCGCCCCTCCTAGCCGCCGCTGTCAGACACTGCAGTCTCTCCTACTTCCACCCCCGCCACACCTCCGCTCCTCGCCAGCGCCGTCAGAACAGTGGCCACCGCCCTGCGCGAGCCACCGCAGCGCAGCGGTGCCGAATGGAGAACGCGGCGCCGAGCCGCGCCGCGCCGCGTCGGGCGATGATGGATTTCACGGGCAGAAGTTGGACGTGAAAAGCCACTCACGTTTTAAACTTAGACATCAAGGGGACTTCCCAGTGCGTAAACTAGAAGTTGAGATTCACAAGCCAAGAATATACAACTTGATCCATAAATCAACGCTTCAGAAAAGTTGCGAATAAGGATGCGAAGGTGAGTTACGAGTGAAAATAAAACGTTGCTTCTTCAGCATTGCGTTTACGATTTGGTGTTCAACCGAAAATGGAGAAAATCCCGAAAAATATAAAAAGAATCTTCGTGTAGTAGCTTCTTGAATTTTGCTTTTTGAATTAAAAGTATTTTTTCGAACAAAAGTACCCATTAGCAAAAGCATTAATATTTAAAAGGTAATACTTTGGTTTAGAACAATAAACTTCAAATACAAGTTCTTGTGATGTAGAAAATTATTCAGTCAAAGAAGAATCCTCTTAATTTTGTAATTTATTTTATTTATTGTTATTTATTTTGTAATTACACAAAGCGATACCAAAATTCATTCTTCTTACATAAAGAATTACTTTCCAGTAAGCAATTTTAAGGAGTTACAACGATTAAAATATAAGCTTTTCTATGACGAGTCGTGTTGGTAAAGTACTTCTGTCAACTTGTTTATATTTTCCCAAAACATCTCAATGCTTCATTTCTGAAAAATATTTTCTCATGAAATATTATCTTCTCTTCCGAAACATTTCGAACCCAACAATACATTTCCAAGAGCTCAAATTAACAAAAGAAGCCGCGACCGCAAATCTGCTCCCCAATGGCAAAACGAAAGCAAAGTGCTGGCGCCAATTCAGGGAGAAAAAATGTGGTAAATGAAGCCTGGAAGGGCGAGGGAGGGCAGGGGAGCGGGCTCTTTGCCCGCAGTATCATGACGCGCGCCAGCGACCGCGCAGACGGATTCCCTTTCGCCTCCGCCCTTTGGCCCTTCGCCAGGCAGCCCGCCGCCCTCCCCCTGCGCCCGCACGGCCCCGCCCTCGCTCACTCTGCCTCCACGCTCCACACAACCCTCACGTCCCCACACCCCCCTGTCCCCGCGGCCCCTCCACGTGCTCCCGCTCCCCGTCCTCCGCTCCCGTCCCCACGCCCATTGTCACCAAGCGTCCCCGTCCTCGCCCCCCCGTTCCTACGCCTCCCCGCTCCACACAACCCTCACGTCCCCAAGCGCCCTGTCCCCGGGCCCCTCTCCTGCTCCCCCGTCCTCCGCCCCTCCCACCCCATGTCACCACCCCGTCCTCACTCGTCCCCGCTCCCCATAACCCCCACTTCCTAACGCACCCCACGCGCTCCCGTCCCAGCACGACCTCGTCCCCACGCTCTTGATTTTTCGCGCTTTTCACTTCGCATGATTCAGTGTTTCAGCAACCACACAAACCCCCAACCTCCCTTTCTCCTCCTCTTTGTGTGACAAGCTTCCCACCGTCCACAACTCCTCGCAGCCTCTCGCAGTCACCCGTCGTCCTGTCCGTCACGCCAGCTCGAGTTGCCTTCCTGGCCACGCCCGCACGCAACGATTTCTCCGAATCTCTGTTCCTCTCATGAACGCTCAGTGCACTGCCCTAAACACTTCTCTTTTGCGTCAAACCTCTATTTTCAGAAGCAGGGGTTCCATCAAACTACACACTAACCACTCTTTGCCACAGCTAAGAGAATCCTTCCCTTGGTTGCCATTTTTCACAAAGAAGCAGATGTTTCTCTTGCATTTCTAAACTCCATGACTTTATAACCTCTCATCAGATTAAAATGAGTCACTTTTCAGACATTCTCTTGTAGCTTCACGATGGCTATCCATCGCTTTTAAGTTACTCCATCTTCTTTACCATTTCCGAACTCATGGGCTTTGACTTTCCTGTGGCGTAGGTATGTGTGTGTCTGTCACTTTACCTCAGTTTGCAGCATTTCTCATTAAACTGTACGAAAATACGAGTATATTCGAAGGTAATTTTAGAGTATTTAACATTCGATTACCCATGCCAGATATGTATGTTATTTAACTTTGTGTTCGTAAAAATTGTCAATATGACATTCCTGGAAATAATGAATAACAATTTCCGAAGAACGGTGATGTCCCTCAGCTGATGCCCGTATTACCCCACACGTGACCGATTCAAATTTTAATCCTATTTTTTAGGAAATTGAATAATGAAAAGGCCGTGTGATATCAATGTCATATTGCAAATTATAATACGATGCAGTTAATGCTAGAGTGAATGTCCAGTGAAATCCTACTGAGATTTTTGACCAGTTAATGCCTGATCGAGTTATTACGCATTTTTGTATAAAAATACCGAAAGTTGTAAAACATGTAAAGCTTTTCGTGCAATCCTATTAAAACCAGTGCTGGTTACATGAGCTATGTACTTCTTCCTGAAGAAAACGCCACACGAAAAAGTTCTCCCGCCTCTCTTAACAGAGACTTAAAAAAATATCATGTATACTACTATGAAATCTTAGAGTTACTATATCCTCTTGCAAAATCATTTCGAAATGCCGAAAATTTCATTTTTCATTCTACAACATTCAAGGGTATAATGACCTCTGGGTGCACCAAATGTCAAAAAGACAGAAAGTTGCCGGGGGCAGGAGGACAGCGGGAGTGGCAGGGATGAGAAGGTAACGTCAGAGAGGCGGGGTAGAAAGGTCGGTGGCGTAAGGGAGAGGGGGGCGGGGCGGAAGCGGACGACGGACGACAGCATCGCCTGAGTTCACGTCGTTTCTCAGCGACACGGCTGCGTGGCGGGGCTCCATACCTCAGACGCGAACCTTCCATGTTTCATGCAGACTTGCGCGCGATAAATAAGAGTCCGGCCCGCTCGCGGCGCAAATGTCTTCTGGAAGTGTTAACAAGTCACTCGCGGGGCGGAGCGGAAACTTATTATGCGAAGAAGTGCATCAAGAGTGTGGAAATAATAGAGGTCGGTTTCGATCTGTTTCACCACCAAACTAAGTAGATGAAAATGATTATCTTACACATTACCTTGCGCTGAGATACGCAGTAGCGTTATCAAGAACGTAATAATATTCGCATTGAGGCCTTAAACTATAAACAAGAGTAACGTTTGAAACTACTTTGTTTCCGTCACGTAATTTAATTATTAATAGATTTCAGTGGCTGCAATCTGCGGAATGGTAGAACGAATAGGTTACGAAGCTATCGAAATCGACCAATCATCAAAACTAGAGTAAAATGTCCATTGTTTGCATTTACTTTATTTCAAAACACCACACCAATTGATATGTAAAAAAATTATTGTTTATTATGGTTCACTCATTTTCCACTGATGGCTTGAGAGAAAGTGTAAAGAAATATTGATAATCGTTTTACATGTTCATTTACTCACAAGGATGGTTTTTAGTTTGTACGGAATTTCTCAATTTTCGTGTCATGTAGATATGTTTATGAAACATATCTACATTACAATATATATTATGATACGTAGTGAATCACGTTTCATTTTTGCGCTTATGAAATGACTGTACAGTCAATTTGTATTACAAGCAAATTAACTTGTGGGAAAAGTATATTAGGTCGAAAAATTTACGTCAATCATATGTTAACGCGAAATATATTTTTGTCTTTATTCATTTTTAAGAAATGAAAGAATCGTTCAGCACAGGAAAGGCATATTTGTCACTATCTCACGTCGATCGTGAGCTAGGATCACTGGAGACCTCGTAAAGCCAACGAAATATTCCTTATTCCGATATAAACACGGCGTAGTGTCGTATGACACGACACGGCCACACAAGCTAGTGAAAGGGTAATAATCGTTATAGCGTCAAATATAGCTCCTTGGCACGGAATCTTACCATAAAATTCAATACGCGACTCCAGCAACATTATTGGTTTGAAGTTCACTTTGAGAGTCGAAAATCAATTTCTAGCAAAAAATATACAAGTTGCTGAAACTTCACTACATATTCCCTAAATGCCAACGACAAAGACAAAAGAGAAATTCAGTACAGAGAGTAGTGTGATCACTTTCATAATTGAAAACTATTTGAAACATAATCATTTACCTCTAACAGTTCAAATAGGCCTGAGGCATCAATTTGGCCCCTGGAGCTACTACCGGACTGTATGCTCCACAACGATATTCCCGATATGAAGCGATTTCGATAACCAAGTATAACTTGTGCGACGCCATGCTTTCAAAATTCACTTCAGAATACTGTAATGATGAATGGTCGTGGTGGTTAGAAATCTTATTGCTTTGGGCTCAAGGGTCGCAACTTTGAATTGCACCCTAGACACAGACATCTGTTTTTCATTTGTGTTGAATCGCTGAGGGCTTCGTGTTCTGCTGATCTCAAAGCTTTGGTTCACTGTCAGAAATTTCTGCATTGATTTTAATTTAAGAAATAAATTTAATGTACAGGTACATTAATCTCCCTTTAATGTACAGGTACACTAATCTCCCTTTAATGTACAAGGTATATTAAAATTAATGCACACTCGTACATTACATTTACATTAAATTTAATGTAATTTCTGACTGTGCGTATGATACGCTCCAGAAGGGTATTAACCTGACATCGACTGCAAATCCCTCAGAAACAATACAAATATAACTTCGCAAAAAATCTGAAGGGCTGCACACCATTAAAACTCTTCAGATTTTCCTTCAATGTCATTTTAGTGATAAAAACAAAGAAGAAAAATTCACTAACGAAAGTAGTAGTGACACTTCCGTGATGTAGAACAATTTCAAACTGAATCCTATTCCATTAACTCCCCCTAAGAACTTGGGAAATCAATTTCACATCGGGATATACACTCGGGCTGGCTCGTTTGCCCCTCGGAGTATCCACATCACAAGAGACATCTACAACGCCACTCCTTCAAAAATCAGTTCGGAATACAAGAATCATTGTGAAAAAATCTTATCCTTTGCAAAAACATCCCATTATCGGTAATTCCCGTCCTAGACAAAGACAAAATGAGGCACTCAGTATGCAAAGTAGTAAGTGTCACTTCCGCCGCTCAAAACTATTTGGAACTCAATTTCCCCCAACGAGGGGGCATATGGGGATGCGAAATCAATTTAAGCTGAGATGCTGACTTCGGGCGTTTGGGTCGCGGGCGGAGGGGCTCCCGCGTCAAATGCGAAGGCGCAAGCGCTGGTGCGGGCTAGGGTGAGAGGGAGGACGCTGGCGGGGGCGCTGGCGGGGGCGTTGGCGGGGGCGCTGGCGGGGGCTGGCGGGGGCGGGGGCGGGGCTGGGGCGTGCCGCGTTCCCAAAAACAGGCGGCACGGGGGCGCCGAGCTCCCCCGGCGCGCTTCCCCTCCATTTGCGCGCCCCGCGCGGGATGCAGCGCGCTCTATGGCGCGGAACGGAATCTCGCGCGGTAAGGGCGGCCTGGGAAGTGGAGGGGGCGATGTGCGCAGCGCACCCCCCAACACCGACCACGCGCCGCTCGAAAGCAGGGCTGCTCAAGTGGGCGGCCTGCTCGGCGTGGCCTAGCCCAACGCTTATCGCGGGCCTCCTCTGTTACAAGCTGTTTGTGGAGACCAAAAAAGGAGAGGGAAGGGGACGCTCGGGCGCGATTGGCTCTAGTCTAGTATAGGGACCTCCATGGGCACACCGCAGAGGTCCAGAGGTTCACCGCAGGCAGACTGCTCCCAGTTCTATTTCAGCAGCCCTGCTCTAAGGGTCCGTCAGAATGTGTTTTCTGGCGAATTTGCGCTCAGATTGATTGATTGATTTTTTCGTGTTTCCGGCTGCTTTGGTCATTAGTCCCGTTAGTGTAATGCATGTTTTCCCCGGGAGATGGCGGTGATCTTCCCTCACTGGATGGCGAGATCCGGCGCCGATCTACCGTCGGCTAGTAGGGTTTCCCCCTAACCAGGACTCTCCCACCAGCGGGGCACCGCCCCAGCAGGGACAAGCTTTAAGCTCCCGCCCGGTCTCCCGACATATGTGGTAGTGTAGTGCATCTTAGTGTAAGTGTGTGTGTGTGTAAGGGGAGAGGATAGGACAAGGAAGAGGAAGGACAGATCGCGCGCGGTCCGTGGCCCGTTGTTCGGGTACTGCTCCGGTATTCGCCTGGGGTTAATCGGAGAAACCACGGAAAACTACCGATCAGAGCAGCCGGTCGCTAGAATTCTCCTCTAGACAGCGACTGAATTCGACCTAGCTGAAAAGCTAGTGTCGAAAATCCTGTCGCCATCAGGAATCGAACATAGGACCTCCCGGTCAGAGGCGCTGCAGTGACATCAGTTGATGCACCGATCTACCGCTCCCGGTAATTTGCGCTCAGGAAAACAGGGCTATCGACCAAGTATTTTAAAGACTCACTAAAGCGCAGGTTCAGATGCACTGCGTCCGACGTTAGTATGGCTGACCTAGGTCGGTAGAATCTATCCAATAAACTTTAATTATTCGGCTGAAATAAAAACTTCAACATGAACTTCGGAAAATTGTTTCATTAGTAAACGAACGAAAAGCTCTCCCATGACAGGAAATTGCAGAGGAAATCAATTAATACGGATTGAAGATTTTTTGTGAAACATAAAGCTAACTGCACTATTGCAATTGAAATGTGAAGTTTCTTTTATCTCTCACGTCATTTCAAACACATATTTCATATCAAACATAACTCTCACTGAGAAGATTTAAACGTTTTGATTTCTTTGTGTGTTGCCTATTTTCAGTTTTTTGAAGACGAAAAACCAGTGCACTCTAATTCAATGTGACTACTGCCGTTCAGTAGAAGTTGTCGTTTACGCACAAACGTTTCTTCGGACGAACACGGATCCATCTCTACGTACCCTGAGGCACAGATATAGACTCGGCGTAATCTACAGCTAGTTCATTGTTGTAATTTTGTGATAATCTTCTTTGATCTATTGGAGCTTGAAAATGGAAAGGCAAAATAACAATGTTGAGGGTAAATTAGCCGCAATTATTTCAACTTCAAGTGAATTGGACGTCTAATTCGTTTGCTAGAGATGCGACTTGTCTTGCCGATCTGAAAGAAACTAAAGTTTCAATTGATATTATAAGAACATTATGTAAATAAATATTTAAGAGAACTAGTTCAATAAGAACTAGTGAAGTAAGGTATCGAAATAATTTACAAAATTTAGAAGAAGAAAAAGTATTTATTTAAAAGTATTTAAAAATATTGTCAATAATGAATAAAACGGATTCAAGGGTATACTTTTTTCTAAAAGCTGAAATATTGTGAGAAATTTAAAGTTACAAACAGGTGTAACCCCTTGTATATCCGTCCCTATCTGGAAGGCGATCACTGTTTGCCCAGTTTTCCCCGGTCTGCAGTTGTTCGTCTGTCTGTGCCTCCCTGTAGCAGACTGAACGCTAAACATGGGTAGGTGCAGACCTTCAGTATAGGGGAACCCCGAATAAGTATCCTAAAAAATTTCGGGAGCCAACTGTTTTGCTTTGTGGTAGTTTCATCCGCTTGACTGTATCCGCAGACACTCCTTTCTGTCCGAACTCTTTTTGCCTATCCTTTTCTCACTCGTTCTCTTCGTCTCTCCCTTATTTGAGAGAATGAACAAAACTATCACGCATGGCGAGCACATACTTCTT
This sequence comes from Teleogryllus oceanicus, assembly GCA_964035755.1. Classification (NCBI taxonomy): domain Eukaryota; kingdom Metazoa; phylum Arthropoda; class Insecta; order Orthoptera; family Gryllidae; genus Teleogryllus; species Teleogryllus oceanicus. The sequence goes on along the minus strand of CAXIVR010000011.1, from coordinate 12,713,890 downwards.
TCACGCCAAAACCTCTGCTTCCCTCTCAGATCATAACCACCGTCTCGAACCATACCCGACTTATAACATCCTTGCGAGTTCGTCGTTTCTACCCTACATACAGGAAAGACTACGGAAAATCATCTGCCGTACCAGGGAACCCCGATTGTGCGGTCTGACGATTTCCACCCGTATACGCTCCAAGCACTAGTACAGAAAGTAGTAAAAAAATTCAGGAACTAAATATCGTATAGTATTGTAGTTGTATTTAAAACAGTATAAATTAAAGACATTTAAGTATATAATTTACTGTATTCCAGTATGAATTATATATGAGTAATACTATAATTAGACTGAAAATCCAACACCTCTGCAAATCTTTGAATGTCCTGACTCCAAGAATTAAATTGCCTTATTGAAGTTTCTTTTCTTCAAAATGTAGATATTCAATTCACAAAACATTTAAATTTATAAAGCTTATGAAATGCATATTTGTTGCTGAAAGGAAGTGAAACGATTTCTCCCGAAAATAGGGACTATTACATTCAGGCAGCTCTCATTTCAGCACGCGGTCTATTCTAAATCAAGCCGGTTCAAATACTAACCAGAGAATCACATTTCATTTAATAACAAAATTAATCAATCGAAATAATTGTATGTAAATGTATCGAAAGGTCTGATTCCACTTCCCGCAGAATTTTCAGCAAACAAAACAAAGAATCGCGACTGAAATTCCAAAGGGCACCCCCGACGGCAAATAAGAGAGAGAAGGAGAGAACGAGTAAGAAAAGGACAGGCAAAAACGAGTTCGACCCTCGAAATTAGCTCTAAATGGATCAAATGTAACGCCGTGCGCCCCGACCATGCGCGAAAATTCCAATTACACGACCTCGCAAAAATGCATAATAATCATTTCCGTTTTAATGTTTTTATTCGATGATCGCTCGCCCACGAAGGGTGCGCCAACAAAACACGACACCGCGGATTGGGGGATTTGGCGCGCGCCCCGCCCACCGGCATTCCGCACACGGCGCCCCCTCGCGGCAGGCGCCACATGGCGTGCAGGTACGGCACGCGGCCCCACCAGGGCCAGGCGACGGCTAGGCCCGCCCTTGCCACTCCGCTGCCCCCGTTTCCCCCATGCCCCCACCCTTCCCCCCCACGCCGCCCCGCTCCCACGCCGCCCCGCTCCCACGCCGCCCCACTCCCACGCCGACCCGCTCCACGCCGCCCCGCTCCACGCCGCCCCGCTCCACGCCGACCCGCTCCCACGCCGACCCGCTCCCACGCCGCCCCTTCCCACGCCGCCCCGCTCCCACGCCGCCCCCTCCCCACGCCGCCCCGCTCCCACGCCGCCCGCTCCCACGCCGCCCCGCTCCCACGCCGCCCCGCTCCCACGCCGACCCGCTCCCACGCCGACCCGCTCCCACGCCGCCCCCTCCCACGCCGCCCCCTCCCCCCCCCCTCCATGCCCCCCCTCCCATGCCTCCATATTCCCCGCCCCCATGCCGACCTATGCCTGTGCTCGCCAGTCTCATATTCTACGCTCCCATGCCCCCCGACCCTGCCCCCCCATGCCTTTCCACTCCCATACTGCCCGTCTCAATACCACCCACCACTATACCGCATAGCCTCCTCTGCGGCACACCCCATGCCATCAGGTCCCATGTTGCGCCGCCCCGTCTCCTATGCCGCCCCGGCAACTCCAATATTTCCTATCTACCCCCAGCGCCCACTCTACCCCCCACTGCCCACTCTACCCTCATTTCTTATTACACGTTCCTCCATTTTCATTCACCACCACTATCCCGGCCACATTAATCACGTCAGTTTGACTAATTGTCGTAGTACATTCGACCCATCGCGTGGTGGTATCGATCCTTCAGCCTACGGCAGAGTGATCTTGGGGGGGCGCATGCCCTTCCACACATCAAAAGCTAACATTATCTTGTAATTTTACTCAATTTATTCGCAACAATTACCACACATTGATCGTGTGATATTCTAACGAGTATTCCAAATTACGTTTCAAGCTAACAATACAAAAATATTTTTCAAAACTATTTTCCAGCAAATCCCCCCCTCTGGAATACTTTTTGGATCCGCCCCTAGCCCTCGGTGTCCTCCACAGCCAGCGCACTCCACTGCCCCAATCCCGGCTGTCGCCTCCGGTCACGTCACCCCCAGGCGCGATGTCCCTCCCTCCCTCCCCGGCCCCGCCACCGCCCCTCGCTGAAGGGCCCCGAACAACGGGCTTCGTAATTACCTGCACTAAATGAATATAATAGAGCGCGCTCCGCTCCCACACAAACGCGAGCGCAGGCGCCAGCGGCGGCCGTGTGGCGGAACGGCGCGTTAAAAAAAGCCCCAAGGCAGAATTTCTAAACGCGCCCCACCCTCCACAGACCCCGCCGGGCCCCGCCCACGCACAAGCGTAGCACTCTGCTGCCAATAATCTGGCTACTATACACCGCAGAACCGCTTAACGGCTGCAGGGCGGAGTGGCTGCCCGAAAATCCCAGGTTGTTTGTTAGCGATTTTGTTTTGTTTGAGCGCGGAGGCGACCGCAATAAGGGCGGGCAGGCGGGCGCGACCGGGCGGTCGGCCGGGCGCTCCAAAATGTCCAGGCCTCCGTAACCGAGTTCTGCCACGACCTTTGATGGATCTGCGGTGAAACAATCGGCCACCGAGATTCACATTGTGGGGAGTTGCCAGCTCTATTGTTTTTTTTGCGTTCCTTCCGCGCTATTCGCGAAAAGTCTCTCGCAATATTTCATCTACAGTCGAAAACTGTTTTTTTATTTCTATTTGAATCGAATCACAATGAATATTGTTCGTTTATTCAACGAGTTCTTTGATGATTTCCTTCAAATGCGGAAAGGGGAGTATTTATGAAGAAAATCTAACTCTTTATAGGATTCGATTTTTGAAAGAGATTTATTTTTCCAAGTTCATCCGTAAAGCATCCCTAACCCAAAAGCATTCAATTTATTATCCAGGCTTCACAAAAGCCGCGGCATTTAAAAGTTGAAATTGCAATGAGTGATATTTCAATGGCTCTGAAGAGAAATAAATTTACAAAACAAATAATGAATGACGACCTGAATTGCAGATTCGTCCAGTTTCAATATCCAGGCAATCCGTAAGTTGGAAGGAGTCAAGCGCTCCCTTACCGAACGTACGAAAAGCGAGGTGTCATACAGCGCAGGCAGTAGCTCTTTCTAAAATAGCTCCGCCTCAGGCACCCCAAAAGCAATGCTCTTGAATCTGCTCCGTAGCCTCACTAGAACAGATCCCCGCAACAACGACCCTCCTGCAACAACAACCACCCTCGCAACCCCCCACAACAACACACCTCCCACAACAACACCCCCCCCACAACACACCCCCCACAACAACAGACCCTCCCACAACAACAGACCCTCCCACAACAATAGACCCTCCCACAACAACAGACCCTCCCACAACAACAGACCCTCCCACAACAACAGACCCTCCCACAACAACAGACCCCAACAACTGACCCCGCAACTGCAGATCCCCAAGGCCCTCTCATCCAAAATCGAAATTGCAAAACCCAAGCACACCAATATCCTTGCCACACCCCAGGCAGCACCCACGCCGCCATCCTTCGTCGCCTACAGTCACATGCGACGGCTTACCACTCTCATAACCGCAGCCACGCCCACCTCTCAAACTGTAAAGTTATCAGGGCTCGGCCAGGGCTCAACTTGATTATGCGGCCTAACGGAGGCTCCAATTACAACGATCAGCCCACCCGCTCGCTGCCCCCCCCTTCGTAGGTGCCGCAGTCCTTAAGATAAAGGCATTAACCCTACAGCGAGTGCTAACATGATCCGCCCATCCCGTTCCGCGCTCTGCCTGATCCCACAGCGCCCGCACCTCTACGGACCCTGGGACTTCGCCTTATCGATGCCTCCCCGACGACTGTTCTCAGACGGCAAATCGTGCACCGTCCATCCCATGCGGTCTCGCCTCTACCGTTCCCTATCATCGGTCTTCGACGCTAATGCCTCTCATCAACATCCCCGCATTCCTTCTGGTTAGTGGCTGAAACTGCACTTCCTTTCCCCCCCTTTCCTTCCCCCTTTTCTTTTCCGCCATTCGCTTCTCTCCCGCCATTCCCTTCTTCTCGGCCATTCCCTTCTCCTCAACCATTTCCTTTTCATTCACCATCCCTTTCCTTTATCCATTCCCATCTCCTCCTTCGCGCCGTTCCTTCCTCCTCCCAATGCTGTGCCTCTCTACAGTTTTGTTCTCCCCCTGAACCGATCTCACGCCATCCCGCCTCCCTCGCTCCTCTGATTGGAGCCCACTCAGCCGTTCGCGTCTCACCACTCAGCCTGCTCTCATCCGGAACGGAAAGTAAACACCCCGCCGCTCACCCCGAGGCCCAGGAACTTCCATCACGCGCCTCGACACGGGCGCAGATTAATTTCACACGTGCCCCGAAATTGCGCCCACAGCCTGGCCGGGGTCAATGGACACGCGCTCGCCCGTGACGACGCAAGTGCCAGTTTTCACTGCTTCGGAATGTTCGTGAACATAACAATTTCGTGTCCGTTGCTGTTTCTAATCCACTCGCACTTAAAATGTAACACTTCACAGCACCCAAGGAGAGTAACGTGCTTAAGGGTGATGTTTTATTGTTCTCCTTACATTCTATTGAAAAAATCGAAAAATATCGATTATCTGCAAATAACTTTCATAAAACAATGGAAGAATAAATAATATTCAATAAAATATTGATATGAATTTACTATCTTTAACGACTTTATTAGCGTAGTGTAATTGAATAACACTCGAGGAATATTTCAATGTTAAAAACTTTGCAATACGATGGGAGATAAATTGTAAGCCTTTTTCACAGTAACTATGGGTAAATGTCAAGACCTGATTGTATTAAATATAAGAGAAACGTCAGGAGAATTTGGTCAAAAACTCTTTTACTAACCTGGCCGATAATGAAGTTGCGCGAGACACGATCGGGATGTCAACAACAGAGGTACACTCCTCCATTGAACAACGGATAACTAAATTTCTGAGAAAAGAAAGTGTAAAACCATTCGATGCAAAAAGTTTTAAAAGGACGAGAAACAGTTGGCAATGCAGCTCAACGCGCCCGCGACCAGTTCGACAGAGGATCAGCCTCGTTTCCCACCAGGTGGGGGGCAACCGCCGCAGAAATGTTGCTGAAATTGCTTCTGGACTCGATCCAAGCTACGGTAGTGTTATTCCATTATTGCAGAAACTATATGGATTCGAAACATTCCAGCACGGTGATTGCACTGTCTCCTATCTTTTATCACAAAATGCATCGCCTTGAGGGTACAAACGACCCCCGACACCATTCCAGGCTGCAGGGGAGGGTTTTGTGCATCTCATTTTGATCTGCAAAAGGGGATGTGTGGGTGCCCTATTACAATCCGAAATCGAAACAATTCGGCATTGGAGTGGCACAAGGAAAACATATATGCATATGTGAACTAGACTAACCGAGAAACTAGACTAACCGGGAAAGGTTCTTGCAACAGTATTTTTTATTTCTAAGAATTTATACACAATGATTTTCTCCATGAGCATCTTAGTAAATGCTGCATTCTGTCACCAACGTTTGGACGAAGCAAAAGATGCAATCACCCAAAAGGATGCAGATTATCAATTCGCAGTGTGATCCTATTTCACGACAATGCTTGACCATTTACCGCAGCCCTAACTCGACAAAAACTTACGGAATTGTCCAGGACTACATTAGAACATCCACCATACAGACCAGTCTGGGCGTCCTGTGACTTTCATTTGTTCGAACCGCTGAAAGAAGCACTTGATGGTCAGCTATTTGAAGACCATTCTCCTGAGGAACCGTTCGTGCGCAACTGGCTGGTAAAGTACCAATATTCATTTTATGAGAGAAGGTAACCTCCAAAAACCACCGATCCACTTCGAAAAATGAAGGTAAGTAAGTCTTAAGTCAGGAGTCTTTGTAAAAACACAAACATGTTCCTTTGTACGTTTTTGAAGGTTCGATAAATTTAAATTATAAACTTCCTGTTCATATACGACTCTCACAACATGTCCTAGAAGTATCAAATAGTATTAATTCTGAACCATCCCGTATTTCAACATTCCTTTTTTTAACAAATTTACAAACACGCATCCTAACAAGTTGGGAGCCGCCGTCCTCCGTGGACACGCGTTCGCCTCCACCAGCGGACAAAAAGCGGTAGCAGCAGGCGGTGGCGGATTCGCGGTGGGTGTGGGGCAGTGCGTCTGAGGATTACGCCAGGCCAGACGGCAGAGGAAAAATATTTTAAATGCAATCGCATTAAGCGCCTCCAGTTTTAATCCTCGTCCAGTTCGGAGAGGACGCGACCGTCCCAGCGCACCTGCTCCCGCTCGCCTGCACGCACGCACGCCCACGCGCGAGCGCAAATAAGATCCGACGTGGCGTCGCGCCCCTCGCGGCGGTTATCCGCATTTATGTGCCAGGCCTCGCCGCAGGGTTTGCACCGCTCACGGCTGCGGGGCGCTGCAAATCTGACATGTGTCTCACGCGTAGTGATGGCAAATTTTACTAAAACATCGATACATCGATGTTTCGATACATCGCTAAAGAGTTTTCGATTTCGATAAAAACATCGACGAGAAAACATCGACAAGAAAACATCAACGAGAAAACATCGACCGACAGAAAACATCGACGAGAAAACATCGACGAGAAAACATCGACGAGAAAACATCGACGAGAAAACATCGACAGAAAACATCGACGAGAAAACATCGACGAGAAAACATCGACGAGAAAACATCGACGAGAAAACATCGACGAGAAAACATCGACGAGAAAACATCGACGAGAAAACATCGACGAGAAAACATCGACGAGAAAGCATCGACGAGAAAGCATCGATGTTTAAAACATCGATGTTTTAATTATAGACTAATAAACATGCTATTTCCTATCCATTTTTAATTACAGTACGTAAAAGGGATATAGTTTATTGTTTGGTTACTACCATGTTAGTAGTATGTAAACATTATTATTGAATGTACAGAATAAAATTAACAAGAAAGAACATCGTCTTTTGCTATCGATTTCGTGTTTCACTGTCGATTCAGGCAATGACACGCCTGGCGATAACATACAAGCAGCTCCCAAACTTCCTCAGATTGCACAGGTGAAATGAGCAGCGTGATAAAGAGGATGACGCAAAATAACGATATTGCTGTGGAATGTTGCTACTCTAAAACGTGCTTAAACTCCTTTATTTAAAAAAAATAAAAAAATTAAAAATTAAAAAAATTAAAAACATCGATGTTTTTGCAACAAAATATCTACGTGAAGAAAACATGATAAGCAAAATATATATGTTTCTGGTGGAAAACATCGATGTTTCAAAAACATCCATGTTTTTTGCCATCCATAGCCACGCATAATCATAACCCCAGGTCATTGTCATTATTGTAAGTCTGTACATCCCTTAGTAGGGCAACGGTCTCCTCCATAGGACTGGTAGCCTATTAAGCTAACAAGAAAGTTTATTGATATTTTCCACCGTTCATTGTCCTTCGCCACTCTAGTCCACTCTACACCCACTGAATTCTTGAAGTAGCCAGACCCTGTAGTTTCCTGTCGGCTTTGTCTCCAACCCACTCGCGGGTGCCATACTGTTGCAGCATGGGTCCGACTTTGGTGCTCGAGGTTCATCAAGGGTCCTCCCCATTTAATACACATTGCATGTTCTGTCGCATCTAGAATGCCACTTTTTCTTCGGATAACCGAATTTCGTATTCTATTTTTAATAGAAGTGTAGATCATCCTTCTTTCCATCTTCCGTTGACATATTCTCAGCATATCCTTCTGTTTTTGCGTTAGTGACCACGTATGGGTTCCATAAAACAAAAGCGGTAATACTCAAGCGTCCGTTACTTCCCGTTTTGGTGTTGAACTTTAGTTTTTTATCCAGGAGGATAAAAGCCAGATTTCAAAACTTCTTCCATGCTAGCGATATTCTACGATTTATTTCTATTGTGCCCGTTTTTAAAGGAGATGATCTGTCCAAAGTAAGTATATTCTTCACTATATTCTACTTGTTTATAATCACTGGGTTGGTCTGTTCTGGCCACTAGTCAGGTCACTGTACTGCTGAGGAAAACGGTAAAAATGTCTGTATCATCGGGAAAGGTGAGTGTCTCCTCGGTGGGTTAGCTTACTGGCCTCTGAAACCCCAGTGCGCGGGTTCGATCCCGGCCGAGGAACCCGGATTTTCGAAGGGCGGAAATTCCACAGTAGCCATGTCACTCTTGTGGCATGTAAAAGAACCCTGGCAGGATGCCCATCAAAATTAAATCCCACCGACAACATCCCGCCCTAACGAGATCCCACTTTCTCCCAACCAGACAGTTCGGATATAGTTAACTGAGCCCGGCATCTGGTGGAGAAAGTGAGAGTCAAATCCCAGGCGCAGAAGGGGACTGCCCACGGGGCGCGCCTGCTTAGATAAAGAGTCCCCAGACCCGCGTCGGGGGTAGGCTTCGAAGGAAGCCTGGGTCGAAACTCGGGTGCAGAACACTGCCTACGGGCAGTCTCCCCGCAAAAATAATAACCCGTACGAATATATAGGTGAATGTCTGATTTCGCACTAGGAATTGTTCAGGAAGTGGCAAAGTTTGACGGATTTAAAATTGCGCTAGCTTATTGCAATTGCAATAGCTTAAATTGTAATTAAAAGTTGAAAGTGCACGTCTCTCGTAGGAAAGCTTAAATGACATTCATAATTCTGACTAATTGCCTAAAATTGTTTGTCTGAAGTCTCGTTATGTGGTTCACTTTAGAGCTAAATTTTTGGCTTTTTTGCCCTTACTATGTAAGAGAAAGTATTGTAATCGTGCACCGGAGAACGGCGAACTGCAACACAGAAACTCTAATTGCCGGGTCTTGGTAATGCATAAGTGAATAAACATTATTTCTATATATACTTCATTTCTTCCTCTAGCATGTTGTGCAGCCAGAATCCATGTTGTGTGGGTCCTTTATACCGAATAACCGATTGACGGCAAGTCGTCTGTCCGTTCCACGCCAACGTTAGCGCGTAAATCATTCGGTCAGTTTCCCCCAAAATTGATATTCCTCGATCTTGAGAAATATCTATAAAATATGGGCAACTTTTAAATTTTTAATAATTGTTTACTCAAAAACGGCTATAATTTTTTCTGTAAATTTTCTACTCGTATCTGAAAAAAGGAAAATAAAAAATTGTAGCAAAACTTATCATTTCAAAATAACAAAATTGACGGTAGAGATTTTTGTCTAAAGTAAAATCGATTCTAAAAAGTCAACCCAATAAAATAGTGAGCAATTTTTCAAGCTCTTGAGTAATTTACGCGTGATTTGTACTTGATATATTTAATAAAAAACACATTTTCTCAAAAACCGCTCCAAATTTGTTCTTTATTTTTTCGAATAGAACAAAAAACGTTTAAAAATATGATGAAGGTCTCATTTTCGTTGAACTATATGAATTTTCAAAAGTACCTTAAACTCTATATGTAGCTCTAATGGTAGTCTTCTCTCCGCCAATCGAGAAATCCCGAGTTTTTTTAGTTTTTTGTTAACGCAAACACGCACGAGGAAGAACTCTTTCCAGCAGAGCAGAACGGGCAACGATTTTGCCGATACATGCGGAATTCGTCGGCCACCCAGACAGGAAATCCCAGCGGAGCGGCGGCCGGGGCAAGCAAAGGGCTCTCGCTCTAAATGCTCAGCGGGCGCACTCGATGAAAACAGCGCAGCGCCTCCGACGGGGCAGAAACGCCGCCGTGGAATCCCCCTTTCCCTCGGCAGACGCACGACGAGTAGAGGAAGTGTGGCGGGGAATAGCATATCTGTGGAGCTGGGGCCAGGACGCCAGAGCGGGGGCCACGGACCGGGGACGACGAAGCGAGGACAGAGTCGGTAAAAAAGGGGCGGACGGGGCGCACGGGAGACAGAACGGGGAAGACAGAACGGGGAAGACAGAACAGGTGAAGACAGAACGGGGAAGACAGAACAGGGAAGACAGAACGGGGAAGACAGAACGGGGAAGACAGAACGGGGAAGACAGAACGGGGAAGACAGAACGGGGAAGACAGAACGGGGAAGACAGAACGGGGAAGACAGAACGGGGAAGACAGAACGGGGAAGACAGAACGGGGAAGACAGAACGGGGAAGACAGAACGGGGAAGACAGAACGGGGAAGACAGAACGGGGAAGACAGAACGGGGAAGACAGAACGGGGAAGACAGAACGGGGAAGACAGAACGGGGAAGACAGAACGGGGAAGACAGAACGGGGAAGACGGAACGGGTAAAACGGAGCGGAGAGAACGTAGCAGGAACGGTGGAGCGAGAACGTTGAATAAGAGGAGTAAGTGGGGCGCCGTGGGTCAATGTGACGCCAGTCGAGGCGGCGCCGGGCGTTGCCGGGGCAGTGAGTGGCGCGGGGAATGGAGGGGTGGCGATTCGGACGCGAGCGCGGCGGGCGCCCAGCTGACAGGGGCTCAGTGGAGGGCTTCCTTTTGAAACCGCACACTCGTCGCCCGGGGCCAGGCCCTTCCGGTAACGCCTTGGCCGCGGTGTGGAGCGGAGGTGAGCTGTAGAAGCGACGCTGCAGCGGAATCGGATCGACGTTGCCGAATACTCTACACCCCATTCTACTGCTAGAAAGGGAACGGGAGCGACATCAATTCGCACGATGTCCTGCAACCTTCGTTATTACCTAATGCATTCTGTAACATTGCTGGAACCTTCTGTAAATATGTATTCAAATACAAAACCAACAGAGTTAGGTGGTTGCTGCTTCAATAATGCCAGCAAAGCATTATCATGCGTGTCAAAAAAAACTTGGGCAGAACATACAAATGTGACAGTGCAGAATTTTGGTTGGCGAGCACGGTAACAATTAAGTTACGGGCCGATATGAGGAGACATTGGCCGACGACGGTAGCAACAGCGACATTAGTGAAATGCCATCCCACTCTGAGTCAGAGACGGCTTGTGAAGCTTTCAGCACAGCCGCAGAGCGAGCGGCTGCGACAGCGGAGGAATTGGCCGCGGTGAAGGCGGCAGCGCTTGCGGGGGGGGGAAGGTCACGGGGAAGGGGGGGGGGATGCCGAAGCCCGGAAGAGACTGCGGAAACGCGGGGGTCGGGGAGGGTTGGGGGGGGGCGGAACGGGCAGACGACTAATTACCCGAGTTTCATTACGTGCCGTCAACTATGCGGGGAAAAACAGAAGTAACTTAGAAGCAGGGGACCGTCTTTGGCGCTGCGAAGGCGCTTTCCGTAACTCTGCCGCCTGAACAGGTGGCCTCAGGGAGGAGTCCGCCTTTCAGCCAGCCGGCTAGCGTCCCGCCCCACAGCAGTCACCGACTCCAGTGCGATTCCACGAACTCCATACACTGTACTCGCTTGTTGTGACTACTGTCCCCTATACAGTCCCTAACAAAGGTGAAGTCCAAACATGTATTCCACATACAGACATTACATCGTGAATGCTCGGCATTAAAGCAATTTGCAGAGGAAACTGAAAGCGTGCTTCTCTCCTGCATTACCCCTGACAGTTTACATGAGGCTGTTCCCAGCCAAATACTCTTCCTTTCTGCTCTCAAATTTTTCATGTTCGTTCCTCGACCGATTCTAACATATATTTTTATTTCATCCTCATATGTGGAGTACCGCCGCTATTTAGCCTTCCGTATCTCCGCCTTTTCACATGTCCACCATTATTCTACATCTTTGTCACCACGTCGCCGCATCATAAACTCTTTCCACCGCCTCCAGTAATACTCCATATTCACAGACATTTGACACACCAGTACGCTATCCTGATCGCAATCAGACCACTAGCTTCCCACTGATACAAACAGTGCCGTCTGAACCTACAAGTATAGCCCTTGTCATCAGTACTAGCCTTGTCATTGTCTTGGCATCGCCGCTTTCATCGCAGCCACCGCCCTTCCGATTTCTGTCAGGGCTCCTACTCATCTCGCCCTACCTCCGCTCCTCCGGGGAACCTGCGCTTCCGCCCCGACCAAGTGCCGCGAGACCTGTCTCGCTCTGCTTCAGAAGACGGCAGCTCCACTAGCCCCGTGCTGCGCTCCGACGCGATTTCACGAAACGTTAGCGCGACGTCCTGATTATTATCGCTGCCACTTCCGCGCGAACGCTTCTTTTGCCGCTCAGTTTCACCCTTTCTCCGTCGCCCCGCGCCCTCCTTCACCCTCCTTCCCTCCCTCCCTCCCTCGCCCCGTAGCCTCCTCAACCCCCAACCCGCACCGCCCCCTGCACCCGCCCGCGTCTTGGGCGCTGCGAGGTGCGGCGCGGCGCGGCTGGGCTGAGCGGAGAGGAGTGGGGGTGGAGGGGAGCGGCGAGGGTTAATTTGAGACGCGGGCCGCTTCTAAGAGCCGCGAAAGCTGTGCCCGCACGCGCCTCCCCACTAGTTATTACTCCGCCGCTGTCTTTAAACAGATGCGACCCCTTTGACAACGAGTGTACAGGGTATTTGAAATGGCTTTCAGGCGAGTTGCATTGTTCCACAGACGTTTTTATTTGAGTACGAACATTTTGCAGTGTTGTGCTTCTCTTGAATGTCGAGCACAAACTCGCAAAATGGTTAAATCACACAAATAACTCTTATATTTTTTTCCTTGATCGAGAAGGAAGATCGAGCAGGAAGCAATGACGTGTGTTTCCTTTGATTATGTTTAACTTGTTTTCATTTCTTAAATACACACAATTCCATGTTTGACAAGCACTGAAATTAAAAGGATTTATCATCAAGTGCCGTTCACAAATCCTTCTGTTCGAAGGAAAGAGGTCAGAGAATATTACTGCAACGTTGCTTTTGTAAGTACTATGACTGATTAAGGGTTGTTGATTGCCTCTTACATCTTTCTGTCTTTGAAGTTTTCAACTAGTTACCACACTGAAAGTGTGTTTAGTGTTCTTCACTTCTCACGGAAAGAAATTAGGAAATGTCGGGAAAATTTGGGAAGGAAAAATGGAGGCCTACCGTGGTGAATTGAGACCCAAATACGAGGCGGAAAATCTATTCATTAGAAGAAGCATATAAGAATAAGAAATCAGTCGCATCTTACTGATTTTAAGAACAAATTTCAGAAATATATTTTACCTTGGTCTCAATAACATGGATAATTTCTTTATTCACTTTTTCCGAGGACAAATATTACCAAGTTCTAGAGGATGCTGTGGGTTAATGTGGATCACTTTTTTCCAATGCGCATATGATGGGGAATATTATATAACAAAGTTACATGTATGACATCTGCCCCTAATAGGTAAACAGCGCATCGTGCACTTGTGTTTGGCAGATATATTTGTCTTGAGCGCAGTCAAAGAGCATGCACTAGCCAAACAGCAGTGTAAGATGAGCGACCCAGCAATCTGCAATATCACTCTCACTTGCTTGCATGACATTTCCCCACATGTTTGTAGGCAAAATGTGAGCATCTTCGATCCTTTACATGCGCTAGAAACTTGTTACATTTATTCTTTGTAGACAAAAAGTGAGCATCTTCGATCCTTTACATGCGCTGTAAGTTTGTTATATTTATTCTGATACTTTCTATAAAGTATTAGTATTAAACACAAACGCTTTTCTATAAAGTAGCATTAAACACAAACGATATTTAATGTAAATTATAGACGAAAAATGCATACACCGAGATGCAACAAATAAAAGAATTTCCTCGGTGCACCTGGATGTATCAGGTGTCTGCCATCAATGTGTTTCCTGCGCGAGCTGCCTCTGAGACGGGTCTTCGCGCCACCCGCTTCTGCCTCCCGGGGCGCTGTGCGCGGTTGGCTAATTAACACGCCGCTGTCTCCCTGGTGCTGCACTAAGGGCCTCCTGTTGATTGCGTGGTGTCCGTTACGACAACCCGATCGTTTGACCGAGTAGAGTCAAAGAGAAAGCTGAAACGAGTCCGGCGTTGCAAGAGAGAAGAAAAGAAATGTTTGTAAGGAAACAGACAGGATTTTTCTCGAACATCAGTACGAGATGCGATATCTGCTAGATTAGCCATTGAAATTTTAGGATTAAGAAGTTTGCCCCGCTGAGCTCTTTCCTTTAATCTTCCAAAAACAGATTTTTGGGTGTCTCTTATTCACGATTAGTTAGTGTAAGGAAGCTAAAAAGACTTGTATTTGAATTAAGATTCTTTATCGATACGATTAATTATGCGAGGGAGAAATTTTATTTACATACTAACTAATTAATAAAGATCTACTTCAATCAAAGAGGTAAACATTAAAATTATATACGTGAGAGCATTACAAATTCATTAGCAAATGTTGAAGCAATAAATATATAAAGAATTAATACAAATATTTATTACCTCAAATTAAATATTGTACTTCCCTGCTAGATTTAGTACGTGAAGAATATTTAGTAGGTCACACAAATCAGTACTTTACAACAGTTTATTAAAAAACAATTACGATAATCACAAGAAATGGAAAATAAAACGAACAAATAATCACCAATCTAAATTTGAATGTGGCGGAATTTGCTTACACTTCATAAACGATTATTTCGAGTTATCCGTATTCACATGCAAATATTGTTATGATTCGATCACAGTTTCATTTTTCCACCTCCTCCCACACCTGTAATTAGAAAACGCAAGCACGAAACTTGTAAATGAGGGATTAAAACGTAAATTGGTATTATGGGAGAAGAATTTAACTAGGAAGCGCCTGCGGAATGCAAACAACTGCGCTCTCAAAAGAGTGCAAAAAACCTAATTGACATGCGCACCGCCCCAACTTTGAATCGCGAAGCGGCAACTTCGGCGGTGTGGCCATCGGGTAATGATAACGCGTTTAGTGCAATCAATACTCGCAGAGAAACCCGACATGTAATGGAGACCGGTATGCAACGCGGTCGTACAGTGGAGACAGACGGCACATTTCACCCCAATTGCCTTGCCCTATAATTACGGTCCAACGCGCGGCGTGTGGCGCGGCGCGGGGCGGCGCGGGTGGCGGCGCGAGGGGTGGGGCGCGGGAGGCGGGGCGCGGGCGGCAGGGCGCGGACGGCAGGGCGCGGGGGCGGGGGCAGGGCGCGGGGCGGGGCGGGCGCGGGGGCGGGCGCGGGAGCGGGCGCGGGGACGGGGCGCAGGGGCGGGCGGGGCGCGGGGCGGGGCGCGGGGGCGGGCTGCGGGGCGGGGCGCGGGGCGGGCGCGGGGCGGGGCTCGGGGGCGGGCGCGGGCGGCGCGGGGAGGCGCGGGGAGGCGCGGGGAGGCGCGGGGAGGGGGCGCGGGGCGGCGCGGCATTGGGCGTGGAGGAGGGGCCCGTGTAGGGGTGGCGCTTGCGGAGGGGAGCGGTAGTCAACGCAATCCCCCGCGGCGCAGATAAAAAGTCGTCGGGGTCGCACGGGCGACAAAAACTGGTGCGGTAACGCAAGAAATTGCATTTCGCCATCTGCTAGTACAGGGTGACACGATATTGATGCAACGTGTATTAAAAAGGATATCCGTTTTCGTTCATTGCATATTTGTTTTGCATACTAACTTAAGATGGATATCATAGACCATTTATAGTATGAAAATCATTCCATTCAGCATGGATTACCAACAAAATTCGCAAAAACCAAATGAAACTACTGATTTTACTTCACTCATAAACTACATTGGTAGTACTAAAAAACAGTACTAATACAATTCCTTCTAAGAGTACCTACTAGAAAACTTACAAAATTAAACTCGTATTAATGATTCCCATTAGTATGGATACATACATGCTTACATGTGTGTGTGTGTGTGTGTGTGTGTGTGTAATGGTAATTCACTGTGTGTAAAATGTCTGATTACAGCAGTGTTCAATACCCAATCTTCTTTCACATTGGTAATTTGATGAATTTATCTGAATTTAGCATCTTTTGAACCAATATTACTTCATATCCGAAGTCAAATACTTAATCAAAGCAATAATACCCAAATATAAATTGAGATCATTTCGGAACATCCTGTGAGTACGGCTTTATCGCACACGAGGGTTTACAGCGGCAAACGCAATCTCCCAACGGTCAGCACATAAAAAGTCAGCGCGAACTGCAAAAAACGAGCGCGCAAACGCAAGAAATTGCATTTCGCCGTCTGCAAATATGTTTAACCTAGATAGATGGTTATGTTTTGTCTGAAATCGTTAACAATACGCACGGACATTAGCGGGTGTTTACACGGTCATGGTATAAATTAGGTACGTCCTGTTTGGACACAATTCATGGTAAAATGCGTGTGATAAATTGAATTAACGAAATGGCTCATTTTCAGAGCAATTATTCATTCATAGAGCGCGCAGAAGCGTGAAAAATCCGCACGTGTGTGTGTGTGTGTGTGTGTGTGTGTGTGTGTGTGTGTGTCATGTGAAATGGGCCGCAATTGGGAGCCGTGCTCTGTTGATGCCCGCCAGGCGCCGGGATGTCACGACCCTTTGACATACACGCTCGCCGCCGGTGCTCGCCCTAACGCCCGCAGCCACAGTGGCGCGGCGTGACATAGCAGAGAGGAGTCAGGCGGGGGCAGGACACAGCCTGGAAGAGGGAGGTCAAGGGGAACGGACGAGGCGAGTGCAGAGGCAGGCGTTGAAGCCACGAGGCGCAGGGATCTTGGAATGAGCGAAGGGCGGGAAAGGGCGCAACGTGACGGAGTGTGTGGCAGAGCACGGCGAAGCTCGAGAAGGAGAGGAGGAACTGAAAAAACGAGAAGCTGAACAGGTCAAGGCTATACCAGCAACGGGACGGAGAGGGACACGAAAAGACATTCGGGTGAGACGAGTGGGGCGGACGGCAGGCAAGGTGGAGGAGACGGAGTTTGAAAGCTGCACGGCAAGGGCTGGGCAGTTCTTGGTCAATGAAAAGAGTGGACTGATTATTCCCGTAAGTAGAGTGCATGGCTTTTTTCGGAGGTGGCGGTTTCTTCGCCCGCTCGATGGCGAGATCCGGCACCGGATCGACCGTGGGCTAACGGAGTTTCCCCAACCAGATATATCCCACCAGCTCGGACATACCTCAGCTGGGACAAGCTCTAAGTCTCCGACCGGTCTCCCCGCATGTGTCGTAGTGTAATGCATGTTAGTGTAAGTGTGTGTAAGGAGAGAGGATAGGACAAGGAAGGGGAAGGAAAGATCGCGCACGTTCCATGGTCCGTTTGTTAGGGTACTGCTCCGGAATTCGCCTGGTGTTGATCGGAGAAATCACAGAAAACTATCGATCAGAGTAGCTGGCCGCTAGAAGTCTCCTCTAGACGGCGACTGAATGCGAAGTACCTGATAAGCTGGTGTCGAAACTTCTGCAACCCTCTGGACTCGAACCTAGGTCAGAGGGACTGCAGTGACATCAGTTGATGCCCTGATCCATCTCTCCAGGTCAAAAGAGCAGTAGAGACGGGGAGGGGCTGGACGGGTCTACCGTGGAGGGTCAAAAATAGCGCAACTGTAAATAGAGGGTCGGGGTAGGAAGTAGCGGATTGAGAAATGACGTGGCGGGAAATAGGCGGCGTGAGTGAGGGGAGGGGGGGAAGGAGGCAGGGAGGCGGGAGAAGGCGGAGGTGCGGGGGGGGGGGGGGGGGCGAGGCGAGGCGAATTGGGCGGATTAGGATGGGAAGGGTTGAGTGCGACGTACCGCGGCGCGGCTGTGACAAATTGTGTTAGGCAGCGTGAACGGCTAGTTCTTTTGACGGCGATTTTTTTTATTTTCCGAGCATCGCTTTGTAATAAAATATTGCGCTTTACCCGAACAGAATGCCACCTGTGGTCGAATGTTAACAAAATTACCTCAACAAGAGCTGCTTTGCAGACCAGTGGTGAAAATGCCACGAACGTGGAAGGCTGTGAATCTACAGTTACTATTTTGTGCTATAAATGTTCTAAAATAATTGAGGTGGTTTTGGCAAATTATAACTTGCATATTTATTCGTAAAATTCTTATAAAAAGAACACGATAAAAGTTGTACAAGAATCGAAAATGTCATAAAAATGAAAATTGAAGGGTTCGCCAAAAGAGCTGCTTAGTGTGACAAATCGGCTTAATAATATGAACAGACTATAATATTGTGCTCTGGAACTTTTTCTTCTTGAAAATTGTCTCCAGGATATCACAACACTGTTACTTTATTGTTTAATTACATTCACATTATATGATCCATATCTGACTTTCGTGTTGCAGAAACTGAAATGTATTGTAATATTAAATCTATTCTTCCTTTATATAAAACGTTTTTCAAACGTTCATGGTGAAAATGTGAATGATTCATTTCTGCTCGTCTAATACAAAATGGGAATTGGAAATGTAAGACAAAGAAGCTACGATTGATGCCAAGTTCTTCTGAAGTAATGTAATTTCCTTTAAGCATTCATACAACGAACTTATAGTATTAATAACATGTAAATGAACGCTGATACCGTCTCTTTTCAGAAAGATCGAGCACAAAACGGCCCTATAAGCTTCCTTCTTAAATCTCACCAAGGACCTACAGTTTATTCCAATCTAGAACTTATCCCTAATTATTATAGTGAATTAGCCAGTCCACTTCGTAGTTCCCTATCTTTAGAAGTGCAGCCGGCCCCTTTTCCGCATTCAACCCACGCCCAAACAACAGTTAAAGAGATAAGAACTCCGAATCCTAGTTACGTCTCCGTGGAGAAATGTTATCTAACATAGAATAATTTCCCCACAGAAAATGCACGCGATAACTTTTCATCAGGGCCTCCCTCCCCCAGTCGGAAGAACAGCGGGGCCTCCATTTCCTCTCCCCCTTCCCCTCCTCCGCCCCCCCCACCGTCCGCCGTGACGCGAGCGCGCGAGATACGCCGCGGGGACACGCAATAATTAACCCGGAGCTCCCGGGTTCGCGATAGCGCCGTCGGGTGCGCCCTCCTTGGGCGATAGGGCGGTCATGCCCCGTCCCTTCGCCCTTCGCCCCGCCACATTGCTTTGCACGACCCCTCCCCCCGAATCCCGATGCAGCGGCCAGCCAGGCACTTTCCCGCGACACGCTCCCCGCCACACGCTCCCCGCCACACGCTCCCCGCCACACGCTCCCAGCCACACGCTCCCAGCCACACGCTCCCAGCCACGCACTCCCAGCCACGCACTCCCGCCACGCACTCCCGCCACGCACTCCCGCCACGCACTCCCCGCCACGCACTCCCCGCCACGCACTCCCCGCCACGCGCCCCGCCACGCGCTCCCCGCCACGCGCTCCCCGCCACGCGCTCCCAGCCACGCGCTCCCCGCCACGCCTCCCAGCCACGCGCTCCCCGCCACGCCTCCCAGCCACGCGCTCCCCGCCACCCTCCCGCCACACGACTCACCCCGCCCTTACTCAGGTCCTCCCTGCCCTGTGATCTCTACAACGAACTCCCTGCGACATGCTTCTTACGCCACTCACTATACGTCGTCGTTTTCTTTCACTTAACAGGGTACGGTTCCCAGTTTGCCTTGGCTTCGGGTTCCTATTATGCGCCTGCGAGAGAATGGAAAGGCGATCGCAAACTTCTTATCTTATACCTTCTCATCCACCATTACAATTTTATACTTTTGATTCTTAAATTTCTCGTAACAAACCACTTCGTAACTTCTTTTTTCTCGTTTCTTCTCAAGAAGTCGTTATCCTTGCATTTCCTTTATGTATTCTTAAGTGTAAAACATGATTCTCCCCAACTACAGCTTTTACCACTTCGTATTCTTGCACGATGCGCCTTGCACTCCCAAATCAGTTCCCGTCACATCGTTAATGCTCCGCCTCATGGGAGTCGCTTTCATAGCTCTGCCCCGCACCGTTCGTCGTCGCAATACCGTCCTGATACAACGCCTTGCTGCCATCCATGTTCATACATCATCTTCGCAGCCGCGGACGACGGCGTATGATAATGCTTAAATTAGGGCGTCGGGAGTCATTGTTTTCGTGTTGTGTTTCGCGGATCCGCCGCTCGGGCGCTGGCGGCGGCTGCGGCGGCGGGTGGGATTCCGCTCACGCTGCGGCCCCGCGCTCTCCGACGAGACAATATGCGGCGGCGGCAAACAGACGAGTACCCGCTCCGGAGGAGTCCGCGTGCGATGCAGAGCTGCAAATTACACGAGCCCTTTTGTGCGCCGGCCGTAAAGGCGCCGCCTCCGCTGTGATGGCATTCTTAAAGACGCCCCTTGCGGCGTCCGCCAGTCCCCGCCCCCTCCCACGCCGCTTCCCGCTCCCTTGGCCAGTTTTCGCCCCCTCTGCCGGCGGTCCCCGCCCCCTCTACCGATTCCCGTTCTTACGGCAGGTCTCTGCCGCCTCCGTGGCTGGGCCCCCTTTCGCCGGTCTCCACCCCCTCCGACAGTTTAGCCCGGTTCTCGCCCTCCACCGTGGGTGGCCGCCCCCGTCCATTCCGCCCCCCCCCCCCGCCCCTCTGCCGTCCTCCTCCCCTCCCCGTCCTCACTCCCTCCACCGGCTTCCTTCGCTGCCCCCGTCCCCGGTCGCCTCTGCCCGCCGCGTCTTCAGCCTTGTCGAGCTCCTCTGTCTTCATTCCGCCCTCGGCTCGCACGCGCCTCTTTACACAGATTGCCGCCTCGCGCGCCGGCACTCAAGGCACCGGCTGGTCACCGATTCAAAGCGACGCGACGGCCCGCGCCGGAGCAAAGGGTAGCAGGCAGCCGTAATGAGAAAAGCAGGGCACTACAAAGAGAGCGTAATGGGAAATAGAAAGTGAAAAGAGTGAGAAGATGAGAGTTTCAGAGCGGCTGATATAAGGTCACAGAATGTATTCGCGTATGCTTAGCGAAAACGAGGAGTTAAATACAAATATTTTTATCAAAGATTTCTTGGTTTGAAGACAAAGACACGGTTGAGATAATGGATAGTAGATTGGCAAATCGTCTAGGCGAAGGTAGTCGAGCATGCTGGCTTAACTAGACGAGAAAGCTAAGAATGAAGCAAAGACACAATCTCGGATAAATCTATTGTCGGTCCGAGTCCCTCCTCATGCACTGATAGATGTGATTATCGGTTTTTAGAATTTTATCTCTTATCTCCCAGAATTTATCTCTAAGGATTACAACCGTATACGGTATATTTCTAATCTGAAGGTAGCAATAAAAGAGTTCCGTGTCTAACATTTTAAACACCCTTCATGCCCAAACACAAAGTATATGTCTAGGCTTGAAAATGATTTTTCGAGTAGATCACTGCAAATCATACACAATAAAAAAGGGAAATAACTGGTAAGAATAGCAATGATATCACAAAGAGGGGACGGTTCACTCGCACCGAGTACAATAAAAATTTATAAAAGGTACGTAGATGACACTGATCACAAGGAGAACATAAGCAGAGGCGAGGGTCCCCGTGAATGGGAGGAAGACGAGAAAAGGGCGAAGTGTTGAGTGCAAATGGAAACGAGCCCACTAGCTCGTCCCGCCCCGATCCGATCCCCCCTCCCCTACCGGCCAGGGCGCGCGCGCGCCCGCAAAGTAGCCAATGTGCCCCCCACCTCCCCGCGCCCAAGACGCGCGAATCTCTTTCAGGCCGCGCGATTTGTCCTGCCGGCAACGCCCACAGCGCCGCCCTCTCCCCGTCCCCCCACCCCACCCCCCTTCGCCCCGCCGCGTCACCGTCGTAGCCGGCCCGGCCGCTCGCTCCACTCCGCACACGAAGGGAGGCGCTCCGCGTCGTGAAAGACGCCGTAATCTTGTTTCCAGTGTTAATTTGGAGGTGAAGATATCTCCGCGGAATAGGCCATTTGTCCTTTACCTAAAGTCTTTTGCCTGAGAGAAAGCACGCGACTCCTTTTGTGGAAAAAACTCTGAGAGAAGGAAGAAGATTCCTTAAAGACTTCCAGACGCCCTGCGGAGAAGAAGACTGACTTGAGTACTCTTCGTTAAGAGGACTTCATGATTTCGAGATGAAATGCCGCATTCATATTTTTCCCTTTGGTCCAGTTTCCAGAACGCCGGAGAAACGCTGCGGACCCGTCAAAGCTTTGGGCGCCGGTAAAAGGGAGCAGTTTTCCCCACCCCCTCCGGTCCTCCCCTCCCTTCTCCTTTCCCCTCCTCCTTTTTCCTTCGCAGGCGGAACATTCAATGCCGGAGGCGATCCCCGGAGCCAGCCGCCCGCCCGCCCGCTCGCCCGTCTGGGCGGTGACCGTGGGCGGGAGCGGCGATGGCGGTGGCATGTGAATCAGTCGCCCGAGCGACAAATGTGCTGCTACATCCGCTATGCCGCTCGCGTCGCGCCTTCTTCCTTCGACGGCGGTGCTATTGCAGCAAAGCTACCGCCCGCCCGCCCGGCGACTCCCTTGAATATCACTCTTCAAAGGCGCGCGGCGCAGCTCCGCGCGGGGTGGCGGGAAAACGCTGAATCTTGTTTCTAAGACTTCGCATAACTCCCCGGCGCGGGAGCGCAATCTGGCGATTCGGAAGGAGAACTTGTAGATCGGATATAAGTTGGGTGACGCAATTTCCGAAGGCAGCCTGACAGTTCATGATACCGCCGCACGGAGAGCGTTCGCGAGATGCGCGGGGGAGTTGGAAGAAAGGGGGGGGCGTGTCCCTTCGTCTAAGCCGCGACCCCGAAGACAATCGTACCCGACCTCCGCATCCCACGTCCCACGTCCTGCGCCTCGCACCCCGCTTCCTGTTCCGAGTTCCCGACTCCCTCTCCCCGTTTCCTGTTCCCTGTTCCCCGCGCCCCCTTGCCCGCTTCCCGCCGCACGTACCGCTCCCAGCCGAAATACGACCAGCTCACAGCGCCTCGCGTGCTCGCGAAAGCAAGGCCATCTCTACTCTATTCCGCTTTTCAATCCGCTCACCAATACTTTGAAATTTTACACATCGCGTCCCCGGCCGCGGGGTAATATTCGCGAATCGTATGTACGTGTGCGTCGTTGCATACCTCGAAATCCCAATATTCAGTTTGGAACACGTACGTTTAATATATTCCGGCGGCGTCGTTTAACGCGGATATCTTTTTTTCACGCCTCGGATTTGCGAGAGCGCATTCCGCCCCTCGTCGGACTGATATCCGATATTCACGCACGCCAGCGGCGGCGGCGGCACAGAAACCTTATATTTCCTTGACGTCGGAAGCGGCTCGCGGACGACGACGACGACAACGACAACGACAGAGACGACGAAGAGAACGACGACAACGCGTTATACGAGCGACAGCGGTCGGTCTCCGCAGCGGCGCCTCGTCTCCGCATATCTCCTCTCCAGGGACGGCCCAGATCCTCGGAACGAGGCGCAGCCCCTCAA
The DNA here is from genome assembly GCA_964035755.1 of Teleogryllus oceanicus. NCBI lineage: Eukaryota > Metazoa > Arthropoda > Insecta > Orthoptera > Gryllidae > Teleogryllus > Teleogryllus oceanicus. The sequence continues at coordinate 12,690,601 of CAXIVR010000011.1, read as the reverse complement.
CAACAACTGCCAACGACGGTCTCCCCCCCCTCCCCACCTCGCACCACTCCGCCTCCCCCTCCCTTCACCACGGTAACCTCGGACGCTTCGTACGGGGCTTTTATAAAAACAGGCCTAGAGCACATACAAAATTCCTTTTGTTCCTCACAGGATTGCTTCGGAAATTTAGTATTCAATTCGATGTGGATAATGCTCTCACTCTTAAATTCTTTTTATGAATAATATCAACGTTCAAGATAAAAACTTCAAAACATTTAACATGTCAGTAACAGTGTAGCAACATTTGCCATATTATGGTGATAAGGAAAAACGTCAAAAATAAAACTGTTTTTATTGCATTTCTATGTCTTTGCAAGCTCCAATAAGTAGAACTAATGTATTTTCATTATTTAATTCTTTAGAATGTATAATTAGCTCGAAGAGCAATAAAGTATTAAATTCCACTTTATATCGTAAAGGATAAATACTTTTATACTACAAAATTATACATGCTCACACAATTGAGTTCTGCGAAATTCAACTGACCTTTCTAAAAACAAATTATTTGAAAACCATTTCGACTATCTCCAATTAATTTCCGGAAATGAAGTTGTTGTTATTGTTAAAATTGTTATTGTTATTAAAAATTATAATTGTTAAAATAGGAATGTCTTAGACAAATGAAATTGAATGATCCGATTAGAAAACATTTTGCAGTTCATGAACTATGAATAAGTCTGCTTATTCTTGCTGAAACAGTGGGAAAATCAATACTTTTTCACAAAATTCGGTAATTGTGTTAGGGCCTCTCAAAGAGCCTATAGAAAGTTTACAAAATGCGATACCTCCAAAAGGGTTTGTCGCAAACATTGCTTGTGGCTTCATTCTAAACCAGGCATGCCAAGATCTCTAGTAAGGTAACTAGTATACTAGAGTTCGCGGGTACTGCGTCCACAGAAACTGGCGAGAGATTTAAAAGTAACGGTGATACAAATTTCTTCAGAATGACGGTACATTATTGGACTTCTGCTCATGACAGACTGGTTCATTTGGCAGTTATTGCTTCCTGCTCGTTTGGCAGTTATTGCCTCAAATTTAGTGATATTAATTTTCATTTATAATTTCATAATCCTCTTTAATTCATACCTAAAATTTCAACATATCAATTGCAAATAAAATTAAATATGTTGAATGGAAGAATCTTGACTTTGTAATCGCATTTATTTAAGAGTTCAATATTGGCATTAACTTCTTATGTTCAAGTTAAGAATAAAAATTCTTGTTTCTTAAACCGGCTGTCTGCCGTAAGAGTGACATCATAAATCTAAGAAGAGCTTCTAGGCTACAAAGAGACTTGTTCAAATATTTCACATTACGGCTACGAACAAATAACAAATCATTTAATAAAACAACACAAAACGAAAGCAGGCAAGGAATATGGCATTCAGGCATATTTCTGCATCTTTGGAAAATTATTATTCAAGGAAAAAAATTAAAATAAAATAAACTTGAAATAAAGTAATGAAGTATTTAAATAAAATTAAAATATCGGTTGACTGAAAACATCCGGCAAACATGCATTCGTTAGAAGTTACCATTCGTCGTGAAATTTCGAGCGCGCTTCTTGCTTACCATCTCCGCCACAGATTGCGCTTATACCCCCCCCCTTCTAGATTTGGAGGGGAAGAGAGAGCGCAGTCTGGGGAAGTTATCCTTGCCTGCAGGAGCGACAGGCTTCCCAGGCGGATAAGTAGCTTGTGCGGGTGCAGTTTGACTTGCCTGACCTCTACTCCGATCTAAACATAGTGGCACTTCAAGGTCACGAGCTGGAAGGGGAGAGGGGAAATTACAATCCAATCGGCAGCTCACGAACGAACGAACGAACGAACAAAATATGTAAGTCGTAACAAAGCTCCAGATTGGATGACAGTGTCACCCTCACCCTGCTGCTCGTGTCCTTGAATTGCCACTGTGTTTAAATCGGAGTATATACTTGGGATTTCGTAACGTAGTTGATGACATTAGGTCATTTTCCACCTCCCACCTCATAAAATGAATCTTTTTAATTAATTCGCGAACGTCCTTCTGAACGAGGCTCATGGCCTCAAACATGTGCTTATCACTGTTATAAATATTCATTTTATAGGGAAGGAGGTGTAAAAATGACCTAATATCATCTACACCTTTACACCTTGACGCAAAGCGTCTCCAAGCCCCTTAAGGGGCGTTGAGCGCTATGCACTGGGCAGTAATCCTCCATTAATGTGCTTTATTTCTGGAGTAGTCCTCTGTTAATTACTATATTTGTCAAGTCTCGTCACGTCGCAGTCAGTGCCTTTTATCCCTTCGGCCAGGGGCTCGACGCCGTTAGATCCCGGGGTTCCTGGCCGGTCACCCAACCAGGAACCCGCGAGTCTCGAATGCGCTTAACCTTCGTGACTTCACGGAGCGTAGAAAACGAATTCGGCTAGCGCCATGTCACGAAAACCGAAGTATACACGAGCTGCACGTGTCGGTCCAGAGGGCTCTGGCAGGGATGATCGCGATCCGTCTGCGCCTCGTCCCGCGCAGCATGCGCAGAGGGTGTGAGGGGCTTCACGCAGCGCCACTTCCCCTCCTTCCCCCTCCCTCACCCCCACCACCCTCACCCGCTTCCGCGGCCGTCTCGCGTAACGCGCGCGCGGCTTCCTTGGCGCCAGTTAACGAGCAGTACACAATGCTTCTTTGAAGTCCACGCGTACAAACCCATTAACACGGACGCTTTTGTGCGGAGCGTCGTGTTTATTTTTAATTTATACTCGGGCCGTACGAGCGAGCGGGCAAGCGGGCGGCCGAGGGTGCGGAAGGGGTGGGGGGGATGGGTGCCGTGGAGGTCATCCGAGCTTCCGCTAACCCCAAGCTAGGACAAAAGTGAGCCCGCGCAATCCCGCACTTGCCCGCCCGCTCGTGCTGCGGTGCACTCGGCTGCGCGATTCCATCGCCGTCACGCACTGTGGTCCACATGGGGGAAAAGAGGACAAAAATGTATCCCTTCAGTAATATGACGTTTGTAGCTGAGTCGATGGGTAGCTGGATGTAGCTTCTGGTTCTGAGAAAGTGTATTTTCAATATCATGTTAATAAGCCAAAGAATGAGGGGGATCCAAACCCATCATTGTCTGCGTGTGGATTCTATAGTTTACTCTAATGAGTTACTCTGATCGGTCGTTTCTATAGTTTCTCAAATCAATTCCAGGCGTGTCCAGGTAGGAAATTCTTTATTGTTTTGTAACAACACAAGCAGTTACATTAATTATGCATTTTATAAGTCAAAAATGTAACTACATTATGTTCTTGGGAGGCGATGAAAAAATATTTACAACAGAAATAAAAGTAGTAAATATAGGTTTTAAGAAATAAGTGGAACTAACGAGAATAAAATACAACTGAAAACATTAACAATTAACGAGAAATATTGTTCTCAAAATAGGATGAATATATGACCATCTGATGAACAGTTCTCAAAAAATGAATTTTGTTCCTCATTTTTTGCGTCTTTCAGATCACTGTTGCTGCAGCTTAAGAAACCACGTAGAACCACCATCCTTTGAAAACCACATGGCCACAAAGCGAAATAGTTTGCGCTCCACAAGGCTGCTGGCATCAATACAACTGTTCGCAATATTATCATAGGTAATTCCACGAATGCTTCGGAAATTGTCGATAAACCGACTCGGGGAATTATTTGGAAATTTCCAAATCAGGAGTAGAATTCAATAGCACTATTTCACGAATGAAATTTGAATTAATATACCGTTTAATTAATTTACATAATTCAAGTTAACATGATACCTTTACGAATTTTCAATAAGATCAATTACTACATGCACCAAACTCTGCTCACTATATGCATGACCACCTGCAACAATCCGTGCCATCTCATGGTAATCAATTATATAAGTTATGTTGTAAACAAAAAAGGTGCGAAAATTATCATCTCCCAGGATGTGATAATTACTTAAAATTTGTATAAGTAACTCGTCTTTGATTGATTGCGATACTCCTAATTCTTGCAAATTTCTTGAGTGGAATAGTCATCGTAATCATCAGCATCAATATTACTAATAGTAGCAACAGCTTTAGAATTTAAAATATCGTTTCTCTCTGATCTCAGAAATCTAATAGCGCAATTCACACAATACGGAATGGTATTTACGAGAACAATTTCAAAGCTAAAAGCTCTCCCGAGATAAAAAAATATATTATAATTCAATATTCGCGATTACATCTGTGAATTCACACAACTATCATTCTGTTTACAATCTTTTCATTTCATTTATGACTCCATTTGCTTAGCTTGACGCAGCGGACAATTCAAAGGCCATTGCTCAGATAAACTCCGTCACTGATTCTCCCCGCTTCTGGGTATAATATATTTCCCAGAGACCAATCATTTTCTATCGCTTACGTAAACACGTTCTCAAAACATTATTTATTTAAGTAATTTAACGGTCAAAACAGTGTACTCCACAAACTGTAGATTTTGAATGGAGGCAAGCATATTGTAGAAGAATCTGGACATACAGTATTCAGAAGTGAAATAACATCGTGGTTCAAATTTTCCACCGGATGGTTTCAAATTCAACATCCTAGATTTGTTACTTATTTTGAACGTGAAGTATGTTTTTTCAATGCAGTAATTGCAAAAGTGTGGGTATGTCTCCATGAACGTATGTAGGTACTGATCTTAGTATTCATTTCCACAAACCAAACATCCCAAAAGAAGACAAATATTGTATTGTGACATACCAATATGTGGGACATTGTATTGCTTCCCATTTATTGTAAACAGGGTGAATTGTAAGAATAGACATATGTAAATATGGCGGCATAGAACGGTAGACGAGTTGTCGTCAAGGTCAACAAACTTCATTGCTTTGAAACACGGGGCGCGGCTAGTTGATAAAATAAACTGTATGGGGATTGGCTAGTAAAGAAAATAAAGAAAACTGTGACAGTCTCGGGCGCGGCTAGTTGAATTTGTAAGTAATTTAGGGATTGGCTAGGCATGGAATGACAATGTATTTCGACGGAAGCGGGTCGAATTTTTTCTGACAGGAAACAGTAGAAAGTATGGACCGAGTTTTGAAGGGCTGAAAGAGGGGAATATGGATTCATTCCGTCTTATGCCGTGGTGCTGTGCGGGTCGTAGATAATTGATGTTGAGAGTTTGGGATTGTGAACTTTTACTTTGGAGCGTATCGTTGTCGGACTTCGAATATTGATGTAATGTGCGGAAATTGGAACTTGGAAATATTTCGAGTGCATCAGCTAGAATTTAAAGTGTGAACTTAGGTGAATTTGTCGGCAACAGGACTGGGAGTATTTGAAGCAGATAATAGTTTGCTGAACTTTAATATTTCAAGTATAGCGTAGAAAGAACTTGGAACTTTTAAAAGGAAAATTAATTAAGTCTTATCAACTTATGAGGCGGTGAGGATCAGTGACTTGAGTACACTTGTGCCAGAACGGAAGAAAAGAAGATGGTTTTTGGACCTGGAGCCATCGACACCGGGAAAGATTGAAAATGGTTCTACGCGGCGACATCGGTCGAGAGCACGCGAGGACGGGTACTGCAATATAAGGTTTGAGACTGGTCATTACCGAAAGTACGTTTCGTATTGTTACCAATGAACATTGAATAAACTTACAAGTTTCTGTGAATAGAAAAGTTGATTTTCATTTAGCCAATTCCAGCAAATGAGTATATTTGAGAGAAATGTATATTTGCTTTTCAAATTCCTCGGCCACTCCTCTGCCATTCAATGGCAAATCGAATAATAGGCTATTAGTAGGCAATAGCGATTATTTCTTATAAGACCCATCGACCCAGTTAGCCGGATATTAATTTATTGGAAATAGCAGTTGAAGATTAATTTAATAATTGAATTAACGTAATTTTTCCTGGGCCCATATTCTTTAAAATTTGGAACGGGTTACGTTGTATTAATATTTAATTATATTAGAAGGGCAGAGGAAATATTTAATTTAAAAATAAAATTAGACAGTTTGTTTCAGTATACAATACCAAATCAATACCAATTTGAACTCCAGAACTCATCAGTAGCATATTAGCCTTCTTATACCAAGACACTAAACTCAATTTGGCAATTGTGCTATAGAAACAAACTTGTGCCTATTTAACTTGCATTCCTTTAAAAATTAACTTCGCAAATTGTCACGTTTAATCTCATTATCCCCTGGATCGTTTCCACGGTGTTCGCTCACTCTAGCCACAACACTCATGAATTTCCCATCGGGCTTCTCTCCAAGGTGAAAGCCCTCGGTCCGGTCGCTCCGCCGCGCCGCGTCGCGTCGTTTCTGTTTCGGGCGTCCCCCGGCGAACTACCGCCTCGGGAGGCAGCCCCAGGGCAGCCAGCGCGCGACTTCTGATTGTTCGCCCCCCCGCCCCCGCGCGCCCCCGCCCGCCGCTCGCTCGTCCCAACTAGATTACGTTCGCTAAGTGGCTGTTTCGTTGCTCGCGAAAATTTTAAGTTCCCGACCACTCCGGAGGATCCGCCCCGACTGAAAGAAAGTAGCCCCGCGGCCTCCCGGCGCATTACGAGAAGGCGGCGCTTGCGGATGGGGTGACGCTGGTGACAATGGTGACGGTAGTTAGAACGGTGACAATGGTATCGGAGTAAGAATGGTAGTAAATTGGCGACGGCGGCGACAAAGGTGTCTATCATGGTGACGGTGACGACAATGGAGATGACAATCGCATCAATGATGACAATGGTGACTGTAGATATAGGTAGCGGTGGTGTCTAGTGCCTAAGCCGACTGGTGACTGCGGTGTCAGCCACCGCTGACACCGCAGTCACCAGTCTGGTGATGGTGGAGACGGAGGTGAGGGAGGAGAGGAAGGTGAGGGAGGGGAGGAAGGTAAGAGAGGAGATGAAGCTGACGGAGGTGTGAAGGTGACGCAGGTGACGGAGGTGATGAAGGTGACGGAGGTGATGAAGGTGAGGAGGTGATGAAGGTGACGGAGGTGATGAAGGTGACGGAGGTGATGAAGCTGACGGAGGTGATGAAGCTGACGGAGGTGATGAAGGTGACGGAGGTGATGAAGGTGACGGAGGTGAAGAAGGTGACGGAGGTGAAGAAGGTGACGGAGGTGATAGAGGCGACGCAGGCGACAGTATCAAACGGAGACGCGACGAAGCGAAAAAAAAGAGAAAGCGGTTCGAAAGTCATGATAATGGGACGGAGGAGCAAGAGGCTGAGAGATCGGTATGAGGAAGGACAAGGAGGCGGCTCTGCGAGCGAAGGCAAGGGGCGGCGGTTCGGGATGCTGAGAAGGGAAAAGGAAGTGGCGTGGAAGTAGACGCTCATTTTTAAGCTGCTTCTCCCCGTTCATTCGTGATAAGACTGAACAAAGGCTGCTTCTCGTTTTTCACCCTCGTTCTCGCGCGCCGCGCCGCGCCGCGCCGCGCCGCGCCGCGCCGCCCTGGGTACGTGGCCTGGCGCACCAAGTCGGAGTCGCGGTCGCCGCTGGTGCGGCGAATGCCCTGAGGGCGGCGTTGGTGCCGATGCAGGCGATAGCGCGGTGAGCCGCTGGGTGGCGGAATTGAGGGCGGCAATCAGCTAAGTTGAGAAGAGTTTGAGACAGGGCAGAACCGACTTGAAAGAGGAGTCAAGAGCGAACGAGGCAGTAACTATGCGAAAGTGTGCGGTGTGATAACAGAATTCTCCCCTTTACACTCAGCTTCATTCCATTTTATCACCATTATTTATTTTTAATTTACATGAATAGTTTATTTATATTACAGCACATTTTGTGCATCGGGCTACTCACTGCTTTTCGGATCTCCGACGAGTGTCAGAATTCCTGAATTAATGGGATGGGATTTAAGTAGGTGATTGAAATAACACTCGATCTAGGATAAGAATGAGAAAGGGATATTGGAGGAAGATTGAACCGACCTGTATGGCCGAGGTAACTAGAGCGTCTACCGACTCAGCGCCTCGGTCTGAAGGGTCGCGGGTTCGAGTCCCGCTGTGGGCATGGATGTATGTCCCTCGCCTTTCATGATTGTGTGTTGTCGCAGAAGGCCTTGTGAGCCTGCTGACTACAGACTGAGGAGCCTGCAAGCGTGCCTAGTGTAAAGGGTTAATATGGGTCCCGCTTGAAGGACATAATGTATTGCAAAGTGCGGACAGTCGAACTCGGCAACCCCTGAAGCTGAAAAAAGAAAACGGAAGAAAGAAAAATATGGAAGGAAGACTCAGCGCGTCCCGTGGCTCTATGGTACTGCTCCGGCATTTTCTGGGAAGAAATCAGCGAAATTACAGATAAAAGCAAACAATCTGCCAATTCAGTTTCGGCTGGCACCACGAACGCAGCGATGGAATATACCCAAGGTAATTACAGATAGTTCTTTTCAAGTACGTAAATATTCTGTGCGTTCCTGTATATAATTTCTGTACTTTTCTTGATTGCACGCCCCCCACCACCACTTTATTCAATCTTATACGTACATTACCGCGTGCATGTTCGAGGTAGTGTGCGGAAAACACACATACATACATTCATTCATTGACTTACGGAAAAGGAAGCAAATTAATTGCAGAAAAACGAATGATAAACGAAGCCGGCAGTTCAAATCTCCAAATGAAGGCGAGGAAGCAAACGCGGGTAGAATTGCACAGAAGTACTGAAGGCTGGTGCAAAGGAATGAGCAAGATGAGTAGGAAGAAATTGAAAAACTACAGTGAAAGAACTAAATGCTAGAATATCTCAAAAATCGGTCAGAGGAAGTGCGCGCAGCCCTTTCGAGAAACGTGCGTGGCGTGAACGGGCGGTTGCGAGATGAAGGGGCGTTGCTCGTGCCGACTCACAGTGCCCTGAATTGCCTAAAAAAGTGAGCAAAAATATCTTCTACAATATGAAATTCGCAACTATAGTTTCGCAACGCAGGAGGCCCTACGTTCTAGACGACAGTTAGACAGATTTTGAACAGCAGCTTTATAGCTAGGCTGGCCGCTATTTCTCTCTAACTACTCATATCCACTGTTCCTTCTTCTACTCATGGAGGATGGGAAGCAGTACCAGAAATAAAGGAATAAGTGTTTCCTCCAAGATTTCTTTCATCATTATCGCAATCAAGTAGATTTCTACAATTTAGGTTTAGTTGAAAGTGTCATAGTAGGCGGGAACTCAAAATAAAATTGTCACGTTCGTATTACAAGAAACACAACAAAATATTACCTCTAGAAGATGAATATAAAAATAGTATCTATCAAGGCCGAAATATAACTGTTTTTGATTGAGGTTGGTAAATGAAAGAATCCACAAATATTCACTTTTGGTCGAGGTGCATAAAGGTCAGTGTTTTTTATAGATGTACCTCTTAAAGTGACATTTCTGTACTGCAAGAAAACTTAAAAAAATGTTTTTACCAGTTTAGTCCGAAAACCTTCACCAAAGACTAACGGTACAGAAATGATAGCCTTGAGAGGTGATACTACAAAAAATATTTACAACAAACATTAAACTAACAATTATGTTTTCAATATAGTTATAAAGTAATTAGAAGAAATGAGAAAAAAGCAATTTAGTAACTTCATAATTGCTGAAAAACACGAAACTCAAAATACAAAGAATGAACAATGTACCACCTTAAAAATCACTATGTTTTGAGGACTTCTATACAATAATGATCAAAAATATAAAAATATTTAGAGAATATTATACATATCTAAGCAAATACTTAAAATATTTATTTTATTTAAAGATAGTACAAAATATGCCGTACTATATATTTTGCTCCTCGTGAGTTGAAATCATGAGTTATTCATAATATCTAAAAAAAAATGAAAATTAAGAAAAAATTTGGCCGCTGCGCGCGCCTTTCAGACCACTGTGCGGCGAGGCGGCGCCTGGGTCACCGCCGACGCCTAACCGTGGCGCGGTCCGCCCTGCGCCGGGCGATTCGGGAAAGGGATAGCCCTTGGGGCGCGGTCGGAGGCGGGATCGTGTAAATTCCGAGCCCTCTTAGTGCCGGCCCCTGATCGGGGTCGCAATTTGATACCCCGATGGCCGCTATAAAGGAGAGCTTGCTGCATTAAAGGACTACCGCGCGGCGCTATCGTAGCTCTGCACCGACAACACTACCAGGAGCGAAACACATCTCCGAAAGAGTTATTCGAAATCGACAGCACATGTTGATGTTTTTACTTTAAATGAGTAGTTCAATTAAAAAAACCTTTAAACAATTTTAAAAGTGAATCACTCCAGTTCAAACATTAATAAACTCAAACAGTACGTAATTCACTATAAATATAGTTGTTAATGCATATTGATAGCTTACTAATTTAATAAAGTGAAATCGATATCGGCAAAAATATTTCTTCTAAAAGTGACCGATGATGCTCGCCATGCAGTTGAATAATATTTCAAAAAGACATGTCATCCTTTTAATTCAACTCATTGAACTTCAAAAGTTATTTGTTCCCGTCAATGAAACCGAGCAGAGGAACAAGCTACTCAAAGTTATCTGATCTACCAAAACTACTCCGTACTTTTATCGAATTGACAGTTCGAACTGGGGTAATTCTGCGCCCCAGTTTCTCAAACAAGAAATTACTGCCCCTTTTTTTCAATCCAAACTCAAAAGATAAGACACGTGCTTCCGATTTCCATTTCCAGAGGGCATTTCTTCGAAATTAATTCCTACTTAATCAAACGGACCGTGACTCTAAAACAAGCGCCGCTCCCTCGCCGTCCTTCGCGACCGAAAATCGATTGGCGGTATCTCGCAAGGCGGCTTCGCCTGCTCCAGAAGAAACCGGCGATAGACGGAAAGCTGCTCCAGAAAAAAATCGCCGCGTACGAGGATAAAGCTCCAGAAGGATCAGAGTGCCAGATGAAGGAATAACATAGTGCGTCTCGCACCAGGCAGGCAATACTTCGTAATCAACTTCAGATTACAACATCTGGGAAACAACATTTCGCCACTTCAATGGTGTAACTAGAGTTGCTGTATTTCGGGTCAATATTAACACAAGCTTTCGACCCCTGCAAAATCAAAATTTATTTTATAGAATTTTCTATAAATATTGTTTTATTAAAAATGATAATATGTTTCTCAGCTTGTGTCACACATATAATGAAGTCACTAGAGACGGATTGCTTCTCTATCCCATATAACTAAGTCATCGGGCAACTTCTTGGTTAATTTTTCATTAACATCTCGATGAGTATCTAGGTAAGAAAGGTAATATTTCATTCTCACTAGCAGCTATTGCAAACATTGACACGTAAATCATTCTGCGTTGCTGTTCACACAGACGCTGTAGAGCTCTTTCATTATTCGCCTGGAATAACTGTTCATCTCCCGTATTGTGGACAGTATGCCTTCAGGGCTCTCGGGGCAATTAACGTCACAAGAGAAGAAGACATTTTAAAAGAGGTGAAAGAGGATATTTGTTCACGCAGTGAATTAATACTCTATGAATAATCTCTGTTTCTAATGCGTTGTCATTAATCCGTTTACTTGGAAATTTATCAAAACTTTCGTTCTTATCAAGCCACAATTTTATTCTTGTGATTGATGACGTACTTGGCCTTGCGCGAGCCTGTCACAAATTCGCTGGTCGCTCACCATTCTCTCTCTGTTTCATGACGACATCTAAGAGATGCAATGGTCATGACAGAAAGAGCGACGAGGCATCCAGCGAAGTAATGCAAATGCTTTGTTAGCATCCAAGGCAAGGGGAGAACTACCAATCCAGGACTCACATTAACTAGTTAATGTGACCCTTGAGCATAATGACTCTCCAATAGCTTCTATAAAGAGCCCGAGGATAATTAGCTGGTTTGTTAGGGAAACCGCGAAGGATGGATAAAATGATAATTTGGATTGGCGAACGCAGACCACCTTAAGTGACAGGGGAGATCAGAAACAAGATATTTATTTCCTTTTTCCTTCGTCTCTCTTCCTCTTTTCGAGGTAGATTCTCACATCCATGTAGCATGGGAAGCACGGTGCAAAGGCAGGGACGTGTGTTGGCTGCGAGGCTACATGCTGCCGGGCTCGCAGACTTTTCTTCGCTTTCTCCCGCGTTTCAGGCCCTCCGTCGTAAACCCAGCCGATACTGTCGATCCCCGCCCACCGCCCTGGCCGACGTCATCTCGCCAGGCTTCTTTCTCGCGGCTCCGGGATGAGCCTCCGTAACCGCCTCGGCCGCCTCCCCGCCCCGCCTTCCTGTTTTTACACCGGCCTACCACGTGTCACGGCGCTGAGCTTGAGGCGGCCTTACGCGGGACGCTGTTCGGTTCGTGGTTCTCAAGTTTCTTCTTCTACTTTTCCTACGACTCCGACGCTTGATTCCAGTGCTTGTTCTTAGATTTCCTAGAATGACGGGGAAGTTTATCAAATCGCAAAAAAGCTTTTTTTGAAGACTTTCTGAACACCTTCACTTTAGTGAAAAACGAATCGATTAGTGCTATTTGAATTAATGACATGACGCTATTGATACATATAGATATCATATTGATACATATAGATACTATTGAAACATCGCTATTGATACATATAGATACATATAGATATCATATACAGTCAGTTTAAATATATGAATGAAGTGCTTCACTGCTGCCCAGAAGCACATTTTTCCGACCATTTTATTTGTTAATTAATAATTATTGAATAAACTGTACGATTGAATAAAAGATTGAATATGATTGAATAGATTTATCAATCACATTTTCCTCAAACTACGAGTATTAATTGCTTCATTCGCCATTAATCATTTCATTTACGCACACTTTCCCCATCAATTATTATTGCCGCGGCTCGTCCCCTAGATCTCAACTCTACCCCCAACCTTTCTATTTTCTTATTTGAGTAAATACAATATTCCCGTAGAGGACTTCTTAAAACTGTCATTTATAACATAACACCATAAAATTTAGAAAATTTGCAACAAAAAATAGATTAAAGATAAATTATAATAAATGATTTGAAGGAGATATTCGAAAAAATTAAAAGATAAATGTGGATGAAACAATATCCAGAACATCTACTTAAAATAGAAGCGCTTCAACAGTTTGCTTACAAGTAAAACGTATAAAGATGATGCGATCAGATTAATGGAAGGTAATCTGGAAATAAAGTAGCCACCCCTCTCTCCACACCGATATCACATTCCTTCTCATCACAGACATTACAATTCCATCTCGGCACCCACACCGTCCCTCCGTCTCGGCACCACCCCCCCCTCCTCTCGCCCCGACCCCCCCTCCATCTCGACTCCGACACCCCCCTCCATCTCCCCCCCCCCCTCCATCTCGACACCGACTTCACTCCCCAATCTCGACACCGGCACCACCCCTCCATCTCGAACACCGAGACCACTCCCCATTCACCCGACACCACCCCTCCATCTCGACACCGCCCTTCCATCTCACACCTCCCCCACTCCCTCTCACTTCCATCTCAGCATTTTCAAAACATCTCTCTGGAGCATGACGCCGCGAGAGGCTAGGCCGCGCCCGCTCGCTGGCAGACGACGCTCCGCCCCCCCGCCCCCTCGAGGCGCCACGCCCCCGCGAAAGAGGCATCGCGGCGCGGGGCGGCGGACTTCATTATTCAGCAGGGGAGCGCGCCCATAAAACGCAATGGCGCGCCCTCCGCGGGTCTGTCGTCGCCAAACGGCCTTGGAAATGTTGCTAGATGAAAACGGCCAATATTCGGTAACAAAGTCAATTTCCACCCCCGCTCGCCTTATAAATCACGCCGGAAAACTCTTGAATAGCAAAAACAGACTTGCCTTGCCTGCGGTCCCTTCCCTGCAGTTCTTGTCTTCGGGTATATTGAGAAGACAGGAGTGTGTGTGCTGTGGGACCAGCCATTTGGATCAAACTGCATTTTACTACGAGTATGAGGAGAAGATGGAGGGCAAAATCAATATTAACCATATTTTCGTGATACCATCCTGGTTCGTTCTGTCTTTATTATTCAGTATCGAAAATGGGCACATATTACCTTCCGATAAAGATATGGTTATAAAAGCAACATTTACATATTCCACCAAAACGGATTCCAATTACTGAAGCAATCTGTATCAACGTAGCATGAAGCAACGAAAAAAAAATAATTAGCTTATATAAATATATCGACCACTCAGCTGTTTGAGACGGGAAATACATGCGAGAACGGATTCCCGTCACCGCGAGAATCCAAATTGACTGATTGACAGGATGCCAATAAAGAGCTTCCACACAGCGTTGGTGACAATCTAATGCCAATCAAATAGACGTTTATGTATTAAAATCGATATGTGCTGGTTATTACAAGGAATATATCCAGGTATCGACTATTAGAACTACAGAGTCAGTGCAATGGATGTGTGCAATCTTGTTCGAAATATCCTATAGTATGTCATTTTAATATGTACTCTTCATCCAGAACCTGTAAGAATATTTGCGGAATCGAAGTCATGGCAACCAAAAAACTTCCGGCGCATGTTTGTCTTTCACTTAAAAATTGAAAATTATTTGCTGGAATTTGAAGGTTAAATCATTTGTTCTACTTCAATCCAGTTATTTATAAATACAAATGTACCATTATTTTAACTTCCCTTGTATTCGTGAACACATTTGAAGAAAATATTTAGAGCGGCTTTTGACACAACGTCCTTTTTTTAGCATTATATTGATTTTAGCTAATTTGCATTAGCTTAAGCAAAATCTACGCCAAAACTACTCTTTTTCAAAAAACACTAAATTGTTTACAAAATATTTGCCTATATTTCACGCACATTTTGGAAAAAATTGTCTGAACGGTTTAGGCGCTAGCGTTGACCTGAGACTGACAGACTTTTTGCCGTCAATTGATTTTTCGGCATCAAGGACCCACAAAATATGAATTCCGACTAGCAACATTTTAGATAAAGTTATTCATTATAACAGGAACAAGATTTATCCATTTTTTTGTTACCAGGGCCCAACAACAAGAGTTCTTCTGTCGAAAATTCGCCGTTTCCTGGCGCGTGATTACAATATTTTCTCTTCCTACGAAATAAGCGTGGAAAAGTACAAAAAACTTAGTATCTTTTCATTTCGAAACTTATCGTATCCTACTTTACACATCAAAATCACAAAGGTAATGGATACAAATTAACATGACATTGAAATATGTTTGTTACTGATCCTATGATGTGATATTTATAAATGTTTGTCCCATGATGTAAATTAATTACACACATCACAGAACAAACAAAAATATTATATACAAAAAATGTCTATAACTTATTTTCACGTGATCATATGAAATATTAGTAAAATAAATTTAACGTATAAAGCAAACAAAACAATCCAGTTACATCATATATAGACCAGCATATATTAGTTCGAGGAACTAGTATATATCCTGGTATTCTGGTTTTGCCTCTGGCGAATGTGCCGGTGGGGGTCTTGGCGAACAGTCTCCTTCACTTGTTATTATTCCTGTTCCACCGAGCGAGCGGCGACGCGTGCAGTAGATACAATCGGTCATTGTTAGTTCGTCCGCTGCACCCAATTACCCCATTATCAATCACCGTTTAATCAATGGCTCGTCCATCACGGCGCGGAAGGCGCGCGGCGCGACGTCAGCGCCACATGTCGCGCTCCCCGCGGCCGCAGCGCCCGCCGCAGGTAAGGAATCGCTTCTTGCCCCCGCCGCTGCTCCTCACCCTAGGCGTCCCCTCCCCACAGCACCTACATCCCATCTCCCTTGCCTCCTCCACCCTTAGCTCATACTGCCTTTCCTCTTTACACACGTTCAACTCTCCCCAAACCCCACTCGCCGCCACATGCCTCTTGCCCAAGCCCCCCACCGGTCCTCTCTGTCCTACTAACAATTCCTCACCCTGCCCCTAGGTCGAATTCAGTCGCTGTCGGGAGGAGAATTCTAGCGGCCGGCTGCTCTGGTCGGTAGTTTTCCGTGGTTTCTCCGATCAACACCAGGCGAATGCCGGAGCAGTACCCGAACAAACGGGCCACGGACCGCGCGCGATCTTTCCTTCCTCTTCCTTGTCCTATCCTCTCCTCTTACACACACACTTACACTAACATGCACCACACTCTCACATATTCCGGGAGACCGGTCGGGAGTTTAGAGCTTGTCCCGGCTGGGGCGGTGCCCCGCTGGTGGGGAGTCCTGGTTAGGAGAAACCCCACTAGCCGACGGTAGGTCGGTGCCGGATCTCGCCATCCAGCTGGGGAACATCACCGCCATCTCCCGAGACAAAACATGTACTACACTCACGGGACTAATGACCAAAGCAGTTGACGCGCCCGGAAACACGAAAAAATCAGTCAATCAATCTCACCCTGCCCGCTTCACGCAGCCCCTGTTCACCATTCCTTGTTGTTGCATCGCCCCTCACCTCTGTCCGCCGCTCACGACGCCTTAGTCCGCTGCCACCTCCTCGCCCCTGACCGCCCATCCTTCTCTACCACTTCCTCACCTCCTGTCTCCGGCCCCGCCCGCAGATTCCCGCTTCACTCATCACCACTGTTACTGCCTCGCCATTGCCCGCCGCGCTCCGACCCCGCCCTCAGCGAGTCTGGCACGCTACTGCCCTTCCCTGCGGCTTGCAGCCCTCCCCCACACACCCCGCCTGTGAGCCAATTGCTCCCCACCACCATTCAAACAAGGTATTTTCATAAGGCGGAGGACGGTTTTACGCCAGGTCGGAGCAGAAACAGACAAGCACCGCCGCGTGTCTCAAATATCGGCTGGATACTAAACCAAGTTCTGATGAGTAACAATTCATTTCATGAAATGCTAAATTGATACACTTTTACGGTACGTATATGTAAAAATGAATTTCTACATAAACTCATGAACCCGTAAGAGCCTCATTTTAAGTATGGACTATACTACACTAACTGCAGTCTGTCGCGAGAGCAAGAGTAGCCTAAGCTATCATCAATGTAGTTAGACAACTCTTGCTCTCGCGGCAGGGTACAGAAAATTCACTATTGCTCTCTCTGAATCAAATAACGACCCTAAGATTGTACGTCAATGTTACACTAGCGATAATCTTTGATCTCTAAAAATTCTCTCTCGCTTAGGGTTCAAGCATTCCAATAGCACAGAAAGCTTTTTGATTTCACTGCTCAGAGATACGCATTATCATTAACTTTTTCCTGACGTCATGTTCAGGATCAGTCCGCCGTTTCTGGACAAATCTTCCAAGCACACTTCTCTATGACTCTTCCCTCGTTCTTCCCATTGTCAGTCGCGGGCTACACTAGCTTATTATTATGCAAGCAGCAGGCTGTCCGGAGGCAACAATTTCGGTTGTCCGAAAAGGAACATATTGCATTGAAAAAAAATTTAAGACAGGGATAAATTACATATTGAATTAAAGTTTCTGAAATTTTAAATTATTTTCATCAATCTCGAAATAAATTTGTTGATGTGCAGCTATTTTATTTTGAAAGAATCTACACAGACCCACGACAAGCACGTGACCATGTACAGGCCGAAGTTGGGCGAGTCTCGGTACCTCATTGGTCAGAGAATTTGGACGAAAACTAGAAGATCCGAGTCGATTCTTTGTCAGGACGACTTATTTTCAAGCAATTCACAACATTCAATACGGTTTCGCAGCAACAAATCCACAATATGGATATCAATTACTGAATATATCAAACCATCTGACGCATTTGTTTTGACATAAATGGTGACAGTGTTGACAATTAAATTCCGTGTTATATTCGAAATAAAACATTTTCATGTACGTGAGAGTCTGGAGATAAAGTTATTTCAGAGAAAATATTTTAATTTTATTTATTATATTTTGGGTAAAATATCATCCTAGTCATGACATCCTAGAAGTATACTTTGAATATCCACGAATATCATTCTTACTCTTTATGTAAGCTTGCCTGCTTACCACTCTACCTTACGAATTCCACAGGAAACCAGGGCTTAGGTACTTACATTTTAATAACCACTACTTAGGTGGTTGTTCACAATATTATCACTATGGCCTGAGTCCGACTCTTGTTCCAGATGCGGTCACCGTGGTATTTGCCAAGCGCCTCCCTTTACATCACCTGATGTGTACCGAGGGACCCGTACATTCCATGTGTTCAATCTTCATCCAGCACGCTTGGCTCGCGATCAGCTATCGACTTGGAGCGGTATTAGCGCAACAGGACACTTGGCTGCACCTATACTATATATGCCAGCTGTGGCTCCTAGGCGGCACCGACCCCACACTCCAAGCGAGGACCTAGGCATTTAGGAAATTACTCTGCCCAGGTGTAACTGTAATGTCTTACATATCGTGTTCCTACGCCATCAGGATTGTGACATACCAATATGTGGGACATTGTATTGCGTCACATTTATTGTAAACAGGGTGAATGGTAAGGATAGACATATGTAAATATGGCGGCATAGCAACTGTGGACGAGTTGTCGTCAAGTCAACAAACTGCATTGCTTTGAACCACGGGGCGCGCAGTTCATAAAGTAAACTGTTTGGGGATTGGCCGAGAAAGCAATGATAGTCTGGGGCGCGGCTAGTTGAATTTGTAAGTAATTTAGGGATTGGCTAGGCATGGAATGACAATGTATTTCGACGGAAGCGGGTCGAATTTTTCTGACAAGAAACAGTAGAAAGTATGGACCGAGTTTTGAAGGGCTGAAAGAGGGAATATGGATTCATTCCTTATGCCGGGGGAATTTTTGGGTTTTTTTTTGGTTCGTTGTCGGACTTCGAATATTGATGTAATGTGCGGAAATTGGAACTTGGAAATATTTCGAGTGCAGCAGCTAGAATTTAAAGTGTGAACTTAGGTGAATTTGTCGGCAACAGGACTGAGAGTATTTGATGCAGATAATAGTTTGCTGAACTTTAATATTTTAAGTACACGCGTAGAAAGAACTGGAACTTTTAAAAGGAAAATTAATTAAGTCTTATCAACTTATGAGGCGGTGAGGATCAGTGACTTGAGTACACTTGTGCCAGAACGGAAGAAAAGAAGATGGTATTTGGACCTGGAGCCATCGACACCGGGAAAAATTGAAAATGGTTCTACGCGGCGACATCGGTCAAGAGCGCGCGAAGACGGGTGCTGCAGTGTAAGTTTTGAAACTGGTCATGACTGAAAGTACGTTTCGTATTGTTAAAGTTTCATGGAAATTGAATAAACTTACAAGTTTCTGTGAATAGAAAATATTATTTTCATTTAACCAATTCCAGCAAACGAGTAGCTAGAAATGTATATTTGCTTTTCAGATTCCTCGGCCACTCTGTACAGATGGCAAATCGAATAATAAGGCTATTAGTAGGCAATAGCGATTATTTCTTATAAGACCCATCGACCCAGTTAGCCGGATATTAATTTATTGTAAATAGCAGTTGAAGATTAATTTTAAGAATAGAATTAACGTGATCTTTTCCTGGCGCCCATATTCTTGTATAAATTTGGAACGGTTACTTGAATTTATATTTAATAATATTAGAAGGGCAGAGGAGATATTTAATTTAAAAATTAAATTAGACAGTTTGTTTCAGGATAGACTAAGGAAGATGATACGGGGTTAGAAAGAACACCCATGCCCAAGTGGGATTGGAACCCGCCGTCCTCCTGCCAAAATTTCATTCTACATTAGTATACCAGATAGAGTACCCGGCTTTTCCCGTACATTCTGCACCTGTTCTATTAGGATAAGGAAGGAACATTTGATAAAATTTCTTAAATTCAGTACACACAACATTAAGGTAATGTCAACGAAATTGTCAACTTATTTAGAATAAGATCGCCAAATTATATTTTATTACACATAAATTTCATTATATTTTATCTTTCACTTTCTCAAATGGTAGAGAGAATATATTATTTTAAAATACAAAACATGTCATCACAAATAAAAACACCACGAATGTGTCGAATTCGAGAAGAGAAAAATATATAAAATTTCCAATAATTATCAGAGATCCCACAAATCCCCAGTAACGTCAACCGATACATCACTTCGTAAATAATAAATCAAAGGGAAATTCGGATTGTTGGCTGTAAAATAAAAAGCATATAATGAAAATTTTTAATTAATTCCTGAAAGACGTGAAGCCAAAGCTGAGTCTTTCTATTTTCAATTTTATTATTCATTTAGTTTTACTAATTCAACTGGACATTCCTAACCGGTTATCATAACATATGTTTTATAAATAACCTTTGAGTAACATCAGAGAAATATGTCAGTCAAATTAATCCAGATTGTTTGATGGTATTTGCACCTAATGAAGAAAGTAAAAATGTATGATTTAGAAGTATGTTATGTTATACACTATCTCTCCCAACACCATTGTTTCGTTAGTAAAGAAACAAATTATGAAAAATTATATAATAGAAAATAAAACTTGAACTATTGTCCTATTACCCTTCTTGGAAGTACTTAATGTCGAAAATTCATTTAAAATGTTGCTTTTATAATTATTTTCGATATAATCGGGCCAGGGAATATTCTGTAAGTCATTTAACAATACACTTTGGTTTCAAGCTGGGATATAGTACCCCAGCTGTTCGCTCCATTTTGGTTTCATTTCTTCTAATGTGACGACAGATATGAAAATGATCTAACATTTAAGCCTTTTAATTTGCAGACCCTTCCTTACTTTACTTTCCAGGAAGAAATATATCGTACGAAAGATTACAAAGGTAAGCAAAATACAAAAATTGTCAGATCCATGAAATGTAGGCGTGTTTCAAAGATGATTTTACAAGATTCGCACTGCGCGAGATAAAAAAAGGTTTTTTGCTGTGTGATATCTCCGTGGACAAATAACATTAATAATGATAATAATAATAATAATAATAATAATAGTAATAATAATAGTAATAGTAATAGTAATAGTAATAATAATAATAATAATAATAATAATAATAATAATAATAATAATAATAATGTAACTCGTAACATGGAAGATAGAATTGGCGCAAAATAACGGATACGTCTAATCTGCAATTTTACATTTCTTTTCTAAAACAGGATTTAAAAGGAATTAAATAGCGGATGATAAAAGATTAACAGATGAACAAAGTATTAACAACACTGTTGTTAATGAGAGTTCCAAAGAATATCCGTTTTCTGTGTCTGATAACAGAAGATTAATAAGCGAGAGATGCAGAGTAGAAATAGCTGTTTTATGAATCACGAAGGTAGGATTCATTCAAATTCAAATATTACAGTTCCGTGAAGAGCGTCCGAAATGTCAAGATAACGAAGTGCTGAGTATTGTTTCACTTATATTACAGCACGAATGTCAAACCGAGTCCGCACGAGCTACTTGTCCGAAGCCCGGAACTCCTACGATCACGGAAAACTTTCAACGACTCCGCTCACATTTCCCCTGCAAATCCAGAAAGGAGTGTACACGCCCAAGCTGTATTGGCGTCAGGTGGGGAATAGCGGCTTCATTCAGAAATTTTTTTTGCCAGTTGTTGTTTTCTAGGAAATACAATCGAGATTAGACTTTTTTTTTATTAAATCGCGCAATCTTAAGATTTAACTTCCTGTGTTTATTTTTATTTTATTTATTTATTTTACGTCAAAAAGCAGTTAAAAACTGCGTATGACGTGCTATGGGGAAAAGTGAATTGTGTGCACATTTTCAAAATTCTGTGATCCCTACACTAAGTCATATACTACTTAAATTTTGAAGAAGAAAAAAAGCTCCCATGTAATAAAATATATTTTCAAGGATAAAAAGGCAATAAATTTTGGCTCTTATCCATGTTGTCATTCGGAATAATACTTCCTGCCGCGACAACATAGAAACGATAATTTGAATAATTGCATTTCCCACTGAATTCTAGAAGACGTGCACAGAAAATGAAGTTACATTTATGTCCAGAAGCAAAACAAGGGGCCATCTCAGCATTTGCTCAATGGATCAAGGAAACTGGACGAAAAACCTGATCGAAATGGGGGTCATTGACCCGGAGGCTGCAATATAATACTTGTTACAGGTTGTTTATACACATTTATACAGTTCAAATGTTAAATAATGCATTATGTATAATTGTTAAAATTAATATTAATTTTCTTGTGATGCTTAGTATAGTCTCTAATTGTATAGAAACAGTTATGCAGCAGAAACGATTTCACTTGGGATTTAAACTTTTCTATTGAATTTAATCGTTTAATGTCATCTGGCAAAGTGTTGTAAAATAATGTACATGTATTGTATGTGAATTTTTTGTATTGATTGTATGAGATTCAACGAAGATTTTTGTCTGAGTTAAAAGAGGTGCCCACTCGGAAGCAAGAAATGTTAATTTCAGAAACTTGTTAATTTACATCACAGTATTGCTGTGCATAACAAAAAAACTGAATAATTTAATAAAAAGTAACACAAAATGGAAATAAGGAAAGAATTCGCCATTCAAACATATTCCTGTCACATGGCAAAAATGTTTACACAAGGCAAAATTTAAAAAAGAAATAACCGTGAAATAGTAAAAAATGGTAAAGAATATACCATAATAGAAATCTCAATTGTATTTGATTTTATTTATTTGTGATGTATGTTTGCAAGACAGATTGCATTTCCGTCCATTTATTAGGGAGTGTAACATTCTGCAAATATACCCCAATAGAATAAAAGTAGTGGACAGAACAATACAAGTAAAATATCCACTTATTTGAAACGATTTCATTATTCTTAGACACACTTCCCCATTAAAACGAAAAACCAATGTAGCGCAACAAACTCCTATGTAGACAAAATAGCACGAACTAAACGCTTCTGAGAAGATTCAACCAACCGGAGCCAGATACTCTCTCATCTCTGCTTTCCGATAACTACGCTGAATTCCTGGCATTAGCGGAACGTTCGTGTTTCCCTTCTACAGTCGCATTCCACTGCAACGCCAACTCCATCACCATTCATCAGCGGCGACACTGCGCCTGCCTCGTGCAGCTCCAGCGACCGATACGACGACGCGCAGAACTAGCATTCGGATGCTCAAAGAATAATAAAGGAATAATAGTGTCAATATCGTGACACCGCATTTATATCGTACATTCAAGATCATACTCTGTCAACTTCGAGGATTTCTGTTGTAGTTTTGTGTTTGAGGAAGTTCAGACGCGGGGAGCTGCTCTGAACTCTTTTATTTACAATATTTAAACAATACATATTTGTGAGAAGTTTATAGATTTACTTATTAAGGAAGAAACTACACAAAGATTAATAAAATTAAAAATAAATTATATTAATAATAAAATAATAAATAATAATAATAATAATAATAATAAAATAATAATAATAATAATAATAATAATAATAATAATAATAATAATAATAATAATAATAATAATAATAATAATTTAATTAGGATTTGGACGTGAGGGAGGGAAGCTAATGCTCTGATTTCACTGATACATTTGAGCTACTCAGAGAGCAGTTAACAATTAATTTTACAGAACAGCATATTTTGCCACGCGGAGCATTTTCCAATTCTATTTCGACTCTCCGCGCAGTGCTGCTGTTAAGCGGCCACTATGAAAGTGACACTAATGACACTAATTCAACCAGATACACCAAATATGAAACCAGTCAAAATTGTTATTTTAGTATCTATCACCAATCTACTTCTCCTCCAGCTCATTTATTTCGCTCGCGCCTCAATCTCAATGAAGTCTCTAATAGCTTCAATCATTTGTTGTGGAGGAATGCCTTGAGAATTAAAATTTAATATAGAAATTTATTAATTGCTTCTGTTTAACATTAAAAATATTTGTTTTTTATTAATTACTTTAACTTGTTTGGTCAATTGAAAGTAGTAGGTAACATACGGATTTGATTAATATTTTAATTTTCGGCAGAGGGATTGGCATGTCTTGTGAAACGATATTATTAATTGCCTGAAAATAAATATTTACTGCATTGTTAGGAGTGATTTCGTATAGAGGATCAGATTGCAATCAAGAACGTTCAACGTACTGCAATCCTCCCGTCCCCGTCATTTAAAAAAAATAAAATAATAGTGAAACATTAATTTGCAAAATAAAAATAGGGCTTTCGTAAGATTTAAATAACAGAGTGAAATTTACATTCATAATGTAACCTTGAGAGCAAATACGTACAACTTCAATATTTCAGTAACATTTCAATTCAATATGTCAACTTATTTGACCAAAATTTAAATTAAGCTAATATACATTTTCGAATGCGAAACAACCCGGATTTTCTACACAATCATTGAATATACTCGTTCTTTGTGAGAACGTATCGGGCGCTTCTGCGTTGTTCAGGCGGCGCAGAGGTCATCTGATGTTGGAGGCATCTGCCCTCTAGGCAGCGTCCGCTTCGCCGCCCCGCCACGCTGACGGGGCAGCGATTTGCAGGTGGGATGGGGTCAGGGGCTGCACCCATCGCGACCCCGTGAATAAACAGCGCTGCCGCATTTACCGGCACCCGCCATCAAACCGGGCGGCGCCTCCGCTTCTTCCCCGTAATGGATGGAGCATATTTCTGGCTTAACGACGCTCGTCGCCTCCGCCTCCGCGACCCCCCTGGCACCCGCGCCGCGCCGCCTCGCCCCCACTCGATTCCCACGGCCACCCGACGGCCACCCTTGCCACGCCCACTATCATCCTCGCTTCTCTCTCCCTCGCCCTCGCCCTCCCCTCTCTCTCTCCCTCTCTCTCTCTCTCTTTCTGCCTTTCTGGCCGCCCACTGTCCCCCCTTCCTCGCCCCCCATTCTCTCTCCTCCGCCTCTCCGCCCTCCCACTGTTTCTCTTCCTCTCTCTCGCCTCCCACTCTCTCCTGCGTCTCCCCCCCTCCTCCTCTCTCTCTCTCTCTCAATTTCGCCCCCCCCCCCCCTCCCCCCCCCTCGCTCTCCTTCTTTTTACATATCTCTTTGCCCTCTCTCTCTCTCTCTCTCTCTCTCTCTCTCTCTTACTTTCCTCCTCCTCGCCGACATCTACACATCCTCCACCCCCCGACAGTAGCAACTCACGTCAACTCACGCGCGACAATTAATTTATTAAATATTTGCGTGGTAAATAGCTGGAAACGGCCTCGTCTGTTTATTACGCGAATGCCTCGCGGACGATGATGAAAATTAAATGAGTGTCGTTTGTTCAGTGCACGCCGCGGGGAAAAGATTCCTGCCCTTTCACGGCCCGAGCGAAGTGGTGTCCGCGCGTTGTATTATCACGAAGCGGCACGTGCGACATTCTTCACATTCTTTGCCTTGGGGATACCATCTTTATTTCAATACCTTTCCTCTTACACTTTCGCATCTACTAGCTCTACCCCTAGGAATTAATGATCAGGGATACAACATTAACACATATATGAATGTGGATATTGAAATCTTTAAGAGCAAATTGGTTATACAGGTCCATGTATTTTGAGAACTGATTCCTCAAGGTTATGTCAAATATGCTTTCTTATAAAATGCATGATACAAAATGCTTGAATCTTTTCTTACGTGTATTGAGTGTCTCATATTTTGTCTGTTTTTTCATTTTCATTTTATCAATCCATCGCGTTGGATGTAATTGCTAGTATCATTTACGAACGTCTCAATTACAAATTTACATGAAATATTGCAGTTTGGAAGAGGGTATATTACACTGAATCCGAGTTAATTCCTCTAATTCCAGCCTATCCATTGTCAGTGACAGCTGCGCATTTCAAGTGATCCTCATTATCACAATGTACACCAAGCATAATTCTCCCTCCACATTTCCAAACTAAATATTTGACTTTATTTTATGAGTGATGCACCCCGCAATGGAAAGGTCACAAACGGCATCGTGAATTCAACAGCTAAGCATATCGCCGAAACTGCATTTCTGTCTTTCCGGTCTAAACCACGTTACGAGGGATACATATTAGATTCGATCACTAAAGTATCTTTGCATTATAATCAAGGCACAATTCACGTCCCTTCCCACAAGTATTATTACTACAGATCAACATATTTTACTTCCTCTGTATAACAATAGGCAATCACGGAATGTCGGGCTGTCCACGAGAAATCGATATTGCATTACACTCCAGAGTTCCAGCTCTCCAACCACAAATTACTTGCGGGCCAACTCTACAAGCATGTTTCATTACATTGAAATAATGAGGATAGTTGCGCGGTCTGGCAGAGAACTCGTGTGATAGAGGGGCTCCGTGAGGCTCAGGGCGGGGAAGGGAGTGGGGGAGGCAGAGGAGGGGAGCGAGGAGGGCGAGAGCGGGTCGGGCCATGCCATGCGCACGGACAGGGCGGAGCGGCCAGGCGAAAACGGAGGTGAGATGCCAATGTGCGCGCGAAGGGGTGGGTGAACTGCGAAAAGACATGTGCAGGAGAGAAAAATCAAGAGCACGGAAAATAAAAGCTAGTTCACAAACCTTTATATTAAGATGCCAACCATTCTTCCTCTAAACAATATTGTTAGGAGATGAACAAGTTAGATGAAAATGGGAGCTTAAATGACCTGTTGTGTTGTTTTCTTTCGTGTATAAATTCAAGTTAGTGTTAATTCAATTGATTTAAATTCAAACCAATGTTTTAATTCAACTGATAAGCAGTTTTTGATAGCATAATAATCTTCAGTACTTCAATATAGTAGTCGAAAACTGAACAAATTCAGCGGGACATATACTCCAGGCGTCAGATCGGACATTGATTGCTAAACTACTGAAAGCTGCCTAACAGTGAAATAACTACTTGCAAGTCAAGAATACCGGTGAGAGTGTCCATCATTGTTTGTTAAGATGCCAACTGCCTTAGCGTTTAGTCCACTACTTGGAGTGGAAGGTTGGTTGGAGAGGTGAATACGGACCTACAATATGAATGGTGATGGAGCAATGGTGGAATGATGGGTAAGAAAGGTGGTAAAACAAAGATAAAACCTCTAGGAACTCGCTTTGTTCACCAAATTTGCGGATTTGGTGCTATAACTATTAACAAACTGGGCTGCTAAAACCAAGTTTGTGGGTCCAAACCCGATCGAAACCTTCGATTTTTAAGGGCGAAACAACCTTTCGTACGGCTTCCTTCGGAGGGGAAGTAAAGCTGGCTGTCCCATGTAGTAGATTTAACGCATCTAAAATATCCTTAAGCCTAAAAGAAGCCTCTGAGCTAAATTCAAATCGCCTGTTTCGCCGCCCAAGATAATACTTTCTTTCTCCGCTAGATGGTGAAAGGAGCGTAGCAAAATTTTCGTGGTCAGACGGAAAAGCGGACCTAATGGCTCGAGTCTCAACACATAAAATAAGGCGCTAACTAGGCATTAACAAATTCTATATGGATCGATCAGGAATTAGACCCTGAACACAGCGGCGGAAGGCGAGCGGTCTGACCGCAACAACACAGGCCGTCCTTTAAACGCCGGTGAGGGCGGGAGAGAACGAGCATATTGGACGTGAGGGCGTTGGGGAGGGCGGGACAGAGAGCGCGTGCGCGGAAGGGCACCGAAACATACCAAGCAGCGTGGGGACGAGGGGACGCGTATGTCAATGCGGAGCGTTACATGCTTTGCAAGCCGGCGAGAGCGTAGGAGAGCGATGGCGGACAAACGATATTCTAGCGATTTAATGGCACGCGCAACACGAGCCATCACAGACTTGCAAAGGAAATATGCACTCCCACACTAACGCCAACCTGCAATGGAATTTGTCAAATTAGCCGAGAGATAAGTAAACACAATAATACAAGGTATGTGCATAACATCGACCTTCATAAAAAGAAAAAAGTCTGATGTATACGATGTAAGAATAAATAAGCAAGAATTGATGAAAGACAGTACAATAAATGATAATGTAGTAAGTACCAATAAAATCTAATTTGCTGGAAGAAACTCAGAAATCCACGCGACTTAAGAAGGGCAGAAAATTCAAGAGAATAAAGTCAGTGGTGCCACAACCGCACGTGGTTTTTGCATTATTTGTAATTATGACGCACGGATGAACAGACAGAGACGGACAGACAGACACACAGACAGACAGACACACAGACAGACAGACACACAGACAGACAGACACACAGACAGACAGACACACAGACAGACAGACACACAGACAGACAGACACACAGACAGACAGACACACAGACAGACAGACACACAGACAGACAGACACACAGACAGACAGACACACAGACAGACAGACACACAGACAGCACAGACACACAGACAGACAGACACACAGACAGACAGACAGACACACAGACAGACACACAACAGACACACAGACAGACACACAGACAGACACACAGACAGACACACAGACAGACACACAGACAGACACACAGACAGACACACAGACAGACACACAGACAGACACACAGACAGACACACAGACAGACACACAGACAGATAGCCGAACGGACGGAATCGCGGACAAACAGTATAATCAAGAATTAATTAATAAATTAAAAGTAATAAACAAATAAACATTCAAGGAATAAACGAAAATAATATTTCTCGGGCGCTTTGACGTCCTTGAAAACTGGAGCAAGCAAAGTGGGCGCGGCGCGGGCGCAGGAGATGGGTCGGCCGGGCAGGTCCCGAATACGCGGGCAAATTGAGTTGGCGGGTGGGCGGGCGTTCAGCGCAGCGCGCCCAGACCTTCAGGAGCAGCAGCGCCATCCCCCCCTCACACCCCAGCCCAACCCCATCCCCAACCCAGCGCAATCAATTGTTTTGATTAAGCGCTGCTCTCGGGGGAGGGGGAGCGAGCGACCGCCAAGGCGACGACGGGCGCTCCCGATCTCGCCCGCCCTGCTCTCCAACACCAGTGCGCAGGCCTTTCTTTGGATCGAGTGCCCTGGCGATTCACACCCAAAAACTGTGCATTATGTGCTGCGAGTAAATGGTGTGATAGTTTTCGAATGCATAATGTTAACTAATTTCCTTAATACTGTACAGTTACATTGACTTAACGTAACGAAACAGAGAAAGGAAAAGCCACTCTTAACGGCCGGCATCCGTTACGGATTTTAAAATATCGTCGCCCGGTAAGATCACGTGGGGTGCAGCCAAAAATGGCTCAGGAGTATTCCTACTACTCCAAAAAATATATTTATATACTTAGGGTTTTGTTTTCTTATGAGAAGATGGAATTACGAAAAATATTGAATTACTAGCGGCCGGTATCACAAATAATTGATTCGGTTGGTTGTGTTCTTTATCGGCCTAATGACGTTAATAACAATTATAACAATTGTGAATGTTAAAACAATGTTTATTCCTTATAATCATATTAATTTAAAGATTTATGTGATTGTTGTTTTACGTTGCAATTAGTTCATTAAAAAGTCCAAATTAGGCACCTTTTTTGCTGCGTAAACTATATTAGCTGTTTATTGCACGCACGATTTGAACCCAGAAACGAAATAAACTGTTTTCTCGCCGATTGGTGAAGTGGAAATGTTTCCGTGAGAGAGAATATTGTCAGTAAAATTACACGAAGTATTTTTAGGCTCACAAGACATAAAATTGTGTATTCAAGAAATGTTTCAGCATCAAATACGGGAAGGAATCTGTCAAAATTTTATTTTTCTTTATATCTCGCTTACTTTTATGTATCAATTCAGACAGAATAAGACCAGATTGAGACAAATTTACATTTTTTCTACAATAGTGTTATTGTTATAACTTTATAATGAATGGGAATGGGAACTTCTTAGGGAACGTTGCACTATCGTCCATATTTAAATCATATGAGACTTTAATATCTCAGCAAATAACAACACAATTAAATAGTATGAAAACGTACGAGCGCGTTATGCCTCAAGATATAAATGAAATTTTACCTCCAATGCGCTCTTTGGCATTCAATTGCGTGTACAAATATTAGTCTCGTAAGGCCACTACTGTATGATCATGCCATTTGATTTCAGTCCCGACAGTTTTTCACATGCACGAATTGTTTCATTTAGTTTTCTTTAAATTACCAAGTGCATTTATAAACTCCATTGTTCGCCTTAGTTTAAAAATGTACTGGTCGCGGACGTATCACGCATACGAACCTGCAAACCTACTGACAGAAATTCCCTTCGGCGCTTTCGCGTATAATTAAAGAACTCTCCCGCAAACGGTCGAATCGAAAGCCGCGCAATTTAACATGCAGGTCAAAGAAGAGACCCGAAGCCTTCCCATCGTGTTTTCTTCGGACTGCGTCGCATCAAAGAGATTCCTAAAACAGACGCCAAGTGGCACCGCGAATCGATCCATCATTAGAACCGGAAAGCAGAAGAAGAAGAAGATTGGCAACAAACAACTCGCGGACACGCACGCCGTGCCGCGAGGAGTTGGGCGTCGCTCTTGAAAGAATGATGCGGCCAGCATTGGGGCCGGGATTCCCGTGCTGCGGACGACCGCCTTCCAATTTTTATTTCATTCCATTTGGAGATAGCCGGGAATCCATTACCGACGCGTCAGTCGACATTAACTGAATTATTCGAGCGCCGAACGGCGAGGGGGGGCGGAACTCCCAAGTAGGCGTCTCCGAAGCCATCGCGCGATGTGGTAGAGCGGAGAGGTCAAAGGTGCAAGGGAGGATAGGCAGTTGGAAGGGATGGGGAAGCGGAACGCGGTGGACCAAGAGGGTGAGGAGAAATGATAGGAAGAGGAAGGAGAGAGAAAGGAAGAGCAATGGAAGGGGGAGAATAGAAGGAAAAGTAATGGAAAGTTTGATTGATTGATTTTTTCATGTTTCCGGGCGCGTCAACTGATTTGGTCATTATTCCCGTAAGTGAGCTGCATGTTTTATTTTCTCGGGAGATGGCGGTGATCTTCCTCCGCTGGATGGCGAGATCCAGTGCCGACCTACCGTCGGCTAGTGGGGTTTCCCCTAACCAGGGCTCTCCCACGAGCGAGACACCGCCCTAGCCGGGACAAACTCTCAGCTCCCGACCGGTCTCTCGGAATATGTGGTAGTGTAGGGCATGTTAGCGTAAGTGTGTGTGTAAGGGGAGATGATAAGGAAGAGGAAGGAAAGATCGCGCGCGGTCCGTGGCCCGTTTATTAGGGTTTTGCTCCGGCATTCGCCTGGCGTTGATCGGAGAAACCACGAAATCTACCGATCAGAGCAGCCGGCTGCTAGATTCTCCTCCAGACAACGACTGAATTCGACCTAGCTGAAAGCTATATCGAAAATCTTGCCGCCGTCAGGATTCGAACCAAGGACTTCCCAGTCAGAGGCGCTGCAGTGATATCGGTTGATCCACTGAGCTACCGCTCCGGGTAAATGGAAAGGGAAAGGGTATGGGAAGAGGAAGAGAACAAGGGTGAAGAGTCAGGGGAAGGGAAAAGATGGAAGTGGAAGACAAGGTAGGTGAAGAGCAAGAAGTCGGGGGAATCGATGACGAGAGAAGGGTTGGAGAGAGGAAGAGGAGAGGGGAAGGGGGGGAAGAGTTGATGGGAGGAAGGAGAGAAGAACTTCAGGAAGACGAGGGAAGCAATTGTGTCGAGAGCGCGAATGCAGAGAGGAATGGAAAACAAAGGAGGTTGCGCGCGGCTTCGTCGGTGAGCAGAAAATCCACCGGCTGCGCATATAGATACAGTTGCGGCTGCCCGTGTAGCGACAGCAACGACAAACGTGGGTTGGCGTTGACATATTGGAATGGGAGCTGAAAACTGGAAAGCGGCGAATGAAAGCGAGACAGTTTAGTTTAAATGGAAAAGGGAAGTGGTGAACATTTAAATGGAAAGCAAGTGAAACTCGGTGGTGAGTATTGTGGGTATTAATGAAATAATTTATTACATGAAATGTGCGAGAATTTTCTTCTTCTTCAAATATTACAAATCAAGCACCCATATATCTCAAGAAAATTATTGAGTAGAAGTTTATGTAACAGTGACTCATTTCGAAGTATTGGTATCCGGGAAGCGAAAGTAAAAGAGTAGTATGCTACATTTCAAAGAGGACATTGGTAGCCATATTGGACATTGAAGATTAGTTGCAAATATTGTGATGTAAATAGTACAACTTAGAAATGTTCGTATATAAGCCAAAAGCAAGATATCTGGGACATTGGAGATTCATAAGACAAAATAAACATAGCTGTTTTTGGGACGTGGACATTTATAAAATATAAATTATTTTGGCAATGTCACCTAACGAAATATAAGCGACACGGACAGCCAATGGTGACAAATTTTAGTAAAGGCATTAGCGTCGAGTCAAGATAATTGACCATCGCAAAATTACAGCGAATAACAAAATTATTGACAAAAATTTGGTAAACAAACGAAAACGAAAGTGACATCAGAGCCATGATTTTGTCAGAAGACATTCAGAATTGCGAACATATTCCAGATTGGCTTGCACAAAGTCGGGCACATTATGTTAATAATTTGCAGAGATTTTACATTTGTTTTAAATTGACTAGGGCCAGCGTGGATTAGATTATATTACATATCGATATTTTAAAATCGTTTCAATATTTCACAATGAAAAAGGCATACGACGTCAGCATCCGTTGCATTGCTAGGATAAAGGAATGTTGCAGTTTTCTAACAGAAATAAGCAGAAGATTAATTCGTATTGTTTAATACATATCCATCCTATTGTGTTTCACATTCACTTCTTTGTCTTCGCCTAGTAACTTTCTACTGTATTGCAAAATTAAAAATCGAAAATTGTGTGTGATAAATAATATGAATTTAAATGAAGATATTTCTTTAAGGTTATTGATTAAACATGTTTTGCTACTCAATGATAATACTTGAAAATAATTATTTTAAATTTCTATTGCTGAGCGAGCCTGAACTCCTTAGATAGGGATGTGATTTCTGAGCTAAAGCGAAAGCAAAAATTTGTCATACTAGCATACATCTGAAAATGCCTTGCATTTTTAAGAAATTAAAGAATTGTGAATATTAATGTATGTAAAATTGTATTATTTGTAATATTGCAATTACGTATAAGTGAATATGCTTCCATAATTGTTTACAGACAAACTGCATTATTTATTTATAAGTTGTTATAATATTTTTGTATTCGTAGAGGAATATTTTACGTGTTTTTTTAAATCCCATCATTACTGGAATTGTTTTGTAATTGTTGTGTAGGATGTAGGATTGTTCAGCGATCAGCTAAACTTGTAAACGTTGCTATTCCATCAGGATAGCTAATACCCAGAGAAGCTGATGCGACCATGTTTTTAAATGAATTTGAAAAAAGATCATAACCGAGCCTACTAATCCTAGCAGCACACTAAGACTTACGGAGAGGGCAGTGGATCAGGTCTGCTCAAATACAAGAATTCGGGCCAGTCCTCTCGTGTCACCCCGTTGCAAAGGTCTGCAGCGCATTTTACTAGACCACAGCCCATCGCGTCCGAGCATTTTCATATCCTCCCATTGGGCTGATTCATCAAGCTGTGGCTTGCTGTTCAGTGCTAGCCCAAGGCAAGCCAAGTGGACAGCCCAACTAAGTACACGACGTGAGTTCCTATGAGTGGCGCAGAGGGATACTACTTGAGAAGTACCTTCGTCCACTTAAAGATGAAGGAACCTTAAGTGTGAGCCTTATGTAGTTTGCAGTGTACAGTTTTGGACAAATTCATTGGACTGTTCTTTCATTTCCTCTCAGATGCCATCATTTATAGTTTGTCAGAAATGTTCAGGTTTACACTGTATGAGAATAATAGTGGGGCGAAAACGTAATGAAATTACCGGCGGAGATGGCTTAGTGAAAACATTATCTGCCACCGCAGCGTCTCTGACCTGGAGGTTCTGAGGTTCGAATCCAGTCGGTAGCGGATTTCCGATACGAGCTACACATCTAGGTGGAATTCAGTCCAAATCTGCAGGAGAATTCTAGCGGCAGCACTGAGCTGTAGTGTTTTGTGTTGCTTCGATCAAAAACGGCAGTACCATAACAAAAGAGCCACGAGCCGAGCGCGATCTTGCCCTCTTCATTCTTGTCCCCTCCTCTTCCCTTACACATACACACACACACACACACACACACATACATGAACTGCACTACCACACGTATCGGGAGACCAGTCGGGAGCTGAGAATTTGCTCTGGCTACGTCCGTGTCTCGCTTAGAGAGACGTCTGGAGGGGGAATCCCCGCCAGCTGTCATGTAAGTTGACATCGGATCTCACGTTCTAGCGGGAGAGAAAAACCGCCACTTCCCGGTTGCAATGGGCATTAGACACGGAACTAATAACCAAAGTGCTTGATTCGTAGGAAGACAGTAAATTCTCTCTCAGTCCTGTGCAATGAAAGTATATAACGTAGTGTGCTACATTAGTTTTATAACCATAGCACATCGAATAATAACGAACTTTTAATAAGAAGACTCCGAAGAAGAAAGACTAGGGAATTACCAAAGCCCCATGGTTTATTAGTAACCCAAATACATAGAGAATTTAAATTAAACCAACTAAAAAATATTTAGAGAAATAAAATTCAATTTTTTTTAATATTCTTTCGGAAGTTCCTTGTTCTTATCTTTTTAATTTACGCCAATCATATAATGATCCAAAGAGAATTAAAACTCGTTTCCCGAAAGATCTACCCAAACCTCCTTAAAGAAAAAGATTTAGTTTATAAATAATAATAAATTTCGATTCTATATTTGCATCTCCAAACTTAATCAATTTAAAATGAAAAAAATTAGAAATTCAATAATTATTTTAAAAATGAATACACCAAACTATAGAAGTTAAATTCTGAGTTACGGACTCTTAAAATGTATTCTTCTAACGTAATTCACTCCCTTGTAAGGCAGTAATGCCGAACAAGCAGAATACATAAATAAGAAGAGGAGAAGATAAGAAGAAGAGGAGGAGAAGAAAAAGAAGAAGAAGAAGAAGAAGAAGAAGGAGACGGAGAAGAAGAAGAAGAAGAAGAAGAAGGAGGAGGAGGAGGAGAAGACGGAGAAGAAGAAGAAGAAGAAGAAGAAGAAGACAAGGAAGAAGAGGAAGGAGGAGGAAGAGAAGAAGGAAAAGAAGAAGAAGAATCGGAAGGAGAAGAGCACAGGGAATCCAGTGGACATCGAAATGCGCAATGTGTGTCCCCCAGAACGGACGGGAGGCAAACATGGCGTAGCCAGAGCGAAGAAACTGCAGGCGCCGAGGAGAATCACTGGGGGACGAAACCCACAACGATGAGGGGAAGCGGCGCAGCACGGGCGGGGGGCTCTCCGCCGAACAAGCCCACAAGGCGCGCGCAGCCTGCGCTGCGGAGTGCACAAGGGGCGGCCTCCGCGGGAGGTCGTGCCACTGACAGGTGATTCAGGAAGGGTCCGCGCAACCTGCCGCTGACAGGAAAGGAAAGGCCGGAAGAAGGCGAGAAATGGCTGGGACGAATACGGATTTCCAGAAACCTGCGGAGTGTTTGTTAACGGCATTTTATTGAACAAGAGCTGTATTCGTATGAGTGATACAGTTATCTCTCGACGCAACACAAAGAATGCAGAGAACAAATTTTCACTACTGAATAAAATATCTTTGCCCCCTAGTGCTAAACGTTATTTTATCCATTACCACGATGTAAATGAGTCAAAAATCTATATAGTAAATTCCATATGCATTGTTTATATGTTCGAAGTAATTATTTAATAAAATTATAGTCATGAAAATGAAAACAAGTAGGTACATTTCAATAATCGTAAATCTATGTATTAGAAAATGGAGAAATAAAATTTGCAGCTTTATTTTTGGAAAAATTTTTTTAAAAAAAAAAGGAAATAAAAATTTTAATTAGTTAAAAAGTATTTGACGAGTTTTGATACGAATTATATAATTATTTTAAACTCGTATTACACGAATGTTACCAGACAAGCTCAGATCTTAGTTGATATTGGCTGATTTGTTACGAAAAAGAAAACATAGACGACGAAAAATCAGAGATGGGTTTGAGAAGTAAATTATGTTATTAAAAAGAAATCAAGGTATGGACAATTTTTCAGAACAAGCTAGTTAATACAATTGTTATTATTCTCTTTTTGTTGTTATTATTCTCTTTTTGAGGCTATCATCTTCATGTTTGCTCTCTCAATTACAACAATCCATTCTGTTCGATCGTATGACTGTCGTCTTCAATATCAACATCTAAACTTTTAAAATTCGGAACATCATTCGGTCATAACGGTTGTGGGGCGTCCATTACCGTACAAATTTTGAATGGTCCGGAGTTTAAACATTTTACTTAAAAAATGAAAAGCCCCAGTTTCTTGAGTACTCGAATTGGTATGTTTGATGCTGCAGTAGCGAACAAATTAATCCGAACTGAGGGAATTATCGTAAGAGTTCATTATTTGGTAAGACTGTTTTGGTAGGAGATGTCTTGTTGTGAAATTCAATCGACACATTGTTACGATATCTTCATCTTCATTGTTGGTGGTGAATAATGAAAACTGATCAATAGATTAAAATATTGGAGAAAAGAATCGTACCAGTAGGTGAAAAGAATAAGACGTTGATCATCCAACAGCTCCTCACACCATGTCACACATCAAAGAGAGCTCCGCAAAAAGAACAATATTCAAGTGTTACAGTGACCAGTACATTCTCCTGATCTAAATTCAATCAAAAAACTATGGAACTATGGTCTAGAGTAAAAAATTGATTCTGAAAAATGAAATTTGTCACGAAAATAAACCTTCATAATTCTCTTGTCAGTATATGGTTTCATGACGAAAAAATCAAAAACAGTATTTCACTTTAGTAGAGTCAATGTCTAAGAGAATAAATGAACTTATTAACAATAAAGGAGATAATATAAATTATTAGTAGATGAAAAGTTTACATTTGGTATGTTTTCCAGTGTAAAAATAAAATGTTTGAAAGGACAGGTGTGTTCGTATATATTTGTTCGCTACTGTAGTTCTAAATATTTGTATAAATAAGTATGCAAATTGCAGATTAGAAAAGAACAAATTCGCGACGATATCTGCAGTAAAAAAAAAAGCATTGAAAAGAAAACGCATGGGGCTGGTAGACGCTTCTAAGACGAAAGAAAACGAGGTGACAATAAACTGCTCACGGGGGAGGACTCAGAAGATAACCATAAGAACAAGAGAGAATAGGGTGCGTCGAAGAAAATGTAGAGATGGTAAAAAAATACAGAGGTCGTAAAAATGGAGGTGGGAAGTCGGCAACGAGGCAGGCTACAGTTAGGGGGGTAAAGTTGTCGGAGCGGGCGCGGCGGGGCGTGGCGTGGCGGGGCGGGGCGGGGCGGGGCGGGGCGGGGCGGGGCGGGGCGGGGTGGCGCAGAGCGTCAGGGGTCCCCGGGGACGTCAGGCGGCCGTGGACACAGGCCGCGCGCCCGTGCCGACATAATTGCCACGCGCGCCGCGCCACCGCCGCGTCCGGAGATGCCGTGGATGTGGCTCACGTGCGGCAGTAAACGCTGCCAATCTCCCGGCAGCGGCGGCGGCGGCGGCGGCGGCGGCGGCGATGGCGAAGGACGAGGCGGCGGCGCGCGAAGGGGGGGGGAGGCGGGGAGAATGTGGCAAATAAGGTAGCGACGACGACGCAGACTGAGTCGGCAAGGTGGCGTGGGGGGAAGGAAGGGGCGGGGGGGGGCAGGACTAGGAGAAGACGGAATGGAAGGGCGGAGAGGAACGCGGGACAGACGGGAGAGGAGGACGGGATGGAAGGGCGGAGAGGAGGATATGAAAGAGCGGAGAGGGAAGTGGGACAGAAGGGCAGAGAGGAGGAGGGGATGGGAGGGGAGAGTGGAGGGGGATGACTAGGACTAGGGGAGGACGGAATGGAAGGGCGGAGAGGAAGACGGGACAGAAGGGCGGAGAGGAGGAGGGATGGAAGGGCGGAGAGGAGGAGGGATGGAAGGGCGGAGAGGAGGAGGGGATGGAAGGGCGGAAAGGAGGATATGGAAGGGCGGAGAGGAAGGCGTGATAGAAGGCCGTCAGGAACACGGAGTTCAAGGGCGCAGAGGAGGACACAGCGGAGGATGAGGTGGCGACGAAGACAACAGCCAAAGATCAAGGTGATGCGGTGGATGAGAGCGGCGGCGGCGGTGCAGATGACAGCGTTGGAGAACGCGGTGGCGAAGGCGGAGGTGGCGCCAACGTCGCGTCTCGCACGCTTCATCTCCGGTCCGAGGTCCGTCATTTCCTGGCAGCGGCGCCGCGGGGAGGTGAGGCGCGGTGGACGGAGGACGAAGGACGCGGACGTCGCGTCAGTTCCCGCGGCGGCCCCAGGCCGGCACCTGCCCGCTGCCGCTCTTCCACTCCTTGGCTCCCGGCGCACGGCTCGTGAATGAGGGCAACTAAGTCGGGTGCGCCCAGTAATGAGTCCAAATAGAATTAATGCCGGTTTCGGGGTTCGTCAAAGCCGATGTTCGATTCATTAGGCACCGTTCCTGTGTAGTAGTAGTAGAGGCTCATTTAATTGCCATGAATCTCTTTCTCTGCGCTCTTTATCACAGAAATAATGAAATGGCAAGTCAGGGGACGCGTATGTACTCGTAGCTGTGGGGTCGGAAAGTAAAACAAGAGCAAAGCTTCTCTTTCCTCTCTTCCCCAATACATTTTTCCATCATTAAAAGTACTGTAAGTAATATTATCTTAAGTAAACAAATATTTCAAAATTAGTCTAAAGAACGAATTGTTTTAGGAATCTAGACAGAGACGACATATTCGTAATGAAGTGTTTTTTGAATGTCAAGCTTGATTCTTACTGAAATATTGGTAGGTCAGCGCCGGATCTCGCCATCCAGCGGGGGAAGATCAC
Organism: Teleogryllus oceanicus; assembly: GCA_964035755.1. Classification (NCBI taxonomy): domain Eukaryota; kingdom Metazoa; phylum Arthropoda; class Insecta; order Orthoptera; family Gryllidae; genus Teleogryllus; species Teleogryllus oceanicus. The sequence goes on along the minus strand of CAXIVR010000011.1, from coordinate 12,651,902 downwards.
AGCCATTTCCCGAGAAAAAACATGCACTACACTAACGGGACTAATGACCAGAGCAGTTGACGCGCCCGGAAACTTGAAAAAAAAGCAATCAATCAATCAATCGCAGGCAAAAACAAGCTATAATACATCAGTAAAAAAATAACTGTAATTTGCACCTTTGAAAAATTGTGACATCCTTAACAGTTTGGGAAAATGTATCCAATATTTTTCCATTACCAACATTCGCTCTTCAGATCTCATTCCAAAATCCACCTCAGGATTATTAGTTAACCTACCTTGTACATGCACAACCTCCGGCCAGTAAGCTTCATGAGCGTGTTCGCTAGAGCCAGAAATTACATCTCGAGCTTAAAGCGTTGAACATGAATAACAAGATCGACAATGTACAAGTTTCTTTCCCTCACTTCTCCACTCACTCCATCCTTCATTCTATCACATATCCCATCTTCTAGATGAAGTCAATCGACGAATTTTCGTGAAAATGATATTTCAGACTTTCTATTACTTTAAGAAAACATGACTTCAGTAGATTTTATTTCACAGAAAGTTTTCAAACTTATGTTTGCCATTGGATATCTAGATCTAACATTTATGTACACAGGTTAACCACCATAAATGTATTCTTCCCTCAAGCATTTCCAAATTAAAAAGTAACCTCACGAAATGGTATAATCAGAAGGCAATCCTCCTGCCTTAATCGAAATAACATTTTAGGTCGACTCAGTCACCTAATTTGAGTTGGTAACGTCCGCCTTAATTTCAAAGTTCCCCGTGAAATATTCTTCAGAGTTTGGAAGAAAAACAAATCCAAACTCTGACCAAGGAAGGGCATATTACGTTGCGGTGGAGGGCGGTCGGTCAGACAGACAGCCGAGAAGTTTCTGACTGCGGATTAGCCTGCAGGCGAGGCAGAAGTGGCGAGAGATTTCCTCGAAAAGCTGTTGTTGGAACCACGTCGCGATGAAACCTTACACGGATACAAAATATTTGTACGAGGCTGAAATTCATCTTTTTCTGTTTACGGCAACTTCATCTTTAAATCGCGCGAAATTTTCCTTTCTGTTGAGAAGCTCGGTGATGCAAGGAAGTTTCAAAATACGAGTAAGAACTTAACTAAATTAGAAGGGTTTCTTTAAAATGTTCTTCATTCACCGTTCTATCTATGAATTCATGACAAATTCTACAATGCCGATTTCAATATGAGAATGTACTACATAAAATATTTTCGAATAAAAATGTTATTTGTTTGAATATAAAAATTAAATTTAAATTTACTTAAATTGGCTTTTCTCTAATTCTCTTTTCTAATGCAATTTATATGCATTCTACTGCGAAATATTTAGAAATTCATTCGGTTTCTCATTCATGTTTTTATTTAAGAGCCACGTTTTAGGGGCGAATCTCTTCAATATGGAAAAATTAGAACTTAGTGTAATTTACTTCAATAGAAGTTTTTAAACTGAAATATATTGGACTTGACGTATGTGCTTTCGACGACTATGTTGATTTCAAGAGTAATATGAGTTTCTTCGTTATGAGTATAATGTATGTTTGAGTAGTCCAAATTTCTAAATGCTCAGGGGGTAGAGGTAGCGATAGAGGCAAGTATTTAAGCAAATAAAGGATCGATTCTCGTTTTAAAAACACAACCCTTGATGCATACATTGTGTCAAGCAAAACACCACGCAAAGAAATTTAGAATCGAATTGCTCTAGACCATTTTGAAAAATCACAAAAATTATAGTTTGCATGACATAAATATTCTACAAAAGAGATGCACGAGTAAGAAAACATCTCCCCAAATAATGTTTCCATCTCAGCAATCAGCTCCTTCTCATACCTCCTCGCCAAAGAAAAGAACCGAAGTGTGCTCTGCAAAGAAATTTCGACACTTCGTCGATCGTCTCCTATATTGTTTCAGTAGTATACATACCTTTCTGCAGCTCTCACACGCAACCAATCTTTATAAATGAGGTCTCTACAGAAAGAGAATTTCACGGAGAAGTTGACGAATTGCACTTTTATTTTAAAAATATGAAGGATTTGTTGTTGTTTTTTAAATGCATCTAGTCTGCAGAACCGAGTCTGCACATTCAGTCAGAATCTGCATCTGAATGTGAAATTAAACTAATTACTTGATATTCTTCGCGACTGAATTACACGGGTGTTCCTCTCTGCTCAATAATAAAGCTAAATAAAAGTATTTTCTATTGACAAGGGTGTATTGTATTGTTATCAATTACAAGAAGACATGTAGAACAAGTGACGAAGGATAAGAGGGTCTTTAAGAAAACTATATATTATGGGCTTAATATGGAAGTGGAAAAACAGGGAAGAGGGTGGCTGCATGCGAGAGTTCACGAACGGGTACGCTAGTATTAATTATGATCGAACTTTACGCGCGACAGATCACGCGACCCAAGTGATTCCTCGTTCGTTTACTGCTCCATGCGCCGCCAGCAGTCACCGTCGTCCGGACACCCTGGCATTAATAAAAGTTTACGGTGCATTCGCAGACGCAAGCTTAGCGGCGGACAGTGGGGCCAGAGGAGGGAGAAGTTGGCAAAAAGTCCAAAATCAAAATATACTTCAGAAGCTCCATTTCACATGAAAGGGTAATAAAATGTCTCCTTCAGAGTTCCACGATCAGGAAAGGAAGGGGGAATCACGCCACTCCATTCAGTGCAAGTTTGAACTTGTAGGAGTCATGCGGGGCGCATTTCCTTGCTCTCGCAGCATGAAGAGAGATGTGCTTTTGGATGCAAATATTTTTGCTCCGTCGACTAACAGAATCGCACGTGCTATGGATACAATACCTGAAGATACTTACTTTAAATCTGTATTTCTAAAAATCATATTCTTTGAATAATAATTTTGTAATTCCAAGTTCTGACTTTAAGGTTATGTAAATAAATGCTTAAAGATTAGACAATTAAATAAGTCATTATTTCATTATAAAACGTGTTTTTATAGCCACAAATTCCGAAGAACGATTAAAAATACTTTGTGCCAACTTTTCCCCAATCTGGCCTCACTGTGCGGCGCAACGCGACAGACACCGTCGAGGGGGTGGTCGTGCCCCGCCCCCCAGCCTCGCGGAGCGCGCAAAGGAGGGCACTTAATTCGCTCCAAACACCGGCGCCGCTCCTCGAAAAATCTCATTACCTTTTATGACGAAACTGCATGTGCTGCGAGAGACAACGAAAGGAAGACGGTTGGGCACGGCCTTCTTGAACTTTTATACCTAGAGCGGCGTACGCCATGCGAGCGACGTAGGGGGGTGAGTGCCCTCTGGTGACAATGCGAAGAAACTCTGTTGTGGGTGGGTTCAGAGTGCGTCTTTGATGGAACTGTGCCGTTTATGCAGAGTTTTGTGTGCCATTGTACACTCACCCGTGCCACGATGGCCAAATGCGCCTTGTACGATTTTTTTATTCATGAAGAGCAAAATCGAAGAACAATATCATTTTTTCTTTCATCATTTATTCTTTTAAGAGTCGTCGGCTTCCGCGGTCAGAGTCATGCTCTCAGAAGCCCAGGTGTCTCGTCGAAGGCTGTGATGTTTCAAAATCGTATTAGAACTCCAAGCCTGAAGATAACGCCATGATGGAGGAAACGTTCGACACTCGAGAGTAGAGAGCGTTCTCATTTATTTCTTTGTTTTCCTATTCTTGAACAAAATGTTGTTTAAAAGTGATGTTCACATCAATAAATATTCAATGACAATTGTAAAGAAGATAACTAATTGCTCTAAACAATAGAAAATACTCTAAATTCACGGAGTAATTATTCAGAGGCTAAATGCATGACATTTACAACACTTATTCCCCAAAAGCAAAAAACTTCAGCCAGCGAGTGCAAGTTGTCTCACACTTTCTACCGTGTCAGTATGAGAACTGATTAATTTCCATGCAGCTGTAACATTAATAATAGCGGGTTAGGCATTGTTTACATTATTTTCGTACCTTAATTTCTGATAAGCCATAAATACTCATACAATAAATACAATATTTTCGTCATCATTTAATGTCAAAAACATTGCATAAGTAGCAAAATACTGCAAGAAATTTATTGATTTATCATTTTCAACGCCCCATAAAGTCTATAATTTACGGAACACGATCTGCTTTTGACAAATGGCCGCGATACATTTTACCGTACATCAAATACAGAACTGCAGTTCGGAGACTGCCTCCCAAAATAGAATGAAATTTCCCAAAATAGATCGAAAAGAATGCGTAATCTTTCCCTGAAAAGTAAAATCATTTTAGATAAAATGTAATTCTTGTAATACACCACTAATGATAAGTATGTAGAAAAAAACAATGTAACTGTTTAGGATCAATATTTTAAAGGAGAGAATGCATGCTGTTCATGAAAAACGTTGGTTCAAATCTAATATATATATATATATATATATATATATATATATATATATATATATATATATATATAATAACGAAATATAATATAATGTTTCGTTAATGTATTACCCAGTGAGATGTTAATCTCTCACAACACATTTGCAAATAAAACACAAAGCAGTTTTTGTTGTTTTTTAATGTATTATCCAGTAAATATCGTCACTTACGTTTATGAGCTATTAATTTGTAATAGGTAACGATTTTCACATTCTGTGTCCGGAAGATGATTCACAAATCTCACATGTTTAACATAAATTATACTAACAACTCAAAATAACTAGAGTTGCTCACGCACCCAACGGAGACACAAGGCTCCGGCGAGCAGGAAGCGAGGCAGGTACAGCAAAAGCCGCGTGCGTGTCCTCTACGAGCAAGCACGGCCCAAAGCCCTAGACGGTCGACGCAGCCAATAGAAAGCGGCGGCACCGGTGGCGTCTCTGGGGAGGTGGGCCCAGGGCGGCCCCGCGGGGCGGCATCGGCGCGATTACATTTGCCGGAGCTCCGTGGCGCCGCTCCGCGCCCCTTCCCTCGCCTCGCCCGCCCGCTCCGTCCGCCCGCTCCGTCTGCGTTCCCGCCATTTCTCCCCGCTTTGCCTCCCACCTCCCCACTTTGCCTCGCCACGCTCCCCGCCTTTCCACGCCACGCTCCGTCCTACCGTCTCCGTCTACGTTCCTGCCATGTTCCCGCCCTTTCTCCCCGCTTTGCCTCCCCACACTCCCCACTTCGCCTCGCCACGCTCCCCGCCTTGCCACGCCACGCTCCGTCCTACCGTCTCCGTCTACGTTCCCCCACGCCACGCCCGTCCTACCGTTCCGTCTCGTTCCGCCATGTTCCCCGCCTTTCTCCCCGCTTTGCCTCCCCACACTCCCCACTTTGCCTCGCCACGCTCCTTGCCTTACCTCGCCACCTCCTCGACTTCCATTCAGTTCCAATGCTCCCCCCCATGCCGCCAACACGCTTCCCGCTTTCCCCCCCCCCCCCTTCCCCCTTCCCCTCCCCCCCCCCCGCTCCCGCCTCATCGCGCCACGCTCCCGCCTCATCGCGCCACGCTCCCCGCCTCTCGCGCCACGCTCCCCGCCTCTTCGCGCCACGCTCCCCGCCTCTCGCGCCACGCTCCCCGCCTCTTCGCGCCACGCTCCCCGCCTCATCGCGCCCCGCTCCCCACCTCATCGCGCACTCACCGTGCCACGCTCCTGGTCTCGCCGCGCTCTGCAGCACTCCACGCCTAGTCTCATCGCCCATTGAGCGAAGGACTCCACCTCCGCGTACTTCACCCGCCTTGCGCCTCCCTTCCCTTTCGTTCCCCGAGCCCTGCCCCTCGCGGCGGCCATCCGTCTTGCAGCGCACGGCGCGCCTCGCCTCGCCGAGCGGCATCTGCGTGCGGCGGGGGCGGCACGCGAGCTGGGGATTCCCCGCCGCCTCCCCGGGCACACGAAGCACGCGGCCGCACGCGCCGCTCACCTTCCCCGCCTCCGCCTGCCGCTCGCTCATCCCACGCCCCACCCCGCCAGATGAATACGCGCAATCCTCTTCCTTGGCTCCCCCGGGCTCGTCCAACGGATCACTCACATCCCGTTTTCCCATCTCGCGCGTGGTAATTGTTTCGCCCCGCTGACGCAGCTTGCACAATCTTCTCCGTATGTGCGCAATACCTGCCATAATTCCCAGGTCCTCCTTGTTATCAATGCACAGCGATGCTGTCAGCCAATGAGTCAGACATGGTACTCACTGTCGTCGTAGCCGCGGAAGTTAATACAGCTATGAGCTTCCTGCAGCATTAGCGTCTTTTCAGGGCTACCGTTAAAGAACAATAACTGTCTCCCTTACCCTTTCCGAAAAATTGTATTGCTGCTATTATTTGAATTTCATTCAGATTATTTAAATTATATAACCGTTATGTGCGCGTGTCGGATACATATGTCGATGTGATTAACAATAAAAGAAGTAATGTCGAAACATAAGTTATCTAACACTGTTAAATTATCAGATTCCAAATGCACAACCCCAACCTAAAGTAGCTGATTTGACGTCAGAAACCTCTCAGAAAATCATAAAAGTTTTTCTAGCTTTCCTCACGAATTAAGTATTTCTTTTCGCAAAAATGTATACTATAATGTCTACACATTTTCCAAACAAAGTGACATAATCCTCATATAAATTGAAATCAACAAAGAATGGAATTATAAGAATGGAAATAAAGTTTAATTTCCCTGCAATTTGACTCACTCTACACTCTCAAACTACTCGGTTTGACCAGCTCCATTGCAGTGGCGGCTGCTCCGTAAGGGCTCTAGGGCGGAGCCCTCCCCAGAAAAACCAACCTCGGGAAAAGTTGCTGAAAGTATTAAACTTACAATAAATCGACTCGTTTAATTTGTGCATACCACCAGGAAAATGTTTGAGGATGAATTCAGATTTAAGTGCCCGATTATGCGAATGATAAATGTTTTTGGAATGGGTAGCATCGTGGACTATCGGGGCCCATCCGTAGCTAGTGCGAGGCAATGGAAGCTTGAGGAAGAGTGGGGTACTGGAAGATAGGTGGGTGCAGCGTGCTATTACGGTTTTGTTCCGCAAAGTCCGTGGCTATTAACTAAGCAAAGAATACCGACCCCTTCATCTGATTTCATAAATTGCTGTATTGTTTGTTGTAATTTTTTTTTCAATTTTTTTTTTTTTTTTTTTTTTTCGCGGGAGCACATTTATATTTTCCTTTGCCAACGTAAAAGTTGTCTAAGACAAGGATTAAAATTCCAATACGAGCAAATCGGTTGTACTTTACATGCTAGTTTTCCTCATTCAAGAACTATTTTGAAAAAATAAAATGTATGTGATAGTTCGGACCCTGCGGGCCTCCTAATTCGCAACCCACCGGCCGCCACTGTTCCACTGTTTCTGGCCTTCCTGCCTAGCCGGCACTCGCCTTGCAGCGTTGCCTCCGCCTTCTCGTCGTCGTTGCCGTCGCCGCCGCTGATGTCTTGGCCGCCCGCCCCCCCGCCCCGCCCCGCCCCGCCCCGCAGCAATGAAATGCGAGGCCGCTCGCTCTGACGGAACATGTCAAGGGGGTGCGCCGGGAAATTGCGAGCAGAGAGAGAGAGAGAGAGGAGAGATGGAGGAGGAGGAGGGGGGATGGGCGTGTGAGCACGATACGAGGCGGATCCCAGATAACAGAAATGGATTCCCCCTTCCGCGGCAGGCCACGGCCGCCCCGCTCGGCCCCGCTTCCTCCGAGGCTCAGTGCGTGACAATCCACGCCACGAGGCGCCACTTGCCACCCGCACCCAGGAACAAGTTGGTGCGCACGAGTAGAAAGAATATTAGACTGCACTGCTAAGGCAAACACTTTTAATACCGTGTTTATGCGAATCCAATGCGCCATCGAATCTAATGCGTATCCCATATTTGACTGCAGCGCCTCTGACCGGGAGGTCCTAGGTTCGAGTCCTGACGGCGACAAGATTTTCGACACTAACATTTCAGCTAGGTTGAATTCAATCGCTGCCTGGAGGAGAATTCTAGTGGCCGGTTGCTCTGATCCGTTGTTTTCCGTGGTTTCTCCGATCAACACCAGGCGAATGCCGGAGCAGTACCCTACCAAATGGGCCACGAACCGCGCGCGATCTGTCCTTCCTCTTCCTTGTCCTATCCTCTCCCCCTTACATTCACACTTACACTAACATGCACTACACTACCATATATTCCGGGAGATCGGTCGGGAGCTTAGAGCTTGTCCGGCTGGGGCGGTGCCCCGCTGGTGGGAGAGTCCTGGTTAGGGGAAAATCCCACTAGCCGACGGTAGGTCGGCGCCGGATCTCGCCATTCAGTGGGAAAAGATCGCAGCTATTTCCCGAGACAAAAACATGCACTACACTAACGGGACTAATGACTAAAGCAGTTGACGCGCCCGGAAACACGTAAAAACCAAACCAAACCAAACCACATTTGACTCTCAAAATTATAAAAAAAAATGTTTTGTATCGAATGTAATGCACATAATGGCAGAATAATAGGTATGGTAATTTATTTAAATTTACATAATACAACAACGGATTTATCACATATACATAATTAGCATTCTAACAGATTTACTGTTAACTGCTTTACGCTTTAATGAAGCATAAAAAAAGACGTTCTCCGTTTGCCCTCAATATAAATACAAAAAAAACCTGAATAGCATATCACTGATACATGAAACGAAGTTGAATTTGAAAACTCCAGCATTCCATTGTGACGTAATAAAAAAATTGAATGAAGTTACTGATTCTGCGGAACAGAATTGCACTCGAATCTAATGCGCATAATGATTTTAAGTACAACACTTGGTCAAAAATGGTTCGCCTTAGATTCACATAAATATGGTATATCTTTGGTCATGATGTGTTTGGCAAAATATGTTTATTAACAAATACTTAGCTGAGTTGTGGATTCTATGTCAAGGAGCTACCATTCGCTTTGGAGAGGCTTTTCTTCTTTTGCGGTTACCTAATACATTTTATTCGTCCCCATTCATTCACTGTATAAAACGTAATTTGAGGGTTCATTAGCGGTGAAAAAACGACATTAAAGATACATTATTCCGAAAGTTTAGTTATTACCTATTGACTAAAATCAAGAAAATCGGATCGCTAATTTTCTTACCCTACAAGTCAAAGTTTTTCACAAGAAAAGTCTAGCCAAATAATTTATATTATATATATATATATATATATATATATATATATATATATATATTAAACAGATTTATTATAAAATTACTTCAAATATTTTTAAAGGAACTTGCAATCATTGTTGTTAACCATCTGCTATTCACAATCAAACTGTCATTATGTTAGGTGAAGTCAGGAAGACAAACAAGTCTTTACAATATCTAACAAACCTGAAAACAAGGCTTTTCAACTTATCAGATAAGATACTCAAAAGCTGATCACCATATCTAGCATTCTCTGGCCCATTAACCACACTCATTCATTTATTCATTCATTCATTCATTCATATCAAGCTTCTGAAAAGAAAAGAAGAAAAAAAAAGATCCAATCTCCACTAATGACAAAGTACAATAACGCAATAAGAACAAAAGGAAACCAAATCCCAGAAAATGAAAGCTAGGATTTAATTAGCCGTGGATTATTGCATTAACGTATGGATATTTATTGTCAGATGATTGATACACAACTAATGTACCGACTATTGAAGAGTTCTTTCAGAGCACAGCTTGTGCACTAAAATTTGTTTCAAATGCCAATTACATTGTCTTCTTAGTGTCTCCAATAGATACTAGTACGAAATATATTTGATTTCACTGTTCGAAATCTCAGCACAAACTTTTCGCACTAAGTTGTTCTTTGGTCTTTACCTTCTCCATATGTGTCGAGCCATTGGTTGACAGCGCAGTGCCTGACAAAACTCGTAAATATCGCAAGCAAACTAGAGCGCCAGAGAATCCTACAGAATTCGTGTCCGCAGTACCCAATCCATCACGCACACACAACACCACAATAATACTAGAACTAATGTTCCTAATTTTACGTCTCGTACTTGCAAACTAGTAGCTTCCTAGTAACTTGCCAGTTCTCAGACTCTTCATTACAAGAAGCGCGGAATTTGTCAAATAGCGCCGTCTGCGACTTAGCTGATAAAACTCGGGAACGTGGCAATGAGAGAGAGAGCAGTACATTGGGCGCCGAGTACATTGTACTAACGCACCCTCATAAATACTACAACTAATGGCCCCAATTTTACGAGAGTACACACGAACTAGTGCTATTACCACTTCAACAGAGAGAGGACAGAAACTGGAAGCAGCTACCACTAAGCTGTTTTGACTTTTCTAATAAAACTTACAATACTCCAAGCGAGCGAGAGCACGTGCGAATCCTACAAAAACACTTCTGGCAAGTTATGCATCATATACACTCGTATTAGATTACAGGTATCTCTTTTTATGCCATGTCCTTTTTTTAAATAGTTTTTATTATCCTTATTTGACATTATTATGTCTTTCAAGGGTTTTTATGTTACATAGTATATACAATTTTGTTTTAACTACATCTCGTCATACATGTACAATGCTTGAAGACAATGAAATTGACAATATAAGACAATAACAACTAAGGATACCCAGGAAGGGTCCTTCAGAAAAATGCATTGAATATTTGGATTAAAAATATAAATATTGAATTTATAAATGTTGGAACCTGCTTTACAGCTAATTAAGGAAGATGTAGTAGGTCTTTAGAGTATCTTGATTTTATTCGTGGAAAAAGATTGACTGATTTACCTAGAGTGTACAAAGGAGTGGCTGGGCAAGGTGAAAGAGAAGAGTAGAATTAGAAGAGAGTTTTAAAATCCAAGTTTTCAGAGGTTCTTCTTTAAAAATTTGATAATTCTTCTCATTTGTTCATTCTCAAAATTTGATAATTCTTTAAAAAGTTGATCATTTCTGATATACCATGGAACTTTTAAAACATTTCTTAAAAAATTTATTTTCCAGTATTACCAGTTTTTGAAGGTTGCTTACACCATGTCCTATTCGGATTTGAGCTCATATAACATCATTAACATCAGCAAAGAGAACTCTGAAATTTTAGAACCTCCTCCAAACGGCTTTTCCCGATAAAACTTGTGAAACTTCTTGACAACTTGGGCTCTGTGCATCATAACACTTAACTAGTGGTGCTAAAACAGCACGTTCTTTCTCGCCATTAGTAATGGTTGTGTAATACTATTTATACCCTCATTTCACTCCGAATTCACACGTCTTAGTCGTCATTTTTTGTAAAATCAAAACAAATGGTGGAACATTCGGTGCAAAAACTAAACGTTTTCAATCAAATATCACCACAAATTTCGCAATTGTAACTGCTTTTCATCCAGCTAAATCATGTCACATAAATGAGACCTAATTCACAGAAATTCGCGAATCGCGACGAGGAATGTCATTGTTGCATTCCAATCTGATATACCCCGAAGGCTAGCAATTTTTATTTCATATATTTCAATTAGGTTTTAAATAATTTCTAAAACATTAAATTGCAAACGCATAACAAATCTCGAATGTAAGAAAACGAACAAAACAATATAAAATAATTTACACATTCTAGCTTGCGTAGCATCCGACTGTCTCAAAATGCTTCTAAAATTACGTTCACGAAGCGCAGGATTTTCGGAGCAGGCAACTTAGTTCGGCGCCAAATTACACAAAAAATACTAATATTTTCCAAAAATTTAAGATGACGGCATTTGAAGATGTTTTTGATGAACACGTTTCATTAAAAAAATATCCCTTCATAATTGTAGTTGTAGAAAGACGCCGATTTTTTTTTTCGAAAATCAGTGTTTCAACAAACACAAGACCTGCACCATTTCTTAAGCGTCCTTTACGAAATCTAAGGTCTAAATTTAATTTAATAAATTGCGCCTTTTTTGAGAAAAAATGGTTTAAAGAGAATAAAAATTGGCTATTTTTGATACAAAATTTCGCACAAAATACACATGATCTTGAAAATTTTAACGTGACATTATTTTTAGATCTGTTTTCATGAACATATTTCATTAAGAAAATACATTTATCCTAAAAGTTGTAGTTGTAGGAAGAAGCCAAAAATATTTGAATTTTTCACTTTTCGAAAAAATTAGGGTTTATGACGAACATGAGCCTGCACCATTCTCTCCATCTTACTATTCATTAACAAAGTTCAATCAAAAACGTTGGAGACTTTTTTTTATTTTGAAAATGTCCCAGGAGTTTCATGTAAAGTACCCGCGAAAATTAAAATATCAGTTTCAAATTGAAGGGCTATGACATCAGCCAGATCGATCAGGGAATATCAAATTTGGACAAAAAATGCTGAAAGGTTTAGCTGCTAGCGTTGTTCACAGATAGACATTTTGTCGTCAATCGATTTTGGGGAATCAAGGACCCACAAAATATGAATTCTGGCTACTCTATGTGTTAGGATATTCCCCTTCCCCCCCCCTAAATTTAGCATGTGGATTTACCCACTTTTTCGTTGCCAGGACCCTGTAATAAGAGTTTTTCTGCTCAAAAATTATCGTTCTTACGCACAGTATTACATAACTATCTCTCTATCGCGGTAGCGGGACAGAAGTAGAATTGAGAACGAATATCTTTACTTTATCTCATTCCTAACGATAGACACACCGGACTCAACAGAGAAGCACAAAAATTGCATCGAGACACCGGACCAACACTGACTGCTCTTTTGCAGATAAAACTAGGGAACATTGCAACCAAGCGAAACAGCGTGAGAAACCTGTGGCATCCAGGGTACTAGAATTAATATCCCTCATTCTACGCAAAGTACTCGCAAACTGCTCTGAGCCCCTTCAACAGAAATAGCAGAGAAATTCTGACGAACCACGGCACGCCAGCTGCTCCTTTCACGAGAGAGCGTGCGCGAGTGAGAAACCTGCAGTACCTGAGGCGCCCGGTGCACTACACGTAAACGAGGTGGCACCCACAGTACTGTACGTCTCGCATACTAAAACCCAAAACTCGTGTTCTTGATTTTACGACACCTCAAGAACAAGTGCTGTACAATAGAGACAAGCAAAGAAACTATGTCGAACCACCGCAAACAAGCGCCGGCCGGGCCTTTGAAGATAAAACTCGCGAACATCGGAAGCGTACGGACGCGCACACGTGCGAAATCTTTGAGTACATGCAGTAGACTAGTCATTACGTAGTTTGCTAAAAATAAATTGTGGTTGTGGTGAATTTTTGATTTTTTGCTCTTCTACGTGATTTGGGATCCTGAATACGCATCTGAACTTTGCCAAAACATATTTCCCTTGGTATTTGAGTTACAACAAAAAAAACATAAAAAATTACATTTACAGTTTTATTTTATTTTTTTATACATCTAAAAACTATCGAATTTAGGCAAAAAAATTATCTTTACCAAAATATTCTACATAAAACTTTCTGTAAATTTAGTTCCTTGCAACTTTTTTCGTTTCGCGCACCGTTTAGGCGTAATTGACAGTTGAATTTCGACACATTTTTGCGCAACTTCCCATCAACCTCGGCTACCTGCGGCCCGCGGCGTCCGGGACGAGAGCGCGGGCAGCGCGCTGCAGAACGTAATTTGATCGCCCGTTACTCGCGACGCGCCGCCAGGCAGCGCGGTGGTGGGTGCGCTCGAGATATCCGCTGGCGGGCCCCACGCCTGCACCGGCCTCGGGTCCCTGGCGCAGACCGCCTCCGTTCCGGTTCCCCTGGGACCGATTCACCTCCCCCCGCCCTCACTGCTCGCAACCCGTTCGCTGTAATTACACGCTGTTCCTAAGAACGATTCCCCAAGCCCTGGCGCGCGGCCCTGGAAGGGAAGGGCGCGAAACGAGGGGTAAGAATTTCTCGTACTTATATTCAGCGTTTAGATAACATGAAAAAAATGAACCAAATGAAATGAAAATGTTTGATTGTTATAAGTGATTCCTGGCGCGTCAACTAATGAGGTCATTATTCCCGTAAGTATAGTGTTTTTTTCATTCTGGAAGTAGCGATCTTCCTCCGCTGGATGGCGAGACCCGGCGCTGACCTACCGTCCGCTAGTGGGGTTTTCCCTTCAATCAGGTATCTCCCACCAGCGGGGCACCGCCCCAGCCGGGACAAACTCTTAATCCCCGAATGGTCTCTCGGCATGTGTGGTAGAATAGTGCATGTTAGTGTAAGTATGTGTGTAAGGGGTGAGGATAGGACAAGGAAGAGGCGCGCCTTCCAACTATGGTACCATAGTTCAAATCTCGGTCGATTCATATGAAATCAGAGGTGGGCAAAGCGAGTTAATAGAAGACTTTTCCGAGATTCTGTTTACCTGCCTTGCATTATATCATTGCTCTATAATCATTCAAATCATCTCATACTCACATCTTCATTAAATTCATTCATTACGGGTATGGCCGAGGAAGCTACTGTCTTGTGATCAAACCTGACCTTGACGACAGTTCCGAGTGTTGAAGGCTCGTATCTCTGTTTGAGCGTGAGAACGAAGTTGAAAGAGCGAATCAGTTATCGTATACTGCGGTTTTTACGGAGCTGCCTCCCAAAGTCACTCAAAACTTGTCACCACGGTGTCATTGAGGCACTGTTTTCCGTCTTTCTCGCTAGAGTCGCTTCAACTGCAGCACAGCTTGATACGGTCGCGAGCACGCGACACCTAGCGGCATGGCCGAGAAGGCGCGAAAAACCATGCCTAAATGCCACTGTGGTGACGGGTCTTCAGTGACCTTGGGAGGCAGCTCTGTAAAAACCGCAGCATAGCAGATAGTTCTTGAGTCAAACTGTGCTCCCCCTCCGGAGTAGAGGGAGATGGCTTCGCCACGCCTCCTGAGCTGAGCGACGCCATGATGGTTTTTTTCTAAGTTGTCGAGCTATAGACTACTATATTTCCACTACCGTACTACCGGATCGCCGCAAAGTCACCACCATTCCCCGGTTCACGTCCGTTTTATTCGCGTGTTTTTTGTTCCCTACAGGAGACGGGACCCCGTTCACCGATTGGATCGACAAGTCCACCGTGAAATATGGTCTTCGTTCGAGCATTGTTTGAGACGGGCGCTTCGCCTCTTTGATGTGCGCAAATCCAATGTAAATACGTATACGCGTTATTTACGCGTGGGCGGCGACGTCCTTTGTCCGAGCTCGCGACGCCGCAGAGGCTGGCGCATGCGCGCGAGAGGAGGGGGGCATAACACGGGGTCATTCTCCCCTACGATATGGGGGAGGGGATAACGACGTATTGTTGCGTGGTACTGTTGTATAATTACGTTAGGTATGTGGAAGGTTGGGTAGGGTTTTGTGTTGTTCGAGATGAAACGGTAGGCTCTGTTGTGCGTGAGGCACTTTTTAATGCATTGTTTTTGTTGTAACAATTGTATTGTTTTCTCTAGTTCAATTGTTGACTGAGGGAAGCTGAATAAAACGGAGAGCCGATGTCAAAAGGTCAACTATAGAAAGTATTCCAGATTTATTTCAAACTATTCATCCACCCTCTATATAATACGTTCGGGATGGATTATTTGTTTCTGACAATTTATAGGAAATCACTGACACAAAACCCTGTAAGTGTCCCACATCTGAATAGTGAAGTACACTTCAGTCCTCTATCAAACATAAGACGAAAAATATACACGTTTGCACATTATAATGTAGGGCAAATTGCTTAAAGCAGAATAGCGCCTTGAGGTCGAAGCTTTGATAATGCCCCTACATGCTCCATATGCAGAACAATAGGTGAAGAAATGTGAATGTGTAATTTCTCTAATACGCTTAAATCTCCATAATCCATATTTAAAATCGTATCTGAATCTAATTGGCCTGATTTCCAACATTTCTCTGAAATACCTGAAATTAATTTATCAACGTATTTTAAACATCTTTAGTACATAATTATTTCTTGAGACATTAACAAAATAGAACCAAATTGCATATTCGCCAAATTTTATTTCCGTTCATTTCTTTCTCATTAAAAGAGACATAGACACCCCGTACACCAAGCAAACCTTTCATATAATTCAAAAACTGTCCATCGACTGACAACAATCTCTACACCAAATGTCTGTTGCTTAATAATGAAGACGTATTCTGAAATAACAAGGGCAGTCCCTTTTTTTAAAATTAAAAATCTACTGTCCAAGGGATCAATTACACAGATCAACTTTCACCATTTGTTCGCCCAAAGTGCGAATCAGTTGAACGCGCGGTTTGTTTCATTGCCATCAAGAGGGAGGGAGCCGCCGTTGCTGCCAGGGGCAGGAAGGGTGGGTGGGCGGGCAGCTGGGAGCCGCGGGCGGGCGGGCGGGCGGCCGGGCGGCCGGGCGGGCGGCCGGGCGGGCGGCCGGGCGGGCGGCCGGGCGGGCGGCCGGGCGGGCGGCCGGGCGGGCGGCCGGGCGGGCGGGCGGCCGGGCGGGCGGCCGGGCGGGCGGCCGGGCGGGCGGGCGGGCGGCGGCCGGGCGGGCGGCCGGGCGGGCGGGCGGGCGGGCAGCTGGGAACCGCGGGTGGGGCGGCGCCGCGCCGGAGAAGAAATTGGGCGGAAATACACTGGCACGTTATTAGCCGGAGAGCGGAATCAGGCCGGGCGGGCGCAGGTCGGGGTTGGGAGGGGCGGAGCGGGGCTGGACGACGTCCCCGAGGTGGACGGCGGGGCGAGGGTGGAAGGGGCCGGTGGGGTTGGAAGAAGCAGGTGGCAACGACAGCCACGAAATCCAACCAGGGGAGCAGCACCTCAAGCTCCGAAGGAAAAGGCCGATGAGAATAAGGGAGTGCGAAACGAGGAGGTACAAAACCCAGCGAAGACTTCATGGAGAAGAAAGGGGGAGTGAAGCGGGATGAAGGAGAGTGACAGATGCAGCAAATTACAGAAAAATCAGAAAGGCGATGACAGCCACAAAAGCTAGAAGAGCAGTTTCATTGGACCCAAAAGTAAAAGTTAAGTTAGGAAGGAAGTTCAGAAAAATTCCGAAGACGTTTATGAAGACGAAAAACCATGAAACCGACAATACTAGAAAAAGACAATGGGATGCATACGCGCCAAAAGAACTATACATGTCAAACTAAAGACATTTGTGGAAATATACAGAAAAGCGAGATGAGGCAGGTGAGACAAAGATATATCCTCGGAAAGCCGAAGCCAAGAAATGTCAGAAAGCAGCTCTCAGGCTAGAAGGAAAGGCAGCACAATAAAAGGGAAATTGATGAGTTACATAAAATACCTGCGAGTCACGTAAAGAGTAAAAGAAACGGGATGAACGCGACTAGCGAAATACAAAAGAGTGAAATTACGAGAAAAACTTAATCAAGTCATTTAAGAAGAGGATGACACATCGAGAAGCGAGACGGCCCCTATCAGCAATGAACGAAGGGCGTGACGGCGTTCGCCCCGCAGGCGACGCGGCCGAAGAAGGTGGCAAGGCCCAGACGGCAGGAACGGCAGGTGGCGGCGAGCGGGGGCGGGGACGGGGCGGGGGGGGGCGCGGCCATCTCCGGCCCGCCGCGCGCAGGAAATGAGGCGTCTGGTCGGACAGAGCCTCGCCATTTCCTAATTCCCGCAGCCGGCGGGCGGAATTAATTTCGGGGCGCGCCTGGCCCGGCGCTCCCCGCCCCGCCCCCTTCGCCGGCCGCCAGGGGCTGGCCGCGTCGCTAGCGCGCCCGGTCACCTGCCCCGGGCAGGCCGGGATTGGCCGCAGCGCGCGGAGGGTCGCGAGTTTCGCAGCCTCGGCCCCGGAAATCGCCGGCGCGACACCGGCGCTAACCGCATTCGGTCGCAGGCGTCGACGTCATTACGCCAACGCCACTCTCCCAATTTAGAACATTTATGAAGCGCGTTTCTGCAGCTGGAAGTTTTCAATCTTGTTAGTTGAAATGTTATCCCGCCGGTTTTGTTGTGAAGGAAAGTTTCTTGTTTAATGATATTGCGCCCAACGTCATTAGTTAATTAGATGAAGTTCCTCTCCTGCTGAAAAGAATACCAATGTTCTCGTATTGCGCAACGCGGTAAAAACGTGAAAGTAAGTCAGAGCACGTGTTGCAAGGAGCGTGCTCGGGTTAAACGAACAGTTCAAAGTAAAGAAACAAATTATTACTTCAAGCCCGTCTCAGTAAAGTTGATTTCAATTCAAACAAAAAAAATATTAAGGGCTCTGCAACATAGAATTAACACCTACTTTATTTCGGATCGTTGAGTTTTTAATCAATATTCTACTTAATTTTAACCTTTATAGCAAAGTTAGGAATGTTTACACATTGATGAAGATAAAATTTCCTCCATGCATAGAGGTTTTAGAGACGGCGCCTTTATTCTGAATAATTTAACGGGTAAATATTAAAATTTTGATTTGCACTAAAATCATCATATTACAAGCGCCAAATCTGACTAGATCTTCCAATACTTTTTTAGGTGGCTGAGAATATCGACTGATGGCACTGTATGGAGTACACTCGTAGTGCCTCTAACCCGGAGAAGCTAGGGTTCGGGTCTCGACGGTTGCAGGATTTTCGGCACTAGCTACATTAGCTACGTCGAATTCAGCCGTTGTCTGGAGAAGTCTAGCGACCGGCTGTTCTGATTGGTAGTTTTCCGTGGTTTCTCCTATCAGCACCAGGTGAATGCCGGAGCAGTACCCTAACAAACGGGCTATGGACCACGCGCGATCTTTCCTTCCTCTTCCTTGTTCCATCCTCATCTCTTACTTACTAACCACTTATACGCTCTACCACACGCACTATTAATCATGTCGAGAGGCCAGTAGGAATCTTAGCCCTTGTCCCGTCTAGGGCTATGCCCCGCCAGTGGCATATATGACGTTCAGGAAACCCCAGCACTGTGACGTATAGGTCGAATCCGGATCTCGCCATCCATCAGGAGAAATATCATCACCACCTCTAATGATAAAACATGAACTACACTCACGGGACTAATTACCCAATCAGTTTAAGCTCCCGGAAACACCGATCTATCAATCGAAAATTGGATAGATCATTGGTCAGCGTGCTCGCTTTCCATGACGCGACTGCGGGTTCGATTCCCGGTCGGGCAAGATTTTAGTGTGAGTTTTCCTTGCAGTGTTCCAGTATATTTTGCTGTGTGACAATAAGAAAACTCATTTCTCAGTTTGAGAAGACCGTATACGGCATAAGGATGCCTACGTGCTAATCACATGTACCCCCTAAACCCATGGCCGCAAGGCCGGGACGCCGCTGTAGTCCCAGTCTTCGTCAGAGGCTACTGCGCCTCTGACACAATACATACATACATACATACATAGAAACATGAAGCTCTGTATAAATCCTCGAAGAAAAGTATGGATTTTTTTCTAGTTTTGAATATTTTTCATTTAATATACATTTACAATTAATATACAATTCATTTAATATATATATATATATATATATATATAAATATATATATATAAATATATATATATATATATTGTTATTGAAAACGGTATCAAACCATTCCATATAGATTTAAGAAGACCCCGAACAACTATTGACGTAAAACTCATATAGTACTGTTCGAAGCCAAAGAAGGTTAAATTGTCACTGCTGTGTTTAAAAAACAGTTCAAGTTCTTTTAATATAGGTATGTCAAGTCGCGGGCCAGATAACTAGAGTTCGCGGGCACAGCGTCCAGAGAAACTACGAATTTAGAAGTAAGGTTTGTACGCGTACAACCACCACTAGGTTTAAAAGTAACGTACAAATGGTTGGGTGTCAGTACACAGATGTGTACTGATGAAAATTGCCCCACGGCAGTCTTTCGGAAAATTCATTTGATAACCGTAGCCCACAAAGCGATATTCATGTCCAATTCATCTATTCAAGTAAAAAAAATCCATGAAAGTGAAATAAATCAGTCATATTTCAAATTTTCAAATGGGAGTAAATTTAAACACAAAGATCCTTTATTAATCAGTTTACTTAAGAGAACAATGTTTGTATTAACGTCCTTCGTTCAGGATAGGAAATCAAAACAAAAGTACCTGTTAAAAAAGCTGTCCGTCCGTAAGAGGGGCGTGTTAATTTATAGAGACTTGTTAATTTTTTTCGTATAATAGCTACAAACAACAAATAATATATTAATTTATTAAATATATCACAAAATAAAAACACACAAAGAGTTCACAGGCAAACATTATCCAAGGCAGACTTTAAAAATAAAATAAACATGAAATAAAGTAATAAGAAATAATGAATATAAACATGATTCAAATCTTTGTTTGATAGAAAAATTACACATACACATACTTTCGCATTACTTCAAGACATTTCAACCGCGCTTCGCACTTAGGTTCCTTGCTACAGTTTGTGCGCAACACCCCTTTCTGGATTTGCAGGGGAAATGAGAGTGGAGCCAGAAGTCGCCCGTGCTGACAGAGCACAGGGCTTCCCAAGAGAGTAAGTTGCTCGACCTGACATGTCCGTCTTACTATTCCTCAGAGTTCTTTGTATATTCTATTTTTATCTCAAATATCGAGATAAAACCCATTAGAAAATAGTGTCAACCTCTTACATTTTTTATGACCACAAATACTTTCCTTCCACAATTGGTATGCTATTAAAATCCTTTAAGTACGTTGTGTGGGGCAAGCTATTCAACTTGTCCCAAAGAACAGCACGTTTTTCTACTGACCTCCATAAGTTAAACTTGAGGTCTGATTACACAGCCGTTTTTATACATAAAAAATTCCTTACAGTTTACTCGTGCTGAGGAGAAAAGTTCGTGACCAGAATAGATTACTCCGACGACATCGTGATATATTGGCTTTTTGCCATTTCTTTTCAACTTTTAGAAGTGCTACCATATGACAGTTTCTTGCCGACGGTGTTCTCTTTTCAGTGTTTTTCGGTGTTCAGTTTTCAACAAAGTCAATAATAAATTTTCCATTCTGTCCGTAAAAGTTAGTTCTTCGCGTGTTGCGCAATTTATAGTACGAAACAAAACTCTTTCAAATGTTGTTACACTGTGAGATAAGTCATTTAAGTTTTATGTATATTAATTTTGTGTATGGAACTTAATGTAACCTTGTATATTAAAAAGAGCTTAACATATGTGTACATTAAATTTAATGCATAAGTTAAAATCTTTGTAGATTTAATGTAGAGGTTCTCCCGTTTCTCCTGCATCTCATGTCTTCATAATCACCAGTCGATGAAGATCATTCATCATTCATTCATTCATCATTCATTCATCATTCATTCACTCATTCATTCATTCATTCATTCATTCATTCATTCATTCATTCATTCACTCATTCATTCAGTCATTCCCGATATGTCCATAAAGCTTTGAGTCATGCATCCTAATGTATATGTGTACATTAAACTGAATGTGCGTTCATTAAAGTAATGAAGAAATTTCTCACTTTGTAGATTATAAAATTTTTCACTTGACTGCTACGATTGCTAATGACAGTGTCGTATATTTTCTAGTAGAGCAATGCGTATTTTTATTACCAAGATTAGCAAGATATGAACTCCATTTTACAGACATACATTCAGTGTCGAATGCAATATAAAAAGTACACAGTGAAATAAAAAATAATTCTCTAGTTCGAATACAAGCGCATAATGTCTCGAATCTAAAAACATTTTCCACCTGACACAATATCTTGATAGCAAAAAAATGCTAATCAGTTATATTTAAAGAGCCTGTCTAGAACACCTTTAAAACTTTTTCTTTGGTTCTAAAAACCTACTTGAGTGAATATGTTATTTTCAGATTTCTGGGAACACTAAAAAAACTGGTTTAGAAGGAGTGTTTGTTCAACTATCCTTGTTCCACAAAGCTGCGACTTCCATATTGCTTTGAAGCTTCATTTTCCTTCTTTCAATCTCTGTCTCAAGGCTTGGAGAGACGGTGCCACAGAAATTGCTCCTGTTAAAAAATTTGATATTCAGCGACGCTTCTCACGTGATATAATTACTCAGATGCATTTCTGTACCCAAAAGATGTTTGACGACCAACCGGAACATATTTTAAAAATTCCACCGTCTTAGTCTGAAGACGCACCTGTATAGTATTTGGAATTAGAACGTTATGAAGAATTAGAATACGCACTCAGCAGCACCGGCGCCAATATTGTAATCTTTCGTACTTGTTTTCTAACGCATTAATGTTTTATGATAGAACCTTCTTCAAGCAGGCCGAAGGAGGTGGGAGAGGCGAAGAATCTAGATATTCGTACAGTTAGCTCACTGGATGCTAAATGTCTCTAAGCGAATCCGCTTCCAAGCAAAGCTCGTGGAATATTGAAAGACTCAAAATCCAGTTTTTATGTGGCTCTTGCGGCATGAAAAGAACGAAGATTAAATGCCAGGCAAAATTAAAACCTCCCATAATTTCCGCTTTAGTCATATTCATATTTGCTTAGCCTGGAACGACACAGATTGATACGACTCAGATACGTCATGTTGCTCACTACATCGAATCGGGATGTCAAAATTCGTTGGAAATCCTGAGACGCCATGCCCAACAATGAATTCCATGCCAGCACGAGTAAATTGATCGGTTCGTAAATATATATGTATCACAAACAACAACTTATTAAAGTTTGCAAGTAAAGATATCTTACACAACATTCGTTGGCGCATCACGTCAGAACACCAATATTTGACAAAAATATTTTCACTACAAATTATTGAATTGCTATTACTTTCATATTTCTTAAATAATTACATTATATCCTACAAGTACATGAAAACAGTTTTCATACCCAAAGCACAGGACAATACAGCTCAGTTTACAAGCATTCAATTCAATTCCTTGAAAGTTTTGTAGCCGAAGAAAAATATTATGTACGTATCCTTAGCATTGTTCTCTTGAGAAAAAACTTGCTAATGATTTTTTTCTGTCGGCCTCCCAGAAACATTAAGTGCGAAAAATAACCCGCTCATCTATGATTCAGCACATTATCTTCAGCGATTTCGTGTTTCTAATTTACCCGATGAATTCAGAAATATTGAAGATATTCCATCTTATTCAAGCTTATTATCTCCATGTTCATTTTTCTTCAGCCACATTACTGAAGAGCTTACTTTAAATAATATACACTAATAATTATTTTCTAACGTTTTAAATGAGATGGAAATTGGAATGTAGCACATGAATTTAATAAAAAAAAAACACTTAATTAACATACGTTACAATATAATGCAAGCATCATAAAAAATATAGTAGTTTATGTACAAATGTTTAGATGAAGGATTCAATTATTGCTAGAAGGAAATCATGCAGTGTCGTCGAAGCTCAGAAAAAGCTCGCACATCCGTAATCCAGAGGTAATCTCCGATAGATTCCAGTTTTACGCCATAGATATCTCATTCGCAGATAGTCTTGTCCGCCGGCCTGTTACCATCAACTTCGCTTAAGTGCCATTTCTGCGCCATTAATCTGTGCCATTTCTGCGCCATTAATGGCACTTCGCTTAAGTGCCATTAATTGCCCACGTTCTGAGCTCTGTGACCAAACCCTCCTGAGACAGTTCTACATCTATCCAAATAATTCCAAGAAAATTATACTGCCTATGATCAAATTGACTGTTGATGATCAAATTGTAACGCGACCAGACACTACCCGTGATCGAATCTTCTGATTCGTATTCCCCTAGACCTCAACTGCAGTGTTCCGGTCACGACGTTAGCTGCCAACATCGGTCTCGCCCTTCAGATCTTCCCCTTTGTGGAAAGTTCGTGTTCTGCGATTGCGAATCTGTGAAAGCAGCGATTTTTCGTCAGAAAAACTCGTAATTATACGTAGCAGTACAGAGCAAAGGGCGCATAAAAATGGTGCAAGTCACATTTTCGCTGAAGAATCTAAATTTTCGAAAAATGCAAATGTTCAAAAATGTTTCCGTGTCTTCTTACAACGACAATATTGAAAATGGAGACTTTTTTAACTAAAATATTTTTTCCTAAAATGTTTATGTCATGAAAAAAATTCGAAAATCAAGTACTTTTCGGAATTTTGTCTGAAGTTTAAGTTATTTTAAACAATTATTTTCTCAAAAACAGCCCAATGTTTACTTTATTTTTTCTCGAAAAAAGCATAATGCACTAACATGAATGCGTCGGTCCCCTTTTTGGTGAACTCTCTGTATTTTTGAAAAGTTGCAAAACATTAACATTAACATAGAGATCTGATTCTTAATGAAACCTGCTTTTAAAAATTATATCTTCAAATATGAGCCTCTACGATGTTTTGAAAATACGAGTAGTTTTCGCGTAATTTTTGCTAGATGTAAAAACAATTCATTAAAAAATTATCAAAAATGACTTCAATTTATTTTTCTTCTTTTTTTAATGAACCAAAGGAGCTTAATGAATTGCAGGTCTCGTTTTCGTTGAACTATCTAACTTTTCGAAACTTGCAAAAGTTGCAAACAACGCAAGAACGTATGTGGTATTAAAACATCATTAGTTTTAAAAGAAAAATGTACGTTGTAAAAATATTGGAAACATTCGTTTTTGGTTTTTTAATTAATTTCTTCTCGTTCGACATTTGTCTCTCGAGGAGTTTGAAAATAGTACATTTTATATTATAAAGTTTTTTATATGGTCATCCATAGAAAAAAAATTCATTCCTACTCGTGAACATTACAAGAAAACAATATTACATTTATCTTGCAAAGAATTTTGAAGATTTTCAGAATGCAAATGTGTTCATTCATTTAACATTCGTCTACATTGGTCCATGTGAAAATCCACGTAATAACGCCTTTGTTGAATCATTGCTATTTTTCTGTATCGTTCCATAAGCGAAGAAGTCCCGGAACGCCGTTTCGCTGCGTTCCCCCTAAAATCAAGCCCTGCTCCTAGGTACTTCACCAGTGAAGAGGTCCGCGGGATTTGATTTCCACTGATGTTTAGTTCGGGGGCGTAATGTGAATATTTTTGCTTGGCATTTAGTACGATTTAGCTTTATTCTCCATTTCCGAGTCCATTTCATATAATTGTTTAGATTGTTTTGAATATTCTCCTTAGCTATTACATCACTGTAAGGGGTGAATAGTGCAATATCATCAGCGTATAAAGCAACGTTGAAGTTGCATTGGATTGGAATGTCATGACTGAAAATGTTAAATAGTAAGAGAGAGAGAGAGAGAGAGAGAGAGAGAGAGAGAGAGAGAGAGAGAGAGAGAGAGAGAGAGAGAGAGAGAGAGAGAGAGAGAGAGAGAGAGAAACTGAACACTGTGGTACTCCTGCGGCAATAGTGTGGTGGGTAGATGTGTCTGTGTTGACTTTAACTACAAACGATCTGTTGGTGAGGAAACGTTCCGTGATCTTCGGCATGTATTCGTGTATACCTAAAGGTTGCATTTTGTACAGAAGACCACGATACCAAACTCAGTCATTTGTCTGACTTACGTTAAGGAGAACTGTCACTGTATATTTCTTGCGGTGAAAACCTTTTGCTAGAAATATTCGTGCATACAAGGAAGAATTGAGGATGTAAATCAACCAAATACGACTATCTTCACAAATGATCCGCTAAATTATCGAAAGCGATCTATTTTACATTATCAACTTATCATCGGACTCCTTGAGAAGTTTCTGATACCCACATTATAACACAAATAACAATTAGGGCGCGATTTCTTTGGTTTCCATATGTAGAATAATATGCCGATGATCTTCATGCAATAAGCCGAGCACCAGCGTAGGCAACCCGCATTTCATGTGAAAACCTGCTACTAGAGACGGTCAAACCAGTGTTTATTCTCTCTCGTTTCTCGCACGAGCTGTGAGTCATTCTCGCTGGCAAAAGAGGGGGGAAAGGGCCGTGGAAGGGGAGCCGCCCAGCCAAGGTCGAGAGAGTACACCGTCGATGAAGATTTCTTTCTCTTCGGGAGGGAACGAGAGCCGCCGATCACGAGATTCTCGCTTCTCGTAGGGACAGAAACTTCTCTTAAGCAGTCCAAGCCAGCCGCGCATCGGAAGAGACTCGTGGACGCTTGGGGAAAATCGCTTAGTGTTAGTGAAAGTTTGATCTTTTCAAGCATTTTTACTGGAAAAATGTCGATAACAAAGGATATTGTATTAATAAATTAATGGAAGGAGTATATGTTCTCCGGGAAAGACCAGACCTCAGTCGAGGTAGCAGCAGTTGGGATAATTTCAAGGTAAACATAATAATGTATTACTTTTTGCTTGATAGCACAAATGTTATTAAGGCAATTACTATGAGTCCTAAGTTTTATGTAGTTATAATACATCTTTTTTGTCTTTGTACGTGCATATGGAGTTCAGAAAATTCCAACAAATATCGAGTACTCATCTTCTTACGATAAATAAATTTCATTAACATAATTAAACAATTACACTCCTAACGTAATACTCAAACGTTTCCTGGTATACTCAACATTTACAATATCGCCGATGCACAAGAAAAGTAAAATAAAAACTGCCGAGATGGCTCAGGGTAACAATTACTGACACGGCACCATATTTAAAGACCAACATCGATATTTTAGACATTGATTTGTTTAACACATTAATTTGTTTTGTGCTCGATCTTTTTGTGTTCGAACGAAGCGAACGATGTTTGTATTTTCTGATTGCTTATCTCTCGCCGGAGTGGTGAACCTGATGCCCTGTTCACTGCCTACGATTTGGCTCTTATCTCGCTCGGGGAGAGGTGGCGAACGCATGCCCCAGAGCGTTCTTCTTCCCATGACCTTCTGCGGCAAAGTGAGGAAGCTCTGACCCCGTGAGGTGATTCTGAGTGCTCAGGGTTTCGGGATCAGATTTGTTAATTGTTTACATATTACTTGTAACTTTTTTTCAGTTAAATCTTAATTATATTTAATAAACACGGCCTCTGTCACATTAACGTCTCATCCGCGCTTACATTAATGTTAGATGTTAATATACTTTTAAAAACACTTTCATAAACATTCATTTTAAAAACATAATTGTTTTGAGGCTGTTCATTATTCATATCAATGTTTTAGTATAAAACATTGTTGTTTTGTTGTCGATGTCGTATACCTACCCTGCAAGGAAAATTCGATCCTCCAGCAGCCCTGATTGGGTAGTTTTTCGGGTTTTTCTCCAATAACAGGTGAATGCTTGTCCAGAACCTAAATCGGACGGCGAACTTTTCTACATCATCCTTGTCGTCTACCCCATCCTCACACGTATACTTACATGCACTACACAACCACACATGCCTGGAGACCGGTTGGAAGCTTAGTGCTTGCCCCACATGGCACCATCTCTCGAGATATATAGTACACCACACATACGGAACTAATGGCTATAGAAGTTGTCTCTCCCGAAAACAATAATCAATTATATCAAAAGAGTGAAAAATCTCATTTTGCAAAAATAATAATTTTAATCTGAACGGAGTCAGCAACAATCATGAATTTATTTCTATTGCAATGACATTTTTCGACTCCTGAAGATATTACTGTAACAATGCCTTCCTCTCTCTCTCTCTCTCTCTCTTTTCTTCTCTCTCTTCTCTTTCTCTTTCTCTTTCTCTTTTCTCTTTCTCTTTCTTTTCTCTTCTCTTTTTCTTCTCTTTCTCTCTCTTTCTCTCTCTCTCTTTTCTCTTCTCTTCTCTTTCTCTTTCTCTCTCTCTTTTCTCTCTCTTTTCTCTCTCTTTCTCTCTCCTTTCTCTCTTCTCTCCCTTTCTCTCTCTCTCTTTCTCCATCTGCCGTACTAATGCACGAATTCGAAACATAATAAAACAATAAATTCAAAATTCAGTTAATTAGATAAAATTAACGTGTGAGTAATTTGCATAACGCAAATAAGTGCAAGTAAATATCTTGAAAGTAAAAGCTATCAATACAGTACACTCACAGAATGTTTATAAATAATATACATGAATGTAATCTTTAATATATACGCAAATAAGTGCAAGTAAATATCTTGAAAGTAAAAGCTATCAATACGGGCTTGATAAGACACAAGTGCAGGAAATTAGACGACCCTCATCAAGCACGTCAGTTTCAGTGCAGATAAAGCGGCGATTAGAGACAAATGTGTGTTAATGTGTGCAACAGATCTCCGCCCCTTTAGTATTGTCAGTGGCGGGGATTCATAAGTTTGTCTCAAGAACTAATTAACACAGGAGCCAAATACGGACAAATCAATGCGGAGAATGTTTTACCTTCGCTAAGAACAGTGTCTCGTCACATCAAAGATATGGCTGAGCAAGTTAGAGGTGAGATTATTCCTAAAGTGAAGGATGCCATAGGTAAGTCGCAATGTGCAATGACGTGCGACCTATGGACTGACAACTATAGAAAAACTCATTACCTGACTGTCACGTCCTCTTATGTTGAAGAATGTGAGGATAAATGGGAGATACAGAACAATGTACTCCTGACGACGATGTTCCCAGAGGTTACAAAAACTGGTGAACACATTCTTAATGAAATTCAGGAACAAATGTCAGAAATTCAAATCACTCCTTCAGAGCTTAAGGAAGTTAAGTTTGTGACTGATCAAGGACCAAATATTAAAAAAGCTCTAGAAAACCACAAAAGATTTCCATGCGTAATGCACTGTATCAATACAGCATTAAGGCACACACTGAACGAAACATTTCTGAGTGAAGAGGTTCCAAACATATTTTACTCCATTCAGACCGCCCGCAAAGTTGTGGGATTTATGAAGAGGTCTGGATTAGTCACAAGACTAGAGAAAACACTACTTCCAGACATCGAAACTAGATGGAATAGTTTATATAATATGCTAGATTCATTCCATTTTCAGAAAGATAGTATAGAGACGATATTGAAGGAAGCAAACAAGCAGGAAAAATGACATTTTATGACAGTGAAATAATGGAAAATGTGATTATGTTTTTGAAAATATTCAAAGAAGCTACGGACGATTTAGAAGGTGAAAAAGAGCCAACCCTGCCATTTGTAGTGCCATGGGTCTTCAAACTTTTAGATGCGTGCCAAACTGATGATGACAATGTAGTATTGAGGAAGCTGAAGGAAAGGGCAAAACAGTTTGTAAAAGAAAAGTTCTGAATGAACTTAGTGATATTCATTATGTGGCCACTTTCCTTCATCCCTCTTTCAAAGAACTCTTAGTTTTGAGCGAGGAAAAAAGGGAGAAAATCCATGGCACTATTCGTCAGATGCTAAATAGCGTCATAATAGAGGAAGCGACAGAAGACCTCTCGCCCTCCCCAGCAAAGAGGTTCAGCAATTGGCGTTCACCCGCCTCAAAACGCAAGGACGAGCTAGAAAATATATAAACATGGAGGGTCCACCAGACTGTAACAACCTCCTGACTTGGTGGAAGGCAAATGCAGGCGCTTTTCCTAAACTCACCAAAGTAGGAAAAGAAATATTTTGCGTTCCAGCAAGCAGTGCAGCTAGCGAGAGAAATTTCAGCATGGCAGGTTTAATAGTTACAGAGAAACGAAACCGCATTGATCCTGATAGGGTGAATGATATCTTGGTCATTCACAAGCAAGCACTAAACAAAAAAACTTCAGTTATCTAAAAACAATTTTACATTTTTTCTATCTTGTGATATTTGTTTTAAAACTTTTTTATTTATTTAATGTATTTTTAAATTAATAGTTGTCAATTTTGAGAAAAATGTAGTAAAGAAAATAAAATGTGCGAATTAATTAATTATGTTTTAATAATCAATTCTGAAGTAAACATTACACTTCTGATTCCTCCCATAAGAATATCCGATAAGTATATTTATTAGTGTTCTATTTTAATTTTTGATACAATTTGAGTTATCAAAAGAGGCAATGTTTTGTTGAGTTAACAATACGAATGACAAAAATACTAAAGCAATTATGCAATATTCCAGTAAAATGCTTTATGCGAGCTGAAATTGCAAAATTATTTTTCATTTCGCTTTATCACATAACATTTTCTAATTAATATTAAAACGGAGCGAGCTTATAAAATTTCTTAAATATTTTACATATTGCCATAAACTCTGGTAAAGTTCAGAGCGCCCTGAAATGCTTGCTTCTAAAATGTTAAAGAAACAAATCATATCGTCTTTTTAATTGTCTCTGAAAGACAATGAATGTCTAACAGAAATAAATAAATTATGACATCAGCGTGGGTCACACTTGATAATAACTGTGTTTTTATTTACATTTTATGAGTAAATCCTGTTATGAATTCTAATGTGGTTTGTCGATATTCAACTGGCAAAATGTATAGTATAATTTATAAAAAAGAAAGAAATGTTTAAATAATAAAAAATAGCGAACGTTAGCGATTTGGCATAATTTAAGCAATAAGATTTCACGTTTTGATAAATAACAAACCATGGCAGGCAGTATACTTTGGAAGACTCTTTTGTCGTTTCCTTATCACCAGGGAACGGATTTCTATGTAAATACATATATTCTAAGTAAGCTCCTATCGATACTAATCGTCCCTGGCTGAGGGGTCAGAATGTTCCGGGAGGTGAAGGGGGGGGTTAGGAGGCGATGAATGAACTATTGGATTTGTTTGACAAATGACCTTGAGACTTCGACGGTCTGTGGAAACGCACCTCGTGTCAGTATCCACACTACCCCTTCTCCTTCCCTCTGAGGCTGCCAGCTGAAAATCGCATGACGTCACAGAGTTGGATATCAGTTTAACTTCGTATACAGCTCCTCATTGTCAAGTACAATCAGTCAGAATACTGTGTTGGTCCAGTTCTAGTAATCTCTCTTTTAACCAAGTGTGAAATGTCAAAAGTAGCACAATCAGCCAGTGTGAAAATAGAAGTTACATTTCAGAATTTAAAGATGAAGGTTTATCAACTAACAATAAAATATTATTTTACCATAGTTATTTTTTATCATATTAAGTCCATATTTAACTCCATATTTTGATAAAAATAACTGCATTATATATTTACATATTTCATTTATTTTTAGTCCGTATAAATCCGTTCCCTGCTTATCATTATTAGTAAGGGCAACATCTGTTCAGAGAAATTCGATGAGTCTGCAACGCTGTATCGCATGTCACCAACCTTCGCGCCCGGGCGAGACCTTGAGCGACCTCGTGTCGACGTCTGCGAAGACCGTTGGGACGCCCCTCCGTCTGCCAGCCTGGGCTACGAGATTCTCGAGTCATCTCGCTCTCGAGAATGCCTTCTCGGTGAACGGGATTCTCGTTGGCCCCATTCTCGTTCAGCCTTTCTCGCTTACGAGAACGAGAGAGAATATGCGGCAAATGACCGCCTTTACCTGCTACTTATTGTGGGTACACCTACTTTCTAACACTGCAACAAAACTTTAAAAAATAAAATATGGAAACTAATTTTACCACTTTTGTTTTTTTCCATTTGTTCAAATATAAATTATTAGCATTTATTTAAATATTACTAATGCCGGTCCACATGAGCTCTTTCATTCCAAAGTCTTCGTTAAGGAACGTTTCGAAATTTTAAAAAAAATATTAACATTAACGTAAGTAATTATTATGCCACATTACTAAGATTAATGTTACTGTTATTTTATAACTATTCTGCAAATTTAATGAATTCTTAGATTATACGGTACCAGTGTTACTTTTGTATTAATTATTTTTCTATTTATTCATAAAACTACATTTATTTTCAATTATAATTAAATATTATTTTCATTTTATTTTTTCCATCAATCAAACGCAATCAACGACGAAAGTTTTCTGCAAAAGAAAAGATCCAACCAAAACAAACGGCGACTTCCAGACTGACGGAAATTGCGGGTTTTTGAAAATTGCAAGAATCAGGTCGAGCCAAAATCTAAAAATTATTTAATGTTAAAATCTAATAATCTATTAATTAATAAATGTTGAAATAATAATATTTCTGCCTAGAAAGTACTGTAGATTATTTTCGGTGGATGAAAATTCAAACGTGACTGACAAACACTGACAATAGTAACGTTGTAAATAAAACGTGCAATTTGCAAATTGTGACAACAAATTGAAACAATCGACTTGGTTGAACTTGACACTCCTGGACACAATTAGCTATATAGAAGTTTCAATCATTTTCGCAGAGGGTGACGAAACGCCGACTCGGAAGAGGAAGGGAGAGGGGAGAAGAGGGAAAAGAAAGAAAGAGCGAAAAAGAGGGGGGCGAGGAGGGCTTGTCGGCGGGCACCGACCGCGAGCGAGCGCACGGCGCGACTCCTCCGCCACCGAGGAAGTCGCCGCAACCTCTGAAGGGGAATCGATCGGAGAACGCAGCCCAGCATTCGCGAGGTATCGGTCACGCTCCGCTCCGCGACGGAGGCATGGGAAGTTCGGCACGTGGCCGGCGGCGGGGGCGGGGCGGGCCGAGGATGCTCGTCATCGGCCGGTAGAGCGCGCGTTCGCCGCCGCCACGACTAATGAGGCGCGCGAAGCAATCGAACGCTTGCTTCGGGCGGTCGCGCCGCGCCGCGCCCTCACGTGCCGCCGCTCCGAAACCCCGCGTCTACCACCGTCACGACACGGTGGCGGCAGTGGCAGCGGCGGCGGCAGATTCGGAGGGGGCGGTGGCAGGGAAGCGGGCGCGCGCGCCGCCCTCAGGGGCGGCGGGGTCCGAAGGGGGGGCCAGAGGAGGCGGGGGCGGGGGAGCGAGGACGGCGGCGGCGGCGGCGTGGGGGCGGCGGGGGCCACGCACGTAGTAAGATGTAGGTGTGGTGTTTCAGAGGTTTTCATCAGTAACTTCATGGAATTCTCAAAGAAAGTCGCCAATGATACTCTAAATATAATTTAAATAATCCTTTTGGGATTATTACATCAGTAGCGACAGTATTAATACATTCTTGAAGACACTATGTTTGATAATTTTAGTCGTCAATGACAGCGTTTTTTTTTTATAGAAATACTCTTCAGCGGATCAGGAATTCAACCATACACGGATATCTCGTGTTTAAATCTTATTGGAATAAATTAGCATCCCACATTAACGTGAATACGTCACATTTTATCATTAAAGTCATTTATCTGCAATGTTTAGCGGACCGACGTTAAAAAAAATGTCCAATGTCAATAGACAATAGACTATAGTCAAATAGTCAATAGACTACTTTCCCACAAGATATTATAATCATAAAATTATCAAACAAAAGGTTGTTCTCCAAACTAGAATTTGTTAAGTGTCAGCAATCCGCATATGATCGAAATGTGAGCATTTAAATTTTGAGACGAGAAACTTGACCGAGGAAAAGGAAGAGAGATTCCAAGAGAAAGGCACCAAACATAATAGTTTATAATCAGTTAATAGTAAAGAAATTTATTTTGCCTATAAAGAGCTTTCTCTTCAAATGACAATTTTAATCAATTTATTTAACTTTTAATCTTTCTCTTCAATTTGAAACGTTTTAATAAAATAAAATCTTCAACTTTTTTTATGATGAATAGAGAAAATAATTCTCTGGTTCATAACATAATCGTACTCAAGTGGTACGATTTCACTTAGGTCCAAACAGAAAACCATTCATTTAAAAGGCTGAAATAAAGCACAGATATGACGAAGATTCAACTGGTGAAATAAAACTTATTTCGTAAAATGACACCCTCGTCCTGACATTCCTATACTATTAACTTATTCCGCACAATGACAACGCTTCAACGTAACACATTCCAATTTACTGCAAATGAATACAGCATCCGCAAAGAGCTGCGAGATGAAACAAATGTACATGCATTAAAGTACAAATAGCCAGCACGATGTTAAGCCCGAAATTCTATCTCATTATCTACAATTAAACAATTTAATGGATCCTAGCATGCCTAAAAACGCTCTAAAAGTTTAAGATACTTTACGTTGATTCATGTTATTTAAAAGACCAAAAGGAAATTATTGTACCAAGAAATATTAACTGTTCAACTACCATGAAGATAAATAAATAAAATGTCAGTACTTCACTTTTTTTATAAAATGACTGTTTTGTTTATTTTGGTACCACTGTAAAAAAATGTCACTGTTCTCTTTAAAAATATTCCGTACACAATACATTCGAACCAAACCAAGCTCAACCAGGATCAACAAAATAATAATAATAACCATAATAATAATAATAATAATAATAATAATAATAATAATAATAATAATAATAATAATGAAAATATTGAAGCACAAACTAAATTTAAAACTATTTCATTCGTTCAATGGGTAGCCTTTTCAATATTAAAACCTTGCTACGAGAGACATTTCATTCGACAGTTATCTTACTCTGACAAGTTTTCATTTTCTGCAAATCTACTATTTCACACGTAATCTCTATATTTACAGCCTTATCAAATACTTGACACCGCGCATTGTCAGTCAATGAAATTACTGAATGTGAATACCATTACTCATGATTTTCTTCAACCGATGAAAAAAAATTCATTAAACTCTTCACACAACTCTAAAATACAGATCATAAATAAAATAACAAACTTTTGCGATCTGACATTGATCTTATGGCTTTATCAATAAATAAAATCTTATTAATGAATTAGGCTCGACAACTTTTAATAGTACATGCAAATTCGAAATTATTTCTTCAAGAGGCCCCGTAGACACTGCAGATATTAAAAGTTCGCAAAGAATCAGAGACAACGGCCAAAACATTTTCCCTTCACTAAATAATAACGTATTAAACGTCGCTGTCAACCATGCCACCGAGTTTTTAGAATTTATCAACGTAAATCTATCGTGCTTAGTTCTATGTCATACCTGAAACTGGGTGTTAGGGCTGCTCGCCGATGACCCGGTCAACGTGGAAACTACAAATATGCTGACAAAATCGACACACGACTACCACTTGGGTAGGAGTCTGACGATGCACTGCACCTCCACCCTTCAACCCTCTGTTCGACAAACCCTGAGGTTCCCGCTTTACCACCTAGATGGCATCATTCGACGTCTGCCAGCGCTCCAAACGGTGACCAAACATATTATCTCTTGCCCTGCTCTTCGCTGTTCTAGCATGGCATTTTATCTTCGTCGAAAGCTCACCCCGGATGATGTTGGGCTACCTTTAAAATTTGAATTGACATTAAAATCTAATAATAATTGAAGTCTTGGGTGCAGAACGCACCAGGCGACACCCAGCCATTTTTTTTCCTTCAGAAAAAAAATTTACAAAAATTTAAGTTTGAATAATTAAATCGTTAAATATTTGTCTACCTTCCACAAATAACGGGACCAACCACAAATTCAGATTCATTTTCCATAATTCAGAAAATTCAAGATAACGGAAATGGTAAATTTGGTTAAAAGTACTTAATTTAATTACCATTTTTTCATTGTCTATTTACAACAAAAGTGGTAATTGATAACGTAAAACTCATTTCATTTCTCAAAATTCAAGAAGAGTTGAAACTTTTCTTGGTTCAGGTATTTCAAAACTTTACATTAGGAATAACATATTTCTGAAAATGAAATATTATTTTTTTGATTGAATTTTTAATATTTTAATAAAATATTTAGAAACATAATAGTTTAAGATTGGGGGATGAAACCTTTCATTACAACCCTGAATAACACCTATATAGCAAAGTTATGGCTAATATTGTTCACAATCAGCAATCTTATGACAGTTTTGTTAATATTTGCCACATATTTAGACATTTTATGAAATTAGTTTTATTCCATCATTAGTGTGACAAGGTCTTAATCATTGTGTCTCTGCTTCACTTCAAATTTCTAAATGAATGGTCTTCGATTTGTACTTAACAAATAGTATTTTCTTAAAATAAGGGCCATGAAATTATTTACTCAATAAATTTGATTATTGAAACTTATTTTGTATTACATACAGTGTATCAATAATGAGTACGGCCATCACATCTCATGTCGTTTTCCTCTAAAGAAAACATTCAAACTCTCCAGAATTCCACTCTCAAGTAACTTACTGCATTTTAAAGAGAGAATATTTGTACTTAAGATACCCATTCTCAAAACCAACTGATAAACACAACTCATCACGATTAACTCATAACTAAAGACTGGATATTAGGCATTAAAAATGTCCACAATGGGCAGACATTAAAAAAAGGACCGAAATAACACTAAAAATTATGTTTTGTAATTCCCAATAAACCTGATATGGAGCAAAACAGGCTTGCCATGTGCTATAAATGTGGGTAAAATTTACAAAGAACTTATTATAAAATAAATCCTTAAATCATGTTTACGTTAATTATGATAATACATCCAACAACACTTAGGTAACTTTCTTTACATTTCTGAATCAATGAAATAATCCTGACATTCTCTCCAGTACTTTAAAAATTGCCTTTGCATATAACCATATTATACTTCTTTAAATAACCCTCTTTTTTCAACTTTTAATGTCAGTAGACATTGTGATGTACTTAAAATATTGCTACTGTTATTATGTTCAAGCTCAATTGAAACATTGTTTTCAACCGAACCATCCCCATATACTTCAACTGCTAAAAATCAAGATTATCAGAAGTCGCTACCATGTTTTTCCAACATCATTCAACCTGAACATGTAGTCTCTATGTACTATTTCCTTAAAGTTGTCCACAATAAAAAAACACTTAAAAAAGAAGCCAATGATGAATTACTGGAAAAGAATAGCACGGATTACTCAGCTGAAGTTTTAATATTCTGAGTTCATCTTATTTAAAGTCACTTTTACTTTGTTTCATTGAATTTTGTAACTTCAACAAACATGTGAAGATTTCTAGCATTTGTTAATTCTGCCATTTTCTCAAAAGTTTTGAATGAAATCAAAATTAGAGATACTCCTATGCTAATTTACTTCCATTACACATCACAATTTTTTTTTTTTCAGAAAACAATGGATATATTTAATCTGTTTTTTATCAAAATATTGAAAATATTTGAGAAACACAGTTAACATTGTAATGGAAACATAGCCAAATGAGCATTTACTCAAGAAAAGGCAAAAATGTGCAAATTAATCTTTGTTGTAAACAATGTTAACATCTTGATATGAATTTACTTTTTTTTAAAAATTATATCTCTAATAATTCTGGATAGACAATTTGCCTAATATTTGCTACTTATAACTAATCTCAAATTTATATTCTTTTTGTCATACAATTAAATACTGCACAATTTTTAATGCACATCTGAAAAACGAAATCTGCTCAACAGCCAATAAGTTACACCATAGAAGCAAAATATCTTTTTCAAAGAACATGCCCAGTTCCTAGCAAAAACCATTAACAAAACAACATTCAATTTAGTTTGACAAACTTTCTTCAGCTTACAATTTAGTGAGACTTATCAAATGAATGTTATACTTGCAGTGTCAAATAATAAGCATATTCTACCTGACAACTTTAGTAACTGAAATCTTAATTAGCACAGATCTTTAGACCCAGGCACACAATCAATGGATTATTAAAAATTAATGTTAATTGGAAAGGAAAAAGAAAAGAAAAACAGCTCTGATGAAATAAGCCTGATGGTTTCACCATCAACTCACGGCTGAGAAAAAATAATTTGAATCAATTATCATTTAATTAATATATAATAATTCCCTGAATCCCTTGTTTTTGCATGCATTAGGTAGCTTTGGGGATATTTAAACAGTTGCCTCATCCCGCTCATTAAAATAAACAATATTACAATACTCTCCATTTGTAATTTACAATCTTACTTATAATTTTGTAGAATTTATATATTACCAAACATTGTTTCAATATACATTATTTCACATAAAATGATTGATACTACTATTTATTGTGCTATTTATTTACTGTGCCAGTTGATATAATTTTAAGAGGGATAAAATATTTGACCTCCAAGGAAACCCTAAATGAAAACAAATAAAAATACGAAACTTGTAGTAAAATTCTTTTATTTTTCTTTTACTTGTCAATTTAGCAGCTCCTAAATGAATCTTTTTGAGGAGCATGTGGAATGGTAATTTCAAAGCAAAAACCTGAAACACCTGTGCCCATCTATACAAACTCTAGGAAAAATGTTGAATTCTTATTTACAATATATTCACATCCATATAATATATTAGCATTTTACTCACATCTTGTACAATGGAATTAATATACCTTCTCATGAACACAAACATAACATTGGAATAATTAAATCAATAGATGTTTGGAAAGTTTGGAGAAGTAAATGCTTTTCTTAAGGTACAGGAAGTTGCAATATCATTCTTCACTAAACACGCTGAAATTCAATGCTGCTTGTAAAAGAACTTTAGACAATCCCAAACAAAGAAAAAGACACAACATTGAATATCATATGCTTTATGTTGATAGTAATTTGAGCGTAAGTCTGTGCACCCAAAGGAGACATGTTTCCATCTTTCAGCCAATAGTCAATTATGCAGCCCGGATGCTTTGAATGATTTGGAAGATAGCTGAAAAAATGAAAACACTAAATTAGTACAAATAATAATTTTATTATTCAATAAACTACATGACATTGTTTTTGCATCCTAAATTACTAGCAATATCTGAATCCTATTTTTTTAATCCAAGGAGAATATTTTTAAACATTTTGAAAGGAAACCCCTCAATAAAAAAAATACAATTATAGAAGAAAAAGGCAACTACTATCATAGGCTCAAACCCTAGTCAACAAGCTGAACAGTGGACTAAAAATATCACCTCTTTCTAGATCTTCAATCTCAACAACATACATTACAATTGCACACTAGAACAGGGGTCTCCAAACTACGGCCTGAAGGCTGGATACAGTCCTGATGACCACCAAATCAAGTCTCCAGAAGATTTCCAGCCTGTATTGACTGCCAAATCAAGTCTCCAGATGTGGATAGTGGAAAAATTCAGGGGTAGCAATGCCAAAGACACTAATTGGCAGGTAGGAGCTTGCCAAAGGTATTGAGAGAACCAGGGTATGTCATTAGACCTGAAGACCCGGTATACAATGTGAATAATTAAAACGCAAGAGATAACACTCTTGATAATTTCCATCTTCCTTCGCTCAATGATTTTGTGATTAAATACATTCAGACACATCTTGAGAATAATTTATGAGAGAATTCAATTTTTTAAGTTTCTCATTACCAATCAATATATATTTTGGAAGCTCCAATCACAAAAGAGGAAAGTGGAAAGAGTTCCTCATTAGGTTACTAACAAGAACAAGTCTTAAACAAATTTTACAATAGAACTGTATTTTACAATACAGTCCACTTAGAACCACAAGATTTTTAAAATTACACTTACAATTATTCTTTTTATTTAATAAGAAAATTATCGTCTGTATCTTCCAAAAAAGAAAATTAGATATATTTATTTACACATTTTTATTATCTTTCACAATTACCATTTTTTATTTTGCTTCATACATCGGTGTCGATTATTACTCACTCACTCCAGCCGCTATAGTTAATATGATTCGTACAAAGGCCCTCTTGGAAAGTTTGGAGACCCCTGCTTTACCACATCGTTAACCTAGCAGTTAAGATTCCAAAGGCAGAAGCTTTACAATTGCCATGATTCAGAGTCCTGGGTTTCAATCACATAGGCAAAGGGTTCTTGCTTATTCATTCATATTTTACACTTCCTTACTTCCATAAATCACATCAATAGCTATCAAGAGATTAATAATGGAGACCACTAGATGTTGCTCTACCTACTGAATGAGTACCTGCTAGTAAAAGTACATTGGGAGAAAAGTCGAATTTGTGAACATGAAAGTTATTTGTACACTTCACAAATGCGAGAAAGATTTTAATCTTGTGAAACCCTAATAATTTCAAATTTGAACAATCATTTCAAAGGCTTCAGACTAAATCTTTTAGAACTCCATTGCAGTTGAATTCAATAGGAAATATCCAAGCACAAAGGTGATATTGAAGGATTCTTCCTATCCCATTCATCTGAATTGTTAAAAATCTTACAATAGTGTACAGAGGCAGGTTTGTTTCTTTACAGTTGTTTTACAAAACGTCAAAGTGAAAATTTAATTTCGAAATATCAGTATATGATAATGAATGGGGATTTGAATAAAAAAAGCAAAAGAGTTTTTAAGAGTATAAAATAAACACTCACTGCTTGCACCCTAAAACTAATTCCCATGCATTTTTGCCTTTCTCAAAACTACATAAATTGTATTGCAGTTGGACTATAAAATACATTGCACACAGTACTAGCACTTAGTGTGGAACCATTAACTCTCAGATCCTGCTTTGATCTTTATTTTGTATTTTAAACTAGAACTATACATTATTCTGTTTGAGTGTCAATTTGCTAAAATATTAATACATGCTCATCCAAAATGAATAATTCTAAGTAATTCGAACATTTTGGTAAATTAGCATAAGAAAAAATAATTAAATTACCAGAAAAGAATATTGAAATTTCCACATCAGCAAATAACAATACACTTTTTCTTAAGAAAAAGTCTAATCCATGGGTTGATTATTGTGGTTGTATACATTGGTTTAATTACAATTAATACTCAAACACAAAATAACAATATGTTACTTCCATACAAAAAAGCAACATAAATTGCATCATCAAATACAGATGATGCAAATTAAGTTAGGCATGGCAAGGTGCATGTATTTTTAACTGAGCATTTAGATTTAGTTTTAGTTATTAAGAACCCCACTCTAGCTGCTTAGGAGCTAAGGAGTGACATAATCTGTAAACCATTGCTTAAAATGAATTCTTGCCTTCACAGGGTTACTGTGGAGGTTAAAAGGAGATGATGTAATATGTTCCGTATTTTTAATAATACGCCATCTTTTAACATTAGATCAAGCAATGAACATATCTTAAGAGTATTACCATCTGTTAAAAAATAAAAAAAATTTACAATACACAGGTTGTATTTTCTTTTAACCCAGAATCTTCTAGATCTACAACAGTGATTAGCACTAAAAATATTTGGGTAATGAAGTAGTAATATTTCAACATTACCAGAACAAAAAGGATGTGACCTTTTATCACTATCTTTTCTTGATTCTCAACTTCGTGAAAAACAATTCAGAAACTTACAAATTGGGTTATAAAGATCAGAACATGGCATATTGAGCTGGACAGTAATTCTAAGTATTAAAAAGAAAGACAACTCAAAGTCAATGCACCATATGGAACACCATATGTTATAAAATGTATTCATTAACAAAAATTGGTTTCTAATGAGAACAACTCTTCACTATTTTAATCAATACTCTTAAATAATTTAAACTCTAGATTTACTACATCTACAACCAACAAACTGTTTATATCGCTAACTGGAAAAAAAAGATTTCTTAAATTATACCAATAATGTAATATAGCTTTTATTGCATATTAGATTTGAGACAAAATCCCTGCTTAATATTTATTAATACTTAACACACAACAAATATAAAAAGAGCAAGTAATCCAGGTCCGACAGGATATTTATCATCTTGAGGTTTCTGCAACAAAGTTTAACAAGCATGTTAATAAAATAAAATCACTATTATCACCCGACATTAATCCTAACCAAAATATTTCTGGACATGCGTTGAACAGTTAATTCTTTCAGCACTAAATACTCGCAATCGTTTTGATGCGATTTTTATTCATTTTTGCCAGATCTTCAGCAAAATAAAATGTCCAACCACTTGTATGCTTGCAGTTGATTCTCTTTCAAGAATTTCAATCATAAAATCGTACACGTGATAAGTGCTTACAATCACAACAATATTTTAGAGCTAACCAGAATTGAAACTTATTAACTAGCACCTGCTGAAATTACGTAGACTTAATGCATTTCATTTCCTTTTCAAAGGTGTTCAACATAACCGTGAAAATCACTTTCACACAATCCTCAACGTACGGGAAGACACGAAGACGCCCCCAACTTGACAGCTGTTAACCACATACTTACGGATGATTTCGGAACATTTCCGCGCATGGTAACATTTTTGCTGGCTTTCTCGTTCGCGACACGCATTCTCTGCTTTGGTGCCATTTTCCTGTTGATTTCCTTAAGAAACCAAAACACAACCAAGAATTTCAACAAATATTGTTCCGAAGAACACAACAGACTTCCCCACTCACAGTAAGTGTTGACGTGAAAGAGCAAGGTTACAATTGCATTGGAGAAATACGCTCGGAGCAAACACGGGAACTACATCCTGCGTGAAAAATAGTTCCATATCATTGCTGTGAATGCCAATATTTAGTAGAATGGTATAACTCAACAAAGAAATTTTGCATTGATGAACTTTTTTAAATAATATATTCATTATTTATTTACGACATACCATTTATTTCCGAATTGTTGAAACACAGTCCACGTATGAAGTAGCGTGACGTCACACCTGAAGATCAGCGTGGCACTTATGAAATTCCACGTCACATGGTCCTTCGTATAATAACGGGATTTCGAATTCAGCGCTTCTTTCCAATTCATAACATTTAAGAATCAACTTTCCATTGACAATGTTTTGAACGAAAACAATTTATTTCTTCACTTTTATATTTAGATGAGGCAATCTTTGGCTTTATGCTGTTCGCACGTTTACTTTGATTTTCAGAAATAGGGCAAGAGGCTTGGATTAAAATAAAATATTCTTCTTTATATCAACAACAAACCGCTGTTTAATTAAATGAAATACTTGAGGAGCAATAAAAATAATTTTCATGAAATTCTTTCAAAGTACAATGGACTTACAAATGTGTCAAACTGAATGTAGATATTTCTCAAAGAGAGAGCAAAAAATGCTTCATTATTACATATAGGTTTTAATATCACATTCTCCACATATAGTTCGAGGTTATTACAGCTGGCAAGTGAAAGGAATACTTGAAACATTATAAGAACAAGGAGAAAACTACCAAAAGGGCTTTTATTGCAGAAGTCCAAAAAGGAAGTATAGTCAAATAAAGCGTTACGCAGGTAGCAAAGGTTGAAATCATGAATTACAATATATTAAACAATTCTGGAAAACATAAACTTCTAAATAATAATCATTCAAGTAAACTTACTTTCAATGAGTTTTCAGTCATCCATACATAAAAAAGTCATCCATATCGAAAAACCAGAAAACTGCTTACAATGCATCGTGTCGCCCGCCCTCAAGCTGATGTACATAGATTTATCTGTCACGCAAGGAAGAAGAAACCTCAGATAAATGGAAGCCTACTGGTACAACGCAATAGTCGGGATGGGAAAGTATGTAGTCAGTCGTCAAAATTGTCCACTAATGAGGCCGGCCATGAAACTTCACCGAAGAAAGGGAAACAGAGGCATTGTAAGTAAGCAAAATTCAAAATTTATTGCTTATTTATATTTGAAAATAGATTTTACTACATGGGAGTTTTTGTTTTTTTTTTTCTCCCTTTCAAAATTCAAAATTTAAGTAGTATATGTCAGTGTAGGGATCACAGAATTTTGAAAATGTGCACACAATTCACTTTTCCCCATAGCACGTCATACGCAGTTTTTAACTGTTTTTTTTTTGACGTAAAATAAATAAATAAGTAGCACAGCAAGAAGCATTGAAAAAAAGGCTACGCAAGACAGCAGAATAACAGACACTGAAATTTGATACCATTTATAATGAAATGTGAGACACAAGAAATGTTAAAGAAAACGTGCAGAGAAACCACTCCAGGAACAATATCTAAAAAGAATGAGCAAAGTACAGATCAATTATTTACATGGCTTACAAGGGGAAGAATGAAGGTAGAATCGGAAGCAGTTGTAATACCTGCCCAAAATTAGGCATTGAGAAAACAATGATAAAGTGGTTCTCAAAATTCCCCAAGGTGATCAATGCCGCATATGCTAGGGACAAGTAGATACCATTGACCATATTGTCTCGGCTTGTCCAATTCTAGAAAATACCGGATACTTGAAAAGGCACGACAGGATGTGTAGTTACCTCCACTGGCAGATCTGTACCGCCCTCGAAGTTCCAAGCACTTCTCCAAGTGGTACGAACACTCACCGAAACTAGTGACGTCTGTTGGACTGTGTACTACAATACTGTACTATTAACAAATTCAAAATGATTGCACGATAGCAGCAAATAAACCGGATATTGTTATCCGGAATTTGTAGGGAAAAAAGTGTGTGCTTGTAGATGTAGCTATGCCGTGCTATCAAAACGTCGTAACCAAGGAGATATGTGTCTTAAATACAGGAATTTTGAAATC
Source organism: Teleogryllus oceanicus (assembly GCA_964035755.1). Classification (NCBI taxonomy): domain Eukaryota; kingdom Metazoa; phylum Arthropoda; class Insecta; order Orthoptera; family Gryllidae; genus Teleogryllus; species Teleogryllus oceanicus. Next base: position 12,607,920 of record CAXIVR010000011.1, on the reverse strand, counting down.
GAGATCATCCGAATGTGGTCCGTCAAATTACAGGTCGTTCCGATAGTTATCGGAGTACTGGGATTTGTTCCGCAAAACTTGTGTAAGAACTTGGCTAAACTCCCAGATCATTCAAAAGACTGAGAAGAGAAAGACATTCTTTGCATTATTTAAAACAGTCAACATTTTGTGTAAAGTGTTGTACCGACAGTTCCTAGATCTCATTAGGAAGCAGGTTGCAACGTGGAGTAGATTTTATATTCAACCGACTCATAACATCTTTAGTCGTGAAGTAGAGGATGAATACTATATCATTCATTAGTGGCAAATTCAGTCAGACGACTTAAATATGAAATATTTCAAACAGATTACTTGTTCTTGCTTTGCATTGTATATTAGTTATCAAAATTAAGTCGCATTCCAGCATTATCTCATATCGACATATTGTAATCCTTTTATCTAAATATGTATTTCACTAACCCTATCAATTAATCCTATTGAACAGCCATTGTGCTGTTTGAATGTTTTCCTGTAATATACGACGTAATTTATCGTATCGACTTCGAGATCATCATCATCATCACCATCATCATCATCATCATCATTGTCTTCGTCTTCTTCTTTTCCTTCTCCTCCTTCTCCTCCTCCTTCTCCTCCTCCTCCTTCCTCCTCCTCCTCCTCCTCCTTCTCCTTCTTCTCCTCCTCCTCCTCCTTCTTCTCCTCCTCCTCCTCCTTCTTCTCCTCCTCCTCCTCCTCCTCCTCCTCCTTCTCCTCCTCCTCCTTCCTCCTCCTCCTCCTTCTCCTCCTCCTCTTCCTCCTTTTCCTCCTCCTCATTCTTCTCCTCCTCCTCCGGAAAACCAGATTTTGACAGAATTATCTATTTTTCTAGCCGTCTGTGTATAAACAGCACACGCCTAAACCGCAAACCGTATTAGAAATTTCTTGAGCTGTAAGAAAAGAGGAAAATTGATGGGGCGCGAGAACCAGACAAGGTGGGCGGTAAAACACCTGCGAAACTGCTGTGGGAGATGTGTTGTGAGTCAAGTCGTGTGTGCCCGAGCGTTATCGCACAGGAAGACAACACCTGCACTTCACATTCCGCGTCGCTCGTTCTGAATGGCCCTTCGCAAATTCCTGTCCGGTCAGCATTCCGTGTATTACAGTGCCGCAGAGCTGTAATCCTGACTGTCACACACTAGTGTCTATCCCAGGCGGTAGACTTCTACGGCACAGGGGTCGTAAAGTGAACGTGTACGACACGTGTTAGAGGAGGTAATTTATTACACATGAACATCATTTATCCACTTTTTATTTGCCAAGGAGCGACAATATTAGGGTTTTTTTTTTGTTTTTTTTCTTTGTTTTTTTTTAATTTTCCGTTTTGACGCACGCTTATAATACTTTAGAGAGAAAGTCAAAATTTGGAGCGTTTCTTGAGAATTTTTTTTTTTTTTTTAGAAATTGCATAAATTTCAAGTACAACTTACACGCCGATTTTTGTCAAGTCGATTTTCTCCAAAATTGATATTCCCCGATCCATCTAGAACTCGAGGCTTTGCGAGTATGAAACATATTTTGATATTTCAAATATTTTTAAAAAATTGTCAAAAATTCCTCCAATTGTTTTGTCTAAACTTTGTCCTCGGATAGCGCAGAGAACGTCTAAAAGAATGGCTCAGGTCCCATTTTTGTTGAAATGCCTGCTTTTGAAGAGTGATATGTGACTAGGTTTCGCGTTTCGCGTTTTCTGTGAAATAGAGGCAATTTTTTAATTTTTTAAAGAATTATTTTCTTAAAATCGGCTCCAAATTTTATTTTTAAATTGTTCTTCATACGTATCAAAGGACGGGAAAAAAATGGAGCCAGTCTCGTTTTCGGTGAACTCTATTTTCGAAAACTGCAAAAGTTCACATTTCAAAACTACAAAGTTGAAAATAGATTCGTCTTAAAACTTGTTCTAAATCATCAGTTCTTTAAAAAAGTACATGTACAATGTTTTTGAAAAAACGAGTAGTTTTCCCCTAATTTCTGCTTGAAATTAATGTAATTTATAAAAACATATTCTCAAAAACACTTCAATTTTTTCTTATAATTTGTTTTTAGGGACGCTTAAAAGAATGGGACATTTCTCATTTTGTTTTTACTCTCTGAATTTTCGAAAATTGCAACTTCAGAAACAGTGCAAGAAAGTTTCTGCTATTGTAGCACTACTAGTTTAAGAAGTAAAGTTTATGGTTCGTGACTTCAAGAAAAATATTTACAAGTGCCAGAGATGAAGTATTTAAAACTGAGCAATATTTTGAATTTTGTTATTTTGGCAACACATTCAGTTGAACGTAATTCAGATATAAAGATTCGTGGTTTGTAACTGCTACAAAAAAGGCGAGAAAGTATTTGTTATTTCGTTGTACCACCATTAATTTAATTCGTAGTAATACGTATAATTGTGTTAATATGTAATAATACATTGTTATTGAAACGTTCACAAAAATGTTGCATTCTCAAAGTAATCAACTTGAGGGCTGTCGATATGCGCCGTAAATTATTACAAAAGTAGCCAGAGGCGTATCTAGGTACTCAGGCGTCCATTGCAAACATAGAATTTGCGCCACTGTCAGGTTACTTCAATTTAGGGTGTTTTTTGTTTCAGTGGGTATACTCTTAAATACTCGTGGCGCTCCTTGTGGGTGGCAGCCATGGCACGTGCCTTGTCTGCCATACCGTAGATACGCCTCTTGGAACAGAAAAGCATCGTCAGCTCGCCATGAAGTCGGACAGTCTTATCCAGGCGGTCAAGGTCGTGGTCACAAGATGTGAATAACCGGTCGACTCAGCGCGACTGATTGCACGCCCATCGTTCGAACTAGAGGACTGGAAATGCCCGCCGATAATTTCTCTCAAAAAGAAGAGACAAATGAATTAGTGGTGCCACCACATGGCACGGACTTGGTTCGAACAATTTGTAATGTTTAAGTAAAATGGAAATTAATATCTTGCAAATTATGTACTTATTAGATCTAATATTTCAATTACTCAGGGAAAAACTCTCTTCATTAAAGTGATTGAAACACAACACAGCATATCATGTTTTCTGTAACTCACTTATAAGTACAACACATATTTTTGTTACAAAATGGCAAGAATGAGCTCAGCAATAGTTAATTTATTTATCTTCATGTCATTCAAGAGCATTCGTTCGATAGGTACAATGTTTCGAAGTTTCTTGACCTTCAAAATATATAATCCTTGTACCTAAGAGATATTTTCTAAATATTAACTGATTTTACAGAAAATTGTAGGATACAATATTATCAAATCTGAAATAGCTAATGGTTTACTTTTATTTCGTGTAATATCCATAATACTTACAATATTCGAAAATCAAAGGGTTCACGAAAAACGAGATCTATCTTAAAATGCACTTTACTTTATTCTAAATTTTTTTTTTAATTGAAGGTGGTTTGCAGAAATAACCAAAAACTACACAATTTTAAGATAAAATTCATTAACATTTTCATTTAACACAAAAATCTCCATTCTAAATTATGTTCATTCGCAATGTTCACTTTTTGCAATTTTCGAAAATATAGTTTTCGTCGAAAATCTGACTGGCGTCAGTTTTTCTTCTCGTCCTTTGATACAAACAATGAAAAAAAATCGAAAGATACTAGTTGTGTTATGGAATGGCACAGACTTTCTCGCACTTAGTTTTCTAATGACTTTGGTCTATGTTAGCTTTTCGCTATTGCCCCACCCTCTTCCCAGTTGCTACCTATCCCCGTCAAAACATTTTTTCCACACATTCTCAACGTTTCGGTTCCCTACAGTAGAACTGAAATGTCTTTGTGTATTTAGCACTATCCGTGCAAAAAGATTGAAAAAATTGAAACACGTTTTTGAGAAAATTTCGTTTTAACATTTATAAATATGCGCAATTTTAAACTCATTTTCACTGAAAACATTTGAGTTTTCGAGAAATTTTATCAGAAATCATTTGACGCACTTGTACTCACAAATTTAATAATGTATAAAAATGCCAGTAATGTAAATATTAACGACGCAGGTGGTATATAAAAAATGACATTTGTGTAATATTTGAAAAATCTAAAGATCACATCAAAATGATCTTTATGTCATGTTATTCAGTGCATATAGCACTATCCGTACAAACATTTTAGAGAAAAAATGTGTAGCCGCTTTGAGAAAATCGTGTCTTTTAAATTTCCCTTATTTCATGAAAACTGTTCATTGAAAAAATGAATGTATATGTCCTTATTTAAAGATCTGTTTTTAAAGAATAGATTTTAGCCAAAGGAAAAATATGTACCTTTTAATATTGTAGCTGTCGGAAGACGCCTAAAAATTGAACTTTCGCATTTTTTCTAAATTCAGATATTTCAAGGAAACTGAGACCTTCGCCATTGTAAATATTTTACGCCACATGAGGACACGTGTTTTTTTTTAATTAAGCAATTTTGGAGCAAAATTATAAAATGTTCTTATGAGACTTCATGAAAAATTTCTCAAAAATTAAAATATCGGTGTTCAATTCAAGGAGCCGCGACATCAGTCAAATCAATACAGGAATATCAATTATGGTGCATGCTTACCGTTTAGAGATTAGCATAGTTTTCAGACAGGCAGACGTTTTGCGGTAAACCAATTTTTCGGTATGAAGAACCCATAAAACGTAAATTCTGACTATACGAGTGAGAATAATAAATTTACTACATAAAAGAACAAAATGTATCTAAGTTTTCGTTACCAGGGCCCAGCAATAATAGTTTTTCTGCCAACACGTTGTTTTTGTTGCAGCATTAAAAACTTTCTCTATAATACGAATGTAGTATGCGAGAAAGTAAAAATTTGGCGCCGTTTCTGAGAAATAATTGTATAAAAATGGCCAATATTCCATGGAAAATTATGCGAAATCAACTCATATTTACGAAATATTGTAGATGACCTTATTTCAAGAGCTGTTTTTGAAGAAAAGATTTCATTAAGAAATTAGAGGTCCTAAAACAGCACGGACTCTCTCGCCTGTGATAATAGTTATGTAATACAATTTATACCACAATTTCTCTCCGAATTAACACATCTCAGTCAACATTTTTTATAAAACTCATTACAAATCGTACAACATTTGATGCGAATACTAAATATTTTGAAGTAAATATCAACGCAAATTTGACAAATATAACTGCTTTTCCTACAGCTAAATCATGACACAACAATGAGACGTAATTCACAGAAATTCACAGTCGCGAAGCGGAATGCCATTGTTGCATTCCAATCTGATATTCCCTGAAGGCTAGCAATTTTTATTGCACATATTTCAAATAGTCTTTTAATAATTTCTAAAAGAGTATTTGTACGTACAACGTACAACCCAAGTTTAAATGTAAGAAATGAATAAAGAAATATGAAATAATGTACATTTCCTAACTTACATCGACCTGCTTGCAATTACAGCTCATATTACGTTCATGAAACGCAGAATGCCTAGTTACTAAAAAATATTCATATTTTCGAAAAATTCAACATTTTAGATTTTATTTATAGATCTGTTTTTAATGAACACATTTCATTAAGAAAAAATGTATCGTCACTATTGTAGTTGTAGGAAGACGCCGAATTTTTTTTTTTTTTTTTTTTTTCATTTTCGAAAAATCAGGCATTTTAACGAACATGAGACCTGAACTATTCTTGTAAGCATCTTTTACGCTAAGGTTCAAGTTTGATCAATAATGTTGGTGACGTTTTTAAGAATAAATGGTTTAAAGAAAATAAGATAATAAATGCCTATGTTTGGCGCAAAAGTTCGCAAAAAATACTCATGTTTACGAAAAATCGAACAAGACATATTTAGATCTATTTTTCACAAACCATTTCATTAAGAAAACGATCTTTATCTTTATAATTGTAATTTAGGAAGAAGCCGAAAATATTTGGACATTTTACAATTTTCGAAAAATTTGGGATTTCAACGAAAATGAGACCTACACCATTCTCTTAAATCTTCTTCGCACTATCTAACAACAAAATTTAATAAAAAACAATGCAGTCGTTTTTGAGAAAAAAATTCTTTAAACAAGATTAAAAATTGCTAAATATCCCGCAACATTGCGCGAAAAGTACTCAAATTTTCACAACCTCTGTCTCGCAAGGAACTTGATATTTGTAAACGTCTTACAGTAATGTGACAAAATAATTTGACAATACTAATTACATATACGTAGTGTAGTGCATGCTAGTATAAGTGTGTAACGGGAGAGGATAGGACAAGGAAGAGGAAGGAAAGATCGCTCGCGATTCGTGGCCCGTTTGTTAGGGTACTTGCTCCGGCATTCGCCTGGTGTTGATCGGAGAAACCACGGAAAACTACCGTCAGAGAGCCGGCCGCTGGAATTCTCCTCCAGACAGCGACTGAATTCGACCTAGCTGAAAAGCTAGGTCGACTGACTCGAACCTAGGACCTGCCGGTCAGAGGCCTGCAGTGACATCAGTTGATCACTGAGCTACCGCTCCCGGTCTACGCCATCGTGATCTCCCCTGCGGGGTAGGGAGGCCGGCCTGCGAGAGAGACGTTTGGACAAGCATCAGCGCGAAGTCATCTCTCCCCTCCTCACCCCGCCTCAACTAACCATCTCCAGCGTCCTCGCCGCCGGCAGCGCATACTAAAAGCGAAGCGCCGTCGAGACAAATTGCAAGAAATATCCAGGAGTTTGAGTGCAAGAGGCGAGAATGAGCACGTTTACCATAAATGCGTACTGTGACGTGTACCTAGTCTAGCTACCTAGTCCGGCGAGAGCCGGCGAGGAGCAACGTTCGTGCGGCAACTCCAGTGTACTCCGAGAGGTACCCGAGTATTGATTGATTGATTTATTTATTCATGTTTCCGGGCGCGTCGACAGCTCTGGTCATTAGTCCCGTTAGTGTAGTGCATGTTTTTTTCTCGGGAGATGGCGGTGATCTTCCCCCGCTGAACGGCGAGATCCGGCACCGACCTACCGTCGGCTAGTGGGGTTTTCCCCTAACCAGGACTCTCCCACCAGAGGGGCACCACCCCAGCCGGGACAAGCTCTAAACTCCCGACCGGTCTCCCGGGATATGTGGTAGTGTAGTGCATGTTAGTGTACGTGTGTGTGTAATGAGAGAGGATAGGACAAGGATTGGGAAGGACAGATCGCGCGCGGTCCGTGGCCTGTTTGGTAAGGTACTGCTGCAGCATTCGCCTGGTGTTGCTCGGAGAAACCACAGAAAACTACCGATCAGAGCAGCCGGCCGCTAGAATTCTCCTACAGACAGCGACTGAATTCGACCTAGCTGAAAAGCTAGTGTCGAAAATCCTGCCGCGGTCAGGACTCGAACCTAGAACCTCCCGGTCAGAGGCGCTGCAGTGACATCAGTTGATGCACTGAGCTACCGCTCCCGGTAGGTAGGTACCCGAGTAAAAGACCCCTCTCACTGTTTTTCTGCGCCTCGACGCAAGAACACATGCATCTGGGATGGACTGATGATTACAGGCGCGTCAACTAAGGCCATTCCTGCCGTAGCATGTTTGTAGAAGAGAGATGGCGATTATCTTCCCCCACCGGATGGAAAGATCCGATCTACTCGTCAGCTTGCGGAGATTTCCCTCACCATCAATGGAGCACCGCCCCAGCCGGGACAAACCCTAAGCTCCCGACTGGTCTCTCAGCATGTGCGGTAGTGTAGTACATATGAGTGGGGGGGGGTAGTAAAAAGTGAGGAAGGAAATATCGCGCGCGTTCCTTATGATGGAGTACTACTCCGCATTCGCCTGGTGTTGATCGGAGAAACCACGGAAAACTACGGATCAGATGAGCCGGCCGCTACAATTTTCCTTCGGACAGCCGCTGAATTCGACCTTTCATTCATTTTCACGTCGAGAAGGCATAATAGGCTCTTATGGACAATGTTATTCTTAGGGCGGAATCTCGTGCACAATTATCAAATCGATTATTGCAAAAGTAAGTAGAAAAAATATAGTCCTGTAGAGAAAATTACGAGGAATACGATGATAATCATGAAAAAGTGTCACACAGTTGCTTTTTAAATCAAACAATGAAAACGCTGGATTTCTGCGGAACTGACTTTATAAACACCTTCTCATTCAAACCGTTAAAACATGTCAAAACATTGGTGGAGTTATTTTGTAAAAAATCGATACAATATTTCAGTTACTTCGGCTAAAGGAATTTATTTATTTTATTAATACCTCAAAATGTGTCCCTTTAAAAAATGCTAACGAAAATGTGTGATTTTTTTAAATTTGTGCGTTAGAAAACTGTCACGCACAAATCACTCGTCGTCACTGGGATATTTTCGTTAATGAAGTCCAATTAAAAACTTCCAGCGACAAAGTTTGGGAGAAAATGAAATTATTTTCTATTATCACCAGAAGGTCTCCGGACACATTAATTATACTTGGATTTTTCTAATCCGGCATCTGAAGATAGTATCTCCAAGATGGAATATGGCACGACTTTTTGCGTCTTTCTCGGTCCTGCCGCAAGATGTCGCATGATAGCGACCGTATCAAACAGTGCTGTAGATCAAGCGACTCTATCGGCACGAAAGACGCAAAAAGCCGTGCATTATTCCAATATTCCATCTTGGAGATACTACCCTCAGATGCCACGTTAGAAAAATCCAAGTATATGTGTATATACACTTTTTTGAAGTCGAGCCGCGCGCGATCTGAGGCGTGACATGAAGTTTAATGGGAGACGAGGAAAAGAGCACGGGGACGGATGGGGGATATGTGACCTGTAGATTGAAAGGAAGTGTTTGTTTATACGATATCAGCGGAAGGGACTATCAACATCAATACTCGAATGATCAAGAGAAGCTCTTTCGTGAAATTCGTCTTGCTGGGTATTCCGGTAAGTAATTATTTGCTGGTGGGCATGAACAAAGGTAGTGGATGTGTACTGGTAAAGAAAAGTAAGTACATAATTTAGTCTATTCTGTAATGTGTTAATATTAAGGAATCAGACTGGATCGCACGAGAAAGGGTGAAATAATTAAAAGTGGGGAAAAAACGTTTCAATTGTATTCGAGAACTTAAAAGGAAAACAATCGAAAACGGAGCCAGTCATGTGAAAGAATTTGGCGGAGCATCAGTCATCAGCAGACTTTTCTTCTTTAGAAAGAACTGTAGGTGCTACAGAATGGCACAGACTTTCTCTAGAAAATATTTCTAATTTTCTTGGTGTGCATAGGCTTTAAGGTTTTACTCCATTACCTGACTAGCTGCCATCTACGGTACAGTACTTTTTTTCTATTTTTTTTTTTTTTTTTACATTTTCTCAACATTTCGGTGTCCTAATAGTAGAAAATTTACTTTAGAAATTTAATTTAGAATAGTAGAAATATTACTTCAAGAATTCTAAAGAAGGGTAAAACTTCGTCCTAAATAGAAATTTTCATTGAAAAATTTGAAGTCGTTTTTAAGAAAATGGCGATTAACATGCGAAATTTGAAGCTCTTTTTCACATGAATTTATTGAGTTTTCGAAAAACTTCATTTAAAGACATTTAAAGCACTTCCACTCACAAAAGCAATACTGAATACAAAGCGATGGAAATGTGAATATGAACGGCGTGAGACATATTATAAAAAAAATTACATTTGTGTACTTTTTGAAAAAATTAAAGAACACTCCAACATGTATTTTGTGTCATCTTAAATAGTGTATTTTTCACTATCCTTACACAAAAATTGAAGAAAAAATTTGGAGCCATTTTTTAGAAAATGGCGTGTGAGCGCTCCTCAAAATGCGGAATTTAGAGCTCATTTTAAAAGAAAACTGTTGAGTTTTCAGGAAACTTTATTTGACATTATTTAAAGCACATATACTCATAAATCTAATGATATGAAGAAATTGCCACTGTAAATATTACCGACGTGAGAGACAAGTAAAAAAATACATTTCTGTAATTTTTCAAAAAACAAAAGAATATAGCAATATGGCGTTTATGTCATCGTATAGGGTTCGTTTGGCGCTAACTATGTCAGAAATGTAAAGAAATAGAAAAAATTTGGAGCCGTTTTCGAGAAAATCATAATTTTGTAATTTTTTAAAATTGCAAATATTGTACGCACTGTAGCACGAAAACTACTAAAATTTTCAAAAATATCTACATGACCTCATTGAAAAACCTTATTTATGCAAAACAAATTTCATTTGAAGGACAAATCTGTATCTTCGATTTTATTGTTATGGGACGACACCGGAAAATTCAAACTTTTGCAATTTTCGAAGATTCTGAGTTAACCGTGAAAATCGGACCTGTGCCATATTTATAAGTGTATTTTACTACATTATTACAAGAAATGTAAAGAAAAAAAATTGAGCCGTTTTTGAGAAAACTTTGAAAATGTCCGGGTGGCTCCATGTAAATTACCCCCAAATTTTAAAGAATGATTTTCAAAGTTTCAAAGCTTCAACTAGAGCCAGATGGACATGGTTTTCTTCAATTTATAAAATATCGTACATATGGTTCAGGCGCTATGTTTGTTCACATACGAAAGAGAGACGGACGGACGGACGGACGGACGGACGGACGGACGGACGGACGGACGGACGGACGGACGGACGGACGGACGGGGGCGGACGGGCGGGCAGGCGGGCGGGCAGGCGGACAGACGCGTGGGAAGGACGGACGGACGGACGGACGGACGTTTTGAAAGAAATACTTTTTCGGTATCAGGGGACCCCAAAAAACTCAAAAATATAGTTATTCTAATATAAAATGGATTTAAAACAAGTATTTCAATATTACCCAACCCTGACTATTAATTACACACCCAAGAAGTTCTAGCGCACCTGGATGCCTGTTTCCCAGGCCCCTGCATAGGCCATGGAGGCTCCATCCCCTGTCTGTCGCAATCGCCCGGCCTGACACCCATGGATTTTTTTCTTTACGGGCTGTGTGAATGAATGAAGTGTACGCGTTGGCGACGGCCGATGCGCACGAGGTCGTCACGCGAACGCATGCAGTCGTGGCGCATATTAACGCCAGCAGATGATAACACAATAACTCCATCGCAGCCCGCAACCCATGACACTGGCGTGTCAGCATGTGTGTGAGGGGCATTTTGAACATTTTTATACTACTATTTATTAATGTATTGCTTTCTCTTTCTTTCTCTACTTATACTATTAGCATGTCTTTTTTCTTAACATCTTAAAAAATTAATTTTTCAATAGAAATTATTTCATGTACTATAACTTAAATATTTTGGAGAAAATAGTGTTCAAGGTATGATTTAATATTCATATTGTTTATATTTGAAAGCAGGTTAACGGGGCTTGGTCAGAAAATTTTTCACTAGTTGTTTGCCAACGTTTCCGAAACTTTTATTTCCATCCTCAGGGCTTGCAACATCAAGAACAACTCAACCATTCATTCATCTCATCTGGCATTCACATGTAATGAGGACACAATCTCACATCACACACACAGCATGACTGATACTAGCCTAGTATAGGCTAACTAACCTAGATAGGCTAGTATCAGTCATGCTGTGTGTTGGTGTGGTGAGGGTGATGTTGTGTCCCTCATTGCATGTGAGGTGCCGGAGATGGAGGATGGTGCAGTGAATGGGTTGAGTTGTTCAGTGAAAATTTTTCTGACCAAGCCCCGTTAACCTGCTTTCAAATATTAATTTATGGTCGTTAAGAACCCTTCATATTGTTTATTTCTCATAAAATCAGCTTTTTAAGAGATTTCCCTCAAGGGTAATAAATAATCAAGCCACGTAGTCATTATTAGGGTGTTTTTATGTGAAATCTACAAAAATGAGCCAAATAATATTTCTCAGTTCAAAAATGTATACAACTATAAAAAAAGTTACAAATCAATTAATTTTTGAAATAAAAAAATATATTTAGCATCTAGAGGTATAATTGAACGATCTAGGACTCGCATATAAGAGAATTTCTAATTTAAAGTAACAAAATGTGTTTATGTCCGTCTGTAATCAAAGCAAGTGGAGAGGGGCATATTTGGGTGACCATTTTTTTGGTAGGGAACTTCTGCACACTCAATATAGGAACAATATTTATTCATTTTTTGATCACCAGGGCCTGGCAATAGGAGTTTTTCTGTCGAAAATTCACTATTTTCTGGCGCACGACTACACTTTCTCTTCTTACGAATTGAGCGCGAGAAAGTAAAAATCGCTATCCCTTTAGAGCATTTGAGCGTATGTTTGGATATGCAGATCCGTCACTCGGGGTTAGACCACTTCCCGGACAACAATCCAGACATGAGGTGTCATTCGCCGCATCTCGGTCTCCTGATGGGGAAGTGATAATTTGTTTTCAGATCCGGCCAGAAGATTCAAAGAATCTTCCAGAAACGTGTTTTTTCATGTTTTGGCACTGCGATCTTTGTGAGTATGCCGGGAATTAAACTTACGCCACCTAAATAGATCTATGTAGGTGGCGTTGGTTCAACCCCATTCCATTTCCCAGTGGTTATTTTCAGTCCAAGTCACGATAATTTTCTTCCATGAGAATGGCAACATTGATTTTCTTTACAAACGAGCTCATTAAATGAATTTCGCCCGTCAGAATTCGTTGTGAATTCGTAAGAGAGTCTTGCGCATTTTTCGCCGTATTTGTAAGTACTTCTTGCACATGTTTATCATGAATTTGCAAATTACCTTGGAACATTATGTTTGAAGAACACCGAATGAATACGAAGGAAACATAATACGTACTACTCGCGCGACTTGCGCGATTGAAGAAATGCGGGTGGAGTGGGGGGTATTAGTTACAAAGTCGGTCACTAGAGCATTTACAGTAATGCCAATCTCTGGAATATCAAAGTCAAACCTGCTACGTGTGCGGCTAGGTCATCCATAGATAAACATCCACGAGTCATCACTCTGGGTGGGTAACAGCAGAGACACTAGTTTAAGGTGCCTCCCATCAAGGGCCTGGACATGCCTCAGCCATTTCTTTAGATAATGGTAATAAAGCTGAACAGTTCTCGAAAATGAAAGCAACTCGCTTTGACTAGCTTCTGTTTCGCGCCAACGAAGTTGTAATGTTTGGAATGTTGTCATCAGTGCTCGCTGCGAGCGTTTGCCTTCAACTGTTCATTCCTCAAGGGAAAGGCAAGCAAGGTCATCGTTCAAGAAAAGTTGCGCGAGTTGTAAGTAATACTAGAGAATACTTTTCATAAGCGAGCAAAGATCGATTTTCAATTTAATGTGACTTACCACTTATTTACACAAACATACAAAATAGTAACCTTTTAACGCTCATATAGGCCTACACGGTGAGTCACGCAACTTTAGCACCTGCAATTTTTGAACGCTGGAAGTTATTGCAACGCAGTTTTCACGGAAGTGCACAAGGGAATTCATGTATTCATTTCCATTTTATCGCTCGTATTTTACGAGATATTGAGGTAACTTTGTTTTTTAATGGAACTATACACATTTTTTGTCTACCATGACAAGCGTAAAAAGACGAATCCAATGATATACACATTGTCATATGTTAGAGAAGCCGTTTTTGAGTAATCTTTTTTTTTTTTGTGACTGTGTTTAAGGCTAAATGTACCGACACTAGTTCCATTTGTCGCCACCACGTGGCAGCACCAAAATAGGCAAAATTTACTAGACCGATAACGTCTGAACAAATTGTCCGATTTTCGATCTGTAAACGCATTGGACTCCTTTTTAAAATAGAATTTACGCTACGATGCCATTTTTCAAAAAAGATTTCAAAAAAATTGAAAACGTTTTCTCATAGTTCCGGGAAGAAATTAAAAATGTGGGCTTATAGCACGATGATGACGTGCTTCCTGAATCCAACGCCGTGGCAATCATGCAAATCGGATGAATAGAAGCGGCGTAAAGTGAAATTTCGGAAAAAATACCTGACCCCCCCTTCCCGCTTCACGCAGTTGTGTCACCCGACCCATTTGGGGGCTCCCTCGACGCGGCCGAACGGCCAAACCCGGCGGCCTGCGGCACGGGAGGAGGCCGTGCTCTCAGGCAGGCAAGCCGGGCAGTCGGTTTATGGTTTCGTCCTTTTCAATCTCAATATATTTTTCTCCACTTATCAAACTAGTGATGCTGTAACACAACCAAACGGTCTCGTATCATCTGTAATAGTCGTATAAAACTATATATCTTGTTCACATATTTCCGTCTTCCTTCGAATACCAGCAAACAATTATTTGAGGCGGTCTCCACTTATCAAACCAGTGCCATAACATCTTATTTTACATACATTTTACTTCTAAGATCTTCCGTTATCATTCCTCTACCAGAAAGTATGAGCCGAGATTACGTACGAGCTCTTTTATCTTGCGACTCGATTTTTGATCTCAAAACGGCGTTTGTCTCCTTGATAGACTTTACCTGACGAATCTGTTTTCCCAAGTAAAATCGCAGAAGCTAAATTTTAAAATTGTTTTCTTTGTTGTTAATTTTAAAACTACTTTCCGACAAATTATGTAATCGGATACCGAAAAACTCTTATTGTCGGGCCCTGGTAAAGTAAAATCCTCTTGCTAAATATTACATTACTTCTTCTAACTCGTGGTCTAGCGAAAAAATACATGTGCCCTTGATACCTAAAAATCCCAATTTAACGCCAAAACATGTCTGTCCGTTTACGGTCAACGCTAACGCTCAAACCGCTCTGCCAATTTTCTCCAAAATTGATCTTCCCGAATCTACCTGAAAGAACTCGATCCTTTGGGAGTTTCAAACGGATATTTTGATTTTGGAGGGTACTTTACATTAAGCCTCAAAATCATTTTCAAAATCTTCTCAAACCGTCACCAAATTATTTGATTAAATTTTGTCCTCGTGTTCCCTACAAAACGCAAGAGAAATGTGATTTATGGTGTTTGTTGACATCACTTATTTTTAGAAAATTGCTAACGTGGAATTTTTGGGGGCTTCATCCTTCAACTATAATATTGATGATATATTTTTTTCCTTACTGAAATCCGTTCTGACAGATCTAAAAATAAGATCAAGTTTAATTTTTGAAACATTTGAGTAGTTTTCGTGCAATTTGGGGCGAAGTATAGGCAATTAAAACAATTGTAACTTTTTCTCAAAAAGAGCTCCAATTTTTTTGTTTAAAGACGATACAAAATATGATGGTGGTATCATTTTCACCCACCCCGCCGTATTTTCAAAGATTGCAAAGGTCATGTACGTTTATTGCAAAACCGCGTAGTTTTAGAGTAATTTAAGAATGAAATTGATGTATATACTTAAAAAAATCTCAAAAATCACAACAATTTTTTTTCCACGGATAGAAGGGACGCTTAAAAGAATTACCATTTTCGTTGAACTCTATCAATTTTCGAAAATTTCAATTTAGAAATAATGCCAGAAAGTGCGTGATGTATTATCGCTAGCTTTTACTTGAAATTGTATTGTAAGGATACTTACACAGTGTAATTGTACTAAATTATTTCTAATGAAATTTGATGTTACATACTGCAGGAAATCTGACTGCATATTCGTTTATATAGCGTTTTCCTTATATATTTATGTCCATATTTTGAAATTTCATTCTACAAATTTTTCCGGACTTACTCGTGGGATATGTATTAGTACTACGCTCAAGCTGGGAACTGAGATTAGTACATTGCTGATCGCACATACTAGTTAATAGAGAGGGTTGAGCAATATTTAAATACTTGTATTTGAAATATGTATTTTTGTATTTAAAACTCTATTTTTGAGTTTTTTTGAGCATGTATTTTGGAGATATATTTAAATACATGTAATAGATGTTTTTAAAAAAAGAAATACTTGAAATACTGTAAATACAAATGAAAGAAAGATAACAAGGATAGTTTGTTTTTCTTTGATTCTGCTAGTGAACAGCGACCGAAAAGGTATTGAATACCGGTAAAAATATCGGTATTTTTTCATACCTTTTCAAATACCTTTATTGTTTTATACTAGTAAATACCTCTATTGGACTTCTTTACCGGTATGGACGTCAATAAACGTTATACCGGTATTTTCAATGAAAAACAATAGCTTACCATCCATACATCTTGACAAAATAAGTTACTTTAGTTAATAATATCTCACAAAATTTTTATTAATCAAATATACTTTCATAATTGTTATTAATTGTTTAATTTATAATTTGGTTTATATATATACTCGGGTGCTAATAATTAAGGAAACGCAAATGATTCCACTAATTATTTTAGAGTATAATCTCCACTTCGTCATTGCACAATGTTCTCGCCCACTGAAAATTACTCACCGTCCTCTTCCTATACGCTTGGGCATATCGAATTGCCCTAGTGTAGCACGCAGCCCGTCGAAGAACGCGGCGAGATGTCTGCAGAGGTCAGAAAAGTCACGCTATCAGAACAGCAGTGTGCCAGAGGTGCGACCCTGCTTCCAGCTCCAGGGGTGACTACACTTGAGCGCGTGCCCTGGCGCGTGCCCTGGTGACATTCAAAACGTGACATGTCCACTTTACTCCTTTTCGAGAAAACGAAAAAATGTTATGTCATCAAAATTATGCAGATGTTTTATTTGCACTTAATTCTGAATTATGTAATAAGGATAGCTAAATATATTATTAATATAAAATTTAAATATTCTATGAATTTACATTTAAAGAAAACAACATTTATGTCAACTGGTAAAAAAGGAAGCCTGAACATCAACGAGAAGTGATATACATGGCAGGCGAAGTTAAATACTTATGAATTACAATAACAAATTCTGGATACTGTACAGAAAATCTAAAGAGAGGAATAATTTTAGAAAAAGCAGCGGAAAGAAAATTACACAAATTCATAAAATATGCAGACATATCAAGTGATTGATTTCTAAAATTTTAGGTCCCGGAACGCGCTCAAAATGATTTATTAATTTAATAGAAATAATTATATATTTATAATATAATGTAATAATTATCAGGAGATACAGGAACGCCGTTCCGTCGTGTTCCGTCAGAAACCAAGCCCTGCATAAGACCAAAATCCAAATAATCGAGAAAATGGTATTTCTAATGCTGTTGTGTGGGTGTAAAAGCTGAACATTGAGATAGGCCGAAAAAAGGAAGATGCTTTTGAAGTATGGACACGGAAGAAAATATTAAACGTACAATGGGAGGGCAAAAAGATAAATGCCGAAATTTTGAAAAGAAAACAGAACTTTCTCTAAAAGCCAAAGCCAAAAAATGGAAAATAAAATATTTTGGACATACTATGAGTCGAACAAAATCTCTAGAAAACAGTGGCGTGCATTCCAGGTAAGCTAGGTATGCTGTGCCTACCCAGGAGAAAAGACAGATAAATGTAATTATTATATTTTGAAATTACCACTCTCGCCATAGAGAACCAAGCTTGATTTTTAAAATTCTGCCGAGTACACTGGCTCGCGTAGGCGGGCGGCCCTTCATTGAGCATACACTGCTGTTGCAGACGAAGACAGAAAGCGGTTGAAAGAGACGGAGGTAGTAGGCGCCGCAACCCGGCCCGAAGTGAGCTTGACGTTGTTCTCAATCTTAATGCAGTTCGCGCATGCGCTCTTGACTTTCTGGAAGCTCCGTTTGGTTGTATGCAGCACGCTGGTAAGCGCCGCCCTGGCGCCGCTACCCGGGCCCACTGCCACGGCTCGCCGCGCCGCCCAGGCTGGCTCTGAATTGAGCTGATTGAGCTTGCAGATGTGTTCGCGTGCGTACGAGCCGACACACTGGTATAAGCACCGCCTGCCACGTAATGCCACGGTCTTTCTCTTGTGGATTTATTTGATCTGTGCGAGTTATTCACACTGTTCATATTATTTTTGTGTGCAGTCTTTTTGTGCTACATAACGATAAGATACTGTGCTATGGCAGAAAATACATTTATAATTGAGGATATAAAAAAATATATTCAGTTGTACTTTTGTGGAAAAAGGAAATTATTCATATAGGATGGCCTGTTCCAGAACATCGTGAGTGTTGCCACATAAGCACGAATAATAGTTTCTCTTATACGGGATGCAGCGTTTATTACGTTCCGAAAGATAACTTACGAGTATTTACGACGTGTGAAGCGTTCAAAAGGCAGAGGTTAATAACCGACTTTTGGTTCAGTGAAAATTGTGGGCGTGTATGGGGAGGATTTGCTATTTACAGAGCTTACCCAGTGAAATTGGTCACCGCACGCCCATGTTCTACAGGATGTTTAAATTTTCTTGAAAATTCTTTGTTGACCAAATGAGAGCAGAGTAGGAGAAAGAATGTAAGAAACAAATTAAACCCTAATGAAATTCAAACCCAAAAATTGTTTGTTTTTACATAACTTTAGGGAATAAAACAATCAATATCAACATGAAAGAATTTGCCTTTATATACTGTACATGGAAATGATTAAAGATTCTTAGATATTTATATATATTTATCTGCATAGCAATTTTCCTTCCATTATAATAAATTTCAAATAATAATCATAACAATATTTTTGTTGAGAGAGAGAGAGAGAGAAAGAAAATTCCAGAGAGGGGAAAGGAAACCGGCTTGCACACCCTGCTGTCGTTGCAGCTGTGGGATCCCGTCTTTTCTTAGGTAGACTTGCAGCTCTTCTCTGAAGGCTTGTGTTGTGTATCAATTTGCACTCATGGCTGCCAGAAGTACAGAAAGGGCCCAGCTGGCATTTCACATTTGCTTACTCAAGTGAAAGATCTTCATAGAGGGGTGGTACCATATTTTTCAATTCCTGACCAGTGGTTAAAGATGTTATATGAAATACTCATATCCTTACAGCGGCTCATGACAAGGGTATCAATGTAATAATTCACAAGGGACTCAGAAAGCCCCGCTTGCAAACAACCAAACACAAACAACTAACTTATAACACTTGTGCCTTATACATATCTTGAACCTTCAACCTCAGCCTTAGGTTCACATGTCCCTCATACGTCTCACAAAGTGAATTACGTTACTGTATTGCAAAGTGGATCACTTTGCAATGCTATGGTTTCATAACATAGTATGAATTTAATAAACTTAATAATGTACCTGAAACTGACCTTTTAATGGGTAAGCAGCCTTTAATAAGCTTTGAAATAATGAATCTATGTATCTGAGTCACTGTGACACCATCCGATACCACAGCAAAAATACAAAGTTACTTTTGTTTCAAAGTTGCAAAACCAAGTTACTGATAAAAATATAAATACATCATGAAATATATTTTTTATTGTTTGGACAGTTGCCAGTGACAATGGACAGATAATATCCTTGTCACATCCAAGAGTTAACGAACTGAAGAAAACTATTTTGGCACAAATGTTATTTACATTAGCTGAATGTTTTATATTAAAAAAACTTTAATGTACAAAATAAATTAAATGTTTATTTTAGAAGATGAGATCAATAAAATTACAAATAGAAGTATCACAAATACTTCAATTTACATTTAGTATATTAACTTTATAATTTATACATATAAATATCAGTATAAAAATAATACTATTTCTACTTAATTTATTGACCGAGTGTTAACTATCAACATCAAAAGACAATTCTTCTGGTACCATCTGAAGAAATATTACAGCATTACAATTATTTGCATCCAGTATATTCAAATCGACATCATGAATTTCAATGTCCTTATCTAACTGCCTCTGAATTCCAATATTTTCATTATGAAGATTGGTATCGTCACCAATTTTATGAGACTCTTTCTTCAACCTCAGTTGTTTTAGGGCCTTTCTTCAGTCTTGCATGGAATGTTTTGTCATGAACCTGAAAACATGATTTCTTAATAAGTAAATCATGAGATTTGCTTTTCATAATCAACATATCGCTATACAGAAAATAACATACCTGAAGTGTTGCTTCACTTGTGAATCGTCGGGGGCATTTAGGGCACTGAACGTAAGTGTCTCTCTTCTTGTGGCATTGCATATGGGCTTTTAAATATACCCCAAGAGCAAAAGACTTTTCACATAATCCACATTTATACGGCTTAAGTCCTAAAAGTAAAATTGAAATCATTCGAAGAAGAGAATGAACTAGTTTAACAAATCATTAAAGTTTTTTTCACACAAACCTGTATGTAAAGTTTTATGCTGTTTTAATTGTGATTTCAATTTGAAACTTTTATTGCATATATTACAGATATGCTTGGGACATGAATTGCTGTCTGAATGAGTTAGTAAATGCCCTTTCTAAGTTGATCCAAACGCCCAAATGTTTTTCCACAAATAGGACACTCATGCCTAAAATACATAATTCCATTTACAGATTACAATATGTTACTATTAAGTAAATTTGTAGCATTTAAAATATACTCACTTCTTTTCACCAGAGTGGATCACCTTGTGACGATTTAATTCTCTTTGTCTAATAAATTTACGCCCACATTCTTCACATTCGAAAGGTCTTTCCCCTAAATGCATACGTTTATGGTCAAGAACATCTTTCCTGTACCTACACAATTAAGAAACATGCTGAATAAACTAAAATTGACAAATAAAACAATTTAAAGTGTTGTGTAGTTGGTAGATAATTTGAATTAACCACTCTGTAAATACTAGTTTTTTAAATTTTAAACAACTTTATCAGGTTGGTTTGACAGAGCAAAAGACATCTAACTCAGGCAAATAAGGAAGCAATTAAACACTTGAGTTCTTAACAAATGTTCTTAATACAAAATTTTGAAATGATTTCTCTGATACACTTAATCATCAATAATATTATGAAAACCAAAACTAAAATTACATTGTCAGTGAAATAAGCAAAGCTGAGTCAACTACGTCAACAAAACGAATCTGAACTGTGACTTCTATATATAATGAGGTGACAAAAGGGCATCTAAAATAAATTTTCTACATGTAATATTACTACTAAAAGCAAAATTCAAAAAAATATTAGACTTCATCCTTCAATTAACATCTGTTTGGCTTTACTAAAATTTCACATCCAACAAGTAATGTAATCATGAACCTTCTTTCTTCAACATAAGCAATTGTATTGATTTCATTCTCAAGAAGCAAAAGAGAGAATTGTAGCTAAGGAGGCGCATGCAGAGAAGAATATCACAAATATGCTCACCTAAGTTGTTTCCCACAATCTTCACATTGGTATGGACGCTCGCCAGTGTGAGTCATCATATGTGTCTTTAGGTTGAACCTCTCAGAGAAGCGCTTGGCACAGTCTGGGCATTGAAACTCTTTGCTACCTAGAGAGAATTGAAAATTATACATAATTTCTCGTTAAACAATAAGAGGTCCTAACCCATTTTCCAGTATTTTTCTGCAATGATTTTATCCATTAAAAAAAACTTTTTTTTTTTTAATTGGTTTTATTTAAGGTCGCTTTAACATCTAAGGTCATTAGTGACCACTATTGCTGTTAAAGGTATGGTAACAATGAGGATGAAACGATGGTGAATGGTGATTGATGATAAGGGGTGAAAGGATGAACACAAAAAAGTCAAAACATTTATCCATTCGGTTATGGGATTCATAATCAACTTCATATCAAAAATAGCCAGCTTTAATATTTTGTAGAATCATTTACAATAAATTCTATTGACATTTTTCTTAAACAATCAGGCATACACAAAATGCTTCATTATTACATCAGTTTCCTTTCTTATCCTATTCTCCCAAGAGTATTTCATTTCTTATTTTGTTTGTCCATTGAACTTTCAAGATTTTTAACTACAAATTTTTCACAATCAATGAATCTCTCTTCCCTTTTAACAGTCAATGACTAATAACATTACAGTACAACAGTTCAAACAAAACATTTGGTAAACATTTAGTTGATTGAATACTTTTTGTTGTAAGCAGACTTTTTACTTTTTTGCCCACTACCTACGCAGTACAGAAAAAGTATTGTGATGCTAGGTGAAAAAGGATGAATTTTCGCCCAGAAAACTCTTATTGCCGGGTCCTGGTATCGAAAAATTGATAAATCTTGTTCCTAAATGTAGAAAATTACTTTCTCTAACATGTTATGTAGTCACAATCCATGTTTGGTGGATACTAACAAAACTGAATAACAACAAAAGGTCTGTCCTCCTATCTGTAACCAACCCTAGTGGCTAAACTGAACGCAGAATTTTCATAAAAAGAAGTGATATTCCCAAATCAATCTAACTGATGACATGACCCATTAAATTTGAAATGGATATTTTTATTTTTGGGAGATATTTACATAAAGCCTTAACAACATTTTCAGCATTTTTTCAAGTAAGGCTCAAAATGTTATCTTTAAATAGTTTCCTATGATAGAGCAAAAGACGCGTAAAGAAATGGGTAGGGCGAATTTTCAAAAATTCAAAATGTTAAAAATATTTTCATTGTCTTCCTGCAGCTATGAATAGAAATTTTTTCCTTCACGAAATCTGTTCATCAAAACAGATCTTCAAATAAGGTCAAGTTCAATTTTTTGAAAATATGAGTATCTTTTGCATTAAACATGGGCATTTTGAAACTATTTTCTCAAAACCAGCTCCAATTTTTTCCCTGTATGTAGCAAAAAACAGGAAAGAAAGCTGTGTGGAACCAATTTTTAGGGCACTCCGAAATTTTAAAAATTGCAAACATAAAAAAAAAATTAACAATGCCAAAGTGCAATATTGAAGTCATCTTTTTGTTAAATAAAATCCGTTCGAAAAAATAAATTCTTTGAACAAAGATTATGTTCAATTTTCTTAAGAATTTGAGTAGTTAAACATAATTTTGCAAATTGTCAAAATTTCAAATTTGAATTTCCCTCACTTCGTTTACAAGAATCCTTCAGGAGTTATTTAATTATGAGTTACTTAGTTTTTTAGAAGTTATTTAATTTGCTAATGAGTAATTATGAATGTAATATTTAATTAGTAGATTTAACCAGATTTCAGCATTTATCAGGAGTTAATTAATATAATATTTTGTACGGCAATGCCAAACAATGCGAATAATGCGACATGGCAGTCAGAAATTTTCTTATTGTTGTAGGTGAATGGATGGTATAGGGATATGATGAGGAGGCTTTACAGTATTTATTTAATGTCAATGTTACAATGGCTCTATGATAAATACAACTATTTAAAAGCCAGGAAGAATTTACATATAAATATATTCAATAATAAATATATGTACGCTTTCATAAGGCAATATTTTGGATGGCCTTCAATTCGGGATGTTTATTTTTCATGTGAAATTATCCAAGCTTGTCTGTATAATGTGCAGCAAATATTGTAATAGAAGAGATTTAATAATGTTGGTTTCTTTTGTAAGACTAAGAACGGGCTACTGATCCTAACTATCGAAATAATTGCAGATACGCACTGCAGGTGCTTTGTTTCAAACTGTGTGGACTTTTTCAAGGGATAGCTGAAATGAGGGCATTATTTGCAATATTATATTACGTAACTGTTCGTACTAATGCCGCTATTGCGAGTGCTGCCACCAAACATACCTACCTGTAACAAGGTTCAAGCACCACCACGGACTTAAGAGCCACTAGAGGGATACAGTTCTCGGCCACAATGGCTTTATGAGCCATAGCAGGGTTAAGGAGTGAAGGTTAAGGTCAAGGCTACCTAGAGTGTAAAATGGCAATGGAATGATTATACATGAGGCAAGGATCATTGGCTGATAATAGAAACATTAAGCAGATACAACAGGTAGATTGGTTAAATGAACAGAATGGTAAAATGGTCAATAATGATAACTAAGAAGATTTTTATGACCTAAAAAACTTTGAAATATGCTTTTATGACCTAAAAATTCTGAAATATGCACATAATCCGCAATTAAAATTAACAATACTTTATTTCCTGTATAAACCTTTCTTGATAAATTCCGGAGAAGCATGCTTTGAATGAAAAGAGACATTTTTGTGCAAACATAATAAAACTTAACCTAGCTCAATTCGCGGGAGAAATAATTGAAGTACATATGCACCTTAGTGAAGTACATTGGATGTCTTGTTTCATTTTTTTTTGCTGGGTTGAAAAAATATGATATAAAGAAATATCCTACATTTGCACAAGTATTTTATCATCTCTAGAAAAAGGAAAAAAACTGAGACAAGCTCTTTCTAATCAATGAACGCTCAAAAATAACTATTTCCTAAGAAAATATTAAACATTTTGCAGATAAGTCTACATAGATAGAAATTTATTCTACAATTTGGGCAGATGATGCCCGGTGGCAGAATGCAAAATTACAATTACAAATAAAATAATAATATATAAAAAATAAATATAAACAAACAAATTGACTTTGTCATTTCCTATATATGCAGATGACATTTACATTCCTATGTTAAACATTAAAATGCATTACACTAACATATAAATGAATAAACTTACATATTACACAAATATACATACATACAAACATACGTGCGTGTATACGTACAGAGACGAAGGAACCCTCACATCACTTCCCTTCACTGCATATAACTTTATCTAAATATTAATTGTTCTATACTTTTTACTGTAGACTACACATAATCGCACCTTTCACTTCACTATACGTTTTCACCCTATTGACTAATTTCCTATATTTTTTTTCTAAAACCTCGCGCTGAGCAAGGAAAGGGCTCAAAAACTGCCCCAGACAAATCGTTCGAATCTACTATAATTCTGTTTACAAAGGAGAATTTCCCTATGTCCATTCTTTGTATTCTTGTTCTAATTTTATATTTGCGATCAAATCTATTTAAATAATCTGGTTTATCTAGCCTTCCCCAAATTTCCTGCCATGCAGAGCAACCAACGTAAGATTTATACAACGCGCAAAGTCGTGCCCTCTTCCTCCGGCGTTCTAATGATTCCCAATGCGCAGGTGTGTTCTTCTGAAATGTATATTTTGCCGCTCTGTATTGTATCCTCTCTAAACTCTTTTTAAGTCCTATTCTGTATGGATCCCAACAACTAGCCCCGTATTCCATTACCGGCCTAACAAGCGAGGTATATGAGATTTCCTTTGCTTTTGTATTACATTTTTTAAGATTTCTCATGACGAAATGCAAAGACCTCCAAGCTTTACCCACTACATAGTTCGTTTGTTTCTCCCATCCCAATTTACAATCCAGGAGAATGCCAAGGTATTTACAGGTCGAGACTCTCGGAACTATGTCATTACCTAGCTGATAAGGTATTGTATGAAAAGCTCTGGCCCTACAAAATGTGATCGCTTTACTTTTCTTTCCATTTATAGTCATTTTATTAGCTATTGCCCAATCGTAAATTTTATTTAAATCGTCCTGTAGTTGTATCATATCGTGCTGATCTGCAATTTCCCTATATAATATACAGTCGTCGGCGAAGAGTAGAATTTTTGACATTATATTTCGCGATAAATCATTTATAGACAAAGATAAGAAACAGCAGTGGGCCTATGACACTGAGGAACCGCGGAAGTAATGTTACCCTTTTCCGATAAGTGCTGTCCAATTCGGACTTTTTTATTTCTATCGCGAAGAAATTCATTTATCCATGCTATTACCCGCCTGTCAATTTTAGCATCAATAAGTTTCAGTATCATTATGTCATGTGGCACGACATCAAATGCTTTAGCAAAATCAATAACTATTGCATCCACTCTTCCCCCTACATCAATTACTTCCGACAAGTCTTGAGTAAGGGAAATAATCTGACTCTCACACGAAAAGCCATTTCTGAAGCCGTGCTGTCCTTGAAATAACCATTCTGATTGATCTAAGCGATTTCTAATCAAATTAGATAATAATTTTTCAAACAATTTACAGACTACTGATGTATGACTAACTGGCCTATAATTTTGCACTTCACATTTTGGTCCATTTTTGAAAATTGGCACTATTAAGGCAGATTTCCAATCATCCGTACACTTGTGTTAATTGATATATTGAAAAGTCTGACCAAATATGGTATTATTGTTTCCCCTGCTATCTTTAACATGTCAGTTGTAATACCATCCAGACCGCAAGACTTACAGTTTTTCATTTTTTTCAAATGTGAACGTACTTCCTTTTGATCAATTTTGAATATATGATCCACGTCATTGTGCCCTATGATAATTTGGTTAGCTTTTTGTTTGTATACAGAACAGAAATAATTATTGAATACATTGGCTTTCTCTTCATCGTCTATGATATCTACATTTTGCCATCTTATAATATATTTCAATGAAACACCAGGGTGACCAGCAATCTGCCTTTTTTTAATTCAAACTTTTTCCTGCTTTTCCAGGTCTGAGAATACAAATTTTCCAGGTTCTTTTTCACACATTACAACATATTTTTACCTTCTGCAGCTTAAGCAGTAGAGAGAAATTTATGTAATGCAGTGGCAAAAAGCGGCGAAATTTCGTCAGAAAAACTCTTATTGCCAGGTTCAATGAACGAAAATGGATAAATCCAGTTGCTCAATTTAGAAAAGAAATCCTCTCACACATGATGCAGCCAGAACCCATGTTTTGTGGGTCCTTGGTACCGAAAGCTTGGTCGAAGGCCAACTGTCTGTCCATCTGTCTGTCTGACAGAGAACAACACTAGCGGCTAAACCGCTCAGCCAATTTTCTTGAAAACTGATATTCTTTAATTGATCTGGCAAGTCGCGGCCCCTCAATTTAAAACAGATATTTTAATTTTGAGGTCTACTTTACATAAAGCCCCAGGGACATTTTCAAAGTTTCTATTGTTTTTGATTAAATTTTGTTGCGTAGCGTCAAGGCTGTTTAAGAGAATAGTGCAGGTCTCATGTTCATTGAAAACCCTGATTTTTTGAAAATATTAAATATATAGATATTAAATATTAGAAATGTTAAGTTACTTCCAGAAATTTTTTGTAATTTCAATTTATGTATGCCTCTGCAATTTCCAGACTTGCTAGAATTGCAAATAAAAATATAACATGTAGTCATTTGTATTGTAATCAATACTCATTTTCTAAAACTAATAAACATTGTATAATTATTGCTAAATTTATTTTATTTTGTATTATGCTTCTTAATCTTACTTTGTACGTGTTATTCAATGCTCATACTGGAGCTTCAAATATGAACAGTTTTCTTATAAGTATTGGGTTACCGTTGTATCTTTCTCAAAAAAAAAAAAAATTGCAAAAGTTCGACATTTTCTGGTATCTTCCTACAACTACAATTATAAAGATAGAAATTTTTTCCCGTGATGAAATTTGATCCTTTAGGGATAGATTTCATGTAGTTTTGTGTGAAATATAGACAATTTTTTATTTTGTTTAAACAATATTTTCTCAAAAATGACATAAACAATTTCTTTTCAATTTTCACCTCGGATAGCATATAGGATGTTTAAGAGTGCAGATATCATGCTTGTTGAAAATTTATTTTTAAAAATTGTAAAAAAATTATGAAGATTTAAAAATTTCTTTTAATTTTTGAAAATATGAGAATTTTTTTTAAACATTGCCTTTTTATAATTATTTAAAAAAAAAAATTTTTTGATTAAATTTGGACCTTAGCGTAAAGAACACTTAAGAGAATGTTGCAGGTTGCATGTTGGCTGATTGATATGCCTGATATTTCAAGAAGTGAAAAAATTAAAAAATTTCTTCTTACAGCTTCAATTGTGAAGACACATTTTTTATCTTAATGAAATATGTTCATCAAATCAGATCATGTTGAATTTTTTGAAAATATGAGTATTTTTTTGTGTAATTTGGCATCATAGTTGCACTTTCAAATTTCATGCACTTCGTGAAGTGAACTTCATGCACTTTGAGGTTTTTGGAAGCCATTGCTAGTCTTATATAAGAAAGTAGTTTGATGGAAGGTGAAAGTAGAAGGATGGAATAAAAGTAACTTTAAACAAATTACTTTTTTACTTCAAGAAATTTTGATTGCTGATTATGATAGGTTTCATTTGTAAAAGTTTGAAATGACTACTGTTCCTGGCTATCAAAATACGTGCTGGTATGCACCACAGCCTTTTTGTTTGAATTGATTGGGTAAGGATTATATTAGCATTATTTCCAATACTTTATTTCAAAGAAAAATTGAAAAAATTAAGTACCATAAATCTGTACCAACATTTTAACTTTAATTTCATATTATTATCTACGCTGCTTTGGAGAACAAGGAAGCGACGGAAATAGGGTTGACTCATATTTCCTGGCACACAAACCCATGAAGAACACACACCTGCACACAAACCCTGCATGTTCATTTTCTTCATGCTCCCTGTCAATTCGGACACTGTCACTCTTAATCTCGGTTCAGACTATAAGCAAAGATAGCTTTGACTGCACTCTTCTACAAAAAAAAGTTAAAATTCCTTTTGAATATCGTGGACCTGATAACATGATCGGAAAATAGCAAAGCTGTACTGCGGATGTCATCAAAGAAGATGCACGACACTGACCAAAACTCAAACTTATATGTATTGTAGTAAATGTAGGTATTGTAGTGTAAAGTATTGTATTAAGAAGCAGGATGACCGGTGCCTTGCAGGCACCACGTCGCAGGATCAGGGCAGGCAGAGAATGCTCGTTGGAGAAAGGGAAGTACAAGTGAATAGGCGGTAGCAAGGGGCGGAGGCACCCCGAGTTAGTTTGGAAACTTCCACAAATCCATGGGAAGAGATGCCCAAAATGCGTGGCGGTGAGCCAGTCACATGGCATGAAGTGCCACACAAAAGCAAGATGACGTTGCATGTCACGTGGTCAGGAAGGTATATAAGCGAGAACGCAAAGCGCAGGTGTGGGTTTTCAGCTGAGTGAAAATCTTGTGCGAACCTGGCACTCTACGCTGTGCGCGGAAGCTCGCTGAGTGGCGAAGGCCATGAGTCAGGCAGATTTGCATCATTTAAGGATTGCTCCTGCAATCGGGGGATAGGTTACATAACTGATCAAACTATTTCAGAGCTGTACATAACTGATCAAACTATTTATTTGTAAATACTTATAAATAAATCTGTAAATATCTGAAGCTCGTGTCTGTGATTACTGTTGTGTTCCCACGACATCACAGTAGTAAAAAAACTCCTCAAAACTCAACTATTGAGTTCCTGGTGAGACGATTGTTCAAACAAATATCTCATCCATGCATGAGCAACCCACAAGCAACCACAAGGTGCTATGTGGTGCTAGGTATTCTACCCATATTGCACATACACAAGTAGCGGTGTTTGAAGTTGTGTTATGTGTGAGTCAAAAACTTCATAATCTTTAAAAAAATCTTGTGACACTTCTCATTCATACTTTGATTTTAAGACTCGCCATTATCATGTACCAAGTTGAATTCTGCACTTTACTGAATACGAGGTCGTATGTGAATTTGTGCTAAATGTTGAATAAAAACCTGAAAATAACGAACAATCCTGGTTTTCAAATCAAATTCCCATTTTTTTCTTGGTTCTTCCAAGCTTTTTCAAATTTCTGATGTTTTTTTTTCGGTTTTCAAGATTCCAGGTTCCGCTGGCCACCCCAAATTCGTAAAATATGCTCCTAAAATTACACAAATATGCACCAACAGGAAAAATTGCCCAAATGTGCACAAATATGCACTAACATATTAATCTACACAGCATTAAATATAACCAAATGGCAAGAAATTTCATTTAGCTATGCTCTAAAGCAACGGCAAAAAATATGCAAAATCATAGCAATCCCCTCCTTAATGATAACAATGATACATCTTATGCTTGACAGAAAAAGTTCCCTGTTCGTAGGTTTAAAAACTATTCTCAAAACAGGTCAATGAATTCAGGATATTGCCAATTACAATTCTATAACGTTTTGCAATAGCCACCAACTGATCATGGTTTATTATTTTTTTCTAATAATATTCTGATATGTCTCCACCAAGCCCCAGAAATGCTAGGCCGTAAATTTTCAACAATTTTACCAAAACAAAATTTCAAATTGTTGAAATGATTAGAAAATGTTGAAGAGAATAATAAAACCTACTGCATGAGCTTTTGTCTCTACCTTCATCTTCCCTTATATCATGCTTCTTTCTTTTGGGTCCTTCCATACGACATCATCCTCCAAATTTGTAGCCCCCCACACACACACAAATTTTCAAAAATGAATTTAATACTTACCACTATGAGATTTCTTGTGGCGATTTAATGATGATGAACTGAGAAATTTTTCTCCACAATGTTTACAGTTTATTTTCTTGGTTTCCTTAGATTCATTAATTTTTCTATAAAACCAAAAACATAAAATTTAATTTAAATTAACAATCAAATTTCAATACAATAAATACATAATCAGGTACCCAGGTGTAATACAACGAGATAATAAAGATAAAACTTACACATCATTAAAACCAGGATATTTATTTGTGATAATTTTCTGTTCCTCTCCTTCGTTCATATTTTGAATATTTTCTCCTCCATTATGTTTTATTTCATCACCAGTATAGTTTACACCAGGAACTGAAATTTTCTGATTCGATTTTTCAAATATTGTTTCCGAGTCAATAACAGAATTAGCTGAATCCATACAAGTTGAAACTGAGAGACTGTGGTCATTTACATTAAGAAATGAATGGTTGTCAATTGGAGTAACAGCAGGAGAACTAAATGTGACCACTGGTGTCATCTGAGTTGGGTTCACAATTTCCTGGCTTTGGAATCCAAGGGGGACTGACTGCAAAACAGTTGGAGTTGACTGTATTATTACATTCTGAAGAATAATACCATTGATGTTTAGTGTAGTTGAAATGTTACTGAGATCACCACTACTAGGTAAAGACAGCCCAGGTTTTGAGCTATCAATATCATTGTTGGAAATTAAATTAGTTGTATCTGGAAAAACATTACATAAAAGAGTAAGTTTTTTTTGTCAAAGCATTCCTCTTATTTACCTGACAATCTCACCTTGTAATTCATTTGAAACATTTGACATAGAGTGTATAATCTGAACATCATTTAGATTATGAATGTGTTTCAAGTAATCTCCACTATTTAGGTCATTTACAGCAATGTCGCTTTGCAAAATATTATGTACAGAACCTATATGATCATTGAGATGAACTTGATCATTTTCTCAATGTGTTCCATATTTCATTTTACAACAATATAACTTCTCTTCATTAGAATCACTAATAATCGACTTTCTGAAATCATAATGTTCTGCAGGTAATCTTTCTGCAAGATCTGAACAAGAGCTTTTCTGACCTTTCTTTACATCGTAATCATCTATAGATTTTTCCAATATACCAACTGTTTCTTCACCTCCCTTATTAGAAAAATTCTGAATTAACTCCTTCACAGATTCATTAGATGGATCTTCTTTATCAATCATTCTGTTTGCTAGAAGCTCAGATAATCTATTAAATTTTTCTTTTTCTTCAGCAACTATTGCTTTTATTTTTATAGCATGAGGATTCGTCTCTGATAAATCATCAATATCAGGAATGACATAAATCTGAAATAAGAAAGAATCTGATTACACAATAAAAGAAGATAACAATAATAAAAAATGTTTTATCACAATAGGAATATTTCTATCTTTCGTCATTTACACTGGTACAAAATTATAGATAATTTTGATAATATAGAGCATAGATAATTTTAGTTACGCTTCATCTATTCATTATAAGAAGTCAGGGGAAACTGCATTAGATTCACAACTGTTCTTTACCACTCAATGTAAAAACATTTAGTGTAATGAAAAAAAAAGAAAGCAATATCAGCAATTTCAAGAACTAGGAAACAAAGCCACTACATGTGCCACACAACAGAAAGAAACATTCAACTCTATGAATCCCACAAACTACATTAGTTAAGTTTAAGGGTCACTTATTCATTACTCATATTATGTAAGCAATATTTATAACATATTCCAGAATGTTTTGATAGCCAAACAAAAAAATCAATACTATTTGAAAGAAGATAAAAAGTTTTTCCATGTCTGCACAAAATTCAGTACTACTCATCAATATAACAAAACCAGTCTTCGTAGTATCTTATCTGTCAGAACTTCAAATTCATTACTACATCAGATTAAAACGCACCAAACATACTGAAGAAATTTACCAAGAAGCATTTGCAGACAATATTTACTAGGTAAAAGAGTGGTAAGGCAAGTGTAAGTCACAGGAACTTACTTCTCTCAATGCTTTCCTATCGGAGCCATTGATGTTGGGCATTTCAATTTCATGAGAAACCTTAAAATGCCGACGTAAGTCTTGATTCTGGCTGAAGCGAGATCCACATACACCACAAATAAAGCGACGAACTTGGCAATGAACACGTAAGTAATGTCGAACTAGATTTCCTGAACTGTTAAACATTCTTGGACAGTGAGAGCACTTATGGTACTGCAAACTGGCACTGTTGTGCACAACTTGTATATGTTTTTTAACAGCCTAGAAAGAAAAATGAAAGAGTATAATGGTAATATGTTCTTTAAAACATTTTTAAACAATGTGCGATAAAATGAACATTTTCAAACTAACTCTAGTATTCTGTTTTGGGGCAGACTGAAAGAATACTTCTGGAGGGAAAAGGGGAGTGAAGGAATTTCAATCAGGACTCGCTCTTCACATAAATTTGTTCAGGCTAAGTGTACCAATACTAAATCAATTTGTCACCACTACATGACAGCAGCAAAATAAGCAAAAATTCCATTAGTAATAACATTAACAAATGGTCAAATTTTC
Organism: Teleogryllus oceanicus; assembly: GCA_964035755.1. Classification (NCBI taxonomy): domain Eukaryota; kingdom Metazoa; phylum Arthropoda; class Insecta; order Orthoptera; family Gryllidae; genus Teleogryllus; species Teleogryllus oceanicus. The sequence continues at coordinate 12,575,322 of CAXIVR010000011.1, read as the reverse complement.
GATCTGTGAACGGCATTTAACTTTTGATATTAAATTTACGTTGTGAAGCCTTTTTTTTAAAAAAGTAGACCAAACTCATTTTTTAAATTGGTTTTCCTACTGCCGAGAATAATTTCAAACCTTCGGGTATTAGCACGATGGCGACATGCTTCCTGAATCCAATATCATTTCAACCATCCAAATCAATTGTATAGGAGCAGTACAAAGCAGTGAAATTTGGTCTTTTTTTCTTTCTTTCAATTTTTTTAAAGCAGTGAAATTTGGCCTTTTTTTCTTTCTTTCAATTTTTTTTCTTTTTTCCTTCCCTCTCCCTGGAAGTTTGAAAATTAAATTCAAAAAGGAACTTTGAAAATATTTTTGGGAAAAAGAGACTTACAGCATAAATTCTATATTAAAAATTAGTCTAATGTTTACAGATCGAAAATCAGATCATTTATTCAGATGTTAATAGTAATGTAAATCTTCCTATGCTGTGATCTATTGAATTTTCCAACAAGAATTGTTTGGTACATTTAGCCTTAGAGAAAAACACTGTTTTAAGAATGTGTTTCCTTCTTGAAATGACATTCACTCACGCTTAATGACAATACTGCTTATGTATGTAATGGGATCAGTATGTGGTAATTGTTTTGAATAGAGAAAAATTACCCAAAAAATGTTAAACTGGAAGTAGGAAGCCAAAGTCCAACTCTTAATTCATCACTGATTTTATTTTTCGATAAAAATCGGTAACATTTTAGCTTTGTTCAGTTCAATTGTGACATGAACTATTTTTCTCACAATCAAAGAAAAATACAAGACTATTTCTTTTCAGATCAACATTTCAAATTTCTTCTAACCAGCTCTAAAAAGCCTACCTGACGTCGCTTGAATTTTCTATGACACTGGCCACAAGTGTAAGGTCTTTCACCAGTGTGACATCGGCGATGAGCTTGAAGCCGTGAAAGGGAGGGGCACTCTAAGGAACAAATATTGCATTTAAATCTGCAACAAAAGAATTAAATTAATTCAACTACACAGATTAATCCAATACACAAGTTATACAAATGAGCCAAATAGTTTTCTTAAAGCACATCAGAAAAGGAAAACACAACTTCTCAAACCACATCAAAAAACTTTACAATCCAGTGCCTCAACAGATATAACATATCTTTACAAAATTATTTCTGGATGAAATTCTTAGAAAAACAAAATTTCAGAAATTCAGATAATTCAGTAATATTCAATCCAAAAAGATAACGTGACAGAAATTTTTTGTCGGGCAGAAGTTTCAGATTCGTGATTCTAATCTTCTTAAATTCACTATGGAGGTGCAAAACGAGGGCAAATTCTTTTCCTCAATAGCTTGGTGAGTCAGAAAAATAACAGAAGTCTAGGGAACACTGTTTACAGAATACCGACCAACACCAACCGTCACCTGCATGCCAGCTCACACTGTCACCCAGCACATAAACGGGGGGGGGACGACTTTGGCCATCAGAGAAACTAAGAGTGTGTGATGAGGAATCCATAGGCAGTGGAAAGAAAAGAAAATCAACTAGGGAAGCAGTGTGGTACATATAGAAGTTTGCCAAGGAGCAGCAAGTGGCACCATGATTTTTTTTTAACAATCTTTGTGAAATAGCAAATTACTCCAAGACCAGACATTCATGCCTTCTTTGGTAGCTCACCACAAACAAAATGCTTTCAATATTATTTTTTGTTCCTATCGATTCACAACACCACTTAAAACCAAATTTCACAGGTTTCTTTTATTTTAGTAGCGTCTCCCCAAATACGAAATAATCTGCTCATTAGTTCTGATAAATTCTCGCAACACAGGCCAGATTGCAACTCTCTAGTTCACTTCATCCAAAAACAGGCTCAATTTTAGATTAATACTTAGATTTGTATTGTTTATCTAAGATATAGTAATTGACCAAAAGGTGTTTTTTATATGTTAAAACATATTTTGAGACTTTCTTCCTTACACAATAGGAATATTCAGAAGATTACTCAAACTCTTTCATGTAGGAAGTCACAGCTGTTCCATGCCTTGTTGAGCTGAGAAAACTATGGTGATTATGTTCTTTGGCATATTTGTCAACAATATAGTGTAAAGATAGTACATTCTTCCTTATATATCTCCTTCAAAATACTAAAGCCCTTTGAACTGTTTGTCATGGTACCTTAACAGAATTCAGCTGTTCCCAAATTTGCTAGAAAACTTCCAACATTGCGAAAATGCAACAATATTTATTTGGCCACAGAACTTTTAAAAATCACACCTGTATTCAAACACTCAAGTGTTATTTGTGTATATTATAATTTGCAGTATGATAACAAAGTCTTAAAGGCCTACAATATGAAGATCAAAAGACAAATTTGTAGAACTGTCACAATAGGGCATGCACAATGATGGAGGAAAAATTAAAAATGGGTTTTCTTGTAATATATTTATCAAACAAAAAGTTTTAAACTCATTACGGATTATATTTACTGTTAAAAACATTACAAATGTTTTCAAATAATCAAATAGGTGAATTAAAATAATGAACATTGAATTGCACTTATGCAATGTTGGAAAGAAAGAAATTAATGGTCAACATGTGATCTACACAGCTAAGAATAAAAATTGCTATTCCATACACATAAATACAGCAAAATATACATAAATACAGCATACAGCGAAATTTGTTAATTATATAAACTATATCATTTTAATACTTACACTTTTTTTGCTTCACCAAAATGTGTCTTTAAATGTATTTGAAGAGCATTCTGAGACAAAAATGGTTTGTCACAAATCTGACATGCTATGGCTGACTCATGTGCGGATGCATGTGACAGAAGTAATCCTGGGTTCGAAAACACTTGTCCACACACAGTGCAAGACCAATTGTTATTTTTTTCCTTACTGTGCTGCAACATGTGACTAGAACAAAGTTTTTATAGATTAAAATCACCAAATAAATGAACTCCTGTTACAAGGTAAGACATTTAGAATTATGATTTCGAACAAGTGTGCAAATAAAATGACTATTACCCACACACTGATTGACATTTCTACATTTCCTGTAACGTCTATTGAAATTGTACACTACAGAGCTTAAACTGTACCCAGAGCTAACACTGCTCTGTTTTTCTATACACTTATGGCCTAAACAATTTTTTTCTTACAAATGATTAGTTTAATCTTATTTTTAACACAATTGAGAGATTGTGAGAACATTTGTGGCACAGTGGTTACATAGATCATTACTCACCATTTGAATTACAACCTAAATTTTAGGGCAATGCAGTGGAATTTAAGGTAGATGAAAATGATAGCTTACCACGGTTTTCTCATTTTGCCAACTTGTCTTTCCATCACAGCTCCTTAATAATTCACTGTTCTCCCAAGATAATTGTGATCAGCCCACTGATACTTCTCAATAGAAAAATTTTAACTTTCTAAGATCTCTACCTTTTTGTCGTAACATGTTAGTACTATTCCCAAATTGGTTTAAAAGGTATTGAAACTTTCTTCCCTTCTGCAACTCTCTATATTTTATTTCAGAAGAAAATAATTCTGTTAATTAAGAACCTAATTTTTACTTTCCCACATATGGTAATGTAGTAACGAGAGTATTGCAATCCTACAGGTAAAAACAGCGAATTTTCAGGAGAAAAACTCGTATTGTCAGGCCCTGGTAATGAAAAAGACAATAAATCTTGCTCCTACATATAGTATATGTAGAGGAAGTATAAAATACTGAAAACACATTGTGTAGTCAGAATCCGAGGTTTCGTAGGTCCTAGATACTGAAAAATCGATCGATTTGATTTTTGGGTACACTTTGCATAAAGCCTCAACATTTTCAAAATTTTCTCAAAAATGGATCCACATTTTTTCTTTAGTTTCTCCTCTAATAAAAGGCAAAAGGCACATAAAGAAATGGCATGAATTGCATTTTTGTTGCCCTTCCTGAATTTATGAATATTGCACAAGTTCAAAATTTGTTTGTATTTAAGATAAAAATGTTTGACTTATGTCAGATGAACAGATTTATCCACAAAAACAGATCTTGAAATAGAGTCAAGCACAATTTTGCAAAAATATGAGTAGTTTCTGGGTGAATGGAACGGTGTTTTGGATTGTCAAATTTTTGTTGATGTAATAACTGAAGTTCTCAAACTTAATGCACTATGATTGGTAATGAGTTTTTCAAGTGATGTCTGAAATGTGCTAATATGGATAGAAATTGCAATGTTATAATTTTACATAACAGTTACTGAGGCGTGATTGTACATGCTGATATATTACAATTAGGTAATGAGACATAAACAAAGCAGATGGTTAAATTAATGTAATAAGTTTTATACATTTCTAAAATCAGTACATTCAATTAAAGAATTATTACAATAATTAAATATTTTTCATAACACATCAATTATTTGGATAATAAAATAAGAAAAGAATATTTTAAAATTTATGTAATATTGAAACTACAACGGAACAATAGTATGTAACAAATTAAAATCAAATAGTAACTAAAATCCTTTAAAAAATATCCTGAAATGTACTTACTTATCCCGAGAGCCAGGATACAGAAACTTTCTTGAGCAAATATTGCAGCTGTATAATCTTGAATTTTTTCTTGACTGAAAAATTTCAAATAATTACAAAATATTTTCAATTCTACTGCTTATGCTGAACATTATATATTCTACTACATATACATTTTTTTCAAAAATGTATTAAATGCTGGTATAGCAAAACAATGACAACTAAAATTTTAAATATAAAAAAATGTTCAAAATATTTTTTTTTAACTTTGACCACACCAGTATTGACATATGCACACCAGTCCGGTTTCTTTCTCAATTTAACCCAAATAAATTAGAATCCTATACCATAAATTTCTCAACTTCCAAACTTGAAAATTACATCTGTCATTACCAAACATTTCTCAGTTATGAATTTGTAGCAATATTGTTGAATATTAGTGTGCTAAATTCACACAGGCAATATAATTTTGTACATTTCTGAAGCCTGAAAGTACATTTCTGTAGCCTTCCATAGCCCGAAAAATTATTGTTAATGATAGTCCACCAATATTATAGAACTAATCCTGGAAATTCCCGTATGTAATCCAAAACCTCAATATTTGGGAAAATATTGAATACAAGTACCAGGAATTAATTCTCACTTACATGCATCTCTCTGGTGAATGTGCAGTAGCGGTAACAAACTAAAAGTTAAGTTCTCTATTTCTTCAAATTGTTAGGTTGAAAGGCTTGTGAAATTATTATAAATAGTGAACCTTACTCACACAGTAGCAATTATATATAAATTATCCTTTAGGGGATTGCCTATTACATAAATAAATAAATAAATAAATACCTGTTTGGTCTTTGCAGAGGACAACACTTCGCAGCCTTCATTACGATATCCTGAATTAGGGGTGAATTCCTTTTCAGTTGCGATGGGCAGCTTTGAAATATTACTTTTGTTCTTCAAAATATGTGAATGCATATGTCTCCAGGTTTGACTGACTGATCTACTTCTCTTCCCACAAAAAGGACATGTCCTGTTTCGTAAATGAAATTGTTTACGATGATCTAACAATTCTTTATCAGAAGAAACTGTCATTCCACAAAGTCTGCATTCTGTTCCTTTCTTGCTCGTAACATCACTGCCAGTAAATTCTGATACAGTGGAAATCATTGTATTTACACAATCTAGAACTGAATTTTCCTGAGTTTCATTTTCCAAGCTTGTAAGGCCATTTAACTTTGTCTTCAATGTTAACTTTGAATAGAGTGAAAGCATTTCCTCAAGCTGACATTCCTCTTCATCTAACAGCTCAATATTCTTAAGTAATGTCATAACATCATCATCACAATGTTCTTTCATATGTAACAGTAAATCAGTGTCATTTAGGAAATGCATGTTACAAACTGTACATGCTGTATTTACATGACGTTTCTTGTGAATATTCAATGCCACTTCATTCTTAAATCTCCTACCACACTTCTTACATTCATTAGGCTTCTCTTGAAATATATGTTGATTCAGGTGCCTCTGGTATAAGTATTCTGAAGAAAATTTCTTGTTGCACATTTGACATGTATAAGATTCATCATGTTTTCGCTCATGAGCCTTTTGTTCACTAGTAGTGTTAAACTCCATGAAACATATTTTGCATATTAAATCAGGGCAATTTATACTGTGAGTCTGCCTTAAATGAATTCTTAATTGATCACGGAAAATAAACTTCTTTCTGCAAACAAAACACTAACAAACCCATCATTAGTAATACATTACCTAAAAGTTTGTAATCACAAAACCAAAACTTAAAAATTATATTCAAATGTAAAATGTTGTTATGCATCATAATACAGTATTTTGTACAATTTAGGCAACAGAATAAAATTAGATTCAATATCACTTATTGTCACAAACAAAATTTTTTTTTATACTTTTCTTTGTGTGTTATGTGAAACAAACAACACAATTATTCCTAAATTCCTAATACGTGATATTCATTTCAGATCAACTGAGTATTTAATAACAATATATTAATTTAATTGTTCAATAATTGTGGGTGTGAAGTGAAAAATATTTTACTAAAAACAATTGAAAAACACTGTTGCATTTAATTAACTTAATTTCCACAAACCTGCTCCACTGCAACATCTACAGCATGAATATTTCTGATGTGATATTCCAGCTCGGTACAGGACAACAGTAGTTCATGACATATCATACATTTTTTGTTATTATCATTATTTCCCAAATCATTAAGAAATGTTTTATATACATCAAATAATTTATAATCAGAAAAGGACTGTTTTCCAGTTTTTAATGCACTTGTTAACAAGGGAACTACACGATTAGCACCAGTAACACGTCTACTACCAGACTTGATTATTTCAATATGAGTAACTGGACTAATTACTTCGGGAATGGAACACACATTTTCGGGCAAAAAGTCAAGGTCTTGAATACCACACACGGGCGAGTTTTCAACATTATATTTCTGCAAATCATTCACCACGATCTCTCTAACAATTTCCATTGCATCGTGATTTTTTCTTTCCTCGCTGTCATTTGTCTCCTTGCCGCAATACAGAACGTTCAAAAGTTCAGGGGTGAAGTCCGAACTCAAAGCAGAATTCTGATTTTGACTTGAAGATTCACGTAAAATCAACTTTTCGTCCGAATGTGTTCCCAAAACAGAATAACCGTACTGTGCCATTTTATAAAAATAACACAATTACAAAATAATATCATACGGTAAAAGCATTTTGTATGTTTTATTTCAACCTTCACGTCTTTTCACATCCGGCAACAACTGGGTCCTTTAACCAAACTAAATACACGCCAACCCAAAGAGTATATCTCACCCCCATACACGAGCACAGGAGAGTTCGAGCACACAAACTCGCACCAAACTACAAAAACAAACAAACCTATTCTACCCATGATGCAAGGAATAGCAAGGAGTATCCTTGATCCACGGTCATGGGGTATAGAGATGTCCAGAATGACGTCACAACGTTTGGCGGGAAAGTGTTAGGTGGCTACCTCTGCTGTGCGCGTAAGCGATTCCTAGAGAATTACTAAGATTTTGGCTGTATAATGCGGTTGCCGAGCTGCGTGTGTCTTATCGCTTTTGTTATTTACAATGTTATTTGCTTTATTTCGGTTTATTTTGGTTCTGACTGCGAATTTCGTCGATAAATTGGATTTAAAAAACACTTTGATGGTCAGCTGCAGCCACACTGGCTTCTGCGTGACAGGACTTCCATCCAGAACGGTCACCTATACACGAAGAACTCATCAAATGTACGTTTGAATCAACAAACCTAATATCAAGTGAAAACGAATTCTCCAAATCTCATACACAATGCATTGAAAATCGCCAACAATTGACTGAGCTTGTGAACTTGCGTTACGTCAAGGTGTAGACACAACCAATTAATTTAAAAAAAGTGTTTTTGGCTCGTGTGAAAACATCCCTCTGTAGAAGCCTAAGAGTTTCGCTGAGGTATATGCACATATGCGAAAAATCTCTCAACATGTACGCATATCCAGTAAAAGAAAAATACCACAAATGTAAATAGAAAGCTCTCAATCACAGCTCGCAACACAACAGCAAAATAGCCTGAAACACATGCACCAGTACTAGTAGTACGGATCTCACATTCAAGAATCGGTTTTAAAATAAGCTTAATATTTATCACACAAAAAGTAAATTCAATGTAGTGTTTATAGAAAAAAAGAATTTTTACAGAGGAGCACATAACACTGCACTTCCTAATTTTAATTATTTCTCGTGGCGCACTATATTTTTGGTGAACGAGGACATCATAAAAGGAAGCGTCGAAGCCAAGTTCCACTCCCCTTGGACCTCCGCCTGGCACTCTAAAAAACGTGCTGCCGTCCTGTAGCCACCTATGCTGCGGCGACATGGTGGACTACGGGAAAGGAGTACAAGGCTAAGCTTGAGGTAGTTCAGAACAGAGTTCTGAAGCTCATAGCGCGCCCTCCGTTTCGGAAACGGATGAAAGTTCTCAGGAAAGAACTCGATATCGAGTCCTTCACTCAATGCCTGAGACGGCTTTCTTTTAATGAAGCCTATCAGGCCCTTCAATCCAGCGAAGCACCGGCGACGCTCAAGCAATTATCACATGTCCTCACAATAGGACGCAGACGGCAAGCTCTCCCCTCAGATATATCAAGCGTGCGAACTGCAAAACACACAAAACCCACACTGAACTTCGGCTACGCCGAAAAAAAAATTACAAGTTAGCCAATTGCAAACGAACGAATGCAGGAAGGGAGTCTAATGGCCCGAAACAGCTATGAAATTGTTTACCCACAAAGTACTCCCTGTAGCGACATACGGTTTAGAAATAATATGGAAGTATCTCACAGTCAAGCAGTTGGAAATGTTAGAAAATCTAAATGCAACTTTCATAAAAAAGCTATAGGAATGAATGAAAAAAAACTTTCTTACTGAAAGATATAAGATTTCAATTGCAGCTACCCAACACAATTGCGCCAAGAGTAGTGATGAACGAACAAAAAAAGAGACAGAAATAAATATGGCCAGATTTCTACTGTACTGAAGCGATGATAGAGAATGGTCAGATGCAGGGTATACAAGCAAAGGCAAGTGATCACGCGCCCGGTAGTGCACTGGTTCTTTTTTTTATTATTTTTTATTTTATTTTGCTGCGTCTAGAAATTGACGCAACGCGTCTTCAAGCCCCTTAAGGGGTGTTGAGCGCTTTGCGCTGGGGAGTAATCCTCCATTAATTTGCGCGGGAGTAATCCTCCATTACCTATAAGTCATGTCACGTCACGTCGCAGTCAGTTATCAAGAGGACCGCCAGGTAGCATCTCCGCGTACGCGCCTCCTGCTACGCGCTCCTGCGTCACTACCCAGCGGCCTGAATTGGGAAGGAATAAGGATAGGGGTAGGGTTTAGGACACTTCACAGGACTAGCCCTTGTGAAGCAGCTAAACTCGTTTTGTTGGAACAAATTCCACATGAGATTCGACGGAAATCGAACCCGGATCTCAGTGGTGAAAGGCTAGACACTTCGCCACGAGGTTCCATCGGATATGTCAAACAAAGAGTTTCCACGAACCGAATGAGAAATGTATATGCAATGAATGTGAAAGACAGTGTGAGCATTATCACATAATAAATTGCACCAAACAGATCAAATCTATAACCACGTATGCTATCGAAAACTAATTGCAGGATATGTGCGAATTTCCATCATTATTAAAGAAGGGGAAGGGAAGGAAGGTGGGGTAAGGGAGAAGGAAGGGAGGCTCCTTAAGTCTTCCTTCAAATTACGCAAAGCGCTCTGAAAAATAACAATAATAAAACTTACCGATTTTCACGTGTGGCAAAGTTTCGAAACGCCCTCAAGGAACGACCAAATCCTTCCGCACAGAACACTTGACTGAAGTCTACAACACATTACAACCTAAGGAAGTCGTTTAAACCGGCACTTCGCGCCACTCCGGCGAGGGGGAAATCCATGGTGGAGGGGTCGAGGGGTGGTGAGGCGATTATGTGGTCCATGGTGGAGGGGTCGAGGGGTGGTGAGGCAATTTCACCCTAGTATTTTGCGGGAGCCCTATTACTAAATAGTGCTTCGATCGTGGTAGTATGCCTGTGTGATAAAGCTTGTAGTGTTCTTTTTTTCGCACGTGTTTGAAACTGCGCAGTGTGAATTATTGAGGCTTTCTTACAAAGTACTTACTGAAGTGCTTTCTTATAAAAGTGAATTGGTAATTATGCGGTGGATAGACTCAAGGATGTTTATAGTGAACGCGAGGGCCGCAGGCCCGAGGCTCGCCGTGACTTGGATCCGGACGAACAAAGCGAGAAAATTTGTCTTTGGAAGAAATTTGGCATTAAAATGCGGTGGGGACAAAGTGCATTAAGGGAGAGCCATGGAAATCGCCTATCGGTAAGTTTTATTCATTTCTGTCAGAGCGCTTAGCGTAATTTGAGGGAGGGCTTAAGGAGACTCCTCCTTTATCCCCTCCCCTCTCATTCCCTCCCCCCGCCGCGCTTCTCTAAGGGTCTACCGTGTTCCCTACTTTAACCGAACACTTAAGCATATGAGGAGGGAAGAGACGGCCGTGGACCTCCTTACTACACTTTCACTCCGAACGATTATACAACTCCTTTCGCTTGACCATCCTCATCGGACACTACACAAGACATGTAAATCCTGTAGCAATCAAAACATGTTCTTCCGCCCACTCAATTACAGCTAAACACCCCTTTCGACGCAACGTGTCAAAAAAAAATGTACAAAACATTCTCACCATCGTAGCGCAAACACTCAACACGCAAAAACACGAATTACAAAAGAATCCGAAGAGCACAAGAAATGTAGTTGCATGACAGCAACATAGTTAACCACCTCGCCAGCTACCCCGACACACAAAATCACAGGAGCATACCACCACGATTGCGGTACTGGAGCTCCGATAAAATACTAGGGTGAGATTGCATCCCCTTACTTTACGTCGTCGCGATCGTGACCAATTACGAACCATTAAAAAGTATTTCATTTGTGCAAATTTTTACAATTTATTTAGATCGCCATGCCGAAGGCGAGGGTGGTTTCGTCTTGGAGACTGCCGTGCGCGCACATTGCTCACTACCCCTCCCAACCGAAAGATTTACCTCATCAACACTAACCACCCCTCCACCCCTTCTCCATGGATTCCCTCTCGCCGGAGCGGCGCGAAGTGCCCGTTTAAACGACTTGAATGTTCTGAACCTCAGCCAAATATTGCACTTTTTTGTGCATTTAAGTTTAAAAAATTAAATAGGAAAGATTTACGAGCAAATTTTCATCGCATTGGGTGAAATATGACAGTTCAGGATATTCAAGAACTTTTTATGCCTAAAAAAGTTTTGGGGGTGCCTAAAAATCCCGTCTAGAAAGGAGTTTAACAAACGATGGCTGAAATGTGTTAATATGGACAGAAATTGCAGTATTATAATTTTATATAACCATTAGCGAAGCGAGGAAGTACGTTCTTTTGTGTCCACTAGTTTATTATTAACCAATTATTTCTACCAGAAAATAAAATGGAAAAGTGAATGAGAAAGTAATTCAGTGAAAATATTCGTGAAATTTTGTATCTTCTAGAATCAAACATAAAAGTAGATAAAAACAGACGTAGAAATGAACTCATAAAGTTTTCCAAATTCGCCAGAATAAGCATTATCACACCAACGCGTCATTTCCTTTCCTTGTTTCTTGTAATACCTCTTTGAAATTTCGCTCAACTATTTTGTGAAATTGATATGCCATGTTTGCCAACTGCAGTATGATAGTTTTATCAACATAACCACAACAAACGCTTATTCGCGAAGCACACGAGTATTTAAGAAACTCAGCAAATCATTTATCGCGCATTTGCACTTCTCCAGTTATTAGTGAATATTAAATTTTACCTCATGTCCAACAAATTTGAAGCGTGAGTATTCCGAATGTTTCTATTGTTTTCAGAATCGCGAGTAACACTTGAATTATAATAGGCCGCTTCTGCGATATGGTTGCGTCAAATTCCAATTTTGTATTGATATTTAAATTTGGTTTACCATTAAAATGATGGGCGATAAAAATGTAGTTAACTGCGCTCACTTCTTGAAAGTTATAATTTCAAATGATATCTGGTTGTTGTATTTAGTAATTGTTTCAGGCTGAAAACGAGTGATGACAGTGGTGAGGATGAAAATTGTTCAAAAGACTTACAAAAACTTGAAAAAGATGCCTTAGTAAGTGTAGAAATGTTTTTTCCCATATTTTACATCTCACATTCTTTTGTGACAAATCACCCGTGTTTTGCCTTCAGACACCTCTTACAATTCCTCCTGGAGACCATAAATTGCAATATGAATACTGGTTGTGGTTTAGTCATCGGTCTCCTGGCAAGCAAGCCTCGGTTCAGAATTATGACCAGAATTTAAAGCTTATCGGGCGCTTTGCATCTGTGGAGCAATTTTGGGCAATATATAGTCATCTTGCAAGACCTTCAGAATTACAGAGTCATAGTGACTTCCATTTATTTAAAGTCGGAATTAAACCCATGTGGGAGGTAAGTTCATATCACTATTGTTTTCTCATTTCTGAATTTTTGACAAATTAAAATTTGAAAATCCTAATCATTTAGGACACAGCAAATCAGCGAGGAGGGAAATGGATTGTCCGTTTGAGAAAAGGATTAGCTTCCAGATGTTGGGAAAATTTAGTTCTAGCAATGTTGGGTGAACAATTTATGGTTGGGGAAGAAATTTGTGGTGCAGTAGTATCTATACGGTTTCAGGTGAGAATACATTTTTTGGACAGTCTGTTATTCTTTTCAATATATTCTTTATTTGTAAGAAACATTGATATTTCAGGAAGACATAATATCAGTTTGGAATAAAACAGCTCAAGATGCAGGGACTACAGCACGAATACGAGACACATTGCGACGTGTGTTGAATCTCCCTCCAAACACTATTTTAGAATACAAGACCCATATCGATAGTTTAAAGTGAGTATGTTTTTCTCTTTAATATTGACGGTTTTGCTGTCGAAAACCCTGATGTGGTTCGATGCTCTTCATTCATTTTAATTTTTTGTTCTTATTTAGTTATGATACGATTTGTTATTTATGTTGATTTTATTCTTTTATTTTGCTTATTTCCAAAGTATTTTAAAAAATGACATGGTAGTATATTATTATCAAAATTCTTTCTAGAGCTTGGAAAGCTGTTCCTTCAACCAACAACTGAAGCATGTTGCAGACATCATGTTTGAGCATTGTTGCAAGTATGCCTTGTGAAAGAGAAAATTGAAACTAATCATCTAAGAAAATTTATATCTCTAACACCAGTATTGTCCTACAATTACTTCTTGAAAGATTTTAAAGTGCTGAAAGTATTTTTGAAGGAAAAGTTAATAAAATGTCGTATTAAGTTATACTGGTAACTTTTAGTTGCCTGTCCAGAGAAACTAAACATTATGTACATGTTATAATATACTGAAGTTTTGTCCTCACCTTGAGAAGTATTACATTACAGAAGAATAATTATTACTCATGCAAGCCCTTCTTTTCAGAGACAACTCCAGCTTCAGAAACACTGACGTTTTTACAAGATAGCATAGTGCACCAATTCTCATATTTGATATGAGAAGCAATGCAACAAAAGGAATACTTTACCCCAAGTTAACTTTCTTTTGTATAATTTTAACTTATTTTTAAAGATGTTTATAGAAATGGGAATCCATTCCTGAGTTGTACAAATGTACTAGGATGTAATTGTTATGTTGACTGAAAATAAAGAGAGAATTGGTGATTTGTATAAAAAGAGTCACTATTTCATTTAATCCCAGTCACTGGCTGTTTAAGTAAGCATTCAAACTAGACATTAAAAATACCCAGATGAGAGGATTGATTATTCATCCGAACTGTTCTGAAAGATTCTTAAGTCAAACTTTTTGTCTATGAATCCTGTACTTACAGTTTCGGTCAATTTTCAATTGTCGCTGCATTGTCAGCTGCTTTGTGCCCAATATAAACGAGGCAGGTTTCTGCCCTTGTTAGCTAAATACACACAAGTGTTGATTTTTTTGTTGCCCTCTTGACTTACAATGTTTTACATTCCTTTTTCTTTAGTATACTTATGTTAGGTAACAAAAAACCTGCATTTTCGGCCCCTAGGCAAGATGTTTGGAGCCAAAAGATGGTTTCCATGATTCTTTTATATATTAATAGGAGACATAGTTAATGCACTAAAAACCATGAAATTGGTTTCCCTACATCGTAAAATGTAAAGATACATTTAATTCATAATACAACAAATTATATACTCGTCCTTCTTACAAATTCTGAAGCTAGATTTAATTATTTGATTTTCTTAATAGCTCCTGCAAAGAATCTCTCTACTGATCATGATTGTTGAGAGAGATTGCTAAAAAGTTCAATTATTGAAGGCAGGGTGCAATAGTCATCTAACCCCCAGAAATGAAAAAGTAAGTTATTCTTTGAATGTTTGTGCTTTCTTGATTTAACCAATTTTCCTCTGCAACAGTAAGAATGAAGACCCTACTTTTTCTCTTCACAACACTTTCTCTAGTGATACTATGGAAGTAGCTTGATTTGTGCCTTCTTAAAAGTGGCTATTACACTGACCCCTTCAATTTTACTGAAGTGATCAACTTGAGATCATGTTTTCGGAATTTGATGATTTCAAGTAAAGCAATGAAATGAGTACCAATATATGACAGCATGCTTTGGGTTCCAACTTTATAGCAACCATTGAAATAGTGGAAGTCCCATTAGGATTCAGTAAAGAAAGTTACTTAATACTTTCATCATGAGAATAGAAAAAAAAAAAAGTATAGCATTGTATGTTCCCACCTATACCTAGTTAAGACATCCTGGCAAAAGAATTTCTGTTAGTTCCTCTTGAAATACAACTTCTTGTTCAAAAGAATACCAAAAGCTCTGAAGAAATCGAATTAATTTTAGGGTGCCATGAACATATATCTTAGGCCACACGAAGTATGTCATTGATTCACTAGAAAAGTAATGCAAATCAAAAATCAGAATTTTTTAGTGAAGTGAAGAAATAGTATTTTTGCCAATGTTTACTTGATTTATTTATATGATTATATTATATATAATATTTTCATTTTATTTAATATAATACTTTTTCACTTTTACAAAATTTAAAACTATAAACGTTCACAGTTGTGTTGTGGAGTAAATCACTTCGGCTTCCACTGCAAAATAAACAGCTGTGCTCAGGAGAAAATTCTCCTGCAAAATGTCATTTCTACTTTCTCACCTACAATGTACTTACTTGAGAGAAGAAAATAAAGAGAATGTATTGTAATACTGCAGTGGAAAGTCACGATTTTTTTTGACAATAACTTATATTGTGGATCACCATTATCGAAACCTTGCTCTTTTATGTAGTAAATTACTGACTACACATTGTGTAGTCAGAATCCACATTTTGTGGAACCTAGATATCAAAACATTGGTTTATGACAAAACATCTGTTTGTCCATCATATTACATTACAGTGCAAAATGTTCATCTGTTGTTAATGTTGGTGTCTAAAACCAAAGGTTTAGACGATTTGATTAGACCCAGACGATTTCCCCCAAAATTGACATCACCAATCTGGCCAAACATTAGGCCCTATGCATTTCTTCTTCTTCGGAATTTCCCCTTTAGGAGTTTGTCATTTTTGACCTCCACAGATCGGTTTTCCCAATCACCAGGTCTTAAATGTCTGTCCTCCGTGGCTTCTTTGATGTACTTTTCCCATTCCAGAGTTGGCCTTCCTCTGTCCCTTCTTGATGGTTGCCATTCCAGTATTTTCTTTGTCCATCTTCCTTCAGACATCCTCTGGACGTGTCCATACCATTGGAGTGCTTTGTTTTCTAGTTTTTTGACAATCAAGCTAATAGCCTCCCTCTACTTCCATACATCATCATTTCGATCGTTATCTTACCGTGTTAAATGAATGCATCTTCTTCAAGCATCACCTCAAGGCACAGAAGATGCCGATGCATTTGAAAAATATTTTGATTTTGGGGAGGGTACTTTAGTTCTGAAGTTTATGGAAGTCGCAACATTTTAAAAATTTTCTCAAAAATGGTTCCTAATTTTGGGGTAATTTTTTCTCTGATATGTCAACATACACTGAACTGAATTTTAAACAATGGGTCATTCCATTTTCAATCAATACAGTATTAATTAAAATTTTACCTCACCATCTCAGATTCAGATGAAATTTGGCACATAGGTACAATGAATAAGAAAAATACAAATTTTAAATAAAATACTTCTACCCGTTTGAGTAATACAGCCATGTAAAGTACTACAAAATTGGGTTTCCTGAAAAAATTTAAATTGATGTAGAACCTCTCCAAATTAAGATAGCCACAAAAGGTGTTTTGAAATTTTTTTATGGCCTTTTAAATAATATACAACTCAAAAGGGGTTGGGTTTCAAAAGTGTTTTGAATTTGAATTTAGAATGTTGATTTTGGTTGTTTTCAAAGTGCACTGTTTTAAAAAATTCGAAAAGAAATTCTAAAACAATTCTTATATATTTTTGAACTGATTGTGCAAGTATAAATTCGGGATCAGTGTGGGTTCATAGGGTAATCTTTATTTAAAATGCTCAATATTTACTTACTGTAGATTTCACTGATTTAAAATGCATTTCATTTCAAATTATAAGGCTTAATATAAACAAAATATTAATTTAGCGGTTTTTGTTGGCGAGTGTTGTTTTATTCTTATTATTGCTCATAATATATTTTATTTTATTGTCAATCGTCAGTGCAAAATAACTTCACAATAGAAGTTCCCTGACACCATTGAAATAAAAATGCATCAAATTTTATTTGAATCTGAGATGGTGAGGTAAAATGACTATGTTGACAGAAGAACCCAATTGCAAAAGTTCAAAATTTTTGGTGTTCAAAGTTCTTCCTATAACTACAATATTGAACATACAGATTATTTTCTGTATTTAAATGTATTTTTCAAAGGCTCAAATAAGTTCAGGTCTATTTTTAAAAAATATGAACAGTTTTTGCATAATTTTGCAAGAAGTTAAGGCAATATCAAAAACATGATTTTCTCAAAAACTGCTCCAAATTTTTTCTTCAAATTGTTTTCTGGAATAGGGCTTATGTTATGGCTAGTGGTGCTAGTGTTATGGCTAGTTGTGCATCGGGAGAGTGTTTCCTATACAAGTTAGTTTTCTAATCTCATTAGTCTGGGCTAGTTTTTCGGTTTTCCCCAATGCCATTCCAGACTGCCATCTGCCTAAAGGTAATTTTTTCACATTTTCTCAATTTTTTGGTCCCCTAATAGTAGATCAGAAAGATGACTAAGAATATTATAGAGAATAAAAAACTATTCCTACATGAAAATTTTCATTGAAAAAATTGGAGCCATTTTGAGAAAATGCTGTTAGAGCGTTTCTGAAAATTTGCAGTTCTGATTTTATTTTCACAGAAAAGTTTTAAGTTTTTGAGGAACTTCATTGGAAATTTGGAGCCATTTTTGAGAAAATAATTGTTTAAAAAGTGCCTGTTTCATGCACAGATTACTCACAAAAAAACTTAAGATTACTTAAAAAAAACTGAACAACAATTTCATGTCGTTGATAAAAAAAATAATTAAAGGAACAAATTCCATCTTTATTACTGTAGTTGTGGCAAAATACTGAAAAATGTTTTAACTTTAGCAATTTTTTAAAATTTACGAAGTACAACAAAAACACAACTTACATCATGTCTTTAAGCTTCTTTTGCTCTGTTAGAGGAAAAACTCTAAAGAAAAAATTTGGTTCCATTTCTGAGAGAATTTTGAAAACGAGGCTTCATGTTAAAAAAACTTCAAAAATCGAAACGTCCATTTCAAATTTGAGGGGCCATGATGTTAGTCAGTTCAACCCGGGATTATCAATTTTGGTGAAAATTCTGTTTAGTTTAGCCACTAACATTATTCACAGACAAAACAAAGCGGTCTTGTCTGTGATTTTTGACATCAGTGACTCAACAATATGGATTTTCACTACACATGTTAGAGGAAGTACATATCTGCACAGGAATAAGATTTATCAACTTTTTTGTTATCAGGTCCTGGCAATGAGAGTTTTTTTCTGACAATCACTGTTTTTCCCCCGCAGCATTACAATACTTTCTCTATATAGCGTCAGCAGAAAGTGAGAAAGAAAAATTAGGAGCTATTTTTAAGAAATTTTGAAAATATCACATAGGCTTCAGGTAAAGTACCCCCACGATTTAAAAAATTATTTTCAAAATTACAGGTCTTGGAGTCTTGCCAGATCAACCAAGGAATATTAATTTTGGAAAAAGTTCCACAAATAGATAGTGTAACACAAATAGCTTAGTGTTGTTCACCAATGGACAGACGTTTTGGGAAAAAATCACTTTCTGTACCTGGGGACCTCAAAACGTGTTTGCATGGCTCCCTTCCACAGAGATTGGTCGCGCACACATCAGGATACTGACAGTCAGAAATGAACTGTGTAATTGAAACAGATGCACCAACAAAAGCGATTTCATGATTTACATTTTACTGAATTAAAAAAAACAAAAACAATAAAAGCATTTAAAATGCTAATATATGCTCTCAAAGAAAAATATGCTCTCTAATCTCAAATATGCTGAAAAATGCACAACAAGATTTTGTATATAATTCCAAACTATAAAAAATTTCACCAAATTTCAGCAAAATCTCATTCTCAGATAATTCTGCTTTTAAAAAGCTATTCATGGATTCATTTCACACTTATTTGCCATGGTTTTCTACATGTAAAAAACAAAATGTTAATATCTGCAATGTTTTTTAAATAAGGTTTTCCTTAATTTTTTTCAAATATGAACATTATTATACACCAGTTACAAACCATTTGTGAAGTTAAAAATTTGTAAAAATTTTAAAAAATAGTGTTAAAAAATTGTATTTAAAACCACTAGTAGAACTGTCTTCATGTGTAAATTTTACACTAAAAAAAATGTGTGTTTGACAATGTATGTATATACATATACGAATTAATGAATATTTTCTATACTAAAAGTATCACAGGAATTAACACAAAAATATCTTGTAAATGCTCTCTTTATGTATTCTCTGATATTTTCTCTGTAGAAAAAATTGAATATACTTCTATATTTAATGATACCGTTTACACAAATGTAGCAAAGAATTTTTCACAATTTTTCTGCATTTATTGTGCATTATGTCAGTAATTACACAATATATAGTAAAAAATATTTATGTGCTGCCCACAGAGAATTTTGACACACACCTATGAGTAAATGTTTAC
This sequence comes from Teleogryllus oceanicus, assembly GCA_964035755.1. Classification (NCBI taxonomy): domain Eukaryota; kingdom Metazoa; phylum Arthropoda; class Insecta; order Orthoptera; family Gryllidae; genus Teleogryllus; species Teleogryllus oceanicus. Next base: position 12,555,935 of record CAXIVR010000011.1, on the reverse strand, counting down.
ATATTTGAGTATTCATGGACAAATGGAAGCACCACTCATAAGGCGTTAATTAATATATACAAACATTACCAGATACATGCACAAATAAAGCTTTAAAAACCATATAAAAAGACATTACAGGTAATTATATACAATGCACACAAATATCAACACAAATAATACAAAATGTTGCACTAGTTTATATTTTATTTCACAATGAAGTTTCTCATGCTGACGTGCACAGATCTGCATCTTCATCTGCAAATTCTTCAGGCTGGTCTCAATAATGCCATTGTTACCAGACCTATAACAACAGCTACTTTGATAACTCTGAACTGATGGATAAAATTAACAGCAAACAATTTGTATCACACATTGGCCACAAATTATTCAGAACAAATTATGTGGGAGATCTCGACAGTATAACAAATTGCATTTCTTATCCAACATGCGTAATTACAGGAACACTTCAAAACATAACTTTTGAAGTGATTCTGTAATTACACACGTTGGTTAGAGTTATGACCCATACCAAGTCTTATTGCCTTTTCTTTGGTTCTTTATTCAATGCATGTATACGTGATTCAATACAGTGAATTTCAATGATTGTCTCATGTAGAACAATGCGTTTCTGTGTAATTGACTGATTTAACAAAATTCTATTCACCAATGCTGAAAGAGTTATGGTTTTATAGAAAAGAATGCGATACTGGGCTTGATGAAATACCAGATCCTAGCTGCTTCATAGACCATTTACTGATTTTTATTAAAAAAGGAAAAGAGAGATTGAAGAAACATTCCAGTGAGTAGAAAATATTTTTCAGTGGATATTTTAGGTCTGGACAAGTGATATCCATACCTCCAAATCCTGTATTCAAACTTGCAATTAAATTTCAATCTGATTTACTTGAATCTTTAACAGCTGAGTAGATTTAGTTGCAACATACCACTCAATGCCATGTAATGCCATGTAATGCCGTGATGTGCCATTTCACCAATCCAACTCTTGGCTTCAACAAAGATCTTCAACTACTTGAAAGAATTCCTAACATTTTCAATACACGGAAAATTGTTTTGACCTTTTCAGTGCATGTATCATCAAAATATTATGTTTACCCAAAGCCCATCTAAAAATCTGACCTACGTTCATAAAACTCTTACAGAGGCCAACAATGCCTCAAAATTTGTCTTCTTTTTAAAACACCAATTCTCGCACATATTAATAAACATTTAAAAATAAAAATAAATAGTGTACGAGATGTGTAGAACACAGTTTAGCAAACCTAAGCAAAACTGTTTAGTTAATGACACTTCTGGTATACTGATGTTGAAGATGTAGCAGATAAAAACACATCTAAATCATTATTTTATGAGTTCTCACAGAATTTTAAATGAAAAAAACAATTTATCAAAATATAAGATTTTTTGGAAAAGAGTCATTTTTGAAATGACTGTTCACGATACACCAAAAATTATAACATAAATCTTTTTGTGTTTATGAATTCAAAATTTATCTACATTAGAAAGGAAATAAATTGTTCAGAGACAAACTTCCTTAATAAAAACGCTTTTTTGTACCAAATGTATTCCTGTCAAAACCTGAGGATTGGGCATGTTTTGGATCACTTTCCCTACACTAGGTATGGTGAAGGTAAAATTAAATAGTAATTTACAAAAAAAGTAACGTTTTGTATAATTGAATTGCTGTTTGCAAGAACAATCAAGTGACATTGCACTAATTTTTGGAAAATTATGAAAAGCAATATAATTTCTACCTGGATTGTTTGAATGAAACTTAAAGTGAGAATTGTATAGCACTCAATAAGTTCATTGTTAATTTATGACATCAACCAGCTATGCTTTATACAGTAAAATATTTGTTATGCTGAGGACTTAAGTTGTTTTTGCAATCATTAGGTTTTTTTTCTATAAATACAAAAATAAATTAATGGTTATTTATAGGGTGGTGCATTGTTCCCGTGCATCTTGCAAGACACATTTTTTAAAGACTTCCATTTTCTTCTCCTGTTTCCTATCCTTGAAACATTTTTCACTTGGCAATTATGGTTTCTTCTCACAATTGAGTTTCAAAGAGGAGTTTTTGTTATGAACCCTATTACTGAATTCCACTGCTTTTGCAACTCCTGGTGTTGATGTTAGAGATGTGACATCAATGCCAATGTTTTCAAAACATCAATATACCAAAACCTCTAACATTGATGTTTTATGTTTTTTTGTGAATGAAAAATTGTCATAATCACAAGTATATAGCATATTAGTTAAAATATGAAATAATATTTTATGGACCCACTCTCCATTTATGTGGTCAAACCAAACGAATGCAATTTGTACTACCAAGTACACAATTAAATTCCTGTTTGCATTTACTATATACTCCTTTAATTCCCAGATAGTGTACTGTTTCTTTGATATACTGAAGAATGTGTCATTCTTCATGTAAGTTCTGGTAGAACTTGTTCCTATTTTTTCCTAACAATACCAACTCGCATAGCATTAATTATATTAACTAGCATAACATTGACATTTACTAGGATAGCATTGATTTCTTCTAAATAGTAGCACCACAAATTACTGCAGTGAGAACAACTGAGAGGAAGAAAAAAATCAGATGTCCTGTACTTCGGGTATTTCAGTGCTCAGCTGAAAATACCTTCTTCTGCATGCAGGGTAAAAAATAGTGACATTCTGTATCTCCACTATCTGATGAAGTTATGTGCGAAGTATGCCTTAACTCATTTTTTCACCAAAGGTTGGACTTTCGGGGTTCTTGCAACCAGCGATTCAATTATGGTACAGAATTTGTCCAAACAATCTTGTTGGCATTAATATAAAATAAATATGAAAATTAAAAAGAGTCATTATCTACATTGCACTGTTAAATTTCTAATGAGAAATGTAATAGGACCTTTCAGGTCCTATTACAATAATAATTTATTAACAAAAAATTAATAAAAACTATTTACTCACCGAGGACATAAGCAAATATTAATTTTAAATTAATAGTTAGGTGCAAGTAAACAGGAATTCGTGACTCCTTTTCTCCTTGAGTTGGCAAGAGGAGAGCTCCGATACATATTAAAGCAGCTGTAACTACTATATAATTTGGTGTTTGTATGCGACCTGGAACTGAATTTATTACATTTTTGGTCAAACAAAATATTGCATAAAGTAACAAAAATGGCAAAAAATTGGATGTTTATTGACCTGTCCTCATGATCCACCAATCTATTGAAATACGAGGTCAAGGCCATCAACGGCAAATATTGTTTCATTTATTTCACAAGATGCAAGAAAAGTAGAAAAAATGACCTTTTAAAGTTATGAAATAATGTGAAAGCTTATTTAATTATTCTACCTCTCTTTATTAATCAATGCATGTAAGATTGTAAACTAAGAGATTTCTCATTCTGTTCATTTGAGAGAAAGCTTTCACAGAAATTTTATTGTACTGATTACATCCTTCAAACAAGTATTTCTTGAGCAAGTATGGTAAAGAAATAGGGCAAGAAGCAAATCAAATGGATATATATAAACAAATATGAAGAGAGGTAAATTAATACATACAACATTCACGTATTCAAATTAACTAATGGATCAGCATTATTTTACCAGATTCCTTTAGATCTTCATTTTGTATAAATTTGTATCAATATGTTACCCTTTACAAACTATTTAACCACATTTATCCCTTACTTTTGGTGCAAAATCATCATAAGATAAGACTTTGCTGATTAAAAAATAATTCACTTTTGTTACTCATACCACCACGCAAGGATACAACAATTTTGAAACAAACAAAAAAAGTGCAGATAAAAAGCAGTCAGCAAACAGTACTATTATAACTAAATTTTAAAAATCTTACTTGACTTTCAACATCCACTGTTCAAAAACACTGACTAAGATTAAAATCTTAGAATACATTATAATTATCAAAATTTCTAGATCAGTAGCATTAAATGTTCTACAGAATCCTGTGGGTCCAAAACACTTCAAGAGATTTGGTACATCAAAGTCAAAATTTTTAAAACATACAATTCACAAATCAGTCATATAATTATAGCCTATTAGCTATTATACTATGAAACAATACACCAATCTTGAAGCATCTTAAATAAAAAATTTGTAAATGCAAATATTCACAGGCAATTCAGGATTTTCACTGAAACCTATTTATTGAGAACTAGTTTTATATGTCTGTCACTTGCGTAATAACATTCCAAGCTTTATTGATATTTAACTTGGAGTAATACTTCTTGAACATTCCCATATGCCAAGTCTAAGTCATTGCCTTTTATCCCTATTGATGCAGTTCCCACGGGAGCGTATTGAGCTGCTTTCTCAGACTTCATATTGCTTGGTTAAGAAGTTCAGCTCTATGCAGGTTCACTTGCACAGTAAATAAGCAGTCTTTTGAGTTAGTGGAATCCTAACTACCAACATTTTCACTTGTGGGATTAAACCTTTAAAACCACTATTACTCATTTATTTAGCCATGCACTTCCAATTCTATAGATATGAGACTCTTCCCTTCTAAAGAAGTTTTTTAATAATAAATTGTTCTTATCATAAATATTTCTATTTTCTTTCACAACACATTATCTTTCATTATTAAAACAAGAATGTTATGACAACTTACTACTTAGTTGGTTCAGAGGGAGGAGGGAAAAATTATAGCACAATCATGAGCTAGTTCTGCTACAACAGCACATACTTTCTCACGTTATTTCTAAATTGAGGGGGTCTTCCTCAAAAACTAGAACTGAGCAATTCTTTTAAGCTATTCTTGTTTTATCCTTTCTTTATATGAATTGCATTAATTTTAAACAGAAACAATGCACAAACAACATGTTCTTTTATAAATTGTACACCTTTTTTAAAGAGCTGAATTTTTTTAGAACAAATTTTGTCACGGAAAAATCTCTATCTTCAACTTTGTAAGCTTGAAATGCTAACTTTTAACAATTTTCTAAAATACAGGATTAACTGAAAGTAATATTAGAAAAAAAATTTTACTGACCTTTAATACAAATGGAAAGAAAATTTTAAGGTAAAAATTTGAAGCCATTTTTGAGAAAGGTATTGTTTAACAAATTTTCAAAATTGTCCATGTTTCACACAAATTTTGCAAAAACTACTCACGTTCTTGACAAATTGTACATGACCTTATTTTGAGATCTGTCTTTAAAGACCGGATTTCATTTAGGAGCAAAACTCTCTTCAAAATTGTATTTTTAGGAAGACACCGTAAAATTGAAACATTTGAAATTTTAAAAAAATCAGGGATTTTAACGAAAGAGACCAACAACATTATTTTAAGTGTCGTTTACGTGATCTGAGAACAAAGTGTAATAAAAAAAAAAACAAAGAAGAGGAATTGGGCATAATCCATGAAACCCGGGTTCGAAGGCTCCAATTCCTGATGAGGTGAGCAATTCTTCGAACAAATTTAATTATTACAATACATTTGTTACTCAGTAACATGATCACATCTTGGATCTCTTTGCCGTTACGGAAGATACTTCTGAGCGTAATTGCATCCAAAAAGGTAACATTGTGGTGACAATTACATACAATTTGTCTTCTCTTATTCCAAGGAGGGGGGACAAACATTACTTAACTTGGGAATTACCTATTGTGCCAGTTTTAAGAAAATTTCAAAATGTCGTATGAGCTTCAAGGTAACTATTCCTGAAATTCCGTTTCAAAGCCTTGAATGCAGCCAAATAGATTAGAGAATATTATTTTGGACAACATTTTGTGTATAGTTCAGGTGCTACTGCTGTCAACAGACAGACACACACACACAGTTCTGAGGAAAACCACTTTCTCCAAGAACCCATAATTTGCCGTTTTTGACAAAACTACATTTTCTAGAAAGTAGTATATTATATAAAGGAGCAAAAAAAATCGGTTGAATTCTAAAAAACGGTACAACCTAAGAAGTCGTTTAAACCCGCACTTCGTGCCGCACTGGTGAGGGAGAAATCCACGGTGGAGGGGACGAGGAATGGTTAGGCAATCATAGTAATTGGTCGTCAATGTGACGTCATAAGTTAGGGGAGGTAATTTCACCCTATGGTCTAGTCGGAACTCCATTAGAAAATAGTGCTGCCAGCGATCATGGTGAATATGTGATAAACAAAGTTTTCATCGTTTGAATTTTTGAGGTTTTTTAATAAAGTGCTTTTGTATAAAGTGAATTGGTAATTATGGGGTGAATAGACTCCAGAATGTTTATAGTAAACGGAGTGCCGAAGACACGAGCCTTGCCGTGACTTGGATCTGGGCAAGCAAAGCAAGAAAACTTGCATTTTACAGTAATATGGGCATTAAAATGCAGCAGAGACAAAGTGTATGAAGGGTGAGCCATGAAAATCGCCTATAGGTAAGTTTCTTTTATTTCTATCAGAGCACTTAGCGTAATTTGAGGGAGGGCTTATGGAGACACCCCTCCTCTCCCCTCCCCTCCCATTTCCTTTCCCTACCCCGCCGCCACGCTTATCTAAGAATGTACAGTGTTCCAAACTTTAACCGAAAAATCATCTTTTTCAGTAACCAGAACTCGTAAAACATATTTTTCTGTCAAGGAATCAGCACTTTTTCTATGGCCTTACTAAATTTCTCATATTCTGTGTATAAAAAACTAAGCCAGTGGCATAGAAAGGCATAGCCTTTCTCACCATTCTTAATTTCTTTAGTCTGGACTAGCTTTGGAGTTTTGCCCTACCATCTTCCCAGTTGCCACCTGTCAGCATATACAATACATTTTTTCACGTTTTCCAAGTTTTTTCAGTCCCCTAATGGCGCAATGGAAACATGATTTTAAGAATATTATAGAATAGTAACACTTTTTTTTATTGAAAAATTTGAAGCCGGTTTTGAGAAAATTCTGTTTAAGCATTTCTGACAATGTGCAATTTTGTCCTAATTTTCATGGAAAAGTTTTGAGTTTTCAAGAAACAATCTTAAATAATTTGAAGCATAAATGCAACAATAAAGTTCTTATGTAAATATTAACAATCTATAATATATTTTTGAAAAAATACATCAAAATGGTGTTTATGTCATGTATATTAATGCAATTAGCCCTACAAAAAGTTGAAAGAAAAACATTGCAACTTTTTTTGGGAAAATCTTATTTCAGTGTCACAGATAAGGCATAATTTTGAGGTAATTGTGTCAAAAAAGTTTTGAATTTTCGAAAAATTCCATCACAAATCATTTCAAACAATTTTACTCACAATTGCAATAATGTATAAAAAAGATTTTAATGTTAACACAAGAGATACATAAAAATGTAATTGCACCTTTGTGTGATTTTTGAAGAATAAAAGAATTAAAAATAATTGCAAATAAGTTATGTTATACAGTGCATTTACCTGACTTGCACAAAAAGGATAAAGAAAAAATTTGACTGCATTTTTGTGAAAATATTAAGTTTTTATTTTGCCCATATTTCTCTCAAAATTAGATATTTATTAACATTTTCAAAAATAAGTACTTGATATGAATTATAGAACTAATTGAAAGAACACATTTCATTTGAAGAAAAAACCTGTATCTTCAAGAATTTATAATAAGGGAATCTAATTTCAAAATTTTGCAATTTTCAAAAATTCTGTGGTAACTGTGAAAATCATTTTAAGTGTATATCATTCTATTCCTACAAGAAATTTAAAGAAAAAATTTTGAGACTTTTTGAGAAAATTTTAAAAATTATCTAGGGTTTCATGTGAAACAACCACAAAATTTAAAGAAATCTTTCCAAAATTGCAGGGCTTCGAGTTGGACCACATCAATCAGGGAATATTCATTTTGGCAAAAATCCTATGAAGTTTGCCATCGTTAACAGAATGGATGGTTAGACAGATGGACAGAGATGGACATTGTGCAAAACAAACACTGTTTTGATATCAGGGCATCCAAAACTTGTATTTCTGTTAAAATCTCAAAATTGATTTTCTGTACCATTTCATAACTTCCCCTATAATGTATACATTACTTTACATATACATATGGATATGAGAATGCAAAAAATGATAGCTAAGTTAACATATTCAAGATCTGTCTTAGATACAAAAAAATCACTTTTGAAGTCTTCAATGGAATAAGTGGTGCAAAAATTAATCTATTTTTAGTCTACTTTAGGTGCCTCAATACATTGGCTCTTCTTGCCTCAAATTCCAAGATGTACACATTATAGTCATCTTTCATAGTCAAGATGTAAGCATTATGGTCAACTTTTTAAACCTTTTATTTGACACAGTGATTTACCTGCTCTTTGTTCTCGCACTAATCCATATTGCTGTTGAACCGATGCAGTAGCTTTTGGTACCTTCTGAAATTCTTCTGGATCAGTGGTACTAGTAGTAAGGACAATCGGTTTGCCGGGCAACAAAGTGGCAGGAATATCTTGTTTTCCTATCACCTGAAATTGTATAATGGATAGTACAGAATTATTACACTTAATTCTATTCTTTAGGATAAGTCATGAAAAAAAATTGTGTGAAACATTCAAAAATAAATAAACAAAAGGCGAACAACATATGGCTTTTAAGTGACATCTATGCCCAATAACACAGTTTGTTGAACAATTTTCCAATTCGTTTGCCAAATAATCAAATATAAAGCGGACTTGGAGTTACAGCACCAACCTACAAATCCAAAAATTAAGAATTAAATTAGCACATTAATTTATTGGCAGATAGATAAAAGATTGGTTAGGTATCATTCCTATCACAATTGCTGACAGACAGTGGATCAATTATCTTGAATATTCTTTTTTTTTTTAAATTTGCAGCATAGGCTTGAACTAATTGTGAATTTATTTTGTCATAGTTTACTTTTTAATTAAAGTTCATTTCACTCAAGTAAAATAGTTATTTTCTAAAAACAAGATGTTAATATATCTGTTAAAAGTCATTCCCATGAATTCAATTTGACATCCAAATCATTTTCAACTCATCAAATGCTACTTCTACTGCTGCATCAAATGTTTGGTTTTCGTGAGATGTACATCAGAATTTACAAATCCTCACACTTTCAAAACATTATTTTACTTTAATAAGGCCAAAGCTTGTGCTTCTCCTCAACTTCCATTAAAACATTAAGTCTGTGGACACTTAATCAGTAGTGACGCTGTCATTCAATTGAAAGCTTGAATGTCACTATGGTCAAATTGAAGAGCTCAGTTGGATAACAGTATCACAACTGACCAAATGTCACACTTGATAAATTACAAGCTGTTACAAATTAAAATATTTCTACATAGCCTTTTGAAAAAACTTACTTGACTGAGAATTTCTCACATCTATGAGCAAATTGAAAAATTTATTTAATATCAGTTCCTTATCAACACACAGATAATAAGACTTCTCGTATTTACTTAAATTAGAAAATCATATGGATGCAAAGTTAATCTCTGTACAAAACCTCTGATACAACGATTACAAAATGTTTTTTTATTCTTCATGTGAAGTCAAATTTTTATGCACCCCTATGGCAAATGTGTAGAAATTCATATGAACATAAACTAGGTTTTAATGACTCAGACCACATGTTTAAAAAATGAATGCAAACTCATTCATCAAGCGATTTCAGATAGATTACATTACTTGGAAATTGGGTGTTTGTCTGACAGTAAATAAATGTGCAAAATCTCATAATGAAGGAAAAGTAAAGTTACACAGAAATTAGAAAAATTTTAAAAAAAAAGGAAATTAAAAAAATTTTGATGAAAAAAGTAATGTTCATAACAGCAGAAAATATTGATAGGTCAAGGTAGAAAGTGAAGATAAAGAAGGCAAGGCACATGATGAAAATATCCAAATTAATAATACACAAAAGTGAGCACCAGATAAAAATGAATAGCAAGTGGTCTGTATAAAACTGATGTGATGGTAGTGACTACTGGAACTTTTTAATAGGACTGAAATCAACAAAAAAGATGTTTATTCGGTTTTCAGTTATTTAACGTTAATTAAGAATCACATGTACCTGTTTTGTAGCATAGTTCCGCATTTGAATTCTAAATTTATCTGTAATGTTACAATTAGTTGGAGAAACTGCATTATGTCTCACAACTATATCAATACAATTACGAGATCTGATTGCTCCTTCTGGATCTACGACTGTGTATTTGTTAGGAGCAGTACAAAGAACTGGAAAAGATAACAAAAACACAAATATAATAAAAATCACTAAGACACCTCAATAATCAAATAATGTACTAAGTTTTACTTACCTCGAAATCGAATTGTGAACTCATATGGATTGTACAATGTTATAATGTGTTTGTGAGTACTTTGATCATCTAAATAAAATGATATCTGCGAAGGATACACAAAGACAGGCACTTGAACTATACCTGAAGGCATTCCATTAAACTCTTTCTCATGCGGGGTGGTAAACAAACCTGCAAAGACAAAAGGGTTTTCACACAATGTCACAATGAACTGCGATGCCAGGTCGTCTACGCACTTCTTTACGGATTTATACAATTATTTACAGATTGAGAAATCAGCGTTATCTCATTTGGTGAGGTGTAGTGAATGAATAAAGGCATTCTGAATGAATAAACACATCCTCAAAATTTAATAATTGCTCTATTATCAGATTTATGAAAATGACACAATCAACGTAATACAATTGAGTCACCTCACCGTACCACAGTCATTTCCCAAGGATTTGAAATTTGTAACAGCGCATGAAGCGCATTTACTCCTTGTAACGTGAGTTTGCGATTATCAGGGTCAGGCGACTACGACAATTTAAAGATTGTCAAACAGCATTACCAGCGATCTTTCCAAGCATAACAAACTGTTGACCTTGTAAGTTTCTTAAGCATGTTAGTAGATAGCGTTACCGTTTAACAAATGACGGTCCCATTCAGTTCCGCCACAAATACCACTTTAAAAAACAACACTTTTTTAATGTTTGGCAAGCTTGATTTAGCGCCCTGCTTAAATGAAATTTTGAATGTAAAATCATGGCCGTCTTTATAATTTCGGACCCTTATGAATGATTTCTTTTTAATATATCTAGCAATTAATAAGTACATAATCATTATTATAAATAATCGACAATAATATGTATATATATTTTTAAACCATGCCCTTATTTAAACATCTAAACAGTAATTTAAACGATGAAGTGAAGCAAATTAAAAAGCATAGAATTAATATTTATTTAAACCTTAAATTTCATAATACAGTGATTATATTTTCATTGCATCTGAAAATATAACAAATAAGTACAGGACAATTCAGGATGTTTTTTCCAAAGACTCATACCTGCATTTGAAAAAAGACTTAGAGCATGTATGAGCTTCTGCTTATATTTCAAAAGATCAAGATAGACTATATTTACAAAAGAACGGATCTATTCAGCATTCCATACACCTTTCCAACACTTTTCATTTTCATTAGAAATATTTGCGTATGAGTTACTCTAGCTAAAATGAAAAGAAAACATAATACTTACTTTCAGTCGAAGTCCTGGATACACCCACACCTAAGAAACCTTTACGCTCCTCTTGGCACTGCCGACCACTATTCTTTTTAACGGTTATAATGGAAGTTACTTGGCTAATGCTACTAGAATGAATACCGCACTGCAGCCGCACCGACAGAAATGGGAGCGGTTCAACGAAACAGTACCTGCTCTTTGAACGGTACTACACTAAAATGCCATTTCAAGAACCCGTCGCTTCTGCACTCAGACAGAAGATTTGGTAAACAAAAGGAATTTGGTGAAATGTGTATGAAATGTTGACCCACGATTGAGCAGTGCTGCCAGGTCTAAAAATTACTCAGCAGAGTAGTACCGATTTTTTTTAAGTACAATAAGTACGGAATTTCATATGTACACCGCACGATCTATGGATTTTTTTTTTACTGGAAGATGTAAGAAACTTCTAACATTAATGTTTCAGTCTTACATATTTCTAAGAAGAGCAGCAAAAAAAATTGTAAATGATTCGCAAGATTAAACGTGATGTCGAAAGCGAGAAAGGCAATCAATTTTACTTTCTCGTATGCATGCAATTAACCCAGTCAAATCAGACCAAAAATGGTGGTTGAGTGAAATAAATTCCGGGGTTTTGAAATTTGACTTCCTAGTTCGTTGTTACCAACAATACTTCAAACTAGTAGTGCTACAACAGTACATACTTTCTTGCATTATTTCTAAGTTTGCAAATTTTCGAAAATGATTAGATATGATATACTATGATTATATTTCTCTTTGCTTAATAAGGTGTGGCAATGCGTTCAACGCAATGAGTTATGCGTGTAAAAAGCGAGTAGTTTTCATGAATATAACAATACTAGCGTCTCCCCGGCGCGTTTCTGCCGCAGAAGAAGTAATTGTAGAAATATCGTTTGAAATTTGAAAGAGCTATCTTGTTCTTTATTCTTATTTAAGAGTCATTTTATCTCTTTTTCCCTCCCTCTCACTTTTCCACCCTCTTTCGTTCACTCTCTTTCTTCTCTTATTCCCTCTCATTTCCTCTCCCTTCGCTCTTTCTCTCCCTTTACCCTCTGTCTTTCTCTCTTTTGCCCTCCCTCTCCCTCTTTTGTTTTCTCTCTCTCTTTTCATTTTTATCTCTTTCTCAACCCTCTCTTTTTCCACTTTCCCTCTTTTTCTCTCGCTTTTTCCCCTCTTTTTTTTCCCTCTCCTTTTCCTCTTTCCCTCCTCCTCCTGTCCTCGACCTCGTCCCATGTCACACGGCAACGCTCAGCAACAATGAAGTTCAGGTGTATTGGACATTGCATTTAAATAAAGAGACATTTTGTGCTGCAGCGTCATCTAGCGGAGTTACAATAATTGTACTATACCTGATATATCCTTCTTACAATTGAAAGCAATAAGTTGACTGTGTTATCGCAATCGGTGAACGGTACGGCTATGCGTCCACTGCGGTTCTACAGCATCGCTGCTGGCCTCTGGTGGACGATATTAGGAACCTGTTTTCTAGCCACAGGCGAAAAATAATGATCGTGGTGCATCTACCAGCGTATTATTTAAATTAGTTATTTTCTGCATTTGCGTTGAATTAAGCTTTAGCAAGCTATGCAAGGACACTGCGTCAAATCTTGAAGAAGAGCCTGTAAATTTTTTGTATCTATCCATACACTCCTCTCTGTGGAATCGATGACGATTACATGTCGTTGAATTCACTTTTATTAGTATGGATTATATTGAATTATATTTTTCTTTAAATTTTAATTTTGTTGCTAGCGGTATCAAGAATACTAATTTGCAAAATGTGTATCACAAACGAATTATACGTCATACGCAGTTTCAACTGTTTTTTGACGTAAAATAAATAAATAAATAAATTAGCGATCATTGTTGCTTGTTGCTACACATTGTTGTAACGCCGCACCGATTACAGGGGATATGACGGCCACCGTTCGTTCGCGTTAATACGCGTCGAGCATCGTTGGTAAAATGTAGAATATGAATACACTTAATTCAATGGGAGAAAGCTGCTTTCGTTTAAACGTTTGAATTTACAAAATGTGTATTTTCACGTTTCGTTTGTTTAAGAATTTTTCAAATGATAGTTGAAGTGTAAGATAGAAATTGTCATATTATAATATTACGTAGCCATTAACAATATCGCAGAAAGTACGTGCTGTTGTAGCCCCACTAGTTTTCCTGAATGAAATCTAGACAGATCTTGAAATAATGCCATGTACAATTTTCCAAAAATATTAGTTTTTCCATCATTTTCGTGAAATATAGGCAATTTTTAAATTTTTAAAACAATTTTTAACTCAGGACGCCTCCAGTTTTTTCTTTAAACATTCTCTTCATATGTGTCAAATGACGGTAAAAAATATGGTTCTAATCCCATTTTCGGGGAACTCTCCGAATTTTGGAAAATTACAAAAAGTTACATTTCAAAAACACAAAATTAAAGATAGAGATAATAATAATAATAATAATAATAATAATAATAATAATAATAATAATAATAATAATTCTTCAAGCATGAGAACTTTCGTTCCGTTGCGTTTCATTATTGGTCCATCTTCTCTTCGGTCTTCCTATTATGCTCCTTTTTTCTCTTGGCTTGTATTTCAGAATCTGTTTTGGCATTCGCGTGTTTTCCATTCTGTCTATGTGATCTCTCCATGCTTTCCTATATTCGTCAATTTTTTCATTTAGATTATAAATTCCTAGGTAGTTGCGTATCTCTTCATCCTCTTTCCTTGTGACACCAATACAACCTCTTAAAAACTTCATTTCGGCAGTCTAATCCTGTTCTAATTTTTGTGTCCATAGTCCAAATTTCACATCCATATAGCCCACAAGGAACTGCTAAGGTTTTATAAAATTTCATGAGTGTATCATTCCTGACTTACTTTTCAGTGTCCTCCTAATAGTTCCACACATTCTGTTAAATTTTTCAATTTTCTTATCAGCATCTATTTCTCCTTTGAAAGACAGATCACAACCTAGGAACTTGAATGAACTACTTGTTCGATGATTTGGTTGTGACTAACTTGCATCTAACTGGATATTTCCCTTGGAATGCCATTGACTTAGTTTTTTGAACAGACATCTCTAAATTGTATTCTTTTACAATTATCTGAAGTTCATACAGAGCTCTTTGTAGAGTGTCTTCATTATCAGATATCAAAACTTGATCATCCGCAAACAGAAGTGTCATTATAAAATTTTTACTATTAAAATTATCTGTAAGATTTAGAAACTTCATCTTCTGCTTCCATATTCTGACATACAGCACCCTTGTCTCACTCCTTTGTTTATAAATTCTTTGAGGATTTTACCTGATTTTGTTCTTACATTAATTTGCGTATCTTTGTACATGTTTCGAATAACTTCAATTAGCTGTTTTGGTATACCTCTTCTGTCCATAATTGACCATAATTTTCCCCTCAGAACGTTATCAAAGGCTAAACGTAATCTACGAAGACCATACATATTTGTAGATTGAACTCTCGTCTCTTTTCAATTAATAGCTTTAACACAAACACATTATCAGTACACCATCTTCCTTTTCTGAACCCCGTTTGTTCTTCTAGAGTTATTGCTTCCATTATGTTCTTTAGTCTATTATTAATTATTTTAGCATACACTTTGTAAGTTGTATTCAGCAGACTTATACCTCTATAGTTTTCGCATACTGTTCGTAATCCTTTTTTAAATATAGGGATAACTAGAGCTGTCTTCCATTCCGTTGGTATTATGTTGTGTGGCCAGCAATTGTTAAATAGATCTAATAGTTTAGATTTTGCTTCAGCTGAAAGATAATATTTAAGCAATTCCATATTGATATTAACGAGTCCTGGTGTTTTCTTATTTTTAGTATTTGTTAGTGCTTCTTATAATTCAACAGATTCTAATTTATCCACTGCATTATGGAGGACTGGCCTGTCAGATATTCTTTTTTCTTCTTCATCCTCTTCATCAACATGCCACGCGGCCAGGGGAGATTCTTTATTTATTTATTTTATTTATTTATTTAACGTCCGAAAAACAGTTAAAAACTGCGTATGACGTGCTATGGGGAAAAGTGAATTGTGTGCACATTTTCAAAATTCTGTGATCCCTACACTTAGTCATATACTACTTAAATTTTGAATTTTCTCCCATGCAATAAAATCATGTTCAAGATAAACAAGCAATAAATTTTGAATTTTGAAAGGGAGAAAAAAAACAAAAACTCCCATGAATAAAATATATTTTCAAGGATAAATAAGCAATAAATTTTGAATTTTGAAAGGGAGAAAAAAAACTCCCATGTAATAAAATCTATTTTCAAAGATAATTAAGCAATAAATTTTGGCTCTTATTACTTCCTGCCGCGACAACATGGAAACGATAATTTGAATAATTGTATTTCCCACTGAATTCTAGAAGACGTGCACAGAAAATGAAGTTACATTAGGATAAATAAGCAATAAATTTTGAATTTTGAAAGGGAGCAAACAAGGGCCATCTCAGCATTTGCTCAATGGATCAGGGGAAAATGGACGAAAACCTGCTCGAGATGGGGTCATTGACCCGAAGCTGTAGTACAATAGTTGTTACAGGTTGTTATACTCATTTATACAGTCCAAATGGTAAATAATGCATTATGTATCATTGTTAAAATTAATGTTACTTTTCTTGTTATGCTCAGTATAGTCTCTAATTGTATAGAAACAGTTATGCAGCAGAAACGATTTCACTTGGGATTTAAACTTTTCTATTGAATGTAATCGTTTAATGTCATCTGGCAAAGTGTTGTAAAATAATGTACATGTATTGTATGTGAATTTTTTGTAATGAGCTGTTGATACTGTCCCCTGATGAATATGATTTCTACGTCGAGTGTTATAGTAATAGACTTCTGCATTTTCCGAAAAATATTCCCGCCCTTGAGCAGGTCATTTTTTACAAAACCACTGATTCGTAAATAAAAAGACACGGTAATGGTAGAATTCCTAGATTAATGAAGAGAGGCTTACACGAATCACGTGGGTGGGATTTGGTTATTATTCGTACAATTCGTTTTTGTTCAACTTACTGGTACTCTCATAAGTAATAGCCGGCCTGTAACTTATAATAATAATAATAATAATAATAATAATAATAATAATTTTAAAAAGCGAAAGATTAACTAAATATTTTCCTTTCCGAGTCATAGTTCTAGAGTCATATTTTTTACCGCCATTTGACACATATGAAGAGAATGTTTAAAGAAAAAACTGACGCGTTTCCGAGTTGTCAAAACTATGTGCAATTCGTTTGACGTATACGCTTGGTGAATATTATCAAAATATCATTGGTGAATATCATTCTTGGCAAAAACTCTTATTTCCACGAGTATTCAGATTTCAGCTTGTTTATGGGTTAGTCAAAGTACATCATACACATTTATAAATAACTCTAATATTAATGAACTAATTAAATTACTAGAGTTTTTCGATTTGTAGTATACAATTAATATATGAATCACGTGGGTGGGATTTGGTTATTATTCGTACAATTCGTTTTTGTAATCTAAAAGTCTGGGAGCTATAAGATGTATTTCCCAGAATATTATGCCATATCTCAGGCGGGAATGAACATTCGCGAAGTATACACAACGAGCAGTATGAAGGCTGACTGAATTTGCAAGAATTCTGAACGCGTAGCATAATGAACTTAATTTTGTGTTCAATTCATTTAAATGGACGTTCCATTTAAGGTTTGACTGAATTGAGAGACCTAAAAATTTTGTTGCCTTAACATCAGTCAATGGTACACTGTTCATTTTCAATGGGGCACAGAATTGTTTATTTGAAATGGAAAATGATTAAAACCGTTTTTTTTCTTAATTAATTTGTTATTTCGAAACCAATTTGAAACATCTGATATTGTACTATTTACTGTTTCTTTATTGCAAAGGATGTTCGTATGATCCGCAAAGAGAACCGTTCTTCCGTTTCGAATCGTTGAGGGCATATCGTTTACGTAAAGTAGGAACAGAATAGGGCCTAAAATCGATCCTTGAGGAACTCCACATGCAACGGGCAAAGAGTCGGAAAGGTGCGTACGTAATGTTCCATCATTCCAGTAAGGTATTTCAACTCTCTGAGATCGTTGTTTAAGGTACGAACATAACCAATCTAGAGCAATACCACGAATTCCATATGAAGGTAATTTGGAAAGTAAAATGTCATGATCAATGACGTCAAAAGCTTTTGAGAGATCTAAAAATAATCCAATAGGTGTCTCGTTTTGATCCAATGATGAGGCGACATCTTTAAGAAAAGAAAATATAGCTGTTAGTTATAATAAAGAACTAATTTGTTAGTTATAAGTTAAATTTATTACCTTCCTTCAGTCTTTTCTTTTATAAGAATAGCAATAGCTTCCAAACGCATCTCAAATTAAGTTCACGAAGCGCAAGAAATTTTAAGCGGGGGCCTATGTTTGACCCCAAAATACACAAACTCATGTACTCGAAATATTCAACGTTACCTTCAACATGACCCAGGAAGACGCCGATTTTTTTTTTAATTTTCGAAAAATCAGGCATTTTTTTCCTCTTAAGCGTCCTTTACGCTATCTAAAACCCAAATTTAATTTTAAAAATTGAGCCGACTTTTAGGAAAAAATTGGTTAAAGAAAATAAAAGTTGCCTATGCTGGTTGATAAAATTTCTCAAAAATACTCATATTTTCAAACAATTGAACACATTATTTAGAGTTCTATTTTATGAACACATTTCATTTTTTTCAAATGTTTATCTTCAAAATAGTTGTTGTACGTAGGAAGATTTTGCTATTTTCAAAAATCAGAATTTTCAAGGAACATTAGACCTGCACCATTATCTTAAGCGTCCTGTACGCTGTCCGAGGTCAAAATTTCATATAAATATATTATAAATAAATTTTTGACGCCGTTGTGAGAAAGTTTGTTTTTGAGAATGTTTAAACAAAAGTAATAATTGGCTATATTTCTCGCAAATTACGCGAAAAATACTGACATTTTTGAAAAATTGTACATGCCCTTATAAAAATCTTTTTTTAAGGAACAGATTTCAATCATTCAAAAAATGCAATAATTTTTATCGCAACAATTTATTGTAATAGCTGTTAAATTGTTACGATAAAAATTGTTGTAATTGTTGTTCAATTGTCACAATTTATTGTAATTGTGAATTACAATAAATTACTAATTATTGAGTCATAAATTTCTGAACAATAACTTATAAGTCTTACTCAAATAAATGAAATTTCCTTTTAAAGCGATCCGTTTTTTCAAACAAATCATCAGACAATAAACCCCCATTTGGAGAATGTATAAAACCCGCAAAGGAAAACCGGTCGTTCAACTGGCGTGGATGCACGTAGTGTTATAAGTAGAGCTCGAACATGTAGGCGCTAAAAAGGTCGAAAATAGGCAGGCAAATAGGCACTTCAAAACTTAAAAACAGGCAGGAAAATAGGCATTATAGTTGACGATAGGCAGGCAGGAAGTAAAAACCTAAAAATAGACCGGGAAATGGGCATTGTGTTGAATAATATTAAAATTAATACATATACGTACAACACAATTCTCTAAAAACAAATCGAATGTCTTCGATTGTCGAAACATATTGCAGAGTTAGATAATATTTCCTAAGAGTTGACACGTGTGGAATTTTATATTTTGTTGGTTAAACTGTTAAATGTTTGATTTTCAAGTTCTGAAAATGGAATGTTTACGTCATGACACAAGTCAGTGCTGAAATTCTTTCTTGTCTTCACCTTTTGACTCCACTTGCTGAAGAAGGTTTGAATAGTTTTTCTCACTTTTTTCGCGTATTTTGCATGAGTTGAAGTGTTTTTATGTTGTTAGAAATAGCTCAGTTTACCATCTTTTCACAATACTGGCAAAAAAAATGTTCAGTGGCTCAATGAGGCTCATTCTCTAGCACAATCAAACAAACAGAAACTATACTCGTTATCTTCATCTGTATTAGAAGTATTTTAAGTATTTCCTTTTTTAAATATATCTATTTTATGTATTTAAATACATCTCTAAAATAAATGTCCAAAAACCTAAAAAATGCAGTTATTCAAATACAAAATGTATTTTAAATACATATTTCAAATACAAGTATCTAAATACTGCGCAACCTCGGCCGTCATTCGATTTCTCGGTATCAAGGCCCCATCAAACATGGATCCTGGCTACACTACGATATTTTTCTAAATTTATCAAGTGGACTTGAACATTTTCTAGCACTTTTGCTTATTCAGGGCCCTGTAAAAAGAGGTTTTCTGCCGAAAATTCACTACCTTCTTGTGCAACACTACATACCTTTCTCTCTACTGCGCAAGCGGTAGCAAGAAAGTAAAATATGTCTCCAATATTGTAGTTGTACGAAGACGCAGGAAAAAATTGAACTTTTGCAAGTTTCGAAAAATCAAGGAATCCCCTCTATAAAGTTCTTTAAAAGGTTCTTTAGAGAAGGTAATTTACTGTCCCATACGTGTAGTACATATTTATCAAGGGGAGAATATTTCACCGGTGGCTGGCGAGATTCGGCGCTAACCTACAGTGACTTGCGGGAATTTTCCCCAATCAGGTGTCTCCAGCAGAGTATCACTGCTCCAGTTGCGACAAGCTCCCGATAAGTGCGATAGTGTAGTGTATCTGAGTGTAAAAGGTGAGTATAGGACAAGGAAGAAGAGTACTGCTCTGGCATTCGCCTGGTGTTGATCGGAGAAACCACGGAAAACTACTGCTGAGAGCAGCCGGTCGTTGGAATTCTCTTCTGGAGTGAGAGTGAAATGTATAAAATTATGCGAGAAAGTATATACTGTTGTATCACTAGTTTGTTCACAGTTTGCATCACATTGTCAGAACTTCTCTTGTTATATATGTTTTCTCTTTAATGTAAGAATTGATGATAAATTCGAACTCACCAGAAAAAACTTTGCTACAATAGCATACACTTTCTCACGTTATTTCTAAATTTGCAATTTTCGAAAATTCAGAGAGTTTAAAAATTTTTTAAATGAGGGTTTAAAAAATTTAAAATGACCTATATTTCACCAAAAATACGCGAAAACTACTCAAATTGTCGAAAAATGTTACATGATCTTATTCAAGATCTGTCTTTAAGGAACAGATTTCATTTAAAAAAATCTTTATTGAATGACGCACATGATTTTGACATATACAGGAAACCGACTCACACTGACACAGACAGCCACCACACAACATCCACCCTCTCGCAAGCACGCAGCATTTCATAGAATGGTTCATAGACTATTCTCGATTCCTCTCTCCTTCACATCAGAAAAGAAATTCACAATACAAAACAAATAACTCTTAACAATGGTTACAATAGTTGTTTGATTGGCAATGTAATCAAAAAGAAAACCATGTATATATTTAAAAAAAAAGGTATTCTGCCATGGCTTCGTTTAGAGCTTCTACTGAACCGATTGTAGTATTTTTTTCCTTTAAATGAAAGAATATGATCGCTAGATGTGTTATCAGATATTGTTTGTGTTGATTCATCAACATTTACGGTGTAAATTAATTAAATCATTCTTTAATAGTACACTTATCAATACTCAATTGTTTTATTCCAAAGGGTGGCTCTTTCAAAATCTCTCTCTCTCTCTCTCTCTCTCTCTCTCTCTCTCTCTCTCTTATATATATATATATATATATATATATATATATATATATATATATATATATATACACACACACACACACATATGAGTCGATAGACGAGAGTCCACGCTGCTTCATGGTGGCGCTGCTTGATGTTTTATTTTGATTGTTGAGATTTGTTTACAATTCGTTAAGGTTTTGTTTCAGTGTAATAATTGCATTGTGGCGTTGACAGTTTGCATATATTTGCTTTTCTTGTGTATTTTGTAGAGAACATTCGGACAGTGAGTTTTGCTCGGTTGTATTGAAGTAGCGAAGTTGTTCACAGGTTATGTCGAATTCCGAAACGTTGCCCACGCGCCTCAAAAGACGCAAACGGACATTAAGTGGACGCAGGGCAATAGAAAGTCAGCATAGGTGTCGTGTTAGCGAGGTCATTTCCTTTTCTGTTGGGTCGTTGTCTATGTAATGTCAGTTTTGTTCTGCTTTGTACTTCGCATGTGAGAGAAATTCTGCAAACGACTTTACTCTGTGTTGCTTAAATGGGAAAACAAGTTTACCTTCGAACAATATGCCAGAAGAAATCAAAGTTATAGGAGATGATGACACATCAAAAAACTTTAGAAATAATATCCGTCATTATAATAGTGCTGTCTCTTTTGTCATTTGGTGCCGATATTGCATTGCCACCTGGTCATGGGCCATATGTGTTCAAACTTTTGGGAGCTCCACATCAGAATATCTTCGTTATTCCCTGAAGATCCAAACAATATAACATATTGTGAACATTAGTCTGGGCACTGTATTTTACATTTATCTCAGATTTCACCGTCAAAGTTTGACGGGTTCTCACTAGTCTCCCTGAAAACAAAAAACCTAACTTTCCTCACCCCTACACATGCAACACACACGCACAGCAGATATATCAACCCCTTCCTTGGAGCACTATCAACCACTTCCTTGGAGCATTGCTAAAACAAATAATAAAATTAAATTTAAAAAAATTAAAAAGTCACACTCAACACACCCAATATTCTCATAACGCACTTTCCCACAATAAAGATCCTATTCGTAAGTCTCTACCATGTACCAACTTCTTCCGAGAGATTACAGGCCTATTAGTCTCCTCTCGCTTCTTGCAAAAGCTTTCGAGCGCCTGATCCTGGAGCGCTTGCAACGGGAAATACGGCGCCTTAAGCTCCTTAGAGCTATTCGGGTTTCGAATTGGGCTCAGTTCCGCGCAACAACTGACGTGGCTATGTACCGAGAGGTCGGTCTCCCTCTCGAAAGACGGCAGAACTTGCCGGTGGTTTTTTTTAGACATGCGATCGGCATTCGATTCTGTATGGCACGAGGGGGCGATCGCGTGTCTTGCGGACATTGGAATCAGACTGCTACGTCAGACTAATCGCTAGCTTCTTGGAAGATAGACGATTCAAGGTTCGCGTCAATGGCGTACAATCGTCCGTAAAACGAGCCGTGGCAGGCGTGCCACAGGGAAGCGTGCTCTCCCCTACTCCATTCGACCTGCACGTCATCGACGCGCCGCTACCAATTGATAGAAACACTGGCATTCGACATTGCGGGCTCCTAATATTCACGGATGATTTTGCTTACTATGAAAAGTCAGCGGACAAAAGGAAGTCGGTGAGATATCTGAACGATTGCCTCGCTGAGCTTCCCGAATGGCTGAGCCATAAAAAACCGGTAGCGGTAGCTCAGTGCATCAACTGATGTCACTGCAGCGCCTCTAACCGCGAGGTACTAGGTTCGAGTCCTGACGGCGGCAGAATTTTCGGCACTAGCTTTTCAGCTAGGTCGAATTCAGCTGCTGTCTGGAGGAGAAATCTAGCGTCCGGCTGCTCTGATCGGTAGTTTTCCGTGTTTTCTCCGATCAACACAAGGCGAATGCCGAAGCAGTACCCTACCAAACAGGCCACGGACCGCGCGCGATCTGTCCTTCCTTTTCCTTGTCCTATCCTCTCCCCTTACACACACACTTACACTAACATGCACTACACTACCACATATTACGGGAGACTGGTCGGGAGCTTAGAGCTTGTCCTGTGCCCCGTTGGTGGGAGAGTTCTGGTTAGGGAGAAACCCCACTAGCCGACGGTACGTCGGTGCCGGATCTCGCTATCCCGCGGGGGAAGATCGCCGCCATCTCCCGAGAAAAAACATGCACTACACTCACGGGACTAATGACCAAAGCAGTTGACGCGCCCTGAAACACGAAAAAATCAATCAATCAAACTAAGCCATAAAAAGCTCGCCCTCAATCTACGCAAGTGCGTAGCCGTCAACTTCACCCCACAGAGGGCCGAACATGAAGTCGTGAGCTTAGCCGGCGCGCACTTACCCTGGCAAAAGACGGCGAAGTATCTTGGGGTGAAGCTCGATAGCGGACTCCGCTGGCACGCCCACGCCAGATACGTTAGCCAGAAAATAATTGGCCAAGCCACTCTCCTACGCCCGCTTCTACAAGCCCCCGAACTCCATCCTGCCCTCAAGCGCCGCCTATTCACCGCTTGCGTGCGCTCCATTTGGACGTACGCTTGCGAGGCACTCGCGGCGGCACCTCCCTCCACCCTCCGTCCGATTCGCTCGGCAGAAAACCGTGCAGCGCGTCTCGCGGCGCTCCCGAACCTCCCCCCACTCCCTCCCAACAGATGCTCTAGAAACACCGACGTGTTCGGAGTCCTGGGTGTAAAAAACAATTTTTGCCGGAGCTTCAAAGACGTTCAGCAACGGCGCTTGCAAAGGCGCTGGGGCCGAAGGCGCCGCGCTTCCTGCGCGGCACCGGCCGAGAGGCGAACAGCAACACACATCGGTCCTACTTACGGAAAGGACCGAAACATGTCGGCTTCACCTTCCGCGCACTGCCCCACGACACGCTTGCTACCTTGTGCGAGCAAGCCGAGGCAGCCGAACGCGGAGGGGAAGACTCGCCATCGGTCGAGGCACGCGTGGGGAACAGACGCCGCGCCCCTCCTGCCACGCCTCCCAATGGGCCTGAGCGCCACGGACACTTTGAGCCAAGTCAGTGCCCTGGCGAACAGAAGATTCAGTGTTCAGTGTAGTGCTGTGGGAATGAATGAGTAGAATGAATAGTTATGTATATAATGAATGAATGATGCGTGAATGAAAAATAATTTTAAAAAGGAATCGCCTAGTAAACCATACAAAAACATTATTTACAATAATAATAATAATAATAATAATAATAATACAAATTGTGTAAGTTAAGTATGCCAAAGTGCTACTAAATAACTAGTAAATTAGATTTAAGCTAGAATTAAGTTAGCATTAGTATTAGTTTGTTTACCTCTCCCTCTGCTGCTTACGCCGCAAGGCAGCAGCGCAAATGTATGCCAGTATGTAAATAAATTCCCGCCTCCTCAGGGTTACTATGGAGGGGAAACTAGAAAAAGTCTCTACCATGTGGTGTTTACGCTATTTCCTGTGGAAATTGTAATGCACAATACATTGGCCAGACTGGACGGTACTTTAAACAAAGAATTAACGAACACATACAACACAATAACGCTGCCAGCCATTTCTTGGAACTGAACCATTAATTCAAAGTAGACAGTGATTTCAAATTTTAAAAATTGAAAACTGATATCAACACATACATCAGGAGCCATACTTATTAACAATTTATTAAACAAACTCCAGCATAGTCTTTAACCCTTAAGTGGGCGCGCGGCATACAGAGTTCGCCACGCTACATTTTTTGAGCTTCTATTTCCTGGAATTCCGATAAGCCGGAAATAGCGAAATCTAATACCCTACCGCCAATTTTTGCATTGCGGATTGTGAACCAATGCATGTTTTTCTTTGTGTTGAGTAAGCTGTGTATAAAAAAACATACCAACGCTTCTTTTGCCGTGCATCTAGGCGTACTCAGTACGACGCCTGCCTACTTATGTAAATAATTTAATTTTTTTCATTTTTACAATAGATAGTACGTATAGCACCAGCAGCGCTCTTCTAGATACAAAGTTTAGGATGGAATCACATTTAGAAGAACAGATCGACGAGGACTCGTCAGATAACGAATCGGAAAATGTACAAATCTCCGATCACGATAGTAAATCTGAAAAAGACATACGCACATCACGATACAATAATGAAAGCGATAACAATGAGTTATCTGAAAACAGCGGAGAATCGTTTTCAAACAATAGATCGTGCGGCAAGAAACAAATACAAGAAATTAAAAAGCCTACTCTTAAAAGGCAAATTTACTAGAACATCAAAAAAAATGTTTTAAGAAAATTATTCCTGCAGCATAAACCAAAGTAGCTAATAACGTGAAAGATGAACTCTGCATTCATCACTTTATAGACATTTTAGATGAAATAGTTTTGTACACAAATAAGCACATCACATCATGGAAAAGAGACTCTGTCAGACTGGAATCTCATAAATTTATCAATTATTTTTCGCTACAGTTTTGTTTACTTTGTTAAAAAATTGTGAAATGTTCAAATGAAATATTTTAGTGTAATAATTACGTTAGTTACATTTTAGTTGCACTATATCAAGCAAATGCACTGGCGTACTTTATACGCAGCTCGTCCATTTACGTGGGTATTGCTCGCGCGCCTACAGGTTAAAAGAATAAATTCCTTCCCTATTATTTCTCCTGAAGTTGTCCACCTCCCCCGCACATTAACCCATATTCTCGCCTTTTTCCGCTACCCGGGTCATAAAGTCTTTAGTCTGTCCGGGCGCCCTTTCTCTTCTAATCGCCGTTTCTCAGAAAATCTCCTCGTTCTCCCCTCTCCATTGTCAGCAGACCTTTAAATAGTAGAACAATAGTCTTGACCTGCGACGTTGCCAGCGCCTTTGACAAGATTTAGCACGTCGGTCTCCTTTACAAACTCCAAACGTTGAACTTTCCTTTGTACCTTGTGCACCGTATCCACTCTTACCTAGCAAAAAGAACGTTTCAAGCATGGCGGAAATAACATTTCCACCATGGTTTCAAGTAACGCTTCTGAGCCGGAGTGCCGCAAGGGAGCATGATAGCTCCTAAGCTCTTCAGCCTCTATGTACGTGACATTTCCCCGAACCCGCAAACGGAACAATCGACGATACGGCTGTAATATCACGTCGAAAAAGATCGAGCGTCAACGAAAGTACTTGGATCAACATTTATTACAGATCCAGCTGTGGCGAATCAAAGTCAATGTAAGAGTGCAGCTGTACTCTTCACATGGCGATAACGATTCTTGTCAGAGCCGACGCCGCTCGCGCTATGCGGAGACGAGATTACACGGGTCAAAAACGTAAAATATGCAGCTTTCATATTAGATAGCCCACTTTCTTTTAATTTACACATATAAAACGAACAGAAAAAAAGCGGGGGAGACCAAAGGCAGATTGGGAAGCTTGTTTCACAAGCGGTTCAAACTGTCAACGTCAAACTGCCTCACGCTTTATAAAGCACTTATTAGGCAGCAAATGGACTACGCATGACCCAGTTGGGCAATTGCAGCAAATACGCATTTGAAGAAACTTCACGTAGTTCAAAATGAATGCCTCAGAGTCACCCTCTGCGCCCCTATGTACATTCCTATAGCAGATTAGCATCGCTTCATAAGAACGTGACAAACGCAACGGGCGAAGTATAATCGACCTAAAAGCTTGCTGGAGAAAGAAAACCGAAACAGCGCAATGAGTCTTGAAACATAAAATTCGTAATTTTGCACACACAATGGGCGCACATAATAATTCATTGGAAGTTGACACAATTTTTTGTTGCTAATTGGTTGCCCAAACGAACATTCGTAGTTACTACCTTAAGCAAACCAAGATATAACAGATAAATAAAAAATAACTACGTGGGAAACTGACCCTTTTATGATGCTAATCAGTTGTCCCTCCCCCCCAAAATGTTTCTATTCAGCTAATAGAGGAAGTGCGATTTTCACTAACTTGTTATCAGCTTAGGCAGTCAAATAAAAGAAAATCAGGTTAATCCATAGATAAAGGAAACTAGAGGTGGTGCAACAGTACATTTTTTCTCGCTTTATTGGGAACGGTTACGTAGTATTACGAGTAGAGACCCATTTACTGTAACTACATTATACTTTATAATACTGCAATTTCTACCTTCACTTCAGCAATTACTTGAAAAAGCCCAAACAAATGCGGGGCAATTATTTCCATAGCTATTCAACATTTTTTTTTTTAATTTGTTGCGTCCACATCTTGACGCAACGCGTCTCCCAACCCCTTATGGGGTGTTGAGCGCATTCTTTTGGAGTAATCCTCCGTTAATTACTAAGTCAAGTCTCGTCACGTCGCAGTCAGTCAGTGCCTTTTATCCCTTCGGCCAGGGGCTCGACGACGTTAGATCCCGGGGTTCCTGGCCGGTCACCCAACCAAGAACCCGCAAGTCTCGAATTCGCTTAACCTTCGTGACTTCATGGAGCGTAGTAAACGAATTCGGCTAGCGCCGCCGTCGCCTAATTCATTTATTTATTATCAGAAAATACATCGTTCAACATTTCGGTTCTACAAATAATTTATGAATTATTCTAAGATTAAAAAGTAAAGTAGGGAAACTTATCGAGCACCGCAAGAGAATCACAGGGATATGATATAAATTGTTGAAGTTATTTCTTATGAATCAAAGGTAAAAAATCAGCTTAGGAAGGAATGATGTGGGTATCTGCATTTTATTTTCAGTAAGGGAGTGTTATCTACACCAAAGTTGTAGAAAGATGGTCCGGTAATGATAAGTATTAACATAATTAATCGCCACCGAAAGTACATTTTTTTAAAAAATTTTCTCACTTTTTCGGTTTTGTAATAGTAGAACCGAAGTTCCGGTATTACTTTAATAATATTATAGAAGAGTAAAACCTCGACTTATAGGGAAATTTTCGTTGAAAACTTTGGAGCCGTTTTTCAGAAAATGGCGTTTAAACGTAACTGTAAATGCGAAATTTGAATCTCTTTTTCATAGAAATCTTTTGAGTTTTTGAAACCTTTATTGAAAGTCATTTGAAGCACTACCATTCACAAACCTAATAACAAATTGCAGGAAATGTGCACACTAACCGCGTGAGAGATATTTCAAAAAATTACATTTGCGTAATTTTTGGAAAAAGAAGAAGAAAACACCAAACTGAAAGAGACATCATTAAGAAATTTTGCATGTTCTCTCTGAAATTAGTTCACAGGTATTATTTATTAGAGTACAATGATGAAAATACTAGGCGTGTTTCAATAACTCAGAAATGTTTGATACCGGCGGTTCATAAATTACTTTCAAATCCTTATTTGTTATATCAATAACGCTCCACAATGATTAATTACCGCCCGCAAGTGATATACCGCCCGAGAAATTGATTAACTATTCCAACCTTGAATCTGCTAATCGTCCGGTACCACACGGTCCTGAATTGCCAGTGCCTCAGCCCCTTCGTGTCTTGGACAGAATTGAGTGGAAAACAGAGCAGCTTGTGTGGTTGAAAATTATGAAACAGTGGTTTCGAACCAGCCAGTTCTGAGAACGAACCTGACCATTTTTCTCAACAGGAGTTGAATGACTTGGTGAGCGATCTTGGACTTCCAAAATATGTTGCTCAGTAACTTGTCTCCCAGCTTAAAAACAATAATTTATTACTACCAGGCACTTCTTTTTCATGGCAAGGACATCGCGAACCAGTTTTTTACCCTTACTTTTGAAAGAACCTTGTTTATTGTAAAGACATTCGTGGACTGATGGGTCAATTTGGTGTACAATATGACCCTAATCGTTCGCGTCTATTCATAAACTCATCAAAATGAAGTCTAAAAGTTGTATTGTTACTCAATAGCAATACTTATGCTTCAGTTCCAGTTGCCCATGCGGTACAATGAAAGGAAACAATTATTTCGTATTAGTTCTCGAGCGAATTCGTTATAAAGAAGCGAATTCGTTATAATGTAGCAAATCCTCACTATGCTCTTAGGTCGTCAATCAGGGTACACGAAGTTTCCTTGTTTTTTATGCTTATGTGATAGCTGTGACAGAAATTCCCACTGGAACAAAAAAGACTGGCCGTCAAAAAATGCTTTGTTTCCATGCGAAAAAAATGTCATTAGGAAAAAGTTGCGTTCCTTCTGACAAAATCATCCTACCTCCTCTACAAATAAAGCTAGAGCTAATAAAGAAATTAGATAAGTCACTCAATAAAGAAGGTGACT
Source organism: Teleogryllus oceanicus (assembly GCA_964035755.1). Classification (NCBI taxonomy): domain Eukaryota; kingdom Metazoa; phylum Arthropoda; class Insecta; order Orthoptera; family Gryllidae; genus Teleogryllus; species Teleogryllus oceanicus. The sequence continues at coordinate 12,526,604 of CAXIVR010000011.1, read as the reverse complement.
GTTTCAAGTACTTATGCTCTAAGTTTCCTGGTTTAAGTGACGCTAAGATAAAAGAAGGAATCTTTGTAGGCCCAGACATCAGAAAAATTTTCTCAGATCCACATTTTGCTCAGACCATGAATAAGGAGAAGGAAGCCTGGAATTCTTTTAAAGAGGTTGTTGACAAGTTCCTCGGTACGTAAAGAATTCTAACTACTGATGTATCGTAGAACGCATGTTGAAGACATTTCATATAGTAGGTTGCCGCATGAGTTTGAAGGTTTACTTCCTACACTCGCATGTGAACTATTTTCCGTAAACTTGGCGAACGTCAGTGAAGAACAAGGGGAAATGTTCCATCAGGACATTAAGGGGTTGTAACCTTGGTATCAGGGTAAGTGGAACGTGAACATGATGGCGGACTATTGCTGGATGCTACATCGTGAATAATCGGAAGTCATATTCCCGGAAGCGCACATGGAGAAGTTTAGAAGAGAAAATTAAACGTTTTCACAAAAATAACAATTAAATAAGTATCATTGTTTACCCTGGCAAGCTGATATCTGTACGATATAATGTATTCGGTATTATTAGTAACATGTAAATAAATAAAAACTGACAGTCGTTTCTGTTTTCTTATGTCGTTATAACTACTGCCTTTAGAGATTGAACTTGAAATTAAAAAAATCGTAGCCATAAAGAAAACTGACCTGACTTTCAGTTTCAGCACACCAAAAAACAAAAATCAGATAATATTATAAAATCAAATTTCAAAAAGTTTTCTTTTGTAGACCTGTGTGATCATTAGTAAAGTTTATATCAAATAGTTTAAGACACGCTTCTTTTGATAATGTTTTCCCCCAATCCCCAAATTTAGTTTTCGAACCGGGGTCCTGGAAGGGCTAGTTATGCCACTGGTCTGTGCCACTAATTTATATTACGTATCACTCAAAGAAATGTTCTTGGATTTCGAAAAAGAAATATTTAACCAAATTTACCGGTACTCCGAAGAAGTCCCTTTATTACAACAATGGGCGTACAGGAAATTAGAATGGCAATAAATAAAAGAGAACTTTCAATACGGAGGCACGTACTCAAGATAGCTTCGTCATAATCGCAAACTCGTCTGCAGTGGAACAAAAACAAAAATACTGATCACCATGAAATGAGGTCTTGCTGATAATAGGTGAAGTTACTTCGATATGAATACTCAGAACTTTTTCTCACTCTCACCGCGCGATCAGTAGTTTCTCAACTTCTGTTTGGAATAAACTACGATTCCATTATGATCTTTTCCAACCTTTTTCGATTCATTTTCTGCTAACTAATTGTGCATATATGAGAGTTTTAGACCACGAGTTTAGTAATGATAAGGATTTTTTTGTCAAAGAATAGGAACGCATTAATTAATAAAATGGGTCTTAGCAGCACAGTGGTTAGGAACACGTTTGCTAATTTGAAGGACCCGGTTCAAACTCCAGGAAAGCTGGGGATTTTCAGCCGGCTATGTCCTATTCACGGTAATCCTGAGGTCAACTCATGCGCCTTTCAAAATGAGTACTTATATTTAATGGCTTTATTGACAGTATATACTGAAAAAAATGCACATGAAGCATGACGCTTGCCATGCCATCGTCTCTCACATCCAGAAAGCGTATAAGATATTTTAGGACCCGCTAATTTACAGAACCGGGGGTTCCTGCAGCGAGTAATTGTTCAAATGGTAATAAAAGCTGAATCAGTAAAATAAATATTTGCTAAAATACATATTTTGTAATCATATGTGTTGCCTAAGGTAAACATTTACTTGATTATAAGTTACTTACTTCATAAAAAACATATTTAATATTAGAATACATCTGTTATTTCACACATTTCGATGTTAATAAGAAATATTTCTTAGGTTAGGGGCAACGTGACCAGAAGAAGCCAGAAGACAAACAAAAGAAGATAGCGTGTGTGAGAGAGTTTTACGATGCTACTACGAGTACATACAATATTACGTCAGGGGTCAATTTGGCAGCAATTAATCTGGGAATATGCATTAGTCAATTAAAAATGAGTTTTGAAATACAATGAAGAGCCAAAAAACTGGTGCAGCTATGCGTATTGAAATAAAGAGAGAATCAAATACAATACGGCGCTCCGGTCAGCAACGACTACAAGTGTATACAAGGTCTGTCCCAAAAGAAAGTTGAATACGTCCAAGAAAAAAGATTTATTGCAGATAAATACACAAGTAACTAAAATTCTTCAAAGTAGCTTCCTTCCGAGTCGGAACACCTGCGCCAGCGTTTTTCCCAGTCGCTGAACGCACCCTGGAAGGCGTCGAAACCTGGAAGGCGTTCTAAGACAACCAGTCTGGCACAGTTAATAGATCGGTTTCTGCTGCTACAATGGCTATAAACTCACTTAAATCGTGATTTTTGTGAGTTTGAACGTGGTGTAATAGTCGGCGCAAGAGAGAAGGGGCATAGAATCTCCGAGGTTGGATGAAATTTGGATTTTTCTGTACGACCATTTCACGAATGTACCATGAATATCGGGAATCCGATAAAACATCCGGCATTGCTGGGCCGCCAAAAGATCGTGCAAGAACGGGACCGATGACGACTGAGGAGAATCATTTCATGTGACAAAAGTGCAACCCTTCCGCAAATTATTGCAGATTTCAATGCTGTGTCATCAATAAGTGTCAGCGTGCGAACCATTCAAGGAGACATCGATACAGAGTTTCGGAGCAGAAGGCCCACTCATGTACCTTTGATGGCTGCACGACTCAAAGCTTTATGCCTCGCCTGGGTCTGTCAACACCGATATTGGACTGTTGATGACTGGAAACACATTGCCTGGTCTGACGGGTCTCGTTTCACATGGTTTCGAGCGGATGGGACTATACGAGTATGGCGACAACCTCACGAATTCATGGACCCTGCATGTCAACAGGGTTCAAACTGGTGGAGGCTCTGTGATGGTATGGGGGCGTGTGCTGTTGGAGTGATATGAGATTCTCGATACGTCTAGATACGACTCTTGACAGGTGACAGGTACGTAAGTATCCTGTCTGATCACCTGCACCCATTCTTGTCTATTGAGCATTCCGACGAACTTGGGCAATTCCAGCAGGACAGCCCACACGTCCAGAATTGCTACAGAGTGGGTCCAGAAACGCTCTCCTAAATTTCAACACTTCCACTTGCCACCAAAATCTCCAGATATGAACATTATTGAGCATATCTGGGATGCCTTGCAAGTGCTGTTCAGAAGAGATCTCTACCCGCTCGTACTCTTACAAGTTTATAGACAGCCCTGTAGGATTCATGGTGTCAATTACCTCCAGCACTACTTCAGACATTAGTCGAATCCATGCCACATCGTGCTGCGGCACTACTGCGTGCTCGCGGGGACTCTACCCGACATTAGGCAGGTGTACCAGTTTTTTGGCTCTTCGGTGTAATTATTCTTGTTGTATTTTTTCTTTCTCGGGTTCTGTCAGAACTTCGCTTTCGATCAAGAACGATTAACTATTATTGATTCTGATGATGAATGATGATGACTGATTCCTATGATCTCTGCGCGATCTAAATGATCTTTAGAAAAAATTATCGGTGCCTAAAATCACCTTTTCTCGAGTTAAAACAAATTAAGCACTAGTGTTGTTCACAGACACACGGCCGGAAAGACGGACGGACATTTTGCCTTAAACCGATTTTTCGGTATCAACGACCCACAAATCGTGGATTCTGACTAGACAATATGTTAGAAAGTAATTTACCATGTATTGGAACAATACTTGTCCACTTTTTCTGTTTAAGGGTCTGCAATACGAGTTTTTCTGTCAAAAAATCGCCATTTTTGCCGTCGGACGTATTCGACAAAGAAAATAATAGAGAGATTTTTGAAAAAATTAAAAATGTGTTTGGCGCTTCATTGATTGATTGATTTTTTCATGTTTCCGGGCGCGTCAACTGTTCTGGTCATTAGTCCCGTTAGTGTATAGCATGTTTTTTTTCTCGGGAGATGGCAGTGATCTTCCCCCGCTGGATGGCAAGATCCGGCGCCGACCTACCGTCGGCTAGTGGGGTTTCCCCCTAACCAGGACTCTCCACCAGGGCACCACCCCAGCCGGGACAAGCTCTAAGCTCCCGACCGGTCTCCCGGGATATGCGGTAGTGTAGTGCATGCTAGTGTAAGTGTGTGTGTGTAAGGGGAGAGGATAGGACAAGGAAGAGGAAGGAAAGATCGCGCGCGATCCGTGGCCCGTTTGATAGGGTACTGCTCCGGCATTCGCCTGGTGTTGATCGGAGAAACCACGGAAAACTACCGATCAGAGCAGCCAGCCGCTAGAATTCTCCTCCAGACAGCGACTGAATTGGCGCTTCGTGTAAAGTAACATAACAAATTACAGAATATGTTTGAAATTCAAGGGGCCGTGATATAAACATGATAGATTGGAGAAAATCAATTTTGATGAAAATTGTGGGAGCAGTTTAGGCACTATGTTGTTTACAGAAGGACGGTGTCAGAAAGACGACTTGAGAAATACATTTTTTGGGTATCAAGGATCAGCAAAAGGTGAATTCTAATTGTAGTACATATTTGAGAAAGTGCTTTTCTACGTGTGGAAGAAAAAAAATCCCTTTTTCATCATCTGACAGAACTTCATTTTCCATCCAAACACTGCAAGATTTGCTCTGATGATGATCACTTAGCGACGGACAAGGTCTTTAGAATAAAAATATTGATTCCTGACAACACATTTTCTCAAATTATTAGAAGGTATCAACCTCACCAGCGATATTATTAACCAGTGCCTAAGCTCGTAGGATATTTTTTCTTCAAAAATCTACATCCATGCTATCAGGTTTGCCTCAAGGCTCTGCAATTTTCAACATATTTCTTTAAATTTTGAGGGCACTTTACATAAAGCCTCGAGGACATTTTCAAAATTTTGCCAAAAATGGATCTAAATATTTCCTTCAATTTTCTTGTCAGAATATAGGCCAATAAACGCCAATTTGCTGCATTATTTTTTTTCCCCAAAATTACACAAATGTAATGTTTTTTCCCTATCGTCGTGTCTTAAATATTTACATTATCGGCGATTTGTATACATGATTACATTTGTGAGTGGTTTCCCTTCAAATGATTTTCAATGAATTTTCTCATAACTCGAAAGTTTAGTATGAAAAAGAACTCAAAATTCCGCATTTTCTGAGTCGCTCAAACGACATTTTCTCAAATTCGCCTCCAAATATTTGCACGAGAATTTGCAAGCCGGACCAGGTTTTACGCATCTATAATATTCTTAAGTTCAAATTTAAGTTCTTGCATTAGTGCACCGAAAAATTGAAAAAAAAGTGAAAAAATACCTTCAGGCGGTAATAAATGCAGCTGAGAAGATGGTGGGGCAAATCCGAAATTCTAGACCAGACTAAGGGAATTGCAAAACTAACCTTTACAAGAAAATCGGTGCCATTCTGTAGCATCATTGGCTTTATTAATGAAACCTTTTCTTTAAGATAAAGATATTTAAATACTGCCATATACATATTTTCGACACTGACTAGTTTTCCAGTAATAGCAAAGACAATTCTCAGATTTTTGAGGTAACATACGGCAACAAGATTTTCTGAAAAACAAAATCCAAAATTTCTCAAACATTTTAAACATTATTACTTAAACAGCAAAATAGGATTAAAATGAAATATTTTCATTGAAACCTCTTGAACTTCGAAGATTGCAAAAGTTCACGATTTTTTTACTCTCTTTTTAACTCTTTTAGTATTAGAGCTAAATATTTCTTTGCCAGTGCCAGGTATTTCTCAAAATAATCATTTCATTTCATTCTTTGAAAATAGTATTAGTTAAAACGTAATTTTGAGTTCAAATGTGGAGAATAACAAGAACACATCAAATATACTGTAACGGCGTGACAGTGATATTTCATTTGGATAATACTTCGTTAAATTTTACAAATGATTGAACGGAATTCTTTCGTTACTCATTTGAGTGTACTAATTAATTCTTTGATATTAGTAAAAACATAGAAACTTTTTTATTTCAGTATAATTTTGTATAGAAAAGAAAATATAAATGAAGTAAGTTGATGTGCAAAAACCATCACCGAAATTTCATGTGATACGGATCTGAAGTGTCCAAATGCATATCAGTCTTTTGCGTTCTGCCCAAACAATTATAAGTCATTAACTGAGACTGTTGCGATAAGACAGTAAACATGTAAGTGGTCGTGTAACGAACATAGAAATATTCGATAAGTTCGTTTCTTTAAACGTTTAATCTCGACCGGCAGTAAAACAATGAAAAGCAAAGAATGTGAGATAGAAATAAATATTTCGGTTTCACGCAACCGACGTATACTTTTCCGAAAGTTTCTCAACTCGGACACCCACGCACGGGTGAGATTGTGGTGTGTATTAGTATTTGTCCCGCTTTTCCAACCGCAAAACATCGTTTCTTTATCAGAGAAACTTCTGGGATATATTTCAAGCGCTTCCTGCGAACACCGTTAGTGAAGCAATAAGCGAGAATACGAGAACCGGACTGAGAGCGACATCGCGCGGTTTTTTGCGACCAGCACCACGCGTTCGCTGGAGTTCGACGACCAACGCCGCTGGCACCAGTTCAGGACTCCTCATCAGCAATTCCGCTCGGTAAGAAACGCTCTACCTTGCGTTATCAGGTGCGGCCCCGCGAGTAGCAATCAGGTTTCTTGATGACACGGTATGTGCTTCGGGTAATCACAGATTTCAGGTAGCTATCAATAACGAACTTGTTTGTTAGTCACTGGCCCATTTCAGCACATTATAATTATTCGCTCGTCATCCAGTAACCTCTCCAAATCTTTGTCTCCGACTCATCAAATCAATCGTCACTTTATCACCGAGGTCCTTGATCATACTCGAAGAGGCTTTCATCCATTGTATTCTTAACTACGTGATAAAATGTCAAATAATAACTAAATATCTGGGAAGCCCTTCGATAAGGGAAGTGAATGCACGTTGGTGATTTTTGTGAGCAGATTCAGCGTTGCCTGTGCAGGAGAGCGGAGCACTGCCTGTCTCCGAAATGCGGACCCTGGGGATTATTGCTGGTCTCTTGCTCCTTGCCGGGCTCCACTATGCTTCGGCGGTTGAAGGTATTGTAATCTGCGAACTTACCACTGTTATGAACTGTCTCTTTCAACGAAGGGGTACAATTAATTAATTCGTAAGAATACACCAAAGTGCAGAAATGGAACTGGAACTCCTCCTCAAAACACAATGATTTTTCGGTTTAAATTATCAGAATTATTTATTCTTCCCTCAAGAGATTCCTTCTTATAAGGTTCAACCGGAGACCCGAGGTAAAGAAAATAGCGTGAAACGACTGACATCGCTTCTGACAAGCAAATAAGAGGGTAAATTTTTGTATATTTATAATAATAAAATTATTATTATTATTAATAATAATAATAATAATAATAATAATAATAATAATAATAATAATGTATTGGCGTTTTGGGTCGGTTGTCCGACTTCGCCGGCCAGCTACCGGGGTTCCCCTTGCCTGTATCTAGTTAAATTCTCATGCTTGGAGGTAAGAGCGACTTCAGGCGAACATGCCGTATTCTCTTCACCGTAACTAGCAAGATCCGCCTGCTTGAGCTTTTATTCGTCAGACAGCTACAGAAACTGGGACAATTTTGAAGGAATGCTACGACTATATTTTTGCCTCGACCGGGAATGGAACCCGGGGACCACAGCATGGGAAGCTAGTACACTTCCCTTCAGCCATCCCAGAGGCCGATAATAATAATAATTGAAATGTATATTTAGTAATCACCCCCGATCTTCTGCGATATTATCTTAGTATGTTTTATGAAAAGTTACGCAGTGACGCTAAACGCCAATTTATTAATTATTAAATAGTGAATTTTGCAGTCAAAATTATCCTTACTAGTTTTGCGCTTTGCACTTTACATTCTGCTAAATGCCTTCTGCATATTAAACACTAAGCACCGACTTCATATACTAATTCAGAAACTAAACAGAAATAGAACACCGATGCTCAATCCTCTCCGAACTAGAAGCATAGAGTAAAGATTTACCTCTTTAGTCTATGCTAGAAGTCAGGAGAAAAGTTCCAGAATTCACTGATTTCTTTTCTTTCTTTCTTTCTTTTTTCCCTCTTTCCATAAAGTGATTGACGATATGAATTCCCTTCGACTCTTGATGCCCCGACTCTGCGAAATGAGTGGCCGTGATTTCTCATCTTCTTTCTTCAGCGTCTCACCACTCTCCAAGACTACACTGCCGATGGACATTTGAATGATGACCATTCTAACCGCTTCCGCTTCTTTTTCGTTTCGTTCTCGCTCGTTCTATTTATGTGCTATGTCAGTAGTTCTCCCTCACAAACAATCATTATTTTTCCCATCACATAACAATACTTTTTTAATATAGTCAATGATTATTAATCATTAGAAACAGTCTTCCGATACATTGAATAGTTTATAAAATGGCTTTTTTCGGTTACATTACGTCATTACTCTTTTCTGTTCGAAATGGCGACAAGCCACTATTACGTACTGATCGTAATGTAGTAGCCGACTGCGTTTCAAAACTTCGCAGTATTAACAAATAATAAATCGCAGTTCTCGTTATAAAATTAACAACATTAACTCTCAAAAGAGACGTGTAATACAATATCGGTACGATAAGTTTCTCAAACAAATACAACATTGTCTCGTCTGAGCAATCCTTAGGCATACAATGAATGTGATTAACCCAACTGCTCTGATAGATACGCAAATACATTTCCGCAAATAACATTTGCATTTTTAACTTTCATCAAATAACTTACGTAATTGGTTTTGTTTAGTTCATGAATTTTCTTGAGATGCACGGTGTTCTAAAATTGCCTTTGTGTAGTATGTGATTGTATTCGCTCCTAACACAAGATATTTGTGTAATATCTTATCATTCAATAAATATAGCATTATAAACTAGTTGCATAATATATTACTTCACGTCCTCAATTTTTTTAAAGAGTGTGGAAATAAGTTAAAATTAAATTAATACAAGTGTTTGAAACAGAAGAGGATACGTGTATTATAATAAAATGGCATGGACAAATTCCGTAAATAACAAGAAGCACTTGGCATGTTGTATGTTGGCGCCTCCTATGATCAGTTAATGGTGTGACCAGGTTAATGGTGTAATTGGTGACCCCTTAATGGTGATGGACCCTTTATCATAGCGCCTAAGTTTTATTACCGAATTAATAATTTGATTTGGGGTTGAATCTGTATCTTCTTGATAATCATTCTTTACTAATTTTAGATAGGTGGGGATATCCCATGTAGGTTTAAAAGAAACGATTCATTCTGGGGATTTAGTAACTAAGCACTTGATAACCTATTTAAAAAACATTTTGTATAAAACAACAAACACCTCCAGTGGTAAAAATCCTAATTTCAGTAATATTGTATTTTTCGTAAGGCTCAATAGTTGATCCAACACGACTTCCTCTGTTTCAAACCACAAATTAATAATGCCTAAGGCTAGGGGCGGAACCAGCGCAGACGTATTACGGTGTGTGTGGGGGGGGGAGGGATTATAGATTTTTGTTAAATAATAAACATATTTGTTATTATATTGTATATTATTTTTGTAGTGTATATATGATACTACACAATATCATTTTTAAATAATTATATAATTTCAACGAAATATTTAAATACATTTTGTTAAATAAGGTAACAAACAAAACCTCTAGGTCTTTTGGGGGGACTTGGCCCCCATATCTCCCCTCCCTGGATCCGTCACTGTCTAAAACACAGATTTTCTCGCACTAATTTGTATTTTCAGTTTATTCGTTTAGACTACCTTTTCGCCATTGCCCCACCCTCTTCGCAACTGCGCCCTATCGGCGCCTAAAAGTCATTCTTCACAGTTTCTCATTTTTTTTGTTTTCCTAATAGTACAATTGAAATATGACTTCAAGAATATTGAAGAAGAGTAAAATTTTATTTGAATACTTTGGAGCCGTTCTTGAGAAGCTGTCTATTGCCCAGAATTAAATAAATATATCGCCTCATCGTCTCAGAAAAATTAATATTTATGTACAAATTCCCATATATTTTGATTACTTAAATCCTATAAAAGATTATTGTACCTGACTAACAAACGGTAGCTATTTTTGTTTTAAGCCGCACGCCAGACTTTTACGGTTTGGGACATTTCTAGGCGCTAGGTACCAAATTAAATTCATTCTATTCAGTAAACTCTGAACTACAAATCAAAGTTTTATTTATCTACTAATTTCAACATCTACCTTTACCTACATATTACCTACTATATATTACTTCATATTGCCTTCATATACCTGCCAACTACTTATCTAAGTACCGTATAAATTACTTTATCGCCACTGCTACCGCTGTAGAAAGGTATGTAATGCTGGGCGGAAAAAAGTCCTGGCAACGAAAAAGTGGATAAATCCAGATGATAAATGTAGAAAAAAATCCTCTAACACATGGTGTAGCCAGAATCCATGACTTGTGGGTCCTTGATGCAGAAAAATCGATTAACGGCAAAATGTTCGTCTAACTGAATGTGAACAACCGTACCGCTAAACCGTACCGACGATTTTCTCCAAAATTGATATTCTCTAATCGGTCTGGCTGATGTCGCAGACCCTTGAATTTGACTCCTCTATTTCAGTTCTGGGGGGGGGGTACTTTACATGAAGCCCCTGGAACATTAAAAAAAATTTAAAATAATGGCTCCATCGTTTTTGATTAAGCTTTGTTGTTGGATAGTAAAAAAGACGTTTAAGAGAATGCTGTAGGTCTTATGTTCGTGAAAAACCCTGATTTTTCGAAAATTGAAATATTCAGTTGTTTTCCGGAGTCTTCCTTCAACTACAAAGATAAAAATTTGTTTCTTTATGAAATGTGTTCATGAAAAACAGATCTAAAAATAATGTCATGTTCAATTTGTCCAATTTCCAAAATAATGTCATGTTCAAATTCCCAATTTTTCGAAAATTGCAAAAGTTCTAAACTTTTTCGCGTCTTTCTACAACTACAATTATGAAAATAGAATTTTTTTTCTTTAAAGAAATCTGATCCTTAAAGATATATTTTTAAATAAGGTATGTCTTGTCTGGTCTGTTTTGAAATAAAGTCTACCCGTCCGTCCGTCCGTCTGTGAATACTACTAGCGCCTAAACCAAGCGTACGATCTTTTCCAAATTAAAGAAACCCCTGTCCATGTGCCTCTAGTTGAAGCTTTGAAATTTTGAAAAACATTCTTTAAAATTTGGAAGCACTTCTCATCAACCCCCCGGACATTTTCAAATTTTCTGAAAATCGGCTCCAATTTTTTTCTTTAAATGTCTTGTAAGTATAGAGTATTATACACTTATGTACATGTAAGTATAGAGTATTATACACAATGTTATTGGTACATTAAGTACTATCCGTTCAAAAAGGTTAAAGGAAAAAATTTGAAACGTTTTTTTTAGAATAACCAGTTTTTAAAATTACCTTGAAAATTACACGAAATTTACTCAAATTCTACATGACTATTTAAATGTCCGATTTTAACGAACAATTTTCATTCAAAAGAAAAAATCTTTATCTTCAATATCGTAAGAAGATTCAGAATTATTATTATTATTATTATTATTATTATTATTATTAAATATATTTTTTCAACTTTTGCAATTTTCAAATATTTCAAGAATTCAACGAAAGTCGGACATGCACCTCTCATAAGCTGATACTCCCTTAGTGACTTGCCACAATGTAGAACGATTTAAATGCTATTTAAATACGCAAAAAAGTAATCAATTGCTCTTCAAACTTCCGAGTTCTCTATATTTTTGCCGCGGTTATCTCTCGTGCCCGAAGAGAACTAGTGTTCACAACTGAATAATTTGTACAGCATAACTCCTAGGCCGAGAGCCAGTACTTTAGTTTGCTATGAATTTCGCAGTAGTTTTTTGAAAATTACTTCTCAGAATGCCTGGTGAGGAATGTTATATACCATTTAATATCATCTGATCCCTAAATGTATTGCGGATTGAATAAAAGTAAAAAGGTACATTAACCGTATAACTTCTTCAATAACTTAAAGAAACCTATGAACGTGAAAGAGTTTTTCTATAAACAGGGTTATCAGAATTTTTTCACATCGGAGGACATTTTATCAAAAATGGAGGACATTTACATTTCTAGACACCACGATGTATAGACTCAACAATGTACTCAACAATTTCCAAATCATTAATAATTTTTAAAAATACTATTAGACTTTCCTTGACAGAGAGAGACCAACTTTATTGTTAAATTGTATAAATACAATCAAAACATTCTTATAACACATTCTTATTGGCTTTCCTTTTCTGAATAATGCTTATCACTTGTTAAAATTTTCTTCAGAAAATCTGGCTTAGAAATTCATTGAGTTTATTCTTCTTCTCTGTTGTCGACATGACATACTTCAGAAAAATGACAAAAACTAAGCAAATGTAAGGATATGACACGCGGGCATTTCATAAAAAAATTAATCGTGATGAGTAGACTACCCTTTTTCTTTGTCACGTCTTTAGAAATGAAAATTTCCGATCGGATAACTTCGCTGCCTCCCTCACCTTCGTTATCCAACAAAAATTAAGCATAAATAAGTTTTATATCACAATAAGCCTCGAAATGCCTACGAAATTGTTTCTTGCCGTCTTGAAGAACCGACATTTTACTTTCATTTAAAGTATTTTTTGAAAGTACTTCACCGTGGTCGATCTAAGGAACATACTACCTTAAAGTTTTATTTTACTGCGCTTCGGTGAGGCGACGTCAATATACAAAAAGGCGACATTAACTTAATATTACAAATCGTAGAATATTAGTAATTTAATTAGTTTATTAGTATTAAATATACTTATCAACTTTGTATGATGTACTATGACTAATCGATAAACAAGATGAAATCTGAATACAGATGGAAATAAGCGTCTTTTGCAAAGAATTGATATTATTCGCCAAGCGAATGCTCATTGTTCTGTGTGATTTGCTACGAATACTGTATCAGTCAAATGTATTCCTCCTTATTTCCTTTTTCAAAGTAAGAATTAATACTTCTGTCTATAGAAATGAATGCAGATATGCGTCATAGGCGCTTTGTTTGAATTGGTTGAATTGGACGTTTTCAAGCAATAGTTGGGGTGTTAGTAGCGCAGAAAATGCAAATTTTCCCAATATTTAAACACAGATTCAATCACGACATATTAACTTGAAATCTTGTATGTCTTGTATCTTTTATTTTTCAAACTCAATCGGAATATCCACGGTGGAAAGAAATGGATGGGCTCTTGTTCATCCGACTTCAGCTAATGAGCTTTAAGCACAAGTTTGGGTCATAATATTAGCGTGAATTTTAAATGTCAAAACTATCACCGTTACAAGTCATTGAAACAGAAACAGATAAGCACTTTTTTTCAATGTTGCATCTTTTATTTCAATTACACCTTCACCATGTTATTTTTGGGTGGACACCGTTGAAAATTGTCACTTTGTGCCACTTTCAAAATGTTCTTCTTCAAACACTTCTTGCTCTCGATGCAACATTGCGACCAACGTCTGGCCTCGCTTTTCAACTGTCACGTGCTTCACATTTTTCAACCGTGTTGTGTTCACGTGGTTGGTGACGCAAACAGGTGCAATGCAGAACGAGCAAAAATCGGTGCATCGGAGTCCCTCATCTCTTTCCTCCTCATAATATCGGGGACGTGCAAACGGAAATCGCAGCCTGGGATGCTGCTCCCACATAGCTGTGATCATTTATTATTTGGCACACGCTCGTTACTTGGCGAATAATGGTAATCCGTCAGAAATATTGAGTAGACTGTTTATAAACGAACGCGTGTTCCCAATTTTTGAAGAAGACAGTGACAATGATTAATTGTCTATTATTGTCTAATAGTCAGTGATTAATAAATCTACAACCGAGTAATTTAATTTATATTGTAAACATGAATGATTAGTATACCTACAAACCCAGTAATTTGATTTGTATTAGAAATACATAAATCTAAAAGGGCTTTGATGATTTTATTTCGAGAATATAAATACTTTCCGCGTAAAAACAAACATGTCAGAAAAAAGTTGTAAATCATGCTGGTAAATGAGACTTTTCAAAAATTTTAAATATAAATCGTTTAAACAATGGTGAAAAAATCCAATCGCATTTCTGATAAAATAAGTTTTAATTTTTTCACTATCGACCATTGTATTGATAAAATAAAAAAGGAAAAGAAAAAAAAAAGTGTTGTATTTTTTGTATTATTCTAGTATTATTCTAGAATGTTAAAAGCACATTTTAGGAACTGAGACAGTTATCACGTCTTTAGGCAGTTATCACAACGTTATCACGTCGAAAATCAGTTTCAATTTCTTTTTCTATTTGAATTTGGCGTCAAAATTGGATGACAAAAATACCTCCAAATTCAACTATTTCAACAAAAAACATCGAAAACACGTCTCTCGTATCTTTGCAACAGATTGGCCTAGGAGGCTGATTTTTTGGGAATTTACGTCATTTTTTATTGTTTCATATGAGCATCACGATTATCGATTTTGTTTGGAAGAACTTTTTACCGCCTTATTCGGCTATATCCTTTAGAAATCATGTGAGAAAGTATGAGCTGTCGTAGTTCCACTACTTTAGACATATTTCGTTTAAATCAAAAATCTCTATTATCTTCTTAGTTTTTAAATGATAACGTTTTGCAATTTTTGAAAACAGAGTTCACCGGAAATTCGAGTAGCAGCAATTTTTTATCATCCTTTGGTACATACGAAGAGAAAATGTAAACAAAACATTTGGAGCCGATTTTGAAATAATAATTGTTAAGGAAACTTTAAAAATTGCACACACATTTATTTGGGTTTTATCAGAAATTTGCAGACATTTTGAGAAAATTTTGAAAATGTTAGGTCGTCATGTAAAGTACGGTACCTTTTAAAATCAAAATATCCGTTTCAAGCAAAGAGGGCCTCACGTTCCTTTAAATTTATCGAGGAATATCAATTTTGGTGAGAATCGGCTGAACTGTTTCAGCGCTAGCTTTGACAGACGGACGGACAGTCTGTTTTGCCGTCAATCTATTTTTCGGTATCAAGGACCCACAAAACATGGATTTTAATAACATAATTTGTTAGAGGAAGTAATTTACTATTTATAGGAACAAGATAAATCCGCTTTTTCGTTACCAGGGCCCGGCAATAAGTGTGTTCATGTCGAAAATTCGCCGTTTTCCGGCGCGCGAATTGCTCTTTTTGCGAATGGCGGGAAAGTAATCGTGATGCGAAAACAGCACGTACTTCCGCGCCTTTAGTAATGGCTATGTAATTATATTTATACCTTAATTTCTCCCAGAATTAACACGTCCCAGTCATTTTTTGTTAAATCATTACAAATTGTGGAACATTTGGTGCGGAAAGTAAATATTTTCAAGCAAATGTCACCACAAATTTGACACTTATAACTACTTTTCAGAGACGTAACTCACAGAAATTCGCAAGTCGCGACACGGTATGTCATTGTTGCATTCCAATCTGATATACCCTGTGAAGGCTAACAACTTTTATTTCATATATTTCAATTAGGTTTTAAATAATTTTAAAATATTAATTTGTAAACATACAACAAAAGTTCGAATGTAAGAAACTAACAAATAAATATGATATAATATACACATTCTAATTTACGTGACACCCAACTGCCTCAAAACACTCTAAAATTACGTTCAGGAAGAGCAGGATTTTCGGAGTAGGCGACTTAGTTTAACACCAAATTTCACAAAAAATATTTATTTTCCAAAACTTCAACATGACATTATTTGAAGTTCTGATTTTGATGAACACATTTCATTAAGAAAAAATATTTTCACAATTGTAGTTGTAGGAAGACGCCAAAAAATTTAATTTTTTTTAATTTTCGAAAAATCAACGTTTCAATGAATATGAGACCTGCGCCATTCTCTTGTGCGTCCTTTACAATACCTAAAGTAAAAAAGTCAAAAAAATTTGGTGCCGATTTTAAGAAAAAATTGTTTAAAGAAAATATAAATTGCCTGTGTTTGACATAAAATTTCGCAAAAACTACTCATGTTTTTGAAAAATTAAACATGACATTATTAATTATTGACATTATTAGATCTGTTTTTCATGAACACATTTTATAAAGAAACATGTTTATCTTCGTAGTGGTAGGAAGACGCCGAAAAAAATTTGAATTTTTTCAATTTTCGAAAGATCAAGGTTTTCAACGAACGTGAAACCTACGTCATTCTCTTAAGCGTCCTTCTCGCTATCCAATAACAAAGTTTAATCAAAAACCATTTTTTGGAGCAATTTTTTTGAAAATTTTGAAAATGTCCCATTGACTTCATGAAAAGCATCCTCCAAAATCAAAATATCGGTTTTGAATTCAACGGGCTGCCACATCATCCAAAAAGATCTCGGAATATTAATTTTCGAGAAAATCAGCTGAACGGTTTAACCGCTAGGGTTGTTCACAAACAGACGAACAGACGTTTTGCCGATCGATTTTCGGTATCAAGGATCCACAAAACATGGATTCTGGGATTGGATGGATTCATGGATTCATGGATTCATGGATTCATGGATCCATGGATTCATGGATTCTCTACATTGTGTTAGAGGATTTTTTTTCCAAATTCAGCATCTGGATTTATTCCATTTTTTTTTTTGCCAGGGCCCTGAAATAAGAGTTTTTCAGCTGAAAATTCGCCATTTTTTCGCGTAGCATTACATAAATTTCCCTCTATCGCGGTAGCGGTAGCGAGAAAGTAAAATGAAACGTTGAGCGACGTAACCTGAAATGCTTTTCATAGTACAAGTTTCCTCCCAAATACAGTAAACCCTCGTTAGCCCGAACTCGCCTTTAAAAAATTGAAAACTTTGGTCCCGGCAAGGGATTACGATAATACGGACATATATAATACTCGGATAACGAATTTTTACAAAACGAACTCTATTTCGGTCCCTTGGAATTCGAGTAATGATGTTTACTGTAATTTTAAATAGGTGACGGAAAGCTAACACTTGGGCCTTCTACCGGGAGCGGTAGCAGGCACTGCAGCGCCTCTGACCGGGAGGTCCTAGGTTGGAGTTCTGACGGCGGCGGTAGGATTTTCGACACTAGCTTTTCAGCTAGGTCGAATTCATTCGCTGTCTGGAGGAGAATTCTAGCGGCCGACTGCTCTGATCGGCAGTTTTCCGTGGTTTCTCCGATCAACACCAGGCGAATGCCGGAGCAGTTCCCTACCAAAAAGACCACGGACCGCGCGCGATATTTCCTTCCTCTTCCATGTCCTATCCTCTCCCCTTACACACACACACACTTACGTGCACTACACTACCACATATTCCGGGAGACCGGTCGGGAGCTTAGAGCTTGTCCCGGCTGGGTGGTGCCCCGCTGGAAGTCCTGGTTAGGGAACGTCGCCCACTAGCCGACGGTAGATGGGCGCCGGATCTCAACATCCAGAGGGGGAAGATCATCACCATCTCCCAAGAAAAAAAGCACTACACTTACGGGACTAATGACCAAAGCCGTTGACGCATCCGGAAACACGATAAAATCAATCAATCAAACTTTGTCCTTCTGCTCTAACGTAACGTAAAAACGACTAGACGTCTGCATTCTCCGCAATTTTACCGGCCTGCGCTCGCACGCTCCTTGTTCTCTGGAGGCCACGCGCTCGACCGTCCGTGGTAGCCGGTTGCGTGCCGGTCGCCTGTGACCGGCCGAGACCAACGACGCTCCGTCAGTCGTCGACGACGAACTTGAATTACTATCTATATATCTACTATTACCAGATTTCTATCTCGTTTGTCGTCGATAACCGGCGGACTCCAATCCGGCGAACTTCGCCTCGCAAGACTCGGCCGCCACGTCGGAGTAAATATCGAATGCTATATGTTCCAGGAAAAGGAAGGAGTATTGATTAATTTTTAAAATAAATGACCAATAACTTCCATTTTACAAAATGTAATTTATAAATGAAATATTACATACATTTTATATTTAAAACTATTTGCAACTCCAAAATTTGACTTCCCGAAGCATCGGAGAACCTGAAGTGGAACTGCCCAAGTTCTACCTGAGGATTAAAAGAAAGAGTATTCACGTGTTTCAATAAATTTGTTTTTTTCTGAATGATTAGACATCAGATATTTAGAAAGTTGCCTGCTTTATTCTAATGAAAATGTATAAAGGCCTTTGATATATACGCGATAATAAAAGAAAATTAACAGTTCTGACGAATATATTTATTTTGTGTATTTTCACGTAAATCTATTTAAATGGCTTGGCATATTTAACTTTCTAAGCCTTTTTTCTTGAAATTTATTTTTATTTTCTTCTAGTACTGGTTAAAAAAGTTATGTTTAAATCATTTTCACATTTACTAATCCCAGTCAACCGGTATCGAACCTCCATGTTTTGTCTAGTTCTAGACCGACAGGGTTGAGCAAAATACTATAAATTTAGTGTTTAAATACTTCGCTGAAATACTTCGTAAATAAATATTTAAATACATTCTCAAAATACATTAGGTTTTGAATAGCTCAATATTCTCCTCTATAAACACCTTCACACAATAAACTCCTATTTGGCGAATCTACAAAACCCGCAAAGGAATATGGTCGTTGAACTGGTGACAATGAATGTAAACGAGTGTTATGCGAGTAAGTAGACCTTGGTCATGTAGGCACTAAAGAAGTCGAAACTAGGCAGGCCAATACGTACTTAACAACTTAAAAATAGGCACGGTAAAAATAGACCACACATTATAGTTGATAATAGACAGGCACTTAGGAAATAAAAACTTAAAAATTGACAGGTAAATGGGCATTATGGTTAAATAATATTGAAATTTATACGTAATATGTAGTACTAGGATGAACACAATTCTCTACAAACAAATTTAATTTCTTCGATTGTCAACATATAGTGGAGTTAGATAATAATATATCCTAAGAATTGACTTGTGTGGAATTTTATATTTTGTTGGTTAAACTAGTTGAATGTTGGATTTTCAACTTTTGAAAATGGAATGTTTGCGGCATGGCATAAGTGAGGTTAACTCTTTCTTTCTTCTTCTTTTGACTGTCTTGTGAAGAGGTTTGAATAGTTTTTCTCAAGTTTTTCGCTTTTTTTTTTTTTTTTTTTTTTTTTTTTGCATGAGTTGCAGTGTTTTTATGTTGTAAGAAATATTTTTGTACAATTTACCACCTTTTCACAACACTGGCAAAAATTACATTTCCATTCCGCCGTATCTTCTCCAGAAATCTACTCTTTTAGCAATGCGCTGCATGAATCTTTCTCTTTTGGCATTGTAGCAATTATGCTTAACAGGAACAGCAAATTTACTGTTCCGGCATGCACCAAACTTCGAAACCATACAAAAAAAGCAGTTTATGAAACCAATACAAAATACGTCATACGCAGTTTTAACTTTTTTTGACGTAAAATAAATAAAAATTATCGAAGAAAACTCCACCTATCTTGTGTAATTCTGTCTTCTAAAAGCAAAAGATGCTGAGAGCGCTATTAATGAAGACAGTCGTGTTCTTGGTAAGGAACATATCTTCACTAATCTTTGTGAAGATCGGAAAGACGAGAGCAATTTCTCTGGAGCGCCCTGACGGGTTGCAGCGAAGGAGACAAGGTAACCCACTCGGTGTCAAATTCTCATACGTCTCTAAGCGGTGTCCCTGCTCGACGCGTTACAGGCAAGAACACATAGGGCATAGAGCTTCTTGATCAGAGGACACCCTGGCAGATTTTATGCAATTGTTACTTGTTTGGTAAAAAATTACCCGTCAATGATTTCTCAAAAATTGATTATATAAAACGAAATACTGTGAACAAAAAATATCAAAAATGAGACAAAATTCAATATAGGCACTTATGGGCTCGTAACGCTCGATTAAGCCATTATCTCTAAAAGAGGCATTTATAGGAATTATGAAACCCTCGCACATGCCATTTCTGAGGTAAACATTGATAATGGGGAACGTTACCTAAAAATATATTCAAAGAAATAAAATAGGCAAAAAGCATTGTCCGAACTCTACTTATAAGAAATAAACGCATTTTTTGCTGTCGAAAAATTGCCCAGCATTTTTTATGATTTAGATTTATAATTTAAAAATGAAGAGAAGGGGCTTTTATTTTTTGTTTCAACGAGGTTCATTCACTAGCAGAATCAAACAAAAACAAACTATCTTCGTTATCATCTGTATTTGAAGAATTTAAGTTTTTTCCTTTTTTAAATACACCTACTTAATGTATTTAAATACATCTCTAAAACACATGTCCAAAAAGCTCAAAAATGCAGTTATTCAAATATAAAATGTATTTAAAATACGTATTTCAAATACCAGTATTTAAATATTTCTCAACCCTGTAGACCGAGGATGAGACCAAGAGTTCGCTTTCTTCTCAATTCTTCACTCAAAGAAATGAAGTGACGCGTTGAAGGTGACCGGTGGGCCATGGGCGATCGCTGGCTTTCGATTTCAATGCAAATATAACACGCGTCTCAGAGAACAAGTCGATAACTTCGACTTACGACATTCATATCTCACCGTCCCAGATGTTTTTAAGAAGGTAAGAGAATGGGAAGGAAGGCTCTGTTAATTAAAAGAATTTAAAAAAACAAATGTTAGGCCTCTTTCATATGTCAGTGATAAGCATTGAAGACAATTTTAACATTTATTTTTGTAATTTCTAGGCTTAAACTAAAATACAATATTAGGCATTTTTCTGTTGCCCAACAATGTTATAAATTCGTTAATTTTCCCTCATTTAATATGGCGTATAACGTATGTATGTGATAATGAATAATCTATTTCGAATTACTACTGAAAAATCTACCCTTGTGTGGCGATAAGGCAAGGAGTTGAATAGACTTATTTGCAGTGAGAGATGTTGTTCAGCCAATGACTGCGTCTATCAATTCAGAGACCATGGTGACTTACATCAACTGTTTCACAATAAATTATGCCCAATGAAAATATTTTTCACTCATTAAGAACAGTAACCGCCTTACAACAGTAATTTTGTTTAGCATATGCGTTTTTATTATATAATCATGAAATTAAGCCCAAAAGTTAATTGTGTTTAATAAATACGCCTTATATGCGGATTTCTAAGAAACATAAATGACTTTACAATTGATATGAAACCAATTAATTTTTCCCTTTATGCATATTTTTGTGATTTTATATTAATTATGGCGTGTAAACCTTTAGCCTTGTATATTATTTTCTTTGCTTAATTGAAAACGTACTGCAGGTCCACATTATTAGACATTTCAATTAATAACTTTATATTGCAATATTGTGTAATTACTCACAATGTAAAAAGAATTGATGATAATTTATTGTTTTATTTTTATTCTATTTTATTAATACAGCTAAAAAGTTCCTTTAATTTGAAATTTTATTGCTTTGTCTTCTAAACTATTTCAAATTAATTGATTCTTACATTTCAAAATGACTTTAATTCCCTTAGACGCGTCGAGCGCTCGGCAAGGCTCGACTGTTCTGCAGATACCCGAGAGCCAAAAGGCGGCCGGTCGAAATGTCCGTTAAACAGCAATCTCCATAGGCAAATAAAAAAAATGTGACTGCTCTGTGAGCAATCTCCTTCCCTCCGAATAAGGTGCCCCCTTCCGTCCAATGCCGGCGCGGTGCCTCGCAAGACTCCAGTGGTTGTTTTCGCCCGAATGCAGAGCTCTAAAAAATACCCATTACGATCTTTATTGGGAGGGGGGTAAGGGGTAAGGGAGGGTGCGGGGGTAAAGTGCTTTTCAGAGGAGAGTTTCCACCCGGGGGAGACTTTTGAGCAATGTATCCGACTTCAGCCAATGACCTTCAGGCACCAGTTTGCGTCACAATATTAGCGGAAATTTTAAAAGCAACAGGATACCAAAACTATCACCTTGTTAGACTTTGATACAGATATGTGTCTTTTAAAAATTGCGTCTTTTACACCTTTGTAATGTTACTTTTGGTTGGTTATCGTTGAAAAATGTCTCTTTATGCCACTTTCAAAATGTTTCTCAACACTTCTCGCTTTCCATGCAATATGGCGGCCAGCGTCTGGCCTGGCCAGTGCCAGATTACCGAACAGGCTGAGTAGGCTGCAACCTGGGGCGCGCAATTTTTGGGAGCGGACGAATTTCAGTAGATGCAAAATTTCATAAGGAGAACTTTTGAATGTTTTTGTAGAATTATTTCTTTCCATATTTGTATCGAAAGAAAATATTAATTAATTAATGAAATGTAGTTCCAAACGACCCAGTACAGTGGAACGTAGACGATTGTTTTAGAGAAAAGGTGGGCAAAGATGTATTTAAGTAAAATTACTACCTCTAAAAGGTGTTATGCAGATCAGTCAATATTTATCAAAAGAATATTTCTAAAAAAAAACGACAAATGGTGTAGTTGTCAAAAGGTTATGGTTAGTACATTCGTCATCTACAAGATATGTCTTGTTCTCCTTGCAAGTTATATGGTGGAACTTTGCTCGCTACAACAGAGCTTATCTACAGGAAAAATAGCAACAGCATTTCTCAACGATAACAGTTCGGAACATCAAGATTGCGTAAGAAAATTTGTATGTAGGTCTGCAGTTTCAGAAAGAGTGGATTCAGAGCTTGTGAAACAGCACAAAAATAAAGTGAAATATTGGAGAAATGCCTTGAAAAAAATTGTAGATACTGAAAAATTTTTAGCGTCAAGAGAATTGTCTTTTTCGGTAACGAGATTATTGGTTACAAAACGAAAACTTCTTAGGCTGCGTTGAGTTGATATTCAAATTTGATTTGTTTGTGCTGGCCATCTTGTTCGGTATGGAAATAAAGGACCACATTCGTGAAAAAAAAAAAAGTTTAGAAAATGGTCATGAGGAGAGTATTCTTTATTAAAGAAATTGTCGTTACAAGATATATTTCCAAATGACGAGGTTATTTTAAGACTAATGTTATCTGTGAACAATGCAAATGGCAAACGATCTTTCTCTGGTTTGAAGCACTTAAAAAAATATCTGGGATCGATTATTAAACAAGACACATTGAAAGCATTATCTCTTATACATAGAAAAATGACGTTTTGGGACGCGTAGAGTTAGAAGACACTGTTAAGAAATTTGCCGAGACTAAATCGAGAAAACGAGATTCTATGTGACAACGTATATTTTATATGTACATTTAATGGCTATTTTGACTTTAATATCCATAACTTTTGGTTAAAAAATGCAAATAATACTCCGATATAGAAATGAGTTTGATTACCTTGTATTTTTAATTTATTGATCTAAAAATGTTTGATGTTATAGAAAACCGCAAATATATAATAATTATTTATACGTATACAACATTTGCATTGGTTACAAATATCGTACATTTTTCAATTCAAAATATTATAAATAATTGTCTTAAAAAAGGGCGCTAAAATATTTGACCTAGGGCGCACAGAAATCAAAATCAGGCACTGGGTCGGGCTATTCAAACGAAGTGTCTGTGCTATGATCATGTGGTTCGTTTGCGAACTGTGCTGCGTAGAACAAACAAAAATCGGTGCGCCGGAGTAACTCACCCTCTTTCCACCATGGTTCCCACGGGAGTGACAAGCGAACGACGGGAGGTTGGACACGAGGACCCCTAAGTAGGGGTGATATTCATTCAAATAATTCCTGTAGCCCAAAGTATAGCACATTATTGTAAAAATAACGATGTTGAGAGAAATCTGTACCTATCATTTTGATATCTCATAACCTGCAGGTTAATTATGCAGTTTTAAGAATATGCAATTATATTTTTAAACAGCAAATAGGCCATTCTCATTTAAACTTTTGAATTTTCAAAAAATTTAAGCTAAATAAATTTTTCAAAGCTCTTGCACATTATTTGATTTTGAGGTTTTCAAGAGATTACTAAATTTTTAGTAGAATAGAAGTTGCATTATTATAATATTAAATATGTATGTATTTGGCATTATTGGGTCAGTAGTCCGACTTCGCCGGCCAGCTACTGGTGTCCCCCATGCCTGTGCCTAGTTAAAATCCCATGCTTGGGGGTAAGAGCGACATGAGGTGAACATGACTTATTCTCTTCACCATAATTAGCAAGATCGCCTGCTTGAGCTTTTCTTTGTCAAACAGCTACAGAAACTGGGATGATTTTGAAGGAAAGCTACAACTGTATTTTTGCCTTGACCAGGAATCTAATATTATGTAACTGTTCTAAATAATTCAGAAAAGTATGCGATGTTGAAACAATTAGGTTAAAATATCTTTCTTTTATTACTTGATATTAAGTGGACTGTCCTCTGCTTATCACTCACTAAAATTTAGTTTTAAAAGAAATAATTTTTTAAATTCCTGACTTTTTTTTCTAGATGCTGAAATTTCAGAAAAATTTTACCAAGAATTCAAAAAATACAGAGAAACCAGATACATTACACCTGAATTTCAAGACATTCTCCACGAGTTCTCGTTTCAAGGAGCTGACATAAGAGCTGGGACTGTTCAACGACTGGGAATGTGCAGCGTTTGCAACGCAGTTGTTCGTACAATTTTAACATTCAAACAAGGTGGAACACCAGAAGAGGATATAATAGATATGTTAGAAGACTTGTGTGTACTTCTCAAAATAGAAAGCGAGAGTGTTTGTGCTGGAGTTATTGATTCCAATGCAGTAAGTCTCCATCAACCAAATCCAATAAATTTAATGTATTTCTTTCTTATTTTACTAATTATTTCCTTTGCAGGATATTTTCATGTACATTATGGACAACAATCCTAACTTGCCAGCAGAGCGTGTTTGTGCTTTACTTCTCCAAGATGGACAGCAAACTTGCAATCCTAAATATGCCATTGAATGGACTCTGGAGGTTCCTTTAGGCGAGAAACCTCAACCAACAGTCAAAGAAATTCCTGCAAGTATTTATATGAAAGAGAAATTGTGGACAATGAGACGTCAATGTTATTTACAACTCAACAATATTGACAAGATATCACAAAACACTTTTAAATAACTTTCTATTTTCAGGAAAATGGAGAGTCATACACAGTTGTTCATATCTCCGATATTCATTATGATCCTCGCTATACCATTGGTGGAAATGCGAACTGTGGAGAACCCACTTGTTGTCGCCAAGATCAAGGTAGTCCAGCCTCTCCCTCAGATGCAGCTGGCTACTGGGGAGATTATAGGAGTTGTGATATGCCTTGGCATGCTGTTGTAGATGCTTTGGAACAAGTAGAAAAAGAACATCAGGTAAATACTGTTTGAATGATAAGCATCCACTACTACTAATCTGGATTAATTACCTCTGCAACCTTTTCAGAATATAGATTTTGTTTACTTTACTGGAGATTTGGTTGACCATGGAGTATGGGAAACAAGTCGTGACTTAAACAATGGTATTTTCAACCAATTTTATGCAGAATATCAAAAAAAATTCCCTAATACTCCTTTATTTCCAAGTTTGGGAAACCATGAACCTCATCCACTGAATGTGTAAGTATCCTCGACCAACAATGTAAAAAAGAAGAAGAAGCATTATCTTTATCTATGTATTCTCTCTTATTTATACTATCCTAAGAAGTAAAAAAAAACAAAACAAAAAAACATCCGTTATTTGTACTTTTCACAAGTTATACAAGTTTGAAATTTATACTGTAAGAATACTATAGAGTCCATGACCTAATAGTAAAATGTATGTGAATATTTTAGGTATGCACCACAGACTAATATCAAAGATGAAAGTCTCTCAACTCAGTGGTTGTACAACGCTTCACTAAATCACTGGCTAAATTGGTTACCAGAAGATGTGTCAAATGATGTTCTAACTGGAGGTTTTTACACTACAATTGCAAAGCCAGGACTTCGTGTAATACACTTAAACAATAATGTTTGCTACACATTTAATTGGTAACTCTAACATGAACATCATAACTTTGAAGTACCTGTAAATTATTTCAATGTTTTATAAACAATCTGTTCATAGGTGGCTTCTTGATGATCATGGAACAGACCTTTTAAGAGATCAGCTTAACTGGTTGACTGAGATACTATTACAAGCTGAGAAAGCAAATGAAAAAGTACATATATTGGCTCATATACCTCCAGGTGTATCCGATTCTCTGAACTCGTGCAGCAGAGAGTTCCGAAGAATTATAGACAGGTATGAAAATAAGTTTCTGCAAGTTTTGCTTCCATTATTTCTTAATTCTAGATGACAGCAATAAAAAAGTCAACATTATCAGAGACTTTAAAATATTCTGGGCAGATTTAAGTTTTCTATCATTTGTTAACATTATCCCCATCATTATTACTTTGACAACTATTGCAGGTTTGAAAATACAGTTGTTGCTCAATTCAATGGTCATACTCACAATGATGAATTCCATATTTTCTATTCTTTGGAAGATCCTGAAAGAGCAACAAATGTTGCTCTGAATGGAGGAAGTGCTACAACTTACACTTACCTCAATCCCAATTATAAAGTATACAAAATTGATAAAACAACTGGTGTAAGTTACAAAATACTAAGTTACTAATATTACTTAAGTAATTACATGAGTAGTTAAGTAATTAGATAAGTTACTAATATTATTTAATGCTTACACTATTTTCGACTCATGTTAACTGTCTCATGCAGCTTGTGATCGACTCAGAAACATGGACCTACAACTTAACAGATGCCAATCTCAATGGAAACGCAGCTCCCAAGTGGTACAAACTGTATTCTTTCCAAGAAGAATATGGAGTGAAATCCCTAGTTCCATCAGAACTTGATGATTTGGCCCACCGAATGGCTAAAACACCAGCACTTTTGGAAAAATATCATAGGTAATAAAATATTTAGGAATTGTCTGTGTCAAATACATAGGGCTTCGGCAAGATCGAGAATTTGCCACTGAGAACCATTTTTCTGCAGAAACTGCAAATCAAACTCGTCAATAAATAAAAAAACTTTTACAATGTAATCTGCTCCAATTTTTAAACTTGTTCAAATTACATGGTTGATTCAATATTCCATCTTTAATGAGCGATAAAATTAATATTTTCCACAATTTTACAGATTTTATGTAAAGGATTCTGATGCCAGGCAAGGCTGTGATAGTGGTTGCCAGCAGAGACATTTATGCCAGATTGTGACAGATCACGCCCCAGATACATCACATTGTTCAACCATTTATCAGTAAGCAACACACAAAATGTTGAACAAGCTACTACTATTTTTGTCAATAAGTCAAACAATTACTATTTTTATATTTTTTTTAAGTGTAACTTAGCACATCGTAAATTGAACTGCTAAGTAAATAAAGTGCCATATGCTTTGCATGAATTCCAATTTATTCACCTAAATATCACAATTTAATACCAAAAAGATTTCCACAACCCAACATTTTGCTCCTTGTCTTTTTGCAAATTAATATTACAAACATTTTCACAGGCACACTCCAGGCAAGTGGCCTTACATCCAAAGTATTGTAGATGCAGCCATTAAAGCAATACAAACAGTCAGCTGATATTTGGAAATGAAATCCAGGACATTTTACACCTCAAATGGTATACTCAATTATTGACTTCTTAATTTCAACACAAAACAACTAATCAAATTTTTAAAAAAATGGATATTTCCATTTCTTCTTAAATACATTTTACAGAGACAAGTGAATAAGGTATCATGAAACTATTACCAATACATTATTTTTGCAATATACACATCTCTGACTTCTCTAGCCTTTTATGAATCAAAATCTTTGGGCAAAATATACGCAAAAATGAAAGGAAACCTATTCTACAGAGCAACAAAACAAAGTCAGAATTTTTGACATTTTTGAGATTTTAGCATTTTCTAAATATTTAGTTTTCTGAATAAATTGGCAAATTTTTTTTTTTTTTTTTTTTTTTTTTTTTTCCCTTCATTTGCATATGTCAAAATGGCAGTCATTTTTAAAAATGTTTTGTTATATTGTTAGAACGAATTCATCTAGAAAGGTCTGCTTTCCTCTGAATCATAGAGAAAAGTTCATTCTGTAATTTTATTGGCACTGCAAAACTTTATCTTCTATATCTATTTGCACAGCAAATTTGTTTTTGTTTACTCGTCAGCATGACAAGGTGACTGGTTTCATAGAAGGATCAACTTCAACACTGATTTCTGAAAAATGACATTTTTTAACACATTTCTTCCAGTGTCTCTGAAACTACTCAAGTGAATTTTCTCTTTTTTTATAAGACGTCAATCAAGTAATGTACGTTACCGAAATGAGTATAGCAGGTTTTATTCTTGAGGATTTATGAATAAAAATGCAGAAAAAAATGCTGTAATTTATAAAAACTATTCAAAAGATGTAAATTTGCTCATATTACTTAAAACATTTCCTCCAAGTTGAATAGTTTCTGAGGTAATGGGTCAAATGTACAGCTAAATTAACACGGCCTTAATGTCTCTAATAAGGGACTCAGTGTCATAAAAATATGAAGCCATGTATTTCTCATCATTTAAAAAAAGGCTAGAATAGAATGATTTGAAAGTATTTGTAAAGGCCAATGGGAAAAAACACACTAGTAAATCCAAAAACACTAATATTTAAACTACATGCAAATAAAACAGATAAAACAAACTTTTGCCTAACACTTCCAATAAAGAGTACACAAAAGAGAATATGCAACAATAAATCTAAAGTCCATAGCAGCACAACATAGATATTATATATATATATATATATATATATATATATATATATATATATATATATATATATATATATATATATAATATATTATATTAATTTGGGGATCATTTAATGAATACAATTATTTTAAAAAATTTAAATACATTATAGTGTTAAATAAAGAGCCTCCAATAAATTATTTTTTCCTTAAGTATTTTACTCCAACCCACACAGTGTTGACAGCTGCAGTGGCAACTGCTCTGTACAGAATGAAAGATTGCAAGGTCAAATCTATATCAGTTGTGGAAATGTTCACTTAGCACTTCCATGAAATGAAAATAAAATCGTAACAAAATATTTAAGACACAAAAATTCCAGTTGAGCTTGAATTTATAAACGTATTAAAACATTTAGTTTTTTAACACATTTTCTCTTTCAACAAGACAATAAATACCCTTTGGTGTAAAGCTTGTAAATATAATTTAAGAAGATCTGAAATGAATTTTTTTGAAACTTATTTTATGACTTAATGTTAATCCCTGGTGTCTGAGAAAATTTGATTACATAATCAAAACCCAAAATAATTTCATTTCACTTCATATTTTCAAAACCAACATTTAATAAATACAAAGCAGGTATAATACATTGACTTTCTACAATTTCTTTCTGTCACACATTAATACATACTAAAAATAATGTACTTTTAATTATCACCGCAAGTCTAAATTATTAATTGGTTCTAAAGGAATCCAAGTAATAGAAGGTGAAAGTAACAATTTTTCTTGGGAACTCATCCAACTTCTTCATCTAAAACATGAATTACAGGTTATTAAAGCAAAATTAATTGAAATAAAATAATGTTCAACATAATCTCCAATAAGTTTATAGCTATCTTACTGAATATACTTTTTATTTACAAATAATACCTACATTTTTAACTAACTTTCAATCAAATTACAACACTTTGAAACGGGCAAGTTCCAGAGGAGAGTCACACTTGAGAGCTACTGTTAGCAATGTACAGGATTAAAAAATATTTTTGATTGATTAGAAATATGGTTGAAAATGATTGTTTTCCTTACATATTATTTGTGAATTTATTTAGTAATATTAACAATTTTCTTTTAACAGAAAATTTTAAATGCTGCCTTCAATTTTAAATTCAAACATCTAGTAGAATAAGTACAACTAAAACATCAATAAACCAGATTAAACGGGACCAGAATATCAAATTGTTTGTATTTTCAAAATGAACCAATAAAACGGCCAGATCTCTTAGCACAAGATCACAATAGCAATGGAAATTATATATCAAGCTGCTAGTGATGAAGAAATAGAAAATGAAGATGAAAGAATACTGAAAACAGAAAATCAATGTATAGTTTTAAGAAGATCAAGAAACCAGCACAGAGGTAAAAAAAATCCAAGAAATTATCAAGAAGTAATGAATCGATTGGAAAAAAAGGAATGAATTAGATCATTAGAGGAAATACAATTGCAAACAGACAAGTTTTGAAAAATAAATGGGTATATAAAAAAAAAAAAGGAATAAATTTAAAACGAAGTAAGGAGATAAAAAGCTACAGTCCAGTAATGAGAATGGAGACATTCAGAACACTCCTATCATTAGCAGTGATGGGAAACTATGAGGTAAGATTTATTGACATAGAGAGTCCATACCTCAATGGAACTTTGGACAAATATACTGAAACCGTCAGAAAGAATGTACATAGGAAGCAGTACAATTTTGAAAATTAAAAAGTTTTCCTCTCTTGAGCTTAGTTGTCAAAATTAGCCTAAAAATGAATAATGAACCTACCTGCTTGCGAACATATTTTACCAAGCATTCAATTTGTTCAGGATCTGAGCATTCTTGACGGAAAAACCTCCTCCAAATTGCTCCAGCTAAATCACGATCTTCTGACAGAAGGCCTTCATCATACCCTACAATGGCAGCTTGAAATTGCTCCGAGAGTATATTCATTTGTTCTCTAAAATGTGTTAAACTATGCACCTGAAATAGAACCATTTCTAATATGTCAAAAAAGATACCGGACATATATTAACTTAAAAAGCAAGAATTCAAGAGCTAAGCTGAAGTTGAGTTCTGCAACTCATAAAATTTCTTTTGACCCATTAAAAGAGAATTTAAAAAAATTATTATCATTTAAAAAGTTTTTTTTTCCAACTAAAATAAATTAATCATTTTGGGATAAATATTTTGATTTATATTGTCACAGGAACTTCCATCTCAAATTTGAACTTCCATCTCAAATCACTTTCAATCACAAGGAGCCCGGAAGTTCAGGCATTTATTTTACCTAAAATGGGCATGCAAAAAGGCATTTATTCTAGTGAAAGTAGCAGTGCAAAAAGGCATGTAAGCAATGAAAGAACACATTTAAAAAGAATTATTGTAAAAATCAATAAATAAAACGATTCGCATTTTTATTCAAACTCTAAACTTAAACACTAGCACTTAATATGTAGGAAATCAAACTCTTCTTTGTAATCTTTAGCCCACATGATCACCCAGTATGATGGCTATGAATTTGTGTTACTCGCGACACTATCTCTTCTAAATGTTATTGGGGACTCCCTTTTGAATTTTGGCAAATGTGGCATCAGTGAAAACTGAATTGTATTTTTCATTCTTCACATTTGTGTAATTGCTAGCACTGAGAAGGTTATACCATGTACAGAGAGCTGTCCTCAAAAGGGATCGGAGACCTTATTCAAAAGCAAGATGGGATTCCTCATGAGCGAACAAAGACTGTCAACATTAATTAAAATATCAACAAATACATTTTTAATACAACCTCAGCTTCCATAGACATATTAAATAACTGTACCTTCTTGTTCTTCAGTCTTATCCAACTTGGTTGCAATCAGTGCCAGAAGAAAGAAAGCGAAATAAATTGGAAAAGGCGCAAATAGACAAAATGGCAAAAATAAGCATCAGAAACTAAAATAGGCAAAATGAAAATCTACTAAAACTACTCCAGAAGTTCAATGAAGTGATTCCTATTGTTAAAAGCCATTATATAACCACAATAAAAAAAGGCCATTTGCCAAACTTCCAGGCTCTATTAATCTATCCAAAAACCAATGAATCCCATCTTCAATTACAAGTCTGAATTTATAAAACTTTTGCTTTTTGAAAATTGTGTTTCTCGGAGAAACTCTTCAATAGCTTTAGAACCTAACTACATTTACAAACTGATACCCTCCAGAGCTTAAATTGTTCCTTGTAATTAATTTAAGAACACAATATATGTGTGGAATAAATCTAAGGCTCACACAACACTGTTAAAAGAAGAATTGAAGCCTGGAATTTTCAAATGCATTAATAATCAAGGTACATGATGATATTCATAAAAAAAACTGATTGAATTAAAAATTAGCAGAGATTGTTGTACAATGGACATCTGAAAAGTTATACTCTTTCACATGCCTCAGAGAGTTGGAGGCCCATATAACAAATAGCGAGGATTGTGTGTCTTACTTGCCTGTCAGATCACTGTGTACTTGTTTTTTTATGTTGTCAATACTTATGTTTTAAATATGCATACGCCAAGCATTTCAAATTACATCATGACCGAGGAAAAGGGATGTCTGTATGTAGTTGTAAAATAAATATTTTTTTTTCCAAAAGAGTCTGCTAATGAATTCCAAAAGCTTCTGCATCTTTTAATTTTAGAATGAGTACTATTTTCCAGATGCTTCTCAAGCAAGTAGCAATGACATTATACGGTATAAATCAAAATACTAGATATATATCATACAAGTATTAGGTATATTATAGGGCATTGCTACTTGTACAAGAAAGAACTGAAAATATTTAATTACAGCAAGTTTTCTCAATTTCCAAGTGTCTTTGATATTTTACATCTTTGAGAATTCCAGTCAACTGTCTCTGTAGATAACATTTTGTCTGAATGTATCAACTTGCACATTTGTACATTCCTAAGTAAATATCTTAATATTTCGGTACACTGGTGCATTTTACACCAGCAGTGCTGCAAGTGATGATTTCAGTCAAAACATCTAATACATGTGAATAAGTAATACAAAAATAACCAACTAGTTTATCCCTCAAATGGCTTCAGAAAATGTCTCAAAATATGACAATTTCATTATGAGTGATGTTCCAAGTATTGTGTCCTCAACTCTTTTAATTGCCTAGAGCTAAAAAATTTCTCACATAATTATGGCTGTTTTTGTATCATCACAAATATTAACTGCTATTGAGTGGAACAAAATCACCCTTTTAAGAAAAATACATGTAAAGACAAGAAAATTCTTTTTTATATATTTTTTAAATTGTCCAATTTCTTTTCTTTTTATTTTCTTTCTACCACTTTGAAGGAAATTGACTGTATAAAGGATGCGAACAGAATTACCACATTTTAGGGAAGTAAGTCCATAGCAAGCTTTAAAATTTATGGTTTAAAACTAAAAACATTGTTTGTTTATGTGACTGGACAGAAAAAGAAGGTGCAGAGGGCAAAAATTAATTTTTCACCCAAACTGCAATAAAGAGGTCACTTCCATCTTTAGGAAAAACTTAATCAATTTATAATAAAAATGGTGAAAGTTATGATCATTTAACTTTCCTCTTTTTAAGTTTCATTTTTTGTTGTTTTTTTCTATATAATCCCTCCCCTTTTATGAATAATGTAATTTGTGATCCTAAAACTGAATTAGAAAATTGAACTGTTTATTGTATTGGTGCTACAGTAAATGCTAATAAAATTTCTGCCTATTACAGTGGTGGCTACATTTCTAGCTATTTCATTGGTGCTTTCTGTGCAACTGACTAAGCGCGCCACATCTATTGATATCATGCCCAAATAGAAAATGATCATGTGCCTATGGGCAACATTTCTAGTGACAAAATAATTTCAGCGGCAGTTCTAATAACATTGATTTTGATGTTTGTTCTAACTATTTTCAGACAGGTAGCTGCTTTGCAATTAGTACTGATGAGGTAATTTATTTAGAAACTCACATTTAGCTATTTTTAATTTAACAATTTCTTTTTTAACTAAATATATATGTCAAAAATTATATACAGAACTGAAATATGTTCAAATTTTTAAAAAATATGAAATTTTTGACAAGACATAAATTTGATAAGCTTTAAAAATATTACCAACTACAAAAAATTCTGTCTTACTGTCTTGCTGCATTGCACCTGTGTTTTTACAACACAACCAAAAAACGCTTAAATGCGTTTCTTAAAGATAATGTACACAATTTAGACATATTTAATGTTCCTTCTATTTCCTTTCAAAAAAATTTGAATGTCATTATATTATTTAATTTTGTCTCTTCCATCAAGGCAATCTTTAGGTTCATTGATATCATTGTAAACTTCAAAACAATGTTGTTACTGTGATCACTTTGCATTCTCATCCCACCTCCCAAATTGTCATCACTTCCCTTAAGTACCAATAAATCGCTCAGCGAAAATCTCCAAATAATTAGAAAATCTCGCTTGGTTCTAAATTGAAACTCACAGGTACTGAACAGCAAAGTTTAACTAACTAGGTTGTTAATTTTGATTATATATCATTAAAACTAAATTGTTTCAATGATACACGAATGAATATAGTACATCTCATTTTAATTTCTCAATATCAGAAATATAAAATAGCTGTTGCACATATTGTAGGTGAGGTACATATTTTACTTTTCTCGTCATAAGAAATATACATAAATTGTGTAGCTGAACTGATTCATGTCCTACCAACTACACTTGCTCATTGAACCTGTGTTCTCCAATTCCCATTTTCTGTAAATGTTGACAAGATGAATTCAAACTAAACGTAATCATTTTCCACCAGTGTGGGTCAGTAGTAATGCACAGTTTAAAATTTTTTAAATTAAAATTAATATAAAAAATTTGAAGAATATGAAGCAATTGTCAACAATGTAAAATGTAATGGCATAAAACTATCTCTTTAAGTGTTGTACTTTCAGCAAACACAACTGAATGGTTATCTAACAAAAACATTTTTATTGTTGCCATCATCAACGAATGTATTAGAGGGAAAGGAAGGTTAGATTGGATTCTGTATCACACCAATTAAAAATAGTGTACCAGCAAATCTACTTACATCCAACTTTTTGGCACGGGTGGAGACGTCTTCCCACATTGCTTCAATAATACGGTTCCTCACAAATCTACCTTCTTTGCCTTCAGCCATTACCCGAACTAATAACATCCATACATGAAGTTCTGTTATAAGGAACCATGAGAAAAAGGAGTCTTCCAAATCAAATTCTAAAATCAAAATTTATGACACATACCAAATACTTCACAGTTAACTACATGTGGAATAATAAATAACACAAATACCTTTAAAAAATGATACATAATCCACACTATCAGCCACTGATTCATATAAAAAATACCCACTTCGAGCAAGTGTCTGTGAATATAAGAAACTGAACAGTTAATTAAATTTTCTTAGTAATTCCATCTTCACTTTATATCATTTATTTAACATACCGAACGTGACAAATTTAACCATCCAACTTTTCTCAATATTGCTTTGAAAATGCTTTGTTTGGAAGAACTTTGTTCAGCAACTGTGGTTTGTAGCCTGCGTACTGAATAAAGTGGTTGACATAGAGAGAAATTAAAAGGGGTAAGATAATTCCTTAAACAAGGCTGCATAAGTTTGTTAGAATTACATGTAGAAAGGACCTGCAATAGAGAGAATTGAAGTTAAATATATTTAACTTGTTTATAATCAATCAATTGGTTATCATTACATATGAATTGCTGTATAACACATTTAGAAAAATATTCAATAAATCTCTTCCAAGAGTCATGTTTTTGTATCTTTTGTTAGTGCTACACTCCACAGCAATTACAAGTTATTATTGTTGTGAAAGCACATCTAATATCCATTACTTACCTTGCAGAAACTGCGAAAGTAGCAATAATTCGTTCTCATTTTTATGCTGAGTCTAGAACAAAACAAAAATTTCCATTCACAAACTGTTTAAAATATGTTTATATGCCTAACCCATTTATCATAACCATGAAGGAATGTCATGTCCCATGGTATAATAAAATTGCGTATATATTATTAAAACTAATACCTTTCAATTGTAAAATTGTTAATTGTAGATTAAATAATAACGATCATATTATTATTATTATTATTATTATTATTATTATTTAATACCTTTTAATAACAAGATCTGCCGCAGATCGGCAACGTCCCTGATCAAATGTCAGAAACCACCCTCCGAGTTCCTGCGAAAACTATTTAATTAATCTAAACTACCATTTAAAATTCATATAACCTCCACAAATGCTGTTTCTCGAGAGCAGTGCCGAGCTGTGTTATTTCGTGTTTCGGATAAGCTCACGCACTCCGACAGTTCGATTGATCGAACAACGATATTACTACATATTTCCTACTTTCAAGTAAGGAAACAAACATATTCATATAAGAAAATAATGCTCGATAATAATGATAATCTTGATGATCATGAAACTAAACTTTTCAACATTATTCTACTCGGAATATAATGAAAATTTTATTCGGTTAATCGAACGATCAATTGAAATCGAACTTAACCGCAGATATTTAAAAACTGAATTCATTCAATGCAATTTTCTTACAATGCCGAAATTTGTCTGGCAGTAATGGTGCGATGATGCACATGAATGCCAATGATGGAAAAAAAAAAAAAAACTTATTTTATAAATCATAATTGTGCTGTTATTTCAGCAATCAAATTACACAATGACACTATACTATTTTAAATCTGACATGTTTACATTTTACAATCGTTTAGGATTGGTTTGTAATTTTGAATAATCAACTATTATAATTTAAAAAACCGAGATTTGAGTCAAATACAGAATGGTGGCAATCCTAGAAAATATGACTTAAGAGTAGGACTCCACTAGAAATAATTCACAACAAACACTCTTTCCTAAAGCCATTTCCATTGTTTTAAATTGCAAGAATAAAAGTTTGAACCAAAACAAATTAACCAAACATTTCAGAAGATATACATTTTGTTTTTACAAACATAATTTATGAAAGAAAATAATAATTTCAAGAATAATTCTCATGTTAATTAAAAGAATGACACCATTCACAATGTTGAGTAATTTTCATTGTTTTGGAAGTTAAGTACACTAGCAAAATCAAATTTTTGTGAAATACATTTCCTTTTGACTCATATTCTGAGGGTTCATAAATTTTGATGTAATTAGATGTTTAATGTTCATTCATTTATGCTATTTTATTTTTTATAATTGAAGTATGATGATGATAATTGAATGCCTTCACTAACAGCATTGCTCTTCTAAACTTGTGAATATTTTGTAATGGTCATTTCATTTGATACTTCCTTTCCTTCTCAGCCCAAGTTTGTTAATTCATATTCACTGCTTCTTAAAATTCCATTTTGAAATGCTTTAAAACCTGTTTTGAAATACTGTTCCTAGCAATACCAAGGAGAGGAGGGCTAAGACCCCCAATGGTTGAGTTTATACTACACATATCTATATCTCTTTACACACATATAGATATTTTATTTTATTTTTAAGTAATTGAAACTCGCTGATATTGTTTACAAGCTGATTTTTTGTTCTAAGTGTAATGTAATTTAGCAGAAATGTTAGTTTAAGTTAGTTATTGAATCATTAGTAAAAGGAAAATTTTAATTTATAAATATGTTATTTAATTTTTCTTTAGGTGTTCAAACATTTAAAAGTAAATTAATTAATTAACAAAATTTGTTTATTTTATTAATTAACAGATTAAGCTCATTGAAACAGGTATTATTACTATTAATTATATTGGTTATTACTAAATACATAATGTAAAGATATGTAATAATAATAATAATAATAATAATAATAATAATAATATTTATTGAGACACATATACAATTTCAATTGTGTATGTCAAGTCAGATATGATATAAGCAGGTGCTCAAATATCATGTATGCATTGGAGTGATGCGACGTGTCATGTTATGTTGTATTGTGAAATGGATTGAAATATAGAATAAGAGAGAGAAGTGAAGTGCAAGACAGTTTTGTGAAGTGGAGTGTAGTAAGAAAGTTTCGTGTTTAATGGTTTAAAATATCTGTATAGGATAGTCATAAACATTCAGTTACCTTATTACTATTATTATTGGTATTACTATTGCTTTATTATCGTTGTTGTTATTATTATTATTATTATTCCTCTAATTCACAACTAAATATGTTTTGAGTCAGTTGAATATAAAATCTACTCCGGGTTGCAACCAGCATCGGAGCATATCTAGGGACGTCGGTGCCTCTACAATACTTTGCGCAAAATATGGACTGTTCCCGGTAAAGGAATGTCTTGCACGTCCCAGTCTTTTAAATGACCAGGCAGTTTAGTCGAGTTCTTACACAAATTTTGCAGAACAATAGCTCCGAGAACTATTAGGGTGGCCTGTGCTTGTACGTCCCAGACTGATCTCGATTTCCACTCTTGTTTTTATGACGTTTCTCTGCATCCTTGGTTACGTTTTTGATCGCACGGCACAGCAATATCTATAAGTAGACACGTTTGTTTTTTTCTCTCTTTCTAAATCTCGGATAACAATATCCGGTTTGTTTGCCGCTATCCTGCGATCAGTTTGAATTTTTTGGTCGTATAATGTTGTACACAGTCCAACAGACGTCACGAGTTTTGATGAGTGTTCGTACCACTCGGAGCATGTATTTGGTACTTCGAGGGCGTTGTAGATCTGCCAGTGGAGGTATCTAGAATATATTTTAGGCGGCCTTGCTACACACCCCACTGTGTCTTTTCAAGTATTCGGTCTTTGCTAGAATTGGACAAGCTGGGATGATATGATCAATGGTTTCTACTTTTTCCAGGTAAATGCGGCGTTGGAAAATTTTGAGAACTACTTTATTTTAATGTGTTCTCAACGCTCGATCTTGGGCAGCTATTACAATTGCTTCCGATTCTGGCTTCATTCTTCCCCTTTTTAACCAAATAAATGATTGATCTTTGTTCATCTGCAACTTGTCCATTCTTTTTAGATGTTGTCCATGGAGTGGTTTGTTTCTCCACGATTTCTTTAATATTTTTTGTTTCACATTTCATGTAAGTAGCATCAGAAGTTCTGTGTCTGTGTAATTCTCAGTGTTTTGCATAGTTTTCTTCGCAATGCTCCTTGATATGTTTCACATTCTTCGGTCAGATTTAATGACCTGCCTCATTAGTAGTTCATATTGACGACTACTCCCATCCCGACTATTCTATTGTGCCAGGAGTCTTCAATTTGTCTGAGGCCTCGTCTTCCTTCCTTACGTGGCACATAAAGTCTATGTACATCAGCTCGAGGGTGGGCGACATGGTGTATGGTAAACGATTTTCTGATTTTTCGATCCATGATTCGAATTTCTTGCTCAGTCCAGTCCACTAGTCCGAAACTGAACTCGGCTACAATCTCCGCCGAACTACCTTCTGCAGATATTTTATTCCTGGAGTTCAGAGTGGACTGCAGGACTATATCGTCTCACTCTTCTGTAATACTCCCTGCGAATTCTCTCTTTCATTGAGTCGTTCGAGATGTTTCCACATTCTTCAATGCCCAGATATTTGTAGGTTTTTCCTGGCCTCAAAATCGTGAATCACAGGGTGCATATCAACTTCAATGCTCTCTGATGTCACTTTGCGTCCCTTTACAATTGACTTTTGCACATTTGTCAAGACCAAATTTTATGCATATGTGCATGCATATGTCATTGCTAAAATAATTGACGACAGGCAGCATTTGAAAGAGAATTGTTTCGTTCTTTGCTAACATTTTAAGATTATCCAAGTAAAACAAATGTGATTCTGGTCTATTATCCCCATGGAGTTTGTGACCAAAGACAGTGTTAACTGATTGAAATCAAACTAGGCAAAACAGCAGAGGGGATAGCGAATCTCTTTGAAAAATCCCCCTATTAATCTGAATACTTGTTTCTCCTACTTTCTTTCCGCTGGGAATTATAGAAACGCGGTGCTCCAAGCCTTGCAAAACTCAATAAGTCTAGTATGAAATCGATAGATCTCCTGGGGGTCTTCAAAATCCAATCGTGTGGTACACTGTCAAAGGCCTTTCGTAATCAATTCAAGCCATGCCTAAATTTCGTTTTCGTTTCCTGACATCGTTCAAGATAACTATCTTTAGTAGCACGATTTCATTATGGCCATAAGAACCTTTACGACATCTTTTTTGTTCAACAAGCAAACGGATGGTTCTTCCCTGAGTGTCTACAGTTT
The DNA here is from genome assembly GCA_964035755.1 of Teleogryllus oceanicus. Lineage (NCBI taxonomy): Eukaryota > Metazoa > Arthropoda > Insecta > Orthoptera > Gryllidae > Teleogryllus > Teleogryllus oceanicus. The sequence continues at coordinate 12,486,529 of CAXIVR010000011.1, read as the reverse complement.
GTTAGATATGGGTTCAGATACAACATTGTACATTACTGGTGGGCTAGTGATTGGCATGTAGTTCTTTGCCAAAGAACGGTTTTCCGCTTTGGGTAGCAGATACGTGATGACGCTTGTGAGCCATTCCGGGAGTTCTAAACTTTGGGTTTTCTAAAATTTTATTTACAGGCTTTGCTAGATGAGAATGTAATGTAATTTCTGTAATGGAATGGAATGTGATTTCTTAATCCAATAATTCTGTATCTTATATCAATCTAGTTCCCCATGTTCTTAATAACTTGGAAGCGGCTCTCTTCCGAACATTCATGAACATTTTCCAGTTTCCACATGTTCATCGGCAGCATCAATTTCACATTGGAGCCAAGATAAGTCTTGTGGGCTGCTTTCTTCCCTGATTCCTGCCAAAAATGTTTCGACGTCATCTTTTACAGGAGGGACTACGTTGCCCTTCCATTTTTATTTTTGAGTCAGATTGCAATAAAATCTATTCGCGATTGATTTAAGCAACCGAGTCTATAGACTCCAGGCCGTGTATCAGGCCGCACTAAATTCGCAATATGGCAGCTTGAAAGATTTCCTGTCGGAATAGCCAACTTATGAAACTATAACTCTGATCAAGTCTCTCGCTTTTGTTTTGTTTGTTGTCTCATTCACAATCCTCGCGCGGTCTCGAGTCTTGTCCACTGTTCAATAATACATGTTTCGTTTTTCGGTAGAATTAAAAAGAGATGTTCATTTATAAACGAATATTAACTCTGTGAATAATTATTAAGTTAATTAAGAATTATCATTATCAACTATTGCGAGCTTAAGAAGTGTTAAAAAGTGTCAAGTGAAAATGAAAAATACAACCTCAAAAGTTATCTGCGGTCATACTTCTATGTTATTAATGCTTTTGAGATGTGTCAACAGTTCCTTCACGTTTTGAAGTGGTAGTAATGAGTTTTATTGAACGCAAATAAATACCACAATTATTGAAGTTAATTAACGTGATATACATGGTAGTTTTTAAGTGATCTAATGAAATGTTCCTAATAGTCCAGTTATGTCAATATCAATGCAAATACATCCATTTAATTTATCTGTTCAATTATTCATTAGTTTTTAAAAGTAAGGTCAAAAATATAATGAAAATCATCATTAGTGTAAGTAAGTTTTCAATAACTTATCCATTGTTACCAGAGACAGTCTTTGAGAACGTGTTATCTTCAAAGGTTCAGTATTAAGTATAGCCCAGATGTTGTTAGGCTTACCATTATTTTCCAAAAAAAAAAATTAATTTAAAAAAAAACTAAAGGATTAACAACAGCAAATAATGAACTACAATAACTATTTCAATTAACTTTATTATTATTACTAAAGAAAACAATTGGAAAATAATAAATAAAACTCAAAAACGCCTAGTACTACTAAATAAATAAACTGAACGATAAAACGCAAAGAACGAAGAGCACCAAAACGCAAAATGCAAATATTTAGCAACACTCGTAAACTAAAACAATTTCACTTTGATGGCTTTGAATGTTGGCGGTATCTACGGAAGTAGTCATTGTTTCATTGCAAACTTAAATTTTAAAAAATGTCCCTACCGCTTGAAGGTAATATATTCAGGGTATTTGTGTGACGGTTGGCAACAACTTTAGCCAACATAAAACGAATCGAAACTACCCTAAATCGAGTATAAATGTATGTTCTCATCCGACAGTGACATTTTTCAAAAGTTGTCCCGTTAGTTCGGCTTTTTAGCTGGCCAGCAGTTTACACGAAAATCTACCCTTAGTTTGTAACGTCTAATGCGTTGAGTCAATGCTTGGATTTTCTCTTTTAACTTCTCAGTTACCCTCAGCCTTGTGTCATTTTGAACTTTTTTTACTTTCTCGCTACCGCTCACGCAATAGACAGAGTTATGAAATTCTGCGGGGAAAAGCAGCGAATTTTCAATAGAAAAACATATTGCTGGGCCCTGATAACGAAAAAGTGGATAAATCCAGTTGCTAAATTTAGAGAAAGCCCTCTGACACCTCCGACAAAATGTTATTAAAAACATTGGAGCCATTTTTTTAAATTTTGAAAATGTCCTAGGAGCTTCATGTAAAGTACCCACTAAAATTAAAATATCGATTTCAATTCAAGAAGCTGCGACATCAGCCACATCGATTGGGGAATATCAACATTGGAGAAAATCGGCTGGACGGTTTAGCCGCTAGTGTTGTTCACAGGCAGATCGACGGACATGTTTTGCCAACAAACGATTTTTCGGTATCAAGGACCCACAAAACGTGGATTCTGGCTACACCACGTGATAGAGTTTTTTTTTTTCTCTCTTTCTTCAAAATTTAGCAACTGGATTTATCCACTTTTTCGTTACCAGGGCCCTATACTGCGAGTTTTTCTGACGAAAATTCGCCGGTTTTTCGCGCAGCATTACAAACTTTTTCTCTGCGCGATAGTGAGAAGGTAAAAATCAGCTCTATAAAAAAGGCCATGTACAATTTTTTGAAGAAACGAATAGTTTTCGTGTAATTTGGGAAATTAATGCAATTTATTTTTTAAAAAATTCTAAAAGAAATTTTTTTTCATATGTATGAAGAAAAAGGAACACATAAAAAGAATTGCGTGGTAGAAAAGAATACATTTTCGTTGCACACTCTGAATTGTCCAAAGTTTGAAATAATGTGAGAAAGTATGTGCGGTTGTAGCACTATTAGTTATTAAAACGTCAGTCCGTCCGTCTGCAAGTCAGCCTGCCCGTCTATCTGTTGTCTGCGAACAACACTAGCCCCTACACTATTCATAGGATCTTTATTTCTCATATAAGCATGTATATATGGAGTAGATATCCTAAACTAAATGTAGGATTTTTTCCAAAATGGATATTCCCCGGTTGAACGGGTTCAACTCAAAGCTCTGCGATTTTCAAAAACATTCTTTAAAATTTGGAGTACTTCACATAAAACCCCAGGGACTTTTTAAAAAATTTCTCAAAAATGGCTCTTAATTTTTCACTGTTAATTCTGAATTTTCGAAAATTTCAAAAGTTAAACATCTTTTTGCCTTATTTCTACTATTACGAAATTAAAGATTGAGATTTTTTCTTCAAATAAATTTTTTTCTCCATTGTTAGTTCTCTCATTAAGGTAATGTACTTTTTTTTTCTTTCTTCAAAAAGGCACCAAATTTTTTCTTTAACCTTTTGTCATGGATAGTACTAAATGTACTCTATCAGATGACATAAACAACATTTTGGCTCTGTTTATATCTGTGTGTGTGTGTATACATATAAACAGCAATTTGAATACATTATTGCACTTATGAGTAGATGTGCTTCAAATGATGACATAAAGTTTCTTGAAAACTCAAAAGTTTTTTGTGGACACAAGCTCAAATTTTTGCATTTCCAGAAAAGCTCATACACTATTTTCCTGATAACGGCTCCATTTTTTTCTTCAAATTTTTTGTATGCATAGTGCAAAATGCACTGTTTAAGATGACATAAAATTCATTTTATAAAAGTTTTCTTAAAAACGCCTCCAAATTTTTCAACAAAAATTCCCATTTAGAATGAGATTTAACTCTTCTATAATATTCTTAAAGTAATATTTCAGTTCTGTCAAAAGGAAATGGAAGAATTGAGGAAATAAAAATATATATATTTTGGGCGGCGATAGATGGCAGCTGGCCAATGGACTGGGAGGGAGAGGCGAAGAAAAAAAGAAAAGTCCAGACTAAAGAAATTAGAAAACAAACTAGTAAGAGAATGTCTCTGCCATTCTGTAGCACCACTAGTAACATTTGTGAGTAAAAGTTCTTCAAATGATTTCTTATGAAGTTTTTAGAAAGCTCAATACTTTTCAGTGAAAATAACATATAAATTCTGCATTTTTAAAAACCCTTGAATGAATAAACTAAATTATATTAATGCCAGTTTTAGTTTTTAAATTACGAAATGAACTTTTTTTTAAATATCACTCATGTCTTTAATATTTAAATTATGGTATTTTCTGTACATTAACCATTGGAATCAATAATAGTTTCTTATGAACTTTCTCAAAACTCAAAAGTTTAGGGTGAAAATGATCTTTAAAATGCATCTCTCAGAAACTCACAAACACCAAGCTTTCTGTTATATGTCATATGTGTTAATATCACAATTTGGAGGGGATCGTGTCTATTCTTGTTACTATATAAGTCTTGTTCATATTTGTGAAAGACTTAGGTCAGTAAAGAGGAAGCAAACAACCAAAATCGAGATATCAACATTTAATAATAGCAGGAGGCTTGCTGTGGGTTATCTTGTTACTGCCTCAAGCCCTTTAATTGTATTGTATTTTGAAAATAAATACATCTATTAATTTGTATTATTCATACAGATCAAATATGAAATACAGAAAATGCAGCCTTCATTTGTATTATCAATATTATCTCTCTCTCTCTATTTTCTTTCTCTTTTAGAGTTAGAAGGCTCTAACTTCTATGATATTTGCTTGTATAGTGAAATTTCTTAGAGTACATTTATTTTCTTATACTTTAGTTCTCATCTAGTGCTAACAAGAAACCCTCCAATATTTTCCTATCATCATTCATGAATATTGTGAAGTAAATGTTCCAATAGAGCTATTTTTAGAATACAGCCAGCACTTTCATTGTTTCATTTGAATATAGTGAAAATCAATATTATTAATGTTTAAAATATTTCTTTGTAATATTTATAACCAGAAAATAATAGTAACAAATTTCTTTAATTATTTCACTTTCTTTCAACATTTCCATTTTTTAGGACTGATATAGTTATAATTACTAATTATCATAATAGTTTCTCTTTCTCTTAATTCAAATGTTTCTAATTAATAAGCATCTAACCCCACCCCAATACAAGTTTTATCTACTTCAGTGAATTCCTGAAATTTGGTTGAATAACTTCCATTATAATAAAGTAATGTTACGGTCATTATAACAGTCATGATATGTAACAATTAAAACAGATGAAACAAAGTGAAAACTGATACTTGAGTGGATATGCATCACATAACTTGTTTCATTGGTGCCTACTTGTGAGTATATTCAACACTGAGGTGCAATATTCCAAGAAAAAGCTTGTAAAGATGACAGAAAAGAAAGAGAAAATTACCTACAGAAAAAAATGTTGAATTATCAACAAGAACCATGAAATGACTGACATTGCAACATCTCCTGTAGTGTCTCAACATAGTAAATATTGGAAAACTCTTCAAGTCTTTAGAGAAAATCATTATTTAGTAGGTAAATATTTCATCAAAATTCATTTTACTCATTAACAGTGCTTGCTTGGAAACCATCTTAGTTCAAGGTTTGCAAAAAACCTTTTTTACTAATTTTGTTAATAAAAAGAAAATTAAAAATCATACAATAGTAACCCTGCAACTGATGGGTGAAAAAATAGTACACAAGCAGATAGGTTGGGTCTGAGATTAAAAAACAAGCATTACATAGCAAATATTGTTTATTTAATTGTTAGAGAACTGCATTATATTAGCATATTATAATTGGAATCAATTTTGCTAATATCTTCTGTATTTCTTTCTTTTTTTTAAAATCTAAATAAGGTTCAAAAATTTATGAAGGAAGCACAATAAGGTCTTTCATTAACATCCTTTTCACAGACCTTTGTGTATTACGATTGGTCATTTACATTTCAACTATTTTGCAATATTACAACATTTTGCATTTCATTATGTATTAACACTTTTAACATCTTTCGCAATATGAAATACTTCTAAACACAAGCAAACATATCCGGTCTATCAGTTATACCAAAGAATGGTTTGGGTATCAGAGACCAAATATGAAAAAAATTACATTTAAAAACATCTACACAAACAATGGCACACTAAACGTTATATTTGCAAACAAAAGAAAGAAGGAAGAGGGGTTCCCGGTGCCATCTGTGTCACTGACATATTAATTATTTTTGGGTCTCATAGACCCATCTCATGCTCTTGCCAAGTTAAGACATGCTTATCAAAAATCCTATGAATTCTATCATTATATTGCATAACTGATGTTCATAAATAAAATGAATCAAAAGAACTTGATACTTTTAATGCTGAATTAAAAAATTATTTTGGAAAAATCCAAATCAAGCAAGATATTTATGGAAATTAATTTCCTACACATCTAGAAGTAAAACAATATTATTTTTAAATGGTTGTATGAGTGAACACCACTATATACTGACAGTCAGTTTCTCTACTTATTTATAGTAGTAGTAAATAGATCTCGTTTAATGTTATCCTACATTGTCTGAGGAAAGGATCTCACTACAAAAAAAACATACGTAAAGATTTCAAGATCATTAATCAGTTGCTTTATATCAGTTAATATCTTTAAAAAAGAATACATTTCATTGGATCCACATTTTAATTTTCATTAATTTATCATGTCAGATCAAAAAATTACTTAGAAAACAATTTAAATATATTTTGTGTTACAAATGCTGATGGTCTTTATAATAACCAGAACCTCCAAGAGTTTTGAAACATCTTCACTGTTCTTTAAAGGAAATAAATAATGAAGACAAGGCCTATACAGGATACAGAACCCACCTAATCTCCCTAATCATTCATGATGAAATATCAAATCAAAATATCATATTGAATGAAAATGTACAATAATGACAAGGGGATCCATATCATAATGTTGGAACTTGTGGATCAATGACTTCCATGTCAACTAGGGTTTCTCCTTCAGTTTCTAGTAATCCTTAGGGCATAGTTGATATGACTGCTTTTAGGCTGTAAATACTGTTTTGCCCCGTTTTGCTGTTGGTGTTACTTTGAGAAAAATAAATAATATACATGAGAGTCAACAATTGAAACTTTCAAAGAAACCAGTCCCTTCAAACACAAAAATCCCAGACCAAGGGTTTATTGTACAAAATGATTAACAGTGAAATTGACCAACTGCAAAAAGATTTCTTACAAATGTCTCTTACTCCTAATATGAGACTAATTTTACAATATGAACTGTTAACAAAAACAATGAGAAACATCTTATCGAAAGAAAATGACTTTTTCTTTAATTATATTATCTATAAACATGGCTACAACAGTGTGAGGAAAGGTATTTATTAACATTGAAAGAAAGTTGCTCCTTTCATTATTTATATATTTATTTATAAACAATTACAATTTTTAAGTCAAAATACACAATAATTATTACTTTTCTACAATTTGTTTATAATTTATTTTAACACTATTATTAATTAAAAATTATAGCTGTTATACCCTCTTTATACACCAAGGAAAGATAATGGTTTTGTAAAATCTATAAAATGCCAATGACATAAAAACGTAATTGTGGGTAGGGAATTATCCCTCAGCAATGAAGCAAACAGAGTTAAGGAGATAAATTTTGAATTCTGTAGCTAAAGTTATAAAGAAATTAGCAGGAGCACATGCAATTCTCAACACAGAACATGCACAACTCAGAAATGATGCATCCCAAACCCTTAAAGTTCAGAGTAGACACTGCCTACCTTGCCTATCTCAAGGAGCCACAATTGCAGGAACATTGCTAATGATGTTCCCCACATCATCAGTTGCATAAATCATAGCATTGATCCCAAAATATTTTTTTAGTCTATAATCTACTAAATGATAATTTTATGGACCTCCATTGACCTTTCAGAAGTTTTTCCTCTTTTGGATATCCCTCTCTCCTTAGGAAGGGTTGAAAATACTTCTTTGTTGTTGTAATGAGCAAAATTTCAAAATCTATGTAAAATTATTCGACTTTTTTTATAATACATGCAATTTAATCATATGTGTCTTTGTATTTATTAATAAAAGTTTAACTTTATTATAATGCTAAATATTATTACAACGCATATAATATTAACCCATGCACAGTACCAGACCTGTATACAATGTAACACGTAGATCAAAACATAGTCATTCAAAATTATAGTGAATGTTATGCTGTTTTCATTTCTAAGTCAATTATTTACAAAGTGCAGAATGTTTATACGGTGCCAATAAGCTATTATCATCGTTCTGCAACAGCTTGTAACTAATTGATATTAATTTTTTATTATTGATTCAAATTGTTAATACCAGTTGCAATTTATTTCAATTCCTGGGGTTTAAATTTTTTAATTGGATTTAACTTACAACCAAGCACTTAAGGATTATGACAATGATAAAGTTGAAATAATTTTTTCACTAAAATATTATCTTCAACTTAACATTTAAACAGTTGCAACAGGTGTATACGTATTCCCTACCTGTTTCTAGCAACAGTCAAATAAAATATATTGATGATACTCTGTTGCAACCCTCATTACTGATCAACAAGAAACTGATCTTGCTTCTAAGACCAAAAAATCTGCTTGTGTGCTTGAAATAACATGTGTATTTTTCACAGAGGACTCCTGGAATCCACATACAGCTATAATATTAAATCATGTTGATTTAATATTTTATTGATAATAATATATATTTGACTTGTCAGCGAAACGGAGCAGCACCTAACTGAAACCAACAAACTATAACTCAGCAGTGACATAGATGATAATAGTTTAAGAATTTTTTTTTCCCCCTAAAATATTAACGGAAAATATTCCACATGTGACTACAAGAAGGGTAACAAATTATTGGCCTAGGATAATTTAGCATTTGAAACCCTTAAATTCCTAGGCTTTATTTTATATATCGCAATGTCACAAAATTATTAGTAATTTTAGACAAGATTCAATGGGAATGCCACGTGAGTACTATGACCACAAAATAGTATGAAACTTCTAAGGAGTTAAAATAATTCATAATATGCTTTAAAGTTTGGGTACAAATTGTTGCTATAGCTAGACAATTACAAATAATACATGGTTGAAACCACTTCTGAAGAATTAGCAAAAATATAGTTTTAGTTCTTATTTTAATAATTAATAAGATATATACCTACTTTTTAAAAAGAGGTTCGATGAAAGATTAAACAAAACAATCTGAGAGTTTTCAGAACTTTTATTGTTCTCCATCCCATTTAACTTATTAATTTATCTAACTCTGAACTCATTTCCAGGTCAACAATCATTTATACTCACAAGGAAAGTGAAAGAAGATCCCTTTCATTGCACTTCATTTTTTCATAACAATTTAAAATCTTTAAAAATTATTTCATAAAAAACTAGAGAAGAATTTTGCCTTTCTATGAAAAGTATCGCTCAAAACTCACTGATGTAAAGATAATTTAATATTATTTTGTTAATGTTTTAAAATTTTAGATGTGCAGTAGAAACGTTTACTGTCAATAAATTTCAACAAGCTTAACTTAGATTAGCTTAACTAAGATTCTTCACATAAAAAACAAATTAAAATATTTTTACTTGCACAATTTTTTTCTCAGATGTTTTTGTTAAATGGATTTCAATGTTGAAATACCTAAATAAATAAAAGTTAACACCGTAATTAAAACCACAAGTCTCCAAAAGAGCTTCTTTCTTTCTCTTAAATAATACACATCTTGCAAGCAATATTAAAATGAGAATATAGTTTAGTATAAATATAAGAAAATTGAAAAGAATAAAAAGAGACAATTAAGAAAAGTTCCACAATTCTGTCATTCATAATTCATCAAATCCATGATAGCTTTTTCTTCCATTCAAGAGTGAAAGATAATAAATGCTAATAAAAAATTACAAAATGTCGCATGGGATTAAGGCTATTATACTTCACAATGAGTTTTAGTGAAGTAATTATACAAAGTGCATGACAGTCAGATTATTATTGATGTATGGACAGTTTCAAGATAATGCTGTCCTACAGAAACCAGCTGAACCATTTTACTATAGATAGTCCTTCGTTGTATTAACTACTTACTCCCAAAAATATAAAAAACCTAATACATCTAAGTAAATCGGCTAGACATTCGTTTTCATTTTGGGAATAATTTTCGTATTAGTTCGCCAGGATATCACACGAAGCGCTATTTTTTCAGTAATAGTTGTAAGTTTCCAAACAGTGTTATCACCATCCACGTATCCATCTTATAATAAAATTACGAACATAAAATTTTAAGAGCTATACCGCGCCTAAACCCAACCTAAATACGATCGGTCCAAACCATTTTTGTATACAAGATCACGTCCGACAACCCTGCGCTCTCCTGGCGGCAATACGTAATAGTATCAGATTGGGTTCTGAGCAAAAATGGTGGAGGCTATGCTATAAAATGAAGAGGGTTGTATTGGGGTATTTTGAGATCTATTCAATTATTATTTGAAGGAGCATCTATTTATCCCGTTATTAAGGTGAGATTTTTCTTGTAGAAAATAAATCCATGGTGTATTATTCTCAATTTACATGATTAGTATCCAAAAAACTGAGGAGAGCTCTGAGCAACTGAGAGGTGACCTTCTATAAAGAGGACACACAGTTTTGCGCATTTTTTAATTTTTTTAACGATTAAATTAAATATACCATAAAAATAATTTGTTATTTTTATGGTACAAGGTATTTTTGATGTCATTTTATGTACTTTACATGCACTTATGATGTGTTGATGCCATGAATTTGATGAATAAACATTCTCATCCAGATGGCTGAGGCTTATACATTGTTTGTGGCGGATTGTTCCTGGTTACTGATTATAGGTTATTTAGTAATTGATTTATTTACATTTTATTTAAAGAGATTGTAGTTGCTTTTGACAGTAAACAGATTGTGAATATTCCTTATCACTAGTATAATTGACATAACTTCATATCATGCTGATTGCCTAGTAACAATACAAGAACTCTGAAGACTCCAGTTATAATATTTTATGCTTGTATTGTAAGAAAATTAATTTTTTTCAAAACTTATAAAATATATTTATATAGATTTTAGTGTTTTTATGCTTGACCCATAACCAAAACAAAAATGTAATCTAAAAATCTTCCTATTGCATTCTGTTTGTTTTGCAGAACATTGTGTTCTGAATTTATGATAAATGAAGATGGGTTTGAAGTCTGGTTCTAAATCTGGTAAAGGAGTTAAACATGGTGCATCAAAATTGGGACAGAGTAAAAGGACTCCCCCAAATGCTAGCAAACCAGCAGATTCAGATGATGAACCAGATATCGATACTTCAGTAATGCGTCCTTCTATAGAAATTAGTGTTTCTACTGTTCCACAACTGGTTCGAGCATATCAATCAGCAACTGAGGAGGTTCGTAGTATTCAAAATGTAGTTTAATCTTCTTGAAACGTGGCTTGTTTCATTTGGTATTGTATTAATGAAAATTAATAAACTTTTTTTATTTGTTTAAGCTGAAGTCTATTTTAGCTAGGGAATGTGACATCATTTATGAGTGTCGTGTATGCAGAAATTTGTTTCGTAGTCTTGCAAACATGATGGCTCATAAACGGATATATTGCAAAACTACTTATTCTTATACAAAACATACATTAAACAGAAATCATATGGTGAGTTGCAGAAAGTGTTTAGTTAGTTGACCCTTTGACTTGTGATATATTCCTGAGAACATAAGATATCAAAAGAAATTAAAATGCAAAATTAAAGAGCTTCAGTCATCAATTGTTTGGTTTTTCTTGTAGGTGGAAGACTATACAGTTTTAATTCAACCTGAGCCAGTTCCGTCCAACTCTCAAGATAAACAAAATTGGACAACAAGTGATAAAGTTCCTGACTGTTCTAAAGAAGATGGGATTGTGAAACCTCAGATTGTCACCACCACTTCTCGTATTTCATCATTTACAAATTCTAAAAAAGGTTTACGTGAAATTGTTGATAGGTTGGCTCAAAATTCATGTACAAGTAATAATAATGAGACAAAGACTTCTTCAGCGACAAAACTTTATGATAATGTACATGCTAGTGTGTTGGCACGCAAAAATGATCGAATTGAACACAGTTTTCATCTTGAAGAAATAGAAACTACAAAGGTTGGGGTGTTTCAAACAAAACTAGCATCAGTAGTTGGTGCAGAAAAGGATGATTTAATGAAAGCACAGGTTAAAGGCTTTAAAAAACAATTGTAAATAATTTCATTAATGAATAAAAGCTTATTGGTTGTCTTGTGAAAATATTTCAGGTTTCCGAACTTCAGCATATGGCATCTCAAAACGAAGCAACATTGGGTCCAGATGGTCGAATGTTAATGCTAAACAGGCACTCTCCAATATCTGTTCAGAAAGGTGTTCCAGGAAAGGCATCAGAGTCTGGTGTTGAAGCAAATGAATATAAAGTCACCAAAGATGAGCATGTTTGCCCTGATTGTAAGGATAAAGACCTTTTAATGTATTGAATGTTTAGTATTCCCTTGTTTTAAGACTTTTTATGATTCTACAATGAAATTAAACATTTTAATCATTTTTATCTTTGTTGTTATACAATCATTCAAATAAAATACTGTAGCACTCCTTTTGTAGCAGAATACATTTGTAATATTTTTCTGTGATGAGTAGTTTTACTTTGTCACTCAACTTCTGGGCAATTCACATAGATTTCTAGTATGTCAACTTCTAATTATTGTTTTAAATTGCAGGTAATGTTAAATTTTCAACACGAAAAACCTTAAATCATCATATGAAATCTTTGCACGTGACATTCAGACTTTGTTATCCATGTCCCTGTTGCAAAAGTACTTTTGTGAATCCATGGAGTGTATATCGACATCTATATAAAGGTAAATCTTTGATTAAATAAAAATTGTGCTATAAAGAACCTAAAATTGTAAAGTTAAGTGTTTTGAAAATAACTTCACACACTCATTTGAAAATAACTTCACACAAAGATAACTGTTCATTTACTCTTTTCGGTTTTTTCTTAATACATTTTATGAACCGAGATCAAAATATTTTTCAAAAGTATTGAAGAGAATAGTGAAAGTATCGTTTAAAATTCCATATGTTGAAAGTAAAATTAGATTAATTAGAAAAATTTCTAATTTTTGAATTTAGATAGACTATGATATTATATTTTTGGTCGTAAAAATTGGCAAGCATTGTAAGATAATAAATGGAAGTTAGTTGTGGGTAACTTTCGTGCATGTAAAAAAAAAGAATGACTGCTCATTGACTGTTTCAAAAACTGGACATGAAAGGTAATAGAACCATCTGTAAGCCAGCTTTCATGACATATCTATCATAATTTTTATTAATGAATGATTATTGTGATAAACTTTATCATTATTTTTTACTGTGAAATACGAAATGAAATTAAATCTGACATGAAAAACTTGTCCAAAAAATTCTGAAACATTAATCAATTAAATAAGGTTAGATAATCAGAGAGAAATCATTACCTCTCCTTTTGTCCTTTTTTGCATTGATCATACAAATCAAGATTACTTTTTTCTGGCAATTTGTCTGTAGAAACATTTTTATATATATGTAAGGTCTCATTGCTGTTTAGGAAACTATTAGAAAACTGTCATTTTGGTGTAATTTTATGAATGGAAATGCTCAAGAATGCAATTTCTCTATTTTTTATTTTATTTTATTCCATATCCCTTGCTTTTAGATTGTGTGTGTGTTTTCTGAGATCTGTAAATAAGAATTTAAAATGATTTTTTTTAAGTTTTTAACTAAACTGGTTTAAAAACACTAAATATTTTTTTATATTGCTCTAGACTAAGGATCTTCATGATTATCAAAAATATTAATGGTATTTGAGGTACAAGAGAACTTAGCATTGAAACTAGAAAGTTTGAAGTATTTTAGATTATGAAATCATTTGGAAGGTTGCCAGAGGCCAAGAAACATATGATAAAATTAATCTTTGGCCTTTATTGGAATATGATTGTATTATTTTCACAGGAAAACATGATAAATACCATTGGTTCTTTTTTTATATTATTCTTACAATTTGTTTTATAGGACATAACAAAAAGTACTTCAATATTATAATTTTATATTTATTGCCTCTTACAAACTAATTGATTCAATAATAAATTAAAAATTGAACTTTTGTAGATAGAGCCTTATGAATTTGTGCAGTGGCTCGTCTAGGATTTTTTTTTATGAGGGCCACATTATGTTCAGTCGACTTGCTGTTTTCTTGTGAAGAATGTTTCATTGATACCAAATTAAACATGAATTTTTATTTGTTGATGTATAGTAGTTTTTAATGTATTTATTTGAGATATTGAATGACTTTTCTTTCTAAAGAAACTTAATAAAACTATATTTGTGAACGTGTGTCGTTGGCTCTGGAGAAGATGGAGGCTGAAATCTCTGGTCGGTGAACCACTGGTAATATGAAGTGCAATTTTAATAAGGAACTGAAATTCATAATACTGTCAGAAATAATGTGATAGGCAATGTTCTCTGCAGTTTCAAAGTTTGTATGTACACTTATTGAGTTTTCAAGAAGTTAGAGGAAGATTATAAAAAGATGAAATTAAATTTATCAATAATCTCAGATTTACAAATGACTTGATGGAAAAACACTTACTAGATCTTTTTATGATAATTTTCTTTTATTTGCCAATAGATGAACAGCTTCTTCTGACCACAGTACAGGTTACTGAGGATAAATAAGAATAATATTGATTTTATAGTAACTATATGGAATACGATAATTAGATTACCTACTTTAATAGAAAGTCAACACGCGTTTGGTACTATTTCTTGTTTCTGTCAGACTCCATGATGACCTGCAGTCAGGGAATTTTATATTGCTTGGAAATGCCATGGAATTCACGAGAAAACGTGAATGTCATTACACGAGAGAAAGCTTGGAAAACTGAACAGCCATGTGACATGTCCAGTGTCCTTGTTATTTAAATTGCAGTTAGTAAACTTATGATGTGATAGTTATCTTTCTGGAAAATGTTGGTGTCTTGCTGGGAATAGGAAGTTTGTCAATATATGAAGATAGATATTTCTTAAGATATAAAATTCCACAAGGGAAAAATTGTCCCATTGACCGTAGTTCAGATGAGAATGGAAAACAAGTTGCATTTAGGATGATCTCAATTATTTTTAATTTCATTCTCAATTTTGACTTTATAGAGAAGACTAGTGACTATTTTTTTGAGTTAATATTTTTAGTCTAATTTCTTTGCAATTGGTGTTATTTCAAAGCCTGCTTGAATTATTTGTGGTCTGATGGAGTGAAAATAATTGATCGCTAATGGAACTATTCTGCAGTTCTTTGAATGTTATCTGTGTTTGTTATTTATTGTATTCTTTTCATAACCACATAGGTGTCAAACTGGCTGTTCCCGAGGTTGTTTGTGGCCCATGATCTCTGACATAAAGGGAAAACAGAACAATATATTTCAGACAGAAGATTCTTTTTCCTTTTCATTCTGAGGCTGTTTGGACACTGCTAGTAAATAATTTTTTTTACATGGCTGGGTTACCAGTCTTTTCTGTGTAACCTCAGTCCCGAGGAGGGGGAGATTATTTTGGACTACCCTTGTCCTAAAGAGACTGCCTTCTCTACAGCTTTGAGGTCTCCCTGCCCGTCTCGAGTTCCTCTTCTACCTCTTCTTTTCTTGAAGCTGCCGTTGAGGTCCTCTTCTGGAGTACTTCTTAGATACCTACCCTTCGACCTGTCTGACAAGGGAGGCCTTCTGATAGCGACACTATCACTGGCTTGGCTCTTGGGGTCATGAGGATACTAAAGCTCCGCCACCAACACCAAGGTCATGTAGATTTAGGCGGAGCTGCTGGTAGCAAAATGTAGATGGCAGTGTATAGATTAAATCAAACTACAATGGAATATGGTTTTAAAATATCCACAAAAAAATTTAAAGCTATGATGTATAATACCCAGGGAGAACAAAGATTATGATAGATGGAAAAATTAATGAACAGGTGAAATATTTTAAATATCTAGGTTGCCACATCTTGTTTGAAAGAGAGATAGATTTAGATAAAAGACTAAATGAATTTAGAAATATCTGTGGTACGATACACAAATATCTAAAAAATAAAATAAGGAAAGAAACAAGAATAAAATTCTTCAACACTGTAGTGCCAGTGCTGATGTATCGAGATGAAATAAGAGCATTGTCAAAAGAGATAACTAAAATCCAAGCAGCAGAACTGAAATTTTTGAGAATCACTTTAGGTTTTAACATCTTAGATAAAAAGAAATATGCAGAGATAAGAAATAAACTGGGGATCGAACCACTGCTGGCAAAATTGGAAAGAAATCAGAAAAGTTGTCATGAACATCTAAGAAGAATGTCCAATAGCAGGCTACTACCACTCAGAGGAGCAGATACAGAGGAAGAAGAGATATAGGAAGGCCCAGAAGGAAGTGATCATTGGAACAGGTTCTAGAACCTACCCCCTCCCCCTTGAAGTCATTGCCATGTGGTGAAATGTTTCTCTTAGGAAGTAATTACTTTTCTGATGCAAGATTTTTAATTATTTACATGGATAAGATGACAAATGGATAATTTAAACACTGAACCGATAAGCACATGCGGAGCCCACCTCACACATGCAGAGTGTCACGCTGTACGCAACTGGCTGATTGCTTCCAATGGTGGGCTCAACTGAATGAGCCCCTGCATGCTCACCACATGCGCCAGTATATCTGATGATCACAATTTTCCTTACGAGACACTGGATGCAATCAGTCAAGTGCTTCCAAAGAGCTTTACAAGCAAACTCTACCCTGTCTATTGGTGATAGGTAATAATTATGTGCTCATTTTGTAAAGATAAGATTGGACATGCCCAATTTAAACTGTTTTGACTTGGTTTACATGTAAATGATTCATGAAATTAGTAGTCAAGTGGTATTAAAATGTAAGATATCCTTGGAAATGATAAGAGAAGCAATGATTCCCTTGCTTCCATGGAATAAATGCCCCTGCTTGAAGTGCAGAAGAAGAAGATCCTCAGTTGTCTTCCCAATTGCTCCACGTACATCTAATTCAATACTTCTAACTTATGTTATTGTAACAATTATTGACTTGATTGATTTCCAGAATGAATGAGTTTTAAAAGACAGAAATTTAGTAATAACCAATTCCAAAAATATATTCTTGATTAGGTGAAATATATCCAGAAATTAAATAGTTTGCTGCACAAATTTTATGTGGTTTTCAGAGTACGTACTTATGCAAGCAAATATTTTCATTTAGAAAATTAAATAAAAAGGTCTACATATCAAAATTATCGGATAAACATTCATCTGCCATATTGAAGATTGTCTATTGACAGTCTTTGAATCCAAATATTGAAAAACATGAAGGTGCCAGCAAGTTACCAGTAAAAAAAAAAAAATTTTAGCTTTATAAATACATTAATTTAAATAAATGTTTAAATAAAAGCAATTATGTAGCAGTATGATAAATTATTACTCTAAATTCACTTACTTACAAATTATGTTTTAATTACCCTATCCCTATTTCTGAATCCTCACTTCAAAATGTTATTTGAAATTTATAAATGTGATGTGGCTTGCATAAATCTTACCAGAAAAGGCCTAGTTTTAATTGAGTTTGAGACACCTGATTTATCTTAATGTATACAGAAAACAATGATAATGATTTGTTGGTGTTTGCTAAAATTTGAAGAGAATTATTTTCATCATTTATTGTTTTAATTTAATATGTATGGTTTCAGTTCACCGGAAAACTGCAGATCAAGTGAGGAGACTACGTCCTCAAATACAGAAAAAAGGCTTTCAAAAAAGAAATTCATAATGAAGTACCTGTTCCAAAAAGTAATCCCAAAAGCGATGCTCTGAAAGAATTGCAAAGACTTGATCAAGAAAATCAGGTAAATATTTGTAATATTTGCCTCATCAATTAATGAGTAAGTAGTTTTTAAATGCAATAATTTATGATTTTCTTTTCCAGGCATGGATGGATAACTTTGAAGATGACCTTGAACTCCAAAGATGTGGTGGTTGTGGTCGAAGATTTGAAAGACGTGCTGCATTAAATTCTCATTCTCAAATATGTCAGAAACGTATTGCTGCTAGAAACAATGTTAAAGCAACACGTAATTTACAAAGCACATCTAGTCCGGAGAAAATAATAAAAGTATCTCAGACAGATGAACGTAGGCTTCCAATAGAAGCAAATAAAACATCTTCTAATAATGAAAGCAAGAGTATAGTTTCTGTAAATACTATATTAAACTCCTTAGGATCAACTAGAACACCTCAGGGAGGCAACTGGGTAGATCAGCCGAAGAAAGAAATTCCAGAAAAGAAAATTGAAATTCAAATTAGAAAAGATTATTGCAAAATGAGTAGTGCTAGTTCTGTAGTAGCACTTTCTAATGATACTCAAAGTGAGCCAGATAGTAGACCTCCCTCTAGAATGGTAGAAGATGAGGACTGTTCTGTGGATGAAAGAGATTGGGACTAAAGTGAATCTGAATATCATCTTTTCAGAGATGCTGAAGGCCCAGATTTACTTATGAATGAAGATGGTAAAGAAGATGAAGGCCCTGTAGGTACAAATTCTTCTGCAGAACATAGGGCAACAGATATGGAATTAAATTCATCAGTACAAGACAATGTGTTAGATAGATATGATGTTAGAAAAGATAATTTTTGTATGTATGGGAGGGCAGAAAATGTCCTTAAAAGAAGAGTATCAGATGATGGTACATGCCTACAGAAAAACGAAGACAAAGAAAGAATTAAAAGAAGAAGAAAATCATTAGAAGATGAAAATTACATTGCTGTAGAAGATACAAATAAAAGTATGCCTTCTAAAAGTAAAAAATTGGAACAGTTTCATCCTGTCATGGAAGCTCGGATGAAAAAACTCATTAATATACGACGATTGCAGTGCCTACCATGCCAAAAGAAGTTCATTAAACTTACAAATTTACGTAGACATGTGGCTGTGCATATTGGCTGGTGTCGTTATAAGTGTATGCTCTGTCCTTTCAAGTGTTTTTCAAAATATGATTGTGTAGACCATGTGTGTAAAATTCATTTAAAGGGTATGCAGCGAGGTAAAGCTGCTACAATGGTGGAATATATTGAAGAACAGGAAACAGAAGCTACAGTAGGTTCAGTAGAAATAGAAGAATCAAATGATTGTTGTGATATTGTTAGTAATGAGGAAGAAGCATCAGAGCCTTTATCTGTGGAAATAAAATCTCTCAATTTGGAAGACATTAAAAATATTGTTGGTGTAACGTGTTTCTCAGATGACGTGAGCAAGTCTGAGTATTCCAGTGTGGCTCTAGAGGTTAAAACCAGTTCGCCTTCACCAGAGCATTCTTCAGAAAACAATACCTTACTTATTTCAGAGGGAAAAAAAGAAGATGGTTTGGGAAGTTTAAATGTTCAAACTGAAGATGATATTGAAGAATTTCATGATATTATTTTAAAAGAAGAAAATGTGAAATCTAATGAAAATAAAATTGAATCGTCCACATGTTCAGAGATACCCGAAGGTGAATTAAAGAAGGGCAATATTTTGCCTGGCAAAACAACGAATGTATGTGATGATCTTAGCAAGACAAAGCAAATTGGATTGCCAGAAAGTGTGTGCATTGATGTTGAAGAGAAAGAAGAATCAAAAGATGATAGTGAATTGAGATCGGAGCCATTCTGTATAGGATCAGATGAGACTGAAGATGTAGGAGATGAACCAAAACAGTTTGCAACCGGGGAAAGAGGAAATATGTGATACAACTCCTGATGTAATCTGTGATGAATATGAACAAAATTCAACAAACTGGTGATGGAGGAAGACTCAAAGGAGCCTTTTAAGGAACCATCTAATACAAATGACAAAAAATGCGATAGTATGGAATGCTATTACCAGGCTAGTGAAGTAGAATGTGCTGAGGAGATGATTGTAAGAGAAGAACAAGAATTGGAACCAGAACAACCAATTGAAAGCACTGGAGAGACAAGTGACACTAATATAAGCACTGATGGTAAGCATTTCTTCAATTTTTACTTTCACTTATACAGAGTAGTACTATACGTAGTATAGAGAAAGTTACGTAATTTCTATTTCGAGATTTCAATGGATAAGTTTCAATTTTAAGATTTCAATGGAACTACATGTTTTGGGTTCTCTCATACCAAAAATGGAGTTTTGTTCAAAATGTCTCTCCATCTGTCCATCCATCTTTGAACAACACTAGCACCTAAACTATTTGTACGATTTTTTCCAAAATCGTTGGTCAAATCAATTTTTTCCAATTCATTGGTTGATTTGATTTGATTTTTATTTTAAAGACTTCTTTAAATTTTGGGGGTAC
The DNA here is from genome assembly GCA_964035755.1 of Teleogryllus oceanicus. Taxonomy (NCBI): domain Eukaryota; kingdom Metazoa; phylum Arthropoda; class Insecta; order Orthoptera; family Gryllidae; genus Teleogryllus; species Teleogryllus oceanicus. Next base: position 12,466,347 of record CAXIVR010000011.1, on the reverse strand, counting down.
TATTTCTTTACATGAAGCCCCAGAGATATTTTCAAAATTTTCTCAAAAATGGATCTAAATTTTTCTTTAAATACCCCATAAGAATGGAGTGAAATAGATTTATAGAGCGTGTTCCCTGTTGTCTCTGAATGTTTGAAAATTGCAAAAATTCATTTTTCAAAAGCAATTTGTGGGGCTTCTTCCTACAATTTTGAATATAATTATTTTTTCAAATGAAATTTGTTCTTCATAATCAGTTCTTTAATTGATGTTAGGTACATTATTTGAAAATTTTGGTAGTTTTTACCTAATTTTGAGTGAAATATGCCGAATATTAAAAATATTAAGAAGATTTTCTCAAAATGATTCCAAATTATTTCTTTAAACTTTAGATAGGGATAATGCTAAATGCACTGATTAAGATGACATAAAAGCGATTTTGCTGTATTCTTTTGTTTTTTCATTTTTTTTTTTTATGTCATTAATATTTAATTAGTACTGATTTGTATACATTATTGTTTTTGTGAGTACAAGTGCTGGAAATTATGTTTTTGCAGCACATGTTCCATTACATTATTACATTTGTGATCACAACTGCTTCCAATGATTTCTTATAGAGTTTCTCAAAAAATCAAAACTTTTCTGTGAAAATTAGCTCAAAATTGCACTTTTTTAGAATAGCTCATACAGCATTTTCTCAAAAACCACTCCAAATTTTTCAACGAAAATTTGCATATAGGGCCAAGTGTTACTCTTCTATAATATTCTTAGTCATATTTCAGTTCTACCTTTACCAAAAAAAATTGAGAAAATGTGATGAAATGCCCTTTAGGCAGCAATAGAAAACAGCTTAGAAAAGGGTGGGGCAAAACCTCAAAGCTAGTCCAGACTGAAGAGATTAGAAAATTACTTGGTACGAGAAAGACTATACCATTCTGTAGCAGCTCTAGTTCATTTTTAAACTGATATTTTTATTTTCTATATCCATTATTTTTCTTCTTGAACCTTACGCAATTATATTGATTCATTCTTGAAATATTTTCCTGAGGGTCGAGGAAAAACTAGGTAAAATTTAGCCAAAGTTCTTCAATAGCTTACCCATAACTTAGCTCTAACGATAGCTTAGCCATAACAATAGCTTAGATCCTTTCAGCCAGACCTTTTACCATTAATTTTGCTCCAAGATTGGTTAGAATGCGGAGTCTATCTACCTGAATAATAGCTCATTTTCCTGAATTTTTAATGGCTTTAAGCAAATTGTTACCGTTTAAAAAATGTTGTTTTTTGATTTGTTTTAGATAACATGAGTGTTGTTGATTGTAAATCAGAAGAGGAGGAAGAATATGAAAAAGAAGATAAAGAACCATCAGAAATAATGGGTGTTTCTGACAGCCCCCTAAATCCTGAAAAAGATGAAAATGCCTTACGTAAAATGGTGATGGAAGTCATTTTTGGTTCTGGTGGAACTTCAGACTCTCATCCTGATACAAATCAAAATTTAATATCTGCTACTGTAAATGGCAGTGTTTTTGATGAAGATTGTAGTAGTAGTGACGGCAGATATTCAAGAGCTTCCAGCACATCAGATTCTGATGTTGTTGTTGTCAGTAACCATGTAACTTCTCCATCATCAGAAATTGTTAAAAAAGATGTTGAAATAGAACATGGACATAGCTTTGAAGGTGAAAGGAGAGAGAGACCTGTGAGGAATAGAGTGAAAGTGGAAAAAGAAGACTTTATTTATGACTTTACTGATTCGTTTTTGAAAAAAGAAGAGCCTTCAAAAGTCAGTAGTAATATTGGTGGTAACACCAGTGGTAAGAAAAAATTAGGAGACTCGGGGAAGGAAAGTGTTAAATATGACCATTCTCACAATAGTACTTTATACAAAAGTGTACCTAACGTGATGATTGTGAGGACAAATGCTAGTGAAACAACTGGTAGTAAATGTGTAACTGGACCAATAAAAGGATCATGGAGTAGTGTTTATGCTCCAACATCAGACTGTGCAGGCAATAAAAATTATATGGAATCCAATTCACAAATGTGTAGTTCTTCAAGAAAAGTACCTCGAACATATGATGTTAAACAATAATGGCTATAAACGTTATTATAAATGTACAGTTTCAAAAGAAATTACTAAAAATGTTTCTATTGTTTATTTCTCCATATCAATATGAGCTTTATTTTGTATATGATGTGCTCTTATATTTAGCTAATAAGTGAGAACTTATGTGGTTCCTTGAAGAGAAATAATATTGGGCTTGAATAAACATCAGTGATAACTTTTTCAATATTTTTGTCTGTGTTTATACATAAACACAGAATACTAGTGCCAGTTAACCGTTTTTTAAACAAGTACATTGTGTAATATTTCAAAACCTTGCTTTAATTGTTTTTATTATAGAAACTTTTAAACTTTTGCATTTTTCAGAAGAGATCTTCAAATGTATAAAATTTGGAAATTGTTACTTGTGATAATGTTAAAGGAAAGATGTCCCACAATAAGCAAGAAATGTAGATTAAATTGATTTCTTCAAAAATTTGTAATTTTATCATGTGCTTTTTCAGCACTATAAACAGGAAAGAAAAATTGGACTTTTCTTGCAATTCTGTGACAATCTTTTCTGGTATGACTCCTGTTGAAATTGGAACATGTGATTTTCATTACCCTTGTTGTTGTGACCAGAGGTTTGTTCAAGCATTTTGTAGTTTTTGCAATCTTCAAAAGGTAAAATAGTTTTTAAAAGATACCTACCCAAGAAAATAATTTTGTGTGTCATATTGTGAATTTTTTTGTTTTTTTTCTCCTTTCTTACTTGTCCTTATAAACAACATTAGCGCTTTGAAATATTCCATATTCACATTGTGTTAAACATTAAAAGCTGTTAATGCAATGGAACATTTGAAATTGTGTGTGGAGAATCAGGGATGTAGTTTTGAGAGAAAAAAAATGCTCAATTTAAAAACTTGACTGTCATTTTTATTATAATATTATATTGCTTTTGATTCCCACCTAAGTTGTAATTCTTATCTAACTGAACATGCTTGTACATTAAACTTGTAAATATCAACATTCTACATAGAAATACACTCATTTGTCAACAAAATAATTTTCTTGCTGTATTTTTGTTTTGTGTGGCTCATTGCCAATTACAATTTCATTTTTGATTTAAACCTTCTTCCAAATATATTTTCCTTTAAATTCTTCTTCCTCTAATTAGGGTGAAAAGAGTGGGGTCTATTTTAAAATATTTGAGGTCAAACTTCACAAAAATGTGTTTTTCAAGTACCCAGTTGCTATGCATTTTGTTATTCTTAAGTTTTGAAATGAATTAAATTTACCAGAAAATTCGTTTTAACCATTTTTTTCTATGACTTTCAAGATATTTAAGATTGCAAATCAAAAAAATCTTTTTTTGTAAATTCATATACCGATTTCTATGCATTTTACATCAAATAAGATTCTCATCAAACATGTAAGAAATACAAGTTTCTATAAAACTGATTATTCATTGTTTTGCATATGAGAAACCGCACGATGTATTGTGCGGAGACCCTCCAGAAATTAATTCATGTATTGGGTCGAGTCACCATCTCCTGTAGGAGGCCATGATACTCGTTTACAATGTGGATATAAACTTATAACATACTTAAAAACTTTTAATCAATAAAAATATATTGGTGTTAATACAAAAATTGCACAACACAATTATTGACAAAAAACATTTATTTATTTTTCATTGAGAGGGAATCATATTTTATAAATTTGTACCATTTTTTTAAACTATAGAAGCATGCAAATAAATATGAGTTTTTAAACAATATCTAACAAAATAATTGAGTAAAAATTTGTGTCATGTTATAATTACTGCGACATGCCGCTTACAAAATTTTATTAATTTAAATTATGTCACAAATGACGGACATATAGAGTATCTGAAGCAATTGAGCTCTGACACATATTGGGCATTACTGAGTATCGTATAAATCACACAGTCCAGTCACATTGTGACCAACCGTCAAAATCGTGAATAGCCCCCTTTTGCGGCGCTGCCCGCCGTGAGTTGTGCAGGAAGAGAGTCTATTATATTGTGGATGGTAAGACGTGGAGCCATGGCCAGTTTCTAGACTCCTCGCTTGCGGATCCATGGCCCGACCGAGATGGTCCCCCAGGTTCTCGATTGGGTTTAAATCGGGGAAATTTGGTGGCCGGGGGAAATCTAATGTAAACTCATTCTGGAGCTCTTTGAACCATGTACGTCCGCTGCGAGCTGTCACGTTGCATTGTCCTACTGGTATATGTCTTCTTGCCGAGGAAAAACGGTCTGCATATAGGGGACATGGTCCCCAAGAATGATTGCATACTTCTGTTGATCTACTGTGCCTTTCAGAATGGCGAGATTACCCAGGGAATGTCACGAAAACATTTTCCTCACCATCACCATCACGCTCCCTCCTCCGGTCTGGACCCGTCCGGCGGGTGTTGCAATGTTTGCCTTCAGACGTTTCATCTCAAAGCTCATCTATCCGATGGAGCAGAAAACGTTATTCATCTGAAAAGGTTACCTGTCGCCACTTACGGGGACGTCCAGTTGCGATATTGACGTGCAAATTTATCGCCGATGAACAGCAGTCAGCATGAGTGCATGAACCAGGTGCCCGTTGCAGAGGCTTATACCCAGCAACGTTCGGTGAACGGTTGTTGAGGAGACTGTAATAACCCATTGGTTCATCTGGGCGGTTAGTTGCATGTCTATCTGCAGAGAGTACATAGGTTATATATACCCGCCCGTATACATCTCCACATCGCATCGTTCTCCTCTGTCATCTATGACGCGGCACGCACAGTTACTTCGGCATCGGTTTTGGATATCGACATTTTGCCTTGCCCGATATACTTTAACCTCGGCGACACCCGAACATTTGACTAACTTAGCCCTTATACACTCTGGCCCAGAGAGTGTATACTCTGGCCGTTCCAGAAATGCTTCCGCCCTTGGCCCAACGATTGTGCCCTTTTGGACGTCCGATAAATCGCTCCGTTTCTTCATCAACTACTGCACTATTTTCCGCTTTTTTCCCCCTTTCCTTTCCTTTTCAATTTTCCTCTCTTCAGCTACCTTGGAGATGCGGGAATTTATTTATTATTATGGGTACAATAATCGCTGTAGCCTTTTCGGCTCTTGCAGCTTGATGCGGGCCTATCTTAAAAATACTAACTTACAAACTAGCTTATAACGTCATATAAGCTTTTGACGTCATTGATCATGACACTTTACTTTCCAAATTACCTTTATATGGAATTCGTGGTATTGCTCTAGATTGGTTATGTTCGTACCTTAAACAACGATCTCAGAGAGTTGAAATACCTTACTGGAATGATGGAACATTACGTACGCACCTTTCCGACTCTTTACCCGTTGCATGTGGAGTTCCTCAAGGATCGATTTTAGGCCCTATTCTGTTCCTGCTTTACGTAAACGATATGCCCTTGACGATTCAAAACGGAAGAACGGTTCTCTTTGCGGATGATACGAACATCCTTTGCAATAAAGAAACAGTAAATAGTACAATATCAGATGTTTCAAATTGGTTCCGAAATAACAAATTAATAGTGAACGAAAAGAAAACGGTTTTAATGCAGTTTTCCATTTCAAATAAACAATTCTGTGCCCCATTGACAATGAACAAGGTACCATTGAATGATGTTAAGGCAACAAAATTTTTAGGTCTCTCAATTCAGTCAAACCTTAAATGGAACGTCCATTTAAATGAATTGAACACAAAATTAAGTTCATTGTGCTACGCGTTCAGAATTCTTGCAAATTCAGTCAGCCTTCATACTGCTCGTTGTGTATACTTCGAATGTTCATTCCGCCTGAGATATGGCATAATATTCTGGGAAATACATCTTATAGCTCCCAGACTTTTAGATTACAAAAACGAATTGTACGAATAATAACCAAATCCACCCACGTGATTCATGTAAGCCTCTCTTCATTAATTTAGAATTCTACCATTACCGTGTCTTCTTATTTACGAATCAGTGGTTTTGTAAAAATGACTTGCTCAAGGGCGGGAATATATTTTCAGAAAATGCCGAAATCTATTACTATAACACTCGACGTAGAAATCATATTCACCAGGTGACAGTATCAACAGCTCATTACAAAAAATTCACATACAATACATGCACATTATTTTACAACACTTTGCCAGATGACATTAAACGATTAAATTCAATAGAAAAGTTTAAATCCCAAGTGAAATCGTTTCTGCTGCATAACTGTTTCTATACAATTAGAGACTATACTGAGCTTCACAAGAAAAGTAACATTAATTTTAACAATGATACATAATGCTTTATTTACCATTTGAATTGTGTAAATGAGTATAAACAACCTGTAACAACTATTGTACTACAGCTTCCGGGTCAATGACCCCATCTCGATCAGGTTTTTCGTCCAGTTTCCCTGATCCATTGAGCAAATGCTGAGATGGCCCCTTATTTTGCTTCTGGACATAAATGTAACTTCATTTCCTGTGCACGTCTTCTAGAATTCAGTGGGAAATACAATTATTCTTAAATTATCGTTTCCATGTCGCGGCAGGAAGTAATAAGAGCCAAAATTTATTGCTTATTTATCTTTGAAAATAGATTTTATTACATGGGAGTTTTTTTGTTGTTTTTTTCTCCCTTTCAAAATTCAAAATTTATTGCTTATTTATCTTTGAAAATAGATTTTATTACATGGCCTTTCAAAATTCAAAATTTAAGTAGTATATGACTTAGAGTAGGGATCACAGAATTTTGAAAATGTGCACACAATTCACTTTTCCCCATAGCACGTCATACGCAGTTTTTAACTGTTTTTTTGACGTAAAATAAATAAATAAATAAATAAATAAATAAATAACATTATACAATGCCTCTTTGGGCTCTTTAGTTATATACAATTTGTTGTTGAAATGTGTTGAAATTAATAGTTCTTTTGATTGTTCTTTTCTTTTCTTATATTTTAAGTTTTCCATTCACTCTCACATTCATTCTTAAAATTTCCGCTTTCACCCGACACGCTTTAAATACCCTTTCATTGTTAAGTGCTGCCATCTGCCGTCTCTGAGATGTTATTGCTTTGACCAGGCGTTGCATATTTTTAGCCGGGACAGTCCCTATTTTTGAGGGAAACGAGCTATCACGTTATTTGAACTTGTATATGTCAGAGGGAATTATATTTTATATTAAGGGTAATATATTATTATATTCCAGAAAGTATTATTAAGTATTGGTTCATCGCTGTCGATATCTTAACAGAGTTTCAATAATCTGAACCTTAGATGATTTTATCCCCCATACGTCACATACAGTTTTTGACAGTTTTGACTAAATAAAATAACAAAATAAATAGACAAATCTGTGGGTGCTCTGTGATCTGAACCTTCTGCATCTGAGTTTCTGAGCGACTTAGCAAGCAATTTTAATTGAAGCAAATTTAATTTATTTTGTTGAATCTGACTCGTCATACACGATTGAAATTGTATATGTAACTCAATAAATATTATTATTATTATTATTATTATTATTATTATTATTATTATTATTATTATTATTATTATTATATATACAGGGGAGGATCTAGCTAATCATTGGGGTCATCCAATCATTAATTCGGATCCAGCCAATCCATATTGTTTAAATAATTACACAATTCGAACATAAATATTTAAATCACTTTTGCCAAATAAAGGAAGGTTTGGGCTCCCATGTCCCCCTGGATCCGTCAGTGGATATAGATATCTAAATGTGTCCCGTTTTTTAGTAAAGAAAAAGTCACAATGTCCCCCTTTTTGGTTTTAAAGATCTTGTTATCAGATTGCACGTTTACGTCACGTCGAACATAGGGGATGGTCACATTAATGTGACAGCACCGTGTATATTAGGCAGATTCGATGAAAGCAGTCAAGCTCCGCCAAGATCGCAGGTCGCAAGACAGCACTAAAGCTTCGCAGGCATACAGGCAGCACAAAAGCTTCCCAACAATACTAACGCTCCGCAAAGTCAAGGCTCAACATTCTGGTGAAATTATCAAAATTTCCCATCAATTTTTGCAGTAGCTCAACAATAATCGGCTTTACTACGGGTACAAACTTGATTGGAAAGAATTTACAACCCAAACTTGTGGGTGGTCTTAACAGAATACGAGACAATACCGATAACTTTGCCACTAAAAACGACCAACTTTTGATAACAATCTTCTGCATTTGCAATAAATGTTGTAGATGGGATGTGCTGGATATCAGGTTGTGAATGCAGAAAAATAGGATTACAATGATCCACATTTTGTGGCCGTTGATTGGAAGGGAATTGTCGTGAGTGAGAGGTAATATTTAGGAGAGTCAAGAGAGTGTTATGGGGAAGGGTGGGTTTTCAAAATACTCCTAACATGGTTTGGTAATTTATGGACGGCCCTATATTAAACTTATAATTATTTACATCATTCTGTACGTAGTTTAAAACGAAATGGAACAAAATTATAATTTTTTAATAAATAGCATCAATGAAAAATAATTATTTTGTGCAATTTTTATTAACAATATTTCTGTATTGATTGAACGTTATAAAGTAGTTTATGCCAGCGCTGTGTACGATTCTATCCTATGCATAAATTAATAAATTCATCGTCTCCTCATGAATGAATAAGGTTGGAGAGAGAATCTATGGTCACCGCTTCTCCACGCATCGTCCGGACGTTTATCTTGTGAAAAACAATAAATAATCAGTTTTATAAAAAAAAATATTATTTCCTACAAGTTTGATTCGAATCCCATTTAATGTACAGTACATAGAAATTGAGAGAGGTAACATATTTAGTTTTTTTTATTTGTAGTTTTAAATACCTCGAAAACCGTTATTCGTAAAAGAAAGCTTAGAACCAATTTTGTGGGAAATTTTATTCTCTTCGTACCTTACAATCACGTTACTCCTAAAATGCACAGGATCCGGGTTATTTGGGAAAAAACATTTTTTTTGTGACCTTTGAACTCTTTGATAATTTGGAAGGCACGCGTGATATCGATCGGAACTTTTCACTTGTTTTATAAAACGTCAAGTCAAAGATCTCAGAAAAAATCAGCTCAAGGGGAGTTTTACTGATATAAACCAAGTAGACTGACGAAGACATTGACAAGAGTTCTACGGCCTGTTCAGCTGTCACTCTCTGGTTCAGCTGTCAAACGCGAACTTCGAGGCTGCTCGAGCAGTCGATCTTCCACCACGCATTAAGTGGGATCGATGCGATGGGATCGATGTGTTGTGTTCGTCGGATTCGTCCCGGATAGTCCTGGAGTAATGGAATGGTTCTTAACTTTGTGGTCTTCATGATATAAATAATACTTTCAAGAATTTGTGTTCACTGAGTGCGTTTCTTTGAGAACCAAATTTTATTTCGTGTCAAGCAAAATCCGCTGTTGATTCTACAAAGAATTGCATGATCAGAGAATAATTTACGACAGATCGCAAACTGTGTACCAATGGCTGAAGGCGGGAAAAAGAGTGACTTGGAATCACCTTACAGCAATCCAGTGTTCAAGAAAATTTCTCTCAAAAATGGAGAAATAAATAAGCTCACTTATCCAAAATTGAAAAAATTGGCCGGAAGTCTTAACATGTGTGTCGAAGGATCTGCTGATATTCTGCGGAAACGACTAAAATCACATTATCGTAAAATGTATCTCTCAGAAGCTGCAATGAAAATACCAAAAAAGCTCTATGCTTATTATATAGTTATTGATTTTGAAGCAACATGTGAAGATAAATTTTCTACAAAAACCGACTTTCCACATGAAATAATTGAATTTCCTGCTGTTGTCGTTAATTCTGAAACGCTTGTTATTGAAAGAAGTTTCCATGAATATGTTAAGCCTAGTGTGAATAAGACTTTGTCTGAGTACTGCACATCATTGACTGGAGTGTCACAGAGTCAGGTTGATTCAGCGGATCCATTTCCTGTAGTTCTACAAAGGTTTATGGAATGGATGCAGCAACATAATTTAACTGGAAAGTCTGCAATTGTCACTGATGGTCCTTGGGATATGGCCAGATTTCTGTACATGCAGGTAAAGCAATCCAAATTACCTTATCCAAAGTTTGCTAAGCAATGGGTTAATATAAAGAAAATCTTTTCTAATTTCTATAATCAAAGAAAACCTACATTAGATGTCATGCTTAAGCAACTTAACTTTGAGTTTGAAGGAAGGCGCCACAGTGGAATTGATGACTCTCGAAATATTGCTCGAGTTTTGATTCAGATGTTAAAAGATGGTGCATATATACAAGTCAATGAAAGAATAGATCTTTCATCATTTCAGTCTCGTTGTTTTCATCCTATCAATGAGATTGTAAGACCAATTAAGATAGAAGTTAATATTTGCAGCAAAGAGGATTTATTGAAGGACCAGGGGATGGAGAGTGAAATGGAGAACAGAGATAATTGTGAGACAATAAAAAAAGAAGTGGCAGTCACTCTGGATCAAAATACTAATATTTTGTCTTCATTGAGTCTTCAAGCAGCAGATGGTGATGAGCATGAATGCAGTAGTAAATCTGAAAGTAATGACTGAAAAGATCAATTGAAAAACTAAATTGTGAAGTACCTGCACTCGGTTGTTTATTATATTTAATATAATTCTTATTTATTTTTTTCCCAAAAGAAATATTAGTTCTGAATTATTTACTAATTTTCGTATATATTTACAAACAAAGCAAAATATTTATCATGAATGATGTGGCATTTAGGAGAACTGTGTTAAAGATTTTTATAAAGTGTTAATATGTAAGGTTAATTTGAAACTTGGTAATCTTAATGTTTGGTGTTAAAAGGTTTAATTTCAGTCCAAAATTTTTCATCTGTACAACATGCAGTACAGATCAAGCCAGTAATGACTTAAAATGTTTCTATTATCCCTGCATGTTTTCTTGAGCTGTCATTTTGCTAAATGCAAGAGGAGTGGGAAAGTTAGTTAATTCAATGCCGAGAAGTACACCAAATTTGTAGCCTATTTTTTCTATGTAAAATTGTTTCTACTTAATGGGAGAGAGTATTTCTGGCCATTGGATTTTGTCTAAAATGCTTGCCACTAACATTCTTAGTTTACCAATGTTAGTAAAGGAGTGAGGGGAAGGTATTCTGGGACTCAAGAAAATATGTGTGTGTGTAATAATGAAATTTTAACATCTTATTTTGTATGCAATTTTTGTGCCCTTGTCTCACATAAGGTGTAGCATGATTCTTCAAAATTTCATTTGTAATAAGTTATATAATATTTGTATTGTATTTGTAAACTTTTTGAAACAAATTTAAAAATGATATTTTATGTTAGAAGAAATAAATGCTGTGTTAAAGAAAAGGAGTATTGTTTCTATCCTCATTAGAAAGAAGTACCTTAATATAAAAATTAAAAAAGCAGTGTCCACCTCTCAAAATAAGTGACCTAATTTCTGTGGGAAAAAGTGACGTATTTTGGTCTGTTGGAATTGGATTTTGAAGCACTAGAAGATCTTAATTCACTTCAATTGGTGAAAGCTTGGAAAAAATAAATTCATCTTTTGAAGATTAATGCTCTTTGTAGAAATGTATAGTTTGTGGAAGAACTTTTTTAGTCTTCAAGCTACTATTCTGTTGTTCACATGGATATAAAAGATATTCGTGAACTTAAGGGAGAGTATTTGAAAGTGTTGATTTATAAAATATAAATATTCTAAAATTAAACTGTGAAATTCCAAAACTCATCAATACAATAAGTACCGTTTTCAATTTGAAGAAATAATAGTTTATTACCAAAGTAGCAGTGATCCTTTCATTATTTGTTAACCTGCAGAAATGTGAATTCAACTACAGTCAATGGAGTAAGAAAGGCATTCTTAGTATTTTAGTGAGAAAACAAGAAATTATTACTTCAAGATAATACCCCTTAATGAGAGATGTTCCTTTTTGAAGGTAGAAAATCTGTCTTTGCTGATGTTCTCAATTATTCTCCTTTTTCATCCTTCACATTACTTGTAATTGGAATGTAATGATGTTGGCCACAAACTGTGCAATTACGAAATGTGTTGAAAGTTATCTTAACAAATGGAAAAGAGAAAAAAAGAAAAAAGAAATGGTGGGTTGAAACGATCACAGCATGTAAATCAACTGAGGAGATTCTCTCTTAAACATTTCCGAGGCCGATGACAGCAATATTGTTCTGTGCTGGGAGAAACTATTTTCCATCAATTCTGCTAACCACTAAAACATATGCTATTGATAGTCATAAGTGCAAATAAAATATTTTCATGGTTTTACAACAAAGAATTTTGAGTGTCTTACAATCTAAAAAAAATTTAAATGAAATTTGTACTCCTTGTCGACAAATTTTGTACTTGCAGCTATGTAAACATGTACCAACTGCTTAAAAACTTATTGTATTATTTCAAAAAATTGTGAAATTTTTTATTAATTAATTTTCAATACAATTTTTTGAAGAAAAAACAACATATTTAACTATAGTTGAAATATAATTCACATTAAAAGTATTATTAACATAATGAATAATGAATAATGAATGGCCCCTTGTTTAAACAAGGGGCCTCCATGGATCTACTGCCTCAAGCTCCTTGTTTCCACTGGGTGCCCCTGACTTGACTTGTATTGTAACAAGCATTTACACACTCAAAGTTTCAAAATTTGAAGGGTAAAAATGCTTTCATTTTCAAAATTTGTCAACAGAAAGAAACAAAAAAACATTATTTATATAATATAATATACAAACAAAAATTTAAATATTAGTTAATCAAAATTTTAAATTTTTATGACCTTAGTTCCTCTAATAAATATATATATATTGTGAGACAAAATATTTCTTTGGAATAATCCAAATAAAATTGAAGACATTGAATTTAAAAACTGCACAGTCCACTTTTGGAAGATTTGAGATATGCATTAATTTTTTGATATTTTTAGTTACATATTTGAAAATGGAAAGTTCATGCTCTTCTGGACATCACTTGGAGCCTTTTGAAATTGTTTTCAATATCTACAACTCATAGCATCCCAATGTGGACATGGGTCTCAGAAATGTGGCTTCAATTGTAATAAAAGAAGGCAATTCCCCTGAGTTCAGCAGAAAATTTATTGATTGTGTGAAACAGATTGGCTAAATATTTTCTCAACAAGCTTGATTTGGATTATGGAAGACTACTGAGATTTACTGAAGGCAGAGGACTTAAAAGTGACTTCACCTTAAAAAAATCATATTTACTTTACCTGGAGTGCAGATTGTGATAGGCTGCTCAGAATTAACACAATATATTTCAATTATTTGTGTGAATTCTAAGGCCATCATTGAAGATTAAATTCAATATAAACGCGAGGATTAAAGAATTTAGGTTTTTGATACTTTCACAAAGGCAAAATTGTCCCAACAATGAATGATAGTGACAAAGATTTTTTGCATAGGCTTTAAATAGTACAAAATATATAAAATGCGTTTTTAAATACCCCTTTGTAGTTTTGTCAACAGTGTGTCATCTCAGGTATTGCTTTTGGGACCTTGACCTTGTCATTGACGCTCCCTCACCCACATTCTCTTTTGGGTGAAAAAATCTGGTTACCGTATTATAGGTGTCTGAGCAGTAGATAGCGGGAATGAGTGAGAGGATATTGTTAATACTACGCGAAATACGAAGGGCTGGCGACGCTAAGGAAAGGGAGATCCAATGATCCGAAATAAAATCGCGGACTTCAGCGTAAGCTACGTCTGCTTTCACCGGCGCCCGCCCCCATTGGAACACACACTCGTGTACTCGCTGCTCACACCGACGCACACTTCATTTGTGTGTGTGTAGTGGGGAGCTCCGTAGGACCGCGGTGCGCATGCGCGTCACGGCCAGCCAGTTGCATTCCGGAGGGGGGATACGGAAAGCAGACGGCGAGCAGCAGGCCAGGCTCGCGACGACAACCGGGCTCTGCTTTAGTCCGTGCCAGTGCGCAGTGGCAAGACCGTCCTCGACGAGAACATTTTGTGCTGGTGAGTTATTTATTCATTTTGATCACTAATACGCACGTGTACTTGTAAATATTGTGTGTTGGGTTATTTTTTCTTCGGTTGAGGAACTAATTTTCCAGAGACGTGAAATCAGGTAAGACAACATTGCATTGTTGACATTTCGTGGGGGGGGGGAGTAAGAAGTGTCAACAATCATTGTTCCCATAATGCACAGGAAGAGGCAGTTCGGTTTTACAGACGTGGGTTGTAGGCCTTTCGCCAATGGTTAAAAACTAAGGGACCTGTTGCTCCTGCTCTTCACCCACAAGCGAAGCGACCTAGGCGTCGCCACCACTCGGCAACCGGTGCTGCAGCAAGATGTTTCCGCCCTCGGTCATTTAGGACCAGTTACTTTGTCGCTCGTCGGAGCGGTCTCTGCTTTTTTTCACGAACTTTCGCAACATCCTAATTGCAGTGATGAGTCTCGTCGTTTTACCGGTTATGACCCCGCGAGCGGGTGTCCTCCGCGGCCTGCCCGGGTGACCCGCTGAGTGACTTCATTGTCAGATATGCCAAGACTCAGCGTCTAGGAATTATTACGAGACTCGAAAAGAATGGCAGGGCGTGGATTGTCGGGGATGCTCCTACAGAGTTTGAAGCCTCGTGCTGCAAGAGCGAGGGACATGTTACTCCACATCTAGGTGCTTAATTTATTATCTCAAAAATGATCAAATTAAGAAAATTAGAAAAGAAAGATTCCCAAAGATCATTATTAGAATTTATTTGTACTGTGCTTTATAAGTGAAGGTTGTGTTCTTTTCACTCGATTCTATCCTCTGGAATTTTGACTCCCCACCCTCGATGAAATTGCCAATTTGAATCCTGGAAGGAGGGTACCTGGCTTCTGGCGAGGCTTTGAATTCCCACAAAGATATATAATTATTATTACTTACAAATGATATTTTTTTCTTATTTTCTTAATTAAAGCTTCCATGCAATAATGCCTAGTTTAAAAACTGAAAGCTAAGAATACGCTAGCGAAGTGTACACACAATTTACTGGGAGCGGGAGAAAAAAATAATACGTCAGATTTTAATTATGATGCGTTTTTTTCCTGAGGCTGCCTGTAACCATAAGCAACACGTCTTTTGCGACTTCTGAACTGAAAGGCGAACTGATAGCCAACCAATTTGATCTGTATCAAGTTCTTTATAAAACAAAAGATTTTTGTTTTTGAAAATTAAAACCCTGTAAATTTTTTTTTCAGGCGTTACAGCCTAGCAATTCAAAAGAGGATTTCCCTTGTAATATATAATGAAAAGCTGATTTTTTGTTTTGATATCCTGAACGGATTCACAAGTGCAATGTGAAGGTCAAATAGGTTGCTGGTCTTTGATATCCATGTGCAGTGTCAAAACAGAGAATGTCTGATAAAAGGTTGACTAATTCTTTAGCAAAAGAGTTGATTATTTTCCTTACCACGAATTCCGTCAATAATTGTGAGAGTTTTGAAGAAAAAAATTGACAATCTCTCATTGGTTTGTAGAAAACTACAAACATCGAAAACCACATTCATCGAAAGTGTGGCAAAGGCGTAACGCTTTTTAATGAGTATCTCAGCGACTAAGTAATAATTGTTGAAGCTACTACCATCTCTTTGATTCTTGTCACCGTGTCCATTATATCGCAGAAAACCCATTTTTCATCGAAGTGGGTTTTCTTCACATCCTGCTATATGTGAAGAAAACCCTCTCCCGTACGAAGACCTATTAGAGAAGATAAGCAGGATCTTTCAACGTCTAATTCGAAAATAATTGTATTTATTGCTAAGTTATTTCAAAACATATTCTCTTATTGACTTTTTTGTAGTGAGTTCAATATATTATATTTGAAATCATCACATGATCAGTGGCGGGTTCAACCCCGAATTTTTCTCTTTTTTATACCATTTTAACCCTTTATTGGGCGGTGATGCTCTCAAGCAACGTACCCTTACCAGGGCCCTAATGGAATTGAAGTATAGATTTCTCGTGTAATGGTGTTATCAGATATTGAGGTGTTAATGAAATGTATTGTAATTTCGGAATCACTGAAATGTTATTGAAGATTTTTGTAACAATATCCTTATCTAATGTGTCCGTAGTCCTTAGAAAGTTCATTTTCATTTTTAATGAGAGTAAAATTATTTAAGGAATACATTAGGAGAAGAGACTAAATAACTTGGCCGATTTGTATGTATAGCAAAAAATATATAAACCGCAGTGACACATCCAAAATAACTATTTTGCAAAAAAATAAGCAAATTGGAAAAATACTTAAACATATGTTTTAAAGATATTCAGTACGTAACAGTAAGACATTTTTCATTACATTTCATTTTGTGATTAAGTTTATGAGAGTTTTCTGGCAACTTCTATTTCTAATTAGAGTGAGAGCCCCAAAATTTGAACCGCTGAGGGCCTCATTGTCTTCAGCAGCCACTGAACGTAAGGCGGAAATATTACATTGTTTTACACGTGTCCCTTTTTTCACGTAGGGAACGTTTCTAACTATCTCATAAGATCGTTGGCTTCAATCGAGACAAGATTAGTTATCCTGAATTGACATTCCAATTTTTTGGTTGGGCTCACTGAAATATCTTGCTTCCAAAGCGTTGTGCCAAGCTAAGCGAAATAAGCTTGCAAGCTCCAAGGTCATCGCTTTGACAATTGTGACCATCGAATGCCAACTCACGTACAGGAAAATAGTTTGCATAGACTCAGATTCATATGAATCAATTAGATACTTGAAACTTGCCAACTATTCATTTACGTCTTCCTATCCTTTTGAATGAGTCCAGTGCGAAAGGGCGTGATAAAATAAAATTTCTCAAAGCAAATGAGAGGCTGACAGTGTCATTTTATAATTATTGTTTTTGGAGATGGTGTATTTTTTCTTCATACGTCCAGTTTTACGTGTCTTAAGTCGGATAAACTGGCCCTCTATCATTTGAATGATAGAAAGATATTTCGTAGCGGTGCACGTGCTCTTTCTTTTCATGTCAAAGGTTGTTTCATGAATCCCGCAGGGATTGATGTCTTCTCATCAAAAAGATAGGTTGCACAGTTTTCCCTCGCGCCTTGATGTCTAAGATACGTGGGCATCTAATTAAAACCAATAATCGTTTTCGACTGTGGTATATAATACCTGTCATTCCTGATATACTCTACCGTGAAACCATAAAATTGATAAAAAAATGTTTAATCCAATGACTCGTAATTGTCGTGGAAAGTTCTGACTCTAATAGAAGCTTTGTTTTTTGTGGGGGTTGAAGGCCTCTCCTGCTGGTTCTAGTAGCATTAAAAAAAAGTAGCAATGTATTGAAATCTTCTTGCGTTATGATGATGATTCTACTTGCATTGCCAAAGGTGGAGACCGGGAGCGGTAGTGCATCAACTGATGTCACTGCAGCGCCTCTGACCGGGAGGTCCTAGGTTCGAGTCCTGACGGCGGCAGGATTTTCGACACTAGCTCTTCAGCTAGGTTGAATTCAGTCTCTGTCTGGAGGAGAATTCTAGCGGCCGTCTGCTCTGATCGGTAGTTCTCCATGGTTTCTCCGATCAACACCAGGCGAATACCGGAGCAGTACCCTACCAAACGGGCCACGGACCGCGCGCGATCTTTCCTTCCTCTTCCTTGTCCTATCTTCTTCCCTTACACACACACTTACACTAACATGCACTACACTATCACATATTCCGGGAGACCGGTCGGGAGGCTAGAGCTTGTCCCGGCTGGGGCGGTGCCCCACTGGCGGGAGAGTCCTGGTTAGGGGAAAATCCCACTAGCCGACGGTAGGTCGGCGCCGGATCTCGCCATCCAGCGGGAGAAGATCACCGCCATCTCCCGAGAAAAAAACATGCACTACACTCACGGGACTAATGAGACCTACTCTCGTCAACGAGAGTTGTAATTGATAACTCAAATTTTGATTCCATTTAGGAGAGATGTAGGAACAAACATTACTTGGTAGAATTTTAAGTGTGTCCTATCTAACTTTGTTTCACAGAGACCATGTAAGAAAATTTAAACATTTTAATTATTTAAGATAATCTTTCAATATCGCCCACTTTAAGGTAGTGTGGCACCTAAAAATTTTCATTTATTTACTTGCTATATCATTTTATTTTAGATTTGCGTAAGTGTGTCACAAAATTCTATCACTTTATTTGTTTAGTCAGATATTGCCATTTAAAAATACTGCATAGTTTTTTATTCCAATATGCGAAATGAAGTGGGAAAGAAGTTGAATGAGTAGTAACCACTACTACTCATACTATGAGACATGCTTAAAGGTAAGGGACGAAGACTCTTGATTAAAAATCTTTCTGAACAAAAAATGTATTTCGCATTTAAATGGAGTATTTTTATATTAATGTGTACTCTAAATACCCTAAATGATCGAAAGAAACGTGGAAATAAACCGATCAGAGTAGCCGGCCGCTAGAATTCTTTTCCAAGCGACTTCGTTATATACTAGCTCGTGTCGACAATTCCACTAACGTCGGGATTCGAACCCTGGAACCTTCTGGTTAGAGTCGCTGCTGAGTCACCAGCAATTCTCGCTCTGAACTAACTCAGTTGGTATATTTCTTTTGGAATGATATACACCATACTAGGATGGTTTAATGGAAAACAAACTAAGCACATGCTAAGGGCCCCTGCTAGACAGGGGGGTTTCCAATAACTTTTAAACAAAACTTTATATTCACGGATATGTGAACAGATTTTACTTTAATTTTTTTTACTGATACGTTGTTTGTTATTGCCTTCGATACACAGCTCGAAATACACTGCTTAGCTGGATCGCTGCTTACCGCATTTAATTTTCCTGAATCGAGAGGATCGTAGTTACGAGGGAAATGTGAAAGCAGTTGAAGTTATATGTTCTCTTATGAAGGGAATAAGAACAAGACAGTCAAGTTAACATCTAGTTAATTAAAAGTGAATTAAGTTAAATAAGTGAATATGAATCATTAAAATTAGGTAAATATTTCAGAGCCAAAGGCCCTCGGACTTTTTGTCGTCCCTTGATCATTAGAACCCTCATAACGCCCTTGATGCATAAATAACAATGTATTAATAACTATTAATG
Source organism: Teleogryllus oceanicus (assembly GCA_964035755.1). NCBI lineage: Eukaryota > Metazoa > Arthropoda > Insecta > Orthoptera > Gryllidae > Teleogryllus > Teleogryllus oceanicus. The sequence continues at coordinate 12,447,209 of CAXIVR010000011.1, read as the reverse complement.
ATACAAATTAAATTAAATTTTACACTTAAAAACTTTGATAATTCGTTTTAGTTACTACCTTTGATTTCGACTTAATTAATAAAGAAATCAGTACGTAGAATGTATCGAAAAAATATTTAGAGTCAAAATGCACATTTTTAATATATTCCAATATTTGATGATAGCGTCAGATGATATTTGAAAGCAATTTATACATCTTAATTTTTTCAACTATATTGAGTAAATTTAATTATTTATAAATTGATTGCTGATCCTGAACATAGAAGCGCGAGCCTTCGACAAGAGTGTAGGGCAATTTTATTTCTGGACCTATACCGTAAGTCTAAGAGAATACATACACGCAAGTTAAAACTAACCGTCAACAATAAATACTGATAGTTAAAGCTTGTTTAACAAATCTGTAAAATTCAGGGCTTTGTAAAAGGGTTTTATTTGGGGAGAGGGGGTAGTAGCCTTTTCCATATCTCAAAAATTCAATCAATTTACCTTATCTAAAAATATCAATATCAATTAAAGCGTTAAACACATATCGTCAACAATTTTTTCTAGAGAAACACATATGTACATACTTGGAGATACCAACATTTTTCTTTACACGTAACGTTGTCCTCCCCACTGAATAAAACCTCCAAAACGATGAATACTCGTATATTTTTGATTTATTGATAAAGTACTCAAGTACAATTTCTTCATTCCCCTATTTGCAGAAACATTCCAACTCTTTTTCGTAGTTATGCTTAGATTTTTCAGGGAATAATTTTGAATTATCACATAATGCTTTTTCATGATCTTAGGAATTTTTAGATCTTCATCTTTAGAGTCTAAATAATAAGTATCGTTTGATTTTTAAAAAAATTCTCCGTTCTGCCATGCAGAATGCAAACCAGTTGAAATCGCAACCGCTGAAGGTGACCCCCAGAAGGATGCCCGCTGTCTACTGTACTGCTTCGTCCTTCGTAGCATAGGTGTGTACGCGAAGAAATATAATTTAAAAACAAAGTTTTGTATATGACACGGGGTTTACCTGAGCTGTATTCACTCGAAGAATTATGTCTCTCGCGCTATCAGTTCTCCCTCGTGAATAAAGCTCTACTTAAACTCCTTGTTAAATAAATAACTATTATTTCGTAAGGCGACTGGGCCCCCTTTTCAAAATTTTAAGGGTGGGAGACCCCCAGTTCGCATGCTTGAATCATTCCTATTTCTAAACAGAAAACTGTCTCCATCTTTATAGCGTAATGTTGTCTGGTTGGTAATAGGTTTTTCATTGTTTGAGGGTCCTCGTATTGTGGTCGTATGCCACTAAAGATATTAATTCGAACTTCCACATTATAGTTGTACGATTACAACCTGACATTTTATGCCATTTCAAGCCTCTATAAATTATTAAAATGTTGGTGACCTACTGGTCTGTGATCTTCTGTTTTTCTGGAGAATTATGAAGTGAAGATAAACGAATATATTATTTATATTATGTGGAACACTTGGTAGTTTGCTTCTGCATTCAACGTCGCAATCCCAGAGAGAAAACTGTTCATGCAAACTTACACGACATAAGATTTCACCACTCCAGCGAAGATTAGTTGCCGATGCAGTCGCCTGCATCTTTCAGGTAGGCAGCGGTGATACGAGTAAATCATAATCGTTCGTAAATATGAACATTTTTTCGATATCAGTCAGATATGTTGAAAGAAAGTCTGCTACAACAGCACGTACTTTCTCAGATTATTTCTAAATTGGAAACTTTCGAAAATTCAACGAGTTAAACGAAAATAAGATTTGCGCCATTCTTTTAATTGGGCATCCTTTATGCTATCAGGACAAAGTTTAATCAAACATTTTGAAGTCAGTTTTAAGAGTTTTTAAAAATGTTGAAGGGTTGTGTATTGTCCCCCCTGTCAGGTCAAAATATCCCTTTCAAACCCAGGAAGCCTCTAGTTCATTTAAATCGATCGGCGAATATCAATTTTGGAGAAAATCCGCTGAACGGTTTAGACACTAGCTTTGACCACAGATGGAGGCACCATCAATCGGTTTATCGGTACACAAAACGTGGATTCTAACTACAAAACTTGTTAGAAGTAGTGTATTGTAATAGGAACAAGATTTATCCACTTTTTCGTCTCCAGGGCCCGACAAGACTTATTTCTGTTGAAAATTCGACATTTTGCGGCACATGATTACAATACTTTCTCTTTTTACGAAGTAGGCGCGAGAAAATTAAAAACGCAGATCTTTAGTAAAAGAACGACATATCGTTGCCATCCTTACCTCTACTTCTGGAGCCAGAGGCGTATCAACGGTATGGAAAACATGGGACGAGCCATGGCTGTCATTCACAGGCGCGCTATTTCGAGTATGCCCACTAAAACAAATAAAAAACCTTAATTTGAAGTATCCTGACAGTGGCGCAAATTCCATTCTTGCCATGGGCCCCTGAATACCTACATTCACCTCTGCCCTTGTCCCGTAGACTGGGGCGGATCCAGCAGTTGTTGTTTTTTTTTTGGGGGGGGGCATCGTAGATTTTTGTTAAATAATGAACATATTTGTTATTACATTGTAAATAATTTATGTACTGTAGATCTGATAGTATACAATATGTTTTTAACTGATTAAATAATTCGAACATTAATAAATATTTAAATCCGTTTTGCCAAATAAAGGAAGGTGAAAGAAAACTCTAGGCCTTTGGGGAAGGGGGATGGTCCCCCGTGGATCCGCCAGTGCCCGTAGAGTTCGTCCGTTGCCCCCTTGACCTCCAGCAACGTGAGAGGTTCGTCACTTGAGTGGCGTTAACGAAGTCCGCCGGTGGGGGCGATGGAGAACCGACCGCGGCGTGGCGTGGCGTGGCGTGGCGTGCCGTTGCTGTGACGCCTTGGAAAAAGGAGGTCCACACGGCGCCGGGGTAAGACAGCGACCCGGGCGTGCGCCGCCGCCGCCGCAGATGGAGGCGCAATTCGCGCGGGGGCATGTTGCAACCACTCTCACTGCAGCGATCGAGAATTCCACTTGCGGAAACGATCCGTGGAAGGAGAAAAGACGTACGCCGCATGCGGCCAATGAGGGTTGCGTTTAGAAAGGATTGAGTAGGTGACGTGTAGTTGGGTGTGTCGTAGTATTCCTACCTTCAAGAAGGTGGTAGGCAAAGAAAACACGTAGGGGAGATGACAATAACAAAATGATTTTCCAAGTTAGCAGTACCTGAGGAAGATGTGCGATTACCGTTCATCAGGCTTTCTTTTTTCTGGAGGAATCTATCTGCTCGGTTAGTTTCTAACCATGCTAACGCATGCACGCGATTATGCGTAATTTTTCTGAGGTCACCGTAATCGTTAATTTTTTATGGCGATCCTTTTCGGATATCTGCAAATTGGCAACCCGCATCGCTGCCTTCAGTAAGTAGCCTTCACGAGTAAAAGGTGCGTATAGGTAAACTATTCTAAAGCAAACTTTTAAATCATATGAATATTACATTATCGTTTGTAGTTTCGAATACTACGTAATGAAGTGACTGGAGTACCAAATAATTGGGAATATTGTTTGGACTTCCTTTGAAGTATTCCCACGAAGTTCTTAGCGAATCACATGTAGCTTAGAACCTTAATGTTAAAAAAACTAGTTCACCCGTTAAAAAGTAGAAATATGAAAACATATGCAATGAACGTGCCAAAAACCAAATGTATTTATAGCACAATACTTTGAAGTACGCGTTCACCATAATGGCCATTGCATATAATGTTCCTGTGCATGAAGTAAAGGCATTACCTTGATTGCAAGAGAGAGGGGGGAGGGGAAGAACAGGAAGCCATGACAATAATGAACTGAGTGTGCTACTTAATCGTTGACATTCTTGAACAGCCTACTTGAAAATTCAACAACTGCAATGCTTTGAAATTTTCTTTTCGGAATGCCGCAGTCTTATAATTAATCAATTCAACCATCTGCACCGACGACCTAGATGTCGGTTAATTGTAGAATGACGATTTACTGAATGTATTAAAGAATATTCAACTCCTAAAATCACTGAAGTTACTTGGTCTGTCTCGTATCCTCCCGAGGACCAAAATCTGATAGAGCTGGAAGGCCAAACGCACCAAATTCGGCTGACTTATATTAATATGCAGCGTGTCTCAAACGTGACTTACTCTTGCACTTCCCTGTTTGTTTTTCGAACAGTGGTGGCTGTGAACAAAGCCATGGCAGCGTGACCTGTTGAGTGAGCTAATGGACAGAAGTGTTGGTGGACGGGTGGTGATTCACTCTGTGCGTTCGCCTTGTCGCTTTGGCCTTTCTGTTAGCGCCGACTGCCCGTGGCCTCCAGGCGGCGAGGGCGGGGGCGGGGCGAGCATCGCCCGCCCACCCACCCGCGCGCGCTCTTGTGTTTAGCGCTTGCAAGGTGCCCCGCTTATCTGCGCAAGGCTTAAGCCAGCAGCGCGGGTTAGCGCTTTGTCTACCGCTGTGACGGCCGGAGGTCGACCTCTGCCGGCGATTCTCGCATTGCGACTACACAGCACCCATCTCAAACGGAGGAAAATGCGCTCACGTTGTCTGTTGGCATGGGTCTGGAGTTTGAAGGTGGATGGCAATGAAAATAAATATTATTGTGGTACGATTAAATGTCTTAACAGCGGTAGCGGCGAGCGTAGGGGTAGTGCATGGCGATGCATTACGGCTTGAGCATAACAATGATTGGAAAGTCGCTGTTTCGGTCCCAGCAAGCTGCTAGAAATGGTGAGTTTGTGATGCCTACTGGAATCGAATTTGTCTAATCATTGGCTTTCCTGATTACTTCCAGGCGAATGCGAGAGCAGAACTCTAGAATACGGACCAGGTACCGCACGCGATCCTTCTTTCCCTATTCCGTCCTCATTCCCACCCTTACGGCTGAACAATGGGCCTATCTTCGCATGACTTTGATTCAGAAAATGTGACAAACCTGGAAGATTTGGAAAGCAGCTAAAAGCTGTCCCGAAAGACGATAAATACATTACGGTCTTGAGGTCGATGAAAATTGAATAAATAATAATAATTACAATGATAACAATAACAACAGCAGCAACACAGGCACACACACACACACACACACACACACACACACACACACACAAAACTATCAGACGCAAAGACGTGACACATGTTTCTCTATGTATGTCGAAGCTCTGAATCTGAATTCCGCGACCACGCTCCAGTCTTTTGTAAATCGCAAAAAACAGTGAAATTGTACTTTTTGTTTTGTTTTCGGAGTTGTTGTCAGACCCAAAATATTTCTGTACCTGATTTTGAAACCAGAATTCCGCCACTACCCTCCACTTTTTTAAATCGCGAAAAAACACCGTAAATTTGTAGTATGTAAATTTCACTCTTTTTTTTTTCTATAAAAACTGGGGCGAATTCTGGCTTCATATTCAGCGCGTCCACATATATAGAGAAACACGTGTTAATACGAAATAGAAGAAGTAATTAAAAGAGCGGAAACCATCACGTTTTGTGACCCGAAAATAGGACTTATAACCAGATCGTCTGACGCCGCTCTCTACAGATAAAAACCTGTGTGAATCAAGAGCTTCGTCGTGCAATATACATACGTTTATTAAATTACAATAGTGTTTGAAACTTTGAATCGCCTTTATTGAAAATATCGTATTAAAAGCTGTGGAATTCCCAATATAGGACTCACTGTACATTGAAACGAATTGTCGATATCAATAGACTGATATTGCCAGATAAATAATTGTATTCAGGAAAGAAAAAAACAACCACTCATCGTTGCCACCTCTTCCTGAATCTTGGTTTGGGAAACGCTGGTGGAGGGCGGGGGCGAACGAGCTCTTCGCTCGGGGGGTGGGGCGCAGGCCCCTGTTGCTGTCCGCGGTCAATGGCTGCCCAGCGCTATATTTAGACGACCTTTTATTTCCCGCCGGATAAAGAAGTTATTTCATCACAAGCATCTCTTTGTTTAGGTTTTTATTAGCTACCGCAGTATTCACGAGACCTGCTCTCAATTTATAATGGTAAACAAAATATGGAAATGCTCATCACAATGCGAATTTAATGTGGAACTACCGGATTGCAGACTTTTATCAAGTTCATTTCGTGCCCCCCCCGGTGAAAATTGAAGCTTCGATTGGATAACATTATCCCCTCTCCTAAACTCATCAGGGGCTAAGAAATTTAAATTGGATATTAAGTGATCTGCAGCAATATTGCTACACAGTCTCTCTTACGCCGTGTAAGTACTTCGGTTGTTTCATAGAAAGAAATTGAATGATGGGCTTTAGCGAACCACAGAACAAATATTCAATTCAATTTTCTAATGATTACATTTTAACCCTAAAGTGGGTCCAGTAACATCACAAACATAACAATTTTTTTTCTGCCTCTAAAAAGTGTGTGCTAAAATATGGTGAAAACTAAGTGTCGATACAGAAAAAAATGAAATCCATCGATAAACTAACGAAACTTATGGAAACCATGATCAGACATTCAGCTAGTATGTAAAAGTATATTTTCGATCGTATTGCTGTTCCAAAGGTTACATGTGTTTAAAAGTTAGATAAGTGGTAATAAAATTTGAAATTTCATTGGAAAAATATCATAAACACTACTAATAACTGTTTATTTGAATGTAAAGCTTAATAAGTATTAAAAAATTTTAAAGCTTAAACAAGTATTTAATCAAATTTTCTCTTGAGCAGTTAATAAAAACAAATATCGTCCAGCCATTGCTGTAGGTGAAGCACAGTCGTTGTGTTCTCCAGAATCATCCCCGACGCTCACGAACGACTTCACGGTAAAAAACAGGAAGTGATGCAACAGTTGATCACGGAGAATCATGGAGGGACGCCCGCATCCGAACTCGAGGGAGGGATGGAGGGCGACAGAAAGAGTGCGGCGGCGAAGGAAGAGGAGGAGGCTACGCTGCCAGTCACTCTGAGCAGAGCCGGGTCCCTCCCTGGGACGGCGCATCTGGGAGCTGTGTTTGCCCGCCCCCGCCCGCCCGCCCCGCCCCCGCCCCGCCCCGCACCCGCCCCGCCCCCGCCCCCCCGCCCCGCCCCGCCCCGCCCGCCCCCGCCCCGCGGGTTCACGGCCGCTGCCGCCTCGTCGCTTCGTTCCGTCGTCGTTCGCGCTTCGGGTGGAACTGCCGAACCATGGTGGAAATAATTATTTGTTATAATAATTGAAATGTTGAAATAATGTTGTTAATGTTGAAATAATATATTGTTATTTCCACCATGTGTCGAGCGGTGGTGGCGGAGAGGGTGAGACCTCGGGGTTGGGGTGGCGGATGGAAAGCGAGGGCGGTAAGGGGGCGGCGCCGACAGACGGTGCGGTAAAGATGATAAAAATGAAGCAATTGTGCTTATAACCTGTTGTAATTACGCTTGTATTCAACAAAATTTCATGCATTTAAATAAAAAAAAATTACAGAATTTCCAAAAATCTTTTTTTGCATAGAGTAAAATTGGAATTCCATTAGAGACTTTAAAACTAATTGTCATAGGTCTTTCGTATTCCCGGTTCTGACTGTCTCGATAGGAGACCAGTGGTGTCGTGTTCAGATGATTCACTTTCCCCTCTGTGTACAGGGATCAAAGCTCTGGTCGATTCCTGTGCAATGTGTATTGGGCAAAGGGGTCGCGGCTGTTGTTTTTTTTTTAAGTTCGACCTTTACTGTAACATTTAAATTATCCATCCATCAAGATTATCTCGGCTAAAGCCAAAAAAAGCCTAGGAACTGATGATTATAATAAAGAATGTACTTCAAATAGAAGTGTAACAATTTGGGTCCTATCATAGGCTCCAAAAACAAGAATAGTAAAATGCGCTGATTAGCGCATTTTGATGATTATCAACCCTCCTCCCATCGTGTTCACATACTAGTATTCCACATTATTGTAGTTTATGGTTGTAAGGCGATAGACCGCAAGAGGGGCGTGTGCTCCACAACAAAACAGCGCTGTGCGAGGCAGTGCGCTGGGCGCCCAAGTGTGGCCACCGACGCATGGGGAGGAGCAACCTGTTACCGGAGGAGCACCCCCACCCTCGCTGCCGCGCGCGGTCTGTCCAAGCAGAATAATTGTCTTCGGCTCGGAAACGGGATCAATACATGTCATTAGCGCGTGAGGACGCGCAGATGCTGCGCAGAGCGAAGGTACCCGAGCGCTGGCGGGCTGGAGGGCGGGCAGGAGGGCGGGCAGGAAGGCGAGAGCGCCGCTCGGGGGCGACAGTGCGCGACGTAGATAATGTCGCTCCTCCCCTCCCACACAAACACGGAGGCACACTCGCGGAACCGGCACCAGCCAGAGCCCATACGAGGCGGAACAGTGTCGGCTCTATGTACACGGTTCTCTGTCCTCGGGGAGGAGGACGTGGAGTCGTAGGCTTCCGCAGAAAGTGTGATTCGAATGCCCCCCTTTGTCCAGCCACGCTGCATAGTTGGCAGTTTTGCGGGACCAGTGGCCTTTTTTGTCATTTCAGTCCTGAGGAAGGCCACAGTATGGTGGCCACGTGGTCCGAAAAGCCGACTAAAACACTGCCTACCTGTACATCCTAGAGCAAGTGGTTTTGAAGAGTGCCTGCATTATTACTCTCCGTACACTACGGATCACACCCCGAAATTTTTTGAAAGAAAATTAAGCTGGGTAATAGACTGAACTTTTAATATTTGTATTAAGAATTTTTAAGTGATGTGTATTAACGTTTTCTAAGGCGGTTTTAGTTTTTCCCAAATTGATAAGCGCCGAGTTGACGTCATTTGTAATTCACGGATTAAGTACGCAAAACGTACAGAATATTATTGTAGGGTTCCGGCATAGAGCTTTTTATGGCGCCTACATTCAAAAGCGAAGTCGAACTAATTCCATTGCCATGTACAAATTATGCAAGGATTATTTCTTCATAAGGTCTTGTTCCTTTCATACCCATATGATGAATCCAAGTTGGCTATGTTTTCAGTGTTGTCTGCATACGTATCCGTTAGGTATAATTTTTTGCAGCACCTGAAATGAAGCATATAATTACCGAAATGCGCTCAGAATAAGTATCACGACACAAGTGACCGAGAACGTTTTGAATGACTTTTATATAAAAATTTGGGTCACAATCTGTATAATGTAAAACTTGCACGAGGCATCAAACGGTGCCGAAAGGTAATTCACAACAACCAAAAGTAGCCGCCTTATCGAGCTCGTTACCGAACATTGTTTACAGGAAATGAAATAATGAGAGAGATCGAGACGTCGAACTATCGAATTGCAACTTTACGATGTGTTATAGCGAGTTCGAGGTGCGTGTGTTCGCGCGATTTCGGAACGGGGCGGGGCGGGCGATTTCGGAACCACGCACGGCATGGTACGTGCGTTTCACTGTCCGGCGAACGTTAGGGCAGGACTATCACCCACACACCCACCCGCGGCGGCCGAGGTACACGGGAGGCACTTGCTGCGCGTCGACCTTCTGCTTTCCCCCGAGGCCGGGCGGGCGGGCGGGCAGGGAAAGTTCGATAACGCCGTTACGTGCGGGCGGGCCCTTTGAGGGTCGCGGCGCAGCGCGGCGCCTGTTGCCAGGAGCGACGGCTGGAGCACAGATCGAAGTCTTCCACACGCGCAACTGGGCCGCCCACGCTCCCGCAACAGCTGCGCCGCCCCGCCCCCGCCCCCGCCCCGCCCATCCACGCCACACCAGGCAACAGGTAGTTCCCGTTCGGAGATACGGCCTCTGTGTGCTGCTGGATAAAAATAGGCACCGACTGTTATGAAATGTTCGCTACCATTTGAGCGTGAACTAATCAAACAACTTTCTTCGTATCTACATTTGTCTTCTTGGCAATGTTGCAGCTGTCTTCTTGGCATATGATTGTGATTCTTTACAGAAGCTTTAAATAAAAACCAACAGCAAAAAAGCAATAAAACATTTTTATCAAGGAAATTTAAAACATACATAGATTAGGCATTATAGAATTGAAAAGGTGATGATTTTAAATTTCGAAAAAGGTGGTAGTCATTTCTCACATCAGTCGCAACTAGTGCTCCAATTCTGAGTAATTTAAATGTTTAAAGGGTATCAAATGCAAGTGTAATGTACGTAAAAGGTCGTCTCTGAAATTTGCTCTTCTCTATGTAACAGCCTCAGTAATCTGATTCAACGCGATGAAATAGTGTAAATGTGCAAATTGAGTGGTTCCCAACTCAGTGACGCAGCAGAGTACAGGATGTCATAATTTTGCAAAGAGATGTTCTCGGAAATGTTGAGAACATTTCTAAATTTACCGCCAAGAATAACGACATGTTACAATCAGCTGTACACACTCTTACCAGATTTGACTCTCTACCGAGAGGGAAAAGAAATAAAATAGCGAAAACAATCTTAACTGTTTGTAGGCAACCAATTACAGTGATCTAACAGCCTTGGTCTGGAGAACAGCAACGCTATCCTGCACAGATAAACAGTTGCCGGCTGCATTACGTGAAGCTGACGTGCACTCTGCTCCTCCGTGCATTTAAGTCATAAAACAGGAGTACGTTCGTACGTGGCATTCTATTTGAGTTTGTGGTTACACACAAACGTTCGCATCCGCGTTAAAAAATTCGTCGTAAATATTTTGGTATTTCTGTAGATTTCTGTATTACCCCCACATTCTGCTGTGCAAGTTTTTTGTTGGTAAATTGACGCTTTTCCTTGTCGATAGAAGGAAGTTATGATTCGTCAACTTCTTGAATACCCCTTTTCCGATTTCTGTCAAATCAATTCACTGCTTGAGAAGGAAGTGAAGAAACTCCATACAGATAAGCTTCTCCCTCCGGCATAACCATAAATACTTAAAAAAAATTTCTATCCGTTCAACTATACAAGTTTTTCAGAGAAGTTAATCTTTGTCAGTTCATTAACATTTGGTTATTAATGTAACTGCGGGATCCCATCGGGTAACTAAGAAATTTAGTTTTAATAGACTGTTATAAAGACAAAACAGTAAATTATTTTAGGAGTTTTGATATAAATAATTATAAATTTAATCTATTTACAATTATGGGGAAGGATACCAGTCTCTTGGAAATTTTGATTTTATTCAGAGACCTAACTCTCCGGTTTAACCTAGATTGAAGTCTTTGGCACTAGTTGCAGATGGAAGAAGATCGAAAAATGTTTGGGCTTGATTTGTTATAAAGTCCGTAATGTTTGGAATTCATAGACATTTTAAGCACGATTTTAGACGATTCGAACCGTCACATGTCAACGCCTTGGTCAGAGGCGTAGGAGGGTCAGTGAAATGAAAATAATGAAACTTTGAAACGAAAGGAATTTTTTTTCTCAGCAGAGGGATTTTATTTCTCAAAATTCTCTCTGCCACTGCCTGAGAACCTATTTCACCTGCTCATTGTTTGTTCATTATTTTTATTTGTGCTTGCTAAATGTTTCATCCACTCTCACTGTACCACTATTATGAAAAGAAAAGAAAAAAATGATCACGTTACGTCCAACTATAATAGCATATTTTTTCAGTGAATAACTTGTGCAATAACGCTTTCGTGATCTCAGCTAAATCAACGTGTAGCTTTCAGGAATGCCATCAATTGCTTGTGTGATTATTTTAGACTGTATAGGACTTTTGAGTATTCACAAGATCAAACACTTTAATTAAGAAAAACAACTTTCGAATTTTACTGTCCCATTTTGGGAGGCAATGGCACAAATGGGTTAGAAAATAAAAGCAATCTGAATACTTTTTCCGTAAGTTTTTTCGTTGCACACTTGAGATGCTTTGATCTTTATTTAGTAATTTAAACTATTACATTCTTCTTATGAAACACTTTCAGTAACTTTTTCATTTTGATACTTATGCCATACATTCTGTTCGGTTTCTCCAGTGCTTGTTGACGCATTTGCTTCTGTGCTATCCAGAGAAGATTTGAGATTACTTCATGCTACGTACTGTATTATATTTACAGGTGATGCAAAAGCATCTTAATCCTATAGTTGGTTGTATTGTATACAAGTACATTACGACACAAAGCTATATTGGAGTTTCTATACTATAACCCGTTTGCTGCACTTGAAAGGAACTGAATTACAACGAACGAGAGAAGAGACAAGCAAGTTACCCAGAGAAGCGAGTTAGAAAAGATCCTGACAGAAAGTATAGGTTCATTCATGTCATCACACAGCTACACGATCTGTTTTATATCGGAAACTAAATGTTGATCGAAGAAAAAACTTTCCTCCGGAGAAATTGACGGCGTAATCGAACCATGAAAATGTGAAAAATACTTCAATTTTTATATAATGGAGTTTCGATTGAATATGTAGAATTAAAGAGAGTCTATCCGCCAATACAGCATAATGAATTGTTTGACAATGGAATGTTTGTACGGATTGTGTTTTCCAGTAAAACAAACGTGTCTAAAGATAACCTATAGATTGTGGCATCTGGAGAAACATCATGGAGCAGGGCGAACCAGGTGCAAAACGTCTCCACGTGTTAGAGTGGGCGAGTATTTAATGTTTCTGGCGCTTCAATTTCTTTTCTAATCACTCTCATGAGTGGAGTGCGGGGGTTCGTAACGGGGTCGGCATCGACTCTGTAGAGATCGATGAAAGTTTCAGGGAGTCCTATGATGATAAAAGGGGTCGATACGGGGTCTGGAATCTTACATGAATCGGCGATTGATAGATGTAATCAATATCTTATTGATAGGGAAATATATTAAATGAACTTGATACTTAATTGTTTCGATACAAAGCAGCAAAATATATAATCATAAATTAGAAATTAGCTCCTCTTCTTTCGTATCATTCATCCTTAAGAAGAGGGGCACAGCTAGGTTGCTGCAACAGGTATATCGCACTGGTCCCCTGAAATAAGGAGCTTCTAAGAAGAACATAGAGAACGGATATCGGCAATGAAAAAACAAATCGCACTCCATGCTTATTTTCTCCTTTTCAACGGAGATGTGATGGAAGTGCCTTACCAATTACATTTAAAACTTAATTTCACTTTTATTGTAGATATGGACTTCATTTCGACTTTCTGCGCAGGGGCATTCTGGAACTCATCGCAGAAGAAAGTACTCCTTCAATAGACACTGGAGAAATGTTATGGTCATTTAAGAAACGCTCAACTTTTTTGTAAGAATTACAAAAAGATTAGAAACTCTGCCACCTAGAAGTGAAAGAGTCTTCGATTATTGAAAATCGAAATCTTTAGCAACAAATTGATCTACAAAATTATCTTCAGTACATGTGCAATTCTTTGTTAGATTTTGTTGTTGTATATTATGGAGAATAGTATAAAGCGATCGATGGGGAAAACAAGTCTTTTAAAAGAGGCCGTTGAAATAAAAAGGTCAGAATCCCTGGTGTAGTGCAGGTTAGAGTTGGGAAGGGGCAGAACGTGAGATTTCCTTCTTCAAGTATCTCACCCAGCGGAATACCGCTTCAACTGTATCATGTTCTAAGCTCCAGACTGATCTTCGACATGCCTGACAAAGTAGTCCGTGTAAGTGTGTGTAAGGGGAGAGGACAGAACAAGGATGAGGAAGCGGTTCGTTTAGGGCAGGCACGTCAAACCGCACCCGCACGAGCTACTTTGCCCGTTTGGGGAGCCCGGCGCTCCTTCGGACATGGGCAACTTCCCCTGACTCCGCACTCCATTTCCCCTTATAATCCAAATAGGAGTGTACATTCGCAATCTGGAGCGGCGTAAGCCGTTGAATAGTGGCTTTATACGAAAATATGTAACTAGATTTTTTTCTATCAAATAACCGATAATTGTATTATTTTACATTCTTCACAACTTATTACTATTTGATGTTTATTTTCGTACTAAATTGTTTTTGCTAAGTAACAGAAATATTTTTGAATGGCGAATTCTTTCCTTGTTTTCGTTTTGTGTTATGTTATTAAATCATTCAGTTATTTATTGTATTTAGCTATAATGTGAAATAAATTAACAAGTCTCTATAAGTTAACAATTCTTGCTTACGGACTGTCAGTGCTTTAACAGACAAGAATATTTGTTAAGTCTTCTAAACGAGCGTAGAAAGTTTATGCTTTTACATCACTCTTGAGGAAACAGGATTACAAAATCAAGATACTTTTGATTCAATTAAAAAAACTCTCAATTGAGAATTTGAAATAGGACTGATGCATTATTTCATTTTAATGGATCATTTATTTGCCTTAAAGAGAAAATAGTCATTAATATAGAAATTTGTGACATATTGTCAAGTAATTTCTCCCAAAGACTGTCATGGGTCAGGTATTATCCATTAAAATGAAATAATACATCAGTCCAATTTCAAATTTTCGGTTAAGAATAAAATTAAAAAAAAATTAATCAAAGGTATCTTGATTTTGTAATCTTCTTTACTTAAGAGTGTTATAAAAGCATGAACTCTCTATGTTCTGGTTAGACGGTTGAAAAGACAATCAGTCTTGCCTGTTAAAAGTGCTGTCCTTTTCGTAAGCAATAATTGTTAATTTATTTCAAATTATTGCTAAAACAATAAATAACTGAATGGTTTCATATCAAAACGAAAACGAGGAAAGAATTCTCCATTCAAACACATTCCGGTCACTTAGCGCAGATGTTATAAGGAAGAATTTAGTAAGAAAATAAACACAATACAATTCTTGGTCATTTGATAGAAAAAAGCTGGCAAACATTTTCGTATGTAGCTACTATTCTCCACCTCGTGCCGCTACAGCTTGCGCATGTACACCCCTTCCTGGATTTCAAGGAGAAATGAATGCAAAGTCAGAGGAATTTGCCAGTGCCCGTAGGAGTGCCGGGTTTGCTAGGCGGGCAAGTAGTTCGCGCGGGCGCGATTTGACGTGCCTGCACTAGAAGGTCTGATCTTTGTGCACACCACCTCTGGAGGGAGGGCATCCCTCGAGGAGGCTCCTTTGGTTTGAAGACGCTGCGAGCGTCCGAGAAAGCGCAGGAGCCGGCCAGCCAGCCAGCCGGCCACGACGCGCGAGGGGAAGGAAGCGCGAAAGTGAAAGCAGAGGAAGGTTACGCTCAAGCCCGCGTTGGAACAAGAAAGCGGGATGCTCGAGCCACCGGAGCTATTTGCGGAGTCGAGAAACGAAAGCAAACCTTTGTCTTCCGAACAATTACCTATCGGCAAGGGCGTTTTCTCCGTTTTTGCGACGCTGCACCGCGTGTCGGAGGCTCCAGGTTCCGGTGCAGACTCTACCGATCCTCCTTGTGGGTCTTCCTCATCCACGGAGATTCCTTTTACGCGGAAGGAGTGTGTGTCTTCGAGGAAATAGACAATTATGTCACACGCATTGAAATGAAGTGCACTGTGTGGTAAACTCCCTCATTATTTCCCTACTTTGAAAAAGACAATGACGCTTCTATTCATGAAATTAGTGGATCAAGGAAGGCCGTGTTTGCATTGTCAATTCCTTCCTGTCCATTTGATCCAAACGTAGATACGGGCTCTGAAAATAACGGCTTGTCACACGCTATTTTCGTAGATGAAAGATAAAAGGTATATTTGGTAGTCAATTTCCCGGGTTGTGAGGTGTGGGGGCGAATAGGAAAGTTATGTTACGTGCATCATCATTTTCATCAGCTAGTTCAACAAATAATGTGACCTCTTAAATGTCAGATAACTTTTTAACGACTCGTCAACGCGCTAAGTGTCCTTGGGCGTCTGTCTCCCTACTTGTGTCTGCAATTCTTCGTGTCTCCGTGTCCCATCGGTCGAATGATCAACCTTTTGGAGTGCGTCGGTTTCAGACTTCACTCCTATGCTAAAATTGTGCAACTATTGTCTTTCTCATGGACTGACTTACCCAGACCCATTTCCAGGAGACTTTTCTCTGTAATACATCAAAAACTTCTTTTTATACTAGCACTCTTTTTATCCATACATTGAAAATCCAGCATCTGCCAAATCTTTAATTTCCCTTTCGTAAACACGAGTTCATCGTCCATATAGCCATAAGTGATCACATGGAGAAAGTATTATTCCTTATGATCTGTTTTCTTTACATTTATTGACAGTCTCTGCCGTTGGAATTTGACGCGTCGGAAGAATTCAGGTTTTATACTCAGATTAAAACAGAAATCCCATGGAGGTCACGAGCTGGCAGGAGAGGGGAAAACGATCGTCAAATCGTGAGCTTCGTTACGACTTCAATTTTTGATTATTGAAGCTTGCGATTGGATAACAGTGTTCTCTCGTTTCAGCTCGTGACCTCGAAAAACTTCCTGTTTCAATTATCTGTTTCAATAGTTTATATCACCTTCTACCCAAATGTAGTTTTTCTATAGAAATCTATGTAAGATGCAACCCTTGTCTCGTGTGAGAAGATTTCCTGTTGATAAACTAAACAAATTGTTTGCGCCGAACACCAAAATGTTCTTTAAAACAGATTTGGTAGAAATTGTGTCCGTAGAAGCTCCGTTGATGCTTCGCCAACTGAGGAGCAAACATTCAAAAGGTGCCATGTCTATTTGATAAAACATAAGTTCTGTTGTTTTTATCTAGAATTTTATTTCCATAAAAAAAAGTGACATGTCTCACTAAACTTTAAGTAGTACTCTATTCGTTAAGTTAAACACTGTGTTGAAAAGTGCTTTTATTTATGCTTCATTTTTCATTTCTATTGTAAAAGAGTGAAGTGGCCATGTCACGTTTTGAATGTTTGCTCCTCAACTGTAGGCGAAATCTTGGGCGCCCTCTTCTGATAGCTCTCCTCACCATTTTACAAAGGACTCTTTCATCGCTAGAGCACAGTCGTCAGCTTACTTGGCCGTCTGTCGAGTTTTCAGAGACAAGAACCTTCGCCCAATATCACATGTGTCCTCACGTAAATTGTGCCTGATGGGATTATCTTGTGGTGGTTGGTGGTTAGAATCTCGTTATGTTGGGATTCAGATTCAAAAGCTTTCTAGTCAAATTGTGAAACATTTTGTTCAGAGTTTAACACAAAATATTACTTGATAAGTGTAAAAATGTGTTTGCAAAACTTAAATTTCTGTAATGAAGAAACCAACCTGCCTCTTTGGGGCGCCGGGGCTTCAAACAGCGTCAATGCAGAGCGCAAGGTTGCAGGTTCGAGCCCAATGGGTGGGTTGATTGATTGATTTTTTCGTGTTTCCACGCGCGTCAACTGCTTTGGTCATTAGTCCCGTAAGTGCAGTGCATGCTTTTCTCGAGAGATGGTGCTGATCTTTCCCTGCTGGATGGCGAGATCCGGCGCCGACCTACCGTCGGGCTAGTGGGGTTTCCCCCTAACCAGGACTCTCCCACCAGCGGGGCACCGCCCCAGCCGGGACAAACTTTATTCGAGCCCAATGGGTGTTTTCATCATGTGGTATCTCGCAAAACCACGCACCACATCTGAACCATCGCTCCACCAAGAATCATTCTTGTCTGATCTTCCGCAACTCGTAATCACGCGTGTTCCATTTTGCATCCAGTGGAAGGTCAGGGCAAACCACTACTGTGAACACTTTCTCAGAAACGGAGAAGACCTAAAGCCGTAAGCCTCCCCTGTGCTCGGGAACAGTAATGGCCATAATCATCTTCATCGGCACCAAAAATGAAGAGATTAACAGAGTTCTCTAAGCCGGGAACATCGTGCCTATCTCAATTTTAGTGTTGAATTTGAGCTTCCCTTTAAGCTTGAAAGTTGTTCCTCGACCATTCAATTTTTCGAATCAGTCCTCCACATTTATTAATAAAAAAGTTCTTCCATCCACAATTGAAATAATGAAAAATCACCACTACAGTAAACCCTCATTAACACTAATTCGAAGGGAGCTAAAAAATAGTTGTTAATGGTGTAAACGTGTGTGTTATCCGATTACGTTTCTTTGCGGGAACCCACATTTCGTTTGTTTTACGACGAAACCCGTGTTAAGCGAGTTCGTGCTAACGAGGGTTTACTGAATTCACGAGTACATCTTCCACTTCATAGGGAAGAATATACATACATGCGTTTCAGCACTGTGGAGGTTTGTATATTAAATGTTCCAAAGTTCACGGAAGTGTGTTGAGAATTGTGAAAAAGAAAGAGGAAAACTAGTGGGGACGAGCAAAAAAGAGGCTAAAAAGGCTTGATGTTCTCTCCTTGAAAAGCGGCCTCGTTGCAGCAAGTTCGCTCAATGCCTCAATTGCTGCCGCCAGTGTTTGCGGAACTGGCCTCCACTGGGCGCCATCCGCTGTGCCAACGCCACGCCGCGCCACGCCGCCCAAGGCAAAACAAACAAAAACCCAAAAACATAGAGGTTTTTAAAACATCAATATTTTCGAGCAGAAACATCAATATTATAACATCGATGTATTGCTTTCAATGTTTTCTTCAGATCTACTATATATTTCTTCAGAAACATCGACGTTTTCAAAAGCAATTTATCTGCTATTCGCAACCTTTCTCCCGTGTTACTACCTTTTTTGACTATTTTTTACGTGGTAATATCATTAAACTCCATTTTGAACCTTGACTACATAGAACGTTGATTAGAAAATCAAGATAACGGTCAAATTTAAGGTACAATATACTTTTAACTAACACTGACGTGTTATGTTTCTCATTAGAACCAGAACGCTTTATTTCGAAATGTTTCATTCGATATTTTAAATATTGATGTTTTTGTCGATAGTTTCATCGACATCGACAATCTTTTGGTGATATAGTTTATTTTGCAGTCCCAAAATACACGTGGCATGCTAGCGGCAGTCGGGCTGGGTGGGTCTTGACATCGCTTTTGGTGATATATCCACGTTTTGCTGAAATTTGCCATCGCTAGCCACGCCACACCACGCCCAAGTGCTATGCCACGCCACGCCACGCCACGCCACGCCACGCCACGCCACGCCACGCCACGCCACGCCACGCCACGCCACGCCACGCTTCGCTTCGCGACACCACCGTCGCGGCCCTGTGAACGCCGGGGCTTCCGACCCATCGGTCATTGTCATGTAATCTCGCCGACGAGGGGGCAGCAATCACGCACCCACCCTCCGCCGCAAACAATCGAAGCTCTTTAGTGGACGGAGGGAAGACGACCACGACGGCGCAGCGGTCGGGCGCAAAGCGAGAGCAAAGCGCGCGCCCGCCCGCGCGCTTGTGAAGTGCGAGAAGGCTGAGAAAGACGATAGCGCTCTTTGGAGACCTAATATCGTCAAATATTGCGGTAGTAGAAAGCCTGAATCGATGTTGACCTGATCACCGATGGCGTCTTTTGTCTGTGCGATGGCCCTTCACCAACCAACTCTGTTGCGTAGTTTAGTAGAGTTTTTAGCTGTAACTAAATTAATATTGGTAATTTCGACAAACACTCCCGAACATTCTGTATTAACTCCCGAACCACATGCGCGTTTGAGCCCAAGTTAGAGGAAATAATACAAGCTGTCAGAGCTTTAGATGGTGCTCTAATTGTAATCTAAAATTTAAAATTATATTTAAAAAAGACGGTGGCAACATTTTACACAAAATTAACTTTTTAGAATTGACCAATACATACTTAATGATTCAAATCCTGTGCATACGTGTTCGTAGAACCAATAAAAGATGTATAAGCAGAAGGAAGTGTACATATGTACACATTTACAAATATGATTTTGGTTACTTCAACGTTGTTTTTCTTCAGCTTGCAGAAGTTACAACATTAAGAATTACCACATTGTGCCACGACCCTTTTTTTTTTTGACCCACGACGCCCCGATTTGAAATACGGATATCTCCAGAAGTGTTGTTCTTAAAACGGTCGTAATATTGATCATTAAATTGTTTCGTTCTCTGGGTTGTTATTTACCCTTTGTCGGTTTGTCAATCTGACTGCACTCAGTCCTCCAGGTTTCAGGAAAAAATTCATCCTTCGTATTCAAGTAGTATAAGAGTTACTACACTAAGGTCTTTCAATCGTGCGAGTTACCATAAAATATCGTGACGCCCGAATCGATTTCGACCTGGCGATTCTTGGGAAAGCGATGACGCTTCACCAGCCATGCAGGTTACATCATTTATTATTTTCTTAGTGGGAATGGTATTAATAACTTCGAAAGACTGTGAATGTAAATTTTGAAGTTACCCGCTTTCAGATTAACTTCTATATGATCGGCGCATCCGATGTTGACTGCTTTGGAGCAATTTTTTGCTGCTCCAAATTGTATTGTATTAATAATGACCTTAAAATGAATAAATCTTAGATCTTTTCACTTAGAAAGACCGTGAACGGTTGCTTACGATTTCAGTCTCCTGAAATACAATCCTTCACCCGATATTGTTCTATTTATTACTCTCCCCCAAAACAAATACATTTACGAAAATTGACGATTAGATTTCGGTTCTGAAGCAAATCAGCAGTCAAAAGAAAAGGCATTAATAAGAGCCACAACAGTCCGAATTTGCAGAGATAGTGCTACACAATTATGTTATACAGTTTACACCTCTGTACCCATTATATAACAATACATCCATTATCAAATGTACCATTGTGAAGTATTGGTACCTCCTGCACCCAACAAGTTTGGTGATTCTAAAAGTAGTTAAAAATAGTTTGCGCCGTTACCTTAATTAGCTATGCATTGAAGGAAATGTTTAAACTTGTCCATAAAAGGGGAGAAGGGTACTTTGATTCATGTTCGCAGAGGCGTTGTGATGAGGCTAATATGAAAGTTTAATGGCGTAGTGGCACTGACGGAAGCGATCTCAAACGAATTGCTGGCATGAATCACAATAAAAATCAATGGAACCATTTGTCTTCTTACGTTCCGTTGCCGACAGAGCTTAACTGTCACACGAAATCAGCTGGGAGAAACAGTTGTCGCACTTTCCTTTCCCGTTGATCAATTAATCATACTGTCTTTTAATCCTTACATCGGTAATTATCCCGACTGGTTTTTGACACCTGTCTTTCCTCAGGAATAAACCCGGAAAGACTTGGAGAGTATTTTAGAAATTCGAAATATTGTTATCTTTACTTGTGAACTAATGTTATTTAAAAAATAGTTATAAGTAATTGATACTTTGAAGAAGAAATTTATCGATTGACGTATCGTGAATGGGGCAACGAACATGAATTATTGGCGCAGTTACACTAACAAAAGCGACGTCAAACGTAATTCGAAAATTTCAGTGCTGAATCAAACTAAAGCTTCTTTGTATCTGTACATCTTGAATTCTCGTAAAATTCATGATCTTCCCAAGATTCTTTGTAATATCTCTCCTGTAAAGAGAACTAACATACACAATATATACATGGATGCAAGGGCATCCAGGGAGCTGGTGCAACTTGCCCCAGATTTTGACATAATTGGGACCCCGATTTTTTTTTCATTCAAAAGAAATGGAAAAAAATCTCTACTCCAAACATTACACTGTAAGATATTTCTGATGCGTGGAGAAATGAATTATGGTTATGAATAGGGGGAGGAGGAAATATTTGTTTGAAATAAGGTGCCCCCTTGGATCAAATGCCCCAGCCGTTGTTTGTTTGTTTTTTCTCTGGGCGCTCCTGCACTCCTAATTTTCCAATACCGTAGTGTTTTAGTAATGTACCGTGTAATTTAGTCGTAGTGTACCGTAATTTGTGATATAGGCCAGACTGTAAATGAAACACATTTGTGATTAGGCTATGTATTAAATTCTCCAGAAAAGCGGTTGATTGATTGATTTTTTTCGTATTTCCTGACGCGTTAATGGCTTTGGTCATTAGTCCCGTAAGTGTAGCGAGTGTTTTCCCCGGGAGATGGCGGTGATCTTCGCTGGATGGCAAGATCCGGCGCCGACCTACCGTCGGCTACTGGGGTTTCCCCTAACCGGGACTCTTCCACCAGCGGGGCACCGCCCCAGCCGGGACAAGCTCTAAGCTCACGACCAGTCTCCCGGAATAAGTGGTAGTGTAGTACATGTTAGTGTGTGTGTGTGTGTGTGTGTGTGTGTGTGTGTGTGTAATAGAACAAGGAAGAGATCGCGCGCGGTCCGTGGCCCGTTTGGTACGGTACTGCTCCGGCATTCGCCTGGTATTGATGGGAGAAACCTCGGAAAACTACCGATCAGAGCAGCCGGCCGCTAGAATTCTCCTCCAGACAGCGACTGAATTCGACCAAGCTGGAAAGCTAATGTCGAAAATCCTACCGCCGTCAGGACTCGAACCTAGGACCTCCCGGTCAGAGGCGTTGTAGTGACTGCGCTACCGCTCCCGGTTCCAAAGCGGTAGCCGAACAGCGTTCCTTCGAGGTCCGGCACCGGAGCCCCTCTGAATGCATCGACAACTTGCATTTAGGAAGGTCACGATGATTACCGCCAATCGTGGCGCGATCAAGGTTGCTCGCCCGGCGGCGGCGGCGCATGGCAGTGGGTCAATCGGGACACGGGGCGGAGGGAGGAGGGTCGGGGGAGGGCTGCACCGGCTGAACCTCTGCCCCCGTGGGAGCGTGAGACCGCCCCGCCGCGCCGGCCGCATGGCTCGCGGGCCGTGGAGGAGCAGGTGCGACGCGCAGTCGAGTGTGAACCGGGCGGCCATTAAGGCGACACAAGGCGATCCATTCCGCGCGCCGCGCTGCTCCGGGAGTGTCCAAAGGCGCTGGGCTGGCAACTCTGTGCACCGCGGCGGGTGTCTACTTGGGTTTTCGTAACGTGGTGGATGACATTAGGTCACTTTTACACCTCGTACCTTATAATATGAATCTTTAAAACAGTGATAAACACAGGTTTGCGGCCATGAGCCCCGGTGACAAGGGCGTTCGTGAAATAATTAAAAAGATTCATTTTATAAGGCGGGAGATGTAAAAATGACCTAATGTCATACGCCACGTTACGAAAACCCAAGTATAGTGGTGGCAAATTTTACTAAAACATCGATACATTGATGTTTTGATATATTGCTAAAGGGTTTTCGATGTCGATGAAAACATCGACGAGAAAACGTCGATGTTTAAAACATCGATGATTTAATTATAAACTAATGAACATGCTATTTTCCTATCCATTTTTAATTACAGTACGTAAAAGGGATATATCTTGTTATTTGGTTACCAGCATGTTAGTAGTATGTAAATATTATTATCGAGAGTAAAGAATAAAATTAACACTAAAGAACATCGTGTTTAGCTCTGGATTGCGTGTTTCACTTTCGATTCAGGCAATGACACGCGTGACGATAACACATTCATAACAGGAACAGCTCCAAACTTCCTCAGATTGCACAGTCGAAATGTGCAACGTGATTTAAAGGATGATGCAAAACAACGATATTGCTGTGGTTTGCTGCTACTCTACAATGTGTTTAAATCCCTTTATTAAAAACATCAGTGTTTTTGCAACAAAATATCGATGTGGAGGAAACATCTAAAGCAAAATATCGATGTTTTAAAAACATAGATGATTTTTTGCCATCACTAGGCTGGTTCCTGGCAAGCTGCGGAATAGGCGACCCATTCTGGACATGGAGCTAAATTTATATCGTTTGCCTACAAAGAGTTAACACGACAGGAAACAGGATTATTCTTTGGTGATCTTTCGAAAGTTCATGTATCTGAATCGTATAATCGTAATCGTATAAACCCAGAGGCTACATCCTTTCAGATCGTCTGTTAATATTTAATGAATGTAGTGGGTGGTAGTATATTTATTTCTCAGTATTTGGGTCATAAACCGGACATTTTTAATACTTTATTTTAGGTCGCCGGATATTGTTCCTGAATAAATGAGGCGATTTGGATGATATGGTGAATGATAATGGTGGCGAAATGAGAGGCAGGCGAAACGGCGGAACCGAGCGAGAAAACGGCCTGGAAATCCGCTGTGTTCACCCCAAATTCCACGTGGAGTGGCCCGGATTTGAAACTCTCGTACCCAGCCGTGAAAAATCTGAGTGCAAGAGACGTTAGGCGAGTGATTGCTCCTCCCTCCACCGATAATAAATTGCAATTGAATTGTGCTTGGAATTGTCTTTGCTGTTCGTTTTCATGAATCAAATCTATCTGTGAAAAATACGTTTTTCTACTCCGACATAAACCGAAATGTTATTTTCCAAGTTTTTGTTTAATCCACAAAGCCCTGCCAATCCTTCCTTCGTGCTGACGAACGTAGTACGTGGATGAGTGTGGAGTGGGTTGTGGAATCAGGGGCAGGAGGAGAGAGAGCTGGAGCCGACTGGCGTTACGAAACCACGCGTGGGGAAGTCGCGGAGGGGGCGGTGCTCTCCACACCTCGGCACGCCGGCCACGCCACGCCGCGTGGAGCTCCGACCGACCGAGTTCACGCGTGCGGCAACGGCGGCGGCGGCACGGGCTGCCTTTATGCAAATCGGCGGTAGCATCCTGCATGCACTGCGGTGCCGCCGCTGCGCCGCCGCCGCCGCCCATGCAAAACAATAGAGCTCGCCGCCGCGCACCTGCGTCCCGTCACGCCCCCACTCTGTCCCGCCTCGTCTCGCCCCGCCTCGCCTCGTCTCGCGCCCCGCCTCGCCTTGCCGCTCGCCCCCCCCCCCCTCGCCCGTCCTGCCTCGCCTCAGCTTCGCCCTATCTCTGCTTCGCTCCGCTCAGCCCCGCCAACGACCCCCCCCCCGCTCCCCGCCCTGCTGCGCTTCGCCACGCCTCTGCTGCGCCCCGCCATGCCCCGCCAACGCCCGCCCCGCCTCCGCTTCGCCACGCCTCTGCTGCGCCCCACTAGCCCCGCCATGCCCGCCAATTCCCGCCCCGCCTCCGCTACGCACTGCCTCGCTCGGCCCCGCCACAGCTCCGCCTCAACTCCGTACCGCCTTCGCTACGCGCCTCTCCTCCCGCCCCCGCTGCGCCCGCACTGCCCCGCCGCCGACCCGCCGCCCCGCCCCGCCGCTATCGGAGGCCGACGCGCGTGCCCCCCCGCCCCGCCCCGCCTCTCTCCGCCTTCGTCATTGCGCCGAGACCCCGGAGACTTGCACCGAGTTATTGTCGGTGACCGTGTGATGATAAATCACAATTGGGTCGTCTGGTCAGGCGGTTGTCTCGGCTAATCATGCAGAGTAGGTACAGGAGATTGAATCCCGGTTCATAACGGAAGCTTGGTACGTACTTACGCCAATGTCGAGTTTTACATTTACACTAAACTTAGATCGCATTATCTTTGGACAAAATATATAATTGTAGAGAAAGTTTACTGTTAATATTTTCTTAAAGCTTATGGACTACATTTGGATGAGAGACTTACAAAGATTAGTTAATTTCATTATTACAACCATGATCTTGGGAAGACTTAAAATGTAGGTAGGTAGGAAATCGAATGTACAAAACAACTTTTGTCATGAGGTGATGTCGAAATAAAAATGTTCCATTATTTGTGTTCATTCTGGATTTTCTCTTGCATTGTATTGCAAATTACCAAATTAATATACATCATGCATTATTAAAGAATACGACAAAGAATTTCGAGTTAATGCGCGATGAAAATGTTCTGTAAGTTCATAAGGACTGTTCGGGTACAAAAACATTGGCAAATAAGGCAGAGAAATACCTTGTTCTCACCATTCTTACAGCTGATAACGTCATATCTCACAATTTCATTAGGTGTCTTGTGCTTCATTTTGTTTTCGAACTCAATGCTAATCGGGACCGTGCAGTCTACTCTTTACTCAAAAAGTAACATAATGTAAACCTGAGTGCCATTTTGTTCATATTAAGTATCTCAATAGTATAATATTAAGGCAGCAAATTGTAGTAAATTAATTATATGTAATGTTTTCCGGCCGGTCAAAAATGGCTCAGTATTGAAAATAAGAATCTATGCAGAATTGAATTATAATGTTCTATTGAATTTACTATTGTCAGAAGTGACGATACATTAAAGAAGATTAACCGTTTTGCCCTGCAGTCATATTATTACACAGCGAAGCAGAGATTCATTGTTGAGGATACTTCGTGAATAATACGAGTTGAGTCAGTAAATTTTGACAAAAAGATGGTGTAAAGTTTCGTAAATAAGGTTAAAAAGTGAAAGGACAGGGGATAATTAGATCACTTCTTTTCCTGAATGACGTATGAGAAAACCAACCAATTCCTATCTCTGCAACCGTGGCTTTCGCCAAAGGGGCCACATACAGCATGACCAGGTTGGACACAATTTTTCACACCCCCTGAACAGGTAGCCTCGCAGTGGGTTGCTGCAGGTACCTTGAAAAGAATTTCTGGAACGGTTACTTCTGAAGTTTCAACGCATTGTGAGCCCAACTTTACTGCCGGATGGGTGAATATACACGCATTCCTTCAATTGTTTGGGAGGTAGGTCGTGGAAGGCGGAACAGCCCATATACGAAGAGAGGGGGCCAAGTGATAGTACACCATTGAAGAGACTTTGCGTCCACTTTCCATCCCTGTTCACAACATTTTTCGGTGTTCAAAGAAAGGCATAAAGGGAACGGAAGTGTGACATACTAAATTTCCGTAAACGTATCGATGGGAAAACTTATTCACGTGGAGGGCAGTCTGGACGAAACTATTGAAAATTATTTTTCGAATACCTTTAAGAATACAATGGTTTCGGATGATAGTGGTTAGGTCACAAATTAACAACTGTAGTTGGCCTATCCAGTTATGTAGGCGAGTACATGACAATGAGACAGCAAATTGAAGACCTTTACGTTGAAAGTTTCTTACATAGTTCAATAGAGCAATTGCTGAAAAATGCGTGATATTGTTTCTGCGAGGGAGCACGAGGTTTCTGCGTTTAGGAGCACTTTCTATTTGCCAAATGTGGCCTCTCCCTCTGGCCACATGACACCTAGAACATTTCCTGAATTATGAAACTCCCTGTTGTTACGTCGGCAGGTAATGCATTGACACGGCCTCAATAGCAGAAGGAACGCAGACAAAACAGCCAAGGTTACAGAATTTTTTAATCGCCTCACTGTTCTGCAAAAATGACGGCGAAATCTTACGAGTGCGCCCAAGAACGTAGAAAATCAAAAAATCTACTGTCAGAATTCTTTCTGGTGTGAAATAAATCAGACTAACTAAAAGAGATCAATCACGTCGTCATAATCTTCTATTCTTTAAATCACTGATACATCCAATTACAGCTATAAGCTAATGGTACTGGAATTGCAATAAAGAGAATTCAAAGGTGCGTTTGTATCGACGTTCAGTGTTTCAACGCACATTGTGTCGGAATCCCTAATACAGACGTGGACAAGTGATTAGCAAAATCATATTTAAAAGAAAACGCTCTTTATTATCTCAAAACAATAGAACTAAACTACAAAATTGAAGCTGCAAACTTATTGGTACTTGGAATGACTACCTTTAGTATGAATTAAAGCATTAATTCATCTGGGCATGCCTTGAACGAGTTTTTTTTTCAAAATTCGGCCATTTCGTTATGTTCATTCTAAATGGTAATGATTAGGAGCGAATTTTAATCAATTGTCAATTTTTTTTCTTTTCACTTTAGAGCAATGCCATTTAGTTTAGAAAATCATTTTATGTTACGATAAAAGGAAATGACCCATTTTTATAGGTCATTATTTTGCATTTTTATCGATTTCGAATAAGTCTTTTTTACATTTTCCCGTCAATTTAAATGAATTTTTTCTGATTTCATCGATTTTAACGTCATTTTAATGGTACTTGCTTCAAATAACGAGATGCAACAAATGTTCTTCACAGAATTACTCAGTAACCTATTCGATTTATTCGGTCAGAAATTGTTTTGACAGTCGTTGTGAGTATATAATTCTTGTGACGTATAACAGTGCCATTGCCGGTTCGCCCGATCTCCGGATAACTAGAGATAGAGATTTCCTTGGAAAGAACAGTCCAAACCAAAAGTTTGCAAGCTTCGAACGAATGGAAGAAGTCTCTATTACATTAGTAACTTATCCAATAGCTTGAGTTGTTCATCCGAACTGGTTTTTATAATATTTTTACATCATTTTTCTTTGGGTTTAGGGCATTTTAAAAGTATTTTAAGAGCATTTTATTGATCATTTTTGGCGTTGTTTTAGTTCATCAAAATCCACCCCCTAGTAATGATGTTCTCCACGAGCTATTTCTTTGTTGTAGGATTTTTTGCTTCGACTTTCGTTTCAAGACCACTCCATACTGTAAATGTTCGGGACCGGACAAAAGACGAGTATATGCATATTCCACGTGTGCTCGTAGGTAATTTCTAATCATCGCTTCAATGGGAATGTAGGTACTTTAAGTGGATAAGGATTCGGTGCAAGACTAGCGGCGCAGCCGCGAACGCCGCCTGCAGTGGCTTATACTTGCGTTTTTCTAACGGCGGCTGGGGGTAGTATCTCCAAGACTGAATTCGGCACGAATTTTTAAGTTTTTGTCAGTCCTGCCGCGAGATGTCGCATGATCGCGAACGCATCAAGCAGAGTTGCAGATTAAGTGACTCTAGCGGCAAGACTGAGAATGACTCAAAAAGTCAGGCCGAATTTGATTGATTGCTTTTTTCGTGTTTCCGGGCACGTCATCTGCTTTGGTCATTAGTATCGTTAGTGTAGTGCATGTTTGTTCTCCGGAGATGGCGGTGATCCCCCTACTGCATGGTGAGATCCGGCGCCGACCTACCGTCGGCTAGTGGGGTTTCTCGCTAACCAGGACTCTCCCACCAGCGGGGCACCGCCCCAGCCGGGACAAGCTCTAAGCTCCCGACCGTTCTTCCGGAATATGTGGTAGTGTAGTGCTTGTTAGTGTGTGTGTGTGTGTGTGTGTGTGTGTGTGTGTGTGTGTGTGTAAGGTGAGAGGATAGGACAAGGAAGAGGAAGGACAGACCGCGCGCGGTACGTGGCTCGTTTGGTAGGGTACTGCTCCGGCATTCGCCTGGTGTTGATCGGAGAAATCACGGAAAACTACCTATCAGAGCAGCCGGCCGCTAGAATTCTCCTCCAGACAGCAACTGAATTCGACCTAGCTGAAAAGATAGTGTCGAAAATCCTGCCGCCGTCAGGACTCTAACCTCGGACCTCCCGGTCAGAGGCGCTGCAGTGACATCAGTTCCGTGCCGAATTCCATCTTGGAGGTACTACCCTGAGCCGCCACTTTAGAAAAACCCAAGTATAGTTGTCTCGCGTGTGTGGACTGCGCGGCCTCCGCGGTGGCCGGGCGGCTGCCGGCGAGGACCGCCGACGCACCCCGCGGCGGCGGTGGCGACGCGCTGCCGGCCAATTACCAGCCGAGCGTCAGCGGCGGCAAACCGGAGGGCTGCACGGAGAAGCCAGCGGTCGGGGCCCATTATCACATCACGGCCACGCCGCATGGCGGGCACCGGGCGCACGCGCGAGGCAACCCCGAACCCACACGGGCCGTCGCCCACGCCGTCCCCGCCCTGCCTCCGCCCCCGCCATCGCCGTCCCCGCCCTCGCGACCGTTCCGTCCGTCCTTGTCACTACTATCGCCACCACCACCATTCCAGCCTCAGCTCACGCCACTACTATTCCCGCAGCTACCGTTCGAGCCCCGCCCTTCCTGCCGCCGCCGTTCCTAATCCCGCATCATCCCTGATTTCGCCGCCACCACCATCACTGCCTGATCCCCCTGCCACTGCCCGCCTGCTACGGCATCGGTCGTCGTCACATCGTCATCATCACCATCGTCGTCATCATCATCATCGTCGTTGCCATCATCGTCGTCATTGTCACCGCCGCGCCGCCCTCGCTGCTGCCGCGAGGTCGTTTGATAGATTTCATAACGCTTCCGGTTCCCGGCCCAATGGGACGAACGCGACGATTCAAAGGCCTGCCTCTGCCTGCGTGTGCCCGGAGCCCACAGCGCCCCCGCGCGCCGCTGCGGACGAAGGGCCGCGCTGTGAGGGCGGGGCGGGGCGGGGCCGACATGGAGGCGGCCGGGAGGCGCGGGCCTTGCGCTTTGACACGTGGACGCAAAGTGCGTGGGCGTCTCTGGCGCGTGAAATTGGGTGGGGGACATCAGAGGAAGTGATATAAATGATCATTCTCCCGCAAAATTTTTGTTTAAGCCAGAACCTATTAAATGTAATTATTGATGCCAGGAAACTGCAGTATCTGAAAACTTTTTAAGGCCTTTAGGCAACGTTATGTCGTAGCTCTTCATGAAACAATTTTTAGAAAACGCCCGCACCCACGAAGTCGAAGACCGTGATGGTGGTGATTAGAGCCGAAGTCGTGAGATGCAATGTGCTTTTTAGTCCCCTTAATTAGAAATGAAAAGGTAGGCTTGCGGGGTTGCCCTGAATATATTCGCCTGTTCCAAGAGCTTCTTAATGATATTCCTCTCCCACGCATGTTTTGTGTTTGACTCATGACGGACAGCAGAACGTTCGTGAACGCCATACTATCGTTTCACAGACTGAATGTTATACAAAGAATAAATATAATTTTAATACGCTTTACTGGAATTGTCTTCAATAAAAAGTGTTAGAATAATATTACTGTATGTTCTTAAAAATATTGAGTGACCTGTCCCTCCATTCTCCCTCTGAGACCCGCTTTTCTCACTTGTTCGGGAAACGTTACGTCGTGTAGTGGTGAGCCAACGTTCCGTCCATCCGGTTCTTCAGAACTCGAAGAGAGGTCTGAAACATCAAAGAGAGTTGCTACATATTGCGCTCTGCGGTCGTTAACTTTAGCCCCGCGTGTGTTACACTGAATCACTTCCATGATCGTACGTCCCGTAGGAAGCGACATGTAGGCACATGCTAAATGCACTATTGTCTTTTGTCACGTTCTCGACGTCCTTAAAGCGTTACGTCACAGCCTTGTGCATTCGCGCACGCAACATGATATGACATGCATCTCGGAATGGTAGATAGCAAATTCAGATACGAATAATTAAGTGGAAACAACATTTAGAGAGAAAGTATTGTATTGAAAATGTAATTCCTAATTTTTTGAGTAATCTTAAAGTCTGGTTTTTGGAATGTCTCCAGGGAGTCCTCGCCCAGCAAGTGTCTGTGAAGAGCAGAACAGACTTCACAGATATTCATCTATAAACGAATCGTTGAGAACATTCGAGAATAAGAAATTTTATTTTGCGTTCATAGAAGAAAACTAATGGCTTTCTTGTCTCCCCTAATTTCATCATGTTTGAAATCTTAAGTTCACATTGATTTGATTTGTTTTTCCTGATTACTGTGCGCGTCATCTGCAATGGTAAGGATATAGCATGATTTTATTGTGGGAGATGGCGGTGTTCTTCTCCAGGTGGATGGTGAGATCCAGCGCCGACCTACCGTCCACTAGCGGGATTTCCCACAACCAGATCTCTCCCCCAACGGGGCACCGCCCCATCCGAGACAACCTCTACGCTCCCGACAGGTCTCCTGGCATGTGTGCTGGTCTAGTGCATGTAAGTGTGTGTGTGTTTGTGTATATCTGTGTGTGAGAGAGAGAAAGGTGGCGAATATAGGACAAAGAAAAGGAAGGACAGATTTTGCAAGGTCCGTTTGTTAAGATCCTGCTCCGCCATTCGTCTGGTATTGATCGGAGAAATCTCGTAAACTACTGAACAGAGCAGCCGGTCACTAGAACTTTCCTCAGCGGCTGAATTCGATCTAGCTGTGTAGCTAATTCGGAAATACCGGCGTCGGGACTCGACCCTAGGTCATCCCGGTCAGAGGTCCCGAGTCACCTCAGCGGGTTTAAGTTCTCGTTTATTCTTTCCCAGTAATAAGAAAAGAGCTGTATATTTTAGACAAAAATGTGTTATTAAGATGAATATTTATTTTATGTCTCAAGCTTTGACACAAAGGGACTTCAGAAACTCCTCCAACGACGTATGTTGGACACGGCCATGTAGATAACTAAAATTATCGTGCCGTGAAGAATGAAGTGTTGTTTGAGGGTAATTAGAGCGAGTACTGTGGAACGTGACGACATACTCTACACAACGAACAGAGTTAGTTGCCCCTTACCTTGAGCTTCAAACAGGAAGTGCTTTATAGTTTTGACGAGTCTTGTTTGGTAATTTATAATATAACAAGACATAAGGAACTTTCTGCTAATAACGTTAGCATGATGTACTGGTTATCACCATGTTTTTGCGTTACCCAAGACCTGTGCAAAATGTTAGAAATTCTCGTACTTCTTTCACAACGAGAAATATTTCGAAGTGTTTGTATCTCATCGAAAAAACAGAATATTCCTTTTTCGAGTCACTGAAGTATATATTAGAATTTCAGCACTTAAGTAAATTTCTGCAACTCTGCTTCAACTAGTGTGAAGTAAATGACAAGGTTTACCAAACGTTCGCATGGTGAAGCTACATTTATGTCCCAAAGGTGCCTTCTCAGCATTTCCTCATTGCCATTTACCACTTCACTGTTTACCAAATGGATTGTATTACTTTTTCAGTAGCTACGCGCTGTATGATACATGTTCGAACACCTTTTTTACCATGGAAAAATACAAACATTTCTTGCCCCAAATGTCATGTCTCATCAAGAATTAGTTAAAACTTAATTTATTCAATCGCGAGACTGATCGAATTAGTTGCAACTTTTTCTCCAGCTCGAATACAATCGTATGATGACGAGTAGGAGTTCTCTTCTTAATTCTTCCGTTCGAGGTTCGCTCCTCTTGCGAAAGAGCTTAATGAGCGCCATTTACCAAATCACTGTTTACCAAATGGATTGTATAACTTTTTCAGTAGCTACGTACTGTATGATACATGTTCGAACACCATCTTTTACCATGAAACATTTCTTGCCCTAAATGTCATGTTTCTTCAAGACTTAGTTAAAACTTAATTTATTCAATCACGAGACGGATCAAATTAGTTGCAACTTTTCCCCCAGCTCGAATAGAATCGTATGATGACGAGTAGGAGTTCCCTTCTTAATTCTTCCGTACGAGGTTCGCTCCTCTTGCGAAAGAGCTTAATGAGCGCCTTAACAATCTTCGTTCGTGGGTACAAAGAGGCGTGGGGGAATGCGCGAGCGCCTAGCAAGCGACTCCGGTTTTCCGAGAGCGCTGAGTATGTGGAGGCGGACATCCTCGTGACGTTGCGGTGCGTGGTTTTATTTATGACAGTGTCGCAAAGCAAGTTCTTGGACGCGTGCGGTCGGAGGACATGCGTAACGTCTCGGCTTTGCTTATCTGGAGCTGCGTGCGCGCGCCTTTACGAAGCAACAGGCTTCGTGCTCCGGAGGTGCATTACCGCCCCCGAAACGTCTTGATAGCAATCTGGGTTTCCTTATTATTAGAGTCAAGGTGGAACAGAAGTTTGGTTGTTATTAGCGATCGTCGTTATAAACAAGGCCTGAATTTCTGGGAGGCAGGAGTTTACAGCGCCCAGTCTTGTCATGATCTCAGTGTATTTCAGTTACAACTTCTACGCTTACAATAATGCAATTGGGTAACTACAACTACAACTACTATCAGGGGGAAAAGGAATTGGTTTATTAAGTGATCGTCATGATTAAAAGTACTTATTTCAGAAAAAGGTGAATTTTTTCTAGAAAAAGGGGAATAAGAAACAAAAATTCGCATTTAATGGAGTGAGTAATTTTGCGTTTCTCTTTACAAATATGAAAGAAAACAAAAAATTTTCAGTCAGCATTATTTGCAGAAGAGCATGTTTCTTTTTGTAAGTAAGGAAGCTAGCAAATAAAACGTACACATTTGCCGCAAATCCACTAAAAAAATATTTATTTTATTTATTTATTGAATTAATGGTGGTAGCAACAAGCTATTATACACATATATAAATCGATAATTCAGTTTATTGGCATGTATTAATCATATTTCTTGTTCATCACCCATCTTTCACTCAGCTATCTCATGTTTGGATCGTGAACTTCACTTTGCCCATATTGTTTTTTAATGCATTTAAGGTAATATTTATAATGAATATTTTGAGGGGAAAATGTTATCTGGCATCTTAAATACTACACACCCCCAGACATTGTTTTTCAGCTTTCTGGGACTTCTCGCGAGGGAAACTAACTTTTCGAAAAATCTTTACTACACTACTTGGTAATATTCATAGCGATCTTAGAACGTAAGTTCTCTGCCTATCCACATAGAGCAGGACGACAAAAAATGAAAAGATGTTCCACAGATCGTATGTATTTTGCAACAAAGGGTTTAAAAACATTAAGGGTTTAAAAAAAATAAAAGGAAACCATTTTGAACGTGAATGTATTTGTATCGATTTAATTTATACATTACGATTATATTATGATAAGTTTATATCATAAACTGTATGAAATTTTAAAAAAATGTGTAAACAATATTTCTATGAATCTTTTTACTAGTACCGCTTTTTCGATTACAAATATTTGAACAATTTTAAACATTTAAAAATATATAATGAAAAATTAATTGTTAATAATGTTAAATAAATTCACAAATAATACATGCAATTTTGAAATATACTTGTATTTATATTTATTTTAAACTTCTCTTTAATCCGGTATTTTTTTAATTACACCATATTCAATGGAGCCGCCTCGACCACATGATTACAAGATATATTTTGTGAGGTATTTATTTTCGCTTGACCTCTCGCTGCCAACCTCTTTGGCGTGACATGTGATCTTTCGCATGCAGAGCTAGCACCATTAAAGTAGATACGGTTTGCGGTGTGGGTATTGACGTTAATTCAGAATAACTCTTTCCTTCGAATCTCCAAGAACCTCTAGGAGAAACTCTAGACTGGTAGCAATGAAACTAGGTGGAATTCGTTGGTGACAATGAACGGCGACACGCACTACCACTTTCGTCGAAGGTCGAAAAGTCATTGGCCAGGAGGTGCCATTGCCATTTGCCTTCTAGAACGACTCGTTTAGAATGAACATCGGGATTAATCTCAATGTGTATTTTGACGCACTCATTTAAGTTTTAAACGTAATTTTCCTTAATATAAGAATTCGAAATAAAATCTAAAAGATGCATATCTTTGAAATTGTAAGCAAATAATTACAAACAACCATATGTTATTATGGACTGCACAGACAACTGTGTGTACCGTAATCGCGAGTCTGCAACTGAAAGAGGTTCGAAATCCGACGGAGTTGAAGCAATATACTCTATCCTTATTGATTGATTGTTTCCGGGCACGTCAACTAACGAGGTCATTAGTCCCGCAAGTGTAGTGCATGTTTTATCCCTAGAAGTGATATGTTCCTCTCCCACTGAATGATGGGAACCGGCTCCCACCACGCCGATGTGCAGGGTTTACTCTCTCCAGATATCTCCCCCAGCGGGGCACCGCCCCAGCCGGGACAAACTCTAAGCTCCCGACTGATCTTCTAACGTGTATGGGAGTGTAGTACGGGTGGAGCATAGGACAAAAAGAGGAAGGAAAGATCGCGCGTGGTCCGCGGCCCATTTGTTAGGTTACTGCTTTTGCATTCACCTGGTGTTGATAAGAAAAATCACGGAAAACTACCGATTAGAGCAACTAGCCGTTAGACTTCTCCAGATGATAGTGGCTGAATTCGTCCTAGTAATGTCGAAATTTCACCACTGTCGGGAGTCGAACCCTATACTATCCCTGTCAGTGTCGCAGTAGAATGAGCGGGAATGTTGGTTCTGAGCTAAAGTCAGCCAGTATCTGGGTCGAAGGCGATCATTGCTTTCGAGAGGATGCTATCCCGATCGCTCGTTTCCATAGATTCCTGATTGATTCTGGGGAGGATCTTAAAAGGGGCTAGCTACGCGCGATCTTTGCTTCATCTCAGAGGCTGATTCCCCGAATGCTCTGTGTTCCTCATTCCTTCATCTAGAAAGACTCCACTACAATTTCATTGAAGTCAAACAAATGCTTGAATTAGCACCAAAGGAAGAAGCTCTGGTTGATAGCTATTCGAAACCAGAAGAGTGGAGCAAATCTCACACCGAACGGGCAGGAACGTGTTGTAATGATATTACAGCTCTAAATATATCGGTTGGACTCTTGCCCTCTGAAAAATAAACTGTGACAACTCATCCAGTAGGCATCGCTTTGCTCTGTGACGCGGCACAGTTTCACGGAAAGAGTGTCGTTGTTATTGGTTTGAGGTGACAGAAGCGAAGAGAAATAACGGGACTCACTTGCGTAGGCGTGCGCAGCCTGAAACAAAGGGGAGGGGGACTACATTTCTGGGCCCTCTTTTCTTTAAACTTTATTTACAATATTTACATTTTACTACTTAATGAATAAATGTACCATGATAATGAAATTATAACTTGAATGATACAAGTAATACATGTGATTGATTTTCTATTAAACCATTAAGAATTGAAAGGTGGCTTGTAGAGCCTCTTCCCCAAATAGCGAATAACAATTTCCAGTTTGTCAGGGAAAACGAGAAGAAAATCGGGATTTTCAGGGGAGGGGACGAGGCACGGCCTTCCTGGCCTCCCTTCTGCGCACGCCTCTGTATTTCACAACTCTCTATTTCTTAAAAACAAATTGTTATATCGAGTGTCCAGTTGGAATTTATGAGCCCTCTATAAAGATGAAATTGAATTTATCACCCCTAGAAATCTCTCATCTCGCATCCATGCAATAAGTTTTTTCAAGCAAACCTAAAGTCGTGTTTTCAAGACTTGACAGTGCTGATTTGAATTGGTTAACGTCCCGCAGCCTTGTCTCGCAAGTCGAGGAGGCTCCCTCCCCCCAAAATAAAAATATTTTACCACCGTTGCTCCTCTCACGCAGTGAGAACTACGTGTGCCCACCCTCATTAGCTACCGAACCAATCCTTCGTGGGTTCCCCTAACAAACCAGCTAATTGCCACCAGGGTCTCTGCAGAAGCCATTGTGGGGCCATTATAGGGGCTACATTAAGCACTGGGTCGTAATTCGGGGCGGTTTGTCCTTCATACCACATACTTTAACTAAACAGACGTTCAGAACTGCTTCTAGAGGGGTTACAAGGGGCAATCCATTTGAAAATTGAGGAAAATAGTATTGAAAAAAAAAGCTTCAAAAAGAATTACCAGATTTGTGAATTTCTTTTAATACTATCAACTAACGGTTTAAAAAATGTTTTAAACGATGAGGCGTTTAAAATAAACTTTTCTAAAAAAAAAAAAAAATGAAAATAAATTCAGATTTTTTTATTTTAAAACCAGTTTAAAAATAATTTAAAAATGAACAATGAATTAGTTATATCACAAAAATTATCATTCGTTACCAATTAAAAATATTTCATAATTTTTTATGCTCTCCTTTAGTACTTTCTGAAGCCGACCGTGGCATACGCATTAACAGAAATCATGGGGACCTAAATGGTTGTGTGTGCAAAAGGATGCATTTGCGGCCCCGTGATCCATGAAAGCGCCAAAGTTGGTCATAATCTTCTCTGAGAAAAATTAAATGTAAGACCTTCAATAAATAAAGTAGTCGCCGACAAAACAGTAGTCAAAACAATACACTACCCCCTCCCCCATAGAATTCTAGGGGCATTCTTTCTCTTGGAAACTCACCCGACGGCATCTTTGATAAGAATACTTGCTGACCCTAAAAAGTTCGAGTCACCTAATTGTAATCCTAACGAAAGGTCAAAGGTTTCTTTCTATGTGGCTGATTATCAGCTGGTCCCGCTTAGGACTAACTACGCCATCAGCACTATCACCAAACTAGTTGGATAAGGCGACCTTATTGGATCTGGTGATTAAAATAGTGTAATGATACTTTGATGGTCCATTTAGAAACAAATGCCCAAATTTAATATAATATCCGGGTCATTTCCATTTCAGTGCTAACGTTCGTATGTTCAACCTTTTTTTTTTTTCAAAAAATCAAATGGTCATAAATTCTTTTGTTTAATTGTTTTGTCGCTAATTTTCTAGTTTGACTTCATATAGTGTTTGAATTTTCTTCTTTTTATTTTTTATTGATTTATGTTTGAAGGTAGTTTAGGAACTTGAGTGTTATCAGTGCTCAAAAATTAATTGTATATCCTACATTTATAGAAGATACCTTCCGGGGCAAATGTTAACGCCTTGAGAATTTGACATTATACCATTAAGCAGCTCTTTGTTACTGATTACACCACTTGGTTAATGAAACAGTTGGAACTGACAAGTATTATCAATAATTTACATTCCACTCACTTTAAAAGTGTTCAGAATTTGAGTAGGCTGGTCTTCATAGCCCGGTAATCACATAAGTAGCATTTTATTTTCAACATCAGGCAACTTTTGTGCGATATTTGTACACGTATTCAAGTATGCAAGAAAAAATTATTAAATTGCCTGTAACACTCGTGGACTAATTTTAAAATTTCATTTTTAAATATCCATAATTCATTTGAAGGATAATAATCTAAAAAAGAATTAATAAATCGAATTCATAAAAGAGTAGGTTTTAAGAAAACTATTGATCTACAATAACAGCATAAAATGAAGATAGTTGGCAATATTATTTTAATGCTTATTTTTGTAAATTAAAGAGCACAACCAAAACAATGTTTTTTTCTTAAACATAAAGAATATGTAGTCGGATATTTGTAAAAGGCTATGACAATTTATTTTGAGAGTTGGTTTTGGAGGAATACCAATAATTTTGTTTTCAGCTGTGAATCGAACCCGTGAAAACTCAAACGTTTGGTAACGACGCTACTGTTACTCCAACAGCAAAGATAGCTAATAATACCAGTTTTAATACTTAAGGACCTGTGTTGTTCATCTTTATTATTTTAATATTCATGTGATAGTTCTTCAAATAAAAATACGTAATACACATAAATAGAAACTTTTCCAAAAATGTTCAGTCCATTCAGAGAGAGATGGTTTTCAACAGAGAAACAATTAATTAAATTCGAATATTGAAGCTTTTGCGCACCTTAAAACATATTTTAGAGGAGTATAAGATTAATTTGCAATGTAATTTTTCTTTGCACTTCCCATAGTATTTTGACTTGTCCTCCTGTTTTACCCAGCACTTTGTAACGCTCGTGAAAAGTAACATTCCTGGGAATTTTACTTTAAAATTACGTTCGGAAGGTTAGGAAAGTCGCGGGTCATTTGTATTGCCATAGTTAAAAAGATGCTTTTAAACATACTAAAACTTCTATAACAATGAAGTTAAAGAATTTAGAGGTGAGAGAAGTTAATGGTAACACCGATGAGAATGAATCAAATTACTAAGATGTTGGAGATTAAATTTGCGACTTATCTTGCAAATAGCATCACCAAACTATAATCAGTGCCTATAAACTATAAACATGCTGCATCCCGTAGGTTACGATAACACGTTCCCCACCATTTTCAACAATGCTACTTGTATTGTACGATCGGTAACACTATAGATGGTTTAAATACACGCGTTGCTCGGGACAACATTTTGTACAAACATCGCGACTATTACTAAGAACTTCAAAAAAATTATTTCCTTTGTGCAGCATTGGAGTCAAATGCAACACTTGACATTCACCTGCGAACATACCACCCTTTTCTCCGTGTTATTTACATTTACGCCTCTCCATATAGCGGGCGGGACAGGTAGCATTCACGATTTTTTTAACGTAACTATTTATTTTTCTCTTCACCATATACGCTAAGTAAGAGGTTAGAAATCTACTTTAAAATGTGTAGACATTTTCCCCCTACTCATCTCTCAGAAACGCACTTAAAGGTACTAGAAATGGAAAAAGAGACATTTAAATGAAAATGATCCATCCCAATATTTCTATTTGAGCGCAACAATTGGAGCATAAAGGAAAGCCCGCGTAGAGCGTTCTCTCTCCCTCAGGACCCGCGATGCCTCATGCGGGCTAAAAGTACTTGACTGTCCTGTGAGAGAAGCGTAATGTCATACCCTTCTTGATTCGTAGGCGTAATCCTTCTCCCTTCCCGCTTCAGCTTGCGGTTCATTAAGTTACACCAACGCCACTTCGTCGTAAATTCATAACTATAACCGCCTGCGCCTACTCTTTCCGGTATTGCTCTCCCTCTGTGACAGCCATCCTCTCTTTTCCTCTCGGGACCTTCGTAGCCAACAGGAAAAAGCAGAGAAAGATTGTCGAGATCATTGTATGTGTGTGTGTGTGTGGGGGGGTTGTCTCCCAGGGACGGGCGCGTCGGCGTGGCAACCGGCGCGGCGCAGAGGGTCTTCGGTGGCATGGAGTCTCCGCCGCGCCGCACAGTGGGCCGAAAAGGATCCAAAAGCGCGCATAAATCGCTCTCGCGCAACGCGACCCTTTTCTAAACCCCGACATGCACGGTATAGGTTTTGTGCATATCCTCGCAATGTTTCTGTACAGAAAATTCAAGATCCCAAACTAGAAGTTAAAAAGGCAAAAGTCACGCATACACAGTCTGTACGTTTTCTGCGCAAATCTCCACAAGCCGCCGCTAGGGGGGCTAACTAGGAATAACTGAATTACGCTCCGAGTACTTTCAGTGGTTGTATTTCTGTGCGTACGTTCCGACTGTAATCTTTATTTAGTATTAATTGACCATGAACACAGAGAATAAAAATAGAAAAATAGGAAGACAGGAATTGGGAATAAGGAGGTTTATCACAATATGACTTCACACAATCACACCTTTACACACCTAATCACAAAATCGAAACGGCCAATTATCGTTAGTGAATGATTCTGCCGCTACAGGCACTAAGTCTAACTGTAGGATGTCTGCATGAAAAATACATTGACATGCTCATGCAGAAAACGTGCAGTCTGGACGGCACGTTTTCTGTACGTCTAATCTGCACGAAAACTGTACCATGTATACCGAGCTTAACATATCCACTATTATAAAATTATTACAAATGTTTTCGTATGGCAATAATTTGCGGATTTGTATGATAATCTTGTAATGAGGAACCTCCGTGTGTTAAATCGCGCGTTTCTCAAGGTTATATCTATTCTTCTCCACCGTTCGAAACAAATAAGATGTTCTTTGATGCATCTCGGTCTACTGGTCGGAATTAACGATTTTTATTCAAATCCTTCATGAGCGTTCTTCGAGAAACAAATTGGGTAATGTTAAGCACCAAGAATGAATTTGTGGATATTGTAAGGTAACTGTATACGATCTTTCAATTCCTCTCGACAAGAGTAGATTGAACCTTTTTTTAGCCCTATGTTTCAGGGTTTCATTTCTGGAAGAGTTAAAGATAAAATATGTTTTCGGGGACTTCAAGACATCTATAAAGGTAAAACTCCTTAAAATATTAAAATTCTGCCTTTCGGGATAACATGAATCGGACTCGCTCAGATTGACGGTAATTAAACGTATTTTGTAAAGAAACAATTTTTTAGAGTATTTCTTGAATACTTTTCATGTAGTGTGTTTCTAAGCCCCTACTTAGGCAAATCCATTGATTTTAAAATTTCATTTATGAATTTCCAAATATAAAAAAAGTACTTAACTTAAAATACCCGGAGGCCCCACGCTAAGCTAGAAAAAGGTTTTTATTTATTTATTTATAGTAAAACAAAATTCCCTTCAGCGAAAAGCCAGTTTTTGGAACTTTTTTAAAAATCAACTACCAGAATGTATGTATTTAAATGACGTTTAGGCAGACTGTTGCTTTGGCTTAATTTAAAGAGACTGTAAAGTATATTTATCAAAGTTGAAATGTATCTTAAAAGCTGAACAAAATTACATATTCATAAAATAATAATATTAATTAAATATTAGTTTATTTGGGGATGGTTTTATTCGGTCAAACCATTCCTTTCAAAAATAGTTTTGAAAGTAAAATAAAACAATAAAAAGAAATAACAAAGTAAACAACACTTTGAAGTTACTGGAATTTATATTAAATAAAATAATTGTTAAAATATTTATTTCGCCTGTGCGCGCGTTCAACCCAGTGTGCGCCGCGAGGCTCCGATGTAATGAGGGGCGCTGCTGCTGCGCCGGCGGCCGATGGAAAAAACGCGACGGGAGCCGCGAGAGGAGGCGGAGACGCGGCCGACACGTAATGCTGCGCCCGAAATGAAGCCGGCCGGGAAGGGGTGCGCTGGCGCGAGCGGTCGCTCGCCGCGGAGCAAATCATCCGGCTCTGTGCGGACGAGCGCGCTTCGGAACGAACCCGGAGACCGACGGACGCGACGCATCCCCTCCTCCCTTCAGGCTCATTCAGAAAGGACTACCGATTAACGTAGATGTGAGAACGTAAACGTGATCGTACCATTTATGACTACAAATGTTAAAACGTGGAGACGACGGTATGGCAATGTTTGACACTCTTGGTATAACGATATTACCTATCATTGGTAATACCGTATTAACAAGAATGCTTCAGAAATTGGCGATAAATCTCCAACTCGCGAAGCGAGGAGGGGATTTATCTGAGAA
This sequence comes from Teleogryllus oceanicus, assembly GCA_964035755.1. Classification (NCBI taxonomy): domain Eukaryota; kingdom Metazoa; phylum Arthropoda; class Insecta; order Orthoptera; family Gryllidae; genus Teleogryllus; species Teleogryllus oceanicus. Next base: position 12,405,037 of record CAXIVR010000011.1, on the reverse strand, counting down.
TTTTCAAAGCACGAGTGGGATTTAAAAGCACTATTTCACGAATGAAATAACGTCCAACCGATTTCCAAAATGCGCCAAATATTGATATATAATAACTGAAAGTAGGTTAAAATCAGACGTTGTTATAAAACATACGCAGTTTATTGCACAGCGATCGATACATTCCGCCTCCTGAGGTTTATGAGTCGCAGCTTATTATTGGCCAGTAGTGAGAGGCGGTAAGAAAAATGGATAGAATAAACGATAATTTTTTTGAGAGAGACCGTCCTGATTGGGGAATTTAATGTGTGTAGTTACACAATTTTAATTTCACGAGGGAGTAGAATAGTCGAAATAATAACCTTTCGAGGCAAAATATTCGACACAAAAATTCAATTTAATCGAACGAGAGTAAGAATAAGAAAAACGGGGGCAATTGTGATAGAACGACTTCGATTTTTTTACCCTTAGCACGAAGGGATTACAAGTTTAGTTTACAATGAATGCTTCAGCAAATTCCGTTTACTTATGTCTTACGGAAATGCTAAACTTTGTATGCTCCTGCACTTAACGATACAGTGTTGTTCTCAAATCATATTAACGTAACCTTGAAGCTCCGAGTTTGCTAAATTTTACGTTTACATGCACGTTTAAGATCATGGCCATCAATCTGAGTGGTTCATTGACTAACAAGGCAGGATGGTTGTTCATTCACGTGAAGATTACGTTACAATAGGAAAGAGTCTTTACTCTCGGTATAATTGGGAAATGTAAATATACAATTAAAATGTCATCTTAATTTTGAAAATTTGTCGAAGGACAAATTCAGTGTACTTGTTTCACAAAGATTCAGTGGACTTGATTCATCCACAGCAGTATATCTTGAGCTCTTGTCTACCTACTAGCTCTCTCCCTTTTTTATATCAGTCAGCATTCCAAACCACCTCCTTCCTTACTACTTCCTCCGCCAGCCGTTCATTAGATTTTGTTAATAAGGGCCCTCCTAACAACACTTCTAAGCCTGGTTTTTCCCATTCCTTTATTTCATCATTCATCTTTCTCCCCACTTCTCAAAACTTCAATACCATTTAATTATTTGAATACAGGTTATGTAATGGCGAGAATTAAAGTTTATTGGATAATGTTCATACTGAAAATGGAAAATACTCCACAAATGGACTAGATATTGCAACAAAATGGCAGGATATTCTCTCCCCTTTCTTTTTGGAGATACATTCATCACACGTATAAAGCGCAGCTACGTGTTGGTGCTTCGAGAATTCCTGGCCTACTTGATAGCGGGCACGTTGCCAAAGACGGTGTAATAACATTCCAGCACCCCGGTGTCAATGTCGCCTTATTGCGTGTTGGATCAACCGATCCCGGGCGCGGTGAATGGCGGCGTCGCTCCGACCCTGGAGGACCGCTCCCCTGCGCATGCGCGTCGCACAGCCCGAGACCTCTCCACTAACCAGGGTGAGAATTAGCAATTTTCTCCAGGGGGAGATGGCCGAATTGCCGAGTAAAACATTACTTTTGCTTAAGCAGCACGGTCTGAACAAATCATAAGAATGCATTAGGAAATTATTATTTTTCCTATTTACTTGCCTTTGTTATTTCAAAGTGCCTAAATTGTAAACGACGTGGATTAATCGTGACCCTGGCTGGTATATTCTCATATTAAAATATTATCAGTAGAGTACATCAAACTCTCTCGGGAGAGACGATTCCCGACATTCTTACCTTGCCATTAGAATAGAAATATTGCATAAAGATCTGAAGCGAATAACGCACCCTCAACGGGCGATATTTCATGAATTAGTTTGGCCGAAAATTTTTAAATTAATACAACATGAAAAAATTGAAGTAATGCATTTGGAATCGAATTTAAATAAAACTTTTATACTTTTGATATTTTTTATTTTATTTGTTTATGTTTACAAAAGTTAGCCAATAGTCAATTGAATCCGAAACTTCTTTTAGTAATTGTTTCATTAAACACAGATATATTTACGAGTTTAATTGAAATAGTGATTAGCACGAGTTCTTTGATAATCAGAGATTGTGAACTATTCGTTTATCTTCAAAGTGTGTAGCTTAACATCCAATATCTCTATCGGAGAACTCATTTGCCATATGCTTTTCGATTTCATTTGCGTGAATGCATGCATACAATAGTTTTCAAGTTATGCTATCGAAATAACTGTATCACTCGTGGAAACTATCTCTAACCTCGAACTGAACTCGCAGATACTTTTGAGGCATTGTCAGCTGGTGGAATACATTTCCCTGAGTGAGGCAGTCTTCGGCGATGCTCACAAGATTTAGAACCAATTAATATAATTGCCCTTTGTTCTGAACCGAGAAATACACGACTCACAACAGAACCCTATGAAGAAGGCACAGCAGTAGCAAGTGTACAAGTTGGTAAAAAAGAAAAAGTACACTTGCGTGTAATACGTTTATGTTCTGAGACTCGGGCCCGCAAGTGCCCTTGCTATGCGAAGAGCAGTATAATTACCTGCCCCTGACACTTGCAACAGGTGGTCCTCCCTTCGCGCTGACAGCATTGTGAATCTCATTATATAGGCCTACTCTTAGAGGAAAAGATTTTCTGTAAGAGCGAGAGGAGCATCCACATAATCCTGACGCGATCTCAACCCCCTCTCACGATTGAAGTCGTAGGCTTCTGCGGCCGGAGCCATGTGAACGATCTTGGCTGTCCGGGTGACACGGCGTCACTCGGACAGCCAAGATCATTCACTCTCTCACGATTCTTTCGCAAGTCGCAGCCGCAGTAGATGCAAAGAACATCATTTGTGCGTATTCACGATGTTGTAAATATGAGGATGTAGACCGCATTTACTATTAAATGACCAGACACTTTCATTTTTAAGGTTCCTTAGATGCTAAGATGATCTTCAGGTGCAAGGTTGAATAAATACGAAATAGAATATGAATTGGCATTAAGAAGTAGTGATGATTTTTAAATTAACATTCAGCAAAGAGGACATGTAAGTGAACATAAATTCATGGTTAATTGTACCGCAATTATACTTCTTTATTACCTCCTAATTGTTTACTGCCCGTCAAATTTTTCACACCGTGGACCTTGCCCAAATATGGACGGAGCACAAAAAAATGTGACACTTCCAAAATATCGTTATTTTGAATTAAATGAAGAAATGTATTTAGAAAATAGTATGCTTTTAGTGATAAAATATTCATTACGGTAGTAGTTTGCAAGCAGTGGCGTATCCATGGGGAGAGGGTATGAAGGCCATGAAGGCATGCCCCCCCCCCAAAGAGAGGCCTAGAGAAAAACGGTTTTTACCTTTTTTATTTGCCAACATTTATTGAAATACGTCAAAATTATGTAATTATTTAAAAATAATATATCTACTCTACAAAACTGTACAGAAATAAACTGTAAAGAAATATGTTTATTATTTAGCCAAAACTTATGATCCCCCTTCCCCATGATCGGCTGGATCCTCCCCTGTTCACAAGATAATCGGCACATGGTCTTCGATCGGGAATTAGACGGCTCTGCTCACATTAAAAACTCCTGGATAACGACATTTTAAAAAAATTTCTTGTGCGCCGAGGACGTATAAAACCGACCTAGCTGCGTAAATTCGCCATAGTCTCCGGTTCGGAGCCGGTGCGCCGCGGCGTTCGTCGAGCGTCCCAGTGTGTCTAGCTCCGCCCAGTGCCGGAGCTAGACAATTTTGGGCCCGGAGCAATGCTGAAACGTTGCCCCACCCAAAAAATGACAGTTATCAAGAAACGGAGTTATTTTATTTCAACAAATAACAAATTACGTATAAACTACGTGTTTGGAAATATATTTTAAATAATAGTTTTAAGTAAAAAGTATATAGTGATCAAATAATATAATTTTCATGGTGATCTTAAAACGCTAAAAAAATTGTTGCATTTAGCTAGTGTTTAATAAAATTACTCGTTAAATACATGAAATCATAAATATAAATTTAGTAGAACCTAATTTAATGTTAGCATCATTTGATTCATTTCATTGAATCAACCTTGTAAGTAAAGATTTTAAACACATTCAAGGTTAAAGGATTAATTGAAAATTTTATGAAATATCAGACACTACTGTACCGCAACTTTTAAAAACTACGATAACGATTTTCTCGAGTTCTAATTTCTTTTCCAATTGTTTAATTTCTCCCCTCCCCATCAGTCCCATCATCGGTCTCCTTGAGTTGCGGGGCCCGCGGGCGATCGCCCGGTCGGCCCATGCCTAGCGCCGGCACTGGGTCCGCCTCCGCAGGACGCGCGGCGTCGCCCGCCCGCCCGCTCGCGCCGCGATGGTGCGAGGGACGCGAGTGGAGCGGGGCGGGGCGGGCGAGGCGGGCGGACGGGCAGCAGGTTCTGGGCGCTTCAAGGCCTCGGCCCGAGGCACTCGGCGGACACGCTCGACCCAGTTCGGGCGTCTGCGGACACGCTCGCCGCGGTTCCGGCGCCTGCCCACCCGCGGGCGGCGGCGGCGGCGGCCCGCCCGCTTCACGGCCCTCCGCGCAAGCGGGCCTTTTTCCTTCAGCGACGGTTCTTTGACTGCGCTGCTGGTAATCACTCGGCAGGAGGAATGCCACGCGAGCCAAATATTGTTCAGGAGTAACCTGTTTGAGATTAGTTTACACAGAACGTTTGACGGAACGGTTAATGGGCAATTCATGAATTGATCGGGGGAGGGGAGGGGCTGGCGCGAAGTAGGAATTTTGTTTATGGAAAAAGCTCGAGATAATCTTCAGCTGACGAAGACTAATTAAACTGTCAGAGACCTACTTAGGTATCGTTTTGCGAAACCAAGTCACGAAATTTTGACAAATGTTTTCATCTCGAAGATAAGAGAAAGACCTTGAGCTATTTTTTTAGAGTATTCATGGATAATGAGTTCTTAATATTCCACATTAAACAGGATGTTCCCAAGAATGGAATAGAGGCCTCAACCCTTCCCAAAGATAATTACGTACCTGGCAGTTCACGTAACATCATGTAACGTGTTATCATGGTGAGGTGGTGTATGTATTACAAATCTATAGGTGGTGGATTTGAAACAATGTCACATTGCTGAAGGTCACATTGGGAAACTACGTGAAGTGTATCAGCGGAAATAAACAATGTGTTTGCCTTCTTTTTTACGACGGGGAAATAAATAACAAACAGCTCCAATGTAATCGGAATTCGTGATACTGTTAAAAGTATCTTTTCATTACTTCCGTGTTGAAGTTGTGATTTCGGGAAAGAGAACGATATAGCCAGGAATCGATCTAGAACGATTTGACAGCATATCCAAACAAAGAGTGCATGCTTTTGATAAACTGTTACTGAGAACTAAAGGCTGACGGAAGGAAAATAAGTTCCAGTTGTTGTTGAAGGAATGAACTGATATCTCGTGGTAGAAGGGTAGGGCTTAAAAGGACTCAAACTCCATGTCTTAGTAATCGAATCAGGAAATAATTTTGGAAAAACACTGATCAACTTCCGCATCTAAATAAGCACGTTCTCGCCACGCTTCAGCAGTTTTTCTTTTCGGTTTGACAAAAGTTTCTTCTATTCAGCGAGTTATAATTTTTGTATAAAGAAACTTATGAGAGATGCGATACTAAACTTGATCGGTGCTACCCCATTTACATTATAAATGACTTACAACCCAACACAGCTTCAAACAAACCGTTACTTCCATTTCGTTCCCGAATGAGTTGCGCAGCGAGCGCTGATGCAAACGAAAACTGCTTTCTTGAGCTCTACTCACCTATCGTACCATTACTATTCAGCGGGCGAACCGTGTTCTGAGCCAGTGGAGCCCCGATATTACGACCCCCACGCGGCCGGCGGCGGCGGGGGACGGTTCGGTGGCTGGAGAAAGTGTAGCGGCGACGCACGCGCAGACTTGTTCGCGCGCCGCCCAGCGCACTCGCCGCCGCCGCTGCTCGCGCGGTCGTTCATCTGCGTTGCTTTGTAGTACTTTCACACTGGTTGCCCCGCCGTTGCCTCCGCTGCCCCGCCCCTCCCCGCCCGCTGGAGGCTACGGTGGCATCTGCTCTGCCCCGCCCTGCCGCCAGCAGCCGCGGAGCAACTACGGGCGCGGCGGAGGGGCCACCCCCTCCCTCCACTGCCATCTCTCTCTCTCTCTCTCTCTCTCTCTCTCTCTCTCTCTCTCTCTCTCTCTCTCTCTCTCTTTTAATTTTACTCAAATAAAATACATGTTGCATTTTTTATAGGTTTAATCAATCGCCTAAGACTTCTGCCTGAACGGTTCCTTGCTTTGCACTCCCAGTCGTAAATGTAGAGTTGGCTCTCCTCAATGTGTTTAAATCACTGGCGCGTGTGTCTCTTCCTCCTCCTCTTCCTCCTCTTCTTCCTCCCCTGATGCCTCTCAGCGTCGGGTTAGCCCATTTGACATACTCCGTTTTTGTCTTGTGCCTTGCGCTTCACCTCTCCTAGTATAGCTCCGCTCCTTTGGCATATATCCTGTATGTAGGCATCCAATGTTCCTCTTGGCCTTCCAGGTGGTCTCTTTCCCTCTGGTCTGGCTTCGATAATTTGTTTCGGGTGTGTCTCCTCAATTTGGTTTAAATCACTGACCCAGCCAAGGAAGGGGTGGTAGCTGTGCAGTCTCATCCCCGAAGTTGATGACTAACGTTCACAAATAGTTTTCACTAATTTTCTGCTGTAACGAAAGTTATTAAATATATCAATTGAACGACTTCAAAATAAAAATGTATTAGTAATGAGTATGTATATAGTACCTATATATTTGGCATTTAGGGTAGGATTAATCATCTGCTACCAGCTAACGGTGTACCCACGCCTGGGTTCTGCATCTATTTCATTATTCCCGCCTGGGTAATGAAGACATGTGACGAGCACGACGAATTCCCATTACCTTGCCTAGTTTATTTGACCTGCCTGAGTGTTCGTTCGTCACACAGCTATAAATTTGTATTAGAAAGTTATAGTTTATTTTTGCCCCGGCCGGGACTCGAACCCGGGACCGCCTCCTAGCACGCTGTCTCTAAACCATCCGAGGGGCAAGCAAAATTTAAATTCAGTATTAATGGAAAAATTCTAAAACTTGCGTCACTGATATAAATGTAGTATATTCAATAAAGTGGCCAAGCCCCCTTGTTCGGCGACATAGTCGGCTTCAATGCAATTATTTCCCCTGCGTGCAAACACCGCAAAAAGTCCACCATATCTCTCTGAGAGGCTTTAGTCATTGTGAATGGAGTTGACTGATTGTGAATGCAGTGATATTTTTTAAAACCTTTAAAAAAATATTTCATATGTACTAGCCCGAGGTCAGACTCGTGAGTAACTTCACCTTGCTTCGTACGTTTAAGGAATGATATTACGCAATGAACAGCAAACTCATGACGACTCAAAACGTAATAGTTTGGGCCATGTTACCTGCAGAACATCGCCTTGTCATACAATGGCGTTGTTGCCGACAGCAACAGTTAACTATTATAAAAACATTATTAATTCGTTCTTCTATTTCCGTGTTTAACAGTAGTGTACAAGTAACTGATAGTTTCCCTCATATCGAACGGAAAGTTCGAGTTTCAAATAATTATGGTTTTGTAATGACAGCTTTGTAGTAATCTTAACAGCAGTAGTAGTGTCCTCTCTGGGAGTCCGTTTTGTAAATTTTTTTTGTTCTCCCTATTCAGTTATGCAGCAATAGAGTAATATTTGTTCTTCGTAAGGCCTCTAGCCCAATTTGGCCGGGCATCCGTGTACTCCCAGCATAACTAGAATTTCTGGATTATGGGAAATTTTAATTTGGTGTTTTGGGATCACACAACTAACCTAAGGTTGGTAGTGGGAGCGTATTTGAGAAAGGGGTCGCGGTGTAGTCAGTTGTTTAAGCTCCTGCCCCTGTTACTGCTCCTGCATCCGCCTTGGCTTGATCGGAAGATACCACGAAAAACAACCGATCATGGCAGCCGGCCTCTCGAATACCTGGTCGATGGGGCTTAAAAGCCGAAAATATTCTGGGATTTTTTTTTGATAGGGAAAGGCGGGCATAATGCTGGGTTTTTCCCTGCGTGGATTCTTATTATTAAGCTACACCTGTTTCGTGAAATGTAAATACGTGCACTGAATATTCTTGTTCCATTTCACAACTTCGTTTTGGAAAACTGTTATTTCTCTTAACGTCGATATTAATATTTAATTAATAACATAAATAACTTGCAAACGTGAAATAATAGATGAACTGCAACAAAAAATTTTTAGTGATTGATTGATTTTTGTTCGTGTTTCCGGGTGCGTCAACTGCTTTGGTCATTAGTCTCGTTAGTGTAGTGCATGTTTTTTCTCGGGAGATGGCCCCGATGGATGACCTTCCCCCGCTGGACGGCGAGATCCGGCGCCGACCTACCGTCGGCTAGTGGGGTTTCCCCCTAACCAGGACTCTCCCACCAGCGGGGCACCGCCCCAGCCGGGACAAGCTCTAAGATCCCGACCGGTCTCCCGGAGTACGTGGTAGTGTAGTGCATGTGCGTGCGTGCGTGTGCGTGTGTGTGTGTGTGTGTGTGTGTGTGTGTGTGTAAGGGGAGAGGATAGGACAAGGAAGAGGAAGGACAGATCGCGCGCGGTCCGTGGCCCGTTTGTTAGGGTAGTGCTCCGGCATTCGCCTGGTGTTGATCGGAGAAACTACGAAAACTACCGATCGGAGCAGCCGGCGACTGAATTCGACCTAACTGAAACACCAGTGTCGAAAATCCTGCCGCCGTCAGGACTCGAACGTAGGACCTCCCGGTCAGAGGCGCTGCAGTGACATCAGTTCATGCACTGAACTACCGCTCCCGGTACTGCTATGATAGAGGTTATCTCTATCAACTATCATAGAGGCCCACGCATGCATCAGTAGAATCGGAAATAATCGTTCGTCTCCTCTCTGCCCTTATTTAATCGTCAAGGTCAGTGGTGCAAATGAAATTTATATTAGTTGTGTGGTGATTCTCACAGTCGGACTAGGCGGGAAAAACCAACGTTGGCCAAGAGAAACGTGGGAATTGAAGTACTGGGGTGTGACCGTTCAATTTTTTTCTGATTCTCTTCGGCTTCCGAGAAAGTTCATGGCAGTTCGTGCGAGGCTGTCCACCCGTCAGCGGATGGTAGATCCTACACCATCAACAACACGTTAAATCAGAGTACTTTAATGGAACATAATGCATAATATTTCAAAAATGTATATTTTTCAATTAATTCGTGTTTTTCAGGAATCTACAATACTGTTTAACGGGGGCGTATTTAACCTGATTGCCGCCCTAGCCGGGAGATTTAATAAATGAAAATATACTCAGTTTATTTTCTTCTGAATTGACATTTTAAATGTTACTGTTAATTTTACTATAAACTTATTTCCAAAATTATAGTTTTTATTCTAATTTTAATACCACACAAATTTCATGTTAATTTATCTATTTTATATTACATTGTGCTAGTGCTCTGCAGCTGCAAACATGTAACACCATGGATTCCTCTCACATGGACGGAGGCCGCGTAGCTTTCTTTGAATTTCTGCTTGCTTTGAAAATAGTAATATGTCCGTCGGACTGTACTTGGCGCGACAGCCCGGTATTACGGGCCATGGCCTACCAGCAGCGTCCCGGATTCGCGGCCATGGGTTAAGGGGTACGTGTGGTTAGCACGAAGACATCCCCAGCCGTATTCTTGCTTCTTCTCAACCTAAGAAGCGAGTTTTCTCATCGTCATACAGCAACACATACTGGGATTGCAAAGAAAACGCACATTATAATCTCGCCCCGACCGGGAATCGAACCCGGAGTCGCGTCATGGAAAGCGGAAAGCGAGCATGTTGACCAGTGAGCTAAACTGCGAGCTCATTAGTCATATAGATAACTTATTTGTCTCTATGGGACATGTATGCGTGAATTTCTTAACGCGTGTAGAGAAAAATTGAAATTTTACAGGAATTTTATTTAAGAATATTTTATACACCTTAATCCTGGCAGAGACATTGTCCCGACTAAGTATTTAGCTATATTACGTAAAATCCGCCGTAAAGATTCTAAACTTGTACTTTCCGATCTTGTAACTACCGACACACGCAAATGCATCTGGTGTATGATCTAATACGTTCATACGTAATAAAGTTTTTCGTCAGAATTGGGAGTATTAAGATTATGTACTGTAACTTGGGAGGGGGGAGCATTCTTCATGAATGTAGTTTTGAAGTGTCTACTCTAAAACAGTTACGTGTTTAAGCGCATGGTTTTCTGAAGCAGTTGGTGCCGATTTGAGAATGATCACAACAGGCAGTTTCTCACACCTCTTTTTTTTTCTTTCTACTGGAGAAGCTGAGTTTCTGAACGTTCAGCGTGAGGTGTGGGTGTTTCACCGTAATGGTTCTGTTTACGGCCGACAGTCGTTTGTTCGAACGACTCATAAAATCTCCATTGCGTACATGCTTAAAGAAAGAGCCATCCCTAAGGTAGGAAGAGAAGATTAAAAATACCTAGGAGTTCATATGTGAGGATGTAGCAAGTAACCTACGGCTGCGTTTATCTAGTTTTATTTCTCGTAATGCTAATCATAATTTTGCATGTCGTATAGCTTACACTTCTTTGCTGAGTACGAAAAAAGCCAACAAATTTTCGGTGTATGAAGTAATTAACGTTCACACATCACCTGTTTTTCGAAGTTTGTTATTTCCTGCTGTGTATTTATTGTTCCATTCATTCTGTCCTTATTACGAAAAAGGGGGAATAGGTTTCTTTCAGCTTACGCGATTGCTGGAACAACAGAACAAGAATTGATCAATCCGACAATTCCCGGTCGTGATTCATAAATTTAAATATAATTTTTCTAGAAATATTTTACTTCAGTAGTTTCGTACAGAGTTAAAATTTTGATTTTAAAATAGATATTTTATTACATACATGATCATGCTGAAGTATCCAAAGTTTGGTTTCCACTAAAAGAAAAATAACTCGTTAATTTTTGTTAATTATTAAATGAATTGTAGGTAACGTATGTGTTTGTTAGGGAGAAGACATGCTACATTTAAAGACCAGAAGTAAAGCAAGAGCCCATCTCAGAAATAAGTCGGTGGACCATGAGGAACCCCGAAGAAAAAAAGAAAGGAAATCACCTTTTTGTGTACATAACGCATGAGATGCTCTTGTAGTAGTCCACAAATCAGACGATGTCATAGCTGACTGGCTAGTACGTATAATCCCTTAATACTTTAAAGGGCGGATCCAGTGGATCACTTTTTTGGCACTTTTTCCTTTTCCCAAAAATATTGTTGCTAAACAAACATAATTGTTATTATATTGCTTATTACTTTTGTAGTGTGTATGTGATACTACACAATATTATTTTTCAATAATTGCATAATTCCAACGTAAATATTTAAATCAATTTTACCAAATAATGGGCGGTAACAAAGGAAAACTCTAGGCCTTTGTAGGAGGGGCAGAACACCCCTGCCCTCCCCCCTGGATCCGCCACAGAATAATTTGGACATTTTGCCATACCGAACGTTCGATAAACACTCAACCTTAACCTTAAATCCATGCACTGTTTTTATTCATGTGTCTTTCAAAGACCTCTCTACCCCCTGCAGCTCGTATAAAAGAATACATGCCACCCGTTGAGAAAGACTGAGGTATGAGGTAATACGCCACTTTCCATTAGAGCGCGCACGCAATGCAGAAAGCTAATGAGTCGTCGTGCACCATCACACGCGTATCTCGCGACGTAACTGCGTAGCTTCCTGGGGCGCACGCGACCTTTTCCCAGGCCGCCCCCCCCCCGCCCCCCCATCCCCGGGGCCACGCCCATCACACCTCCCACGGGACAGCGCTGGCGGCGCCGCGCCTCTTCGCTCCACTCCACCCTTCCCCATGTCACTCCACGCCACGCCACTTCCAATAGTCACAACGAGTCACGCCCCCCTCCCACGCAAAAAAATAATTGTGTAGCAATTTGATCTTAGTTTACAATAAGAAAAACTTATTATTAGAACTTGCGGTTTGTGCCGCAAGTTATTTGCTTGGGCGCGAGACCATTTTGAAATATTCTGACAAAAACAATAAGATCAATGATAGTACATGTTTAGTACATGTTTGCATTGTATGTGTAGTACATGTTTGCATTGGGAGGTGGCGGTGATCTTCCCCCGCTAGATGGCGAAATCCAGAGCCGACCTACTGTCGACTAGCGGGGTTTACCCTCAGCCAGGTATCTCCCACCTGCTGGGCACCACCCCAGTCGGGACAAGCTCTAAGTCCCCGACCGGTCTCCCGGCAAGTGTGATAGTGTAGTGCGTATATGTAAAGGGTGAGAATAGGACAAGGAAGTGGAAGAAAAGATCGCGGGCGATCTGTGACCCGTTTATTAGGGTACTGCTCCGGTATTCGTCTGGTGTTGGTCGGAGAAACCACAGAAAACTACCGATCACAGCAGCCAGCCTCTAGAATTCTCCTTCAGACAGCAACTGAATTCAACATAGCTGACAAGCTTGTGTCGAAAATCCTGCCGCCGTCGGGTCTCGAACCTAGGACCTCCCAGTCAGAGGCACTGCAATGACATCGGTTGATGCACCGAGCTACCTCTCCCGGTAATAAGATCAAAACCCGTCATCCGCGTTTACATTTAAAAAATTAAATACAATATAATTTTTGTAATGAATACTTTAATGAACTAAGACATGATAGTGAATTACGAGTCGAACTATTACATTTGGTTTGCTGTTGTCGAGTTTAGCTTTAAATATGGAAAGGTGGGCGTGTCTGAATCATAAGGCTGATCCCCTTCATCCGAAGAGGATGTTACTCCGCCCCTCGCTGCATCCGAGCCGCCGCGGCCGGCGCCTCTGCTGTTTCCGCCGCTGCCCCGTGGTATTCCGCTGACACTGAACATGTGTTCAAGGAGCCTTACAAAAACGGCCTATGAAAGGCGTCCACAGAGGAAGCGGCGGCGGTGGTTGCCATAGCGCCGCGCCGCAGCTATTTTTGAAGGCGTGTTGGAGGACGCGACTGCTGAGAACACGTGGCGATGGACTGCATTTTACACTGACGCGAACCCCCTTATCAAAGCTGTGCATAAAATTAATCAGAGAACGAAATAGCGGGAGTCTAGGGTTATAAAAACAAGAACGGAGAGGAACTACCCTTATATTGGTCAAAACACGAATTGGTTGTATTTGCTACCTAAAATATTTCAGTATATATTTCGAAATGTTAACTTGTAAATGTTATTTTCAAATGCAAAAAATTGTGAGAGACAATTTATTAAACGGATGGAAAATGCAATTTTGTGAATGTCGGCAAGCATTCAGTTGTTCCCGTCTTGTAATTTTCCAAGCTTTTTACAATATCCGTGAATATTTCTCTAGAGACGAAGTATAGAAATGCTAGATACGTGATAACAGCAAGAAAACACATTAAACTGCTTCTTATGGTTCGTTTAAGTTTTATTATTTTAATTAACCAAAAGAGTGGAAGTTCCTCAGGGCCGTGAGGAAAATCGTGATGTGTGGCCTTCTTTTTAATTTAACTTGTTACATACATAGATACAATTTGAATTTGTTTTATCGATCATTTCGTTAGGTAGGCGTATTATATTACACAACATTAATATGTTGACGAAGATGACCTCTTTTCTTTCTTCTTATAAGAACGTCAACAACACCAAATCAGAATTCCCACAATCCTTACACTATTTTATTTACTGTTAGGTGACTGACGAGTTGAGATTGTTCCTCGCGCGCTTTAGTCTTTGAGGTAAATTCTGTGTACTCAATGTTTTCCCAACGACGTTTTTCCCTGTATGAAATCTGTTGGATGTTCGGATTAACTGTTTATTCCTCTCGTTTTATTGTCCGTCGACCGCTTTGATCAAGATTCCGTGGTTTTGCCAGACTCAACAAACAGAAGAGCAAAACGAAAAATGTGAGCGTGAAACTGACCACGCTCTATTTCTTCTTCTTCTTCTTCTTCTTCTTCTTCTTCTTCTTCTTCTTCTTCTTCTTGACGTACAGGACTACTCGACTACACTTGACCGCAATCTCTTCGCCCCCCCCCCGTGACCATAAACATGATAAGTCAGCTGATTGTGGAGACCAATGTTCACTGCTCTAACAATTATTTAAATAGTACAAATAGTTATTCCCTCCCACATCAGTCAGAGAAAAGCAAATGTGTTGTGGCGCAATAAATTAGAAGTTTCAAGTGCGTTAACTCAATTATTAAAAGGTTCAACTATAGCCACATCCGCAATGTCATCCGCAATGTCAAACTACAGAGTGCTGATGATGGGCTATTAAATGGTTCTCGATGGTTACGATGATTATGACGTATGGTTTGCCCTTGCCTCCCTTGTCAGTGACGAGAATCCCGTGCCTCGCATAGAATTCGAATACCTAACTCTAACGCAGAGAGGTTGCAAGAGCAGCTATCTGTGAAATATTTAGTTCGACATTCAACGTTTACAAACCTTTTTGAATAATAACAGAGCAAAACCTTTCAACTTAAAGGTGTTAATGTGCTAATCTTCTTCCTCGCTACTATAGTTCTCGATTTGATTTAATTTGATTTGATTTTTTCGTGATTCCGGGCGCGTCAACTGCTTTGGTCATTAGTCCCGTTAGCGTTGTACATGTTTTTTCTCGGGAGATGGCGTTGATTTTCCCCACGCTGGATGGGGAGATCCGGCACCGACCTACCGTCGGCTAGCGGGGTTTCCCCCTAACCAGGACTCACCCACCAGCGGGGCACCGCCCCAGCCGGGACAAGCTCTAAGCTCCCGACCGGTCTCCCAGAATGTGTGGTAGTGTAGTGCATGTTAGTGTAAGTGTGTGTAAGGGAGAGGATAGGACAAGGAAGGGGAAGGACAGATCGCGCGCGGTCCGTGGCCCGTTTGTGAGGGTACTGCTCCTGCAGTCGCCTGGTGTTGATCGGAGAAACCACGGAAAACTTCTCGATTCGATATTACGGCTATTATCGGGGCCTCCGTCGTTGTAGTGCAAACACTCGGAGTGGGACGTGGTGGTGGCGGTGGCGGCGGCGGCGGCGGCGGCGGCGGCGGGGCGGCGGCGGCGGCGGCGGCGGAGGCGGCGGAGGCGGCGGGGCAGAGCAGGCTTGATTTCATATTCCCAAAAAGCTTGATCGGTTTGATTTATCTCCTCACGATTGGGCGCACGAGACCGGATTGCCTGCTTCCCCGGAATATGACTTTTTCTTGTAACGCCTTCCACCGCATTTCCGAATCGGTTAAGAATCGTTGAAAGCCTTTCTGAACGCCACCTCTTCGTGGACTCGCGAACATGCCTGAGACCCGGTAACGCCTGGACCTCGTCGATCCTCGACCGACGAGGGCTTCGTTATCCTGAATTCCCTGGGATATTTTTAGGCGGGTGGGCGGATCGACTCTTTGGATGAACGCCAAATTTCACTCGTCCAGTTTCCGCCGAAAACGAAAAGGTGGAAGGTGTTGCAAGGAAAGGAAGTCCTATTTCGGGGAAGCAGGCACCCAACGTCTTGCGCGATGACCTCTAACCGTTCGAGCTCATCGGGAATACGAGACTGATTTGCTTGGCAGAGAATAAAAATAGCATTTTTGTAGGGAGAGAAATTAAATATATATTTGGCTAGAAGTTTCAAGTTTATTTTTGCGAAACAATGACTAATACTAATATTTTGCGAGCTTCCATGAACGATTCCCTTTGGAATGGTGAATTAAGAAAAAACAGGTCCTTTTCCTATCGCCAAAAACATTCCTTTGGAGTTGATACAAAAATAAAATGTTGAGGCTCTCCTGGTATCCAATGCCCTTGATACTGATATACTTTAGATTTAAAATTAAGGCGTCGTAAAGGCTGTAACTGGAGTACAGAAAGGCAATTCTTTTGATCTCGAACACATTGATTTCGCCTGGTCTATGTAAACTTCAAAGAATTAGGGGGAGTAAGGTGTATTTTTTTAGATCAAGGTAAGCCTTTAGTATCAGAGTTCGCAGAATCTCGCATGAAATTTCATGCTGCGAAAGAACGAGACCTCTTATATACTTTACACTCACTCATTATACTCGCTTACTCGTGCAATAATTCATTCTGCACTCGGCGCCAACACTGTTGCAGGGAGAGTGCGCGAAGTTCACCTTCCTCAAAACGACAGTTGCAAGGGCTGCTAGAGGAAATATCGTATGTTTAATTTAAAAGCACATGTCAAAAAGTATACTTGTATACTGAAAATACTATGAAAAATTTAACATATGTTACATCATTGCATTTGTCTTTTTATGATCTATATATTGCTAGTGAGAAAAATATGCGGTTCCATTTAAAAAATTTAAAAATATGGTTAGATTTCTCAAAAACTAAAAGAATTTCAAACAATATCCCTACGGCATATTTCTTGTCCCATCATTCCGCATTGTTAAACGAAAACTGCATTTTGATGTCGTGAACCGTTTAGAAGTACTGGGGGTGGCCCGTAGTTGGTGGGCCTCCCTGTATAGTTCTTTCGACAAGTCTGTAATTAGATGTATCAAGTTTTAAGATTATTCTGGAGCGCATTCCTGAAGTGTAATGCCAACTGCTTCCGATCCTAACTTCTATAACAGGCATGGGCAGGGTGTGAGGTGCGCGAGGGTGTAGGACACGGATTCACGGCGATTGCGCGCGATTCACGGCGTAACGGTCCGCGCGGCGCGGTGTGGCGGAGCGAGGGCACAGGTGCGCCCCTGGTCAGTGACCCCCCGGCCGGACCTGCCTGTCCCCGCCCCGCCCCTTCACATTGAAGACTGAGATTTTTACCTTAAACAAAATATGTTCTAAAAATTCAGTTCTTTACAAAAAGGTCATGTACGCTTTTTTTAAAAAAAAAAATAATCATTTTCGCGTAATTTCTGCTTGAAATCAGTGCAATTTATATAAAATACATTTTCTCAAAAAACGCGTCACATTGTTTCTTTAATTTTTCCGCGGATAAAATAAGGGACGCAGAAAAGAAAGGCGCATGTTTCATTTTTGCTGAACTCTGAATTTTAGAAAATTGCAAATTTAGAAATAATGCGGGAAAATATGTGTTGTATTTCACCACCAGTTTTGGAATGCACCACATGCTTGTCATTTTACTTCTGTCACCTGATTCGCTTGGTTTCCAAAAAGAAGCTGTACATCCTCCGTCCAGAAATTCATTTTCTCGACGACCGTCCCAGCCTATCTCCTTGTATTTTGCTCAATTACATTGCTTTTTTTCGATGTCTTTTGAAATGTGTGTTGATCGGCTCTGTTGTGTTATTCCAGCTGAAATGTGCTTTATTTACAAAAACTTTCCCGAAAAAATAATTTAGACTCCTACTGGCCGAATTCATTACAACCTGGAAGAGGCTACGTTCTCGACTGCAGTGGCATGTAATCGATAAATCGTTGAAGTAATTCGCCAATGCACATTAGAACTTGTCATAGATTATCAATTATTACATCTACGTTTTAGCTGCAATTTGTTTCTAAATCGGTTCATTATCAAGGATGTTTAAGAACTCCCTTTCTTTACCACGAAGCACAACCCAAGTGGTCTCTGTCCTTACCTATATTAGAAACGTTATTCTTCAGATTTTAGTCTAACTCGATTTCAACGTACTTCGAAAATATGAGGAAAATAGGATTTTATTGTGGACGATACTTTTCCTTACAGCGTTGGGTATTGTTTTTACTATTTTATTAACATCAGATATCCATAGGAATAGACAATTGTTCTTTACAAATTACCCAGAAAACGATTCTTTGTAATTACAATTTTATTTACTTGTAACCCTTTTAACAACGATGGGTATTTCCTCATCAAAATGATTCTTCCCCCGTGAATACTGTACATTGTATTTCCTTTGAACAGTGTTAATACAACAGCTTTCCAGCTCCTTGCGCAGAACCATATGCTCTTACTCGCCGTATTAGGCGAAACCGGTTTTAAAGGTTTGTCCAACTGTGCGCACGTGTTCCACGGCCGGTAGTTACACAAAAAGACGTAACTGGGAAGCAATGATTTTCCCTGAAATAGTACGTGCGTCACATCCAGTTCTTTGGTGACTCATTCACGTGCACAATTCTCCCAAGCCACTACTTTCCTTTCTACTTTGCTCTTGGATATGTAGCCGCAGTAGTAGCAGCGCTCTGGAAACCTCTGCATTCCATGTCTATGTGCAACTGTATGTGTACTGTTTTTTTTTAAATGCAGGGTCATTTGATAATGCTGAAAATTTTGAGCGAACAAAAATTAATCTAAATGATTCAACGTGTATCCCCTCCATGTCAAACAAATACTATAATTCCCGAAAATGACTCACAATGATGATTCACAACTTTGCGTTCGATGTAGGTATGTACGGAAGTACATTTTATGCTTAACTGTCGGATTACAAGCTTTTGAGCTGAAACCTGGGAAATATGTCAGGAGTAAGATCTGGTTGTGCAGTTCCGGAGATAATTAAGATATTTTAATTTTGGGAGCAGTTTTCCTTTACTGAACCTTTTTAGACATTTTCGAAATTTTCCGGAAAAAGGGTTGATTGTTTTTCTTAAAATTTCTTGCTGGAATTGACGAAAATACATTCATGAAAGATGTTTTAGTTCATATTTTTACTGAAACATATGAAAGTTCGAAAATTGTAAATTTGAAATTTATTTTCGAACCTCTCTCCTGCACCTGCAAGCGACATATTTCTTTCTCGGTGCTATTTATTCCTCGATTTTTAGATCTTTAAATTGATGACATGCACTTTTTACTTTCTCACACTTACTTCGTAAGAAGAGAATGTATTGTAATAGAGCGCCGAAAACAGCGAATTTACAGCAGAAAAAACTCTTCTTGCCGGGCCCTAGTAACGAAAAAGTGGATAAATCCTGTTCCTATATAGTATACATCACTTTCGCGAACACGTGTAGCCAGCATCCATGTTTTGTGGGACCTTGATACAGAAAAATCGATTGACGGCAAAACAGTTCTCAGCGGTGCAATCGATGCGTGTCAATCGATTGAAGGCAACAGCGGCTGCCGTGTAATTTTACACGAAATATAGAGAGTCAATTATACAAATAATTTTTTAACCAATTTTTTTCTCAAAAACCGCTTCAAATATTTGTATTTAAATTTTCTACAACACATGCATCAAGGGACAGTAAATAATATTGTGATAGCCGAAAATGAGACTAACTACGTATTTTCGAAAATTTCCAAAAGTTAATATTTCAAAACTACAACATTGCAGAGAGATTTTTGCCATAGACAAAGTCTGTTGTAAAAAAGCCCTCTTTAAAGAGGGTAAAGTTCAATTTTTTAATTAAAAAACAGTATATTTCGCGTAATTTGTGTCTGAAATTTATACAATTTCTAAAAAAAAAAATTCAAAAAACCGCTCCAATTTTGTTCATTAAATTTTCTCCTCGTATGTAACAACTGACGGTAAAAAATATGGCGCTAGTCCCATTTTCGGCGAACTCTCTTTATTTTCGAAAATTGCAAAACTTGTGTGGAAATATTGGGTTGGGACAATTATATTTTTAAGCGTCGGCCCGAGTTGGAACCTCGCGGCGCGGCGTTTATGGCTGTGGGCGAGTTCACTCGGCGTGTCATTGTTCGAATCTCGGTGCGGACAATTATTTTTTCTGATTGAAAACACTTTTACATATTTATGTAGTGGTATAATACAGCAGAGCAGAAAGAAATAATGCGGAATAGTATGTGCTGTTGTAGCACACCTAGGTATTTCTTTTAATGAGTTGTTGTGAAGTAATAGTCTCTAGTGAGGAGAGAACACGAAGAGGAGAACTTACGAAACGTTACGTTATGTTATCCTGCACATTCCCTCTCGGGTATGCTTGCATTCATTTCATCTGGTTGAGAAAGGAACAAAATAGTTTTTCAAAGGCATTCTGACAAAGTAAAATGGTGTAAATCAATTGGATATGTGTTACTGTAATACCGTTCAAATCGAGGAAGTAATTGAAGAAATTGTGCTTTGGGTGTACTGTTAATTAAGAAAAGAATAAAGATTCATTTATAAAACAGGATGCACATGTTCATTAAAAACGGTTATGCTTCTGGAATTCACTGTCCTTACAAATTTCTCTCTCGCACTCGTGGTATCGTGTGGTGGCGGGCCAGGGAGCTACGCCGTTCGACGCGTGATGCCATGTGCGTGCGAAGAGGAATCGATTCCGTGAATTTCGGAGCGCGGGCAGGAGGCCGTCGTCTTTTGCCCGTGTGCCCGCGGCGGGTCACCGAGTTGTTGTGTCGGGTCTTGGGGCTGGGAGGCACTCCTCCTCCAGATGGCCTCTGGCCGAGCGCCCGCCTAATTCGCCTCAATCAAACTGACCGCCATGACGCTCCGCGTGGGTTGCAGGTCGCCGCCGCCGCCACCGCCGCCGCGATGGCTTACGACTGCGGCACGTCCCTTGCCAAGTACCTGCTCTGCATCTTCAACTTCGTGCTCTTCGTAAGTATGGTGGAGAGTTGATGAGCGCCCCCCCCCCTCCCTGGGTCAATGCACGCGGGAGCTGATGGCGCTGCCGTCGACGGACGAGCGGCACTTACGGTGTAAACGAAGTTCCCCTAATTGGAATAATGGTTTGACCTTGATTACAATCGTGAAATAGATGTTTTCATTTAGGCGTACCTATATCAATTTGTTGGAGTTAATTAAAACATTAACTAAAAGTAAACGGTAATAAAACACATTTTAATCCCAATTTAATAGTTGACGTTGACGTGTTAATAAATGACAACAAGACGAACAGCAATGGGTAATTGTGTTTAATGTACTTAGAATATTAATTTAGTAATTGCCTAATGAAACACTTGTTAAAACTGTGGCACGTGCAATATTACGAAACGTTTTTGTTCCCTTCTGCCTAGTTCGAGTTGTTATATTATGTTTTCATTATGTGAGGGTACATTTGTGTAAAAAAGCAAGTCCTCTCTTCTCTCCTTTAAAAATGGTCGGGGCACGAGAAAACCGCGTGGAGATACAGTGCCCTCCTCGTGTTGTAAAATGAATAAGGGCAACACCAATGTAGTATAACCTTAGGGATGCGCAATCTAAAGCCAACTAAATATTTGGGCCCCCTTTTCCGTTCAAATATATTCACGTATGCCATATTTCATAATGTACAACAATTTTCAACAAATCTTTGAATTCTTGAAATGTATCTTTGGGTGGAAGAAGGGCGAATCGTCTACGACTTGACATTTTTCGGAATGATTTCGTCATTTTCGACGTTTTTAACCGTTTATGGCCGACTTTGGATTTTGGGAGTTAACGATTAATGGCTGCAGCATAGCAAATCTTGATTTTTTTAGAACGTCGAAATTTTTCAAATGTAACGTCCCTACAAAATAAGGCAATAATACTTCAAATGTATAGATACTGTAACAACATGCGGGTAGCTAAATGAGTTCCAAACACTAAATTTTAAAATGTATCTATATTTTTTGTTCACGTAATTTTTTTGGATCTGAGATTGGACATATTTACGAAAATGTTTTAAAATGTTTTATTCGTAAGATTAGGGGGCGCCTCCCTTTCTTTTCATTGTGTGTGTGTCGTGGAGGGGGAGCACATGCCTGTGGGTATAACTGAATAATTGATAATGCGTAATAAGCAATAATGTTCATTAACCCTTAATAAGGTTAACGTGAATAAGACGTAACATAGAAACCTCTTTCGATGAGTCCCCGTGTATGATCATGTGTGCTTAACAATATGCTAATTAAATTGTTTTAATAGAGTGGTGAGACCCTGACCCTAAGGACTGCTCATCCACTAGAAGTTGCTTGTTTTTTAAAGTCGTTTCCTTAAGACCTGCAGTAATATAAATCCCTTTTCTCCCCCATACGTCACATACAGTTTTTGACTGTTTTTGGACTAAATAAATAAACAAGCAATTTTCAGAGGCCCATCCAGGATGTGTGTCTCTGTGCGTGCGTGGGGGGGGGGGCATATGAAGTGTCCAGCAGACTTTTGTTATATTTTTTAATTTATTTTTATTTGTTGACATTCAGTGAATATTTATAAAAGTAGACATTTTTATATTGAATGTCTTTCGTTAGTATAGAAAATTTTTTTTTTTTTAATATATATCGTTGGCTTGGGGGTAGGGGGGACTGGAGCTCCTTTAGCTCCTCCCCCTTGGGTGCACGACTGGCAATTTCATGTGCTCGAGTACTCGAAAAGGAGTTCTCTTTCATCACTGTAACTCCGAGCGAGCTACTGTTTATTCGCTAGATTTCCCAAAAGAACATTAGACCCAGTCGATGCAAAACAAACCGCATCTGAGGGGTCTTCCGCCTCCATCCTTCCTCTGCGGGGAACAGTTACTACAATGGAACAAGATTCAAATTATCCATGGTACGACCTGTCAGAGCTAATCCGTCGCCCCGTAGATTTTATCTGTCATTGGTTACTGTTTCGCCTGTTTCAGCTGGCAGGCTCAGCCGTGCTTGGGGTAGGCATTTGGATTGCCGTTGACAAGCACTCCTTTATTTCCGTCACGCAGATCATTAATAACGAAAGCCTACGAAAAGAGGTAAGTGTTGCTGCCGAATATGTAACGGCTGATGCTGCTGAACGAAACGGGAATATATAATCGCGCATCGGTAACGATGCAATTCTTAATATTTTCAACTTCCTAGATTTATTTCTAAGTTGAAATAAGTGAATGTAACCCGAAGTCTAATTTTAAAATGTGAAACTAAGATTACGTAGTCTGGCTCGTCGCGATGGCACATCTACTGAGTTCGTCAACCTTGTTTATTAAAACTTGTGCAACGGTCTTTATTCACCCGTTAACTTACATTTTCAATGCTTTTTTATGCACAGGAATATTACCAGATATTTTCAAAACAGCAAAAATTAAGTCACTTTTTTTTTTAAAAATTAAAGACAACAAAAATGAAATTCAAAATCATCGGTCAATTTTTCTCTTGTCAGCTTTCTCAAAAATATTAGAGAGACTTTTCTACTTGCCAAGACCTACGTTGCACATGCGAATGGAGCAGTTTCTCAGGAAAAATGAAGCGTTTTCAGACTCTCAATACGGATTTAGAAAATCAAAATCTACGGGAACTAACACTTTTTCCTTTTCTTAAAGATGTTATATTATCAATGGACCAAAATGAAGCACGTATTGCATTTTTTTAGATCTTTCAAAAGATGGTGTCCCGCAAGGTTCGATCTTAGACCTACACTCTTTCTTTTGTACGTAAATGATATGCTCTCGTCCTTTATGACACAACTGTTCTTTGCAAAAAAGAAACAATAAATCGTACTTTTTCAGAAGTTTCAAATTGGTTTCGTAATAACAAATTAACAAGAAATAATTTTTTAGCGAAGGAAAACTGATTTCAATGCAGTTTTGCGTTCCAAACTGGCAATCACATGCTCCCTTAAAAATGAACAATATCAATTACCTAATGTTAATATAACAAAATATCTGGTCTCTCAGTTCAGTCAAATATTAAATGGAATATTCATATAACTGAATTAAACACTAAATTAAATTCATTATATTATGCATACAGAATTCTTTCAAATTTCTTCAGCTTACATACAGCTCATTGCATGTATTTTGCAAATGTGCATTCTCGCGTGAGATATGGCATAATATTCTGGGGAAGCTCATTCTATAGTACTCACATCTTTAGATTGAAGAAATAAATACACTAATAATAAGGAAATGCCATCCATGTGATTCCTGCAATCTTCTCTTCATTGAGCTTAGAATCTTACCACTGCCTTGCCTATTTATTTACGAATCAGTTGTTTTTGTCAAAACTGACTTGCTTATCGGTGGGAACATAAATATTTTCATACAATTCTGATATTTATGATTACAAAACACATCGTAGAAATCACATTCATCAGGTGTCAGTATCAACAGCTGTAATACAAACAGCAACAGCCAATACCATTAAACAATTAAAATCGGTATATAAACTTAAGTTAAAAGTCAAATCTTTTCTGCTGCATAACGTTTCTGTACAATTAAAAACTATAATGACCACCAAAAAGAAAACTCTTATTTATTTTAACAGTGATATACAATCATTAGTTTACATTTGTATTGTAAATGACTCAATATTTCTGTAACAAGTAATGTAATTGATCTTCCGGGTCAAAGAAAAATCTGATTGACATGGAGGTGGGGGTCATTGACTCAGAAGCTGATTACAATAGTTGTAATGTAAAGCCGTGCAAGCTTGGAACAGGTTGGTATTTAAAATTACACAATACAAAAGATATTTAAGGCATTGTATCGTTATTATGAAATAAATATTATTTTCCTTTTTATATACCTTCTTGCTATAATAGATTGGAGGAAGAAATAAAAAGATGTTATGCAGCAGAAAAGATTTCACCTGGTCATTGAATTTGTGTTTAGATTTTAATTGTTTCATATTCTCTGGTAATATAAAATTACGTAAAAGTAGACTTACATGTGGGTATTTTGTGCTGAATGTTGTTGAAATTGATACTTGGCAAATACTAGGATTTCTATATTGTGTTAGAATAATTTGTATTGCCTAAAAACAGGTGTCCACCTTTGAGTAAGTAAGTTCTTGATGAAAGCCACTGATTTGTAACTGAATTGGGAAGGTAAAGGTAGGATTTTAAACTTAGTAGAGAAACTTGCAGGGATTTTCAGTGTGAATTTTGCTTAGAAATATGTATTGGTACCATTTTTCTGTAATTTTTTTTATAGAAGGTAATTGCTGCTAGGTAGGTACACAATGTTTCCCAAAATACATTCATAATACAGGTACATGGATATTATAGAGGATCTCCAATGGGGAAAAAACATTCACAAAAACACTAAGCTACAGAGAATTATATGAATGCTGACTGAACTGAATGTGTAATGTAATAAACTTGATTTTATTTTTAGATCCAAAAGTTGTTTATCGTAAGATCACACGATCTATTTTCAATGTTGCTTTCAATTCAAAATTATCAAGGAAATGAAGGGCTCACAGAAAGAATGATATGCAACCAAAATTTTCCAGAAGAGTATTTTAAGCATGTACTCACCCTTGTGTGTTAGTTTTTACTGCTTTCATATGATAAATAAATAAGTAAATAAACAAGCAAATAAATAAATAAATACATTAAGTTTGAAATTATGTAATCACAGACCCAACACAGATGTTTCTAATGCCATTCACTAGGACCTTGTTAGTTTTCTTTTTAACAGAATTTGGACATGGCCTTAGCTTTCCCATTAATGTACATGAACCACAAACTTGATTGTGTTTTTATCATATTGTTTCTCTGTATCTTTCAAGTACAAAAGGCCAAATATCTTCTTATTCAGCTGTTAATTTTAAAACTAACTGCACTTACTTTATTGGAATTCTATTTCCTCCTTTAGTAGATATAACATTCAATATCAAAATTTTGATATTGAAAATTGATTTAAATTCTCACTAAGATATTAAAATATTCAAAGACATTGGATTGGAGGTAATTTTTTTCAACACATCTGCCATGTAAAAGGTTATCATTACTTTGTAATACTTACAGTTAAAATAATTCTTTGTTATATTTCAGTTTCAACAATTTACTTATCCAACAGTAATAGAACAAGCATCTTACATACTCATAGCTGCAGGCTCTTTAGTGTTCTTAGTAAGCTTTCTTGGATATTGTGGTGCTTTAAGAGAATCCCAATGCCTCTTGACATGTGTAAGTAAAACAAATATACTTTGGATAAAATAAAATAAAATCAAAGAAAAGAAGTGAATCAATCTTTTTACACTTCTTTTACAGTATGGAGTTTTCTTGGTGATAATTCTTTTAATGGAAATAACTGCTGGTGCTTTGGCTGCTGCTTATAGAAAAGAGGTGTGTCCAACTTTAAATTTTTAAGATGCTTCTTGCAATCCATTTGTTGTTTTTTTTTAATTAAACATCTATTATTTATTTTCTAGGCTGAACAGAAAACCCGTACGTTCTTGAAGAATTCTATAAAAGATTACTATGGACCTCGAGATAAACCTGATGCAGTTACTCTCATGTGGAATTATTTCATGGCTGAGGTAACATCCAACAAAAAATAATGCTTCCTATGAACTAAATAGGAAAGCCCTTCACCCCAATCCTATTAAGGGGAAATTAAAAACGATAGAACCTTTCAAAATTTTGAAAGACTACTACAAAGTATTCACAAATTAAAATTATTTAAAACAAAAGATAAATTAAATTAGGTTTGTCGAAACGAATCAACAATTAAAACCAAAAACCATACACATTAGACTTCTGAAACTCATTTGAGTCAGAATCATAAAACATGAAGAAAATATTTACATCTTTTTCTCACAGAGTGGATGCACTCCATTTTAATGGAGTATACCCTCTCCAATAAAATTGATAATTAACATGAAATTATGCTAGAAAAATTTCAGAAATATTTTGCTTTTCTTCACAACAGGTAACTACTTAAAATTCCATTATAAAAGGTCTATTACGTTTTCCAGCTGAAGTGCTGTGGTGTGGATGACTACACAGACTTTTCTTCTTCAAAATGGCAAACCTCAAACACGAGTCTCCTAGTTCCCGAGGCATGTTGTGAGCTTCAAGGTGACAGAGCTGATTTCAAACCCCTTTATGAAGCATGTCCCAGAACCCCATCATTAGCCTGGAAAGATGTAAGTAGTAAAAATTAAAAAAATTAAATTAGTTTAATTATTTTAAGCATAAAACATGTTTACAATAATAAAAATAATTTGTATTGATATTTTTGAATAAACTTTAAAGCTTTTTACATTTAAATTTTAAAGCATATATTTCAAGTTCAAGGTAAGAAATGTTGACAAGTAAGTATTCTCTGCCACATCTAATTAACACAAAGGGATGCTAGAAAACATTTAGTTTCATGGCTTCACATGTTATTAGCACTTAATTCTTTAAATCAGGGGTTCATCACAAATGAATTTGAGTGTAGTTGAAGAATTTGGTTTTAGAATATTTGGTATCTTTGAAATCCAAAATGGAAATGTTATTTTCCTGATGCCTACCAATATTGGTTTACACAAAATCCACTGAGAAACGAAATGAACATGCTCCCTGATTCTTTTCAGTTGGCAATTGGCCCCTACCAGTTCAAACCAAATTTTCAAAACTCGGTGTGATCCAGATCACAAAGGGGGCATAGGCACAGAAAGTTGAGAATCCCTGCTTGAAAGAAATTTACAAATCCATAATTGTAAGGTTTTCAGAGACCGCAGTGAAAACTCTGTCAACAAATTTTAATAATCTAATATAATTTAGTTTGTGCACAATAAAAGTGACCTGCTTCAAAAACGGTAATTTTTAAGATAATCTAAGAAGTATGTTTAGATACTTATATATTTTTATTAGTAAACATGTCATAAAGATAGTTCATAAGACAGGCAACGCATTGGGCTTTATTATGAAATGAGCAGATCAGGGGAGGTATTGTCGGAAGACAACCAGAAAATTAAGATGATGTGGATGATCCTGTAATACTAGCAATCTCTGAAGACAATTTACAAGAGACAGACAGCTTATAAATTAAATAAGATCCCAAAGGAATATAAAACTATACTTATTAATCAAAAGTGTTTTTTGTGAATGATATTAAAGAAAATAGCCATTGAAAATAAAATAATACAACCAGTTGTTGTGAATACGGAAATGACGATAAGACTACCAAATATTGGTAGAAACCCACTTTATTATATGGTTGCAAAACATGGTTATTGAAACAGAGACAAAGAAGAACAGAGGTAGCCCAGGAGATTAGGTTCATTTTGAAAACATCAAGGATAGAGAAAATAGGAAATAAAAGTTTTGGAAAAAAAACTTCAAGGTAGAAACATTATTTTAGAAATTGAGAAATGCCAAAGGAAATGGCAAGAACTTATAAAAAGAATGAACAATGATTGTTTCCCAAGGAAAGTATTCAATTCCAAGCAAAGAGGATAGAGACACCTAGAAAATGCTGGGAATACCAGGAACACCTTGGAAGTGATAAAGGGAACACTAGAAAAATTCAAAGGAACATGCATAAACATTCTATTCATGATAATAACACCTCCTTTTGAAAGTTCAAGATAAACACTTCCTTTTAAAATAAAACTATTTTTTGCAAAATGATACTTTTTGAGATGTTACTTTTCTCGTGCACTAATATGTAAATATAACAAAATAAGAGTAATTATTATTAGTATTTAAGTTTTGAGAAAGATTCATTAAGCTATTTACCTATTCTTACGCATTGTCTTGCAAATTGTTTTATTTTGTC
The DNA here is from genome assembly GCA_964035755.1 of Teleogryllus oceanicus. Taxonomy (NCBI): domain Eukaryota; kingdom Metazoa; phylum Arthropoda; class Insecta; order Orthoptera; family Gryllidae; genus Teleogryllus; species Teleogryllus oceanicus. Next base: position 12,376,725 of record CAXIVR010000011.1, on the reverse strand, counting down.
TGTCTCTTGTTTTAGGGCTGCTATGATAAATTCATGGCTTGGCTTCTACAGCATATGACTGTTGTTATTGCTGTGGGCATTGGTCTAGGACTGCTTCAGCTTCTTGGAATATTCCTGGCTTTTTGTCTGTGTCGCTCAATAGATGGCTACATCAAGTAGTGTCATGCCTGATGCACTAATCTCATTCAGTGTTTTAATGATGGTGAATTGTCACATCCAACAGAGAAACTGAAAGCTGGGTACCTGAATTTGTGAAGTTGTGCTTGCTATTGCTACAATGTAAATTCTTTTGTGAAATTTTTTTTTAAGGAACAGACAATTTGAATATGCAAGTTCACCAAATTTTGTTAAGAAATATACATATGTGGAGAAAGTTGTCGTGTATCTCAGCCCCATATATATATTCATATGTGAAATGTGTGTTGCTAAAATAGTGTGATAGAATAGTTTTGTGACTTTCTGTGGAAATGTACATATGAAACAATGGATGTGTGAGTGAAGTAAAAATAAGCGTGGTGTAAAGAGAAATATTTTGTGAATGAAAATTTCTTCAACATAACATCCAGGTACTAACAGAAGATTGTTCCTTTTAAACAGATGTGTAATCCCTCTGTCAAATAGGAAAAAAGAAGAAATTGAATTTTGACAATTGTACCAGATGCATGGGACCAAAATCATTAAATTGAGATTACATACAGTTAGAGATACTAATTTACTACTGCAAACTGTGTAAAAGAAACTGTGTGCCTGTTGTGTTAAAATATAATATTACTACTAAATATGTACGTCTGTGTTCAATGCTGATCATTGTTTGCATATTTGAATTTTGAATATACTTGTAAAAGTGCAGCTTTTAATACTGTATTATAGATAATTTAGAACCTAGTTATGTTACGATTGAGTGTTTGGTTAGTGTAGAATGCTTCCCAATATGTGGTATGATACAAAATAATTTTTATATTATGAAAGAAGATTATTAGCACTGCAATGTACTGTGTTAACTCCCAACTAGTGAGAAAAGCAAACACATTATTGACATGCTGTGCAATACCCCAGAATATATCTTGATTAACTTGTGCCCAAAGCTATTGGAACTAAGAAGCAAACCCGTTGATTAATTTTCGATCAAAATGTATGGATGCATTGGTTAATTTTTCACACAATGTCACATAATGTTGTGTGTAACAAAATTCAGAGAAAAGAATAATACAGATATAGATTGTATATACAATTGCTTTGTCTTTTATGTAGAGTATTAAATTTGTTTTTAATAGTACAAATTGCATCTTTTCTAACACAACCATTTTCAGGCTGGCAATATCCTTTTCCTATGTTGAATGGGTTGAAAGAGTTGGAGAACATTAACTCTGTGATCTCCACTTCTTTTAATACATCAAGCTCTTAATTATCTTTATTGTCATTATAAAATTCTCTTATGAAATGCTCATCGTCTCATTTATGATGAATATGTTTACCAACAAGTTGTCAGTTTACTTCAAGATAAAAGCTATTGCTTAACACTATTTTCCTGCTCCAGTGTGTATATATGTGACCCTTACATGAATCGGGGTGCAAGCTATAACTGATTGCCAGTCTGCCAAATCGTCTGACTATGCACTTAGCAATGCGTAATAGAAAGAATTTTGAATAACTTGAAGGAGAAATATCTAAAGTCATAACTTTCTTTAATTCCAATTTTGACCATTCAGAAAAGATAGTGATATTGTATAACTTTAAAGTGAGAATGGTGTAATTCATGGGATTTGAATCAGTTGTGATGTTTGGGAAGTAACAATTGCTTTATAGTTGCAATAAATTAATTTTGTCGAAACTTTAAAATAAACAATGTTGAAATTCCACAAATAGTGAAGCCTATCTTTGAATTTCATAGTGATATAAGGGTTTATTGATCCAATTATTTACATGAGGATTTTATTGAGAAAACAGTCACATTGATTAAAATTTAAATAACACAAACTTGGTTAATTTTTTCACATTTTGTCTTGAAACACATTTCAGAGATCACTGCATCTCCTTCTTCAGGTACATGTTGAGTCTTTCATAAAATTCTTTTATCCTTTTTATCAATAAAAGGATGACAATCATTAAAACTGCAATTGATTTAAGAACCATTCACCCCAGTTATAAGTGAGATAACTGCTTACAGTACATTAATAATCCATAGTCTTTTACAGAAGGCCAGAAAGCCTGACATTTCATTACAATAAAACAAAATAAGTTTCATTAAAGGGAAGAATCCAAATGATCTACTGATGGTAATGACGAGACAGGATTTCCATGCAAATGCAGGTTTTTATTTATGCTTCCTAGAGCTTTCAAATTTTGTGGATATATTTATCATTGCATTCTCATTTTAAAAATGCATACTTTTTTCCATGCATGTTTGCATGTCTTGGTAGTTTTGGGAATAAATTCATGTTTTAGTTTTAATAATTTTTTCAATTAATACTTCATCTATGTATCATAATAGACACTTTTTAAAGCTATTTTTGCATAATTTGTGAAAATTAAAATTGATGCATTTTTTTGTATAAATAGAATATTATTCTTAGATCCTGACAGTACAGAGTTCCCTTTGCTTATTGTTATATGAAATTTTAACCCTACCATAGACATGCTATGACTTACAAAGCGGGTACATATGCTGTGAGTCACGATTGCAAAATGAATCAATACCAAGCAACTAAGTAATAAAAGATATTGAAATACAGGAAGCTGTAACTCAATATCATTTTGTAACTGACAATGGAAGAGAAAACAATTGACTACAGCAATTCAAAAATTAGCAGCAGCAGGTTAAAAACATTAAAACGTCTTAGTAATTAGTGTTCGGAGTTGTGTCACTGCTAAGGAGCATTGAAGTAAGTGTTAAATTCAAATTCTAATTTGAAATTTTACAAACTGTAAAAAAAACATTATTTGTGGTGAAAAATCAGAAAATGTAGAATTTGACTTTACATTGGCTCAAATTTCATCTTTGAAGTATGTTCCAATTATATCTTGTGTTGTAGAATGCATTTTCTTCATTTAAAAATGTTTGTGTCTGTCAAAACGATGACTTTGACAAAGGAAAATCACCGGGGAGCGGTGGCTCAGTGCATCCACTGATGTCACTGCAGCATCTCTGACCGGGAGGTCCTAGGTTCAAGTCCTGATGGCGATAGGATTTTTGACACTAGCTTGCGAGCTAGATCGAATTCGGTCGCTGTCTGGAGGAGAATTCTAGCGGCCGGCTGCTCTGATCTGTAGTTTCCCGTGGTTTCTCCGATCATCACCAGGTGAATGCCAGAGCAGTACCCTACCAAACAGGCCACGGACCGTGTGCGATCTGTCCTTCCTCTTCCTTGCCCTATCCTCTCCCCCTTACATACACACTTACACTAACATGCACTACACTACCACATATTCCGGGAGATCGGTCGGGAACTTAGAGCTTGTCCTGGCTGCGGTGCCCCGCTGGTGGGAGAATCCAGGTTAGGGGGAACCCCACTAGCCGACAGTTGGTCGGCGCCGGATCTTGCCATCCAGCGGGGGAAGATCACCGCCATCTCCCGAGAAAAAAACATGCACTACACTAACGGGACTAATAACCAAAGCAGTTGACGTGCCCGGAAACACGAGAAAATCAATCAACAAAGGAAAATCGAGAAAAACTGTAATTGTTACAAACGCAATAAAACAGGAAATAAACGTAACTCAAATTTGATTGTGCTTGTTTCGATAATTTTTGTTCTGCATCATGTATGATTGGCTTTTTGATTATGTATGTTTGCAGGAATATTTTAGCATTTGAGAAATCCTTTCTCTAGTAATGACCTGAGAGAACTTCCACATCAACTGTGAGTACTATCCAACTATATTTTATTTATTCCTGAAGTAACTTCAATTTACTCAACCAGTACATCAGAAATATTTCTACAGATTGATTAAAGATTGTTATATGCGTATAAGGGGTGGGTGTACCCCCATGTAAATAACAATGTAGTTAAACACTAGCACTGCTGGCACTAAGATTGGGATTTTCAGAAGTTGATCTTTGTTATTGTAAAGTTGCACACTTCTACATTCTATTAATTGGAAATGGCGTGTTTAAATTGCCAATATCACTGGCGATACATCTGCCTTGTGCGAAACATCTAAAATGTAGGCAGTCCACAACATTTTGTAATTTTCTTTAAATTAAAATTTGACGTGCTGACACTTAGCCTAGGAGCCTCCCAGAATGAGTATTTCTGATTTCTGCTGATCATAAACAATTGAATATTTTGATGCTAAGAGGAAGCAAACATGCAAGATCTCCAGCCAATCATATAACCATTCATTGCATTTAGGCAGTCATGTAAAAATTACGCAACAATCATTTAGTGGTTATGTTTATTTTGTTAACTTTCACCATCTAAATTTATAATTCCAGTAAAGGGATAAAATTGTGAGAACTATCACCTCCAAAGCTGCAAAAAGTCTCGTGGAGTTCATAATTTACAGATCTTGAACACAATACAATTTTCAAGCTTTTCAGCACACACTTTGCTGTCACTTGATAACACTAAAGTTTCCTTTCTTTATTCAGTGCTGAACTCTTACGACCAAGGGCATTCAGCGATTACAACATCCTTGCATTTAAAACATTGGTGAAGGGGATCAGCAAGAAATTGATTTTTCTGCCTCAAAGATCCTAGCAACAGCAATCGACAGTAAAGACCAGAGGTGGCCAACTACCAGAGCTTTGAGGACTAACTTAAAGGGAGATTTTGGATAGGGCTGTGCTTATGGTTCAAAGGTTGAACACATTACTTTTTAAGTTATACTGATAGGAGTCAATTGCAAAAATTATATTTATTTACAAATAAACACCTACACTATTAAACCTTTGAAAAGTATGTTCTGATTCTCTTAACATCATGGCTCCCAACCAGTGTTTTACCCAGCCACTGTAGTATCTCATCCCGATTTTTTAACTACCACACCCAAAAATGTTACAAAACTATCTCATAAGGTGAGGTCAGCCATTCTTGTTAAGAAGAGTTCAAAAATTGTACGCAGAAGACAGAAATGTCAAACAAGTGCAAACGAAATGTTGAAACCTCTAATAGTCCGTATAAATCAGTCTCTTTTTTTATATAACCATAAATAGATTCCTTTATTTACATTTGAAATTAATAATAATAGTAGTATAATAATAATAATAATAATAATAATCAGAATAGATGAGAATATTTGAAACCAAGAAACACTAAAAAAGAGAAAAAACATAACATGCCATGGCAGGGTTATTACCAATAATACAGTACGAAAATAATCAAATGGTGTGAAATTGAACTTTCATAACAGAGGAGAGTGTTTACAACAATTGTCACAAGAGAGTAATTATAAATACATAGCTTCATCTATTTTGGGTAACACCTATATGAATTCTTGTTGAAATATATTAAATACCACTCTCTTAACTTTTGCCACCACTTCCCAATTTAAAATTTCTACATAAACACTGCTCTCAGCACTGTGGTAGCCAGCCACCCCTGGTGTACACCATTTACTCTGAGATATTATAAAAGATGAAGAACCTGAGTTTAGTAATTTTCTTGTGGGCGGAAACACATCTTTTTGGTGAAGATGTCAGACTGAGGTTATCAAAGTCCATAACCAGAATCATGTATTCAAAATTGCAAGATTTGGAATTTCTTTAAAATTTTCACGATTCAAAAATGCACACAAAAGTCAAAGAAATAAGCATTTTTATGCAATCCCCAGAACCCAGAAAGGAAAAATTGAATTGAATAATCGAGGCAGGAATATTATTTCAATTCCTAACCAGTGTGCAAATATCTGGTTCTAACATCTGTGATGTCTGTAGAAACCCATCTTATAAGATTTTATTGCTTTTCATTTTATTTCTTCAGGGACAGCTTTTGCTGCTTTCAGGTCATTTAAAAAACAAAAACAACACCTTGAAGTATTTTTTTTTCCAGGTTGAAGAAGCATCACACCCTGATAAAATTACTGTCATGACAACAAAGTTAAATCTTCCAGAAGCCAAGTTAAATAGTAGTAGGATTTTATTAAATACTTTGTTTATTATACATTAAGGCTCTTTTGGCAATGTGCCTCTTCATATACAAGGATCCTAATAAAACAAACTCACAGTAAGAAATGTCTTGTCTCGAGAGTGTTTACACTTAAAATGCAGGTACCCAAAGTCAACGATATTTCATTGTGGTCCCATCATGGGATGCTGCCCCATGCTAATGCCCACAGGGTATTGCAGGCCACCTGGAGGTTGCTGAGGCCCTCCTGTTGGTCCCCCTTGTTGGGATGGCATACCCACAACTCCTCCCACACCACCAGTCATAGGGGAATGCATTTGCATTGCTGGAGATTGTTGCATAGGTGGAGCTGGAGAGGAGGCAACCTGTGGAATACACATCAATAGATAAAAATCATGTTTACAAAGAAAATTTTATGATTCCAAACAGAGAAAACATCTTGAAAGGATGAAGCTGTGAAAGGATTATAAATATGAATTATTTTATGTTTTGAATGAATATTTTGTATTACTCTACCTACAGTAACTTCAATAACAGAACAAATAGGCTGTGGAAGTTGGGTTGATAAGATTACAACAACTGATTATTCCTCATAATTATGCCCCAACCCATAACATTTAACAAATTATCTGGCCTTTTGTGTAACTTTTGACAATCAACTTCTCCACTCTTTAGATAAGTAAATACATTCCTAGAAAGAAGTTGCAGAATTTATGCCTCCCTAAGCACATGACAACCATTTGATCAATTTTTTTTTGTGGGAGGACCTAATTTGACTTATTTCTAACACACTTTACTTCAGAAAATATTTTGATTTTTTAAAACAGTATTGTATTCTCCCAAGGCATGACTAATCATTTAAAATATTTAGCCGTTCTCTTAAGATTCTATGGTCTCTGGAAATAAAGCACCCTTTAATACCAGATGAAAATTTAGAAAACAACAAAAAAATTTCCTTAAATCTATGACATAAAAGCAATTCTAATACTAATTGTTATTTCATCTACATAGTATAAAGAAAATATTTTAATGCTACAAAACATCTATGTCATGATTTTCACAATACACATTTTGGGATCCCTGATATCAAACAAGTGTTTGCACTATTACAGCAAAACATTTAAAGGAGTTTTTGAAGCAGCCTCTGAGAAAATCTTGTTTAGATATTTTTTGTAATCATTACTTCACTAAAATTCTTCGTCAAACCAGACCGACACACACGAGGAAAAGAGCAGAGGGGACTAGGGGGCAGATGGTGGCGGCAAAGGTGGCTGAGGTGAAGGCAACTGGGGCAGTGAGGCACAGGTGGCTGGGTCAAAAGTGGGCAGGGAGGGGTTGGGGCAAAGGTGGACAGAGAAGGGGTGAGTTGAAGGAGGCAGGGAGGTGGGTGGAGCGAGGCGGGTAGGGAGGTGGGTGGAGCGGGCGGGTAGGGAGGTGGGTGGAGCGGGCGGGTAGGGAGGTGGGTGGAGCGAGGCGGGTAGGGAGGTGGGTGGAGCGAAGGCGGGTAGGGAGGTGGGTGGAGCGAAGGCGGGTAGGGAGGTGGGTGGAGCGAAGGCGGGTAGGGAGGTGGGTGGAGCGAAGGCAGGCAGGGAGGTGGGTGGAGCGAAGGCGGGCAGGGAGGTGGGTGGAGCGAAGGCGGGAGGGAGGCGGGTGGAGCGAAGGCTGGTAGGAAGGGAGAGTCTCAGGTGGTCAAAGGCGGCTCTATACATTTGACATTCGCTGAGCAGTGAGCTACTGCTTGCTAATCCCAAGCATCTGATGTGCTTTACGAATCTTTGCTTCCTTTGACGTATCCAAAAGACTGACACACAGTGGGTGGGGCAAGTACCAAATATTTGTCTCGCGGCAAATAGGAAGCAACTCATCCCTATTACTTGTGATTTGGTGAGCGGTTGCTTGCTACTCGCCGAATAATGAATGCGTGGAGCTGGCAAGGGAGTGGGTGAAGACAGGGTGGAGGGAGACAAAGACTGTAGAGGGCAATGAAGACCAGGTACACAGTAAAGACAGAAAAAAAGGGAGGGTGAAGACTGGGAAGAGGAAGAGGCCTGGCAATTTTAAAAATTTCATTGGCGCTTCATATAAAGTACACCCAAAAATTAAAACATGTTTTAAATTCAAGAGATGATGACATCAGCGGAGTAGATCAACTTTGATGAAAATTGTTACTATTTGAACAGTAATGCATCAGTATTATTCAAAAACAGATGAACAGACATTTTGAAGAAAAATAGCCACTTTTCCTTTTCTTATTCTATCACAGTTCAAAATCACTGGAGATGATGACTTTAAATAGATGAATCTATGAAATGCTTCTGACTACTGCGCCAGAACACTTCTTAACGGGGCAGTCAATGAATTCTGCTCTCAATGTATTCCAATTGCATATTTAATTTGTTTTCAAAACACGTTCCTGATAAGGTGGCTCCAGACATTGGGCATTTAATGAGTAGAAAACTTCTGTTCGTCCAAATCCAAGCAGCAGATATGCTCAGCAATTCCTTTGATGAGTATAAATGAACGCCACATGGTGGGTAGGGCACGCAGCGAATGTTCATTGCTAGGCAAATAGCACGCAACTCATCCGCACTATGTGGGATTCGGTGAGTGCTTGATCGCTATTTGCTGAATATTGAATGTGTGGAGCCGCCTATTACCTATTGAATATATTTCAAACAAAATTTGGAAACTAATGAACAATGCAGAACTTAATACATGGACATTCTTAAAATGTTGCACAGGAATCAAGTGATGATTCAAACAAATTTTTTGCATTTCAAAGATTTTTATTTTTTTTATAAAGGCAGGTTGCCAATGTCATTCAGCCTTCAACCCGTGTATGAAGTGGCCCAATTTTCCTGTTTACACAAGGGGGAAAACAAATACAATACTTTACGTAGTGCTGAACATGAACTAAACTTTCAAAAAAAAGTAGTTGTTTCAAGTGTTTCTATTCATTTCTCCATTTAATTTTATCTGGATTGTTGTATGTTTGTGGATGTGTAATTAGTATGTATATTTTTTTATTCTACTAAGAATTCACAGAATTCAGATGCAGTGTTTTTATTTGAATTAATTGGTTTGTGTTGAATGCTATGTTTTTTCTTGATGAGCAATTAATTATTCTGTTTTTATATTATTTATGTATTATATTATATTTCTGTGTATATTTAATTATTTATATTATTTTTTTTTTATTTTTTATTATTATTATTATTTACTATCAGTAATATGGAGAACACTCACAATTTCAAATGTTGTTATTATACACAAAAATTCCCATACTGTTGACAGCCAGATGAAAATGGGACAGAGGTGGTTATTCAATCGCATGCACAAAATGGCAACCTCACAGAGGACATTTTTTTTTCCTGAAGCACTCCCATGGCTACAGAAATTTGGTTTTTTTTTGGTTCAAGATACAAAATTTAATATAATATTCAAAATTGGAATTAAAAAAATTTCAAATTTTTCATTGTTAACTACCTCCTAAAAGGGGGATTTTAAATATATCATCAAGAATACTCTGGTTCCAGAAAAAATGGCTATTTATAAAATGATCACTAAATTGAGAGTACTGTTTGAACAGGTTTCACTGTAATCACAAATTTTAGTTGATTAACATGTATTTTTACCGGCTTATATTAAAATTGCAACAAGTATTTTAATACTTTATTAGCAAGTCCTTATCTGAATTTAAGGAAATGACTAGAAAGAATACACCACTTCACCATAATAAATGCCATGAACATGAATTTATACACTTCGTACCTGAGACGGAGGTTCTGATGGAAGAATAAGATTAGCCAGCAAGTCTCGAACAGCAGGAAATAATGAACACTCATTTGGGGTGACTCCAAATTCAGCAAATCGCTTCAACTGATGGCTAGCTGCAGTTGTGGCTGTTGCTGGGCCTGGATCCCTCTTCTCAGCTAATTGAGTGAGATTGGTGCTCACATCGTAAACTAATGGTAATACTAGAGATGGAGGTTCAATACCACTTGGATACTGCACTCCCACACGAGTAATTTGTAACTATAAAATCGCAAAAGTAATGATCAGTACAGGTCACCTGAGTACAACAACACACATTAGTTTTATCATATAGTACTTACGAAGAAAAGAATTTTATTTCTGCAAACAAGAACTGCTGCCATGCCAGTAGGGACAATAGGTGTTGATGAAGGAGGTATTCTTAAGCTCCATTGAACAGCCCATTTGAGCTGTTGTTGTTGTATTAGAGTTGGCATCTGCAAATAATTTTAAAGAATGTATTATCAAATTAATACAATTGAACTAAAAAATATTGAAAAAATCGACGATTATTGAGTATAGTTTTACTTACCAACTCCAATTTCATGATTTGTACAAAATCTTTTAGGACATTGTATGGAACATTCAACATTCGACCAAAACCTGATAAGGAATTTGGCTTGTATGGTGGAGCTGCAGCACGAGTATCAAAAAATTTCTCTATTATCTGCAAATGCACAGAATTGTAAATATTTAGCATTAAATCATTCAGTAAACCATATCCACATTAAACCAACATTTGCTAATAATTTTCACATTAATTCAGATGAATCAAAATCTTATAATTCTTTTGCAATATTTTGTCTGTTTTGTGTGTGATGGGCAAATTCAATTTAGGGGTTGCTCATGCTTTATCAAAATTCAGAACAGGTTATGAAGAACTATTTATCTCCCACGATATGAGCAAATTCAAATTTATCCAGTTTACCTCAATACAATAACACTGATTTTTCAATTACACAAATTTTCCATCACTTATTTACTGTAGTACTTTGTTCCAAGCACAATTTTTTTTCTATAGTACGTATTACACACTGGCTCCATTGTCATTGTATTCCCAAGAAGACTTTTAATAATCTTCATTATTGAAAATGAGCATTCATCGCTGTTCAATCAATGACTTGCAGTAAGTTAGTACTGCATCCAAGAGTTCAATGACATGTGAACATGACTGGGTAAATGCTTCCAAAACGATGAAGGGAAGAGACATACTATTCTTGTTACAAGAAGTTGTGCTTTAAAAAATTAAGATTGTTTACATCAGTGTCCAATGAAATACTAATATGGAAAGTTTGAAAGTAGTAAAGAAACTTAATATTTTTAGCAAGATTATAATAATAAAATGTGTATTCTGTTTTTCAATTACAATATATTGCAAGAATCTCAAATTCCAACACAGAACCACTCCTACTCACTCATTCACTTATGTACAAAAGAAAAAATATTTCATATAATATTCATCAGTCTTCAAACCATAGCAATATTTTGTATATTCCCCCAAACGTTTGAGCCCAATAATTTAACAATACAAGTATCACACTATTTCTCCCACATTATCACTTCTCATGAAAACTCACAATTTTTCCAAAAATAAATATGTCTATTCTCAACAATGTAATAAGCACACTTGGGCAAATTTTTATAAATTCATTACACCACAGACATTTTTGCAATTTTGATCACAACACAAGCTATAATATGATCATTACACATATCTTTAGACCAAGTATACTTTGGGTATCACATATACCAAATTTTGACACTTATATCAAACTCTGTTCAGTCTGTAGTTTTGTGAAAAACTTCGTCACGCTCCTCATGTTCCTCTAAGTATACAGGATTGTTTTAGAGTCTACAACACAGAAGCAAACTATACATACATTTGGCTGTTGGGGAGAAGCCATACCATAGGTACAAAATGCCAACGTAACAGCTGTCAGTATGTGACCTTCCTAAGGTCAAAATCTGTGGAGATGGACAGTGCACAGATTCTATCTACAATCTCCATCCCATGCACATCACCCTTCAAGGTCACATAGGTTCTATCAACTATATCTGAACTATAAGCTGAACTCGTGGCTCATTGCAAAGTTGCAAGCCTTTCACCACTGAGATCCGGGTTCGATTCCCGTCGAATCTCATGTGAAATTTGTTCCAACAAAACGAGTTCGGCTGCTTCACAAGGGCTAGTCCAACCCCTGTGAAAAAACGAGTTCGGCTGCTTCACAAGGGCTAGTCCAACCCCTGTGAAGTGTCCTAAACCCTACCCCTATCCTTATTTCTTCCTAATTCTGGCCACTGGGTAGTGACGCAGGAGCGCGTGGTAGGAGGCGCCTCCTACACACACGCACCCACGCGCACGCGCCCACACACACACACACATGCACGCACGCACGCACACACACACAGATAGTCATTAGCCCTGTAAGTGTAGTGCATGTTTCCCCCCTCGGGAGGTGACGGTAATCTTCCCCTGCTGGTTGGCAAGATCCAGTGCCGACCTACTGTCGGCTAGACTGCTGGCCAGCTAAAAAGCCGAACTAACGGGACAACTTTTGAAAAATGTCACTGTCGGATGAGAACATACATTTATACTCGATTTAGGGTAGTTTCGATTCGTTTTATGTTGGCTAAAGTTGTTGCCAACCGTCACACAAATACCCTGAATATATTACCTTCAAGCGGTAGGGACATTTTTAAAAATTTAAGTTTGCAATGAAACAATGACTACTTCGTAGATACCGCCAACATTCAAAGCCATCCAAGTGAAATTGTGTTAGTTTACGAGTGTTGCTAAAGATTTGCATTTTGCGTTTTGGTGCTCTTCGTTTTATCCTTCAATTTATTTATTTAGTAGTACTAGGCGTTTTTGAGTTTTATTTATTATTTTCCAATTGTTTTCTTTAGTAATAATAATAAAGTTAATTGAAATAGTTATAGTAGTTCATTATTTGTTGTTGTTAAGTGTCCCTTTAGTAATTCTTGTTTTAAATTAATTATATTATATTTATTATTATTTTTCTGAATTCATTTTAATTATAACTGGAAAATAATGGTAAGCCTAACAACATCTGGGTCTATACTTAATACTGAACCTTTGAAGATGAACACGTTTTCAAAGACTGTCTCTGGTAACAATGGATAAGTTATTGAAAACTTACTTACACTAATGATGTTTTTCATTATTTTTTGAACTTACTTTTAAAAGCTAATGAATAATTGAACAGATAAATTAAATGGATGTATTTGCATTGATATTGACATAACTGGACTGTTAGGAACATTTCATTAGATCACTTAAAAACTACCATGTATATCACGTTAATTAACTTCAATAATTGTGGTATTTATTTGCGTTCAATAAAACTTATTACTACCACTTCAAAACGTGAAGGAACTGTTGACACACATCTCAAAAGCATTAATAACATAGAAGTATGACCGCAGATAACTTTTGAGGTTGTATTTTTCATTTCACTTGACACTTTTAACACTTCTCAAGCTCGCCATAGTTGATAATGATAATTCTTAATTAACTTAATAATTATTCACAGAGTTAATATTCGTTTATAGATGAACATCTCTTTTTAATTCTACCGAAAAACGAAACATGTATTATTGAACAGTGCACAAGACTCGAGACCGCGCGAGGATTGTGAATGAGACAACAAATAAAACAAAAGCGAGAGACTTGATCAGAGTTATAGTTTCATAAGTTGGCTATTCCGACAGGAAATCTTTCAAGCTGCCATATTGCGAATTTAGTGCGGCCTGATACACGGCCTGGAGTCTAGTGGAGATTCCTCAAACCAGGTATCTCTCACCAATGGGCCACCTCCCCAGCTGGGACTGGTTCTAAGTCCCTGACCCGTCTTTCAGCATGTGTAGTGCATGTTAGTGAGTGTAAGGAGTGAGGATAGGACAAGGAAGAGGAAGGAAAGATCACGTGTGGTCCATGGCCTGTTTGTTAGAGTACTGCTCAGGCCTGGTGTTGAGTGACGAAACCACAAAAAAATACCGATCAGAGCAGTCAGCCTCTAGAATTCTCCTCCAGGCACCAACTAAATTTGCCCTAGCTATCCTCCCCCTCCCCCAGACTAAGTAAATTTTGAAGTTTTATTTGCCAAGAATTTCTATTGTTTATCACCTACACCTATCTCTAATTTATCACTTGATAAAAATCCCTCAAAATGGCCAAGATTCTGAAATTAAAACTAGTAAAGATTCAGGATTGAAAGTGTTAATACCTCAGAACTAAATCTTTGTAAAATTCAATGAACAGAAAATTCAGTCTGAGACCACCAAAGATAACAGAATAATATTTTGACAAATGACACATTTATTACTGAAGTTAATGACCATAACCTATTTTCATTTTTGTTTCCCATATTTAATTCCATATTTTCATGTTCCTTAAATTAAAGGTCACCTAGTTACATAAAGTAAGTTGCCCAGATTTTTTGAAAGATATTTCTGAGGAAAACTGACAGCATGATTGATTTCACAAAACAAAATAGTGGGTATTTTGGATCAAAGTAACTACTCATACCTGCATTTCTTCAGCACTCCACTGTTCTTTATGATCTGGTAAAGGAGTGATTTTTATGTGCAGTGACTGGAAATGTTGTGTGTTCAAACACACACGACATTGTAAACTTTCTACTTTGAAATGAACCACTCCAGGTTCATTAGTGGGAATTCCTGTCAACTATTCAACAAATATATTGTCATTAATAATTCTACTTAAGTCTTTGAAATAAGATCAAGCTATTAAAATAACACTCACACATTCCTCAGTTTGAATTGAACGTTGTAACTGTCTTCTCATATATACACAACCCAGAAACCTTTCTAATGGTGACATAGGAGGACCAGGTAGACCCATAGGATGAGCACTGGGAGTACACAAAATATCTAGTGCCTCATGTGTCAGTAATGTTGGGACAGCTCCTGCCCAAGAACGCTGAGGGAGAACTCGAGATAAGTGACTACCACCTGCAACAGAAACATTAAGGTTTCATGTGGTCCAAAAAAAAAAAAAGAACAATTTTATATATATGTATGTATATATATGTATATAACAAAATTTGACGAAGTTTTTGTTTATCTCATTTTTTAATTGTTTTTTGCACAATTTGTTAATGCTGATTATGAAAATGAAAGTTTTTCTATACTCCAATATTTTGGTTGTAATTATCTAATCTTTATATTTGCTTAGACACTACTATAATAACTTGTTTATGGAATTTAACAAGTAGAAAAATTAACACCACTCATTCAAATATGTTCATTGCACTTGTACTGAAAATACCTAACATTGAAATCCTCAAAATACCATAAATCAAAAATGTACATTAGATCGACTTTTCCTCTTGTGTGATTTTGACCTCTCAGCATGTTCTATCCCCCATTCATAATCTCCCATCATAGCATGGTTTGAACTTCCCAGATACCTCTTTTTTCCATAAAATGAACATCCCTGTTCTTTCCCTAAAATGAAAGCATATACTATGTTCTTCACTCACATGTCCTCAATTAGTTAAAATAAATCTATATGAGACAACAACTAGTGCATTATCACCAAGATTCTACATCCAAGCAAAGAATATCTTTTATAGCAAATTCTCTATCAGTTGCGTATAATTCTCACTTGTTTTGTTTCTCAAAACAATTTCAAGACATTTCAGAAAGCATCCCAAGCATTACATTCATCAAAAGACATTGCACCTATGAGTTCTGCAGATTGTCACAATCAGTCGAATCTAAGGTCTGGTAAAAATTCTACCTTTTACTTTTGCTTCTGATAACTTAAGGAACATTTGTCTGCTGAGGCTCAAAGCCACACTGTTACTATCCGATGCTTTGACAAATTGTTAAACAATTCCAAGTTATCACGAAATGATTGGTATCAGAATCTTCTCTCTATACGTGTGGCTCATTTGTTACCTGGTTGTGTGAACCTGGAACAAATTTTTTCTTGTGGATCATTCTTTTCTTGTGTAATTAGATCATGTGGCCTGCTCACTCATAAACACAGGAAACAATATTATTTCATAAATATTTGTTGTATCTACCTTGAAGCCCCGGAAAAAATCCTAACATTTTAAAATTACCACAAATGTCCCAATTGTAACATTCATAGATGACTTTTTCCAAGAGTATCTTGACATTTTCGTAAGTCTCTTTCATATAAACTAAATAAGCATCTGGAATTCAAGGAAACTTGTTTCCATTGTGCAGTAGGACAGTTTTAAGACTTATTGCTGAGCTAAAAAAAGACGCCATTGGTCAGGTTCACAAGGATCCCTGGATCACTACAAAAAGTAAGAATTTCGTATATTTGGTAGAAGCACATAAAATCTTTATGCCTTGCCCTATAGTGTTGTTTTGCAAGATTTATCAAGAAAGTTATATTCTTTAAGATGGAAACCAAGGAGTTCACCCTTTGATTTAGTTAGTTGCAACTCATAAAGTTGTCTAATCTTTGTTGATTTAAGAGCTGTGGTTCCATAGAAATGTCTTCACTGCAACTTAAATCACTATTACTTGAATTTTCCATTTCTTCTTCCCTTATGGCCTGTTTTGGTGGTGATGGAATTGGTAGCTCTTCCTAATGTGGCTCTGGAGCAATAGACAATGGGATGCTATGATAGAGAATATTTCTTCTATTCTTGGAACTTTCGTAATGTGTAAGGTCCACCGCACAAAAATAATAGTTTCATTGTTTGTTGGTTCCTGTTGTATCCAGGGAATTGCAAATGGCATACAAGTTCTTGTTGAACCTAGTCGACCAATGTAGATTGTCAGCTACCACAAGACTCATAAGGAACATATGAAACATCTTGGCCTGGAACATGCACACCAAAACAAATGCCTCTCAGAAGTTTACGCCTAGCATGATTTTATGTTTCATTTCTTTAGCATTGATGTAATGACCACAAATATAAGAAAAAGAGTCTGCTGACAATTTACAACTTCTGGCGCTGACATCTTTTAGTCAATGTACAATATTCATACTTATACACCTGCAGATCTGCAATAAACATAGGAAAAATACTTTGTGATTAAATTTACCAGCATATAATGATAACTTGTTAAATGACATTGAGACCTTCTACCTATCACTAATACAGTTGGACTTCACATCCCTACCATCTACTGGTAATCTGTATGAACTATGATGTTTGCCTCAAAAATGAAAGAAAATTGAATTATCAAACAATCGATAAAATATCGAAAAGTATTGACATTTGAAAAAAAAAACAACAGTATATGAACATTCAGAACACACACATTCATTTTAAACAATAAATATCAAGTAACATAATTTCTTGTTACATAGTGTAATTCAATTCATTACTTCACTTTGCAGGTTTACCTGGTTTATGATCTGCCTGTGGACTATGTAATGCAGGATGTCCTGTACCAGGAGATTGACCAGGTCTAGCAGGTGAAGGGCGTGGCACACTTGGGGATCCAGGCCAATTAGATGCAGCTGGGGACGTCATACTCTGAGATGAAGGGAACGGACTTCCATCTGTGTGTCCTGATACACAAGTTGATTATTTTTTACAATCTTAATACATAGTCACACTGTATACACTGATATTTCACTCAAATCACAATATGTAAGTGCAAAATGACTCCAAAACTGTATGACAATTATTAATTCCCTTCTTTTCCTGAAAATGGTTCTTAGTTACTGAAAGTAATGTTATTAAACAAATATTTCAAGGAGCAATGTGTCAGAAAATAATGTAATGGAACATGTAGCAAATTGTTAACAATTCGCGTCCCAGCCTTAACACACCTTGTGTAATTTGGATATTCCAAAGACTGTTTTTTGAGTTACTACTTCTCAGAGATCATGTAAATGCGAAACTTTAATGAATCTGAAAGAAATACTGTATTTACCCAAATATAAGTAGACTCTGAATATACGACAACCTCTTAATTTTGAAGAGGCCTCCTGAAAATTTTTTTAGTAAAAAAAAAAAAAAAAAAAAAAAAAAAAAAATTGCCAATTGTCTTATTGACTAGAAAAATTGCCTTGTTGATGAGAATACAAACACGTATTACTGAATTATCATTTTCATGTTCCTTAAAATCATAATCGATTTTTGTCACTAACCTCGTCATCTTAACATGTATCAATGTTTCTCTTTTTGGTCCTCCTTCCATGCTGTGACATCTTTTAGGCCCCTCTGAAAGTTTTGCGGATTAAATTGACATTGTTTGTAGTCTTTCATCTAACGCCATCAAAGAACATTCCCTTCTATGTCACCAGATTTTCTATCCTTCCCTCATTTTGTTGATGGCCTCTATTACTTTAACTGTTCAAAATGCAAATTCGCATTCCCCGAGCATTGAACCAAGATTCCACGTGACCTTGTCAAATCTGCATTGCGTAACAAAATCTTGGCATTAATTTTTACAATAAGTTTCATTTGATGCAATGCCATTCATTTTAAAACTCTCTCTAAAGAGAGAATTTCCCAGTCCCATTTAAAAATATCAGTCTGAATTGCCTGGCAAATTGATGGTAGATGCCGAGAATCGAACGTGAATATAACTAGACATCGGATGTTTAGGGAAATGCCTATTTTTTTCTAGAGAACTTATTTAAAGGCTGATAATATATGTTCACGAATCATGACAAATGATGACATATGACAAAGTTTTATAATGCTTATTTTAGCATAAATGCCTATTTTTGCATAAATACCTTTTTTAGGACTTTTTTGCCTTTATTTATTATATTTATATACAATGCTAAGATATCGAAAAATCGGCGATGATCCAACGTGACCATTCATTATGAAACCTTCAATTAACGTCTTGAAATTTAAAATTACGAGAGAATTCCTGAAAGTATACCAACTGATTTTTCTCCATTTCCCTATTTCATAAATACCAGCCATGATCTGAGAACATGGATGATCGACAATACACCAAGGAAATCGAAATTTTGAGTGGAAATAAATATAAATCCCCCATCTCGATCAGGTTTTTCGTCCAGTTTCCCTGATCCATTGAGCAAATGCTGAGATGGCCCATTGTTTTGCTTCTGGACATAAATGTAACTTCATTTTCTGTGCACGTCTTCTAGAATTCAGTGGGAAACACAATTCTTCAAATTATCTGTTCCATGTTGTCGCGGCAGGAAGTAATAAGAGCCAAAATTTATTGCTTATTTATCCTTGAAAATAGATTTTACTACATGGTAGTTTTTGATTTTTTTTCTCCCATTCAAAATTTAAGTAGTATATGACTTAGTGTAGGGATCACAGAATTTTGAAAATGTGCACACAATTCACTTTTCCCCATAGCACGTCATACGCAGTTTTTAACTGTTTTTTTGACGTAAAATAAATAAATAAATAAATTCCCAGAAGGTTTCAGTGTTGCTAGTGTTGGACTGTTAAAATATATGCCAGTCACATCGTTCAGATATCCTTCTCCGCATTCAAACGGATTTTGTCTCCTAGTCGTCGCAAATTTGAAATTGTGATCCTTGAAAAGTTACTGGTAATATGTAAATATTACTAGTTAATGGAAACTATTAAGAATAAAACGTAGAAGAGTTGTAAATATGTAAGTCTAATTTTACATTAAAATATACGAACTGGTTTTGTTCATTTAAGTTTACAAAATAATATAGACAAAAATTACAATTTTTCCATTTTATTGTGTATGTAACTAATGACAGTGCCTTTTTTCTCCTTATTCTTGATTTTTCAGTGCCTTTTTAGATGTCTAAAAGACGATTGTTTAGTGCCTAAACATCCAATGTCTAATAATAATGTATTGTAGATACATGGCACGCATTGTATGCGACCTTTTTACTGTCTTGCAGTTTGTTACATCAACATTTACGAATTTTGTGACATGGAATGGCAATTTGAAACCCTAACAGACTTTAATCTGCAAATATAAGACGCCCCACATCGTCCAATATCCAAACCATCGTCTTATATTTGGGTAAATACGGTACATTTAATTTTAATGGGTTTGTCTTGACTGTCACATTAATTTAGATTATTGACAATCTTGCAATAATAAGCTCACAGTTAGAATAATAATGGTAAAATCCCTTCAAAATTCAAATGAGTATTATTAGTAAAATGTCTATTTAAAAGTAACAATTTGGTTCAAGGAAAACATGAAGCAAAAATCTGAATTTTTGACATTTTAACATTTTCTAAATATATAGAATTGTCTCAATAAAACTGTTAAAATTGTAGTGTTACATCTGCTAATGAAGCAGAAATATCTTGCAATATAGCCCAAGTCTACATACCTGGGAGTGTCAGTCGTATAATTACCATCATTTTGTTTATAATTGTCATCTTTCCCGTCACCTTGTAGGATGCAGTTAAGATCGGAGAATATGTTCCACATACGTAAAGCTATCCAAATGTGACCTTCCATCATCTTGTTAGATGCACTTACGAACGGAGAATATGTTCTGCATACATAAAGCTATCCAAATTGTGACCTTATTACTGAGTAACAATGTTTTAATAATTAAATTAGTTCAAAGAAGTTCTTAGTTCTTTGAACTAATTTAATCATCATATTGTTGGGTTGCAGTGTTCCATTTCTTGTTGCCAAAAATTTACATTGCAAAACTGGTATGAACTTATCTTTATCAAACTTTACAATGACACTGTGGCAATTGTGAAGAAGAGCCCGTAAAAATTCCATACCTATTTATGCACTATGTTTTGTGGCATCGATGTCGGTTACATGTCACTGAATTCAGTTTTATTAATACATATATTGCTGGAACAAATATTTTATGAATGTATTGTCTTGTATAGTACATACTATCCTTTTGGAACATATTGTTTCCTTCATGTTTTGGTTACCTAAAAGTGTAGTGTTTTCCCCTACATGAGTTAACTTGTCCTCAAGTGTTACCCTAGTAACAGTAGTGTTAACCAAACAAATGAAAAATATTTAACACGTTGGCTGCCACAATACTCAAGAAAATGACAAAGCTTCTCGCTGAGCTAATGTTAACTAATCATAACTGAGAATGAACAGTTGATCAATTCAGTGAGCATCATGTTATGCTTCTCATGGCAGCCAACTGTTAAAGGGCGCTGAATTGCTCTTGTGAAGCAGTCATAGCTTTACATACAGTGCACGTACCTGGTTGTCCCATGAAAGAGCTGGCTGGGAATGACCCACTTGAACATTTGTACAAGGACCAGGAGAGGACGTTGGCATTAAACCAGGGCTCGGCACATGCAATGGATTAGAAGGTGAATTTGCTAATAGGCCTCCAGGAGAAGGATGCGGTAGCATTGAGGGGGATGGATTTATATTAGGCGGAAGAGATGGTGGTGATGCTAAGTTGAAAGATGTTGCAGGACTTGAACCAAAACTCTGATGTTGACTTGGCTGAAAAAAAAAACTTTTTAAAATTATTCAATCTTTTTAACCTTTAAGCTCTCTACAATACGCGACGATTTTTCATTCTTTACCTGAGAAATAGCAGGGTGAGGGCTTGCAGGAGTATGAGGATTACTGCCTGATGGTGGAGTCAAAGGAGGATGGAATCTCAAACCACCTTCCCTCTGTTGAGCAGGAGATTGAGGTCCCCTGTGATGAGATCCCAAGAATGAAACTGGTCCACCTTCTGCATCCATCGTAACAGGAGAAGGTGGATTATCATCTTCAGACTGAGATCGTCTTCGGAAAACAGCAGTCTCATCAACGTACTTTGACAAAAATGCCTGAAAACACCAAAAAATATTACAAATACTATCTTTAAGAAACTCTAAATAAAACTAGTTTGATAACAGTGGTTTAGTGTGGCTGAAGTGATAATAGTGGTGAGAGTGGCTGAACAAATCTACAGTATCTTTATATAATAGTAATCTTGTAATTTGTAATCTCTATTGCAATAATTAGGTGGTCTGCTATTTTCTCTTCTTTGAGGTTTTTCCCTAGCAGCCTTCTGACTACCCAGTCATATGCCTTTTCACAGTCTATAAACAGAATGTAGGTTGGTATTCATCAATTTCCTCCTTCCGTTTGTATTGTTGTTTCTGCCATATACCATTCATTATTTCCAGTAATTCTTCCTCTAATTTCCTCCCTCCATATTTCAATAGTTCCAAGTTATCTGGGCCAGGGCATTTTCTGTTTCTTACTGTTTTCAGTGTGTGTTGGTGCAGTGCAACGACTACCCAAGAATGAAATATTATTTTATGATTTTTGAAACTGATTTATTTAAAATTTATTCACATAACTTCAGTAACAATGAGAATCAAAATTAACTTGCATACCTTCAACCCTGGAGTTGGATGGAATTCGTCTACTACATTGCTCCGATCAAAACGACTGTAAGCACCATCTCTCAAGCTCACCAAACCTCCACCTCTCAACCTCAATTCCAAGCAATACATTCCCTGATAAGCTATCCGTAATAGCGTTGGAGACTGAGGCATTATAGTGAAAGTTTGTACTGGAACTTGTGGACGCTGAAAACATGATTACATATTAAAATGTTAAGGCAAAATGATACTTAGCATTACATGACCAAGAACATTCTACACACAGTTCATCTTACAACTCACCGAATTATGTACACCAAGTTGTGGGATTGTAGGTAATTTACTGATTGAAAGAAGAGGTTCATACGTTTCATGCAATAAATGAACAATCTGTGCTAAATTGCGATGTCTATTTAAATGAGCTTCAAGTTGTTCGCGAACTAAGGAGTGGGCATTCATACAATTATTTGTTGCACCTGCAAAGTAAAAGTGAAACATGTTATAGTTTCAGAACATCAGTCGCAATACACACATCAAATGTTATATTTAATATTACCAAATATTAGACGAAAAGCTTTCTCAGCACTATTCCACTGAACAGTAACAGTTGCCCCTCTATCTGGACCATACCCCATAACAAGACGGCTATAACTATATGATTTTATTGTCACCATATTGGATAAATTGTACTTTTCTGAAACACATAGAAGAAAAATGATAAAAAACAACAACAACATGAAAATGCACTCTTACTAAATTATCTTAAAAAAAAAAAAGGAACCACATACCCAGTCTGAAATATTCAGCTAGCTCCTCTACAACAACATACAAATGAACAATCTGAGCCCAATCACTCAGCAATGCATCCACTGTTTTGGATATAGTGTCAGCAGTGCCCATATCGTATTGAAAATACACTGGTCTCCTCAATCCTTAAACAAAATAGAGACATTGAATAACTTGCTCTACCTTAGAATTAAGACAAAACGGAATGGCTACATTTAAAACACAAAATAATTGGTTAGTAATACAAAATAATTGGTTTAGTAATATTGAGACCATGTTTAATGATACTGAACTTCTTCCAAATCCTTTGCTGTGGGCATTGTAAAAATTATATCAACATTAGAGTGTTAAGTGAAATAATAAATTTAATCTGACTGCACTAAAAAACAATATGCAAAAACTTGATTAGTACTCCAAGAAATTTCACACTTTTGTTTATGAGAAATATATATTAATTTCAATTTATATTATCTCAAAAACTTTGACGAGTTTTTGTTTAAAACAGTAAGAAGCGTATATATCCTAATAAAATTTCATGTAAAAACCACGCTTTTCATGGTAGAGGGGTTAGAAACCAATTATAAATTTATTTTGGATCAAAACCATTGTTCAAATGTTTTACTTTAATTCTCTATTTTATTACCGGCCTTTATTTCATTCCCTGGCCAGCCACTTTTCCTTGGATGAACAACTGTATTAACCCAAATATAAAATAAGTTGTTTTCCCCCTTAAATACCTCTATCAAAAAATACAGGGTTGTCTTTTACTCATATTTGCAGTTACGCCTTGTCAATTCGCTTTTATGTTCAATTAATTTATGTTTTTACACTGACATTCTATCACAAGAAGAAACTCAAATGCTGATGTTGGCATCCAACATGCATTTGACACGCAATTTAAGTCAACAGTTCACAAGGGCCAGTAACAAGAACATCTCAAATGAATGGGTTGTAGTGAGAGAATAGCAATATGAAAGTGAATAAAAATCATTGCCTATATTTTGTTACAAGATGATTGATGAGGGCAACTCTTGGTTCAACATCCGGCAAATACAAATCTGCGTTTTCAAGAGGGGAAAAAATTGCATTGATAGAGTATGTATTCTATACAGCCTTAGATTCAGAACGGTAAAAAGGATTTTCTTAAAAACTTCTTGAATTGGAAAAAATTCAGTTTACAATCCAATCGAAACATTGAAGAAACTTTGATGTACATTCGGTAAGAATCAGAGGCCATGAAGAAGAGAGGGACAGTAAGAAAATCTTGTGTTTTCAAAGGGAATGCTCTTAAGTAACGTCTCAGATGAAAGACAAACATAACTCCAATGTCAAAAATTATGAATGGAATTCAACATTCTATAAACATATTAACAAATATATATTTATATATTGGTTTATATATATTTGGCGTGACGATACAATAGTCAATATTACTGTCTGAACTCTGATTCAAGATTCTTATATAAAGCTGTTGGTAGTAGTAGATATAGTTATACAAAAAATTACAGCAACTGCATTTTGTTACTTTCGTTTCAATTTACTTGCATATTATGAACATCAAATGCATCAATAAACACAGGCATAGCTACATTCTTGGGGACTCTGGTGCAAAAGAGCAACATGAGACCCTTGCCATATAGCCATAAGGGGCCCTTGCCCTTGCGTTTCCTTCGCAAAAGTGAAACCCAAGTTTTATAGCAACTAAATATCAGTACACATAATAGTGTAAATTAGATATATTAACAATTTTCCATATGTAATATTCGGCTTTACAAATCCGAAGAATAATGGTATCAACGCACACAGTGCAACAAATTTGAACTTTGTGTCGTACAGCAAGATGAAAGTATGTGTACTTTACTAAATCACATACACTGATTGCAAAAATGAGATCAGAAACGTTCCATCACATAGTACCAATTTTTCTGGAAAGGATATGCCCAAATATCACTTTCAAGAAACTTGGAAACGACTCAATAACAATACAGGAAGTACTGTAGTACATAATCTACGAATCATGTAACAAAAATTATTTGTATTAAATTACTTCTATAATTAATTGTTTGTATTACAAAACATAAAATGAAAAAAGTTTCAGAAAGCTGAATAAAGCTTGAAATGAACTTACAAGTTAGGAACTTTTCCTGAAAACCTTCTGTTTGTGGTTGGATGGTGTTTCTTCTTGTAGGAGTGTCCAGCAGTAATCTGCTGAAAGTTTTGGTGACCATCTTCCCTTATATCGCCTTTCCATGGCTGCGATATCATGGTGAAATTGCTTATTACCTTTGTTATTCACATCTCCAAGATTAAGTAGGAAGAAATCCAAATGAATCCACAAAATTCTTCATAATTTCAGTTAGAGTAATGGTAACAGCACAATGTCTTTGTGAACAAGGGATTCATGCATCACATTTTTTCACCAGCATCGAAAATTTTCCTCAAAGGCCACTCTTTGAGTACATAATGTTCTTTCCTTGCCCTATTATCTGAGTAGCACAAGAAACAGCAATATTTTGTGTAACTACTCTGCATTCCTAGAAAAAGTCCCAGAACTTCGAGATCACCATAGATTTTCCATTTGTGATTCGAATAGCCAGTATACTTCGGAGTAGTCTCATGTTCTTGTAGGTTTCCTTTAAGTGAATGGAAAGGGCCACTGGTATCAAGTTTCTCATTTGCATTATGTAAGAGAATGGCTTTGAGACTACTTTTTGAAGGATAAGTAGGATTCATTCTTCCCAATTGCGAATCATTTCAATTTTGGAAGCAGCCCATTTCTGTCATTACATTATATCAAACTGTCATTGACAAAAAAGAGGAAAGATCTTTTCGGAATGTAAGTGTGTATTTGGGTAACAGGATGTTTTCTTGAAGATGAGACGCAAGTAATTCTGCCTGCCTCTTTAAAAGATTTAGACGTTTCTCAAGATTGTTTAATTCTGCCTGTGACATGGCTGTGGTTGTAACCATGCTGCAGACGGCTTGTAATAAATATCTTCATGATCTTTGTGAACTGTTGGTTTGTCACCACCACTGTTTCATTTTTCATTGTCCATTCTGTTGGTGGTTTTTGAACTTGGAGAGAATGGATTGCATTGCAAATTCCAAATTCAGATAAGAAACAGTGTTTTTTGATTTACTTACGATTCCGGACACTTTTGTTAAACAAAAGTAGCAATCTGTAATGCGGTATCTAGGTTCCCTCAACAACTGTACCAAGACAAAAGGCATTGATGGGTGGGATCCACGCCACCAGCCCCTTAAAAAGGGGAAGCAATATGAGCAACAGAGCTGTGGTAGCCAACACTTACCCTCATCTACCTATGATTCAAAATACAACTCATATGAGTTTTTGACGATCAGAGAAACGGGATGTCTTGAAGTCTTAGTTGTAAACTCTCCACACACATTAAAGAAAAGACTTGGTGAATTAACAGACCTCGAGACATCGCTGAGTTTAAGAAAGACAAGAACATGCACAAACAAGATTATTCACAATAGCAGATTTACACACTTCAAGAATAGATACTGCGTGATCTCACTATCGATTGACTGACACAAGCGCAACTTCTTTTAACCTGCCCCAAGTGTCAACCTCTCCCTCCCCTCTCTGCCCCCACCACTAAGCAATAATATTCTTAAAATAATAGAATGTGATAGGCACCGTGGCAACATAAACAACAAAGTCAAGCACAGATAAAATTGTGTTTCCAGAAGAAAGTTTAGGTGATAGTGCAAAATGGTTTTCACTATTGTCAGGGCACTGAACAATATAATAATCACATGTTTTTGTTCTGCAGCAAATTCCATTGTTGCATTGTGTTATTAGATATTCAGTCCTCAATCAGGAAGCAAAACCCTAAGACAACAACCACAGCAAACAAAACCCACACATCTCAAAATAACCTAGCACTAATTGTAAAGCAGGCCTTGAAATGGGAGAGCCAAGTAACTGCAGTCACCAGGAAAATGAATTCCATACTCTATGGCTTGGGAACTTTAAATTGCCTTATGTGTGGAAAATTTCCACTATGTACACACGACCAATTTTCATACATGCATGCATATGTGCAAAAAAGTGATTTTGCATGGCATAGCGCGTAGCAATTGACTTCAATATCAATCTTCTGCACATGAGTGATGTGAAACTCGAACTGCGCATGGGTAGAAGATTGAATGTGCTGTTGATTGCTGTAATGCTTTGAAATGCAAAAATTCCCTATTAAAACATCAATCAAAAACCATCAATGTTTTTAAACATCAATGAGATATTTTAAAACTGGTTTAGTAATCACCAAAATCAAGTTTGTGGGCAACAAAATCTAATTTTACAGTGACCATGTTTATTAATTTATACTGAAGACGAACTAAAAATAATAAGAACAAAAAAATATTCAGCCTGAAAGTCTGAGCACCTGCAGTAATCAAAGGTCACAGCTTCCTGAGTTCATACAAGAATAGTATGGGAAAAGAGGGGAGACCTTACGCCCACCTCATATGCCACCTCTCCATGAGCGAAATACAAGGTAAGACATGCAAAATATCAGGCCATCAGGGTCAACCTGAGTGAGCACTACTCAATGAAATAGTGCCCTAAGTGCACTGTATGGAACAAAACATAAACTTCTGCACCAGTTGAATTTTGGCTCTGTCTCATACATAAGTTGCGAACACACCAATGCAACATTCTTTATACAGCATTAAATGGGCAGAAATGGTACCCATCTGTAGGTGGCTCAGTGAAATATACAGAGTTTTAAATTCAAGTTAACATTTTGAGGTTTTTTAGAATGTAGGAAGAAGGCCAAATAATCCAAAATTAAACTTTGTGAATACTGTGATGCAAAGTGGCTGTGGCTACAATTACAAAGATGATTATGATCAATGTGGCTACAATTACAAAGATGATTATGATCAATATCAAGGTCATAATTTGATTGATTCTTCAGGCATTCCTAATATTTCATGCAAATGTAATGAAATTCATAAAAGCTGTTCTTGTTTGACCAGCTGACAGCTTGTTTGGTGAGCTGTTTTTGTCTCACCAAAATTTGGAGTGAGATAGGGTGGCACTTTCTTCCTAGTATTTTATTTCATTTTATTTATTTTATTCATTCATTTACTTACTTATTTCTATCTTTCTTTATTATATATTGATAACAGCAAAACCAGCTCATAAACACAAATGTTACTTTTCCAATCATCAGTTATCATAGCTATTATTTTCAGTTATCAGTCATATTATCAGTTACCACAACATCAGTCATAAAGCTACACAAACCATAGCTATCACTATGAAATATCCTTTTTCTCCACACCGGTCCAAATTATCTTGAATAAATTCAAGGTCTCCTTGTTATCACAGCGTGAAAAGGGAGCACTCCACTCATTTACAGATTGAGGCCACGTTGCCTGGAGAGGTGAGGGCATGGTCACCCAGTGACGCGCTGACTCAACTCCTGTCTTACCCGACACATGGGAACTATCGCTGCCTGCAACTTACCCTAACGATGATGCTGAAAGCAGTGTCCTTCGGCTCGAATGCATTCTTAGTACCTCCAGAACATATTCTGATTTACTTTAGAAGTGCCATAGCTCATCATCTGAATCCAGGTTTCCTGCATACACCTGATCTTTCAAGTACTCCCAAAGGAAAAAGTCACAAGAGATCAGATCAGTTGATCTAGGAGACTATAATCCCGAAGAATTATTTGATCGTCACTATAAACAGTATTTTAAAAGTTCATGGATCGAACAGCTATGTGGGCAGTGGCTGAATCCTGTTGAAAGTAACAATAGAGCCTTCCTTGTGGTGTCAGTTGTTTGAAGAATAATGTCAATATATGATTTATGTAAACATCAATAGTAATGGTGGCGTTGAAAAAAATTAGGTCTTATAATTCATGTGGAACAGAGCACAACACTCTTCATGAAGCAGGTGAAGGTTTTCTGCACTCCAATAGTAGTTGTTTTGTTGTATTCACTTAGTTGAAACCACGCTTCATCAGAAAAGAGAATCAGAATGTGTTCCGGCGGTCCCAAAATTGCATTCGAGCCAAAGGACACCTCTTTCAGCATCTTCTTTAACACAGCGATAGTTTCCGTGTGTCAGTATGGGAGTTGAGCGACCAAACCCTCCCCTTCCTGGGCGACACGGCCCAAATCTTCGTTGAATGATAAAATGAACACCCGGTATTAAGAGAAAATTACCGTATTTCCAACTACTCATTTACCAGTTTAAGGTCAGATTGTAGTGCCTGGTAGAGTTTAATAGATAAGTAAATAACTTTGTTTCATCAGCATAACTGTTCCCGTCAGAAGATAGTCCATCTTCAAAGTTGCATGGATAGGACAAATAGTAACTGACCTAAGAAGCCCCATAGTACATGCCGCAATTCTGAAAAACTTCTGTTGAACAGAACTTTTCCAGGGGTATTCAACTTGCAAGACCTCAAGGGCCACAACTAAAATTGGGCCATATTGTCATTACTCGGGTGATCCCCACTTGACTTCCCCATAATGTTGATCTCGGCACTTTGCCCAGCGGCTCCAAAACGGAGAGGGAGAGGAGAGAGAGAGGGGAGGGAGAGGGAGAGGGAGAGGAGAGGGAGAGGGAGAGTGAGAGGAGAGTGAGAGGAGAGGGAGAGGGAGAGGGAGAGGGGAACGGCACCATGTGTGATATGCTGCATCATGATGATTTTATATTACTGAATTAACTAGGGAAAAAATTCCTTAAATCTAAACTTCACTTATTTTTACTTTACAGGGGATGTTGATCCTGCCACGGTGCATTTGCTCAGGGCACAATGTATTCGCATCTGGTTGCACGGGACCTTCATTTCTGACTAATAACCGCATTTCGGTGGTCACAATAAATGACACCACGGACCTAGTGTGGCCAGCGGGCTGCCAGTTGGTGACCATGTTGTGAAGAAGAGCCAATGTTGTGACTGCCATAAGAATACAATATCAAAAAATGTGCATATTTTTTCTTTAAACCAGAGGTCTGAAGATGGTGACAAGGTATTTGCCAAAATGTAGCCAACACCGACTCATAATGTAGTAAAAAAATAAATCACAATTTTGTGTAATTAAAATATGAATGTCTTAAATTGGAAATAAACTATTGTTTATTAATAAAAATTTAGACATTCATTAGGAGAAGTTTTATATAATCAAATTGTTTTGTGATTTCAATTTTTTCCATAATCTTATCAGTAGCATCAAGGTCAACTACCCTAGATCTCAAAACAGACTGATTATCATGTTCAATGAATTCTTCTAGTTTTTCAGCTTTGGCATATCATTTAGAAAGATTAGATATGCATAGATAGAATTCTCAGCAGATATCTCAATCCTCGCAAAAACATTTTTGTTTTCTAATTCTAAGCAGCTAATCTTAAGAGGTTGTAAGCTCCATGCACTCAGTGTGAAATGGCCTTTGACAACTGTCACATCTAAAGAGATGTTGCCCAATGCTTAGTCAAAATTCAACACTTTTCACACATGACATCCACTTCCATTTTAACATCTAGTACCCTTAAACTGTCAAGAACCCAAGTTGGTTGGCCGGTGGGTTGATCGGTAGGTCGGTCGGTTCATTTGTTGGTGGTGTTTGTTTTTCTTGCGTCTACACCTTGCCTATGCCTAATTTGTTGCGTCTATACCTTGACACAATGCGTCTCCAAGCCCCTTAAGGGGCGTTGCGCGCTTAGCACTGGGGAGTAATCCTCCATTAATGTGCTTTTTATTACTGGAGTAATCCTCCGTTAATTACTATATTTGTCAAGTCTCGTCCCATCGCAGTCAGTCAGTGCCTTTTATCCCTTCGGCCAGGGGCTTGACGCCATTAGACCCCAGGGTTCCTGGCTGGTCACCCAACCACGAACCCGCGAGTCTCAAATTCGCTTAACCTTCGTGACTTCACAGAGCGTAGTAAACGAATTCGGCTAGCGCCGCCGGCAAGAGGACTACCATGAAAAATGAATTCTGCCATCCAGCTCTTGCTAGCCTTCCCTTGAACTCTTTGTTTGTTTATTGTGTACTGTTGTTCGTTTTACTTGCATAGTTTACAAACAAACCTTTTACAAATTCATTTTCAAAATATGGGCTCTGGTTAATAAACTAGTCAGTAAAGTTAGTAAACTGCCAAGCATAAAAACACAGATGACGCAGCTGACGTGTTCTGACCCCCCTCTCAATTGTCCCATAAATAGGCTCTATTTGTCTTTATTGCTTTTCTAAACAATTCTCTCGCAAGCAATTGCAGCAATGATAAGGAATAACCTTAATTTTATACTGATTGATATGTAATTTGTTAAAGAATTTTTGACTTTGGGAAACTTAAAAATAAATGAAAAGGAATTCCATCTTTAGTATGGGTTGGGATTAGAGGCCTTCGAGTTCACAGGCACCCCTGTCAAGCACAACCTAGCTATGCCCTTGTCAACAAATTACATGATGTTGCATACATCAATTCATCTTTTTTTCAAAAATTATAGAAATAATATGAATTTTAAGCATTCATTATTCTATATTTTGCTAATTCTTAAGACTTGATGTGAGCCCAGTGCTAAGTGCTCTACACCAAGCGCTCACACTTCTTCTACACGCCAAGCACCAAATTTGTCTTCAGCATACAATTGCAATCATGAATTATACTCAAAACTGTTTACTTATTACGTAATTATGGTATCAATCCACAAATTAAATACCTTCTATAAATATTTATTATTTGAGGTTAATACCTTGTTCTTTAGGATGAGTACTAGCAAGAGGACTACCATGAAAAATGAATTCTGCCATCCAGCTCTTGCTAGCCTTCCCTTGAACTCTGATAGCCACAGACAACAATCTCTTTAGAAGAGAAAGCCAACCCCAGGGCTCAATGGGAGGGCCTGGCGGATGTGGAAGTTGAACTAAACGAAGTACTAATGCTGTAGCATTTGCCTCTATTTGAAGACCTTGATGTGCGATTTCTCGTTTTGTGAGCTGAAAAGAAATCAGAATAAAATAAAAATTACATTGGTTCACTATGTGAAAAAATATTTATAATTTAAACAATAGTTTAAACACAAAATATTCTTCACTGAATTACCAGAGAATAGTAGCACATGAGTTGAGTGAATTATAAGAAGTTCAGGAGGCATTCAGGCTCTCAGATCTCATTTTTGTGAATACGTACTCAAAAACTTATTTTTGACATTGCAAGTAGAATTCATACATTTAGTAGGACTCATTATAAGAGAATAATAAACAAGAAATTACTCAAATTTTCAAAAAATTGTACTTGACCTTATTTCAAAATCTATCTTCAAGGAACAGACTTCACTGAGTGAAAATTCTCTATCTTTAATACTTTAATGGTAGGAAGGGTCTGAATTTGTTTGCAATTTTCAAAAAATCAGGGTTTTCAAGGAAAATAAAGCCTTTACGATTCTCTTAAACATTCTTCACTCTATCCAACCAAAAAAGAAAATTAAAAACGTTGGAGCCATTTTTTTGAAAATTTGGGAAATGTTCCAAGGGCTTAATGTAAATACCAGTTTCAAAGTCAAGGAACCAGACAGCTATCAGATCAATAGGAGAATATCAATTTTGGAGAAAATCCGCTGAACGGTTAAGGCGTTACCGTTGTTCACAGACAGATGTACACAAAAACCACAAAACATGGATTACCAGGTTTGGATGGCTACATCACAAGTTAGAGGATTTTTTTCTTTAAATCTAGCAACTGAATTTATCCAACTTTTTCATTACCAGGGTCCTGTAATAAGAGTTTTTCTGTCGAAAATTCAGCGTTTTTTGTGCAGCATTACGTAACTTTCGCTTTACTCCATAGCAAGAAAGTAAAAAAGTTTACTAACATGCAATGGTTAGCACTCCAGCTGAACATCTGACATCACTAAACTAAAAATAGAATGAAGAAAATTTAAATAACAAAAATTCTTTTCTATAATATGAATGTCTACATTATGTCAAATTAGAAAGATCTTTAAAACTACCAGAGAAAATACATCCTGCTTGCATTCTACTACTAAATTCAGCCAACTCACCTCTTGAGCAAGTGTCACAAAAGGAATTCTTTCATCACAAAGAGCAACAACATGAGCCAATTCTGGGATAAAATATGCAGGATGTTTAGTTCGTCGTGCTGCTCCTTCCTGTCTCACTCCTGCTTTCCTCTTACTAGGGGTTTTATCTCCATGATCTAGTCATTCAGACAAAATCAAATTTCAAGTGTGAGTAACTGTAATCATAATATGGCATGAAGCCACTGACAAGAAAGAAAAGATTGTTCAGTAAAACAGTTTCATAAAATAACCAAATGCAAATCTTGTAACTGTAAGTAAGTAACTGAAGCAGAATCCTCACATGTATGGTTTCAATAACCAGAAAAAATTCAGACATACTTTACCAAAATAATGTTAGTGAATAGCCAAGCCTTCTAAAATTTAAGACTTTGCATTTACCAATGAAATTATTCTTAATTATTCAAAACCACTAACAACTACTAAGAATGGAAAGTAACTACTTTACTGACCAAGTAAAAGGATGGTAATGATTTCCAAACAGATCTCGTGAAAATTTCTCCTTCCATTCCCTATCATGGTCTCACATATAACTACAATCACAACCTTGATATTTTATATGGAATACCAAAGTGTAGTATACAAAGTTTATACAGATACAGAATAAAAAAAACATTAAAAAACTAAATCTGTTGGAATCTGAAATTTGGTTATGTGTAATTTGAATTTGATGCTCACATTTATTACTGTTTTCAAATAGTCTTGCATTAATTTTTCTCTAACAATAATATTCCCATTTCCCCAAAATACAATGTGATTTAAAAAAATTACATTTTAAGACATTATCTGAAAATTAGCAGATATAAGTTCATATATTTGGATGATCATGAAAAAAGTACTTTATACTTTTATGTGCATTTCTAATTTACAGAGCCAAGTTTCATTTCAATACTTTGGAGCAAAATCCTACACTTATCTTGACTTTCAAAAAATATTTATATTTATTTCTTTATTGCATTATTTCTAATTTTGAATTCAAACAAGTGCAAACCATTCACACATTAAATTAATTTATCAATTCAGAAGAATCTGAATATAAGTCATTAAAATAAATCACATAGAATTAAGATCCATGTAATCCATACTCACCATCCACACTAGTAAATGGTCCATGCGTAATAACAAATGTATCAAATTCTATTAATGTAAGAACTTTCAGGTACATTTTGGGAATTTCAGTCTCTATACTATCATCATGTGGATCTTCATCAATGGAAGAATGTTTCACAACAGCCAGATAAAAAGAACAATCTATTTCACAAGGAGAACTTTCTTTCTCTTTGAATTCTACAATCTGAAAAGAAAATTTTTTATTTAAAATCACTTATATTCCAAAATATATTTTCAACAAAAGGAAATCAAATATTTACCAAGATAACATTTGGATGGCGATGAAGCCGAATAAACATGCGATGGCGGCCAATTTTTGCCATGGGATGGTCTGGATGATGTAAGAGTGGCAGTCTTTCATGAGGAGTGGCAGGTAAATGTTGCAAGGTTTTTTCACAACGCCTTTGAGTTAACCAGTACCTACAGACACATTTTGTTGATTATTCCCATAATGTTGGACACAATCTTTTCAACATTTTTCTGATGTTGAATCGAAGAACACTATACCTCAATTCAGAAACTAAAGTAGGTAATCGTGAATGATCTCCATTCAAGGCTGCCTGCAATTCAGGAACCAAAGGAGCATCATACTGGGGTACATGGCATTGCAGCATGCCAGTATGAGTATCTACTGTTACAAGAAGCTGTTCAGCACGAAGGCATGGTTGCAAAACTGGGACAGAGAGAATGGCAGGTGATCCCTGCAACTGACCTATAAAGAAAATATAGGGTACAAAATTTGCATTAAGCAATTAATATTTTTAACAGGCATTAATAACTACAGATATAGATAGAGTAGACAGAGAGGTATTTAGGTCTGCAAATTATGAGTGAAGAAGTAAAAAAATTGAAAAGGAGTTAAATGGTGTAGTTTTTAATTGTTACAAAACATACAATTGAATTGCTAAATTCAATCCACAATTAAATTTTTTATTAATTTATGAAATTTGAGCACTAAATCACTCTTCTTTTTCATCATCATCATTATCATTATCAATCAACAATAACTATTTACATATAGACATAATGGTTTGTTCCTTTGATCCATTAGTATCTTAGTCCCTACAAGAGTCCCCCTGGTCCATCCATCTCTATCGTTAGCAGAGAATATGGGGACAACTCACAAAATGGGAAATGGACGCATTGACTCATCTCAAATATAGAAGTGTAGGAAGGGCGAAGCTATAGCAAGGTGGACTGCCATCTAATGCACCTGCTGACTCGACATGGATGTTTCCGAGTTTATCTCTTCTGCTTTACCAGACGGAAGACTCAGCTTGCCCTCAATGCTCCCCAGTAGCAGAAGATTTGTGTTGCTTCATGTCTTTGTTTCATATTATTGGCAATGATATTACTTAGTAAAATTTTAGTTTTGAGGTCATGAGTTGAAAGTAGCTTTTTATTCATCCATTGTTAATTGGTTAGTTTTGTTTTGAAAATCTCCTCTTGGGTTAAGATTTTGTTTCCTAAGCCTGAAAAAGTTGCTCCTGTTCTATTACTTTGTTGTAAATTACTATTTTTGTCTTTATGTGTTCTTTGGCTTTTAAGCTCACTGCTTTAGTTTTTGTGGTGAATATTCCCATTCCATACTTCTTCATTATTGTCCAGCCTATGTAATACTAGTTGAAGTTCATCATTGGACAAGATCACAATTACTTTGTCATCTGCACAGAATATCATATTTATTTACTATAAAATTTATTGGCTTGAGTTGTTTCCATCCCACCATCAATTGTATGTAATACTCTATTTTAAAGTATCTTAAGAAGCTGTTCGGAGTATTGAGTCTCCACAACTTAAGTGGTAGAGAAACTGAGTGTATACCAGGTGATTCAGGATTGATTCCTGGTTAAGGGAATCAATTACTAGAATAGTTCAAACAACCATTTGTAACAACAATAATATACAAAAAGTTATTTTTGATGATCTCAAAATACACATTGCACTTGGTACACTTCAATTTTAAATACGCACAGTTGCATCAAAAGTCTACTCATTTTTGACATTACAAATCACAACACACACCATGAATTATCCCTTATCAGGGCAACCAGTATCTGTTGGACACTAAGGACTATTTTTAGAATTAGAAGCAACAAACTAAAAGGATTTAATGTCTGGTCCTTTGTGGCTTTCCTTCCTTTCTTTCTTACAATGCCTGAACGTGTGCTGTTTTTCTTTTTTTGGGAATAAATAATGAAAATATTTATTTAGCATTAGAATAATTTCCTTTTTTCAAATATTGCTTTATGGCATGCTTATTGGCAAGAAATAAGGGTTCATTTCAACATAATTTTTTTACCCGTTTTTCATTTCTTTACCAGACTGTAGGAGGCAAAAGATTCCACATATTCTATTGTTCATATTGTTAAGAGATGTTATACAAAATGAAAGAATAAAACATTTTTACATACACATTATCAGACAGTGTCCAATTATTTCCCCAGAAACAATATAAAAATTTCTTGTATTAACCAAAACCAACCATTGTTACAGGTAAGAAACTCAGAGTATTGTTAACCTCCAAAAGCTTATTTCAATCACACTATAAACATAATGGAAAATCTTAAGTTATAAAGCAAAAGTTTTACGAGTAATAATGATGCATATCGATACACCAAAATTTCAAAATGTCATGTGCGGAGTTCCACAGGGAACTGCCTTTGAACTCATACTATTTTATTATATATTAATGATATCATTGTTATTCTACTACAGGGTGAGCTTGTTTCTTCTGCTGCTGACAAATGTTAAAGTTTATACTTGAAATAGAGTTCATATTAAAGCAGAATGAGGTATAACTCTAATCTCTGATTGGCTATAACGGAATTTTCTAAGTTTAAATATTGAGGAAACTGTATTTATTATACATGGTAATTTATTGACAGTATTAAATTTCAAAAAGATTCATATCAAAGGCTGTAATAATCTAAATTGTAATTGTCTAGATATATCTAGAGCAATGAAGACAAAGTACAAGGGCCGTTCAATAAGTAATGAGACAAATTGCTACAGCTCAAATATGATTTATTTAATGAATACAATACTTTGTCTACTTTTCAACATAGTCTCCAAGAATATATATACATTTGTCCCATTGCTATAATATAGGCTGTTGATAGTTCGTTGATCTTTGAGATATCACAACAAATAGGCCCTTGTGTGTCCAATAATATTGTAAGCATGATTTTTACCTGCAGACACCAGACACTTTAATTTATTCCAAGTAGGAATATTCGTATGCTTCCATTGCTTTACTGCTTTATTGCTTAGATTCAGGCTCATAATGATGGATTAATGTTTCATAACATGTTACTATTCTTCTAAAAATTGCTTCTTTTTCAATTAAACAACGTTCTTTCAATTGCCATCTGATTTGAAGTCTGATTTCTTCGTATCCGTAAGTTGTTTTGGTACACCCATCTCACACAGGTTTTCTTGTTTTGCATTTTTTTTCTGAATGACGTTATGGACATATCCAATACTCACAAGAACTTCTTCAGCTATCAGTTCAACAGTAATATGCTTATTGTCTCAAATTAACATGTCAATGCGAGATTCGAGGCAGAATAATGCACCTTCGATCAGTCGTCCACTTTGTTGCTTGTCAGACACGCTTACACAACCACTTTTAAACTGATTTACCCATTTGTTCTGCCACCAAGTTATGACACTTAATTGCAGAATTAATAATAAATCTAATCTAATTTGTACACATTTGAATGGTTCACATTTGTATGGTACAAATAACACATTTGAATGGTTCAAATAATTGCTGTACACTTTCAGCATCCTGCAGTGAATTTCACAACTTTTCACACCCTCTGCGACTAAAAATCTTATTACAGTACGTTGTTCATCCACAGAGCAATTTCTGAGAGTACTCGCCATTATTAACCAAGTGATTTCCAGGTTAGTTAAAGGATCGTGTCAATAGATGGACAAAGGTTATAACACGTATGACAACTTGGCATTCTGAAAATATTGTATTGATTAATTGAATAGGTTTTGAGCAGCAGCTATTTGTCTTGTTACTTATTGAATGACCTTCATATTTAGGTGTCCATATAGATGCTTATTTGAAATGTTCTCACAGCAATTGCTCACAAATAATAACCATGTAACAATATCTCATGAAACTACCTTCCTTGGTCTAGCAAATCTAAGAAAATCTAAAATGAAATTCGACAAAGAAATACACCAGAAGAGGACCTCAACGCCAGAAGGGGATCTACAGAAGTGGACCTCAACGGTTGTTTCGG
Organism: Teleogryllus oceanicus; assembly: GCA_964035755.1. NCBI lineage: Eukaryota > Metazoa > Arthropoda > Insecta > Orthoptera > Gryllidae > Teleogryllus > Teleogryllus oceanicus. The sequence goes on along the minus strand of CAXIVR010000011.1, from coordinate 12,338,311 downwards.
TGAAGAACTTCCTAAACCAATGGGTTCCCCAACCGTCAAAGGCCTCAGGTTTTGAGGGCAGATGAAGGATTTTTGGAGAGGTTGAATCCCTTTACCTTCAGTAATAATGGCACTCTGAAAAGATACTGTGAGGAGGACACTGTTGTTGAGAAGACAATCTCCTTAGCACAAGGGAAGTCCAAACTCAAATCCCCTGGTCCACCAGAATGGGGGTTGTGCGTGAGGCTGATATTCTTACCATATAAAAAAAGCTATTACTCGTAAGCTTTACAAAAATCAATACGGCATTGTCAACAATAATATTGTTAAATCCTTTCTAAATGAATACAATTGTTGTTGTTATTAATACTGTTATTACTAAAGAACGGATTTCCAAGTAATTACGTTTTTATAGGAATCAGATACCTGCATTCAAAAATATTTTTTTGAGTTTACAAGACATTTTGAATAAACTGGAACTATTTTTATTTTAAATATTTTTACACATTTTACTTACTACTACATATTTCATTACATTTTAATATATTTATACGTCGAAAAGGAACATTTCAGATGCAGTTTGCTCTGTATGTTATGGAATCATGTCCCTTAAAAATCAAATGTAATGCTGCTGGGCTTCTATGACCACCATTTCTTCACCATCAGTCCCCCCCCCCCCCACTTACAGCGTACTCGGAGTCAAGAATGAGCGGATTTGAACATAAGTAATTTCAACCACGATTTTGCTCATGTTTCAAACAGCATATTCGTTACTCAATCAAAAACTAACGAATATTTTTTACAGAAAATTGTCCTATGCATTGTTCAACTTGGGGCTTCCCCACGATCCATCACTGGCTACACGGTACAGCTATTCATTGGAATACATATAGATAATACAGTACGGCACACATAGATAATACTGTACGGCACATATAGATAATACTGTAAAGAGAATTAGATACCTTATTTATGATTTTTACAAATTAAGATTAAGTTTAAACAGCTTCTCGCAAACATTGTAATATATACTATGAATGTATTTTGTATTTCGAATAAAATTCTTATGTGTGGTGAAATTAGTGTAGAATTATTTCTGCAGAGGTAGAACCAACTTTCAATCACTCCGAATGATTGTTAAGAACTGATTGGCGACGTTCTATGCTTGGAAAATGCTTGTAGAGAACAATTTTAAACACAATAATGAATTTTTATTTTACATATTTACTATATTTTCTTAGATATTTTAGAAAAAATAAGTACATACGTATGTACATATTTTGCATTTTTTATTACAATAAATTTCGTTCCCTAGTTATTACTATTATTAGAATTATTAATTATCGATCAGGGATTTTGTCCAGTTTCCCTTCATCCTTTGAGCAAGTGCTCAGACAGCTCCCTTGCTTTGATTTCGGGACAGTAAATGTAACTTCAATCTGCCCAAGTCTTCTTGAGTTCCCTTTTGCTAGACATCAGAGGAATCAAGGATTAATAAGTTCTAGATCTGCATAATAAATTTTGATAGTTACGACTTTCTTATATTCTGCGTACTCCACATTTCTTATTTTGTAGTTTTATTATTATTTTATCATGTTTAAAAGTGATATGTTACTTAATTTGAATGATATATAGTTCGGTATGGTTATTTCAGAGTTGCACCCAGGATCTCATACCCTCGCAAATAATCTTTGTATTATTTTTTGTTGTACAAAAAGCCTGAATAAATAAATTATTTTAACATTACCTAAGACAAAGCACACTGAGTTCATGCATTACTGAGTCAACATAAAAACAATAAATGAGCTCACATTCAACATCCTTCAACATGCTTTGCAATTCTTGCTTTAATTCAGCTAATCGGCTTCGAGTTCGTACATATATAGTATGAACCAATAATCTTTCTAGAGACAATAAATCTGAACGAATAGCACGATCAGCAATTTCACTCTCCTGAAAAGAATAATTGAAAATTAATCATTTTGGAGAAAAATAAAAATTTAATAGAAATAAACATCTTGAAGAAATAAGATAATATGACCTGTACCTTATTGCCAAGAGAAGGCACATGAACAACTGCCAATGGACGAGCAGGGTCATGTGTATCAACTTGAACAGTCAGGCGATAACCAAGTTCTGATCTCGGGTCCCGACATGTTAATTCACTAGGTTAAAAAGAAGAAAACTATTTTATGTGAATTTATCAACTAATTAAACAACATTAAATTGAAATGCATGAATTCTTACCGCCAGTAAGAAATAGATAAACATTTTCCTGGAGTGTATTCATCAACATGTATATGATCATCTAAGCGGTCTCGACATAATCTCAGTGTCTGTGAATAGAGAACCTGAACAAAAAGAAAAGAAATATAAACCATGCAAAAATCAGTAATCTAGTACAACACACAAAATTCATCACTGAAAAAAATTCACAACAAAATTTCCACCATTTGTGTACAATCAAATAAGTCTTAACCACTTTTCTTTTCCATAATTCATAATTCACATATGACGAAAACAAAAGCTTTTCTTTTTCTTAGATTCATATTGACAGGAATAAAATCTCTACCTTTCCTTCCTATAATAGCACTTATAACTGAATTGTTCCAGGGTAATTTACAAGGGGTACATCCCCTGAACTTAAATTTCACTACAAACGGAATCAAGCAGTAAAGAAGCAATGACTAAGTCAGAGATAGTGGTATATGGAGGCTTTGGAGAGAGAGGATACTCCAAAAAAGATATGAACATCCACATGGAGTCATCACATTAAGCAAATCTGTCATGTAACCTGCTGATACAGCCTTCATGATTAAGCAATCACCTCAATTAACAGGCATTTATCTGTAGAATTTAACACCAAGATGAACACAGATTTTTTTAGCAGGTTTATCTTGTTTAAATAATGATAAATATCTCCTCTCTAATGTTAATGCTTATTACTTTAAAATATTCTCTAAAGGGAAAAAACCCAAACGCATGCAAAGGTCAAAGAGTGCATGTGTCTACACACACTCTCTGACCTTTGTATTTCAAAACACTCATAAGTTTACTCTCGCCAGATGCTGAAAGAGTAACTGCTTTTAATAGATCGATTTGTAACTCACACTTCAAAAATGAAGCAAGATCAACTATTGTAGTTGATCTTTAACAAAGTACTTAACAAATGATGACAGATAAACTTTAAGGTATTAAAATTTAGTTCTTGTTCTATAAAAGCATTCTATAATTAATAAGAGCAAGTAAAAACGTGTCTAGGAATCACTAGAATGAGAGGAGAGAGGAGAGAGGTGGAGAGAGAGGGGTGAGGGAGGGAGAGAGAGAGAGGGGGTGAGGGAGGGAGAGAGAGGGAGAGAGGGGTGGATCATTATTTTTGGTTGAGATGTTGAAACTTCTTTCTAAATGAAAATCCTATAGCATTTTAAATATGAAGATAATAACAATAACAGTTTGAAAGTATGGAATATTATCATGACAAAACACAATACTCATATTTTTTTGAGTTTATGAAGATTTCAAAAATATTTTTGAAAAACGAGAAACATCCTTAGGTAAATGGTTAAAATCCAGTATCATCCTTCCACAACAAAAACAATGCTCCAAAAAATTAAAAATACACACCTCAAGTTGCAAACTCTGGCAGAAAAAATGTAAACAGTTGTAAACTTCTGTAAGAGGGTTGGGGTTATCAACTAGTCGAGCTTGGATTAGCTGATGAATATATTGCACCTGTAAGGAATGAACCAAAGCTTTCCCATCTGCAAATATAAAATAAAAGAAAAGTTAAAGGAAACTACTAAATCATTAGACACAAGTGTGAAATACCAAAAAATTGATAAAGTTATACCTCCAGTTTCTTTGTCTTCCACAAGAATATCAATATCTAACAATCGCCATGGTATGTTTGGACCATCTCCCATCACCGTTAGAGAAACCTCAAATTCATGCTCTACTGTAAATGTGACTCTTCCACTTTCAATCTGCATAACATAAAATAAATAGTGAACATATTCTTACACATTTCCATAAAATATTTCTATTTCTTTTATTAATTAACTGTGTGTACTGGACATCTATCATCTCGCAATAAGCCTGATTAACAAAATCCTTATTTGGAGATGAATAATATTATGAATCATAAATTTTAATACTTGTAAACCTGCACATAAGTTTTAAGGAACAAAAGAAAACACATTACTTTTCAACTTAGGAATATAAGAAATACTTTTTGGTATATCAGCAATATAAACAAATTTTTTCAACATGAACTTGTTCATAAAATGTCATTTTATGGCACAGTTCATCCTCCCTGTCCCTCCTCACTACATAATGTCATAACACAAAGTTGCCAATTAAAAAACTGCTCTTGAAATTGTTTCCAAAATTAATTTTGGTTCTTTCATAAATTTATAATGCGGTTATCTAAAACTTGATCTTAAAGATCAATAGTATATTAAACAACTCCTTTATGATAATGCTTTATTGCATTCATACAAATTCTCATTAGCAAGCTTGCTTACTCATTTTTAAAATATGTACTTACACAAAGCATAACAAGTAGTTGCTTAATGTACTATTGATTCTATTATATTGAATTCTTATTCAGAAATCACCAGGGCAGCTGGAATTTTTGAAACAAAAAAAAAAAAAGTAATCAAAATACTTTCAGTATGATTCTAATGATTTACTAAAGCTACAATCTAATCATAATAATTTTTTTTTTAATTGAATAGTTTTTACACAATATTGTGCGCAAATGTGCAATTAAAATAAATAAATAAAAAAATAAAAATTTTACAAAATTAATCAAAAACAAGATTTTCTCAAAAACTATTTAATTCGCACAATATCTGGGCAGTTTCAATACCTAAAAATTATAAATCTTCAATTTTCCTGCATCTCTCTTCAATAATCGGAAACGAACCTTTAGGTTCAATGTAAATACTTTAATTGTTTGAATTTCTTATTATCATACTTAAGAACCTCCGTTCAGAACAATCATAGGGGTCCTTTTCACAGATAGTTTGTCTAATGTATATAGGAAAGAAAGCTTTTACAACCATCCTGACCAATTTGATCTTCATATTTTTGTTTACGCTGTCTCACATTCGATATGAGATTGTCTGAAATGTCCCTACACACAGTGGAACTTTCATGTTTCGGTTCTCCTATTATTTTTTTACACTCCGTATTTCAATCTGTTTTGTTTTATGATCTCACAATAAATCCAAGATTTATTTAAATTTATTCTCTTCATAGGATCTGGTGAGCGAGTATTTATTTACTGAACTTTACAGATAATGATATGCCCACTTTACAAAAATATCACAATCAGAACGAAAGTATCACAAAGTTCACAATCACATAACTACATTTATAATTGAATGGAATTTTTTGGATATTAAACATTTCAAAATAAAACAGGTTGGAATAAAGTTAAACAAAAAATTATTAAATAAAATAGTATAATAACATTGATAACTATAGTATGTGAAAATAAACCAACAATCTAACAATATGCAATGTTTTAATAAAAGTAGCTACCATCAACCGTATTCAAAAAGTGAGCTCCTTGCAACTCTTTCTTTTTTCTTTCTTAAACTAAAATGTCAGCATGACTTGGATCTAAGTAAATGTCGACAGAAATTTTACATATTCTGCCAATTGGCTACTGGAAGTGAACCCTTTTTTGTGAAAAAAAGACTATGATTTCTAGAGTTAAATTGCAGCATTTTGAAATTTGTTTCATTATGCAAAAGGAAGCAATCAATTTTACTGTGTAGAAGTTTAAACAAAAAATTTACAACAACATAATCTTTATACAATATCAGGGAAGGTATCCCCAATTTTGAGGAAATCATACTACCGTATTCATGCATCAAAAAAAGGATCCTATACCCACAATACAGAAGCAGAAAGTCTTAAGAAGTTGTGTTGCACAATTTTGAACCTAGAAATGTCTTTCAAAAAGCATAGTGACCTCACAACTGATCGGTACATGATAATGGATCTCACTAACATCAAATTTAAAAGACGGTATTTAGATATATCTCACAATTTCTCATAATTGGTTTCAACATTCTTTTCATTGTCTCAATTATTATCTATATCTAATAATACATAACAATCAGCAAAGTGTCTCATCATTGTTGTATAGTCTGCTCAAAAGAAATTATATTTGGAGATGGAATTTGAAGAAACACTTATGTATTCAAAAATGATCCTACTTGCAATGATGAGATAATTACATGATCATTTTGCCCAGTTAGATTTACTATTAGTAGAGTTAGTACAATTAGTAGAGTTAGATTTACTACTTCTAGAGGATCCAAGAACTTCCGCGTAAGATTTGAGTCCATGTAGTGTTTAATAAATTCTTTCAATTTCCGGGTATGGGATTACTCCATGGTTAGCCCAAATGACTGTAGCAAAATTGAAATTGGCATAAACATTAATTGGTATCTGTAGATAGCATACCAGAAAATTTTCTTGAAGAGTTTGAAATTAGATTGCCGTGGCATTGTTTCAGGTGTTGATGGCCTATTAATTCTTCCAAAACTATAGTGTGTTCCCATATTCTAGTTTCAACCAGAGTCACCACCTTCCACATCAGAGTCCTGGATTTCACATATGTTTGTCATTTTCACAGTCGTACTTCCAATCTGTTGTTAACTTACATAATTACTCCCCCTCCACTCCTTTCCAGCCTGCCCCTACAATATATATGAAAACCAGGTACATAATTAACGAGCCAGGGATGTACGAGTTAAGCCATTGATTCAGTAATTACAAACATCTGATTGCACAGTGGTGACTTCCATCAGAAACTGATCAAACTTTGGAAGAAGACACAAGATATTTGTGTACATAATTTCTGCATTTGTATTTAAGTTGCTTGTTACTGCCTTTTGTCATTTCCCTTCCCATCAACAATCTAGGGAACTCCCCTATGTATTTAATGACAAGGATTGGGTTTGAATTGGTCAGTCTGGGTACAGTTTTTACCAAAAGTGTAGGAGACATTGTTGATATATAATACATTGTTGTTATATAAATTAGTCCATTTTTCTTGGCTGTGAAATTAGTCTGATTTCTTCATTTCAGACTACAGGAAATTTGAATACCTAAATCAGATTGTGAATTCACTCATGGTAAAATCAGGTTGAACAAAGAGTAGTTTTTCAAACATGGGCACTTCTTTCCAATAGGCATCACTGAGAACTCATTTAAGTTAGTTGTCAGAAGCCGTTCAGTGGATAAGTTCATTGAGATCAAATTAAAGAACTATGGTGAGGGGTTTGCCATAGCACTTAATCAATAAACCAAGTATTGGTGAATAAGATCAAATTGCTCAAATCAGTTATACACAGGGAGTAAAAAAGGTTCTAAAATTGATCTCTGGGGCACTCTGTTCCACAGCTTTTATCTGATGGACAGGTGAGAATTGACCCTGACCCTACACTTTCTGTTTTTCAGGAGGACTTTAAGACACCAAGATTTTCAGTTAAATCAATCTTCAAGGTTAGTTGTAGAGTGCACCAGAGTATCAAAATTAGATATGTGAGCAACTACATAGTTAATAACTCTAAGAAAGTACTTTTACTAGTCAACTTAAAATAGTTTCTATGCTGCAGTTTCCTGGATTTATGAGTTAGATAAGAATTGAAACTATGATATGTGAGCACAATGGTCACATTTGGATACTGGTGGAAGAAGTTAAAATGTGATTAAATTTTCAATATTTGAAAGGATGAGGATGAGAAGAGTCATGTAGGTTATTACTCAAGCAAGTAGGTTGGGTAAATAGTTGGGTTAGATTATTAACAAAAGGTTGAAGGAGGTCTGTTTCTTGTGGATTATAAAAGAGTTTAAAGTTGTGCAATTAATTGCAGCAAAGCAAATAGACGAGGCCACTAATCACATGAATTTGGAAGCCAAAAGCTAGTTGAATCTTCTATCTCTTTGGCATTGTCCTCTTGTGAAGTATTGGGGGTTGATAAATCACAATGAATAGAAAAGTTATTCAGACATCGTCTTAACACTTTCTCCTGACAAACGTAATACGAGTGAGAGTTAAGTAGAGTGAGGTAATATTACACCTCTCAGGTGTCTTTTTGAGTATAGATTCTCACATCTTTGCCTCTTCTCAACAATCTTTCCTGATAAGGCATATTAGGGAATGTTAAAAAGTGAATCATGAATGTTTCCATTCTGTCAAAAATATCGAGGGGTGTTCGTCATTGATATTGTGACAGAACGTTATGTCACTTTCATTTCACAATACATAGGAAATGGATTAACAAGACATACATCAATATGCTCTTCTAAAACTAGGATCTTCATGCATCTGATGAAGAAAATACAGACCTTCAGATTTCGCATCTGAGGAAGCAGATTGCCAGTGACAAGTCTATGTTGAATAACTTGATTTAATCGTAGCAGAGTGGATCTTCTTTCAGCAGGAGTAATGGGATCTGGAGGCACAATGCGCTCCTGCAACAAACTTCACTAATTTACAAATTTCCACAACTTTCAATGTAATACATAATAGATTACAATAAAGTTTTGCCAAATTTACATGCATGTAGTGCAAGTGAAGTAATTCTACAATTTGAAGTATTTTGGTTCCACAGAAATACTATTAAAAAGCAATCAACAAAATATTACCAAACTCTGCACTAACAACAATGAAGATTTATTACCCTTATGCAAGCGGGTAATCTGGAATAAGTTCCTGTTGTTAGAACTTCGACTGCAGCTGGAATGTGAAAGTTCGGCAAACGAGCATGTACTAATGTGTTTCGCGCTATGCGAGCCAACATATCAGCAGTATCCACAAACAGCATAGACTGTTTATCCAAAAATGCCATTATAAGCTGCAATTCAACAAGTTTTTTTTAGTAGAAATTGAGAAAGCCAAAATAATTAAAAACAATTAATAATTTATGAACAATCCCACTTACTCCAGATTTATCAACCTTTGAAGCACTATTTGCCCATTTTACTAGAGCTAGTAGTCTCACAAACAATTGGCGAGTTCGAGCCGAGAAGTTATGTATTTCAATTTTTCGTTCCATATCAGTTTTTCGAGGAAGTCTTCAAAGTAAATAAATGAAAACAAATTTTAATAAAAAACAATAATTTTAGATAAAAATAACACTATTTTAGAATATATTTTAAAACTTACAATTCAGCTAAAACTGTTAATTCATGGTAGGTACGTTGAATTATAAAATCTATAAGCTTTGCTAATGGAATTGAACCTCCTCTTGATCCCTCCTGTGGAACATTGTTGCCCACAGGAGTTTGATGTCCTTCTAATGGCACTGGAGCCATAGTCCTTTACAACCTTCACACAATTTTATTTAATTATCAAAATTTCATTCAGAAAACCATTACAATGGATTTCAACTGTAAGAAAATACCCAACCTGTAAAGATGGGCCACTTACGTCACGACAATACTTTCTTATTAATATAATTAAATTTGTTTGTAATACAAAATGCTCAAACGTCAGAGCAGAGGCAATAAAGCTCAAATGTCAACGATAAGTTTTTCTAAGTATTTATGTACTTATGGGGGGGTACACTTTAGCAAATATTTACAAGAATGATATACATCTGTTTATGCAGTTGAGTTTGTACATTTATTCCAAAAATATTTTTCTGTTCCAATAAATTCGAAATTTAACTCTTGAAGATACGCTGTCTCCGAGAGTAATACACATACGACCTATCTCAAAACACGTTACAATAGCACATTTAAAACAGTCAAACAAACTCCTGAGTGCAACTACACTGTTAAAAGCACTACATAGTGAACAGTTTGGAATGGTTCAGAATAAAACTTTAAAACTTCGCTATTCCACTTTCAATGTAGTGCTGCCACCAGCTACCATTTTACCCACCAAACATCATTCATTGCATATATACACACTCTCTGTACTGTGCTAATTCCTTGCCTCAATCCCTGGAATCTTTTACTCTCTGATCAGATTATTATTGTTTACTCGGCGATGGAACCATCCAGTTGATGGTAACACTGTATGAACAAGTGAACGCAATAACTGAAACGAACCGGACCCAATACATAATTATTTTGGACTGTAAAATATATACCTGGTAAACTAATGTTATTAAGTTTTAATTAGAGTAAAAACGCTATTTGGTATCCCTGCTCATGTGCATTTCGTACTTCTTTTTCTAATAGTCTGTCTAATTCGCGCCTCGTACGAAAGTGAAATAATACTATGCAAGCGTAATAAACAAGAAGCCAAGTTTACTTTTAGTTTTTCAAAGTTATGAAGTAAAAATGAAAACAATGCATAAAACTGATCATTATGAAGCTCTGAGGGTAAGAGGCCATGACCCAAGAACGATTATTTTCTCTGAACCAGCCAGAAGAGAAAGTATTAAGGTCTGCTTTCCCTTTTCAAGTAATTTGCTGAATGATTTGTATGGAATTTCCATATTTATGCAAAATTATCATATCATTTCAGGGAGAAATACAGTTCTCTAGTCCTATCAACAACTGTCCAGTTGATAATACAAAATCCAGTAGTAGATACCAGAAGCTGCCACTTAGAATGCTGATATCTCAGACTGCATATCGTGATCCAGAAACAAGATTCCAAGAAAAAAAACAACTTAATTTTCCATTAAAATTTCAAGACGATATTTCATCAGTTTCAGCTAAAATTATGTTAGTATATAGCTATTTCTGTAATTTTGAGAAGTTGTGTTTTCCGAAATTCAATAATTGTATTTTGCAGGCAAAGAGATACTTATCCATACTCTCAATATTCAAGGCATACAAAACATGATGTTGTGTCATCATCAATCAAGATGTGGTTGAAAAATTCTAATGCTAGAAATAGCAGGTATTTTCAGCTCTATAACAAATTGCATATAATATGAATATAGGTAGTGTCTCTGATACAGTTCATTGTACTTACAGTAAAACATCACAAACTACTGGGTTTACAGAAGATACAGCCAATTATTCAGAACTTAATGTTTTTCCAAGAAATTCTTCAATTGCATATAATAAAAGTGAAGAGAAAAATCTCTTTTTAGAGGATGAAATTCTTAAAACAGAAGACATGAAGAAAAATGATATAACAGTAATAGAGGAGTTTTCACATACCCAATTTGGGTCTGATGATCACAAAGATGTATTTGATAGATTAGCAATAGAAACCGATAAGTTATATTCCTTTGAATCAAACCTATTTGATAATCATAATTCTGATTACCAAAATAATGCTGAATTTAATGATAGATTTTATTTGTCAAGGAAGGAAAACTCACAAATTTTACCATCAAAATACCCTTTTGCATCCAAGACTGATTCAATAGAATTTATCTGGGACCCTGTGTCTTCACAATCTTTGAACGAAATTAATTTTGATTCTACTATTGATTTCCAGGAAGAAAATTTAAATGTTTCTCATGAATCTCCCACTTCTACGTCTTCTAATTCATATCTAAGTGAATATTGCGTATCAGATCACTTAGAATTCTTTAATTCAAATAATTCTTTCACTTCTTTTGAAAATGTTAGCGAGAAATGACATAATATTAACCTTATATATTTGGTTATTTTTTTGTTAAGTTATTGTTAAATTTCTTCTAGATTCCTTAAGATTCTAAAGAATTTTTTTAATTTGGTTTATTAATATCAAATTATGTTGTTAAAGTGTTACCTTTTACGTAGACAAATAGCATTTAGATTAAATTAATTTTATAATTTTAAAACTTTTAAAAAAAATAAAAATAATTTTTTGAAATTAAATAAATAGATTTTGGATAAATTCAATGTATTTTAGTTTATTGCATAAATTTCAACAGAAATACAAAGAAAACAAAATAAAATGTAATGCTTCTCAAAATAAATGAATTTATTTCAAAACATTTAAAATGTAAAATTCAAATACAATTGTACACAATTCATTCAATTATTCATTTTCTTTTTGAGTTGAGCAAGGTGAGTGAGGCAAGTATCTCTCCAAACTCTGCGGTCTTGGAGTTTGTCAACAGGAGTCATTGCACACAACTGCTCATTCATGACATCAACAACAGGGCCCTCAAATCTAGGAGTTGGCCCAAATGTTTGGCACACATTCCACATAGAGTTGCAATAGCGCTCACAATAGCTTTTCATTCCTGCAAAGATAAATTTGATAATTAATATTAAAAATTGAAACAAATTAAAAAACAAAACTATAACTCATATGCTTGTTCTACTCAAATATAGGAGTAAGTTGTTTGCATCCAAGGAACAAAAAAGAAAGTTGTTGACAATCCTAGTTTTCAAATTATCTTTCCTACTATTCTTTTGAAAAATAATATAAGAAACGATTTTAACATCAGGTTGATTGTCAATTTTTTCCTCTTTTTCGAACAGCTTTAATTCTGCAAAGCACCACCAAAACAATCAATATTAGATGTATGGCCAAAAGACTCATAATATCTACAATACTATTGCGTGTACACTCCATAGCAAATCTTAAAAGAAGTAACTGTTTTTGTTCTCCTAAGAGATAAATTATTAAGGTGTACTAGAATTTCTTTTTTTTTTCCACTTCCTTTTTCTTTTCATTTATTTCAGGCTGAGAAATTCTGTCATTAATTTTTACATACTGCAAATGCAGGTGCAACTTTAAATGTGATTAAGTATTGTACCCTAAAAAAGAATTTAAGAAACCCTGGGAAAAAACAACAACAATTTTTTACTTTCTCACCATTATGAGGGTACTTAATAAGAGAAGTTATGTAATTGTGCACCGGAAAATGGCAAATTTTAGGCAGAAAATCTCTTATGAACGAAGAATTGGATTAATCCACTTGCTACATAAAGAAAAACAAAACCTCTAAAATGTGGTGAAATCAGAAGCCATGTTTTGTGGGGTCCTTGATACCGAAAAATCAGTTGATAGGTCTGTCTGTGGTCAATGCTCGTGCCTAACCTGTTCAGCCTATTTTCTACAAAATTGTTTTTCTGCAATCAATCTGGCTAATGTCCCATCCCCTGGAATTTGAAACAGATATTTTAATTTTGGGGGCTACTTTACTCAAAACCCCTCAGACATTTTCAAAATATTCAAGATAGACAAAATTTTTGTATTAAATGTTGCCCTTGGATAGCATAAGGAATGCTTAAGAGAATGGTGCAAGTCTAAAATCCCAGATTTTTTTGAAAATTGCAAAAAGGCAATTTTTTTGAGTGTCTTCTTACAACTATGATATTGCAGATAGAGATTTTTTCTTAATGAAATCTATTCTTTAAAGACTTCTCAAAAACCTCTCCAAGCTTTTTCTTCAAATTTTTTTCCACAGATAGAAGGGACGCTTAAAAGAATGGCATGGGTTCATTTTCATTCAACTCCCTGAATTTTCGAAAATTGCAAATTTTGAAATAATGTGATGTGGTAGCAATAGTAGTTAATTTTCATTTTGATATATTTTAATAAAAAAACAATAGAAACTGTGTGTGAAATATGAGGGAGAACTATAATCTGTACAAATTTTCTTCAGTTCCAGAATTCCCGCTCCACCCTTTTCACTAAACAAAGATTTTTGTAATTGTCACCTTGTTGGACGCACTTACAATCAGAGAATATGTTCTGCATATGTAAAGCTATCCAAATTGTGACCTTGTTACTGAGTAACAATGTATTTTAATACTTAAATTAGTTCAAAGAATTGGTCACCCTGACCGGGATTTGAACCTGGGCCTTCTGGTTTACGCCCAGCTGTTCTAACCACCAAGCTACCAAGACAAATCAATCCTTTGAACTTAGATTGTCTCAGTAGCTTAGTGGTTAGAGCAGCTGGGCGTAAACCAGAAGGCCCGGGTTCGAATCCGAGTCAGGGAGACCAATTCTTTGAACGAATTTAAGTAAAGATTTTTATTTCTTTTTCTATTTTGTTTTAGTTTCAATATTTACATAGTAAATATTGTAATGTACCTTTAAAGTGTGGTTACCAACATTTTGAAACTGGCATTAATAAATGAATTCTACAGATTTGATTTAATACTTTTGCTAACAAAAAAGCAACCTACAACCCTGGCTCTATTCCTTCTACAACTACTGTAAGGACAGCTAAACAAACTGAGTGCATAGGGAATCTATGTTTATGTCCAGAAGAAAAATAGGAATGATCTCAGAATTTGCTCAATTTATCAAGGCAAACTGGATGAACAACCTGATTGAGACCCCATGTTTTATTTTCATGAAAAAAGTAAAAATTGTAATGTGTGTAAAAACTTAGGAATGCATCAAATTAAAAACAAAATTATGCTAACCTTCAGCATTCAAATGCGCAGTTTCAAGGGGTCCTAAGAATGCATATCGCATTCCTAATCCCTCAGACATGACATTATCAACATCTTTCACATTTAGAACTCCATCTGCTACAAGTCTAAATGCTTCATTCAGAATGCAGTATCTGCAAAAAAACAAAATGTCAGAATACAAAATTATTGTCTCAATGTACAGAATATTCATTGGCAATCTTTCATAATAAATATTCTCACTGTATTCTGTTCAATGCAAATCCTGGAACTTCCTTATTGAGACACACAGGAACTTGTCCAATTTCTTCCATAATGGCTTTTGTCTTAGGGACAACAGAAGCATCTGTCCATGGAGCTGGAACTATTTCCACTAGAGGTACATAGTATGGAGGATTAACCTTGATGGAAAAAAACAAACAAAAGCATTTTTTTTTAAATAAATAAATCAGAAATGAAAATAAATTCAGTTTACTGTTAAACAAATATTTTTTTTCTTAATAGAATAAGTTGCATCTTCTTATAATTTTTCGATTTTCATAAGTGGTTTCTAATAGCTCATGTATAAAAATAAACAACAAAAGGAATAATAAGTATTTTACATATAATATTCATTGTGTATGAAAATATTAAATAAATTCAAAAGTATTTGAAGATAAAAAATAATAATTAATTTTGGTATAAAAATAATAACTTTATGAAAATTAAAATCATATTTTACGTACAGGATGGGATACAACAAACTGGCTTTTGTGCTTCATTCCATCAGACAGAAGAGAAGGCAAGAATGTGCTAGTAGAACTGGAAATAATTGATTTAGAATCAACCACTTTATCCAAGTCAGCATACAATTTCTTCTTCAAATCCACATTCTCTGGCACACATTCTTGAATCAACACTGCATCCTTAACTACTTCTGCTAGTGATGTACAACCTACAAAAACATTTTGGAGTATAAAAGTTTTAAATTATAAAATACAATTTGTTCATAACATTTTAACTCAAAATGTGACTACTTTCTGATTATTACCTGCAAGCTTAGATTTATATAGAGGCTAACATACTGGATGAAATTAGTGCAACAGTCAAACAAGTAAACAAAAAGGAGTTCGTAATGCTGGCGGAGGATTTAAACTGTAGAGCAGACACTATAAATGAGAAAGTGACCATTGTCATCAAGTATCTAGAAATGGAAGGTCTCACCCTTCTAAATGACAGAAGCGAAAAACAATGTAGGCCCAAATGGATCGAGTAGAATTGACCTCTTTTTCAGCAACATGATAGGAATCGATAAAGATACACAAAAGTGAAACAATGTGGTTCTAAGGAAACATCTGCCAGTAGAAGCTATATTTAAACTGAAGAATAGGAACCAAGCAAAACCACCGTGGATCACAATTCCAGTTCTTAGGAAAGTAGACACAGGAAAGCTACAAGCATACTCAGGTACCATTCTTAAAGCTGCAGAATGCATTCGGCAGGAGGATATTAACACCACAACTCAACTCATAGAAGACATAATTCATAAGGCAACTGTACCTCAGAAACCCATCAACAGGAAGGCAAAACCATGGTTCGATAGGCAGTGTTACGAGAAGAAAAGCCCAAAAGCCTGTGGAAAACTAGGCACAACCCCACAACAGATGCCTTAGCAAATTACTCGCAAAAGAGGAAAGAATATAAGGAAATTATTAAAGAGGCAAAAGATTAATACCAGCTGACAGAGGAAGAGAAGTTAATAAGTCAAGTAGAAAACATTTTCAAAGTATTGAGATCGAAACAGCCAAAATTCCCATGACATATACCAATGGTAAGATGGGAATCTCATTTCATACAAGTCCTGCAATCAAAAGAAACCAGACCAGAGGGAAAGAACTGTGATGGCAACAACAGGCACATAGAGCCATTCTCGCTAAATGAAGTAGAAAAAGTAATACGCAAAGCGAACGAGAGGAAAGCCAGAGGCCTAAACCATATATATAATGAACGCAGTACTACGCCCTGAGGAAGGTCGCAGAATGGCGACCGAAACGTTGGCACCTGTGCCCTGGACGCGGGTCTCCCGGATAGCCAAGTTAATCACGCAATAAGACTTGTTCAATAGATGCTTGGATCAAAGCAATATACCAGACAGATAGAGAGAATCAAGACTTAAAATTCTTTATAAAGGGAAAGGAGACGTAAGTGATCCCAACCCCTATAGAATCACGCTAGAATCCACACTGCTGAAGACTCTCATCAAATTAACCATCAAGAGATTAGCAAAGTTAGTAGAGAGGAGAGCATACCTGAGAAACAGTTCGAATTTAGAGTCAGAAGGTCCACTATCCAAGCGAGACAATGCCTTTTAGGAGAAATACATGTAGCTCTAAAACCACAGAAAGTGCTATATGCTGTTTTTATAGACTTTACGAAGGCTTTTGACTCTATTAACAGAGGCCTGCTTCTAGATAAGTTGGAAGGTATCACTGGGAGCAATAGTATCATAAGACTCTAATAAGTATTCTCAACAAAACTGATATAAGAATCTGCGACAACATAACCCTGTCAAGGCCTATAACACAATCAGTAGGAGTGCTGCAAGGAGATTCCATCAGCCCTATTATATATATATATATATATATATATATATATATATATATATATATATATATATATATATATATATATATATATATTGTGGCGGCACTTTCGAATCGACGGAATTATTGAAATGTGATTATGACATTCAACGGTCACTGAATACAGCCTTTGTAAGACGCCACTCGTCCGGGGGACTTCCCTTCTCGGCGACCCGCGGAAAATTTACGACAGGCAGCTGCCTGCCTGGCCCTCGGCGCGATCCTCGCCACCCCGGCGCCGGGGTGGTGATAAACAAACCCCCTGACCTGCGCTCGTCCCAGAGAGAGGGTGCCTCTTAGCCGATGTTTATCATTAGAAATAACTTCAAAATTACAAACTCTGACAGATTCCTCACACGTGCACGCACCCAGCGTGAGAGAGAGACAGAACATTTTAATCTAGTGGAAATTTCCAGAGATCCTCGCATGGTGATTGGGCGAGAGAAATTTAGAACGTAGTATACTTTGACCAATTAGAATTATAGGAACATGGGAAGGGAGCGTTTTTCTTAAGAAGGGTAACTCGGGGAGGGGAGGCGAGCTCTGCGGCGCTGCGCGAAGACGCGAAGAAAAAGATTGGAAAAAGACGTCAAAGTGTTAGGACGTATTGTGGTAGAAAAGAGCACCACGGGTCGCGAAGTGGACCGGTGTTCTGGGAATGGGGCTGACCGCCGAGGCGATTGCTGTGCGTAAGATTGCTTAAGGGACAGTAGCAGATCTTATCCAACCGCGGTGAACAACTGTGAGCGTTCACGAACATTAATCCGACGCAATCGCGAAGCGTTATACATTTGTGTATCGGGGCCAGTCACCCACATGTGTTTGCGGCCCTCTGCTTCTGTCTGGGCTGGGCCAATATGTCACGCGAAGTATCTCGTGAATGAGCGGAGGAGACGGTCGACTCAAGACGGCGGGGCTACCGTTGACCTGCCCAGGAAACTTCGCCCCCATCAGCTGTCTCCAGACGCCCTAGAGAGGGGCCATTGACCTGCAAGCCTGCCCAGGAAACGTCGCCCCATCAGCTGTCTCCAGACGCCCTAGAGAGGGCCATTGACCTGCCTGCCGTCTCTTCCAGCAGCCTGCGAGATCAACTCGCAATCACTAAATTGTGTATGCCCTAGACCCACGCAATTGGGTATATAACCAAGAGATTGCTCTTCAAGCAGACTTGTAACATTTTTTAAATTTTTTTTTATTTGTGTTAATGTCAGCGAGGCCGCGCATGGCCCAAATTATGTTTAATTTTAAGAATTTAACAAGTTGAGCTCAACGGGTAGGGTGATAGTAATTTCTTCACCCAGTTTCTTTCTTTTGTCATGTAACTTCCCTGGTTTTGGACCAGAAATAAACCTATCGTTAAATTCTGAATTATTTTTGCAACATCCTTCCTCCTCCACGCATTCTCAATTTATAGAACTTGAAAAGCCCAACCGATCGAGCGCTGCCGGTGACAATTGGCGCCCAACGTGGGGCTCGATTTAGTGAACTTTTATATCCCAGATAAGCGCCCTGAGATTTCTCATTCCAAAATTATAAATTTTCTAAATTTTTGATTCATTTAATTCTCTAATTTAATGATGGATGGAAGGACGTTGCCGTGAAGTTAATAACTTGTGGGCTTTTGAGGATGTAATTTTGTGTGGTATTCTCTTTACAAGTGTTATTTTTCTGTGTGTTGTGTTGTGTGGTTACCGTGTGCGCGTACTAAGACGAGTGAAATCGCGTAACGTCAAAATGCTCGACGAGTCAGGTATCGACGTGGCGGATGACGAAAGTCCCAATGAGCAGTCGACGCAAGAACCCACCTTATGTGATATCTTGCGCATAATAACAGAACAATCAGAACAGATTTCCAAATTAGATCAGAGAAACAAGGAACAGTCGGAACAAATGTTTTCCAAATTAGATCAGAGAAACAAGGAACAGTCGGAACAAATGTTTTCCAAATTAGATTTGCGCATAATGGAAGAGTAATCAGAACAGATTTCCAAATTAGATCAGAGAAACAAGGAACAGTCGGAACAGATTTTTTCCAAATTAGATCAGAGAAACAAGGAACAGTCGGAACAGATTTCTGAAAATATTGGAAGGGTATCTAATAGCATAAGGGAATTGGATGAGAGGTTAAATGAAAGGCTTACTACGCATGAAAATAAATGTCTGGAGAGATTTGACCGCCTGGAAAATTGTTTAGAAACCCAAGCAGGTAAATTAGGGAAATTAGAACAAAAATTTGATCATGAGGTGGGAGCTTTGAAAAATCAAGTTAATGAAAGGTGTGGTGAAATAGAAGGGAACGTAGAGAAACTAAACCAGGAATTAGGACATTCGAAAGTTGAAACGACTGAAAATTTTAAAATCCTGAAAACAGAAATTAACGTGAAATTGCAAGCTTGTGATGGGAAATTGCAAGCATGTTATGAATCTGTCAATAAAAACATTACTGAAGTCAAACAGGAGATGGGCGAAAAACTTAATAAAATAGGACAGAAACTCCACTCCGAAGTTTCCCAAATAAACGACAAATTCGTTCAGATAGGTAGTGTAAGTGAGGGTAACATCAGGGAAATGGAAAAGAAACTGAAAGAAGAAATAGATCGCAGTGTAGTTGAGCTAGTTAAAGGGAAATTGAGAAAGAACGAGAAAATAACCCCAGCCCGACTTCGAGTGGATCAGGCCTCCGCTTCTCGTGGGCGCCACCTCAAAGCTTGCATTTTTCTGGGAAATACGAAGAAAATCCTAGGGTTTTCCTAGATAGGGCGGAAAATTACATGAACCTCACAAATGCAGTACCTCCCCACCTGAAGACAAAATTTATGCAAGAGCTTTTGCGTGGAAATGCGGCCCATTGGTTAACGGCTTTGACCCCTTTTCCACGAAATTACGAAGAATTCCGTACGAAATTTTTGAATCGTTATTGGGGAGAACAGAGGAGGTACGAATTTGAACGTGATATTCTTGAATCACGCTGGGAAAACCGAAATGGCCAGTCATATCTAGACTATGCCATGGAGAAAATCTCCGCTATTAAGTTGTGTGATCCGCTGGCGAATGATCGCAAAGTAATATGGCTGCTTACCGCTCATTTTCCCACGTATGTTCAGAATCTTGTTAATAGCGTGGGATGTCACGACTTGGACCGTTTTCAGGAATTGCTTGCGCAATTCGATAGGACGCGTAACAATTATCACGAAGAGAATCGCGGCAGAGATTACAATCAAGGAAGACCGCCGTGGCACCGTGATAATAGAAATCAAGGAAACGGCGCGAACGATCGTCGGCCGCCACCCAATGCCATGAGAAGGAAAGCTACCGACGTGAATCGTGAGCTGTCTGGGTATCTGGGCTACGGACGAATTTGTTCAGAGATACCTTTTTTCGAAGTTGTGTCGGTAAACTATGCCTTCTTCGACCTTAATGATGACGAAAATACAACTGTCAAAGAACGTGCGAGAAAATGCCCTGTTATTGAGTTCCTCATAGTAAATATTTGCGTCCAGGCCTTAATTGATACTGGGAGCGAGATTAGCGCAGTGTCAAAGAAATTATATTCCCGACTTATAAGCGAGCGTATTCCTGTACCGACTCTGCCCACGGCAAAATGTTATGTTGTAGGGATAGGAAGAAGACGTAGCAAGCCAATTTCAATGCAGGCTTTGATTTCGATTAAAATAAGGGAAATTTTGTTTGATGTGCCTTGTTAGTGATTGATGATCTTAACCACGATATTATCCTAGGGGGTTTATTTTTTTAGAGAAAACGGTGGAATTGTAGATTTTTCAAAAGATATTGTGAGCTTCGGTGACGGTAAAGAAATTGTTATTGGGGATGATGGGGAAGATAGGATAGATCTTAGCATTTCATGCGTATCCTGGGACTTGGGGGGTGGGGGGAATGATGTGAACGGGGTTCTCTGCCAATATGTGCAGAAATGTGAAGTTTTGAATTATTATGAACGCTCCCAGCTGCAGAAAGTGCTACTAACTTACGTAGATGTTTTCAGGCGCCCCATTCATCCAGTTAAAGATTTTTATTTTCGAATCAGCGTTACCGACGACTCGCCATTCAAACTGAGAAATTATCCCATCCCACAATCTCTAAGGGAGGAGGTGGATCATACAATTAAGAATATGATTGCTGAAGGCATCATCGAGAGGTCAGTGACTGCGTATTTGAATCCTATTGTTGTTGTTAAAAAGAAGGACGGAGGGGTCAGGATATGTTTGGACGCTCGGAGGATAAATGAAGTTACCATTTCGGAAAACGAGGCGCCGCCTTAAAGACGAAAACAACCTCCCAGCAGGAAAGTTTAATTTTTCAATTTGAGACCATTTATAGAGTGAATGAATCAGCGGCATATTTACTTATCTCTGACCATAATTCGCCAGTATCCTAGGCTCTTCCGGGATAGTTTGCGAACAATGTATTGTTTTAGTAGTAGATTAGTTTAATTAATATTTAGCTCATAGCCTCCGTAGTGTAATACAATGGGTTTTGCGTAAAGCAGGTACTAGACCAGATTAGCTAGAGAGTTTTAATTTAATTAGTGTTCACAATTTCTTTTAAACTGATTATCTTTGTGCCACCACTAATTTTTGCATGACGAGAGAAAAATCTTGCCTTATACAAGTAATTAAAAGACGCACTTTTTCTCTCTACTCGGAGGGGAAGGCTGATGTGGCGGCACTTTCGAATCGACGGAATTATTGAAATGTGATTATGACATTTTGAGAAACAACGGTCACTGAATGCAGCCTTTGTAAGACGCCACTCGTCCGGGGGACTTCCCTTCTCGGCGACCCGCGGAAAATTTACGACAGGCAGCTGCCTGCCTGGCCTCGGCGCGATCCTCGCCACCCCGGCGCCGGGGTGGTGATAAACAAACCCCTGACCTGCGCTCGTCCCAGAGAGAGGGTGCCTCTTAGCCGATGTTTATCATTAGAAATAACTTCAAAATTACAAACTCTGACAGATTCCTCACACGTGCACGCACCCAGCGTGAGAGAGAGAGACAGAACATTTTAATCTAGTGGAAATTTCCAGAGATCCTCGCATGGTGATTGGGCGAGAGAAATTTAGAACGTAGTATACTTTGACCAATTAGAATTATAGGAACATGGGGAGGGAGCGTTTTTCTTAAGAAGGGTAACTCGGGGAGGGGAGGCGAGCTCTGCGGCGCTGCGCGAAGACGCGAAGAAAAGATTGGAAAAAGACGTCAAAGTGTTAGGACGTATTGTGGTAGAAAAGAGCACCACGGGTCGCGAAGTGGACCGGTGTTCTGGGAATGGGGCTGACCGCCGAGGCGATTGCTGTGCGTAAGATTGCTTAAGGGACAGTAGCAGATCTTATCCAACCGCGGTGAACAACTGTGAGCGTTCACGAACATTAATCCGACGCAATCGCGAAGCGTTATACATTTGTGTATCGGGGCCAGTCACCCACATGTGTTTGCGGCCCTCTGCTTCTGTCTGGGCCGGGCCAATATGTCACGCGAAGTATCTCGTGAATGAGCGGAGGAGACGGTCGACTCAAGACGGCGGGGCTACCGTTGACCTGCCCAGGAAACTTCGCCCCCATCAGCTGTCTCCAGACGCCCTAGAGAGGGGCCATTAAAGCCTGCCCAACTCGCCCCCATCAGCTGTCTCCAGACGCCCTAGAGAGGGGCCATTGACCTGCCTGCCGTCTCTTCCAGCAGCCTGCGAGAGATCAACTCGCAATCACTAAATTGTGTATGCCCTAGACCCACGCAATTGGGTATATAACCAAGAGATTGCTCTTCAAGCTTAACCGCCCGGAAACGTCGCCCCTATTTGTGTTAATGTCACGAGGCCGGCATGGCCCAAATTATGTTTAATTTTAAGAATTTAACAAGTTGAGCTCAACGGGTAGGGTGATAGTAATTTCTTCACCCAGTTTCTTTCTTTTGTCATGTAACTTCCCTGGTTTTGGACCAGAAATAAACCTATCGTTAAATTCTGAATTATTTTTGCAACATCCTTCCTCCTCCACGCATTCTCAATTTATAGAACTTGAAAAGCCCAACCGATCGAGCGCTGCCGGTGACAATATATATATATATATATATATATATATATATATATATATATATATATATATATATATATATATATATATATATATATGCTGACAACATGGTCCTAATCTCAAGGAATGAAGACAAGCTACAAAACACCTTCAATCAGATAATTAAATGGTCCTTGGAGAATGACCTCACCATAAATGAATATAAAACAGTTGCTAAGGTACACAGAGGAGGCAGGCTCATTACCCAGAACGACATCAACTTCAATGGGAAAAATTTGGGAATTGTAAACAAATTTAAGTATTACGGGTAACTCTACAAACCCTCGGAACCAATTTCTGAGAACATATTAAAGAGATAACCTCAACAGCAATGATTGCAATGAATGAAATCTCACCGGATTGAAAATAACTCCGGTGATTACATACGGACTTGAGATCATTTGGGAACACTTGAACAAGAGATATTTGAAAGAAATAGAGAAAGTGAAAGCTATCGATCTGAAGAAAGCTATAGGGGTACCGAGTTTACTTCTTCACGACTAGTGTATGAGCTAACAAGAGAGTTCTTTGATGTGGAAGAACTGTGATGCCAAATGCTGCTACAAACCACACCACACCTTGAAGAATTGATGAAGGAACTAAGAAAAAGAAAGAAATGTAGGAAGAACTTTATACAACGGACGCAATGACCACAAGAGAATGGATGGGAAGAGGACCTAGGACATTTGGTGGCAAAGTTTGCAGTGCATGGATTTCACCATAAAATGTGTAATAAAAAAAAAGTTTCCACAAACCAAACAATCTGTGTGTTGTGAATGGTGCAACAAATTATGCGATAGATATCATGCCTTACAATGCGGAAAAAGGAACACATTCATCTCCAAGCTCAGCACAGAATAAAAAGAACTTATGGAACTGGTGAAACTTGCAGTGTGGTAGTGAACATTATAAAGAGGCAAACAGAAAGTGACTGAACAGTAAGAACGTAACATTTTGACATCCTCCATATTCTCTCTATCAAAAAGAAAAGGGAAAAATTATGTACATTGTGCACTTTTCAGTATTATTATACAGGGTTGAAATGATTCAAGGCATTGCCATTGCCAACAATACTGGATTGTTGGCAATGACAACACCTTGAATCATTTCAATTATGTAAATGCCAACAACGATTCATCGCTAAACCAATTTATTATATAGGGGCTAAATAGGTAATTTCTGTTTCAAGTCACCAAAAGAACTTGCAAATGAAGTGGCATGAATTAAATCCATTTTTTTTACAACTTGCTTATTCATTTAAATCAAAACTTTTCAATCTACTTTTCATCAAAATTTTCCTACATTTTGTCCCTTTCTTACATTTTGCCATTGTTTGAATTAATAAAATGTACAAATTAATTTACAAAGTGCACTGAAGCAAACTGTTATACAAACTGACCATTTGAAAAATTATATAGCATTGATTTATTACAACTTATAACAAAACAAAATTCACTAGTAAACAATATGACTCTTTCACTAAATGGTGAATCGATTACATTGAGTAACATTTCAACTATTGATAGTTTTGAATTAGTCAGCTATTATAGTTTAATTTTTATGTAATTGACACACCATTTAGTGGAAGAGTTGAAACTAATATACTGCATAATGTCAGTGTGTTTTGTTTCGTTATGAAATGTCACAATTCCAAGCTACTTCAATTTTTAACATGGTCAATTAGGTTACAGATTGCTTACATGCACTTTGTTAATTAATTTGTATATTTTATTCATTCAAATGGCAAACTGCAAGCACAAAATGCAGCAAACTAAATACCAAATAAAACTAATAAGCAGAAACCACATAAGTGATGTATCTTAAAGAGAGATGAGAAGACATGTCATTCATTATCATCAATCAAAATTTTGAAATATTAGTAAAACAGTTAGTATACAAGTGGACAGTTTGCAATGAAGATATGAACCACTTTATAAAGATAAGCTGAAGTTTGAACAGACACCTGATAAACTACAATTGTATCTCACACATTCACATCATATTAGATACACGTCCATCCTTATCAATCAAGTGGAAATCAAAGAGGACTTAACTCGTTTTGTTACATAACATGCCAATAAACAAAGCACTTCAAAATACACAATATTCAAACATTTTTTAAATGTGTCATTACATCATCACATGTATTTCCTGATGTCACAAAAAATACATACATATGGATTTTATATATTAAAATTGATTGAGGTAGAAAAGCTAATCCTCTTCCATATCAAGCGCATAATTTGGAGTACAAGAAATCAAGCAAAACACATGAGAAGTGTATCATATTTCATTGAAGAGGAATTTTATATCGCAAGTAGGTGGCAGTGTAAATGTGGCAGTAGGTGGCAGTGTAAATCTCGAGTTCATTAATGGTTAATACCTGTGTGTCTGTCTAAACAAATTATCAATGACTCGTCTTCCAATTGAACAAATTTATATTCTATACCCTGAGTGCCCTTTGGAAACCAAATAATCACCAAGAATGCACAAAAACAAATAAACCAATTGAGGCAATAGCTAACAGAGGGACCAATAGGACTACACCCTTCTCCTGTAGAATGCAGAAATAAATTTTGCTTTTACCTGCATCCCTACAAATTTTCATTTGTTAGGTTAGTAGAGAAATTCAAAGCAACAATGAACAATTACGAAATATTCAATTCTTTTTAGTGGATATCTTTTGTTTATTCATGAATTCACTGTTAATAACATAATTTTTTTTAAATATACATAATGTAGTCGTAAGATTAATCAACAGAAACTGGAGGAGTAACTTAGTAATGAAGAACATCTTTGAAGAGAAGACATCTCAAGCGGTGTGGACAGAAAGGCAAGAAAGATAGGCAGAATATGACAACTCAGAAGACGTATTGTACATTAAGAACAATTTAGAAATCATATATTAAGTAAGTAATTGCTAATAAAAAAATTAAAAATCAAAAATATTTTGATTTAGATCATTTCAATAGCATTTATAAAGGATTCTCTAGAAGAACTGCCTTTAACCCATTTCTTTCTTTAGGACATAAATTTTAAATCAAATATGATTGAGTCACATTCTTAAAGAAATATGATTTAAAAATAATAAAATCAAATTACCAATGAAATAAGAGCAATACTACACTACCTTTTCAAAGCACCTTCCACCATTTTGGCAACTAGCTCCTGATTCAACTAAAATAGAATGAACTGAATATTTTGTTCCTTTTATATATCCAATCTTCTTCCAATCAATTAGAGATCGATGTCTTTTATAACAATTTTAGAGGTAAATAAATCAATATTTTATAATTAGGTATTTATTTTCCTAAGTTGTTATTGTTATTATTAATAATATTATTAACAATATTATTATTAATATAATTATTATATAATTGCTTCTACTACTACTACTCTCAAATAATTTATTATAATTATAATACTTACATTCAAAAATTAAATTTTGAAAATAAATATAAAAAATTCAAAATTGTTTTAAATGCAGCAATGTGTATACATATTATAAAAGATATTTAATATTTATACATTTAAGTGGTTGAGCATAAATTGGAATAAAATATACTGTTTTACAACAAAAAAACAACAAAACCAACAATTTGATGAGAAAAAGCAAATCCTCTAAAATAATGTTCATAACTTTACAATAAATAAATTTTATTTTTTAATTGTTGCCACTCCATCTTCAGTAAAACAATTTGGTCATTTAACAATCTGAGATTTTTTTTTAATTTTCCAAAATGACAAAAAACCATACAATTATTTAAAGCTCCCCGTACAAATAGAGATTCCGGAAAAAGAATCTGTTTCAAAATTTCCATTCAGCACCTCAGTTACTTACCAGTGACACATGCAATCTGTTCGTCTCCAGACAGTTTTCCTCTAAGAATGTTCTGTGATTCAAGTCTCTTCACCTCCTTTTTTATTTCAACTAAAGCAGAGTCAATTTGCTTCTGTTCAATGTCAAATATGCTGACTTTATATCCCACACCAGCAAAAAGCATGGCCCAGCTTCGGCCAATGATGCCACTAAATGCAAGAATAAAATTATGTAAAATTGAACAGAAAATAGGTGTTTAAAGAAAGGTTAGAAACAAAGCTGAAGTGTTTTAAGGAACTAATATGAAACACCATTATTCTCCTAAATATTGAAATAACTCAATACTAAAGAATCTCACCTGCCAACAATCCCAATTTTCTCGTTTTTAGGAGCCATCTTCACTGTCTGAGTAAACACTGGATTGTAATGAGTTATCTCCGGCTGTTTTATATGGCTTCTAACATGTCATGTTTCCTTATCTGCTGATTCCTATTGCAGTCACATTGAGATCACTTTCCTCGTTTGACCTTGGATGAACGGACGGTGCCTCAGGCATCGGCTGGTTCAAACGCTCTTTTTTAAGCAAAACGAACGGTAAAAAGCTCTTGACGACAAAGCCTCACCCGCAATCGGGCAAATTACGGCTCAATAGGTGATACGCTCGCGCAATCCGTCAAGAGGTAAAGCGAGATAAAGCTCAAGCTTATCGAGTTCATTCACTGTGTAATTACGTAAAAAAAATCAAAAACAGGCTGAGAGGCGGTAGGTTAGATGACGTGTCAGAACACCTGCAAGTACCTTTCCATTACGCGGAGGTGATTTTCTGTTCGTCGAGGAGAAGGCGAAACGAACATTATATTTTCGTTAATTGACATTTCTATTTTTAAATAAACCGCCATAAAGCTTGCCACCGTTATTTGAAAAACTGACAAGATCATTTTATTTATTTCCAATCCACTTACTCCAGTCAAATAGTGCTAAAAAATAGCAAGTAGCGGAAAGTTTTGGTGTAAATTTGAAATTTGGTTCCTAAATGGTTTTTGGGTCGCTGAAGACGAATATCAGGTTGGACAACGAAAATTTTGTCCGTCGTTTTCTACGCGAAAATTGTGTTTAAATTACAGCTTTTTTCAAAATAACTCAAAATAAAGCCAGTTTCCGTAAATAATACCTCTGTATGAAATAAAAGATGATAAAATTATCTACAATTATCGTCATTAAGCTTTTTCCCTCCAATTAAGAGATCAGCACCACGAAAGTTGGTGATATATTAAGCAAAGAACATGAAAAACTGGAATAATTCTCCTTTATCACCAAGAAACTATCTAGTTTTCGTAAGTATTAACCTGATATGAAATGAGAGGATAGAATGGCCGACATTTTATGTATTCATATTTTTTCCCCTGTGATTTCGCCGTAGTTTGCAAATTGTGCCGAGATGACTGAAATGGCACTCCACTTAACCTCCCTCGCTCACTATCACAATATGCAATTGACATCCAATAAAGTTGTATACATGGTCGCTAAAGACCTAGATGTTGATGCGACCTTAAATAACCAATTTAAAAAAAGTTGTATACAGATAAATTCGCTGCCTTGTGAGTGGATTTACATTTATGTGGAAAAAGAAAAATAGGTAATTCATAAAAAAAATTAATATTTTGGCATACGGACTGAATTTTCACCGACGCCTAGGTTTCGAAGGCCCTGGTTTTCATAGGCATCTGCTACATATATATATATATATATATATATATATATATATATATATATATATATATATATATATATATATATAAATGATATTAGCGCGTCTTTTATTACTATAGATCTTGTATATTATATTGTTTCTAATGATTGGCATTATCTTTTAAAATATTCAGGTCCTCTTCCCTTGGTTCGTCAAGACTTCATCGCATAGCCTTGTTCCAGCCTGTAACTCGCGTTTCAAGTAATTTTTAAAACAGTTACCATAATATTGTCGGAACACTTTTCGCAATTGAGATCTGGTTGAGACACTAGTTAGATCATTAATCCCTGCCTTCTCTCAGTCACATCTTTTTTTGCAGTTTTTGGAGCATTTGCAGGAAACAAACTTCAATAAAACTGGTGGAGCAAGTAGTACTAACAATTTGTTGTCACAAGCGCAAGGCCATTTTTCGTTCCTTTCTATGATAAACTCTTAAATGGCGTTGCAGTGATGCAGCTGCTGATGGTACTGCATCAATGGTTGCCACGGCATTTCATTCAACTGAAGGCAGATTTAGCATACACATCTCAACCGGTTCAGTAAAGGCACGTTCTTCCGACTGAAGCCGATTAGTAATACCGGAAAACGTTCCCCAACATCACCAACCATCTCATTAGTTGCTTTGGAGAGTTTGAATAGTTTTATGGTCTCTAAGTAGTGTTCTTGGTCAGTCAGAAATTCGTTTTTCCGTGCTTGACCATTGCCGAGGTGCTTTCGCATCCACTCATAGTAAGAAAACGTCCATTTAAATGAATTGAACACAAAATTAAGTTCATTATGCTTCGCGTTCAGAATTCTTGCAAATTCAGTCAGCCTTCATACTGCTCGTTGTGTATACTTCGCGAATGTTCATTCCCGCCTGAGATATGGCATATTCTGGGGAAATACATCTTATAGCTCCCAGACTTTTAGATTACAAAAACGAATTGTACGAATAATAACCAAATCCCACCCACGTGATTCATGTAAGCCTCTCTTCATTAATCTAGGAATTTTACCATTACCGTGTCTTTTTATTTACGAATCAGTGGTTTTTGTCAAAAATGACTTGCTCAAGGGCGGGAATATATTTTCAGAAAATGCCGAAGTCTATTACTATAACACTCGACGTAGAAATCATATTCATCAGGTGACAGTATCAACAGCTCATTACAAAAAATTCACTTACAATACATGTACATTATTTTACAACACTTTGCCAGATGACATTAAACAATTAAATTCAATAGAAAAGTTTAAATCCCAAGTGAAATCGTTTCTGCTGCATAACTGTTTCTATACAATTAGAGACTATACTGAGCATCACAAGAAAAGGTTAATTTTAACAATTTACATTAAACATTAATTTTACATTAAACATTAATAATTAAACATTAAACATTAATTAAACATTAAACATTAATTTTAACAATGATACATAATGCATTATTTACCATTTGGACTGTACAAATGAGTATAAACAACCTGTAACAACTATTGTACTACAGCTTCCGAGTCAATGACCCCCATCTCGATCAGGTTTTTCGTCCAGTTTCCCTGATCCATTGCGCAAATGCTGAGATGGCCCCTTGTTTTGCTTCTGGACATTAATGTAACTTCATTTTCTGTGCACGTCTTCTAGAATTCAGTGGGAAATACAATTATTCAAATTATCGTTTCCATGTCGCGACAGGAAGTAATAAGAGGCAAAATTTATTGCTCCAAAATTTTATTACATGGGTTTTTTTTTTTTTCCCTTTAAAAAAAATTTATTGCTTATTTATCTTGAAAATAGATTTTATACATGGGAGTTTTTGTTTTTTTCCCTTTCAAAATTCAAAATTTAGTTATTATACTTATTATTAATGATAGTTTTTTTTTAGTTTTTTTTAAAATAATGACTTAGTGTAGGGATCACAGAATTTTGAAAATGTGCACACAATTCACTTTTCCCCTATCAAGTCATACGCAGTTTTTAACTGTTTTTTGACGTAAAATAAATAAATAAAGAAAACAATGTTATTGGTAATTGTTTCACTCAGTGGCGACTGGTGCCCCAACACACTGGAGGTTGAAGCTCCATCGAATGACGGAAATGTAATTTCCAAAATTGAAAATACGAATATATAATAAAAAATGTAATTCAAATCAATTAAAACTAAGTTAAATAAAAGTCTATATTGAAACACTATTTACATAATTTTATGCGTCGTGTCTGCGTAAGGCATATTCACCTCCCGTGCACATGGTTCTGGCTTTGATTTCCAGTAGGCACTTAAGTTCAACTCCAGCACATTGCAACAAGCACTATTGCTTCGACAAGTTTCACACAAATAATATTATTTTATTTCGAAAACTTTACTACCCTGGTATATTTGGCAATAATGAAAGACACAAGAACGTTCGCAAACCGCTGGCCAGCTGCAGCCACACAGGCTTCCACGAGACACTATAAGGGACTTCCATCCAGAACGACCACCTTTACACAAAGAACTCAGCATGTGTACGTTTTGAATCAACAAACTTAATATCAAATGAAAACAAATTCTCCAAATATCACAAAAAATATATTGAATATTGTCAATAATTGACCGAACTTGTGTACTTTCAATAACAAGCGATATTCATAAAACTACGTTGCAGCGAGTCAGACGAAGACACAATATGGGTATTCCCCTGAGACTCCTTTCGTCGCCGTGCAGCGCCATTAGACTGGTTGCGCCACCTAGAGGCTGCATGTTTCCCGTGTGAAATCGAAAAGTCAAAGAGTAAGGACAGTAAACCCAGACATACAGCCAAGAGCCAAATGCTCGGTGCAATTCCTGGCACGGCACCAGGAATTGTTTATTATTAGTTCTAATACTTTAAAGAGAGTGTTCAGTTTTTCCAACAAGAATTTTGTTTGGAAACATTTTTTTAGAAAAAATGATAAATATGACTTTTTTTCATTTTTTCCAAAATAATTTAAAAGCCATTCAATAATAAAACAAGTTGTGCTACAGAATAGTATAGACTAGTTCGATTCCTAATTTCTTTAGTCTGGACTAGCATTTCGATTTTGCCCCATCCTATTGCCAGGTACCATCTACCGCCGCCCAAAGTACATGTTTTCACATTTTCTTAATTTTTCGATCCCCTAATGGCAGAATTGAAACATGACTTTAAGAATATTATGCAATAGTAACACCTCATCGTTTATGGAAAAAAATTGGAGCCGTGTTTTGAAGAAAAAAAAAAGCGTTGCTTGAACGTATCTGAAAATGTGTATTTTGAAGCCCAATTTTCACACAAAACTTTTGCGTTTACGAGAAATTTCATTTGAAATCATTTGAAGTAATTATACTCACAAATGCATTAATATATACAAATTGCTGGAAATGTAAATATTAATGGCATGGAATATATTGAAAAAACTACATTTGTGTAACTTTTGAAAAAACAAACAAACAAAAGAATACATCAACGCAGCATTGATGCCATGTGTTTAAGTCTATTTAGCACTATCCGTTCCAAAGAAATCAAAGAAAAAAATTGGAGCCATTTTCAAGAAAATGGCGTTTGAGCGTTTCTGAAAGTGTGAAACTTCGAGCTCGTTTTCACAGAAAACTTTTGAGTTATCGAGAAATTTGTATGGCATTATTTGAAGCACTTGTAATCATAAATGCAATAATATACACAAGTCACCGCTAATGTAAAAAATTAACGACGTGAGGGACAAGTAAAAAAATATATAATTGTAATTTTTGAAAAATCAAAAGAGTAGAGCAAAATGGAATTTGTTATCAGTTACTGTACATTTAGCACTATCTCTAACAAAAGTTTAAAGAAAAATTTGGAACCTTTTTTTAAGATTTTCTTGTTTTTTATTTTTTTAATATTGCACATATCTCAGCACAATATTGGGCAAAAACTACTAAAATTTTCAAAAAAAACTGTACATGGTGTTAATGAAAGAACCAATTATGGAATACAAATTTTACATTAAGAAGAAATCTCTATCTTCAATTTTACTGTCTCGCTACTCATACGCAGTATAAAGTTATGTAATGCTGATGGAAGAAATGACGATTTCTACTTTCTCGTATACGTATGTGTATATCCGGAGTAATATACGTAGTAAAGAGAAAGTTATGTAATGCTGCGGAAAATCGATTTCGAGATATTAACGAAAAAATACGTTTGGGGTCCCCCTGATACCGAAAAAGTGTTTGTTTTTTTCAAAACGTCCGTCCGTCTGTCTGTTCGTCTGTCCGTCTGTCCGGCTGTCCGTCAGTCAGTCAGTCAGTCAGTCAGTCTGTCTGTCCGTCCGTCCGTCTGCGAACACTGCAAGCGCCTAAACCATGTGTACAATCTTTTCCAAATAGAAGAAAGCCATGTCGATCTGGCTCTAGTTGAAGCTTTGAAATTTGGAAAAACATTCTTTAATATTTTGGGGTACTTTACATGAATCCCCGTACATTTTCAAAATTTTCTCAAAAAACGGCTTTATTTTTTACTTTAAATTTATTGTAATAATAGAGTAAAATACGCTTATAACTCTGAAATTTCTATAATTGCAAAAGTTTGAATTTTCTCCGGTGTCTTTCTACAACTATAATTGAAGATAGAGATTTTTCCTTAAACGAAATTTGTTGTCCGGAAATAGTTGTATCAAAAAAAAAAAATTTTAAAAACGGTCCAAATGTTTTCTTTAAATTTTTGGAAGAGTTAGTACCAAATGCACCCTATCCGATGACGTAAACGCCATATTGTTCTGTTCTTTTGCTTTAAAAAAATACAAAAATATAATTTTTTGACATGACTCTCACGTCGGTAATATTTACATTAGAAGCATTTCTTTACGTTATTGCATTTATAAGTACATTAGATTTAAATAATGTCAAATAAAGTTTTTCGAAAACACAACGGTTTTCTATAAAAATGTGCTCAAAATTCCGCTTTTTGAGAACTACATAAACTCCATTTTCTCATAAATGGCTCCAAATTTTTCTAATAGATAGTGCTCATTATACTGTTTTATATGACCGTAAGTTCATTTTGGGGTATTCTTTTGTTTTTTCAATAAATACACAAATTAAATTGTTTTGAAATATCTCTCACCGTTAATATTGGCATTTCCATCAATTTGTATGCATTGTTACATTTGTGAGTAGAAGTGCATCAAATGACTTCAAATTAACGTTTTCGAAAACTCAATTGATTTCCAAGAAAAAGAGCTTGAAATTTTGCATTTACAGTAAAGCTTAATCGCCATTTTCTAAAAAACGGCTACGAATTTCTCACTGAAAACTTATATTTAGGACGACTTTCTACTCTTCTTTAATATTCTTGAAGTAATAATTCAGTTGTACTATTAGGAAAGGAAAATGTTGAGAAATTGTCAAAAAAAGGGGGGCGACTACTTTGGACGGCAGCTTGCAGCAAAGAATGTTGCAAGACCTTAAAGTCAATCCACCCGAAGGAAATTAGAAAAAATTGGTACCTAAGAAAGTCTGTGCCATTCTGTAGCACTTCTAGTTAAAATTAATTTATTTATAGTTGCATCAACATCGTGGTTATTAGCGACTATTACAGATACATAACAAAATGACAGATACAACATTATTCAAGTTTAATATCACAATTGGATACAGAGCTAAATCACTACACAATAATTGGATATAATATGAAATCATGTAAAACAATACAAAGTGGAAGTTATATTTACAAATCACAATGGTACAAATGTCCAAAAAAATATTTGGGGCTTTAAAGAAGTTAATTATGCTATTTTGATCTTCAGTAGAATGAAGTATTGTTTCATAATTAAATCCAAATAACTGTCTTAGATGTGAATCTTGGACAAACTTTAAAAATGTAATCTATACTCATTTTCACATTGTGAAGACAAAAGGGCACTCTTAAACAATTCTTATGGAAGAATCTCGTGCAGTTACCAAATTGAGTGTTGCAAAAGTAAGAAGAAAGAACAGTCCTCTAGAGAAAACGACGAAGAATATGATGGTAATCATGACAAATGTGTCATTAATTTTCTTTTTAAATAAAATAATGAAATCGTTAGATTTCTGCGGAACTGACTTTTTACTTACTTTTTAAAAAGGTGTTTACCTTTTTATTCAAATCGTTGAAACATCCAAACATTGGTGGAATTATTTAGGAAAAAATCGATACACTATTTCCGTTACTTCAGCTAGTGGAAATGCTTTCATTTTATCATTGTCAAAATATGTCTCTTTAAAAAATTCAATTGTCAATGAAAATGGTGAATTTTTAATTTGCGCATTAAAATATATCGTCGCTAGGATATTTTCGTTCTTGAAGTCCAATTAAAAACTTCCAGCGACAAAATTTAGAGTAAAATGATGAAATTATTTTCTATCATCGCCCAAAGGTCTTCTGATGCCTTATTTCTGTATATTTGATGACTGTTTTGAAGTCGAGCCGCACGCGGACGATGTGAGGCTCGACGGGAGACGCGATGAAAAGACAAGGCACAAATGCAGACTTTGTAACCCGTAGGACTGAAAGAAAGTGTTTGTTCAAATGATGTCATCAGTGCATGGGACCATCCAAATAAATACTCGAATGATCACAAGAAGCCCTTTCGAGAATCTCATCAGTCGCTTTTTGCTGGTGGATGTGAGTGAAGATGGTGCATGCGCAGTGGTAAAGAAAAGTAGGTACGTAATTTGGTGAATCGTGTAGTGGGTCAATTTAAGGAAATCTAAATGGGGGAAGGGATAAATAATTAAAAGTGGTAAAAACATTTTCAAACTATTCGAGAACTGAAAAGGAAAACGTCAAAAAACGGAGTCAATCCTTCGAATGAATTTTGCAGAGCAACAGGCATCAGCAGACATTCTTCCTTTAGAATGAAAACGGAAAATGAGAATGAAGAAATATCGACCCCCAGAAAGATAAAGTTAAATGGACTAAAGTATAAAATTAGTAGAGAAATGAAGTTCCACTCTTTTGGCACACCTTAAATTCCTCGCGTTTCTATTTTAAAACATTCCTGCAACAATCGTGTATGTAATGAAAGATGTTACTGATAAACATTTACCAAATTTAAATATTCTACATTTTATCGCTTATTGTTAGAAATTGGATTTGAATTTGAAGAGCGAGAAAAAAGACAGAAAAGATACAATAATGTGCCGATTCATGACTATGATAAATACGAGTTTAGAAATGAGGAAAAAATATGTGTACTATATATACATATACTGTGTATAATGTACTATTACGATGAAAGTTGAATAAATGTTGATAATAGTGTTTGGTTGATTGTGTAAATTAATTAATCAATATTTGAATCACATTGGGGCAGTGAAGTTGGAGAGAAAATTGAATATCTGACATTAAGGCACATGGCTTCGCATCTGACAAACTCTTTAAGCAGGCACTTAATAATTTTATCGAGCATGCAGACTACGAATTTTTACTTCCTCGCATACATACGTATTTATATAATTTATTTATTTATATTGGGTACGTATGTATTATATGGGAGTGCTTAATATCTAACTTACCTTAAACTTACATCTACTCCTTTATTCTATTTGCTCGGTCTTTGTAGTCTGCCTCGGAGTTGGCTAATATATTCTAATTTTTAAATTTTAAAATATATTTAGTTGAATCTGAGAACTTCTGGTCGTATTTTTCTAAACAATATATACAGAAACGACCAAAACAGATCCAGATCGATCGCAGAAGATACCAAGAACTCCTGGGAAAATTAGAACTCAGTTTATTGAAAAAGTTGCGAAGGCATGACTGATATTCCAGAGACTGGCATTGCTTCATAAAATCAAGTGGCAGATGTCGTAACTAATACCCCACTCTACCCTCTTTCCTCCAAGCCATCGTTCAAGAAAAGTTGCGCGATATACTTAGTACAGATAAAGTTATGTAATGCTACGAAAAATCAATGTCGATATTTCAATAGAAATACGCGTTTTTGAGTCCCCTAATTCTGAAAAGGTGTTATTTTTTGGGGCCCTCTAATACAGAAAAAGTGCAATTTGTGAGAGTGAACAAGTGAAAAAGTGCAACACGTCCGTCTGGTAACGGATATATTTTCGAGTAAAAAAAGAAAAAGAATAAAAGACATCATCTCGATACCTTGTAGAGAATGTTGTTTTAAAGGATAATGTAAGAGAAGCAAGTAATCCGAAAAAAGTTGCAAATCTCTTCAACCAACACATTTCTAGAATTGCGACTGTTCTCACGAAGGGACTAAAACCACAAAATTCAGTATAGTACGCTTCCCAAAAATATTCCGACACGATGTTTATTTCCGAAACGTCTTCCAACAAAATCTTCAGAATAGTCAGGAAACTAAAAAATATTCATCTGGTTTAGATGAATTTCCAGACTGTTTATTAAAAACTTGTGCACCTGCCTTTATCCACCCGTTAACTCACACTTTTAATACTTCTCTAAGCACAGACATTTCTGATATTTTCAAAACAGCAAAAATGAAGCCACTTTTTAAAACGGAATAAAAATGAAATTCAAAATTATCGGCCAATTTCTCTTTTGTCAGTTTTCAAAAATATTAGAGAGGTTTTTCTACCCTCGAATGGAAACTTTTCTCAAAACGAAGCGTTTTAAGACTCACAACATAGTTTCAGAAAATCAAAATCTACGAAAACTTCCAATTTTTTTCTTTCCTTAAAGATGTTGCATCATCAATAGACCAAAATGAAGCACCCATTGGAATATTTTTAGATCTTTCGAAAGCTTTTGAAGATATTGATCATAACACCTTGCTCTCAAAATTACCTTTCTATGGAATTCGTGGTATTGCCCTAGATTGGATAACCACGAACCTTAAACATCGAACTCAAATAGTAGAAATACCGTACTGGCACGAAAGGACACTATTTACTTATCTTTCCAATACTTTGCCAATTGAGCATGGGGTCCCACAAGGTTAGATCCTCTTTCTGTTAAATGTAAACCATATACCCTCGTTCATTAAAAATGGAAGAACAGTTGTGTTTACCGATGGCACGAATGTTCTTTGCAAAAAAAGGACAATTTCAGAAGTTTTAAATTGGTTTCGTAATAAATTAATAGTAAAGGAAGGAAAAACTATTTCAATGCATTTTTGCATATCAAATCGGCAATCGTATGCTCCATTGAAAATGAGCAATATGCAATTAGTTGGGGTTAAAGTAACGAAATTTATAGGTCATTCAATTCAGTCAAATCTCAGATGGAATGTACATATATCAGAATTAAACACTAAATTAAGTTCATAATGTTACACATTCAGAATTCTTTCGAATCCTGTTAGCCTTCATGCAGCTTGTTGCGTATGTTTGCAAATGTACATTTCCGCCTGAGATATGGCATAATATTATGGGAAAGCTCTTCCTATAGTACCCAAACTTTTAGATCGCAAAAGAAAATTATTCGAATAATGAGAAAATGTCATCCACATGATCCCTGCAAGCCTCTTTTCCTTGAGTTTGGAATCTTACCATTGCCTTGCCTATTTATTTACGAATTATTAAGAATCTGTAATATTTGTCAAAACTGCCTTACTTAACGCTGGGGACATACTTTCATGCAATACTGATATTTATAATTATAAGACACGTCGTAGTAATCACGTTCATCAAATGACAATATCATCAGCTTATTACATGAAATCCACATACAATACATGTACGTTAAAACAATTTAAAAAAATAATTTTAAAAAAAATAATATTGTTTACATTGGTATTGTATTAATTAAAAAACAATACTTAATATGCCTGTAACGAATAATGTAGGAGAGCAAGGGGAACAGTGAACCACTTTTTTTACATGTTACAAACACATGAAAGAGACAAAGTTTGTACTTTTTGCAGTAAAACATTTATTAAAATTTTACCTTACCTAAGATACTTCTAAAATTTTTAATTTATACTTTTACATGAACACAAAACCTATTTTTTTTAAGAATGCACACTGGTTAACATTATCTGTTGAGGACGCAGTCTATTTTGATGACAGAATCTCCCAAGTGTGAATCATTGCAAAATATTTTTTTCCTAATTTGTTTTATCTGCTCATTTTTCACTGTCTTTCACTTTCTCTGATGTTCTAAACCCTTCTTTACTGGGTCAGATAGGTAAGTATCCTCATGAGAATTGGATTTGAGGTACATTGAATCAAGGCTCTCTTGTCTCTATATTCATCATAAAATCAGAATCTTTGAAAACATTCTCTTAAAGGTTTTCTGAATCCAGCAATAATATTATAGGAGTTGAGGGCCCTTTCATGGCCAGACTTCACACACTCTGCAACATGCATGGTATAAAGTGTAATTGGCATTCCTTGAAGATTTGGCATATTTAAACAAAGAGCATCGTTACAAAATATTATAAGTGTTGCGGCGATATATGAGGATTCATATCGCGCGCCAAATCGGCAGCGGGACGGAGGCTACCGAAGGCAGCAGGGCTACATACCGGCGCGAGGGCCGGCCAATAGGACGTGAGCGGCCGGCAGGCGGATTAGCAGCCCCGAGGCGAGGCTACGGCGCGGCGTGCTTCTTAACCGGCCGCGCCGGCCAGAGGAACAGACAGTTCTGAAGTGCGATCCAGTGGTGACTGAGTGTATGGTGTATCTTGTGCGAACTCGGCTAAGTTAACTTGTTTTCTCTCTCCTGGTATTTTGGACGACCGTGCGGGTAACTTGGGACTTCTTCTGGATTTTGGACACCGTGGCTTTGTACAACTGACTACTCTTCTGGATTTTGGTAACCGGATCACTATTGTAAAAAGATTGATCAATAAATTGTTATTGTTGACTTGTGTCTTTTTGTGTACATAACAATAAGGACCATAGCATGATTCATCAAGTAGTAGCAATATATGTGAAGTAGTGGAGGAAGAATCAAAATTGTCACTCTAGTTTTTTTGCGATATCAAAAGTTCTTATAGATGGTTCAGCCTGCTGTGCTCAGTGGCGCTGGTTCACAGATATCCATGGACACATTTCAATATGATTTTGAATTTAGAAGTTAACCACGTAAAAAACGTAACTTTACTCATTGTAATTGAAAGATAGAGGACCATTAATTATCTTAATTTTTTTAATAAAGTTTTTCAAAATGCAAACAATGTATAGATATTTTTTCTACTTCGTAAAAAAACACGCAATTTGTACCTCGTATTACAAAATATGAAATAGAACAGTATGTATCGTAGGCAGGTATTTGCAGTCTTCACGAGATGCACTCAGGTAGTGATGTCAAACATTGTGCCTGGTCAAATAAATTTTCCCTCCACACAACAAAAAATGAACTCAATGGTTTACCGTATCCCCTGCTCCCCTACTTCAGCTTCCGGGTCAATGAGCCCCATCTCGATCAGGTTTTTGTTCAGTTTCCCTCATCCATTGAGCAAATGCTGAGATGGCCCCTTGTTTTGCTTCTGGACATAAGTGTAGCTTCACTGTGACCACGTTTCCTTGAGCTCTTCTTTTGCTTGTAGTGGTAGGAGTAGAGCTGAGGATGAGTTACTGTTTTGTTAGCAATGCTGAAACATCAGATCAGCAGTTCGTATACCGTTGAAAATAGTTTTTCTATAACTAGGGAACGAAAATGTCAAGTTTTACAAATGTTAATAATCTCTTAAAAATAATAATAATAATAATAATAATAATTGTTTTTGTGTTTTAACTTTCATTCGTCTTTCAACAATTAATCGTTAAAATGTTGGGATGGGATTCTGGCACTCGAAAAAACCTGAGCAGATAATCTTCTTCCCCGCACGTCATACACAGTTTTTACTGTTTTTTTAGTCAAATAAACTAAATCAGACAAAACTGTTGCACATGTCTTTAATGAATGTGAACTACATGCCGTTATCGCCTGGCGTAGTTCTGGAATTCTACCTAATACTAACTACGACCAACTAATTAAAGAGGCAGACATTTTTCGATATTTTGAAGTACTGTTTGATTAAATTTTGTAAAAATCGAGAAACTATTTGAAACATTCGAGATATTCAAAGAGACCTCCATCAGAGAGCCTCGAAAGTTCTCAGTTATAATATTCCTTTATGAACTAATATCTACATGTTTTCGTGTGAATGTATCAATATTAATTTGTATACACAACGTCAAAGCCGCCTGGTGCGGCTGTTGGGGTCAGAACCAAGGAGAGTTACGGAACCAAGAGAGAGCTTCACACAAGATTCGACGTTACGTTATTTATAACTGTTAACGTTAGCCGTTTCGGTTAAGTGCAAAACCTCATTAATGTTTGACGTGTTATCGCATCCTTCGTTTGACGTGTTATCGCATTTCGCAAATCAAACGTCAAATAAGATGCCAGTGGCAAATACATCGTCTCCCTTTTTTAAAAGCAAAACTTAATAACGCTACAAAAGCAGTCCACAACACCTTCAACATCAGTATCATAGACAGAAATTTCATCTCTTCATCTCCAAAATAGATAAAAATTCGAAGAATCCCTGGAAAGCCTGCCGATATTTCTCATGTCCAATCCAAACAATCCTCCCGCTTATAACTGAAGCAAAAATTACGCTTACTATCCCGGAATAGCTAGACGCACTCGCAGCACACTTCAAAACAGCGTACTCAGAAGATTCACCTGTCCCCCGAGAAAACATCTGTAGAAATATTTCTAAATTACCCCTATATCACTGCCCCGTTATCATAGATTATATCTCTCCAGCCAACGTAAAGCAATTAATCAAGAAAAATCAAAAACAAATCTTCCTCCGGAGTAGTTACCGTATCTAACCTTGCTCTAAATCACCTTCCACCACACGCCCTTGCTTATCTAACTTCTATCTCCAACAGTTGCCTAAGGCTCAGATTCTTCCCCCTCCACCTTGCTGGAAAAAATCTATAGTAATTCCTATTAAAACCCAATAAATTCCCCCAAGCTGCTATCAAGCTACAGACCAATTAATATATTACCAGCATTTGCAAAATTTTTTGAAATGCTTATCTTAATCAGATTAAACGTCTATGTATGCAATTCTGCCATACCAATCCGTCCTCTTCGCTCCTCTACCCACCAACTATTATGAATTCTAGAAGAAATCGCTCTAGATTACTTCGCGCAAGCGTTTCATAAAGTCTGACACAATATATTAACTTATTCAAGTTTTATAAACTAGGACTCCCGGGAATATCTATTCCAAATAATCCAATGCTATCTGGATAATATTCTTCACAGTAAAAATAAAAAATTCCTTTCCCTACCTACCCCAATTCTAGCCGGCGATCCTGAAGGGTCCCCCTCTGCCCAACCCTCTTTAGTATCTTTACGGCAGATATTCCTGAATTATCAAACTGTGCCACGGAACTCTATGCTAATGACAGCTACCTTCACGTCCAACGACTTAATCTCTGAAGCAGTAAATGTCCTGCAGCAAGACTTAAGTACCTTATCTGATTGGCCCAAATAATGGGGTTTACAGTTAAACCCCTGAAAATGCTAAATCAAAATTTTATCTTTCGAAGAAAAAGTATCCATTCTCTTTAAAAGTAAATTATTACCGGACCACATGGGGTCCTTCACACAAACCAATCAAATACCTAGGTGCCCTCCTGGCTACTCGTTTCTCATGGAAACCTCGTATTATTCATAGATTGAATAATACAATTGAACTTACGGAACCCTACTCAAATTATATCCCTTTATTAATAAAAAAATCACCTCAAAAAGTAGAAACTTCTGTTTCTTTACAAATCAGTCCTGAGACCGTAAATAACTTACGTAATCCCAATCTGGGAGGTGCCGCTTCTTCCGTTCTGAAACCCGTTGCAACCCTTCCATAATAAAGTCCTACGCACAATTACCAATAACCCCTGGTATATAACCAACAGACACTGTATAGAGAACTGGAAATATAACCATTTCTCAATTACATTTCTTTACTTTCGTCCAAATTCTTTTCTAACCTCCAAACTGTCCCTTCAACCAGCCACTTTAGCCTCGGTAAAAGCAGTGTTGCTCCTACGAGAATTAAATCCCGTCTCCCAAAAGATCTGTTCCGTCCCCCATAACCTAGAGAAATAATTATCTCACCTTTAACTCTATATCTTTTACCTTCAATTTTATAAAATTAATAACAGTTTTCACAGAGACCAGAGGGGGTAATCTCTAACAAAAAATAGGGATATAATGGTGTGCTAAAATGCAGTTACTCGTACCATCATGACACTGTAATACATCCATCCATTATATTACATAAATAAAAGCTAACACTCACCTGCATAGTGGTTGATTGATTGATTGATTGATTTTTCGTGTTTCCGGGCACGTCAACTGCTTTGGTCATTAGTCCCGTTAGTGTAGTGCATGTTTTTCTCGGGAGATGCCGGCTATTTTCCCCCGCTGGATGGCGAGATCCGGCGCCGACCTACCGTCGACTAGTGGGGTTTCCCCCTAACCAGGACTCTCCCACCAGTGGGGCACCGGCCCAGCCGGGACAAGCTCTTAGCTCCCGACTGGTCTCCCGGAATATGTGGTAGTGTAGTGCATGTTAGTGTAAGTGTGTATGTAAGGGGAGAGGATAGGATAAGGAAGAGGAAGGATAGATCGCGCGCGGTCCGTGGCCCGTTTGGTAGGGTACTGCTCCGGCATTCGCCTGGTGTTGATCGGAGAAACCACGGAAATGTATAGTGGTAATCCCACTTATCTGGTTAAATATTTCTTTTAATCGCAAAATGGCAACACAGTGGTTTCAACAATCTTCGAAAATTCATTCCATCGTTGTCGGTTGTGATGACCGTATGATGTAGAAAGAAAATAGATTGAATTAAGGTAATAAATTTAACTTAGAAGTAATAAACACACTACTTTACTGCAAGACGTTTTGATCGCTGATTATGGTATTCAAAAATTAAAAGCTCACTTCAATGTAATCAAAGCAAGCTTACGTGAAATTATTTTTGCTTTTCTGGATAGGTGCTCCAAATATTGTAAGTGTTAAATTTATTTCTATTTGTTTCATTTGTAAAAGTAGGAAATGATTGCTATCGAAAAGAATGCATCACAGGCGCTTTGTTTGAATTGACTGAATTGGACGATAGGTAGGTCTATTAGCTGAGGTATTAGTACCACACAGAAATTGCAATTTTTAAGTATTATTTAACTCCAATAATGCAAGAAATATGTGATGTTATATCACACTAGTTTAGAATAGATTTTATTATATCTATATATTAATAAGCGAAGAGAAAACTTTGTACCCTTTTACTTTCTAGCTATTACTTCGTAAAGAGAACATATTGAAATCGTGCACTGGAAAATGTCGAATTTTCGAGAGATAAACTGTTATCTGCCTGTTATTAAATTAATTTGCGAGTATTTAAAGGAGTTATTTAAGCTTTTTGTTCAAAAACTCATACTAAACAAATGTAAAGAAAAAAAACGCACACGACAAAGAGGCTCTTTAGACATAATCTTAGTCCACGAATTTTGCCGTACTACGCACGTATCTCCTCAGCCTAAGCATCAATTCGCCCCTGCCTGTACTCATATGCAGATGTAGGAACTGTTTGACTGCCACTTTGACTTAATCATCCGCTTTTCGGAGTATCGACCCAGATGGCAACGACAAAACCAGTTCGTAGATGTAATGTGCATGATGGTACTTTCCATCATGGGTAATGAGGCATGAAAGTAAGTATGAAGTAATGCCACCTTTTGAAAGTAATTCAAATGCGCCTTCTTAAGCTTCGTCACTGCTTCCATAAAATTTGCAATGGATCAGTGATTGCCAAACCGTCGATCGCGAGCTACCAGTAGCTCGCGAGGTTGGCCACGGTTGGTTAACAAGTCTGATGAAAAATCTTCTCTTACATTTATAATTTGGTACTAACTATAGTTCAACTTTTTCTAATATGCAATTCCATTCCAATTTAGTTGTTGTATACAGTTTTATTAAAATGTTTCATATTTAATAGAAATGCATGTTTATAGACAATAAACAAATGTTAAAATTGAAAAAAATCTGTTGTGATTTCTTGGTAGCTCACAGTAGAATTGAAACTAGTATGATTGCTCACAAGCTTTATAAATTTGACGATCACTGCTTTAGATGGAAAGCCGTTCCAAATAAAGTAGTTC
Organism: Teleogryllus oceanicus; assembly: GCA_964035755.1. Lineage (NCBI taxonomy): Eukaryota > Metazoa > Arthropoda > Insecta > Orthoptera > Gryllidae > Teleogryllus > Teleogryllus oceanicus. The sequence continues at coordinate 12,293,667 of CAXIVR010000011.1, read as the reverse complement.
ACTCCCAGGTGTATTAGAGGTAGTAATTTACTACGTTTATCCATTTTTTCGGTATCAGGCTTCATAATACGTTTCTGTTGAAAAATCGCCTATTTTTTGCAGCTTTACAATATTTTCTCTATACTACGTAAGTAGTATCCGGAAATGTATAAGTGGAACTCAGGGTACCATTAGAAAAACTGAAAATTACCAATCACTATAGTCTGCATAAAAGGAAAACTTGGCCAGAATTACTGTCATTTAAATTCATGCGATGAATATTCAAATGTCACAACTCACCATTAAAGGAAAGCGAGAGTTTGTCGGCATTGTTTCATAATACGGATCCTTTATGGATGAGACTTGTAAAAACATAGAATACAATCGACTTTAATATATAATTTAAATTATTGCTTTCATCTATAATACTGTCTTGTATAATACCAACAATTGAGTTTTTTAACATTCTTGCATCTTAGCTGCCTATACAATATAATTCTGTGCCCATTATGGAATAAGCTAATGACGAATTTGCATATCCTGTCAATTTTGCCTTTTTCATAGTTTCTGAACGCAACTATTGTCACGTGGCAGTGACCGTGGTTTGTTAAAATAATTGCCGGCGTGGGTGAGTTAACTCAATATTATACAAAATGTTAGAGACTACACTTGGAAAATAAGTCCATTGCTTTCTAGATAACTGAATGGTCTTTTGCTGTTTACACTCAAACTAAAAGCTTGAAAGGCTCCATCCGTGACAAATTTATCGCTGAGATAACACGAGCGTGCTCTCCGCGAGGATCAGAAATTGTCACTCATTCTGCACTACGAAACGGAACATATATGCGTGTGTGTATATAAAACACACATACACACACATCAGACGTTATTCAATCCTCTGGTGTAAGAAAGTGCATCATACTTCAAACATTACAATCCCATTGCCAGTTTTAGACTAAACAATTTTGGTTTTTTTCCTCAGAAAATACACTAGAAATTCAAAACAGTTGAATCAGATTGAAGTCTCTAACATCTTCCTGATTTTTTGACGCGGTCAGTATATATGCGTGTAAGGGTACTTAAAAACTACTTTTAGTTTACTCTTAAACTAAATTCTCGAAATACGATTATTACCATTATTTCTTTTGCATTGTTTTGTGAACACTCAAGTCACTATGGAACACCACGAAAAGCCAAAGATTTCACCTTCTCAACAAATAAGGTGTATAGAATTAAACAATGTCATTTTATTTTGACTGGTTCTTCCTGTTAAACTTCATTTTCCTCTAATTCTTTCACATAGTGAACCTAATTTACAATTCAAAAGGAAACAATCAACAATTAATCTAATGATCTGTCTTCGAGAAAAAAATAAAAAAATGTGGAGCCATTTGCGAGAAAATATTAAGGTTTTATAAAAGCACCTCTCCCAAACCAAAATATGCATTTCAAACTCAAGGGGCCACATCAATCGGGGAATATCAATGTTGAGAAAATGCCGGTTAGGATTTAGCAACCAGCGTTGTTCACAGACAGACGTTTTCCTTTCACCCAAATTTTCCGTATCATTAACCCACAAACCGTTGATTCTGACTACAGAAAGTGTTGTAGGAAGTAATTTACTACGCACACGATCAAGAATCTTTCACTGTTTCGGTATCACAGACGTGTCGTTTGTCTTTTTTCTGCAACATTTCAGGAGTGAAAGTTAGTGCTAATTTCATTTCCAGGAACTCTATATTTTCGAAAATTGCAAAACAACTTAGTATCAAGATTTTTGCCTTAAACCAATTCTATTCTAAAAACTCAGCTCTTTAAAAAATTGTCATTTACAGTTTTTTGAAAAAAAGGGAATAGTTTTTGTGTAATTTGTGCTTAAAATTAATGCAATTTAATAAAAAAACATTTTCTCAAAACCGCGCCACGCTTTCCCTCTCATTTTTTCCTCCTGTGTAACAAAGGTCTGTAGAAAAGGTGGTGCTAATGTCATTTCCAGAGAAAATTACAAAAAAATTAACATTTCAAAATTTCAAAAGTGAAGATAGAGAGTTTTCCCCTAAACAAAGTCTGCTCTAAAACATTTGATATTTAAAACTGGTCTTTAAAAAAACTAGTAGTTTTTGCGCAAATTCTGAAGTTAATTCAAATTGTAAATACTTTTTTTTACTCGAAAATCGCTCCAAATGCTTTCATCAATTTTTTTCCACGGACAGAATAAAGAAACGTTAAATTATCTGAATTTTTGAAAATTGCAAATTTAGAAATAATGCAAGAAAGGATCTCCTCTTGCAGCACCAGTTGTTAACCAATTGGCAGTAGTGTGTTAGCAGTGTAATTTGTTTTCAGTTATGTGGTTTTTGACTTTCTAAGTAAGATACAAATGGATAAATTGAAAAGTTTTGTTTTATTTTTCTTAATATGCAGAAATATTTATTGATTTTTTGTAAACAAATAATTTAAATTGAGTACTTAACTGGTAATTAATCCATGCCGACATATTATCAGTTTTTCGTATGTAGATAAGTGAGTAGTTCAATCGGATTTGATTCTCCAGAAAATGGCTAGCGTAATTAATTTATAATCACGTTAATTAATGAACAATCAATTAGTACTAAATGTTGGTGTTTCACGGTGGACCGCGATGCGTGGCTATAGGCAGATTCATACAGGTCAGTCAAATTAGAACTAGAGGTGCTACAGAATGGCACCGACTTCCTCCTAGTAAAGTTTTCTAATTTTCTTGGTGTGGATTGGTACTGTCCCCCCTTCTTGCCTGCTTCCATCTATTTCGGCCCATATAACTTTTCTTTTTTTAAATTTTCGCAGCTTTTCTATTTCCAAATAGTAGAACCTAATTTATATTTTAAGAATATTAAAGGGTATAACGTCGTCTTAAACAGCAATTTTCATTGAAAAATTTTAAGCCATTTTTGAGAAAATGGCGATTAAGCCTTACTGTAAATGCGAAATTTGAATATCTTTTTCACAGGAATCTATCGTTTTCGAACAACTTCATTTGAAGTCATTTGAAGCACTTCCACTCACAAATGCAATAATGTATACTGAAACGTGCCCACAAACTGCTCACAATTATTGGGCGTTTCGTCGTAACCCGTTTCCGAATTTATGTTAACATGGGCGCCAGGAAAAAGGTTACGATAATATTTTTAGCTATTATTGCTTCAAAGAAAACTAAATATTGTCCCGCTAGCTGGGTCGATGGGTTGCGTCTGATTGCGTAATCGCTATTACCTATTGATAGCCGATTACCCGATCTGCCATCCATACAGAGTGAAAACAAATATTTTATCTAGCTACTTATTAGCTCGAATTGGCTAATGAAATTCGTTTTTTTTTCCTTTCAGAAAGAAACTTAAGATTTATTGCTTATTGCAATGTAACAATTTTAAATGAAAATTTACAACAGAAAGACTGCCCTTTGGACATGACCTTGTTAGAACCTTTATACGGCACTATACTTCGCGCGCTCTTGATCGACGTCGCCACGAAGAGGGTCTTCTCTTCTCCCCGGTGATGCGAATTCCAGAGTCGAAGTACCGCGTTCTTGTCTCCTGCTCATCCACGCGAACGTTGTCGAGCCACTGATCCGCACTACTTCAAATATTCGTAGTTCTAGTTCGATTAAACTTACAAAAATAATACCCAGTTCTTTACCATTACACAACGGAAATGTTTTAAAGTTCCACAAATTAATTACTTGTCCAGAATATTTCCGAGTCCTATGATATACGACTTCTCACAAGTTCTAATTTCCGCGTGATGTAAAAATAATTAAAGTCTGTTCGTGAACTATAAAAATAACTGTTCGTGAACGTTCGAAATTATCTCAGTTCAATAAATAGTAGAGCTCCCTCGCGAAAAATAACAAGTTATACTTTTAACACACTGTAAATTATTCGGAGTCCAACGTTCCTCAATCTCATGAAAAATTACACTTCCAATTACACAAATTATCTATCCGCGAGTGACCCGCACAGCGTCACGACATATGACAGAATGTCCAATTTTCTATCACTGCTCAGTCCTCCAGACTTCGGCTTCCCTTTTCTACTGTTTTGTCTAAAAAAATCAGACATTCTTCCGCAGTAGTAGACTATCGTTGCTCTCTTCAACCAATTCCCAAATCGTTTTCAAATCTGACTAGCCCCGCCGTCACTTTCAATGCTAGATGAATATTTATTTATCTTCACAAACTTGGGCGCTGTTGCTAAGGCGCCATATTCCTATTTAATTACCCTAGCATTTTCACCCATTTAAGACAAATAACGTGTAATAAAAATGCCCCACATATTGGTATGTCACAATACAAATCAGACAAAAAGAGAAAAATGGAAATGTGCATATTAATGGCGTGAGAGATAATTTAAAAAAAATGCATTTGTGAAATTTTTGAAAAAACACCAAAATGAACTTTAAGTCATATTAAACAATGCAATTATCACCATCCATTGGAAAATTTTGAAGAAAATTTTTGGAGCCATATTTGAGAAAATGGCGTTGCCGCGTTTCTGAAAATGCGGGATTTTGAGTATATTTTTACAGAAAACTGCTGTTTTTGAGAAACTTTATTTGACATTATTTAAAGCACATGCACTCATAAATATCGCCTTTAAATCTAGTATTACCTACTTGAGAGACAAGTAAAAAAATCAAATTTTTGTAATTTTTGAAAAACAAAAGAATAGAGTAATATGGCGTTTATGGTATCGTATAGGGTTTGTTTGGCACTAACAGTACAAAAAATTTGGAGCCGTTTTTGAAAAAATCTTGTCATTTTTTAAAATTGCAAATATTGCACGCGCTATTGCACGAAAACTACTATTAAAAAAATTGACACGACCGTTGGACAACACATTTCATTTGAAGGAAAAATCTGTCTTCAATTTTGTAGTTGTAGGAAGACTCCCAATAAAATTCAAATTTTGGCAATTTTCGAAAATTCTGAGTTAACCGTGCAAATCGGACTTATCCCATGTTTATAAGTACATATTACTCTATTCTTACAAGAAATTTAAAGAAAAAACATGGAGCAGTTTTTAAGAAAATTTTGAAAATGTTCCTAGGGCTTCATGTAAAGTACCCCCAAATTTTAAAGATTTTTTTTTAATCTCAAAACTTCAACTAGAGCCAGATGGACAGGGGTTTCTTCAATTTGGAAAAGAATGTACGTGTGGTTTAGGCGCTAGTAGTGAAGACGGAAAAACCTTCAGGGGACCCCAAAACGTGTATTTCCGTTGATATCTCGAAATCGACTTTCGGCAGTATTAAATAACTTTTTCTATACTCCGTATATACGTATGTATACACTGATGGTAAAAATAAAGTAAGTAAAAACTGATGGTAAAAAAATCATGGAGATTTGATAGTTGACATGATTGTTCGTTGGTACCTACCGGACATCGTACTAAAAAATCCTGAAGTGTGATGGATGAGCTGGGGGATGGGGAAGCCGTTTAAGCGCTGGTGTGGACAACAGACTTAAGCTGTAAACTAAAGACCCACAAAATTTGTATTCTAACAACATAACGTATGACAGGAAGTAATTTAGTATACATTCACTATGAACAAGATTCTTTAACGTTATCGGGGACTTAATATATGTGTTTTTCTATCGTTGAAACGCCGCAGTTTTTTTTTCTTCAACATTACAATACTTTGGCTTGACTACAAAATTAGTTTACGAGAAATTTAAAAATATCTCTTAACACTCTTGGCTACCTCTGTATATAAAGTATTTATTAGACAATCCATTAAAAATTCATATTTATGATAAGCTGTAAATGAACAAAAAATGGAACATTTAATAATTATTTGTTCATGAAGTATAAACATTTTTATGGTCAAAACAAAATTTCACCGGTATTATAAAAAATACCCTGAATTTTCCAGCTTTTAATTTTTCCGTGATATTACCAGGTCTGTACGAACTCGGGAATAATTTAGAAATACCTTTCCACAATCCGATAATTTTTCTCCATTTTGACATACAGTACATTTCCCATCTTCTGAATTTCTCAGCATTCTTCTTATTTCCCCATCCCCTCATATTTCGTATAAGTAGAGCCCGAAAGTTCAGTCATTTATTTTTTTAATAGGTAGGCAAAAAAGGTAGGAATTTATTCTGGCTATAGAGGTTACAAAAGTGGTGTAAACAACTAAATATCCAATTTAAAACAAATTACAGTAAAATAATAAATAAATGATCCACTTTAATCCTAACTCTAAAATGTATATAAGCACATAATTACCCAATATGACGGCTACGAATTATTTTTACTCGCGACCCTCTCTTCGAAATGCTACTGTGGACTCCCTTTTGAATCTCGAAATAGCATTTCATTCTGCGCACTTGTGTAAACGCCAGCACTCGTCTATATAACATACACAGAGAGCTCTGTCCTCAAGAGGGGTCGGGATGGGATGGGATTCTTTGCGAGCAAACAAAACCCGTCAGCATTAACGAAGGGGATAAGAAAGGAAAAACAACCAACCTTAGACATTCATTTGGCCTCCAGATCCGTCTTCTATATACTATCGAGACTCTATAGTATTTGCTAGTACCAACACCTCCTAGGTGTCCTTCTCTGTCTAGGTGGTGTTGGTTTTGTGTTGTACTGTGGTGGACGGTTTTCGCTGGCGGTAACGGAAATACACGTTTTGGGGTCCCCTGATACGGATTTTTTCTTCTTCTCAAAACATCCGTCCGCGACCACCACTAGCGCCTAAACCATGGATAGTTTTTTTTTTTTTTTTTTTTTTAACGGATATTCCCTGGTTGATCTGTCTCGAGTCGGAAGCTTTTAAACTTTAAAAAGCAGTGTTTAAAATTTTATGGTAATTTACATGAAGCCCCTGGGACATTTTGAAAAGTTCATCAAAAATGGCCCTAAACCTTTTCTTTAAATTTTTGAAAAGATACAGTAAAATACACTTATAAAGATGGCATAGGTCCGTTTTCACTTAACTCTGAATTTTCGAAAATTTAAAATTGAATTTTTCGGCGTCTTCCTACAACTACAAAATTGAAGATATTTTTCTCCATAATTAGATCTTTCAATAAGGTCAAGTACGTTTTTATTAAAATTTTATTAGTTTTGCAATATTAAAAAATAAAAAAACAAGACTTTCGAAAAGGGTTCCAAATTTTTCTTTTAACTTTTGGTAGTCATAGTTCTAAATGTACATGACATGACATATACGCTATATTGCTCTTCGTTTTAATTTTTTTTAAAAAAACTTTTCTCTCACGTCGGTAATATTTACATTAGCGGAGATTTGTTGACATCGTACGCACGAGTACATATGCTTTAAATAAAAGTTTCTCGAAAACTTTACAACTTTCTGTGAAAATAAGCTGAAAATTCCGTATAATCAGAAACGCTCAAACGCAATTTTTCTCAAAAAATGACCAAATTTTTCCATCGGGTAGTGCTAATGGCAGCGTTTAATATGACTAAGTTTATTTTGGGGTATGTTTTTAATATCTCACACCATAACGTGCAGATTTCCAGGGATTTGCAAACCCTACATTTCTGAGTTTCAGAAGTGCTTCAATGTCTTAAAATAAAGTTTTTCGAAAACTCAAATTTTCGGTGAAAAAAAAAAAAGTTTCAAATTTCGCATTTACATTACCGCCTAAATGCCATTTTCCTAAAAACGGCCCCAAATTTTTCAATGAAAATTGCCAATTATTACTATTTTTTAATATTCTTAAAATTGATATTTCGGTGCTAGTTAGGACACCGAAACATTGAGGCAAGACCGAAAATCTAATTCATACCAAAATTAAAAAACTAGTACAAGGCACTCATTCTATAGCACTAATTTACCTTTTCTTGTTATTTTTAATGTAAGTTTCGCTGATTTCATCAATTTGAATGGTACATGCTTCAAATAATAATTCCAAAATGCAACAAATGTTCTCAACAGAATTCCTGAGTAGTCTATTCAATTCTATTGCTCAGAAATTGTAATGTCAGCAATTGTATGTAATCCAAGATGCCTATCAGCGCTATTGTTGGTTCAGCCAATTTGAAGAGACCTAAACACAGATTTCCTAGCGAAGAACACTCCAAACAAAGTTTGAACGAGTTCACTTGAACAAATAGAAGTAGCCTCAATTACATCAGTATTGTATCCAACAACTCGAGTTGTTCAAGTGGTTTTGATGGCATTTTTAGTTAGTATTTTGTAACTCCAAACTTTTTGAAATATGATACATTAAAAGTGCTCTCATTTATTATCCACATAAATGAGAAAAAATTTATAACATGCTCAGGAGATCTTTCATCTTGTGTCTGTTCTTACAGGTAGAATGAAATTTTAGTCCTTCTTGGACTTATCCTCCATAAGTTTTTTCCATGTTTTATACTTTTGTGTGAATCAATCTTATCACAAACTGCATTTCATCCAAAATCACTATTCACTGCTGCATTACAATACTTTCTCTTTACTTCATAAGTACATAGATTGGGGAGAAAGATAAAAGCATTTAAATTGCTTAAACATATCAGTATAATAGTCTACATTACTAGGAATAGTGGCTGTTGAAACATCAGTAACAACAGTCCTCTTCCAATCTATGGAATGAAAAAACCTTTTTTGCTTATTAGCTTGACAATTTAGAATACACTATTTCACCAGTCACCAATAGAATAACTTAAGTAAAAAATTAATATCTTCAGAAAAATTTACAGAATTTCAGCAGGAGGTTTTCTGAACTAACACAACCTTACACTAGTATATCCAATTTCATTCACAGCTTGTTCATGGATTTTACAGTTTTTACCTCAAATTGCAACAAAATGTTTGGAAAATTATCTGAAAAGCAAAGCAAGAGCTTTTAATCATCATGTCTGTAAGTCAGATCTGTTTATTAGTTTTATTGTTCAGGGTTCAAAGAAAAATCTTTCAATATTTTCACAACTTTATTACATACAGAAATCTCAACGTTTGCCACCAACACGAGGAGCACTCTTCTGCGTAACACGGGATGCCTTCTGCTTGGGTGCTTGTTTTTGCTGTAATAAATCAAGTACATGAATTCTGTACATCAATATTTCTTAAGTAATTCAAATTAAAAATTAGAAGAATTTTCACTCAAACGGAGAATCTAATATGGATCTTCTGGTTAAAGATAGAGTACAACATTCTCAAAATTCCACATTTTAAACAATAAAGATAACTACCATTTCACAATGTCTGTAAAATGGTAGAATGGAGATGTCCAGAATGACATATCATTTGATGCGAAAGTATTGGGTAAAACCTCATATTTGCAAGTAAGCATTTCATAATTACAGATTTTGGCTTTATTATGAGATTGTAGAAGTGTGTGTTTCTCATCACATTTGTTACTTACACTGATACTTGCTTTCTTTCAGTTTGTCTAAGTTCTGACTGCACATCTCATCGACAAGTTTGATTTAAAGAACCACTATTCTATCAGACAAACCTTATTTTGAAAATGGTTTGGAGTAAATATTATCGTGACCTTGGTGATGATGCCAAGGTGCTATTTTGTAATAAAACGAAATGAACAAAACATGTCTCCATGTACCCGTCAATTGGATATGAAAAGTGCCAACGAATTTCAGGCCTGTGTTATCTAAGTAGAAATGACTCCTTCCGTACAGTTTCATAAGCTGTCGTCTTTTTGACTATTAATTTTAGAAAATAGAATTAATTATCATTAAAAAGCATGACCAACATTAAACTTTAATAATCATTTGGGAAAAAGAATCCAGAATGTTCATAAACACTGCCTCAAAATATTCATAATTTGTCATGGAGTGGAAGAACTCAACACCAAGTTAACCAGAATTAGATGTAAATATACTTATCAATTAACTTAAATTATAATCATGGTATGAATTATATGATTATTTAAAAATACAAATAAAAATTACACATTTAATCATATTTATTAAAAAAAGACAAAGTTTGCAGTTTTCCAGGCAGAATTCAAATCTTGATAGTTGAATTTCAAAATTCAAAGCACATGTTTAAAATATTACTTGCGTTATCTCTGATGATTTTATAGTAAACAAGATTCAATGTTCAAGATTTGATGCCATTTCTTGCAATACAATTGGAACATATGACTTAATAGCCCTGGTGGCATGAGTAAACAGTTTATTTGGTGAGTTCTGTAATATTTGGACTTAACTTTTATACAAATAAGACTTGAAAGTCTACAAAATATTAATGGCTCGTCCATTTTATGATGCTGTGTTTGTGCAACATATTCTGGGCAATGCATATAAATGACAACTGATTTATTGTGCGAGCTAAGTTATTTTCAGTGGGTTGTTTATATTAATGCAAAAATGAGGAGAATCTGCATATATTAGATAGTGAAACATCTGAGGATGACCGGAAAAGGTTGAGAAGTTCAGACTTAGAATTGTGAATTACAAAGAGCATTATACCTGTCAGTAGCCACGACCTACAATAACTATCTAACTTTTCTCGCTTCAAAGCAGAAACCCACTTTCATCCCTTCTAGGGTGATATAATTTTACTTTCCTAATTTGTGGAAACACAAAGGGATCTAAAAATGCTGTCTCTCCCACCCTCTTTTGCCCTCACTACTTCAAAAAATGCAACTTTATTGGAGAGGAGAGAGGAGAGGAGAGGAGAGGAGAGGAGAGGAGAGGAGAGAGAGAGAGAGAGAGAGAGAGAGAGAGAGAGAGAAAAGGGACCTCACTTTGGGATAATTTACAATAAACTTACTTTACTTCCAACAAAGAATGATCTCTCCTACCGAAAGAAAATCAACACATTGACCATCTTTTAACCATTAGTTTACAGCATCTAGCATCTGCCATTTGCCACCCAGAACTGTCCTCAGAAGCTCTGCAAGTCACAGGTTCTGAACATCTTAAGAAAGGAAACTACAGAAAAACCAATGTTCAGTAGTTACTATTGGTTTAGGATAAAATTGGCAGTTAATATAGGAGACTGCATAATAGAAGTTGTGAGAGCATTGGCACCAATTCTAATCAAGTATCTGTTGGAAGTAATCTGACCATGTGTGCTGTTGCAGGAATGAATCAACAGTATGTCTTTCTGAGGTATGGTCCAAACTGCAAATTCATATGGGAAGAGACTACACACAGGCTATTCTACAAAATGATGGGCTAGATCACTGACATACGTGATATTTGAGGAGAGCGAATATTTATGATTTATGGAAAATGCAGGGGTCTCTAGGGAAACCGACTATTAGGGAAGATGAGAATTAATCAAAGTGGCTGTCCCAGCAAGTTCCATTGTAATTCAAAATTGGTCATTGAACTTCAATGCTGTCATGAGAACAACATCAGAAGTAAAATGACTTAGCACGATGTAGCACATACATTTCTGAAACAGTACCCTCATGTTTACACTGAACCTTTGAAGTTCTAACCTAAGCAGCCTCAATAATCGCTCCAAATTTGAACATTCATATCGCTCTTCCATTAACAATTTTGCCATGTGTCCCTCAAAGAGATCAAATTGCATACGAGGCAAAGAGCTGTTGCACATTGCACACATGCCCCTCAAAAAGAGCAAAAGAGAGAGGAAGAAAAGGTTCAAAGAGGAGTTCAGTTCAAAAATACTTACTTTAGGAGGTGCAACTTGCTTTTTGGAGGCCTTTACTGCTTTCTTTTGTTCTTTTGCAGCCCTGTAAAAGATTTCTTATCAGTAGGGCTAGCAAATTTAAATAAAAATTTTTAATTCTATGGAGTCCATCAGAACTGTATCTTAATCACTATATATCAGTGGATTGACAGATAATTTGTTATTCATCAGTTTAAAATTATTATTCCTAATAAATGGAAAGTAAAATAGTTCTAAAATACCAACCTAATAGCTTGTTCCCGTTGAGCCTTTCTTACTTCTGGTTTCATGTTACGCTTAGCAATGATGTCGGTCAAAGAAGCACCAACAATAGCACGTTGAAATTTCTGAGTGCGTCTTGTTCTTTTCTTGGCAGCTTCTTCTTCCAAACCTTTCTTGTGTTTGCGCCTGAAAATTAAAACAATTTGAAATTACACTGAAAAAACATTGCTATAACTCCCTAAGTAATCACAATTTTTTCAGAAACACTTTACTCGTCAAAAGAGTATCAGAGGATTGACAGATTAAAATTTCATCACAAGCACAAAAGACAATGTAATATAGGGCAAGAACATGTTGACCAGTCAAGAGACTTCACCATCACCCCCAAAAATACTTAATAAATGCCCAATTCTATGCGATGACAAACTATGCTGTTATTAAACATTGTTTTCTTTACTGATAATCAAGTAATTAGTCAGAAAATGGTTTCAATAAGTTCCCAGGACTTTCATTAGGCATTAAAAATGTATCTATTTTACAATTGCAATTATACAGATTAGAGTGACCATTATATGAGGAAAAATTATTTGATTCAAAAAGATTAGATCTGATCAACAAAAGATCATCCACAAAATCAAAAACATGATATAAACACACCCTCTCAGTGTAATGATAAAGAACATTCTAGTATACAATCTAAATAAAATTGAGGACCGACCACTTCAAACAATCGCCAAAAGAAACCGTGTTACAGGGAGACCCTCTTAGCCCTACGCTGTTCAATATTGCAACAGCCAACATCTCAATCATCCTAAGGGAATCACAAGAAGCAACAATAATGCACACAACGACAATATGGCCCTCAGAAGTAAAAACAAAGTAGACTTGCAAGCAACATTACTCAAATTAAAGAAATAGGTTGATAAAAATAGCTTCAACATCAACTTCGAAAAAACAGTGCAGATAATTGTTAGAAAAGGTGGATTCATAGGCAAGGGACATTGGATTCTTGGCTGTTCGTTAGAAAAGGTGGTAGAATGTTTACAGAACATACACTGTATCTAAACAAGCCAATGAAAATAGTAAAGAATTTCAAGTACTTAGGAATGACACTACAACCAGCGTTAACATCACTCAGCCAACATGTACAGGAAAAGACAGGTACAGCCACCACAGCAATATGTGGCATCACAAACGGAGGACTATCACTAACCAGAGCAAGGACACTATTCAATTCCACAATTTCGCTAATAAGTACATACAGAATTAATATGATTCTAACTAACAATCGGTGATCTTAAGAATATAGGAAAGGTAAAAACTGCTTTATTAAAACAGAGCCTTCAAGGCATAAGAGTAAGTGAAAGAAACTCTTTATATAGAAGACTTAGGAGTGACGCTACTGCTCCGAACAACACATTTATAGAAGAAAGACGACTTAAGATGCAAATAGAATCACGCTTCTACAACACCGGCTATATTAGACCAAAACTGGGAAAAGACTAATCACTACCAAAAACATGTTGTGACATGCTGTGCAATACCTGGATTCCACCATTAAGTGTGTAAAATAAAATTGTGACCCTAGTGAAAAATGTACCTGAGAGCTGTGTAATCAATACTTTCTAGAAAAGTGTTGAAGAAATCGATTAGTGAATACAGGAAAGTAAACAATAAATACCCTCTTAAGTGAACCTTCCTTCTTTAATAATATGGGAAAACATGTTTTATTATTTCTACCAAAGGACAAACAATGGAGCACTCAAAGAATAATCGAAACACAGAATTCTGCTATGCAAAAATTAATAGCATAGACTACTATCCATCCCAAAAAGCTTCTCAAAATAGTTAGAAGGAAGATGACATGGGGCAATAAATATGTTAATTCCCCCACATTCTCAACTTAAGCAGATTATACGAAACTTGTGGCAAATCCTGTTTATAAAATTAAGCATTTCTTCAAGGTTACATGAATAAAAATTGATTTTGTGTTAATTACACTGAAGATCAAATCAAATGAAAGTACCAAGAAAAAAATCATAATGAAAGTTCTGTAACAGTGACAAATTTATTACACTACTGACCAGAAGTGGTTAGGATTAAAAGTAGTTTCTTCTAGTAGAGCGACTACAAGCATATGTTTCAAGGAAGTTCTCAATCATGCATTAATACCCATTTTGTTAGAAATAACTATAATAATAATAATAATAATAATAATAATAATAGAACCTGAAAATGTTCTTATGAGTTCTAGTTTTAATACAGAGCAGTTTTGCGAACTCTACAGCAGATACTCCAAGAGTTTTGTTGCTTAACAAGATGTGGAGTGGCAATGGCCATAGGACCACAAATACAATAATATAGAGAAGGAAAGTGTAAGAAAAGGAAAACTGAGTAGCGCATAGGTTTCTGTAATCTCAACTTTCAGAACTAACAACTATACATGATATAGAAAAATCATGAAGAAACTTTTAATACAATTAATATAATAAAACACTACTCTCAGATATGAGACTAATTCTACTTAGTAAAAGAAAAGTGGAAGTTGCAGAAAAAGATAAGGATCTCACTGGAAACGCATTTGAGTTAGGTTATGCATAATATGTTGGTTTGTTGCAAGTATGCAGCACCAAAATGAACTCAATAAATATGACTAAATACATGCTATATGATTAGAATACATAAACCATATGAAAGAAAAACTCACCTGTACAAAACAGTCCATGTCACTTTCCTAGGGTTTCTCTTCATAAGGTGCGACGACTCGCATTTCGCGTTCAGGAAGGTAAAAACCTATAAACCGAATATCATGGTCTAAGGAAATAGAGCATATTTATTACAATTAGGTACCCACATTCGTTAAGCATTATTATTACATTACCTTCCCGTCAGCTTTGACCATGGTCTTCCCATGGCCAGGGTATATTTTATACCCACTGTACGCACAAAGCCCGATCCTACAATAATATCGTAAACAATCAGTAAATGCAAGGCGATTTTCTGGTATTAGTAATTACTACATGGTGAGAGAATTCACTTGGATGACGAATTTTAAAGCAGATACAATCAAATCATACTTACTTCATCTTTGCCTAACACACACGATACCTCCAGACAGGAACCGGTAGTGAACTGTTCAGGGCACAGTGAAACCAGCAAAGAGAAAAACCTGAACGTAGATCCTGTGAATACATTGCCGCCAACCTTCACAAGAGTATTAAATTGGCCATTCCCAAAGAGTGTATATAACTATGGTCAAGTGGATCCATGGAAGAATGGCCATGAAGGCTGATATACAACAATGATAGACTGCTGGCCAGCTAAAAAGCCGAACTAACGGGACAACTTTTGAAAAATGTCACTGTCGGATGAGAACATACATTTATACTCGATTTAGGGTAGTTTCGTTTCGTTTTATGTTGGCAAAAGTTGTTGCCAACCGTCACACAAGTACCCAGTATATATTACCTTCAAGCGGTAGGGACATTTTATAAAATTTAAGTTTGCAATGAAACAATGGCTACTTCCGTAGATTCCGCCAACATTCAAAGCCATACAAGTGAAGTTGTGTTAGTTTACGAGTGTTGCTAAATATTTGCATTTTGCGTTTTTGTGCTCTTCATTCTTTGCGTTTTATTGTTCAATTTATTTATTTAGTAGTACTAGGCGTTTTTTAGTTTTATTTATTATTTTCCAATTGTTTTCTTTAGTAATAATAATAAAGTTAATTGAAATAGTTATTGTAGTTCATTATTTGTTGTTGTTAAGTGTCCCTTTAGTATTTCTTGTTTTAGGTTAATCATATTTATTATTATTTTTTTTCTGAATTCATTTTAATTATAACTGGAAAACAATGGATAGCCCAACAACATCTGCGTCTAACTTAATTTTGAACCTTTGAAGATAACACGTATTCAAAGTTCTCTTCAAAAGGGAATTATCAATTTATTTTGTGGACTGTGGAAGGAAGCAGTGGAAGAAAAGGTCCATGTTACCCACTCTTGTTTAATAACGCGAGTGCAAAATTATTACAGGTAAGATTGATATTTCTTTTTTCTTTTCTACATCTTATCTTTTAAAACTTACAAGTGTAATTTTCTTAATTAAAATTGGGATGAGTATAGTTGTTAATTATCTTTATCATTACTCATGTATTAATCGTAATAAATCTAATTTTCTTTTTTTCAAGATGTTGTGTGTTTACAGGTGGTGTAAATTCAGTTGATAGTATTATCAACAAATATAAAAACAAGAAGCTCTGACCACACCAAAAGACCGTAAAAGATCCGTCAGTCACAGATATTGACAATTTCACTAAGGATGCAATTGCCAATAAAATTTATTGTAGTTTGAATTCAGGTAATCAATTAGACTTTTTAATTAGTTTGTTAGTATACAGTTTTATTAATATAAACAATGATCATTTTGTGTTGTTTTATGTATTATTTAACAAGTACCAAGGATTATATTTTATATAAGTTGTGGTATTTCTATAAGAAACCTGTACACAGAGATTGTGGGAGATGAAACGTTAAATTTTGAAGGCTCTCAGACCTCCCTAAAGCGAATAGTGAAGAACATGGGTTTTACTTAGGAAAGGGAGACAGGTATGCCCAGGAGTGCATATCTATGATTTTGCATATTTTTGTCTATTGCTTCAGGGCATAGCTAAATGAAATTCCTTGACATGTGGTTAGAATTGGATGCTATGTAGATCCATATGTTAGTGCAATTTGGCAAATTTTTCCTGTTGGTGCATATTCATATAATAATAAGAGCATATTTTTATGCTCCTATATTTATTTTGTTAAAGAGAGACTTATCTCTAAACCATTCCTTGTTGTCATAGAATCTATTTATTTGGGAGCAGTCATTGATTAGAAAAAGCTTCACACTTTGTGTTTTTCTTTTCTAGAGACAATAAAATACTTGTGCAAATGTAGGATATTTCTTGATATATTTTTATACCAAGCAGAAAAATGAAACAAGACAAACAATGTCCTTAATGAAGGTGCATAATTACTTCAATTATTTCTCCTGAGAAGTGAGCTAGGTTATATTATGTTTGCACAAAAATACATCTTTTCATTCCAAGTATCACATGAAATGAAATATTGTTTATTTTAATTGCATATTTCAGAATTTTTAGGTCATAGATGCATATTTAAAGATTTTTAGGACATAAAAATCATCTCTCTAATTATTATAATTCTTAGTTTTCACACATGTACTTGTCTTGTATATCTAAATGTATATGTAAATAGTCTTGTCAACATTGTTTCAGTTTTTTGTAGCTTGTTTGTAACCTTATTTATTAGTAGCATTTCCTTGGCACAAACTCAATTTTAATGCTGAAAATAACTGTTGTCTTACCTTGAATTTTTCACAGCAAGAATGTGTATTTAACTGGCAATAAATAAACAATATATTAATCTTGTACTGCTTGGCTGCCTATTGGGAATTATTAGGCATGAATGTGAAATGGAAACTGAAGTATAACATACTTTTGATATGAATTATTTAACAAGCAATGAGAGGGTTTACTGTGTAATAACTGCATGTTCAGGGAGAAGCTTATAGTAATGTAGTCACAATAAGAGAGTAGATTCAATATTATTGTGCAACTATATATTTAATGTGCCATTTATATTGAAGAGAAGGAAGATTAAAGGTCAAGATAAAAGAGTGGAAGTGGGGATTTCTCGCCCATGCTCCCTCCTCTTGATTCTATACACATCAGTCACGCCTTGGTCTTTAAAAAACGAAACTAGTTCCTCCTTACTCTCCGTTGAAAAGTCTTCGTGGTTGACCACTCCCTTTCAGAGGTTTAGTGTAGGGTGTGTGGTCACATCCACCTGGAGTCCGGCAATCTGCTTAGTGTTCATAATCTTCACAACCTGGTCATCTGTACGTGCTTCAAAGAGAATGGTACCATTCCTTTGTCGCACTATAGCTTGCAGCTTTCCAAAGGTTTCCTCTGTGGCGCTCGCCAAACGAACAGCACATGACACATTTGAATGTTCTTCCTTCCTCGGCGCATGCCATGAGGAGGAATCTAGGCTTTTTCGGTCGGTCTTCCTCTTTTAAAAAGAAACTATTTAAATCAATAGTTCTCTCTGGACATCGCCTCTTCCTTGCGGAAGAGGGCGGGGGTGAAGGTTTAGTATCCATGAAGATGGATATTGAGTTCATCCCCGTGGTCCCCACCCACCACGGACCCAACAAGGGGACACTCCATCGGAGTGCCAGGGTTGCTACGGAGATATAGTGGGGGAATAGCACAGCGCTGCACCACCATGTATCCCCCCGCTCACCCTGGAGTTCAGTACAAGACCTAGTCCAAGCTGATTGATCGGGAGTGGGTTAGCTCCAGACCACCCATCTAGAAGAGTCCGAGGCCAAAGCAAGCGTGTTGAAGCCTACAAGGAATGTTCCCCATAATACGTAAACAACGTATTGTGCAAAGTGCAAAGCAGGATGTAGCACAAGGTAAGTAGTGGGGAAACAAACAGACTCCTCAACCGTCAGGACACACATTCCCTCCGACACGGGTCGCCATGCACGGCAAACACATGGGTGGGCGTTCAGCATACAGAGGGGGCCAGTGAAATAGAAGAGGGATAAGAAAAGAGAAAGGATGTAATAAAGGAACGAGAATGATATATGGGGAGAAGAAAAATGTCTGGTGAAAGAAAAGAATACTTGAGCAATACTCTCTGCATCCCCCTGTCAGGACGTGGACCAACCCACCTCGACGGGTAGAATATTTTGCACGGTGGGCATATCGTACAGCAATATCTATTTTTTTGTGCATGCGCAGTTGCACAAGTGATGCAAAACTCGACTGTGCATGCGCAGAATGCAGCAGTACAGAAAGTATATACAACAGTATGGCTTGGCGGGCAGTTGGACTGAATTTGTGAGCCAAAATAAAAGTAACATTAAGTGATAGATTTAGATTAAGCAATCCATTTGGCTCGTGTTGGTTGAGACAAATGGATTGATTAATCTTTCATCAATTTAATGTTATTTTTAAATTATGCCTGAATATTTTTAAATGTATATACGTTTGATTTGATTTTGATCGAGTCTCTTATTTTTCTGATAAGATTTGTGCTTCATACTTATAGAATTTAAAAATATTTCATATCGTAGTTTTTTGGTTACATCATACTTTTTTATTTTTCTACTTTATGAACTTTATTTAATTTTGTAACTTGATTGTATTTAAAAAAGAAACATTTGTAATTACAGTGCACCTGAAGATGCAAAATGTTGTGATCTGAATATCATGTAACCTAATAGGATTCGTGTTTGATTGTCATTAATGTGATGGATACCACAGAATAAATAATATTAAAATTCTTGTTTTTAAATATAAAAAGATTATTTTAGTTTTTGTGACAAATTACAAGATGCAGAGGGGATGAATTCGGTGTCCAAAAGATATGTTATAAAGAGGACATTTCTTTCTTATGGGAATCAAAAGTCATTAATTTTGAAAGACTAGCGAGAAAGGGATAATAATTTAAATTCAACCTTTTTTTAAAAATAGTAGCAATTTTGTTTTGAAAGAATACTAATAGCAAATGAAGCAACAGTTGCTATGGAATAGTAAGTTTATTAACATACCAAAATTACATATTAAAATATTGTTTCTTAATTCCTAGATGAATTATCATATTTATAAATACATCATATTTAGGATCAAAATTTTTCAAGGGATAATTATTCCTCTGATTTTAACTATACACCCGAAATTCTCACTACTCTGGTGAAATCAATAATAAATTAATGTGTAAATTTAAAAAATTTATGACTTTTAACAATAAATTATCTTGATATTTAAAAATTATCACAAGTTTTAGAACATATTTCTACAAATGGGACAAGTTGATTTATTGCTAGTGCTGAACCATTTGTACTGAAAAAGAAAACAAAACAGAGAATTATGAATCAAAATACATCAAACATCATATATAATGTCAAATATACAAATTGACATAATATGCATATGAAAAATTATGTGAGAAAAAAGGAGGAACAGATACAAACATTTAAAAAGTAATAAGTAAGTAAGTAAGTAAAAATCAAAGCCAGAAAAGTGGTTAAAAATAAACAATAGATTTATAATATGCTAAAGCTTTACCAAACATGGAGAATGGAATTTCTTCTTGCAGGTTTTACAACAAAGCTTTGGTATCTGGAAATTTGTACCATGAAGAACAGAAAAGCAAATATAGCATTCTTCCACGCCCTCAAAACGTTTATCCAAGTTGCTTTTCCATAAAACTAATCCATCCCAAAGAGAACCATTCTGAAAAAAGAAAGAAAAAATGAATTGGCAGTTTAACTGGAAATTATACATAAAATCAGCAATATTAATTTTACTTAAAAGTTAAGAAATAAAAACAGCATATTTAGACACTAATTTCAATTAATTATTATCCTTAATGTATATTTAAATTTTTATAAAAATTGTAAATGCTACAAAATGTGACAATATTCATCTGCTCAATAGCCAAGAGAAAATTGGTATTGATCAGAAGAAATTATTTTTTGCCTTCACATTTTTACCCAACTAATTTCTTATTTGATACTTTGCACAAGATTAAACCTGATTTGAAATTTTTCTAGAACATTATTTTGATTTCAAATTTCCAATGGATTAACCTTACAATATGATTTACAAACCTGATGAGTTAAAAAAATACTCAATTGCTTCACCCAATAACGCCAATGACTTGTCCCAACCAAGGATGATGTGTGAGTATCAACTTGAATAGTGGCTAAAGGATATTCTTCTGGAAGAGTTATAATGAGTTCCATTTGTGATTCATCCACGGAATAAACTGCTACAACCTGACGAGCTTTACTGTGAACTTTGACCTAGAATACAGTAAGTTTATAAGAATACATGTATTAATGATGCAAATGAAACTTTTAATAATCAATACTTTAAAAGTGTGTAAATACGTAAGAGTCAGTACTGTTGTCAAGCAAAGCACATTGTTATATATGCCAAAATTATATGCCGCATATACCTGAACATAAGACTACTCTCTAATTTTGAAGAGGCCTTCTGAGAATTTTTAAAATTTTTAATTATTCTTACTATTTAGTCAAAATTATAAAATGTCTTATTGACTAGAAAATTGCCTTGTTAATGAGAATGCTAAGACATTGTTGAACTATCATTTTCTTGTTACTTAACATGCTCACACTCCTGTGATCCATGTGTAGTTCACAAGACACAACACTCAATAGTTTTTCTATGTCCGTGTATCACATGTGGGTCACACATGTTTACAATTTTCATGGCAAACCTTTCCGTTGAACTCCCTGCAACTGCACTGATTTTGGCGTGGACTTGCTAGGACGGTCATTCAATTTAGAAATGCACCAATACGTGCGGAAAAATATTTTTATAATATTACAGTAATTTTAAAATTTAAATTTTCAATTTTTAATTTTAAATTGTTTGATAATATTACAGTAAAATTTTCATACAGTTGGGAACATTTGGATGGGGGGCAGATATTTTCATAGGGCCAGGGAACATGTTAAATCATAATCATGTTTTTTTGTAACTACCCTCATCATCTTCACACTTATCAATGTTTCTTTTTGGTCCTTTTTCCATGCTGCATCATCTGAATATTTAAACCCCTCTGAAATTTTTGCGGATTAAATTTGGATTGTTTAGTCTTTTATTACCAAAGAGCCACTTAAGAACATTCCGTTCCGCTTCTATGTCACAAGATTTTCTATTCATCCAGCAGTTGTTGGCCTCTGTTTCTTTACCCATTCAAAACACAGATTCACATTCTGCCTAGTGTTAAACCAAGATTCTGTGCGGCCTCGTCAAAATCGCATCTTGAAACAAAATCTGGGCATTTATTTTCAAATAAAGTTTAATTTGATACAATGGCATTCATATTGAAATTTGCTCTTGACAGGCACATTCAAAAACATCAGTCTGAATTGTCTGGCAAATTAGCGGCGGATGCTGAGAATCCGAACATAAATATTAAATATTGCCATTATAAGACAACCCTACATTTTTCAACCGAGATATTTCGTTTCCCCCCCCCCCCACACACACACAACTTGTTTTCTATTTGGGTAAATACAGTATGAACAAGTAGAAAATCTTTGCAATACAAAGCAGGAACTGCTCTGGACTTTCACCAATTGGCTCATTAAATTAAATTGGCTCACTGAAGAAGGTTTCAGAAAGAAAATCAAATTAATATTTCTAATACAACTGAAATGGATGTTTTTGAGACTTTAAAAAACAATAAATTTGAAATAGTTGAATTTTTCAAAAATTTTTCTTCGATATCCACAACACAAAACACCGTAAAATTTTGAGCCAACAAACAAGTGCAACAGAACAAAAATAAACTTACCTCCATATTTTTCCATTTTGTATTTTGATTTTGAATTGCTTGTAAATCTCTTGTACAAAGTAATGGAGTTACATACTGTACTGTAGTTTTTAGGACAATTGCACTTGCTTTAGCCCTTGTATCACTCCACCATTGGCGGACAAGAGCAGGTAATCTGCTTACTGCCCAACAATATATCTGAGACACAGTAACAATTTTGTTAGAACAAAGACGAGAAATAATATTCAAATGAAAACTAATTAACCTTAAAACAAATAACCTAAGCCTTAAAAACAAATATTATCAATCAGATCTACACACTTACATTTTTTCATAAACAAAGTTCACATCACTTGCAACATCAAATCCTAAACATTTGATCCTTTAACAAATCAATTTGTTAGATTTATAGCAGGCAGGAAAGGTATGTGAATTTACTATAACAATTGTAGCATATACATGATGGAAACAGCATTTTATAAGGAATTTATATTGGTGATACAATTACACATTTCAGCTACAATCTTTTTGCAAGTACATAGATAGCACTACAATGAATTTATATCAAACTTACTAGGTACCAATCAGGTGAAAGTAAAAACATAAACAAAACAAAACACACACACGTGCCCACGCATGCGTGTGTAATTGTAGTCTGTGTTGTGGTGTGTATTGTGTGTGTTGTCAGGTGTGTGTGTGTGTTTTGTAGGTGTGTGTGTTGTTAGGTGTGTGTGTGTTTGTTAGGTGTGTGTGTGTTTGTCAGGTGTGTGTGTGTTGTGTGTGATGAGGTGTGTGGTATGTAACTGTGGTGTGGGTGTGAGTATTCTAACATAGAAAAGAAATAATTTCTAAGTATTTAAATAATTACCCAACACGCCATGTGTTGAAGCTGTTGGCTTGTGCATTCAGTGCCCAAACTTAATTGAGGAGCTTCTCCAAACATATTTGCTAAAGCCATTGTTTTTGCTTTGGGCTGTGTTTCCAGGACTTCAGATGGCATTAAAATGAATAAGTTGTTTAGAAGACTTGGTAGAAATCCTTCATTTCTGAAAAAGTTAAATAAAAAATTCCGAACATTATATACTTAAAAACTGTAACAATATTTTTTTTGTACATACTACATTTGCTTACAATTACAGTGTAAATATCTTTGCATATCATTGCTCAAAATTTGTACAAATTTGACTTTGGCAAGAACAATATAATAGGAGATGTGGAATAAAAATATCAGTTTCTTGAAAAATGCACCCGTGAAGCATCAAAAGGAGAATTAGGGGAAATGGAAAAATGTGAAGCAGACCCAGAGATCACTTAATGAACAGCAAAACACATAGTTGAAGAGAAGAAAATGTCATATTTGATTGCCTGATTAATTATTTTGTGTTTCTGAGCATGTCAACAGCTATGGTCATTAGTCCCATTGTAGTGCGTTTTTATCATGAAAGGTGGCAGTATTCTTCCCGCACTGGTTGGTGAGATTCGACACAAACAAGTTAGGTTCCATTGTCTTCCCCATCTCCCACCAATGGGCACTGCCTCAGTTGGGGCAATGTAAGTGAAAGTATGTGCAAGTAAGGAGCGAGGATAGGAGAAGGAAGAGGGAGGGATGACTGCATGCAGTCCATGGCCCATTTGTTAGGGATTTGCTCTGGAATTCACCAGGTATTGATTGAAGAAACTATGAAAAATTACCGATCAGATCAATGAGCCGCTAGAATTCCCCTCCAGGTAGCAGTTGAAATAGAACTAGCTATCTGGCTGGAGTGGAAAATCCTGCCACTGGACTGGGCCCTAAGACCTTCTGGTCAGAGGCTCAGGAGTGATATCAGTTGATGCCCAGAGCTAATTCAGCTGGTATCATATTTGAAATGGATCCAAAGCTCAAAACTTTTCACTGAAAATGAGCTCAAAATTGCTCATAACACTTTAACCAGTTTTCTCTAAATGCTTCAATTTCTTTGTTCTATTCTAGAACAACAAACAATTTCTTTCCATCATTATTGAAAAAATGGATGGAATACAAATATCATGATTAAATTTGCTAATCCTACCAAACCCAAAGCTGAATTCGGACATACAAATTTGTCCCACCAGTTATATTGATGAAAACGTTTGTCTTCTAAATTACACTATAGTTATATGAAAAATACTTTGACAAGGGACAAAAATATATCTGCACATCAGAAATAAGTAACCCTTGACTATTAACAATGGAGACACTTAACATTAAAGTAAATTATGCATCAAATATAGATTTTGAAAGCAACCATTTTATATACAATTATGCAATTATATGCAAACTAAGTGATATCATGTCTTCTTGACATATATTCCTTCTGTTTTCACATAATTTGTTATACAATACAATTCCCCTTCCTAAATTACCCTTCAACTCTCCTCCATTTCCCCTACTTTCCTACCTGTACATTTACTCAAAAGCATATAAATGTTTCATTTTTGGAATAAGTACTGTATTTTATTTTGTAGAATTTATATCCCACAGTTTGTATCCATGAGAGGAATACTTGAGAGGAATAATAATAATACTTGAGAGGAATGAGATTATGGCAGAGGCAACTGAAATGACTCACAAGTAATCTGTTTTGTGGATGTCTTCCAAGTGATATCCCTGAAATTGCTGTGTACAGACACAGCTCTGCAATTATTTGTTCTTTTAATAACAACAATAACAACAACAACAATAATAATAATAATAATAATAATAATAATAATAATAATAATAATAGTGGAACAACATAAATTCTGTTTGTATTTCAGTCTCTTTTCTTCTAAACACTTCGATCACAGGTGCAGCTGGTGGGAGGACAGGGGAAACTATCCCTTCTTCCAAATATTTTCAAGTATATCAAATACAGTAAAACCCCTCTTTTACACTTTTCATGGGACCATAGGAAAAATGGTGTAAATTGCGGGAAATGTAAATAAGGGGAAATGATTTTTTCTCTTCAAAACTATAAATAAATTGTATTTAAATACTAAAAGACCAATAAGAATTATAATATTCAGTATTATACACAAATAAGATTATACAGACAAAAAGAAATCAGATATTTTGGTTTGTTTTCTTCTTTTAGCTTGGACTGATTGAATTTGAGACTCTAGTTCATACACTTTATCAAAAGTAGAATCACCACCATCTGCAGCAGAGAGGTATTTTTTTATTGTTTCTAGGGCTGCAAATGCTTGTGCACTCGTGGGAGGAGGTTGATCATAATCGTAACTGTCATCTTCACTTCCATCAGCATCTTCACCAACAGCATTGTTTTGAAGATAATCTTGAACAATATCTTCTAATGATGATTGTCTCACAGCAGTCGTAACATCATTGTCCACAGATACAAACTCTTCAAATGAAGTTTGAGACTTAATACTTGTCCAGCCCTCACACTCAAAATCAGAAGCATCTTCCACGGCCTCTTCTGTATCTGCCAGGAAGCCAGCTTTCTTAAAACAGCAATAGTAGACTGCTTTACTTCCCTCCATGATTTTGCAATAAAATGCAAGGCATCTAATATCGAAATCTTCATTTCTGCTGCATCCTTACCACATTCAATGTACCTTAAATATTTCTGGACTAAATTTCTACGATAGTGCACTTTGAAATTATTAATGATGCCCAAATCCAAAGGCTGCAGTACACTTGTGCATTTGGCTGGGAAAAACTCCATTCTTATGTTTTTTAAATTCAACGTTTGGGATGTGCTGGGCATTGATCTACAAATAGAAGGATTTTTCTATTTTGTGCTCCCATTTTAGCATCAAGAGCATGAACTTGCTGAGTAAATAACTCTGAAGTCATCCATGCTTTTTTGTTTGAGGCATACGATGTTGGCAATGTTCTTATGTTTTTAAAGCAACGTGGCTTTTTGCTTTGCCAATAACAAACGGACGCAAGGTTTCCGTTCCATTTGCGTTTGTCCCAACATTACGGTGAGTCGAACTTTACTATGTTTGCCCCCATGGCAAGGTTCATTTTTCATCGCAAACGTTTTATTCGGCAGAAGATTAAAAAATAACCCGGTTTCATCGATATTGAAAATATCTCTTGCATCATATTCACTAATTAATTCATGAAGGGTGGAGTCTTTCCAGGAAGAAACAATACTTTATCAACACTATTCGATTCTCCACAAATTGCCCTATATACAACATTGTACCGTTTCTTAAAACGATCAATCCAACCATTGGATGCAACAAAATCGTCTATTCCTATCATATCTGCCACGTTTTTAGCCTTTTCCCTCAAAATTGTACCATTAATTGGTATATTGGATGCCCTTGTTGTCTCGAACCAGTTTGTTAAAATCTCTTCCAGTTTCTGATATTTTGAGTATTTCACGTACTTTCTCTTTTAGATTGTTGTCCGCACTCCTTTGCACTCTGTTCGATTATTTTTCGACACTTCACGATTGTATTTAGAGTTGAAATAGAAATTTCCAACTGCTTCGCCAACACAACACGTGGTCCTGAAAAAGCGTCCACTTTCTTCAAAATCTCCATTTTCTGTTCAATAGAAAAACTTCTTCTATCTTTCTTCTCCATTGTACACCACTTCTACAGCTCGAAGTTTTCGCACAATTCCACCCCGCAATTTACTTAAAATTACTATCACTTTCGCACTATCACAAGCCACAATGAACGCAGTACTGAATGGCCTAAGTCTCCCTCGGACCGACGCCACCCAGAACGACGCGACGTGAAAAATCGCGCTCCTTGCGAGACCGGAAATCGGAAAACGGCTTGTGTTGTGGCAAGCAAACTGTTGTATATTGCGGGAAAACTGAAATTATACTAACGTAAATGGGGGGTATTTATAACATGATGAATATACGAAAACTGATGGGACCGACAAGAAATGTTGTAAATGCCGGGAAAACGTAAATTGCGGGAACGTAAAAGCGGGGTTTTACTGTAGTTTCATTCTCATTCCCTTTTTATCAAAGAAACATTCAGTATAACATACTGTAATGAAGATATCTGTTTTATAACATTCAGATGATGAAACCAACAAACACCAAGTACATGGGAATGTTTCGCCATCCTAGTCAAAAATTTAAAAAATGCATGGGAAGAGAATATACGAAGATGCTCATGAACTGGTGGTTAGATGTTGGTATCCCCTATGCATCTGCATTCTTGTACCTAATGATGAAGACCAATAAGTTCACTGCCCTAACCACCACTAAAGCCAGTTTTCTACGAGTATTGCCGGAGAGTATTACTGAATTCACAGGTATCTGTGATATAACTTTAAAGTTTTAATGGCACCTTGTTAAATTCAGTAAATAACTAGAAAAAACTGTCGGGGCTTAAACAACAATTCTGGAGAAGTTACACACTTTTTTATGATCTCCTCTAAATTTTTCATGTCAGAGATACCCATGCCTGTTTCATTGATATGACAGAACAAAAAACAAACAAACAAACCAACTACATACCTCAATAATGTTGCATACTGATATCGCAACTCAGAGTTTGCCAGATCACATGCATGTAATACAAGATTCCACAGCAATAAATATGCAGCTGTATAATAATACGAGTCAGTATGTGGCTGTATGATACAACTGTCTCCAATTGAGAACTCCGTAAGCATTGTGTCCACCACAGTCTGTGTGTCTTGCAGTGCATTAAGAAGAGGGTAAATTTCAAACTGTTCTGATGTACTTTCTTCCATGCCCTGATTATTAGTGAGACCGTTGGCATCATTATGAATAAGATGGATAAGGTTTCTGAAAATTTTGAAATATGTAAAATTCATGATACAAACATAATTAAAATGGTACCAAGTGTAACAATTTATTTTACAAAATAGTATCATATGCTGAATTGTTTGTTCTTCTCTCAACATTTGTTTTTACATTTCATGCACACATTACCACATTCAAATTTAAAATGCACACGATATATACATTATAAATTTCACAAATATAGGAAACCATATACACAATATTCTAAAATAAAACTTTTCATCATTTTACATCAATTTTTAAAGGGGAATTATTTACAAGAGTAAGTGCTTACAGATGATTTTCCAGTCATACTTATTTAATACGAGGTCAATCAAGGAAATGTATGACTTGATTTTTTCACAAAGCTATTAGATAATAACACTAACAGTTTTCTTCCCACATTTGTACAAATTAATCTACAAAGTTAATGACCAGATCCTGAATATGATCAATTTCATTACCAGAATTTTTTAAATAAATATTTTGTGTACACATGATTTCAAGCAAGTACATTTATAACAACAAATATCTGTTACTTCAAATGTGTTTACAACATACTAATAATTCTGAAGTACCTTTACCATACATTATATATCAAATGAACCCCCCTTTCAATTTGGACAAATGAAATCTTAAAGGATATTGAAAATAATCATAAAACACCAAATATATATTTGAGCTACTCACTTTTTGAAGATATGATATGCTGTGAGTTGAAGTGATGAAACTGGAGAATGTAATAACTTGCAACAAGCCTTCAAAATCGTTCTTTCTAATTTCTTGGAAGTATCTTCAACAGCAACACTTTCTTCATTTACTTTGATCATTAGAGAGCAATATTTTTGTAAGAAGAGGTGCCCAAGGAAAGAAGGTTTTGTTTTATCAGGGTATCCTATATAATAACAATTGAGAAACAAAATTATTTATCAGAACACAATCACTGGATAAAGCACAAAACCTCTTACAATTTTTTTTAATACATCATTCAGAAACACTTTCAGTTGGTTCAGATAAATGACAGAGAAATTAAGGTAATAAAGTATTTATCTTTAAATCATAGTAAAAAGATTTTTGACTTGAAAATAAGATTAACCTGTTAATATTTAACATACTGGATATTGCTGAAATGTGGGATGATTGATATTTCAGAAATGCTGAAGAGAACTGATATGTTTAAATTCAAATGCTCTAATCTAGACACATATCTCTGAATCCACCAACAAAATTCAAGTGCTGAGTTAAGAAAATCCACCACAATCTGCTGTGCAATCTCGCCCTTGTTCAGAATTGATCCCTCTATTTTAACAATTGTGTAACCTTTATCATTTAAAAAAGCTAGTGTACAGCACACACTTCCTCACATGATTGTAATAGCTACACAATATTATAATACTACATGAACCAGCAAAAGTGTTTCCAACAAGCAAACGTTTTTTCTCTGCACCAAGATTCAAATTCATGACCTTAAGAGTTAACATGCCAGGCATGTTACCCCTTCACCACCAGCCCCATATCAGAAATCAACCTTCCCACCAAACGCTTAAAAAAAATTTGATCATATGCCTTGGCATTTGTAATTTTTAAAAATTGCGAGATTTTTATTTGCTAAATCTCAAGATCTTGTTTAAAAGAACAGATGTTATTAAGGAAGAAAGGGAAAAATAAAATAAAATATTAAAAAAGTTATTATCAAAATAGTTGTTTGGCAAAGTTAATTTTGAAAATAAGGAAAGTTCGCTGAAAACTGAACCTGCACTACTTCTTTCAGCGCCATTTTCTCAATCCATGAAAAAAAAAACACCTAAAACAATTGCGCTTTTTCCATTTTCAAAAATCTGTGATTTAAAATTTGGTGTAGTTTTTGAGGAAATCTTGAAAATGTTTTTAAGCTTCATGTGAAGTATCCTCAAAAATCAAAATATCCATTTGAAACTCCCAAAACCAGGAATTCATTCACATGGATTAGCAAATATCAATTTTGAAGAAAATCAGCTGAATGGTTTAGGCGCTAGCGTTGACCACAGACGGACAGACATTTTGCCGTCAATCAATGTTTCCTATCAAGAACCAACAAAACATGAATTCTAGCTACAACAAGTGATAGAGGATTTTTTTCCAAATTTAGCAACAGGAATTATCCACTTTTTGTTACCAGAGCTGAAAATAAGAGTTTTTTCTCTAAAAAATTCGTTTTCAGGCACCCAATTACATAACATTCTCTTCTTAAGAGCTGCGTAAGGTGAGAAAGTAAAAATTTGGAGCACTTTTTGAGAAAATAATAGTTTTAAATTGTTTCAAAATTGCCTGTTACACACAAAATTGATCTACTTTTTATGAACAGCTTTAAAAAAAAAAGGTGTCTTCGAAACTTCAGTTTAACGAAAATGAGCAATTAGCAATTAAATCTGTCTAATGTGAACATAAACAACGGTACTTACAAATGTAAATTCTACAGTATTACATTGCTTAATGCGGAATCTTGTCTAATACAGAAAAAGATACTGGTCCCTTGAGATTCCGCATTGAGTAAATTTTACTGTATGAACGATAAATTGTGATAAATAATCCTAATTATAGAATTGATTTCCTTACATTTACAATATTCCAACTAATTTAGGTGATTCCCAATCATCATTATTGCAACTGCATCAATTGGAGAATTTCCATACATAAAAAAGAACTACTGAGCATTTGACAATAGAACAGGAATTTTAATTATAAATGAAAAGTAGTTTCAAATTTGAAAAATTAATAAGACAAGTTCACAGAAGGCTTCATAATAAACTTACCTGATGCAGAAACAAAAATACTGGTAAGTATAATATGAACTTCTTCTGCAAAAACATTTTTCCATTCATTTACATAATCTTCAAAATTAGCCTCTTCACACTCTTCTTTTTTCTTGACATTCTGGCAAAATTGTGTTATGGCATATAATAGGTCAAATGTAGCAAAACTGAATATAAACACATTACGCAATTTTTCACATTCTAAACTTTGGACATTTAAAATATTATCCATTTCTTCTGAAAAATAAAACTTCTGAATATGTTTTAAATTTTGAGCGTAATATGCTGCAGAAACGATAATAAAATCCCAAATATGTTGCTCCATTATATGTGGATATTTCTTGACACAGGCAGAGAGAAAATATATTTTCGCAACTAGTTTTTCCACATTAGTAAAAGGTTGCGTTGAAATGTCACTGAAAAGAAAATGTGTTATTAATATCTAAAACTCACATTCCTGTACGAAAAAGGGAATTGCAAAAAGCACAAATGTAAAAGAAAAAGAGAAAAATAACTAATGTGCTACAAAATACATTCAAATCAGACTTTTTTTCACACTAGTAAGTTCCCAATTCTTTAAAGTCTACCTTTTTAGTTTACATTTTTGTTACATCTTGTTCCTGGCAGTTACCTATTGACACCTCTGAGACCTACCAAATTCTTCTGAGGTAATAAACACTCTCCCGAGAACCATTTCCAGTGAAAAGCTTCCTTGTGCTCCCTGATCATCTTGTAGGACTCTCTTGGTCCTATATCTATGCCCATGGTAGCTCTTGTCCCTTCTCAGTTCAGGGAGTGGGAGGTGTAGCCAGTTCCTCAATTACCCATAGAGTCAGACTGCACACAGCTCTCACACATATTTACTGGTCAGGCAAAGGATATTGAAGAATTGTATATAAGTGATAGACAAATGGCTGGGAATGCTCTCAATTACATGAGAGCATTCCCAGTCACATGCTGGGCCAAATGCGTAGATAGGTTTGGTTTGTTTTTTTCGTGTTTCCGGGTGCGTCAACTGCTTTGGTCATTAGTCCCATTAGTGTAGTGCATGTTTTTTCTCGGGAGATGGCGGTGGTCTTCCCCCGCTGGATGGTGAGATCCGGTGCTGTCCTACCGTCGGCTAGTGGGGTTTCCCCCTGACCACGACTCTCCTACCAGCGGGGCACCACCCCAGCCAGGACAAGCTCTAAGCTCCCGATCGGTTCCCCGGAATATGTACCAAATGCGTAGACCTTCTAGGCATGTTTTCAATTTTTTCATTCCATTGCAGAAATAGGTTTCATTAAACTATGCAAAATACACTATTACAGCAGCAATCACTTCAGCATTTGATGAACATTCTTACCCATCAAGGCAAATTTTTATTTTGGAGAATAAAAAGTCACTCAGGACTAAATCCAGGGCTGTGCTTGATGAGGAACCAATTCGAATCCCAATTGATGCACTTCTACCATTGTGACTGCTGCTAAATGGGATGGTGCATTACCTTAATGGAACTGCACTGTCTTGTGAGCCCATCTTGGCTGCTTTTCAATCAATTCCTGTTTTAAACAATCCAATAATGATGTGTAATAGGGCCCAGTTATGATTCTGCCTTTTCCCAAATAATCTATAAGGATTATATCCTGAGATTCCAAAAGAAGAGGCCATCATCACTCCTGACAACAAAATCGTCTATCTCCTGAAACACAATCTATTTATCTCAATGACATACACCACCAGTCATTGCCAAAGCAACAATGTAATCATAGTGGTTTATGGATCCTATTTTACCAGCAGAAGATTTATCTTTGCATGAAAACTTGGAGAAAGTAAGAATTATTTACTGTTATGGTAAGAATAATTCCAACTAGATAATAAACAAACTTGTTCAGAGAAAGTATTATTGCAAAATGTACAATTCTGATTCTATATAATATTGATTTATATTGCAATGTTTATCTTATTTATCTTTGAAAAATATATATTATAAATTGTAAAAATGTGTGTTTTTTGTAGGTTTCCTGTTTTTGTGACTAATCTATTATTTAAAAAACCTAATAGAATGTTGGTTCTGTTATGTTTAACATAACCTATTCTAGGCACCTAAAACATTTTTTGAAACCTAAAATTCATGGTCTAGCTAAGATACATCTTGATTACACAAAGGTCTTTGACATGTATCTCTTGAAAGATTATACCTTAAACTTCACTGGCTTTAGTGGAAAGCTACTCATGGATACTGAACCATTTTCAACAGTCTATTCACGTATTTCCTTCATCAGACATTCGAGTATTTCAGCAAAATTCAAATCTGTGCCATTTTTATTAGTGTACTTTGCTCTATTCAAGAAAAAAAAAAGTCAGGCCATTTTTTGAGAAAAAATTGAAAATATTGTTGGAGTTTCATGTAAAATACTCCCCCCCCCTAAAAAATATCGCTTGCAAAAAAATTGCTTGCTATTTGCCGAGTGACGAATATTTGGGGTTCGCCCAACCCACCGAGTGTTGGTCGTTTGGACACATCAAGGGAGTGAACATTTGCCGAACACATCAGCTGCTCAGGATT
The DNA here is from genome assembly GCA_964035755.1 of Teleogryllus oceanicus. NCBI lineage: Eukaryota > Metazoa > Arthropoda > Insecta > Orthoptera > Gryllidae > Teleogryllus > Teleogryllus oceanicus. The sequence continues at coordinate 12,260,360 of CAXIVR010000011.1, read as the reverse complement.
GGGTGAGCACTAGCTCGCTCCATGGCAAATGCTGAATGTGTGGAGCCATCTTAAGATTAATGACATTTTCCAAGGAGTTTGACGAAAAACATACAAGAAAACCACTCAAGAGGCTGGAACAACTGTAACTTCAGTTAATAAAATAATTAGATACTCATCATTTGTAGCTAAGGGAACTATTTTCAAATGAGTTATCATCTCGAAAGAAGAGCAAAAAGCAGGTTGAAAGGGTATTACAGAATTGCATCAGCATTACCACAGTTTTTGGTTGATTGATTTTTTCGTGTTTCCGGCCACGTCAAAGTAAGTGTAGTGCATGTTTTTTTCTCGGAAGATGGCGGTGATCTTCCCCCGCTGGATGGCAAGATCTGGCTCCGACCTACCGTCAGCTAGCGGGGATTCCCCCTGACCAGGACTCTCCCACCAGGGGGGACCGACCCAGCCGGGACAAGCTCTAAGCTTCCGACCTGTCTCCTGGTATATGTGGTAGTGTAGTGCATGTTAGTGTAAGTGTGTGTGTAAGGGCTGAGGATTAAACAAGAATGAGGAAGGAAAGATCGCACGCTCTCCGTGGCCCATTTGTTAGGGTACTGCTCCGGCAATCACTTGGTGTTGATTGGAGAAACCATGGAAAACTACCGATCAGAGCAGCCAACCGGTAGAATTCTACCTAGATCGACCTAGATGAAAAGCCAGTGTTGAAAATCCTGCTGCCATCAGGACTCAAACCCAGGACCTCTCGGTCAGGCGTTGCAGTGAGATCAGTTGATGCACTGAGCTACCACTTCCCGTCAGAGCAGTTTTTGAAAAGGACTGTTGTCTTTGATGAAACCTCGATGCAACATCTTGAGCCAGAACAGAAGTCTTAGTCCCGAAGGGAAACATTCAGTTACCATCCATACAAAAATTCAGCTGTCAATATGAGAGAGTCAAATTGAAGATTCATTTGTACAGGCAACTATTACAAAAAATAAATCCAAAAGGTTTTTGCCCAAAAATTCTTCAAAGACCTGACATATTCGTAGCTGGTGTTGTCATTTGCACGATTACACAAAACATGTTGTCAAATCAGGAAATGAAATATTCCAGAAATATGGGCAGTAAAAAAACTTCGGCACTCTTCATAGTTCTAATTTGGTTCACCAGACTTTGATTTGTTCCCCAAACTCAAGCAATCACTTAGTGAAAAACATTTTGATACCAATGTCTAAGTTTCCAATGAGATGATTGGAGTAATCAAATAGCTCCACAACAAAGAGGTACAGTGCATAATACAAATTGCGTTAAAATATTGGAAAGCTATCATAAGGGAGAATGGAGATTACATTGAAAGCTTGTACAGATATTTTTGTTGAATAAATTATTTTTTCATCTCCATTGTATAGTGTGATGTATTTCTGAAATGACCTCAACATGCCTGACTGAGATTAAAAATAAATAAATAAATAAATATATTCATAGACACAAACCAGTCATAAAGGAGTTCCTTGCGGTCAGGGTCACGCCATTTGGTTATGAAGCTCAAAATCAATGGTAAAATTGTTTTGTCAGGGACACCCTTCATGTATTTAAGCCAATATGTTATTTCAACAATACCAGGAGAACATCCAAGATTTTCAACTGGGATTTCCATTGAAACTTCAAGTGCTTTCTTGAACAGAATCTGAAAATAATACTCTACATCAGCAACAGTTGGGTTAAATGTTCAATTAATTTAAAAAAACAATAAAAATTCAATGAAGTATTACAATATACTAATAGTGTGAATACAATAATCAGAATGATGAATAACAAAATTTAAAAAATGACCATGTGTTTAGGAATACAGAAGGGTATAATTTTAAGGTTGATAGGGAAATTTTTCTGAATGCCACAAAAATGAGGAGGATATTCAGAATATATCAAACATACCATCAATAAGACTGTATTAAAATAATAAATACATTTTTTAGACATTTTCAACATGAATATAGCAAAAATTAAATATGTATGATTTCAACTGAAGGTGATCTGGATAGTGGAGACACATTTTTTAAACAAAAGTAATTGGAAAGTTTACACCTTTCCTAGGAATCACGATACTGAATAAATTGAAGCAGATTCTGAATCTTTTTTCTGATTTTAAAAGGAGAGAGGAGAGGGGCAGAGGGGAGAGGGAGAGAAAGGGAGAGGGGCAAAGGGAGAGGGAGGGAGAGAGAGAGGGGAGAGAGGGGAGAGAGAGGGAGAGAGAGGGAGGAGAGGGGGGAGAGAGGGAAAGAGAGAGGAAGAGAGAGTTTAAATTAGAAAAGGAAGTCTTTTCAAGCATTTAAATAGTTTCATTCTAATTTTATTCTTGGGGAATAGAAGTTGTGGAGAATTTTATAAAAGAAACAATCTCTACATTTAAGACATCTTTTAACATTAATATTAACACACTTAAATGTTAGTAAACATCACAAAAGCTCATGAGTCTCTGCTTTAGAGATCATTAATACTAACACATATATGAACAAAACTTCTAGCAGACAAACCTTGGCAGAATATCCTGAATAACTGCCACATGAGAGTGTCTTATGAATTGTCAGCCACTCATCTTTTTCACTAAGAAGGTATGCTGTTTGCACCCAAAGACCCCCAAGATGACTGGCTCTGAAATAAAAATATTCTTTATTTTTTACTGATACATTATAACTTGTTGTTGCCTTCAATATAGAGCTAGGATTGTGGTTATGGGGGTAATACGAATAGTTAAATGATGCTACATGTTCTCTTATGGAGGGAATTATGAAAGGGAACTATAGGAGGGAAATATGAAAAGACAAACTGAGTCAAGTTAATTAATTATATAATTAGTAAACATCTAGTTAATTAGTAAATCAGAATCAATAAAATTAGATACAAAATAAAATTATGTATGTACCAGGGGTGTTAACTGTTTCTAATGATCTCAGACGACAAAATGCCCGAGGGCAAAAATGCATGAAATATATATACAAAATGCCTGAGGGCCTTTTGTATACATACATTTCATGCATATTTCATGTGCATGTCCCTAAAATATTTGTGATCATTAGAATGGGTTGCTTATAATATGCACCTCAGAGTGGAAAACAGAATTCTTGCACAATATGCTAGAAACTAATATGCATAAACTATGGATTCCAAAGGATACATAGGAACACACAATGTACTTACTTTTCTAAAGCCGATTCTTTGATGCCAGTAATTTTTCCATTTTTACTCAATATAGACTTTATGTTAACAAATGTATTTTGCAATTCATTGATGAACATTTTTGTTTTGTTGTAAAATGACATCTGAAACACAGCAACAAAAATTGACTTGAAAAGCAATTCTACCATCCACCCCGATAACCCCAACCCTCCTAAAGTATAGTACATTCGAACAAAATTTGGTTAATGAAAAAAATTTCGAACATTACACAATGTTCTCTTTTCGTAAATCAAAAGTTGAAATCATTGAAGGCAAGTTCTCATGAGTATGCAGGTATAGATAAAAAGGAGCTAATTATTACTGATCATTCTACAAGCCTGTACTATTTTAATGTGCAATGAAAAGGAGTTTCAACTTTACTTCTAAAACCACAGCTACATTTATAGTATGTCCCCTAAAAATAGAATGATACATATTTCTTTCATATGAACATTTTATTACTGTCATAAATGCACTATTGTCACTTTCACATTATAATTTACAATAAAAAATGACTAAGTGGAACTAACAATAATAAATTAATTGCATTCCACTGTTCACTGTATGCAATTGACATACTTACGTTTTTGAAGAAGATACTGTACATTTCACATAAAGATACTGCGAGTGCTAGCTGTAATATTCTTTGTGAAACACAGTCAAATAGTTCGATCTTGTCAAATATTGGTTTATGAACAATTGATTTGCAATCATTTACAGAAGGTAACATTTCTTTCACTTCATTCTGTGACTCTGCCTGATTGTTTAAAGACATTATATTGCTTTCAATATCAAAATGAGGGTCAACTGAAGAATTTTCTTTTTCTTCAATGAGAGTACACTCAGATGCAACAAAGTTTGCTATAATCTTTGATGTGAAAAAAGACAATAACACATACTGAAATATTGTTTCAGAAGTTAGCAAATGTTCAAGTGTCAAATTACAAACAGGTGCACCAAGAACCATGAGAATGTTTTCGCAATGTACTGTCAAACTATGTTCCATAAGTTCAAAAGTAGAAAGAACACCATTTGTAAATAAAGAAAACACTTCAACATCATCTGATTCGGCAGCATTGAGTAACTTCAAAGATATTTCCACGATGTGGTCTACATCCTCAATCAACAAGATTTCACTGAAACAGACAATTTACAAATAAACAGTCCGTTCAAGCATAAAATATGATGATTACTATAATTGTACTAACCTGCACAATAGATTCTTTCTAACAATACCAGAAAGTTCTGTAACTAACAAGGCAACATCTGTTGCTCTTATTCTTGATAAAATATTTACTCCACTTTGCCACCCATTACATAAAAGGTCTTTAATACTGCCACTTGTATTTTCTTTATCACAACACAAACAAAACAGGACAACAACTAGTTTATAAGTACTTTTTGCTAAATCTTCTACTTGAATAAGTGATTGTAAATTTTCCATTTTTGACAAAGAAACTTGGAAACTTGTTAAAAACTGAGCTGCAAATATTGCCATCTCTGAATTGCAGGATGCATTACAAAGTTCATACATAACCGATGATATCGTGCCCACATCTACAAGAAAATCTGAAACAATGGTATTATTTACATTATCTTAAGAACTTTATTGGGACTATGTTATTCCTTTTATGTTTACTGCACTATCATACAAGAAGATTTTTCTAGTTTTTACAGCATTAAATTAGTCAATCTCCATAAACTTTCATTAACTTTTTTCCTCCCTCTTTTAAAAATCTTCCACAAATGTTTAGAGATAATTTCAATGAACAAAATGCCATAAATGTGGTGATGATGTTGAAAACATTGCAGACATTCAGAATTATTTCATTTCCTTTATTTTAGAGAATCGAGAGTTTAATTTAATAGAACCATTTAAAAATTATATAGGGCAAAATATAAATTAAAAGTTTTTGAAAATAATTTAGAAAAGTCCCATGTGTGATTCAAGAATGTGACAATTGTTAAGATTTTGAAAGAATTCGTAACAAGTTCTTGAACGTTATTTTTGGAAAAGTCCACTAATCAAACAATGCATCCTTGGTACTCTTAAAAAGTTGAACAACTATCTGTAATTTTTAAGAAAGCTAATATTTTATTAAAATTTGAGGGTAACACTAACCTCCATTTGATGCACTTACTATACATTCCATCAACACTTCTTTTATATTAGATGAATAATTTGCAGAGCTTAATTCTTGTGATAACTTTATAAGTTGATCATTAACAAATGAAGCTCTTAACCACTGCAAAATATATGGTTTAACTTTTTCCTTCTGTGCAACACGGAATATACACACAAGGACATCTGGTTCCTGAAAATTGAAATTCAGAAAAGCAGATGTAGACTAGAAATCAGAATTGCTCTTATAAACAGGCACATACCAAGGGGTGTGGGGGGTGCGGGGTGGTAGGTAGGTGTCAATATTGGAACCTACAGTCCCTGCCCATATTCAAGTGACCTCTCTACCTTTTTTATATTTCACCACTCTGTAATTTCCTGGTAATGTTTGCTACTGATGTCTTAGAAATAAACCTTTTGAGTAGAAACAACTTGATGTTGTGAAAAGGGTTCAAATTTTATTTATGTCATAATTTCTCCTTTTTTCTTTTAAGTCAGGTTCTTTGGTCTCCTCACCGCAAAACAACAACAAATTCAGGTGAAGATTAAGTTACACAAGAAGTTATTAAAAAAGTATGAAAGAAAAAATTAAGAAAATCTAAGTTAAAACAATAAATGATTGATAGTGTACCGCAAGTTATTCCAAATAAACAATTACATATTTACCCGAATATATGACGACGTTTTTTCCTAAATATCTCAGTCAAAAATTGCAGGCTTGTCTTATATTCGCAGATTAAGTCCAGTCAAATAGGCTTTGTTTTTACATTGCCTTTCCATATTATGAAACTATTAAAAGTTAAGGTAACAATAAGCATCCAAAAGTGTCTCAGGAGTTTAACACGTTGGCTGCCTTGCAAAACTATATGGTCTCATAGGGACAGGCAATTTTTTGTAGTAGGAGACCAAATGGTCTGGTGGGAAGGTATAATTTTTTTTTTAGTACAAGAAAATATGGTCTCATGTGTTGGCTTGTCTCTTTTATGATAATACTCACCATTGATCTCATTACAGTATTAACAGTTACAAAACTTTCCCATCAGACCATATGAACTCATACATTTTTGTAAATATATTTAATTCTACATAATATTATATAAATATTGGTACAAGTTTCAATGTTCTAGCATCTATAGATGTGCATCAATTACCATTGGCCTGGAGATGAAGTAGGCGAAAAACCTGTAGGGTACTGAGGTGCAGTAAAGCGAGAATGTGCTTGGCAGTGAACATGTTAAACTTTTCGTTGCTTTCTACATACATTTTAAAGTTCTGTGAGAAAGTTTTAATAGCCTGGATTAACAGCAGTTAAATGTTCTAACAGCCTGGACAAATATTTGAGAAATATGATTTTGTTTGCTTTGAATATGTGAAATGAGAATTATTATTATTTGTTACCCCAACCCCATCAATTATATCAAAAAATAATTTTGGAATACCATAAAAAGTTGAACTTAAAGAAAGAATACAGAAATAAATATTTTGATCAAGTTGACAAACTGAGGAACATTAATATGGGATTGTGAGAAAGAGAATATCAGTTAAATGAAAAATCATTATACCTGACACATAGTATTCAATATTTCTTCTCGTTCTGCAGGTTCCAAATGTTGTATCATAGAGCATGCCAATTCTACTACAATTTCATTATTTTGGCCAGAAGTTACAAAACATTTCTTTGACAATGTTTTAAAGAGATCAGAAACATTGCAATTCAACACTAAATGTTCAATTAGCTCATGATTGTTATGCTCAGACAATAACTTAGCAAGTGGAATTACACAGCAAAGATCATTGTGTTCATTAATTCTTTGTAGGTACACCAAACTGAGAGACATAACAAATTTATTGAGATGTTTACGGTAAGTTTCACTTTCAAGCAGTTCTTCACCACCAAATTTCTTTTCAGATACACTTGTCACACTGGTATCTTCTTCTGTACTAAATCGCACTTTATGAACATTTTTGTTCCTAAATTTATTTGGATTCTTCATATTTGAACAAAATTGCACCTCTTGATTTAATATATAAAGCTTTGCAGAATCATTTTCAGCTTGCAGCAAAACTTTCTGGAATATTTTCAAGGAAGAATCCCAAAAGCATTTACACACAGTTTCGTACTGAGATATACATTTATCACTACACCAGTAATGAAGAAGGCGAGAAACATGTTCATAAATTCCCTTAGAAAGGACTTTCAAATTGCTTTCATTCAAAGTCATTTCCATAACTGGCATCAACTGCAAAAGTAAATAACTTTTACAAATAAGAAAATTTTGGGAAACAATGTATTATTTATTACCATGTATTAGTATCATCAGTTTTAAGAATGTTTAAATAAATCATCCTAACATCGGTCATACTTACATGTTCCAACACAAGTTTTGCATCTTCAATGCCACATTTTACCACGAAGCGGATGCACTCCATATAACACTGAGCTGCAGCATCACTTTCAGATTTACTGTTTTGCACAGATTTTTTCTCAAAACTGCAAGAAAAATACGTAAAAGATTTAATCTAACATTTTAATTAATTCTCAGTAATTGGAAGCACGTTTCTTCTAGACAGTGCATAATACTTTGGACTATCCAATATTGAACAAAAGTAAATGAATACGGAAAAATGGCTGCCTAACATAAAGCTAGTATATGTGCCAAAAATACAAATCACATGTTCAAGATTTACAGTACAATTTAAACATAGCTGAACATTCATTAAGGATAAAATTAAAAGGAAGTTGACTTTTCTGATAAAAATATTATGAGAGGTTCACAAATTAGTTTTGTACTTGGAAACAAATATTAGCAAATACGAAAACTGGGATTTCAATTTAAAATAATCTTGCTTGAAGATTTAGGCATGCAAGTTTAGGACAAGACAACCCTTCTGCTAAACTCAAGTTTTGAAGTCACCTCCTGTTCCTCAATCCACAAAACTGTTTGAATGGATGGTAACCATGACAAGAATTTCAAGAGAAATGAAATTTTGAACTGTTGAAATAGTTTACATGAATAAAAAAATATGACATGAATTAGATAAAGCACACATAACTTAACAGTAAAAAGGTATTTTTACCAGGAAAATTCTAACATTTTTTATTAGTTTCTCTGACACTTATTACTGGTGCACTTACACATAAAATTCCCTATACTTCTCTGATTTCTAAATTACAAGAAATGGCAACCAAAACTGTTAAAAAACAATGAAGCAGCAACAGAGAACTTCACTATTCTACAAACAAACAAAAAAACTTTTTTCTGGGAGAAACAACCATGATTCATATGGAAATTGTCTCCTGAATCCATTGCTTTAATCAGTTTCTTTCTATCAGACAATTTTCAAGTTATATACAAATTTTTTAGAAAGCCTACTTTTCCCAAGGTCATTATGTGCTCGTGACATCTTTCAGCAGGTTCATCAGACACATCACTACAGTTCTCAGGAAAATAAGCAAATGAGAATCAAGTAATTGCATTTTTAAGAACATGTTATCCTAATCCAGTATGTTTAATCAACTTAAAACTATTCTTTATAATTGTTAGCTTTTTTCCCCCTAAAAAGTTCTGCTTCACATTCTTGGAATATATCCATGTGTTTTTTTTCTGTTGGTGTTAGGCGTATTTTCAGAAGTTCTCTAATTCGGGGACCCACAAACACACCTTTATTTTTGCAGCTGAACAATGAGGAAACTTTTGTGAAAGATAAATAAACCCTTTTCCATATGGATTCAAGGCTTTGACAAATTGTTTCATACAACCCAGCTTGATGTGAAATGGAGGCAGAAGGACATCACAACTGGCTACAATTTGTAACAAATCTTCCTTTTGTAATGGGAATTTCTCCAACCATCCCACTCAAACAGAAAACATTCAAATTTTGTGTGACCATGTTGCATTTCCATTACCCCACATGTTGCTTTACTATCAGTTTCTTGTCTTGAGGGTTCTGGTAGTTACAGAATGTGGTACAGGTCTGACTGTAGAAGACACTTTGGGATACTCTATGTATCTTTTAGATTTCCAATTTGTGAAGCCATGAACCTTTGTCAAACAAAAGTAACAATCTGTAAGGTGGTCCTTTTGTTCCCTGCACACCATAGGAACTGCAAACAATGTGAAGTTATCATTACCGTTCCACCAGCTTATCAATTTAACACAGCAAGTAGTACAAGAAATATGCAGAGCCCAGTCCTTGTCCTGGTCTCTAAATTGTATATTGAAATGAATAGGCTTTCTTAAGAATACGTGAAATCTTTCAATATCTAGCAAATGTGAACTCCCTGCATATGTAGCAGAAATTATAAGGGCATTTTGACAGTCTGATGTGATATTTTCTAGAAGATAAGTATATTTATTGCTGATATATATTGAATGGTTTGAATTGGTATTAAAAAGGAAATACATTCACTTCATTTAACACGAATGTCATGTTGTCACAATCTTACACAAACTCTACACCAGTGTTAGGGTGAAGACATTTCTGTACATTACCTACATACTTTCAGAATTTTACAATAAGGAACCTATGTTATGTTGTTAAAAGAGGACAATTCCTCACATAAGGACCAACAAAATAATGCCAGATTATAAAGACAAAAAACACAATTTTGGGTTATTTAACAGTTGCTAACACATAATCTACACTACACAAAACAAAAACATTGCCAACACTTGCGAATGAAAACAAATGGAATTCAAAGTAATGTTGTCAACTGTTGATAATTATATTTTACCATATTTACTAACTAAAACAAAAAATTCACTTTAATTTTCTTTTTTTACAAAACATAACTTTTTTAATCACTGAAACACTGCGCCTGATAGCAAATTTCTAATTCCAGATTTAAATTTCTCACCCCAGAAACACATATTAGCATATAAGGAAAATGTTGCATGGTGTAGAACAGGGTTTCAGAATGCAAGGGATCACAATGTACACAAAAATTAAATTGATTAATCATGTTCTTTTTGCAATTTCAGCATGTCAAATACTTCCCATGGTTTTAATCATAAACACCAACAACTTCAACATAATAAACTGAAGGGTATTGAAGAGTATTTTGTCACCAACTTCAATTATTGCTGTGAAATTTTCACCCCAATTCTTTGCAGGTCAATTGAACAATTTGTCTTTTTGAAGAAAAAGCACTATATTTACCCCTCCACTGAAAACCCGATAAACAATATATTTACCCTTCTCGCATTGACTTGAAAAATGTGTCTATGATCATTTCCTTGTCTGCTTCAAGTTCTTTTGTTTCCAATAGAGCATTAAGTAGAGGAAGCATATTGGGAAATATTGTGCCAGCACAGCCATATCCACCTTCTCGTAAAATATTCCACAGGCGAGGGAAAACTTGCTTATTAACATCACAATATGAAGGCCAATCCTGAAATATGAATTCCATTTTTAAATACATCCACTACATAATAAAAAAATACAGATTGGTTGCTAATATACATACATAATATATAGTAATAAGAACATAATAATACTAACTTCAAGTTTAACAAGAATGCTTAGTGCTGACTGCCAAACATACGGAATAACTATAGCATCAGTTTCATCCAATCTTCCTAAAATTCTTTTCACCAGCAGTTGATGATGATCTTTTAGCAAATGAGGAACTTTTTCTAAAATAGCTGTTATAACAGATAACCATGCACTGCGAACCTGAAATTGAAATTCTAAAATGAATATAATTGTCACCATCCTATCACCATTTTGGTTGCGTTTACGCTCAAAATAAAGACGTTCCACAGATGTAAAGAATACCAAGTTTGACTTTGATACTGAGTTACAAATGCATTTTAATAATTAAATTTGTTCAACGAATTGTCACCCCTAAGGTCAGGAACCTGTTCAAAGAGTTGGTTGTCTCAATAGATTAGCGGTTAGAGCAACTGGGCGTAAATCAGGAGATCCATTTTGAATCCCAGTCGGGGTGACATTTCTTTGAACAAATTTGATTTCTAAAATGAATTAACACTTGAGCCCACAAAATGTAAAGAAAATTTCTCAATTCATTAAAAATCTATTCATTATAGAGGTCTATGTAAAGCTGTGTAGGATATTCAGATTTTATAAACCCAGTTTTAATATACCCAGGAAACCCAGGTACAATAATAACAACAATTATATACCCTTGTTTAGAGAGTCCAACCAAGAGTCAGGCTGTTTCCTTTAATCATATTATGTAAGTCTTTTTCACATAGATGGTCTTGTATTATTTTAATCACAAGTAAATTTTAACTTAAATTGTCATTTAAATCTAACTCGGTAATTGTAATAAACGTTGCAATGCTTAGAAAGTCAAAAAGCATGACATAGGTTACTTTCATTCACAAGCAAAAGCGCACATCTGAATTTCTTTTGAAATTAAAATCAAAATCATGAAATAAAATTTTGTAAACTAAAAGAATATAAAACCATCTCCTAAAAAGGATAGATTAAGGGTAGAATAAGGCATACGCCCAGTTGTACGCTTTCCACAGAGAACTCCTAAGAAGAGTTCATGTGTCAATGTGCATGTCAATGTGCATACAATGTCAATGTGTAATCAGACTCCAATGACCTCGGATACTCACAAGTCTATGTGGAAAAAATAAGATTCATAAAGATGTAAAATGTTCCTGTTGTTTAAAACAAAATATGCAAAAACATATTGTTGATAATTGCTTAACAAAAATAAAATTACTTCCATGCATTAAATATATCATAACATCATTTTTATAAGGGGATACTTAGAAAAGGGCCTTGTCATAAACAAAAACAAGAACTTTTGAAGCTGTAACTTTAAAACGGTTAATTTTACAACAAAACCTTATAGGAACTTTTTTAGGGAAATTTTGTCTATTCTAATTTTGTATAGAACATTAATTTTGGTAGGAGTGATAGGAAGATATATGCAAAAAAAATTGAAAAAGCACCTTCAAATGGCTCCCCACCTCTGGTTCATACCCCCACCCCCTCCCACACACACCACTTCAAGATTTTTAATATGTTATGAAGTAAGTACTAACAAATAATCACGCCAAGTTTCAAAACTCCAGGATTTTTTTGCTTCGATTGCCCTTCTTAGGTCTAATTTGACTAGGCCAAAAAGACAATTTTCTTTCTGCAAACCCACCAGATTGCACCCTGAAAATCAATTGTCTCATGTAATGTTCTTCTAATTCTCGAAAATTGGTTGCACCAGATGCTTTACTGCATCAGTAAGTAGGTTACTAAAGATTGTTTCCCAAATTATATTTCTGTATTCCCATTTATAGTATAACATGTTGGAATCCGTCAGAGCATACATTTTTTCTCCATAGAGGTTTTAATGGAATGCATTGCACAAAACAACACCTCCCTCTTATATAAACATTAACATTATATTACATTTTTTCAAAAGTAACACTTTGACTCCCAGTGAATAGCAACTTTTGCAGTTGGCAACAGAAGTTGAATCTTTGTCTGTTGCCATGTGATAAAGTGGTTTTCTCTCCTCATGACTTGACCTGTGATCAAATCTAAGACCTCTTTAGAATACATTTAAATCATTTCAAATTCATCACTAATCACATTTTCTCTCCATCTCCAACTGAGTCTTCCTGTTCTTCCAAGTCAAGTCCATTACTGCAATGGACACCTCCTAAGTCAAGAAGACCTGTGAACTCTGTATCTCCACTTTACCTGCGTATTTTGCATCCCCATCACTGCTGAAATTTGACCTAATAGATACAATGTAGTTATTTGTATATTTCATGGAAACCTCCAGCTAGGGAGAACAGGATCTTGTTGGTGGTGGGGCTTGAGTATCCCAGTGACCCAGCAAGCTACATTGGTGGTAGTGTAGCTACAGATAAGGCCTCTCAGGTCAAAGGATAGTGATCAGATGAAAAAGTACACCAGAAGAGGAAGGTCAACAATGCTGAGGGAGGACCCATAAGCCTAATGGCAGTTAGCCTAGGAGAAGAGTAGTCCGAAATCAAAACTCGTGGTCCTCCAGCTTTGGGGTTGGGCATGGGTGACAAATTTTGAAGTCTAAGCAAAAAACATTCTAGTTGCAAAGCCAAGTAAAAGCTTCAGACATTCTTTCTTTTGGAGGCATCCCGGCAATGGATAAAGGATATGAAATTTGAAACTGTGCTCTTGAAAACGTGTATGAACTTGTAAGAACATTTCATGAACTCGGTGCCCTAAGGAAATTACTTCAATTGAAAAACATCATATAGATATCCTGGCTCTACAAGAAATCAGATGGAAAGGGGAAGGGATAATAAGAAAAAAGAACATCAATAGTTGCTGAGAGTGGAAGCAAGTCAGAACATGCTTTACGAGTTGGCTTTGTCGTTGCACAAAAAGTGAAAAATGTCATTATAGGCTTACAAGCTATATCTGACAGAATATGTAAAATAAGAACAAAAAACACTATCTTTAAGATAAGCATATTAATGTACAGCCAGACTGAAGACTAGAAGAAAGGAAGACTTTTATAATTAACTGGGACGTGTGTACGATCAATGCTCTTAAGCACGATATCAAAATAGTAATAGGAGATTTCAATGCCCTGATTTCTAATATTTTATTAAATAATACTTTCAGCTGTTCTTTAAATCACTCACCACTGTACTTCAGTACCTCATTGCTTGTTTCATCTTGACCCAGGCTTTTTTTTGGTTTGTTTTTGTTTGTTTGTTTGTTTGTTGCGTCTACACCTTGACGCAACGCGACTCCAAGGCCCTTAAGGGGCGTTGAGCGCTTTGCACTGGGGAGTAATCCTCCATTAATGTGCTTTTTATTTTTGGAGTAATCCTCCGTTATTTACTATATTTGTCAAGTCTTGTCACGTCGCAGTCAGTGCCTTTTATCCCTTCAGCCAGGGGCTCGACGCTGTTAGATCCCGGGGTTCCTGGCTGGTCACCCAACCACGAACCCGCGAGTCTCAAATTCGCTTAACCTTCGTGACTTCACGGAGCGTAGTAAACGAATACGGCTAGCGCCGCCGGCTTAAGGTTTTCATTGCTGCATTTCTATTATTCTCTCTCTTATCACCCACGTTTAGGTTTTGATTTTCTTGGATTTGTTCCTTAGACTTGTGATATAACTGTTGAAAAAAAAGTTTTCCCAGAAGGACATTGCAATCGTATTTATTTTTACCACTTTGCTGTTTCAGCTTTTCTCTTCCTTAACATTTTCCATTCTTCATTCTTTTGAGTACCTTGCATATCTTTCTTCAAATCCTTTGTGAACTTTTCCCATAATGCCTCCTTTAGGACCTTACATAATATAACTTCAAATACTCGAAAACTTGGAAAATTATGAATAATGTAAATATTTCATTTTCATTACAGATGAAGTACTAACAAAATAAAAGAAAATATTAGAAACTTTTTTAAATAAAAAATCCAAAGAAAAAAGTTTCATATGTAAAATCTGATTACTTTAAATGTCATCAGAATTTTTTTTTAACCATAACATTTTAATAATAAAAATTTGTGGGGCTAAAAGTGCATGTACTTTCTTACTCATGGTTATGTAATACCATTTATACTTATATCTCTTCGAATTAACACATCTCAGTCATCATTTTTTGTCAAACTCATTACAAATGGTAGAACATTTGGTGCGAAAACTTAATATTTTTGAGCAAATATCACCACAAATTTGACAATTATAACTGCTTTTGATACAGCTAAATCATGTCACAAAAATGAGACATAATGCACAGAAATTTGCAAGTCGTTGACGCAGAATGCCATCTGATATTACCTGAAGGTTAGCAATTTTTATCTCATATCTTTCAATTAGGCTTTAAATAATTTTTAAAGATTAATTTGTAAACGTATAACAAAAGCTTGAATGTAAGAAACAAACAAAGAAACATGAAATAAAATACACATTCTAACTTACATAGCATCCTACTGCCTCAAAAGACGTCTAAAATTACGTTCACAAAGCACAGTATTTTCCGAGTAGGGGACATACTTTGACACCAAATTACTCAAAAAATACTTATTTTCCAAAAAAAAAAAGAACCTAATGTTATTTGAAGATCTGTTTTTGATGAACACATTTCATTAAGAAAAAAAATTGAACCTAGACAATTGTAGTTGTAAGAAGACACAAACCAGGGTTTTAAACGAATATGAGACCTGCGCCAATCTCTTAAACATCCTTCACAATATCCAATAACTTAAGTTCAATCAAAAACGTTGGAGCCATTTTTTTTTTATTTTTAAAATTTCTCAGGGAATCCTTGTAATGTACCCCTCAAAATTAAATTATCCATTTCAAATTCAAGGGCTACAATCAGCTACATTGTTTGGGGAATATCAATTTTGGTGAAAATCCTACTTATGGTTTAGCCGTTAGCGGTGTTCACTGACAGATTTTGACGATAATAAATTTTTTGGTATCGAGGACCCACAAAACATGGGTTCTGATTACACCACATGTTAGAGGAGGTTTTTTCTAAATTTAGCATCTGAATTTACCCACTTTTTCATTGCTTGGGTCCTGTAATATAGAGTTTTTCTGTCGAAAATTCGCCGTTTTTTTCATGCAGCATTACATAACTTTATTTATACTGCGGTAGTGGTAGCAAAAAAGTAAAATTATAGTTATCAAATAGAAACAGACAAAAACATTTATTTCTGGCTCAAGCCACTATTTCCTTACCAATGGAACTTTGTCAATTCCAAATTTCCAAAATTGTTGTGACTGTAATAAATTCTCACTGATTTGGACAAAAGGTGGATTGGTCAATAAATCATCTTGAACAGTCATAAGATAGTGGCAAAAACCTTGTAAACTTGTTATTATTACACGTTCTTGCTTTTCTGTTCTTCCTGAATTATCCCTGCAAAAGTAAAAAGTAAGAAAGAAGAAAAAAAACTTAAAAAACATCAGTATTCCTGAATTTGAAAAATGAAGATAAAATTTCATCACTAAGTTACTTACTGTTTAGCATCGGCCTGGTCTAATAGAGTGTCAGAAATGTACTTCAAAATTTCCTCTTGACAGAATGCAATAACTTCCAACAATTTGTTAGGAGGAAATGCTTCCTATGCACAAAATAGTAAAAACAATAGGATAAAAGAAATTGAATGGGAATATTAAGAAGAACCACTTGTTCAAAAAGTAAATTTTACAGGAGACACAAAAAAAAAATCCTAGGTTTTAAATTTACGTGAAATTTAGTTTCTCTTCCCATATTTAGTTCAGATGAATGTAGAATGAAGCATGTCCATGCACTGTAGACAATCTGGATCCTGTTTCTTGATATTAAGCTACAATTTCTTTAGTGAACAAGTGGGTTTTCTCTATATTTTGTAAATTATCATAAATTATTACATAACTCAAATTTTAATGGTGATAAAATTCCAGAATGACAAAAATTAACTAAAATGAAATTTTCTATTCTAATTATACTCTTCACACGCATTATTATACTTGATTATACTCTTCACACATTCATTCTTTGACATAATGTTGGAAATTATGGTATATATGTCAGAATCAAGTTTGGATGTTTTTTCTTTGGGTAGAAATGATGTCACCAAATGTCATGAAAACTCAAGGAAATCGCATTATGTGTTTTCATTTATAAGCAAATAACTGATTCAATAAAGAAGTTAGATGGCCAGAATGGTAACACAGGTTTGAGAACCTCAGCATCAGAATATGCTTTCTGTTTAAAACTGCTGGTCACCTACACTCTGCTACTCTTAGTGTCACAATATTGAGCAAGTCCATATCTTCCTTACATGTGAGGTTTCCCCTTGATGTTCAATGATGGTTGCAAAGCAAACCAAAAAATGCCAGAACATTAAAGAGATTTCTCTCTATATTCATCAAACCACATGTTTAAAGTACAAAATCATAGATAACTCAATATAGGGAGAAGAAAAAGAAAAGAAAAAAGAACAGATGGGTTTCTCAATGTTCCCATTCAATAGGTTTCCTTGGTCTCATACTTAATCAGTAGAACACAAAAATATTTCATTTTATGATCAAAATGTGGAAATGTAGGGTTATGGGTATACATTTAACTAATGGACAGTTAATAAAAATTAAATAATTTACATTTAAACTAAAATATTGCAATATCTATGTCCTTTAGTCACACAATTTTCATAATCAAGTTTTTTACTCATTTTCAGTATTAATAATATTCCATTCTACCAAAACTCTTGATATAACTAATATATCTCTTGTTTACTCTAGCCTTGGGAAATTAAAAAAATATAAATTTCAACGAGAGAAAAGAAAAATTTTTGAGTGGATGACCTATTGCAGTGGAAGTTAAATAAGTGAGGATACCTGTCCCCAAATGCTATGAAAACTCAAGGAAATGGGTATTAATACAAGGTTATACCTCAACAAAAGTGTAGCCTCTTGAAAGAATCTCCAAATATTTTTTTCTCTACCTGAAATGCACGGACTGCAGCTGAAGCTGCAGGAGGATATGTGTCGAATTGAGCAACAAACCAAGGACCAGCTACTGAACGTAGATAAGGAGCCATATTCCTTTTAGCCTGCACAATTACACTGCGCTGTGCATCATTGGCTGCTTCTCTTACTCGATGCTCAACATCTCCCACTAATAAACAATACAACCTTGGCCAGAATGGTAAAACAGGTTTGAGAACCTCAGCATCAGAGCTTTCTACTAACTTAATAAATTCTTGAAGAGCCTGTAAAAGGGAACTCATGAAAAATGCATGTGTAACTTCCATTTCCACAGGTAAATAGACTGCCATAAAATACAACAAATTTGAGTTAAACAAACCTTAACACGTGTAGTGGGATCCTTCTTATTCATTTTCTTTAGAACCAACTGAAAATTTGGATCAATATTAGCATCTATTTCTTCAGAAACAGATGCAGGTTGAAACGAAGGAAACATAGAATCTTTTAATCCTGAGAATCCTGTAAATGTTGAAGTGCTGAGCAATGCAGCACTCCGTCCACTACTTGAAGGCTATGATAAATTATAAATAGGGGGTATGTTAATAATTAACTAGCTGACATCTTTGAAAACGATTTCAAATATTCAATTTGTAGTTTTCATTTACCTTGACATTGCCTTTCGTCCTTTGTGCTTGTTTTTGTTTCCCGCCCATGTTTGGAAGGTTTTTAGCTGTACATAAAGTTTGTAAGTCAGATTAAATACCTTGATAATTTTCTTTACGAAGAACTGTCCTGGCTGACAGACTCAATAACCAATAATATCCACATCTTTCGCAAATATTCAATGAAATATTTACTGTTCAACTCGGTGACAGTAGTGTACTCTTAGAAAACTCTTAATTTTTGTATTTACAAATAACACGTTATGTTGTCAAACGCAAAAGATGTTTCACACAAGTACACTTGAGCATTACAATCACACCTGACTAGGCCCCCCTTCACGCATATTTGACATCCACGTTCAACTCAGCCAGCGATAAGAACATGCAGAAATTGCAGCAGAAAGCTGGCAGAGAGTATTAAAAGCTGCGGCTGAGCATGAGCCTGCGAAACCTTCGACAATATGTAACAGTTGCTATGCCTGTCTGTTTAAAAAAGAACCGCGGATTTTGGGTCATCTTGACACATTTTTACGAATGTATTTTAAACATTCTTCTGATTTTTCTTATTTCCCGTCCAATTAAAACAACTGTGCTAAAATAATTAACTTAAAACTTTAGGTAGACAAATCCTCATGGCATTGGGATTCTTGAGAGCTTCCAACATTTACTTGAGATTATTTTGTCACAATTTAGCGGAAGTAGTTATGATGGGAGACCTCTGAACTCATTTTCTCACAGCATTGTGGTTTGCGCTGGCATTTGTGTAGTTCTGGCCCGTAATAAGACTTTATTTTTCTCAGAAAAAATAGTATGACAGACATACATAATAAATTCCAAACAAAAGTAAATTAGCTATCGTAAAATTGGGTAAATAGGGCCATGGGGATGAATAGGATGGAAGTCTGGAGAATCAAATTCATAACAATATTTATTGTATAGGATTGTGATAAAAAGTTGTAAATCAATACCAATACGCCAATCGACAGTGTTGCCTTTGAGACACACAACCAAAAGTAATAACACAATAGAGAAACATTTTGTGTTTAATTAGTGGACACCTTGACTTCTAGAATACAGTTCACACTTGGTCGGGGAATCCCATGTTAACGTTCGTTCAAAAAACTTAGTGGGGTGTGGTGGAAGTTCTGTATGCTCAAAAACTACTTTTCTACAGCGAAGTTTTGTTCTGAATCCGAATTTTGCTCATAACAACTTCGTATTTATATTAAATTGATATTTTAATTTAATTTATTCAAAATAGCATACAGGTACTTAAAAAACGGGGTGAACTGGATCAGTGGAAAATCTCCTCTATAAAATGAACTGAATCACTACAGCAGAACACGAAGAAAGATTATAATTTCTGGCAAATTAAATGATCTATCTAAAAATTTCATGCTCTTGTATTTTTTTCAAAAATAAATTTCCAGCTAGTTTTACAACAAAACCATATGAATAAATCTACTTCAAAATCTCTTGTGCAATAGCTCACAAAAATTGTCAAGATAATTTATTTTCATTAATATTTATTAATTAAAAAATTTGGTGCTTCAAAATGGCACAACTTAGTCGAAATTTTCTTATCTCCTCAGTCTGGGGTAACTTATCAATTTTACACCACTGCCTTCCCAGCTATCATCTATCGGTGTCTAAAAGACGTTTTTCGGGCTTCCTCAATATTTCGGGCTCGTAGTAGATTGCAATATGAATTTAATAATATTACTTATTAAGAGTATGAAAGGTGCACATTGTAAGAAGAAAAGTAGTGCAAGTAGTGCAAAATCAGTGCAGGACGAGCGCGGTGAATTTGTTCGCATTGATGTACACACTTTTTTGTAAGTGCCGACATTAAATAAAATTTCGAATGTGGTTAATGAAGATTCGGGCTTGCCTAATTTTAAAAGAACGTCTCTGTATAGTCTATTGAAATCTTTCCCCAGTACTTTGCAAGGGCACATCGTATATGAAAAAAAACCCTCTGATAATAAGCAAATTATTTGCGTGTTGTTCCTGGTATTTTGGGCGTTTTTACGAAATAAAAGTGAAAATAGTATGTATGGGAGTTCTTGCTGTGACAGGTGCCGGCTACGATTAGAGTATGTTCGTGGCGTGAAGTGAACACAATCAGCGCCTAAACCATACGTAGTATTTTTTCCAAAATGAATATTCTCCACTAGATCTGGCTCGACTCGAAGCTTTGAGATTTTGAAAAAAAAAAAAAATCTTTAAAATTTGGAGGTACTTTCCACGAATACCCTGAAACGTTTCAAAATTTTCCCCAAAATTGCTCCAAAATTTTTCTTTAATATTTTTTAAAGAAAAATACAAGGCATCTAAATACTACATCGAGAAATTCCTGACTAAGTTCGACATCAACCGGACCCCGAATTTCGAGTGCATAGGATCCCTAGCCCTCCAGGAGCTACGGGATATCGCAGATCGGACATGAGACCCCCCTCCCTCCGCAGCTGTTAGACACATAAGCAACGGAGGTTACAATTGGGCAAACTGCCGACCAAGCCCTGAAGCCGCAGGGGTATGCAACCCATCGCACGCCCCCGTACGGCGGGGATCTGACTAAGGCCACGCCCAGGAGCTGACCGATGCCACTGCGACGACTGCGAGCGGACATCCATCGAAAGCCGCAGTTCCCCGGAATGCGGCACGTGTGATCCAACAAGGGAAGCTGACCAGCGAAGACTTGAGTCAGCTCACGCCGCTAGCGCGCGCCGCAGAGTGGCGCGAATGCGAGTCCGCGGCCATGGAAAGGGAGCAAGGCAGAGCGCGCGAGGGGCGAGTACCGCGCGAATGCAGCCGCGGCCGCCGGACACTGTCAGCCAGTGACGAATTCTCCGATACACCGTGTATACCGCCGGCATACCTAGTAATGCGAAGTGTATAATAAACATTTCGTAAGTTTGGCAATCATCTAAAATGTTATTGAGATTTTGAAAGCTTTAAAACTGGTGCGAAAAAAATACCTCGTTTTGCTACCGAGAGCCAATCAGTCTTCCGCATCCGTAAGCACTATGAAGTGCGTTAGAGTGAGAAGTTTTAAATAATTCTTAATGAAGTCCAGAGAATTCGCTCGGTGCAGGCGAAGGCACCGCATGGCAGACGCGATAACCCACGGCTCCTCATGTTTCAAGAGCGGGGGAGGGGAGGACGCGCGTCTGGACGGTCGGTAGGCACCGCAGAATAGTGCGGTGAATAGTCATTCCCTGGTCGTTCGTAAGTTATGCTTCTGTTAATTTTTTGTGAAAATGGAGTGTGTTAATGATCCAGAAGTTAGTGGTTTGCATAATTGTCCAATATAACAATTAGAACGGAAATTCATAGTATAGAGATTTCAGAAAAGCTGAAAATAAAAGACAACGGTAGAGATAGCTTCTATAAAGTGCTGTATACTGAAGATAATGTTCAGGATTCGCCACTGCTCTCGGTGTGCCGCTGACCGGCGAAACTCCTTCCCTCGAGCTCCCAGCGGGGACCCCACCCCCTCCATTCACGAAAACGGTAGAAGTAGACGGCCATTGAATATTCCGCGGACCTAACGGCGGTGGTGACGGAGCTGATGGATGGATTGATTGATTTTTTCGTGTTTCCGGGCGCGTCAACTGCTTCGGTCATTAGTCCCGTTAGTGTAGTGCATGTTTTTCTCGGGAGATGGCGGTGATCTTCCCCCACTGGATGGCGAGATCCGGCGCCGACCTACCGTCGGCTAGTGGGGTTTCCCCCTAACCAGGACTCTCCCACCAACGGGGCACCGCCCCAGCCGGGACAAGCTCTAAGCTCCCGACCGGTCTCCCGGAATATGTGGTAGTGTAGTGCATGTTGGTGTTAGTGTGCGTGTAAGGGCGATGTAAGAGGATAAGGCGAGGTAAGGCGATGTAAGTGCGTGTAAGAGGATAGGACATGGAATAGGAAGGACAGATCGCGTCCGTGGCCCGTTTGGTAGGGTACTGCTCCGGCATTCGCCTGGTGTCGATCGGAGAAACCACGGAAAACTACCGATCAGAGCAGCCGGCAGCTAGAATTCTCCTCTAGACAGCAGCTGAATTCGACTTAGCTGAAAAGCTAGTGTCGAAAATCCTGCCGCCGTCAGGACTCGAACCTACGACCTCCCGGTTAGAGGCGCTGCAGTGACATCAGTTGATGCACTGAGCTACCGCTACCGGTGCGGAGCTGATGGAGGTTCTCACGTTGGGGACGCAACGGGACACATAGCTGTCGTCTGCGGGATACGGTAGGGCTGCCCTCTCTCGGAGTTATTTAACTTCGTAATAGTCACGATCCTTCATTGGTTAGAGGCTAAAAAGGCAATGGGACCACGACTGTTGCTCGCCTAGGCGGATGGTTCTGCTTGAATATACGCCGGACAAGCTCCAGATCCCCTGGACAAGGCGGGCAAAGTCTTCCGAAAGTTTAAACTAAAGATAAAACCGGGGAAATGCCGACACTTGGGTCTGATAACAACCCCTGAAAAAAAAATCAAGACTTGTTTTGCGATTTAAAACAAAAAACAAAAACTGGAGGGTTGTGGCTTCAGATTTGGATTCAGAGCGTCGACATACATAGACAAATATTTGTCAAGTCTTTGCATCTGACAACTTTTTTTATGTTGTGTGCCTGTGTCATCAGGCGGAGTATGGGCGGATCTGGCGTGAATTGCTCCAACAAGGTATATTTGCCTCGACCTTGGAGGGACAACGGAGAAATTCTTCCTGCTTCCTCAGGCCCGACCGGTAGCGGTAGCTCAGTGCATCAACTGATGTCACTGCAGCGCCTCTAACCGGGAGGTCCTAGGTTCGAGTCCTGACGGCGGCAGGATTTTCGACACTATCTTTTCAGCTAGGTCGAAGTCAGCTGCTGTCTGGAGGAGAATTCTAGCGACCAGCTGCTCTGATCGGTAGTTTTCCGTGGTTTCTCCGATCAACACCAGGCGAATGCCGGAGCAGTACCTTACCGAACGGGCCACGGACCGCGCGCAATAAGTCCTTCCCATTCCTTGTCCTATCCTCTCCCTTACACACACACACACTTACACTAACATGCACTACACTACCACATATTCCGGGAGACCGGTCGGGAGCTTAGAGCTTGTCCCGGCTGGGGCGGTGCTCCGCTGGTGGGAGAGTCCTGGTTAGGTGGAAACCCCACTAGCTAACCACAAACGCCGACGGTAGGTCAGCGCCGGATCTCGCCATCCAACGGGGAAAGATCACCGCCATCTCCCGAGAAAAAACATGCATTACACTAACGGGACTAATGACCAAAGCAGTTGACGCGCCCGGAAACACGAAAACAAACAAACCAAATCAATCCTCAGGTCCGAGATTAAAATGCACCCGCCGATATGCAGGTTTGTACACGCTGCGCGGCTTGTCTTTCTTTATTAATTTTTTTACTTGTTACGAGGATAGAGAAGTATACACCGAATTCAGAAGTGAATTCGGTTTTATTCTAACTTTTAAGAATTAAAGAAAAGTGTTGTTTTTTTTCGAACCTCCTCGCTTCTTTAGAAAAGAATATTTTAAGAGTTAGGTAACGTGTTAGTTATAGAATAGCAATAGTGGCACCATTAGATACCTTTTATTTTCGGTAATAACTAGGGATCGGATATTTATGCAGTATCAAATGTCAAAATATGTCATAAGCAGGGAAGGATTTATTTTAAAAATATGGAGTTTAATATGGACTTAAAATGATAAAAAAGACTATGGTAAAATAATATTATATTGTTAGTTGATAAACCTTCATCTTTAAATTCTGAAATGTAACTTCTAATTTTACATTGTGATACTTTATTGTGCTTCTTTCGGCATTTTACACAACTTAATTGGGAGATTAATAGAACTAAACCAACGCATAATATTCTGACTGAATTTTAACTGACAATGAGGAGCTGTATAAGTTGAATTCTGATGTCAAATTCTGTGACGTCATGCGATTCCCGGGTGACAGCCACAGAGGGAAGAAGAAGGGGGTACTGAAAGGAGGTGCGTTTCTCACAGACCATCGAGATCTCAAGGTCATCTGTCAAACAAATCCAATAATTCATCGCCTCCTCACTCCCCCTTCCCCTTGCAGGACATTGCCCCTTGCAGACAGGGCCTGAGGACTGTAGAATGGATCTATTCTTCCCATAAATTAAAACATTAACAAACTTAATAGGCTATATGGACTGATATTATAAGAAATATGGAAAATATATGTACTTTTATTGAAATATGTACCAAAACCCAAAATATGGAAAATAAAAATAGCATTTTTCAACCCTACACACTGTAAAACACAAAGATAATGTATATAATAATAGATATCATCCCCCATCTCGATCGGGTTTTTGTCCAGTTTCCTGATCCATTGAGCAAATGCTGAGGTGGCTCCTTGATTTGCTTTTGGACGTAAATGTAGCTTCACTATGCGCACGTTTTGTTGAACTTTCCTTTTGGTTGTAGTGGTAGTAGAGCTTAGGATGAGTTTCTATTTTGTTAGCAATACAGAAAAATCAATCTGTTCGTTCGTTTACCGTTACAAATAAGTTTTCTACAATTCGGCAACAGAAATATCTAGTTTTTGAAATGTTAATCTCTCGCTTTTTTTAAATTTATTATTATTATTATTATTATTATTATTATTATTTATTTTCATCTTTCAACTATTAATAGTTAAATTGTTGGGAAGGGATTTTGAAACAAAAAAGCGTGCGCAGTTGATTTTCTCCCCCATACGTCACATACAGTTTTTGACTAAATAAATAAATAGATATTAGCTTATTTAGTAAATATGTAATTACATAGAAATCCGTTCCCTGGTCATAAAATATGCAGTAAAACCCAAACCAATGTGGAAAAAAAGTAGTCAAAACGTAAAATATGGACAAATATGCGCTTAAAATAAGAGAAATTGTGTAAAAACATTACCTAACGAACCTAAATACCTGCTAAAATAAATAGGAACTACTTTTAGTTAATATATTTCTTCTGAAACAAAATAGCAAACACATACCTGTTGTTACATGTTTTGACGGAATTATTGAAATGTGATTATGACATTTTGAGAAACAACGGTCACTGAATGCAGCCTTTGTAAGACGCCACTCGTCCGGGGACTTCCTTCTCGGCGACCCGCGGAAAATTTACGACAGGCAGCTGCCTGCCTGGCCCTCGGCGCGATCCTCGCCACCCCGGCGCCGGGGTGGCGATAAACAAACCCCTGACCTGCGCTCGTCCCAAAAGAGGGTGCCTCTTAGCCGATGTTTATCATTAGAAATAACTTCAAAATTACAAACTCTGACAGATTCCTCACACGTGCACGCACCCAGCGTGAGAGAGAGAGACAGAACATTTTAATCTAGTGGAAATTTCCAGAGATCCTCGCATGGTGATTGGGCGAGAGAAATTTAGAACGTAGTATACTTTGACCAATTAGAATTATAGGAACATGGGGAGGGAGCGTTTTTCTTAAGAAGGGTAACTCGGGGGGGGAGGCGAGCTCTGCGGCGCTGCGCGAAGACGCGAAGAAAAGATTGGAAAAAGACGTCAAAGTGTTAGGACGTATTGTGGTAGAAAAGAGCACCACGGGTCGCGAAGTGGACCGGTGTTCTGGGAATGGGGCTGACCGCCGAGGCGATTGCTGTGCGTAAGATTGCTTAAGGGACAGTAGCAGATCTTATCCAACCGCGGTGAACAACTGTGAGCGTTCACGAACATTAATCCGACGCAATCGCGAAGCGTTACACATTTGTGTATCGGGGCCAGTCACCCACATGTGTTTGCGGCCCTCTGCTTCTGTCTGGGCGGCCAATATGTCACGCGAAGTATCTCGTGAATGAGCGGAGGAGACGGTCGACTCAAGACGGCGGGGCTACCGTTGACCTGCCCAGGAAACTTCGCCCCCATCAGCTGTCTCCAGACGCCCTAGAGAGGGGCCATTGACCTGCAAGCCTGCCCAGGAAACGTCGCCCCCATCAGCTGTCTCCAGACGCCCTAGAGAGGGGCCATTGACCTGCCTGCCGACCCTTCCAGCAGCCTGCGAGAGATCAACTCGCAATCACTAAATTGTGTATGCCCTAGACCCACGCAATTGGGTATATAACCAAGAGATTGCTCTTCAAGCAGACTTGTAACATTTTTTAAATTTTTTTTTATTTGTGTTAATGTCAGCGAGGCCGCGCATGGCCCAAATTATGTTTAATTTTAAGAATTTAACAAGTTGAGCTCAACGGGTAGGGTGATAGTAATTTCTTCACCCAGTTTCTTTCTTTTGTCATGTAACTTCCCTGGTTTTGGACCAGAAATAAACCTATCGTTAAATTCTGAATTATTTTTGCAACATCCTTCCTCCTCCACGCATTCTCAATTTATAGAACTTGAAAAGCCCAACCGATCACATGTTCTAATTGACTTCCTCCAGTGGCTACCTCTTACCACAAAGTTGACAAAATACCATGGCTCCGTCGCTTGTTAATATTTCGCATTTCTTATGCAATTAGGAAATTCAAGTCGTAGTTTGGAACTTCGCGATGAAATACTTATGGGAATTTCTTGTGTGAACTCCGTTTTGTCGGCGAATAATCAGAATCAGAAGAAACGATAGAGAGTAATAATAGATAAGGAGCGATTGCTTGTACAAAATCTATGTACGAAGAATATGAATTGAGAGGACTCCTCTTTCAGTTAAGCAGGAAACAGGGACCTTAGGAGGAAAAAGGCGTCGTTCGTTTATCTTATCGTTACACAATTCTACGAATCGTTCTTTTGTGACGCAGGTTTTAGTATTCGAGAGGATAAAAGAAAAAAATTTCAAGAGAAGTCATCGTCCGAATAACTTAATATCAATCGATTTTCACCGAGAAGATCCACGTCAAATGAAGGAAATAATAAATCATCTTTAGAATGTCCAATTTTAGGCATTATTGAGCGTAAAAAAAGCAACAATCTACTAAAATACTGAAATAAGCAATTTTATGCAGTCAAGCTCAAATATCGCAATAACATTTCGAAATAAGCATCTGGGACTCCCATTCAGAAAGAAAAGCGGTCTCCAGACTTCTGTGACTTAGAAGAAATAAGCAATTGCCTAAAAATCCGATCTCTATATAGTAATAACTAGGGCTCGCATAATTATGTACTAAAATTGGGAAAATATGTACATACATATGTATTATAACAAACAGAAATATGTACTAAAAAGTTAAAAATATGTAACATTAATTATTATATCAATTCTTTTTTATTAAAATACTTTTATCTAAGTGTATAGTGTTCTATTTCATTAACATAAAGACCAAAATTAAACATTATACTCCTCATAATCCTATTATTTAAAACGATCTCCGTAACAAGAAATAAATATTTGTTTCAAATTTTCGCCAATGCAACTTTTCTTATTATCTTGTAAGAGAGCCTTGTACTGACCCAAAGAGCTTTCTTCATCGCACGATGTCACTAGTGCGTTTTTAAACTCGCACATATCCTCTGGCGTGTAGTCAATATCCAATGTGACGGAATTATCCCATGAGAGCACTGCACTAACAGCTAACAGCGCACATTGCAAATGGTTTCGAATGCGAGGTGTTCTCCAGAACTCAAGACATTTTTCTTCACTAGGTCCTTTTTGATCCTCGAATAATAAATGAACAGTTTTTAAAGAAGCGACTGCTGATTAGGCAGTTTCAGGACAGGTGGAAAGTTGCAGGGAAGACATCTCCAGAGATTTAATTGTATAGTTTCTACTGAAAATGGGGCAATATAATTTTTCGGTTTTTTAGTATAAAGCAATTGCTGTGATATGCTTATGGATGCTGCGCTATAAAAATCAAATTGATATATAACTTGTATGAATAAAATAAACAGTTGAAGCATTGTAGCTCATAGAATCAATTCAGGTTCCCCATCTCGTTAATTCTTTTTTTGAGTCAATGGGTTAACCTGAGATCTAATCAATTACGCAATACAACGCATGTACAAGTCAGGTTAGGAGTAGTAATTTAGGATACAACATATGCAGGGCTTCCGCTGCCTTGCACATATACAGCGCTGCATTAGTATCAGAAGGAAGATATTCCTGCGTTTAACTCCATAAGACCACAAAAAATGAGTAATGTATGAGTAACAGTTTCGCAGTAGTTTAATGGTTGCATTTGGGTAACACTTCACACGTTATTCATTATTCATTAAACTTATTCCCACATTCCGAATATGATTTCCTTGCACATCAGTTGTTTCGTCAGTTGATACCCAGATGGGACCATCGCCAATTTCCCATAAATGGAATCCATTGTTTCCGAACAATGAATGGAATTCATTGTTTCCATACAGTCATTCTTATTGTAGATATGTGTGAAACACTTTCATGTGGATCTTTTTACAGAAATTCACGTAGCATTAGATGGCTTAATTTCCAAATTCTGAGCAAATGCTGAGATGGCCCCTTGTTTTGCTTCTGGATATAAATATAACTTAATTTTCTGTGCACGTCTTCTAGAATTCAGTGGGAAATACAATTATTCAAATGATCGTTTTCATGTTGTCGCGGCAGAAAGTATTATTCCGAAGGACAACATGGATAAGAGCCTAAGTTTATTGCCTTTTTATCCTTGAAAATAGATTTTATTGCATGAGAGCTCTTTTTTTATTATTTAAGTAGTATATGACTTAGTGTAGGGATCACAGAATTTTGAAAATATGCACACAATTCATTTTTCCCCATTGCACGTCATACGCAGTTTTTAACTGTTTTTTGACGTAAAATAAATAAAAATAAAATAAAATTCCATATGGGAATGTCGGCACAAACCATAACACAACACACATGAATTCAAAAGTTATATTTCTGTCGCTCAATACTTTGGTGATCATGCGAATCAATCAATAAGAACTGTTTTGGGGTTTGGATATGTATCTTCGAAATTCGTGTTTGATGACACGATGTGAAAGTACGTGTATGTTGAAAGATTTGAAATCACCGAGCACATGCCACATTTGTTTTACGTAACTGGCACAGAAGTCTTTTCCTTGTATAGAAAAGTGTTCACATTCTTCTGTGAAGTGCTTCAGTCATACAGTTATGTCAGAGAAATTTTGTTCTTCGGCATTTTTTAGTAAAATGTAGAATAAGTTCTACTAAAAATATATATTGAATCCACAATGTCACTGTTCAATATTTCTCAGGAATTAGGGAATAAAAACAATGCTAATTCACATGTAACCAATTAACTCTTAGATCGTTTAAATTGACTTTACAATGTTTTTACGGCGATATTGCTAGACTGTTCTGAAAACTCGTACTTTCTTGTGCTAAATTCTCACTCAGCGTTACCGCAGCTCCGTAAGTTTTAATCCAAAACCTTCAGTGCCGCGTCGTTATTTTACTTCAGATTTTGGGCCCAAAGAGATAATTTACAAACGATGGCCGAGGCTCGCGTGTGACAATCGAGGATATCACCGGCAAATGTCAACGGCGTCTCCTGTGTTGGTGTGTGTAGTTTCTGGTGAAGTGTATCAAGATCAAGGGAGATCCCTGAAAGATGCGTAGTAGGTCCGCAATATCGCCTGCTAAACGTATCATTTTCACAAACCAAACTTGCGTTCTGTTCTCTGCGATACTCGTGCTGAAAACTAACACACCAGAAGCTATGGATTGCGTTGTCGCCTTGCCCTTTTATTTGCAATACCGTCGATATAATGGAAAGATTCGTTTCAACGCAATACAATAGCGACGTTTTAAAGAAGAGGCTAAAAAATGTTTGGCAATGCTGACTTGTTTGTCTGGGAGATTCTGTAACAAATACATACAAAAAATTGAAGAATTAAATTTAAAAAATTGCAGAAAAATGGAAAAATTCAGTAATATGTAAAAATATGTTCTTTTGGTTAAAATATGTAAATGTATGTACTAAAAAGTCAACGTTTTTTGCACTGACCGATATGAAAGTGAATAAATCGTTGATTCGACTTGATAGAGTTACGTTAGGAAAATGTGATATTACATAATTATCCGGGCCCTAATAATAACCAATACAGGTTAGCCATACGTTTGCAGCTTCCTTTCGATGGAAACAACTGTGTAGTTTAAACATTACTTTTTTATTTGTTGTTGATAAGAAACGATTTAGATAATGGGAATGACATTCATTTAAGTGAATAAGTGAAATTGATTTTTGAACGTTGCGCCATGGGTGAATATCTATGGTTGCGCTCGTTGACATCGACTGTCGTAATGTACAATTTATACATTTCTCTGTAAACAATAAAATAAATTAGAATCAGTATGAATCCTATAATAGACATTAGTCTACAACACTTAAAAAAAAGGCAAAATGTGAAATCATGCTTATCACAGTACAATTACAATTAATTTTCCACTGTGGTATAGTTGAGATTTCGTATATTGGTAGAACTGATATATTCTCGGCAAGCTGAAGTCGTAGTTGCGGATCATGCGGCTATATCTTGAGCGTCTTGTTCTGGTCTTGAAGGCGGTGTAGAAATTTAACGCGGTTGAAGTTTTTATTCTTGTTTTGGAATTTTAATCGATTTAATATTTTGTGGTGGTGAACGGAAAAACAGAAGTTCGTGCAGAATGTCAAATTCGAAACAAGAAAATCGATGGGCCCAACTAGGATTCAGACTTGTTGTAAATGCTGCTGCCCATCCCATTGAATATGCTAAAATTTTGATTCAAATTGGCCACGAACCAATACCTCCGTATCATACGAAAACACTTTTTGGAAAGCCAGCATTAGCTTTGCCGAATGTCTTCCAGTACATCTCGTACATTCGAAGTGTTGATGGGTTTGTTGGTTGTTATAGAGGGCTTGGCCCCAAATTATGTGCCAATGCTGTAAGTGCCATAGTATTTGCTGAAGTGACTGATTCACTGCGGCCAGAGGGTGAAAGTGATGATGAAACAAAAGATGAAGAGGAATTGCCTATGGAAGAAAGAAGATGGAATTGTATTAATAGTGTCATTCGTGAAGGTACTGCAAGAACAGCAGCTTTCATTGTAAGTCAACCCTTTAATGTCATTGCAGTGCGTATGATGGCACAGTTTATTGGCGGTGAAGAGAAATATAGTAGTCTTTCATCTTCTATTGTGGCAATCTATAAAGAAAATGGAATCACTGGTTTCTTCAGTGGGCTGATACCTAGAATTCTTGGAGAACTTTCAGCATTGGCAATTGCAGCAACACTTTCTTTTGTAGTTAATAATTATGTAGTGGAAGATCGTGAAATCAAAAAATATGTGGCTGCATCCATGGGTTTCGTTGCAGCAACCATCATGTACCCTTTTCAAGCAGTTTCCACTTGTATGGCTGTTACAAACTCAGGAATTGTTGCTGGGCGTCCACCTCACATGCCTGTTTACACATCTTGGATTGACTGTTGGTCACATCTGCAACGCACTAACCAGCTCAAAAGAGGATCTAGTCTCATTTGGCGTTACTACACTGGTCCGCAGAATACCATTAATGGACATATGGTAGGAATTAATAAGAATTTTATAGCTGGAGCTCTGTAACCATTGTTGTCAGTTAGTTAAAATAGCACTTGTACTTGCAGTTATGAGGAAATTTACTTGCTGTTCATAAATAAATAGGCATTTTCTTACTGGGTGGTGTTACAGCCTTACAACTGTGTAAAGCTATTGTTAAAGATGAATATATGATTTATACCTGATTGGGGTATTTTTCTTCTATATTCCACCATTAATACATATATGGAGCATATAACCTTTCATATCTTCAGGACAATAGTGAATTCTGCCACAAGTGATTTTATTAATAAATTGGGAAATTGTATTAAATTCCCATTGCAAAGCAAATGTGTAAAATACTAAAATTGCCAATTAGAACATGTACATTAACATCATTGCAGTTAAAATGGATATTTAGACAGTTTAATGATACCTAGGAGTTATGTTTGTAGGTTTCTTGAATTTTGCTGTATTTATATTAGTGTATGTTTGACTCTGGGTTACAAGTGGAAGATTATAGACTGCACTCAAAAAGATGTAAATAAATGAAGTATGTACTTGTTTATTGTATTTTTCTACCATTTTACAAGCACTGAATTTGCAATGAACAATTGCATAAATTGATTTTAAATTATTAGTCCTCAGTACATCAACAATTATTTGCATTATATAATTAAGGCACACCATTGCACTACTATACAGTTGCATGGCAATTTTCCTTTTAAGCAATTAATTTTAAAGGGTAAAGTTCAAATTATCCGCTTGTTACCCTTTTTTAAAATGTTAGAATCTTGTGTTTCTATCGCCATTGCACACTCATTTAATATTGAATACTGTGCCTGATTTATAAAATTTTAGGTCCTGGAACGCGCCTTAAATTTTTCCATTAATTTAATAGAAATAGTTATATATTTGTTATATAGTTTAATGAATATTTTTGAGGTACCGGAATGCTGTTCTATCGGGTTCTGCCAGAAATTAAGCCCTGACTGTATTTGTGGAAACTAACTCCATTGATCCAGAAGCATGTCAAATGTTTCATTGTTCATGTGTTAAGTTGCATTAATAATAATAATAATTATATATATATATATATATATATATATATATATATATATATATATATATATATATAAAAGGTATTTCTAGTACTAAATGCAGTTCAAGTGAAGTAGTTTACATAATCGTTGTAAGGAAATATTCATAAGTTATAATAAGATAGGTTCAGATCATCTGTATTAATAAAACCCAAGTGGTATACAGATAACATATTTATTGCTAAATATTGACAATAAATAATTTAAGGTAAGATTATTCTGCATATAATTCATCAGGTATTTAATTTCCACTCATCTAAATTGATACTAAGTCAATTTTTTGAAAATTAATTTTAGTGGCAATATTCTTTTATATTCAATGCTTCTGGTCTTGCGTATACTTCTCTTAAATTTATTTTCAATTAAAATGTAAATAGAACAGAAATGTCATCTTAATTTTCACAAGGTTTTTAATATTGGTGTCTAGTTTTTGTCATGTTGAAGGTCAAAACTTTTACTGCTATCTCTAGAGGGGTAATTGTAATCATTAAAAATTTATTCTCTAAATTTAGATTCAAAGACTTCTTTTTTGTGTTTATGGTAGTGTTATCATAGAGGTTTACCTTTCCACTGATTTCTAATTTAACTATATGCGTTTTGAAACCCGTTTCTGTGATATCTCAATATGTTTACAATATTCATGAAGTCAAATTAAACCTTGATAATTTTTGTTCATTTGTGGAAATTAATGTTCAAGGTTACTTTTTCTGGCACACTTGTCTGTCACATACACAAGTCCATAAAATAATTTTAAAAATCTCTTTTGCTGGAGTAGAATGTTTTATTCTAATTATAATCTTGTTTTTATGTGAATTAGAAATGAAAATCCTAGGAGTTAACATATACGATGTCATTTTCACAGTTTTGGGACCATTAGGGGAAGGGTGTTATTATTGCAGCTATACTTTTCACGATTTGTTTTTAAGCTTAAATATATTATCACTGCTTGCACTCATGGAAACATTTCACCCTTCGTAAATTGTTTTAAAAGAGAAAATAGCTGTTTTCTGGAACCCAACTAAAAAATGGCCAGGTTCTGTGCATAGGTAAATGTTATAATATTACTAAGCATTTATTAACAAAGACTTACAATGATCCATGTGATAAAATTGCACAGAATATCAAAAAGTCAATTTTATTTTACATAGGTTTTACATGCGTAGTTAACTAAACTGCACAGTAATCGAGTTAAACATTAAGTTACCTTACATATGAATTGCATGTGTGTACTGGATTCTTTGTAGCAAAACTACATACTTCTACATTTTTTGTCCTAAATCTGTTTGATTAGCTGACAGGGTAATTCCCTATAAACCAGTGACACACATTGGATAACTGCATTGACAGTGACTGATAAATACTTCAGAATCATCAGTTTTCCGTAGTGTGATAAAGGAGAAGGGATAATTCCTGGTTTAAGGAATTTTTTCTTCAGATAAAATAACATTATCATCAGATTTAAATGTGTTTGTCTTAATTGAAAGTATTCAAATTTTAAGCCCAAAGATATTATTCCAAATGAGAGTAAAAAAAGTTTAAATGTTTGTTATTGAATTACCACATTCATTTCAAAGTGACTTGTGGCAAACCGAGAACAACCATATGGGCCCTCCAAGTGGCGATCCCTTTAATGTGCTAATGTTTTTATTGAATAACCTTCTTTTGAATATGATTGAGGGCATGAACGAGATCTTGATTATATGGATAGCTATATATTTAAAGCAAAGATTGAAACTTTATAACAGAGAGGACGTAAAACATGTAAAAAAATTTAAGTAATTAAATTGGGTGACAGGCTCTCACATGAGAACATTATTTATTGTAATGGTTAATGTATAACGTAATATTTTCCATTTTTAGAATGTTTGGTATGGTATGTAATCATTTGGGGCATTTTGGGGTATTCAATGCAAATGTTATTTTCTCTCCTTAAGTCAGAAAGTTTGCTCACTGGGAATGTGCATGAAACACCCATTTTCCATTTAATTACTCATGATTTTGTAATGCATATTTTTCTTGCTTTTATATCTATATTTTAATATTAATTTTATTTGTAGTTTTTTTGCAGTAAATATCAATTTCCTATATCTGAATGATGTATGACATTGTACAGAAAAATCATAATAGTTGAGTAATATGTGCCATTGAGTTGAACTTAAAAATCTGTTATGCTGATAAGTTAACACATGTATCTTGAACTCCTAGACGTCATGGAGTGGGACAAATACGAGTGAAATGGCCTGTGGAAAAGAAATGAAGTTCACTTTACATGGTGTGGTCTCAGGTTTCTCATAATTGTGTACAAATATGGTTGAAATGCTAATTAGAGAATCTACAAATATTTAACAGTAGATATTCCATTGTGGAAACAAAACTAAAAATAATACTTTTCAAAATATCATTAGGCAGTATTGTAAAGAGTAAGATGAATGTTCTGTGCGTAAAAATTACTGAAAATTCTGTGCAAGAAACAGTGTTGTAAGGAATTAATATACTTTATAGTGCATATAAATCCAGTCCCCAATATCAACAGGAAGACTACTTCTACAGAAAAAATTTAAATTCAATACACACTTGGTGCCTTTTTACATTAAATAATTGACTTTTTAATCTGCTACATTCGTAGATATAAAAATGTCCACAAATTTAAAATTGATTATTACTTATAGAATAAATAAATATCGATAAATGCAGATTACTTCATTGTGTTGATCTATGTACAAAAGTGATTTTATGTATAACTAATGTCTTGGTGCAGCAAAACCTTTTTGTATCTTTTGGAGGCCCAATGGATTTGGATTTTTAGCAACTTCAGTAACATTGTTACAATGATCATTAGATTGAAGAGTTCCATTCTACAATTCATGTAATCATTTAGAAATACTTTATTGATGTTTGTACAGGTTTTTATATCAAATGCAAACTTAAAGAAATTTCTACTTGCTACATAAATCAACTGCATTTGTGATAACTTTAGATTGTGAAACAGCTATTTCAACTGATTATTTTTGCACTGGAACATGAAATACTTATGTATCAAATAATATAAACATCTTGCTTTTAAGTGACAGTGAAGAAAATAATTGATGAAGACCTTTATAGCATTGCTTGAATGTAAAATATTAGTTTCTTTTGCAGTGAAAGAAAAACTTTTATAACATTTATTATTTTTCCCAAGTTCTTGAATTAAATGGATTATGCGTGACCTTTTGTTACGAGCCTAGTAGGCAATGTGAAGGGGTGGGAGGTAAGTATATACATGTATGAGAGAGATTCTCCTTCACTGTTTTTAATATTGAAGTCTGTGCCACTGAATCAAAATGCCTTTGCAAAGTCAAAATATGTTGACTTTGGAAGATTGAATTGGAATTTCGCCAATGGTTGTAAGGGCTGTAGGATGTCACAGGTGTATTTTGAACAAAACCTGCTTGTTCCACAATTTGGTTCCTCTCTATCGTTTGTGTTATCCTGCCTACTATTATTTTAAAAATATTTTGTATGTTTCATATCAGTTGACAACTTTTTTTTTACATCGTCCTTTAAACCTTTCGTATGGAAAAGAATATTATTCAAAATATGTAATTGGTTGTTAGTTCTTAGATTCCTAATTTCAATTATTATTTAATATGTTATCTTTTCCTGGTCATTTGTTTGATTTTAATTGTTACTGCTTTTCTTACTTTGCTTGGGAGAATTTCTGGCTCTGTTCTACTTGTGTGTAGTGAAAACTTGCAAAGCGACTTATGATTTTCTGGCATTGTTGTTCTGTATACATTTTGAAAAACGTCTGTTATTGTATCTGCCATTCTTTCTGATCTGTGATGCTTCAGGAATAATAATAGGCTCAAAATGTTTTTCCATATTCATGTGTTTCATATAGTTTTTGAAGATGCTGGGTTTTATTAAAAGACAAACAGTTCATTCGAGTAACTGGATCCATTTGTTCATTTGTATAATTCTTTGACAAATTCTAAGCCATGGTATTGATCACTAGTAGTGAATTGTCAGAAACCAACTTGAATGTGCAACAAAGTTTTAAATTACATGAAAGTAGACACAAGTTTTTTAATGGAAAGAATACAATCAAGAAGGTGAATTTGTTTAGTCAGTTATGGATATGTATTCAATACAAGAAGGAATGTTTTGTTTTTGCATAACGGTAGTTTATAATACAGCAACACCAAGATACTCAAATATGTAGGTATTTTAATACATACGATATTGTAGAGTTAAGAAAATCTGACAAATATGAACAGAAGTATGAAATTTTCATTCGGTAAATCAAGTATTGAGTAAGACAATAAACATTAGTAGTGACACTGGAGCCAGATTGAGCCCAAGCTGTAAGGACGCCTGATCTATTTCTCTACAATGGACCAATGACCAAATTGTGATATAGACAAACTGGAAATTTTTGAAATTTATAGAACACAGTTTCTGACTTCTCTTCTTCAATTTCTTTACACCCTGTTGCATATCATCATATAATGTTCTTTTTTGTTAGTTTTGTAATTACTAAAACTATATGTTAGTTGTGCTGTTTCAGGCGTAATCAGTTGCAATGCTGCCCGTTTACTAAATAAATATTACTGCAAAAGAACAATGAAGTCAAAATGAACACATCTCTATAAATATAATGAATCAAAACATATAGAAATAGTTTTAAAAAGGGTATCTTCATTATATTCAGTTCTTTTGTTGTTAATTTTGGAATACTTTAATGTATGGAGCAAATTTTGTCCATGATCCAAAAATTCAAATCCTGAAATATATTTTCCATTAAAAAAGAGATATGCATATAGAAAACTGGAAGGGATAATACATATGAAAATTTTTTTTAAACAATTTAGTAATATACGGTCCTGGTCAATTAGTGTTTTCCAAACACCTTCTAAAATTGGCAAGTTCCACTCCAAGGGAGCGAAGGTGGGAAATTTGAATTCCGGTTTGAATAAATGCTTTGCAGTCTTGAAGAAACAATTCACAAGGCTATAGAGGATACTTTATTCCATCGTTGAAACCACCTATATTCACACAAATAAGAGAATAAAGCTCTACTTAAGATAACTCCTCCTCAAACTTTAAAAATAATTTTAGAAACTTGAAGAAAAAAGCTACACAAATTGCAGAGAAAATATTAACCCAAGTTTATTATCAATATTTTGCAGAATACAAACTTGCTCAAAAAATCAATGACATTGTGTTAATGAGTATAATACACAATAGCAAAATATTTTCATATGAGCCTTGCATTCACACAGTTTGCGCCATCATTCTAATATG
This sequence comes from Teleogryllus oceanicus, assembly GCA_964035755.1. Taxonomy (NCBI): domain Eukaryota; kingdom Metazoa; phylum Arthropoda; class Insecta; order Orthoptera; family Gryllidae; genus Teleogryllus; species Teleogryllus oceanicus. The sequence goes on along the minus strand of CAXIVR010000011.1, from coordinate 12,222,120 downwards.
TAATAACAGCACGAAGGCTGAAATAAAAAAGCAGAATATTATGAAACTATCAATTGGAAAATAATCATTTCATTTTAGTACTCATTTAGTGTGTTCTTACCATTTGCCAGCCCGAAGAAGTTCAAATGCTTCATTAATTTCAGCAAAAGGTTTTTTGTGAGTCACAAATTCATCTAATAACAACTTTTTATTCAAGTATTCCTCAGCCAATTTAGGCACACTGTCTCTGCTCTTCCATCCTGTAATTAGTCATTTCCATAACTTTTAACATTTAAATAGTTATATTTTAATGTTTGATGTTCTGTACTTATCCAATTTCTAGGGAGAGGGATTCCTGCGATTTTGTGACCATGCTCATTATCATTACTAAATTATTTTAAATAGTATTTGAACTTAAAGAAAAAATACAATCCCTACTATTTATTGCAATATTCTTACAGCATGATTAATGAAAGTTTTCTAAAGTTGAAATCCTAGTTCAGTGAAAGTATGCAATTGCTGTAGTGACCGATTCTAGGCAGTTTTGTTAATTTGCAAGTCTATATTTAAAACCACAATTGATAGTCCTATTGTCAATCGTAAGTAACTTATCTCTATAATTAAAATTTTATAGAAAAAAAGAAGTCATACATTACCTCCAAATGCTGTTCCTTTCCATGTTCTTCCAGTGACAAGTTGGAATGGACGTGTACTTATTTCCTGACCAGCTCCAGCAACTCCAACAATAACAGACACACCCCAACCTTTGTGGCATGATTCCAGAGCAGCACGCATAGTATTCACATTTCCCACACATTCAAATGTGTAATCCAAACCTCCATCAGTCATTTCCACAAGAGCTTCTTGTATTGGCTTGCTCAAATCCTTAGGATTTACAAATTCCGTACAGCCAAAAATTTTTGCTAAACAAAAAGTTTGACACAATATTCAAATTATTTGTATTACATCTAGTTGATTATGATGATAACTTGTTTATTAAACATTTCAAAGGGATAATTCATTAGTAAAATGGACTGTTGAAAATTCTAACGTAGAACTAGAAACAAATTTCACTTATTGAAACAGGTTCTGGAGACTAGTGGCAGACATAGTTAAATTCATAAGAACAAGAAGAAAAGGCTGGCATGAACATTTTTCCAGGACAGAGGAGAATAGCAAGAAATTAAAGACCCTTGGATAATAGATAGGCTGATCTATTAGATAATAATCTTAAATAATAGTAAGCTGATCAAAATAGCGAGAGATTTAATAAGACCCTTAGGCAAGGGGGATCCAGGAGGACCAAATAAAGAAGGATTGAAAGCTGGGCATCAACAGTCTCATCATGAAGGTGAAGAATAACAGGTTCCACCCACATAGAAGTTCTGGAGAGTAAATGTCTACTAAAAGAGCCTCCTAGTAATGAATATTAACTTACAGAGGGTAAATAATTTGTTCTCTAAATGGGATACAATAAGAATATATAGTTTTACTTTCTCATATACGTAGTACTGAGAATGTAATGTAATGCAGAAATACACATTTTAGGATCCCGTTATTGAAAAAGAGGTTTTACCCAAAATGTTCATCTGTGAATAATACTAGCGCCTAATTATTCATAAGATTTTGTCTGGAATGAATAGATCAATGTGGCCCAATGATATTGAAAAACAAATCTTTAAATTTTGGATTGTTAACAAAGACGCCTTACCAAATTTTCTAAACCTTGCATTAAGGGGGCAAAAAGGGGTATGCATTTATTAAACAAAGGAAAAATTGCAAGAGCAAACTGACAAACAGTAATTTTACATACTACATTATACAGCACTATTTGACATATTTATAGTATTCACTTCTTCATAATCATTACAACACAATAATAATATTACCCTTGAGAGGTTTGTTATAACACATTAAAAATCAACTAGCTACTTGACTGCTGTAGAGCAGCTCCAACATCATGGAATTTTGACATGAGATATTCATGCACCCTTTTAAACATTTCCTGGGAGACACCAAGGAACTTGCTCAATCTTAACAACGTAGCACTCACACTTGCCATTCAAGGCGTAGGTTGCTAAAAGTGACAATACGAAGAAGAAAAAAGAAAACCGACAAATACAAAGCTCTCAGCCCCCACTGCCATAGTCTTCGCCAGAGCTGCAGTTCCCTCCTCCCGCACGCGCACCCGTCGTTGGTGACTCGCTCCCCTCGTCTGCAGACACCGTGTCCCGGCGCCGAAGGTGGGCGGAAGGATATGATATATTTAGTAAAAAATAAATTTAAAAAACTGTATATGACGTATGGGGGAGAAAACCATGAGAAGGGAGGGAGGAAGCGAGCGAGCGAGCCAGGGGCGGGCAGCTACCACCCTCGTTCCCGCGCTGCTTCAGATAGGGCGGCGCTCGCCGGCGGCTTGCATCCTCTGGCGGGGGAAAACTGCATCATTTGAGAAAGGCAGCGGCAATTTTTATTTTCTCTCTCAAGTAAGGGGCGCGAAATTCACAAATGTCCCGTGAAACACTACTGCTTATTCCATGGAGCGCCCAACTAAGGAATTTACTGAAGTTCTCTAGCCGCGGCGCCGGAATAATGAGTTACCATGGGTGTATTTTAAAAATTCCCTGAAATATAATAATGATATATGAATTGAACGATAATATATTTTCAAAATTTTCTCAAACGCGCTCCCATTTTTTTGTTTACATTGTTTTGCAAGAAAAGAGTACATATAAAATATACTAATTATGATGGCATGTCTGATTTATTCTGTTAACTTGTAATTTTCAAAAATTGCACAAGTCTAATTTTTTGTACCATTCATACAAGTACTTTATTGAAGAAAGAAATTTTTTCTCTAATTGAAATTTGTTCTCCACAATTGGTTCTTTCACTGATGTTTCAAGGGTCATGACATCAGCCAGATCAATCAGAGAATATCAATTTTGGTGAAATTCCTCCCTACAGTTAGCTATAAACTTTGTTCACTGATGGATAGACTTTTTGCCATCAAACAATTTTTCGATACCGAGGACCCACAAAATAAGGATTCTGATTACACAACATATTTCAGGGAGTAGTTTAATATATACAGGAAGAAGATTCATCCAAATTTCCTTATCACAGCCCCACAATAAGTTTGGGGTAACTAGCATAGGAGTACTACAATGGGGTAAGTCCCTATTTAGAGGTGAGTGTGTTTGCAAACAAAATTATGCAACCCCAAATGCATTTAATGTGCACTGAGGGGAACATTGAGAGATGAACAAGGGTGTTTACCATAAGATTGTGATAAATAAATATCCTCAGTTTTCAACAAGTTAAAATTTCCTACTTTTGTCTCCTGCCCCCTCCTCCTCTAATTGTAACATTAAATGGGCTACAACCACAAAAAAACAACAACAAAAAAGCACTAATTTCAAGGTGAGTTTACGGTGGTGCCGCCTGGCAAACCATCTGATTACTGGGGTCTGCTCCTTCTCCTGCATATATTTTCATTAGTAGCAATTACGTACAGATAGTGAATGCCTCTTTGTAAGTACAATTTTTACAGAACTAGTTTGTTTCAAAATCCGTAAAAAACAAAACAAATTCCTGATCAACAATTACTATACAGATTGGGGCAATTTACTGTTTACAGAGCTTGTCAGAAAAGTAACGATAGTTTTACCTTTTATTTTCCCATTTATAGAAATCATTTAAATGTGACCCAGAATACGTCCTTTTCCTTTGTGCTTTTAGTGGATGTGATACATTCGCTTGGTGTGGAAAGGGAAGCAAATATTCTGCAGTGCTTATCAGAAACACTGTGATAGGCCTATTCAGTGAAATCAGACAAAACATATACCAGGACATATTCCTGAAACGGGAAATATATTTGTCAATTTGTACGGTAGAAATGAACACGCAGACACTGGTAAATCTGTGCTACCATGTACTTTCAAAATCTCTTGATAAATTTTTTAGTTTCACCTTATGTATGTATGTTGCAAGAAACACACCATGTAATGTAGCCCACTAACATGGATTTCACGGCATGGACATCAAGAGAAGTTTGGGAAGAGAATATTTTCCTTGTTCCTTGAAACTTATTTCTACGTCCCACATTACCCACGAAACGGAAGAATCACTTTGTGCAAGTTCACAGTTCACAACTCAATCACACGAATTAAATGACGCAAATTTCAAGTATATTCTGTTAAAGAAACAAGAGGTCACGTAAAAGGGCGGGTCAGAAAGGAAAATCTGCTGACAAAAAAAAGGAGTGTTCTTACGTGGTGTAAGATGAAAGACTAAGAACGCAAATTCAAAGTGTATGGAGAGAGGACCGAATAGAAAGAAACAATACATGTGATGATGAAGAGGGTAGCAAGTACGATAATTTTAAGGAACAAGAAAAATAGAGTACTAATAAGTTCTAGGGTACTAAACAACAACTCTGGTACTACTACTAATTTTTTTTATTATTCGTTACGTCTGTCAACACGCGCTTAGCTCCTTATCAACCATCCATCTAAACAATGCTTTAAGAATGCGTCCATAGCGACGGCCGTTAAAATGCTTTAGTCCTTTAAATATATTTCAACGGACTCTCAGGTTTAAGTTTACCAGTGCTCATAAATTTTTGGATAAATATGTCCATTTTTTTGCCCTTGTCCTTTTTCGTCCCTTTTGTCCCCCTTTCCTTATTTTGTTCCATTCTCCCCCTTTTCCAATTTTGTCCATTTTGTTCCCTTGCTCTCTTCATCCACTTTCCCCACTTTGTCCCAATTGTCTCCCCTTTGTCCTTTCGCACACTGCAATTGATATTTAAAAATGTTACCAAGACCCTGAACCAACGACCCTCGCTACAAAACATCAAGAGTAATGACTAGGACGGATTTTAATGAAATTTCATTTTTTTCTTACCACTTTAGAACAAAGCCGTTTAGTATATAAATTCATTTTATGTTATGACAAAAGGAAATGACCCATTTTCATAGGTCATTATTTTGCATTTTTTGTCTATTTTCACTTAGTCATTTTCCCCCCTTTTCCGTCTTTTTTAATGCATGTTTTGCTGATTTAATTGATTTTAATGTCATTTTTAATGGTACTTGTTTCAAATAATATTTACGAGATGCAAAAGTTCTTCACAGAATTACTCAGTAGCCTATTCTATTTGTTCACTCAGAAATTGTTTTAACAGCTGTTGTGAGTAAGTAATTCTTGTGATGTATATCAGCGCCATAGCTGGTTCGGCCAATTTTGGGATAACAAAAGACAGATTTCCTAGTAAAGAACACTCCAAACCAAAAGTTGCATGATGAGTTCAGTCTAATGAATGGAAGAAGCCTTGATTACATCAGTAACGTATCCGACAGTTTTAGTTGTTGATTGATTGATTGATTTTTTCGTGTTTCCAGGCACGTCACCTGCTTTGGTCATTAGTACCGTTAGTGTAGTGCATGTTTTTCTCGGGAGATGGCGGTGATCGTCCCCCGCTGGATGGCGAGATCCGGCGCCGACCTACCATTGGCTAGTGAGGATTCCCCCTAACCAGGACTCTTCCACCAGCGGGGCACCGCCCCAGCTGGGACAAGCTTTAAGCTCCCGACCGGTCTCCCAGAATATGTGGTAGTGTAGTGCATGTTAGTGTAAGTGTGTGTGTAAGGGGAGAGAATAGGACAAGGAAGAGGAAGGACAGATCTTACACGGTCCGTGGCCTGTTCGGTAAGGTACTGCTCTGGCATTCACCTGGTGTTGATCGGAGAAACCATGGAAAACTACCGGTCAGAGCAGCCGGCCACAAGAATTCTCCTCCAGACAACGACTGAATTCGACCGAGCTGAAAAGCTAGTGTCGAAAATCTTGCCACTGTCAGGACTCGAACCTAGGACCTCCCGGTCAGAGGCGCTGCAGTGACCAGTTGATGCACTGAGCTACCAATCCCGGTTTGGAGTTGTTCATCCTAACTGATTTGGATAAGATTTTTTACATAATTTTTCTTTGGTTTTAGACGATGTTTAAAGCATTTTAAGAGCATTTTATTGATAATTTTTGGCAATATTTTCAGTCATCAAAATCCGCCCCTAGTAACGACCATTCTTAACTCATGAAAGTGTGAAATGTTTATTTTGAATAACTTACGTAACTAGAAATAACAGAAAACATTGTATGTAACTTGTCCTCTATTAGTCTTTAAGGACTATCGCTCCACCTCACAGTTAAACCTTTCGGACTCTTCCTTAAAAACTAATTTAGAGAACTTGTTACAGAACTATTAACATTCTTATCAACAAGATAATTGGCAATTTTATTGCCAGAGTAATGAGCACAATCATTTACTAAGTAGCCCTACCCATCTCACCTATTGTGCCTACTCATTACATGCTGTATGTGCATTGTGGGTTTGTCAATGACACTCTCTTCCTTCCTCCAGGTATAGAGGGATTACTATACGAATAGGACCGCTGTGACAGTTATTTTTGGGCAATGCTGGCAACATAACTGCAGGTTATGTCCATGCTCTCATTTTGTCAGCGTTTGTATACAGTTAGCTCATTTGTAAAAGGCTTCATTACTATCTCTTGGAATGCCATTGTCTTGCATGACATTCATTTGTTTCCCGACCTGCCAAAATGGTCCCTTCATTGAGTAACTCCCCTAAGTCTTACCCCTAAAGTATTCCTCTCCCCATTTCAGTAATGTATAATAAGTTTCGTTAAAATGAAATAGTTCCCATGTTAAAGAGTTACGCTGAAACACAAATACTTGCACATATGTGCATATCTATCTACTTTTTTTATTTATATTAAGATTTTTGGCAACTTGTGCATTTCTGAGGCAATATTAACATTGAAGATGAGATAAATATAATAATTATTTCATGTAATACTATTATTTATTACAAGTTGATCATAAACACATGAATTTTTGTACACATTTCGGAGAAATGAAAAAATAGCATTTTTTAAGGCTCTATCTCACCGTTATTGGTTTAGAAAGAAATGTTTTATGTAAAAGCAGTAGGAAATTTGATCTTCTTTAAAATTTATTTGAATGATTTCTTTTAGAGTGAATGTTAAAGAGATATAGAGAACCTAAGCAACAGAAAGATTTTCAAGACTACAAACACTCACCTGTTTCAAATTTATCAGCATTCAAATCAATTCCAATAATGCGCTTGGCTCCCGCTGCTCTACACCCCATTGCCACAGCCAAACCTACTGCACCAAGACCCCATATGGCACATGTTGACCCTTTCTCTACCTTAGCAGTATTAAGGGCAGCTCCATAACCAGTTGGTATTCCACATCCCAATAGTGCTGATTTATCAAATGGAGCAGCATCAGGAATCTACAATTAAATGAAGTTTAATAGAACACAGATGTATTGTCACATTGCCTTCAATATCCCCTTTAAATTTCAAAAGATTACATCTGAATGAGACTCCTATTTACAAACAACCTCAAACAATTTTTTGAAATGACCATTAACTCTAAGATCCTTAATTACATGATATATTAAAATGTAATGTTTATATAATGTTATGCTTTGTAAATTTCAGTTTATACATTGTCAATTTTTGGGCGATACCACATAATTGAAAAGCAGTCTTTTCTCATCCTCTATTATGTTAGTGTAGGTCATATTAAAGCTCTTTCTTTATACATAGCAAATAGAACTGAATATAAAACTGGCATAGAATGAAGCGATGTTAGACCTAATTCAAATTTAAAACTTCTGATGAAATATTCTAACACAGGAGTTAGTATTTACAAGAAAATATTTATTGGAAATTACCAATCAGGAATAAAGTTGCTTATGTATTTGTTGCCCAAAATTCAGAGCAATCTTCCAAAAGGCTCTGAATACAAAAGCGCTGTAAGTGCATATGCACTATCAAGAAAGTTATACATTTCATAATTTATATAACTTCTTTTAGGAGTTGTATAAATTAAAAATAAAAAGGAAATAGAAAAATTGTTTTTATCAAAATTAATGATTTACATTGCCTTTCATTACTTTTTTCAACAATCTCCACCCAAATCATGAATGTATAAAGATCACATGTATAGAAAAAGTAACTTCATACACTTGGAAAATGAATATGATATATAAAACCACAAAAATTGTAATATCAATATGACCTTGGAGTTTGTGATTGCAAGCATCCAAAATTACGAAGTTTCAGCCAAAAACATTTAGGCACCAGCAACGAAATACAAAAATATAACCTAGTTTCTAGCTACATCTGTAGGAAACTTCATAAAGGTATTTGGTGTGGCATTATAAGAAATTCATTAGACCTTTTTAGGTAGAATGCATAGATCAGTTTAGAATAGAAAAAAAATTGCAATAGCCATAGAAAAGAGTTTTGGTTCCCAACAAATTATTGTGGTTGGAGTATATAAAGACCCCCAAAAGAAAATCTGAAAAGCTTTTTTATTAATTCTGAAAAGTTACTGACTTATTCACTTCAGTCATCCTAGGAGATTTTAACATAAATAAGGCAGAGAGTAGTTTTGACACTTGTACTTTTAAAGATTTAATGACCTCATTTGGACTATGATTTGCAGTAAAAACAGCAAAAATGGATACAACAATCATTAACTTACATGAAAAGAATAGTACAGTAGATATACTGAAGATGCAGGTTTCGGATCATCTATTATATAAAATAAAGTTGTTTACAATGATATGTATCACAAACAAATTAGTACTACTGGAGTGATTGCTCCCAAATTTGACATGAATACTTTTGAGAGAAATAATCAAGCATAGCAACGCAGCAATTCAAAATGTTATTGCAAAATGTGTTGTGTTACAGTATTTATACAAAAAAAACATATGAGAGCAGAGAAATGTACTACACATAGCCCTAATGCATTTATTAGAATATAATTAATTATTGAAGAATATTACTACAAATAATACTGCAACAATTATTGAAAATATATCTTTGATCCTGGTGAATAAGCTGATAAGTCATAAACACTTAATTTTACAGGAGACGAAAAAACGTTTACATGAATTAAATCAGGGATTAATGATATTGAAACAAATCTATTTTTGCATAGGTTTTGTTTGAATATCATTAATTTCCTTACTTATAGCATTAGTTTAAAGTTGTTTTTTGCTCCCCTGTAAAATTAAGATTTTTGACTTATATGCTTAATCACTGGGTTCAAAGACATAACACCTGGAAAGCGATTTCTTATTTTTTATTCAATTAAGTAATGTGAACTGTTTCTTTTTAAAAATGATAACCTTTGCCAGTTTATCTTCACATATGTGATGGTCATTTGTAGTAAGGGGTCGTCCGTTAACTATGTAACGTCAAACATGGGAAGGGGGTTTGAGGCAGTATTACGCTGTGTTACATAGGTATGGGGTAGGGAGGGAGGCTTATTTATAGTAGATGTGTAATAGTGTAACATAACACTTTTTATTTTCATCATTTGCTGAAATGTTTCCTTCTTCCAGTCCTATACTAAAACATTAAAAAAATTAACTAATTATTTTTTTAATTAAATAAATTAAAGTAATTATTTGTAAATTGTAACATAAATGGAAATTTTTTAATATTATTAATTATTTGTATTAATTTTTTGATTGAATCTATAAGATTACAAAGAGAATATTCAAAACTGATCTATATTCTAGAATCCAATTAAATTGGTGCAGTACACTCTCCCCAAGTTACATCCATGAACACATGTGAACAGTTTTATTATCAAACATTTTCACATTTAGGTGTTCTTCCTTCTCTCAAAAATTGTCCCCAATCTTACTGTTAGGTTTAGACAACAAATTATGATGTTAATTACCATAAATGTTAATATTAACACAAATAAAATAAATCCTAATTGTTTTTACTGTCGTATAATTTATTTTTACTACTTCTAAATGGGGGGGGGGGGGTCATGATGGTTACGTAATTTTTTAGGAGGGGTTCAAGCTTGCATTACTGGGAGGAGAGGGGGAATTGAATATACTAAACATTAGCTTTTGGTAATGCATGGCTGGTCCGTCAGGCAAGTTGGAAAGCGATCTTAATTACGTCTAGATGTGAATTTATTAAGGTTACAAGAGATGACATTAATGAAGTCATTCATTCATGAATCAAGAATATGTTAATGCTTATGTTGAAGCTAAAACTGACAGATTGTTTGATTTTTGTAGGGAAGTGTGCTTTATTATATTGGTACAATATATAAAACTTCACAAAAAGCAGTCTTTTTTCTCCCCAGAAAGACCCCTTCTAGAATTTTTTTCAAACATATTAAAAAAAGAGCGTTTTTTCGAAGCTTCTAAAAAAAAGTTCATTTGATTACCCCATCGAGCAGGCATTCAATGCCCAAAATTTGGTAAAATGTCAACAAAAAGAATAAAAACTTAGTGATCAGTGAAAATTCCAGTTTACTGTTGTATAGTTTCCTCAATATTCTAGTAAGAAAACCGAAATAGCATCTAATATCTCAAGATTTGAATGCAAAAGTTCAACCTCCTAGCTCTTATCATTATTGTAAAAATTAAAGAGTAACAATGATTTTTGGAAAAAAGCCACAAAATAAGGGTATGGAAGAACCAGATAATTTACCAAACCTATCATTTGAATTACTTTTTATAGAATTTATAGAACACAATAAGCAATCATTAACCTTACTCACCTTAGTGACAGATATTTCTGCAACAACAGTATATTCGCTGAAGGTAGAGCAGCCCATAAAATGAAAGATCTGTTTACCATTGCATGTGAAACGTGTTGTACCATCAGGCATGACTCCCCGTCCCTGTCAAGAACAATCACATCATAATCACAAAGGAAAGAGGTGAAGATAACTCGCATTGTGCTCTTAGGCAACTAGATTGATCCAATTCATAGCAAAATTTTAAGCAATTAATTAATAACAAAATAATTAGTATTTAAAAGTAATGAATTCACTCCAATTGTTAATACATTACCTGAGTGGCCCGAATCTTGCTACAAAGATTGGTTTTGGAAGACTTGCAAAATTTACAATCCCTGCATTGAGGAATATACAATGGAACTACATGATCACCTAGTTAACAAAAGAACAAAGTATTTTTCCTATAAGTTTTGAATGCTTCCATCTTCATTTTTCACTTGGACGAGATCAAATTGGTGAGAAAAAGAGAGAAAATCTATACCATTAGTGTATTATACTGAAAATATACTACAGATCTCCACACAAAATAAAACTACGTAAATTTTATTTTTTTTATTCCAAACGACTGTGAAAGTACCTGGCTGCACAGATGTCACTCCTTCACCTACGCTTTCAACAACACCACTCGCCTCATGGCCTAATATACAGGGAAAAGTGCCTTCTGGATCAGCTCCACTCAAGGTATATTCATCTGTGTGGCACAATGCTGTGGCCACAATTTTTATGCGAACTTCACCGGCTTTGGGTGGGCTGACTTCTACAGTTTCAATTGACAGGGGTTTCTTCTCTTCCCATGCGACCGCAGCCCGGCATTTTATAACCTACACATTCATAAACTGATTAACATAAAAGCAATCTACCTTTGATATAACAATTTCAATACAATAAAACAAACTGATTAAAGTATTTTTAACTTCACCGAATGCTTTTTCAATTGGAGCCCTCCTTAGGGTGGCATGTATACATATTAAATAAAATGTATATTTCTCGCAATTTTAAAACCAATGCTTTACCGTTCCAGCAGTTTCTTGAGCCATATTAAATGAAGGTTCAGGACAGAATTCTCTACAAAAACAGCTCGAAACCGAAAGGCGAGAGGATGATTTGCACTTGTGCTCGCTTGTGCTCTTCCAATGCTCGAGCCTGATTCAAACTGCAATCGCCGACACGTGACAGTTTTAACTTTTGATTAGCCGGTCCCCAAGGCCGTAGTTATACCAAAGACAAGGACAGCATCACACCCTATTACGATCAGCAAACTGTGAATGGGTTTGAAGATAGTATTTTTTTAAATACTAGATGACTTAAGTAACCACTTTCTCCGCTATCAAACAATATTTGTAACATGCCTTACTAATTGTAAATCGTACAAAATCATTAACTATAATGAGAATTACCATAGGTTGCGTAGCTAAAAACCAGGGGGGGGGGCAACTATTTATCTGGACACTCTTTTTCATTTAACTTTTTTACTTATATATGTTATATACGTCAAAAAAATTAAAAATTATATTTACATATGTCATACTTTACTGGGAAATAAATAAAACATGCAATAAGAATGAAATTGTAGCTTTAATGATGGAATTAATAAATACAATTGTCTTTATGTTAAACCATGTAGGCCTACAGGTTGCCACATGGTTGACTAGCTTCTTCCCCAAGTGTGCATTAATTCTCCAAGTGTCAGCTTAAATAGGAGAAAATACGGAACTGATCATATTTAAGGGGGGGATGTTTTATTACGTAGGGCTACAGGCACCTTCCGAAATTTTCTGGGGGTCACGGCCTTCCTTTCGCGCGGGCCTATAAGAACAATATCAATCCTTTTTACCGTTTTTACTTTCTCGTTTGAACTGAAAACGAAAAAGTTGAGATTTTGACGCCCATCTGTGGCCCCCTGCCTGGATTAAATTTAAACAACAAAATGGGAATATTGAGAAGCCTCGAATGCCAGTTTTTTTCAATTCTGAGTCACCTGTAATTTTATACTTTAAGTATATAATCTAATGAATATACAGAGAAATTCCTTATGTTCTGGCATTTTCCATTGAATTTTTACTTTCTCACACTTACTAATGTAAGAAGATAAACTATTAGAGGGTTTGTGCACGTCATAGCGGACAGCGCTATCGAGCTTCTGCGCAGTGCGCAGTGCGCACGCGCAGGTACACTAGTTGTGCGAAACTTAAACTGCACATGCGCAGAAGATCGATATTGCTTTAACTTTTGAGAGTGCACAAGCTCTCTATTGTAATCTTGCGCCGCAAACGGCGAATTTTCGACACAAAAACTCTTATTGCGGGGCCTTAGTAACGAACAAGTGGATAAATCCAGTTGCTAAATACGGGGGAAAAAATTTCTAACACGTGTTGGGTAGCCAGAATCCATGTTTTGTGCGTCGTTCATACCGAAAACTCAATTGCCGACAAAACGTTTGTCCGTCCGTCTGTCTGTGCACAACGTTGCTCCAATTTTTTTGATTAAATTTTGTTGTTGAATAGCGCAAATGACGTTTAAGAGAATGCTGTATGTTTCATTTTCGTTGAAATCCCTGATTATTCGAACATAAAAAGAAAAAAATCAAAACTACAAATTTGAAGATAGAGATGTTTACCTCAGAAAAATACTGTTGCACAAAATTAGCTCTTGAACAATTTTTTGAAAAACGAGTAATTTTTGCGTAATTTCTGCTTGAAATTAATGAAATATATACATGTTTCACACCAACTCCGGGACACAAGAAAAAGTCAATGAGTGATATGAAAAATAATTAATTTGATTTTAGTTTAATATTGACAATTCTAATATTCTATTTTTTTTACTTTCTCACACTTTTACTTTTTTACCCAATTTGTATTCTCCATGTATCGATGTGTTTCTTTTTAAACAATACGCAAAGCTTAATGGAAATTTCCGCAACAATGCCCCCCCCCAGTCGATATTTGAGAAGCCGATTGTTGTTGAACGTAGAGATGGTGGCGGTGATTGGATACAACTGTTTTATTTAGTTGTACTGCTGGTGGTGTAATTCCAAGGCGGAGAGCCAGTACTTCCGTTTGCAATGAATTTCGCAGCAGTTTTTTTATAAATTACTCCTCAGATTCCCGGTGAGGTATGTTATATACGATTTAATATCATCTAAAAATATTACTGCGTATTGAATAAAAGAAATATGTACATTAGCCGTATAACTTCTTCAATAACTTAAAGAAAACTATGCCCACAAAAGTTTTTCCATAAAAGCCTGTACTAATTTAACCTTCAAACAACAAGGCTCCTCTGAGTGACAATTTTGGCAAGGCTGTGTCATATATGGCACCTATTGCATATCTTCTGTATTTCAATGGATTAATTGCTTCTAATTATTAGATACATATCTCTTCACAATTATAAAGCTATATATCATGCTAATAAATTTAAAAAATCTACAAAATGTTTTCATAAATAAAATTTATTTGCAGGAAAAATAAAAAGGATCTTGTGCCTCGTCGATTTTCTTGTAATGGAAAAAAGCACGTTTCCATGGCTTTTCAGATGAGCCACAGTCTGTGGATTGCTGAACTTCCTTTTCCCTCAGCATGGTTGTAATTTCACTTCAAAGGATTTTTGGAAGGGATTTGTTCATCATTCTCTTCTGTGTTCTCTTCAGTCTAGTTTTGTGAAGAAGAATACTAGGTTGTTCGTACTAAAAAATACTTCATTGGTCAACGTTTGGTTTTACGATTAGTTGTTTTTGTGTAATACAATTTATCAAAATCATCTACTTCTCTTTTGGTCATTATAAAATAAAATTATCTCAGATTTTCCGTCTCGGGATCAGTATCTGTAGAGTGCTTGGATGATAATAAAATCACGTTCTTCATGCGATTTGGTGTATAAAACCAACATTCTGTCAGGTTCATACACAAATGACGATTCAACAGGACGCTGCGCATTCACAAGATGTTGAGGGATTTTAGTTTTATTCTTCTCTTTGCCCGCACAAGAGTCAGCATACTTTTGGTTATTCGGGCTAATTCGCGAGAGCTGTACCAATTATCTAGCCTTAGTATACTCTCTGTATCTAGCATCACGTTTCTATTGGTACCAAGAATTAGTTCAATTAGTCAGAAGTTCTTTTCGAATTTCTTCTTCTGTTAGAAAACGCGAATACATTTTTAGATAGTCTGCAAAATTTGTAACATAAGCAATAAGGCTGTGTCACGTATGACACACACTAACTTTGTCTCAACACTATTAACCACTGAGTGAACGTAGAGTGACAGAACTTCTACAGAGTGTAGTTGAATAATGGCTAGGTGGGTAATTAAGAGGTAGATCCACAACGGACGCGAAGTGACGAGCATGCGGGCGACGCGAGGTGTCATATATGACACAGCCTTGTCGTTTATAGGTTAAACTTCTTTTATTAAAAAATTAGGCCCACAAGGGCCAAATTGTTTCTTACTGTCTTGTAGAACAGAGCTTTTACTTTCATTTAAAGTACTTTTTGGGAGTACTTCGCCGGGGTCGATCTAACGAACATACTACCTAAAAAGTTTTATTTCCCTGCGCTTCGTTTGAGGTGGTGACAATATACAAAAAGCCGGTAATAAATGAACTTAATATAACAAACTGTAGAATATTAGTAATTTAATTAGTTTACTACTATTAGTTATTTATCAACTGCGTATGATGTTCGATGACTAATCGATAAACAAGTTGAAATCCGAATGCAGATGGAAATAAGCTTTTCTCCCAAAATTGATATTATTCGCCAAGCGAATGCATATGCTGCACTAGCAGGAGGGCATTGCTCGCTTCTTGGTTGAATAGGACGTTTTCAAATAATAGCTGAGGTGTCAGTAGCGCAGAAAATGCAATATTTCAATATTACGTAGCTGTTTCCAATAACGCGAGAAAGTATGTGCTATTGTAGCCCCACTAGTTTTTAGCTAGTAGAAATGCACGGAAAACAGAAGCTTTTCCTCAATCTTAAGTATTGTTACTCAATAACTCATATTTTTTAAAGAAAACTCTATAACATCGTTTTAAGATCGACAATATTGCGGTATAATTTGCATTGATAAAAAATCTGACTTTAATATTGGGGATGTAGGATAGGTTCGAAAATAAATTTGAACTTTTGTAATTTTTGCAACTTTTGCAAAAAGTCGTGCCGAATTCCATCTTGGAGATACTATCCTCAGCCGCCACGTTAGAAAAACCCAAGTAGTATAGATCTTACTCGTGGCGTATTCATAATTCAGTTATGACAGATATGCGTGATATATATCCGCCATCCATCCCGATTTCCAAGAACAAAATTGCGTATAATTATGTCCTTTCCGCCTGCATCAATCTTAACCATCTTTGGAATAACACTAATATACTTAATCCTGACGTGAGTGCGTAGTTACAGATCAGAAAAACAAATATGGATTTTACGACCGAAAATTCGAAATCGTATTGCCGACGTTTTCAAAAGTTTTCGGAGGAAAAGTTTTTAAAAAATCAATCGCAAGTCACAGCAACATCTACAAGTAGACATGATTCTTTGCTCCAAATCCCGGATAACAATATCCGATTTATTTGCCGCTATCGTGCAATCAGTTTTTGTTGGTCGTACAATATTGTACACAGTCCACCGGTCACGGTCAGCGGTTTTGGTGAGTGTTCTTACGACTTTGCGCATGTGTTTGGAATTTCGAGGGCGGTACAAATCGTACAGTGAAGGTAACTACTCACCCTGTCGTGTATTTCAAGTATTCGGTCTTTGCTAGAATCGGACAAGCTTAGACGATTTTATCAATTACTACTACTATGTTACATAACCTAATACGTTTGCTAACAGTACGGTCAAGAGAGTTGGCCTCGTGAGTCAAGAGGTTAGGAGCAGATGATCCCAAGTTCGTGGATAAATAAGTTCGAATGGATTCGTGACATTCAGGGCCATTCGGAGTCCCTCATGAATTACCGCCCTTGTAATAGCGCACTTCATGTAAAGGTTCTGTGGACTCGCTAGCCATCATCTCGGGCTGCCTGACGCGCCTGGCGCTGAATGGAGAAAACGCAGTCTTCCCCGCACGGGCTAAAGAAGTTCTGACACGTCCGATTAACGACGCTCCTGCCTCCGAGTGGGTGAAATACGCACTCAGAATTTCGAGGGAGAGAAATATTCCATAAACGTCAAATTCTAGTAAAGAACGATGTTTGTCGGTATTGCGTCAATTGAAAACGTATATGCCATCAAGTATGTTGCAAGATCGGCTCAACAGTATTGCCCTTTTACTGTTTATAGTTACACGACCGGCAAAATCGAATTGCAAAAATAGTCAAATGCAGCAAGAGCCAGCCTCCAACTTCCAGTTAAACGCCAAATTCAGACACCTCTGAAGTCGTACTCCTGAGTTAATAATATCAAAGACTTGTCAAGGGCGGGAATATTTTTCAGAAAATGCCGAAGTCTATTACTATAGCACTCGACGTAGAAATCATATTCATCAGGTGACAGTATCAACAGCTCATTACAAAAAATTCACATACAATACATGTACATTATTTTACAACACTTTGCCAGATGACATTAAACGATTAAATTCAATAGAAAAGTTTATATCCCAAGTGAAATCGTTTCTGCTGCATAATTGTTTCTATACAATTAGAGACTATACTGAGCATCACAAGAAAAGTAACATTAATTTTAACAATGATACATAATGCATTATTTACCATTTGGACTGTATAAATGAGTATAAACAACCTGTAACAACTATTGTACTACAACTTCCGGGTCAATGACCCCCATCTCGATCAGGTTTTTCGTCCAATTTCCCTGATCCATTGAGCAAATGCTGAGATGGCCCCTTGTTTTGCTTCTGGACATAAATGTAACTTCATTTTCTGTGCACATCTTCTAGAATTGTAGGAAATACAATTATTCAAATTATCGTTTCCATGTTGTCGCGGCAGGAAAATTTTTTTTTAAAAAAATTTTGGGTTTTTTTTTTTTAAAATTTTGGGTTTTTCCCTTTAAATTTATTGTTCATATTTTTATTTTATAAATTTATTACATGGGAGTTTTTTTTCTCCCTTTCAAAAATTCAAAATTTAAGTAGTATATGACTTAGTGTAGGGATCACAGAATTTTGAAAATGTGCACACAATTCACTTTTCCCCATAGCACGTCATACGCAGTTTTTAACTGTTTTTTTTTTTACGTAAAAAAAAAAAAAAAACCTTCGGAGAGTGGGACGGTATTCCAACAGTGCAAGAGGTACTGAAGGTTGTCAAGACTACGTTACAAAACTAGACACAGGTCACAATGCAGAATGGAGGGAGCACGAAATCTGAAGAATGTAGAGAAATTACTAATAAAAACGTACGCCGCAAACAATTGAAATTAATTGAATTTTTAAGGACAAATAAAGATATTGAAATTTTCAGTTTGTGCTGTTAATGTATTTTGCTGTATCTTTATATTAATAAAATTAATCGTTATAGAGAAATTCTGTTTAATTTTGACATCATCGGATATAGCGAAGAAAAAAATATAGTCCTCAGTTCACTATAACCGTAGTCGACTGTGTACATTTATTCAATTTTGAAATGTTAACATAAAGCAATTTTCGAAAATACGGACAGTTCACCGAAAATGAAAATCGCACTTTTTCTACCGTCCTTTCATACATTCAAGGAGAAAATGTAAAGAAAAAATTGAAGCGTACCTGAGAATAAAAATTGCCTGTGTTTCACGTAAAATTACGCGTAAACTTCTCATATTTTCGAAAAACTGTACATGGCCTTATTTCAAGATCTATGAAATAACAACTCATTAAGAGAAAAAATACAACTCTCCTCATTATTTGCAGAAAATTTGATGCCATTTTTGAATCTTGCAACATACATTTTTCAGACACCACATTCTTCATAAATTTACATGAACTGCATGAGGAAACACTTCCATTATAGACTACATTTTGGCAAATAAAAAGACATAAATATTAATAAATGATACAAGAGCATTCAGAGGCCCTGACATATCAATGGGTCATTTTTTAGTAATCTTAAAAACAAAACAAGAATAAATACATGCCTGCAATTCATACCAACTAGTAATAATATTCCAGGAAATATTTCAGCTATCCACCTTAATTTAAAAATGTGACGCATTACATGTAATCATAATCAACTTACATTTTTTTTTTGTCAAGTTCACATAATGAAAACAAATACTGAACATTGTTTTCATATACGCTCACTAACCTTTGCATCTAAGAACACACTTTATTTGAACTTAAAATCTCTATATTAGCTTTGCCAACATAATTCCTAACTACGTACAGTTGGCCTTGTCTCGCCCAAATGACAAGAAATTCTTTCAAATATTGTGTTTTGTTAATACATTACAGATTTAATTCATGGTAGAATGCATTTTTAGACACAAAAGCTTCAAATGTTTTCAAATGAAAATGATGTATTCTATCAGAATAAGTTTTATAAAAGACCCTTTTAAATAATTAACATGATAATAGAAATTGATAAGACTTATTATCTATCACTACAGGTTAAATTTCACATGAATAAAATAAATACATCACCATATCCAGGGGTGGATCCAAAGATGAATTTTGGGAGGGGACATTATTTTATCAAAATGTTTTGGTCGAATGTGTCATATTACAAATTAGTGACACAGACAAAACTCGGCTCACATTGCAATACAATTTTATTCGTTTTAATGTTTATTCAAGACTATTTTTGCTTGAAAGCTTTGTGACAAGTAAACTAATAGTTACTGAAAATTTTCTGGAGGGGAAATTCCCTCATTTCCCTCTAAGTGGATCCGCACCTGCTGTATCATTTAAGTAACTTCTTGGTTTTACTAAGATTTCTCTGAATTGATGCAAGATAAATTACAGAATTACATGCTTTTCAAGACAGAATTACAACACGAATTATTAATCAGTTTAGTAAGAAATTTTCATAGTGTTTTTATTAACAGCAAAAGACGAAATGTGTCTGACTGGCAACAAAGGGTAGGATTCCTGTTCCTACACATTTTCGAAAAGTTTTACTGTCAATAATTATTCCATATTAAAAATTGTTTTCATCCATATACTATGGGACAAAGGTAGTATTTTCAGTTACAATGTAAGTTTACTTTTGTAATTACAGCAAAATTTCCTAAAATTGGCTTGTTACCAGCAAAAAACACATACAAACAAAACATAAACAAATATACATATAGTATTGGTTTCTCAAATAAGATTGGGATGACAGAAAGTGGAACGATCTTGGGCAAAATACTTAAATCCCTTATTTTCACATAGCAATATTAAAAACAAATTGTTTTCTAAGTATAACTACACTTCTATGTAGGTAAATTTTTAGTCTTGTTGCTAATTTTATTTCAAAGAAAACAAGTTTTATTGAGTTTTTTGAGTGGACATCTTCCTTAATATGATTAGGTTTGGTTCCCATAAGGCAGAGGGGTAACCCCGACAAATGTCAAGAGGCCCCATGGAAAAAAATACCCCACTGTACTGTAGGCAACAAGCATCATTGCAAATGGCCCCTCCAGCTCCCCACTTACCCCCATAGGTAATATAAAATCCAATTTAAATTTTGAAACTTATAGCTATCATTATACTATGCAATCAACAATAACTGGTTTTAAAATAGAAAGGCTTTGTAACTTCTGGTAATATGAAAAGTGAACAGACTTGATATGAACAAAAGTGTTAAAGAAACAATGAAAAGATTTGATTGTGCAAGAATTGTTAATTTTTATTCCTTCAATTCACTAATACACAATAATTATTGCACTCTCAGAACACATTTTTAATTCTTTTTCCCTGATTTACAATAGCAACTCTTGATAATCTTTGGCAACAGACTAAGTAGCATAACCATATTTCCTACAATGAAACCTAACATAGCACCAGAAGCACAAGGTATGGGCCATACTTGCCATGGACGATCCCAATCAAGAGGAATAACAAAAGCTCCTAACCAGGTTCCCAGGAGAGTATATCGATAACTACAGAATAGTGATTCACGAAGTACATCTCCAGTCATTTTGATACCAAACAATAAACTAATAACAGAGTTTGAACCCAAGTTCAGGCAAACTGGAAATACTGTTAAGGCACATAACACAGCACTTAACATAAAAGTCTCTTCATGCTTACTGAAGACTTCTGCACCAAACAATATAGCAATAAAAAAGTACACAAACCACATTAGAACAATGATAAACGAAGACTTCAGTATTTCTCTAATTCTAGTCCACAAGTTGTTTCTTTTGGTAGAGGTGAATCCATCATATCTTCCAGTTTGTGTTTTAGGAAAATGGAAGGTACCCACTAAGAATTTAATATATTCAGCAACAATTATAACACCTATAACTGGATAAAAGGAATACTTCCCAATAGAATACAGGTAATTGGTAAAATACAATGCGCTTAATAATGTTGAAAAGTAAACACATGTACAACCACAGTAAAAAGCCACTAATTTGTAGCTTTGATAATCATCAAAATTAGTTAAATGCATATTTCCAAATTATACTTTGTAGTTCTATCTTGTTCATATGCTATCACAAATTCCAGTGAGGAGTATCTATTTGTCACCCATAACTCGCATCCTTCTATTTGCGTGGTCACGCAAATATCAGATAAAACTATGAACAATTAAGAGTATCTCAAAAGAGGGAAGCAAACTGTTCCTGTAACAAACACTTCTTCGAAGAAGTTCTCTTTGATGGCGATAACATTTACTTTTGAAATCCAAATGAATGTTCAGCAATTATTATAATTACAACGATCAAAAGACACAAGGCGGGTTCAATGCCGTTGGTATGAACGTGAAAAGCCGGTAACCTTATATGTTGCTGTCAAGTATGAGTTGTGTATGTGCAGATGGATCAACACACGTTCTGGCGGATTATACACAAGGGGCCCATAAAATAGCACATTGCGCATTCACAGTACTGCAGCCAATGAGCGTTTAGAGATAAATTACGCATTGTAGCGGGGCGATTTTAAAGTGATGTTATACACCACACATGGAATCAGTTTCGTGATTATTGAAATACGGGTGTTCGATATCCTCGTCACGGGCGATGCTAATCAAGAGGATTAACAAAAGCTCCTATCTAGATTCTCAGGAAAATGGAAGGCCTGGGAACAACTCATTCGATTTTGTGGATGGCGTTCCTTCACAAACTCATACCAAATCATAATATTTATTGAATAAACACCAATTTTAATTTCTAAATATTGAGTTAGGTACTTGCTCTTGTCTGAGTTCTATTATATTTATTTCCCATTTACCTTGTACATTAATTCAGTGGCGAGGTATGGCATTTTTCGCGGCATACCTAGATTTGCCCAATATCCGGGTCTATCTGAAGCGACATGGGGGTCGCAATATCATAGGGTGTTCTATTTTTTAAACGGTCAAACTAAGTTCATATTCTGATTTTTTTCATTGTTTTAATCTCCTGGGCTCCCTTAAGACAATATTGAAATGCTTCAGAAATCTTGGTAAGACGGCAAAACTGAAATTCGTTCAATGTGGAATGTGGAATAAAATAATTATTTTCAAATATTTTTGGTATTCAGATATCATTCATTATGATTAATGTTTGTTCCGCATTAAAGCACCCTCTTCCGCGCAAACAATTCAAAATGGGCTCACAGTCGACTGAGCAGTCGCTTCCATTCAGCAATCCAGGCATCAAAAGAATGTTCCAAACAATCACAAGCCGATTTCTCGCCCACGGCACAAGACGCTCTGTAAATATTCGTAACAGGCCGAACGTCACACGATTGGAAGTTGCGTACCCGACACACACATGCTGAGCTGGGTTACGCTCTAATTATCTTTCCAGAATTAAAAAACTCTAGACAATGCTACTCGTCCGTACAACGACATAGATATGCACATATATTTAGATTCTAAATTGTTTAAATTAATAAAAATGTATATAATTTATCTTCTAAAATAATGCGTGGTGTTTGGAAGCTGTCATGTTAATGTTGTGTTGACATTCATGAATTGATAAGATAAATATATGTAAAGACTCCTGAACATTCTACATTACTAAATATGTAGTCAAGCAATTCTGTAGTGGTGGCAAATTTTTCAATGAACATTAGAGTAATCATCTTACTCTTCTACGAATTCCAAGAGTGCTCTCAATAAATACAAGGGACAAGCTGACATTCGCTCTTCTCCTTGAGTTTATCTTTTACAATTATGTATTATTTTTATAGAAAAAAATCTCTTTTCTACGTATGATGTTAGAGACGCCAAAGAGAACTGAGTATTTCTGAAAGAATTGGAACATTTAAAACTGAAAAGTTAATTTGGGTATAGAATATGAGTTAATACTTGTATTACGCGAATACGTGTGTGGAATCAAAAATTAACTACAAGGAATTGCATTTCGCGCTAGACTCTTGATGTTGTAATGGAGAAGAGTACTTGATATGTAGAAAAATGAACAAACGAGAAGAAAACACAAGTTATATGTATGCTTTAATATTGTGGACTGATGATTAAAGCACTATAACATTATTTAGTTTATATAAAGGGAGGTAAAGACCTTTAATTGCGTGAGTGAATTTGATATCAGATAGAACTTAAATTATTGTTTCTACTTCCAATTTCATTTATTATTAATAAACTATTTCTTGATATTTTAACAAGGAATTAATTTAATAGTTATCAAATATATTTTATCATTGCAAGTTCCACATTTCATTTAATAAAACTATTTTATGTAAAAGCAATTATGTAAGTTGAAAGAAATATTCATTAATTCACGTAGAAAATTAAGTTTAATAATTCCATTTGTTCAACACAGAAACTTGTCGTGGTAGTTTTTTTATAGAAAGGTGTTAAAGATTTAATTAAATGTTTAGTAACCGCTTCATTCTCGTTATTAACAATCAGTGTTGTTCGTATGGAAACATTCCTAAATACATATCTATGTTCTAAGAATTTGTTAACTAACATTATATCTATATGGCGGTAGCGAGATAGTCGGACAAATTTACAACATAAATATTTCAGTACGTCACAAAAAGCTTCAATGAAATGTGATCGGTCCTTTAAAAAATGCTGAAAGTTTCAGCAGAAAATAAACAGGATTGCAGCGGCAAGTCAAATGTTCCCATCTACTCGTAAATGTACCAATGTACTGTTCGATTGTATGATAATCACAATAATATAAACATATACATTATATGTCTGTCGATTTTTTTTTATCTTTGTAACTGAGTCCTTATTTTCGGTGGTATTGGAACCCTTTGTTGAGAATACAACACACAATTGGGGGAACATTTATTTTTGTGGCCATATTTATACTTGTCCTTTAACCATCACACGAACTCGTGTTAGACCTTAGTATGTCGAGTTCCATTGGAAAAGACTACGGAGACCTGTCTGGCGCAGGGTGCAGGGAAGGCAGATAACATTTTCTTAGATCTCCGAACATCACTAACCTCTTTTTCTGTTATCTTCCAGACATGAGAATTTACTTAGTGACTAAAAACACCACCTACTTTCTCAATACTTATCGCGGAATTTTAATATCATTTTGTGCAATTACGGCACCTCTAGTCACAACAAGGCCTTCTTATCAGTGCTAAGTACAATACAAAATAATAAGATGAACTTGCCAATTTTTATATTGCCTAACTTTCAAACAAGGCTATTCTTGCCATAGCAAAACTAGTAGTGCTCCAAGAGCACATACTTTATTTTATTTGATATTGGTAACAGTTACGTAATATAATTATGTTGAACTCAGAGAGCACCTTATGTTCTCCTAATACATCAGCCATCACTCAAAGCAGGTATAAGGCAATTCAAAATTATGCCAAAAATTCCAATATTTTGAAAACCGTGTACATAAATGATTCAAAGACCTAATATTGAAACTAGTAATGCTAAAACAGCACGAACTTTCTCGCCCGTATTTTCATGCAAAATTACGCGAAAAGTACTCAAATTTTCTAAAAACTGAACATGACCTTATTTCAAAATCTCGTTAAGGAACAGATTTTATTAAGAAAAAATTCGATCTTTATAATTATAGTTGTAGGAAGACGCCAAAATTTTTTGAACTTTTGCAATTTTTGAAAAATCAGAGTTTTTAAGGAATACGAGACCTGCACAATCAAACTCCTTCACACTATCCAACAACAAAATTGAATCAAAAACGATGGAGCCATTTTTTTTAAAATGTTCCAGGGGCTTAAAGTAAAGTACCTCCCCAAATTAAAATATCGGTTTCAAATTCAAGGGGCCGCGACATCAGCCAGTTCGATTGGAGAATGTCATTTTTGGAGAAAATAGGCTGAACGGTTTAGTCGCCAGCATTGTTCACAGATGGACCATTTCAAGGACCCACAAAACATGGATTCACCACGCTTTCGAGGATTCTTTTTCTAAATTTATCAACTGAATTTATCCACTTTTTTCGTGGCCAGAGCAATGAGAGATTTTCTGCCGAAAATTCGCAGTTTTTTCGCGCAGCGTTACATAACTTTCTCTGTACTTCTTAGCGAGAAAGTAAAAAGAAATGAAGAAAGAAATCTCCAACCCCAATATTAAGGGAATGGGACAGGGTCGAAAACATTGAACTTTGTCTCCTATAACTCAAAATTTAGCAAAACCTACTAATATTTTCAAGAAAGTTTGCATTGAAATGATTTTAAGCTCTTTTATTAAGTAATAGTTCGTACTATAACAACTATGTAGATGTGCTACATCATGACATCGTACTAGTTATTTCCATTTTCTTTTGAGGAGGGGCTGCATTGTCTGTTTGCCGCCTACGAGTCATACCATGGCTTCCCGCGTTAACTACAGCTCCCCAATCAATTCCCAATGAAAAACTTCCTCGTGCTCGTTGAACAGAACACGTAAGTACTTTGAGGTCCCTCTAGATTACGAAGAAACATGGCCTCCTTCATTATGAAGGCAGTTGCGGAAGAACCTATGTTCGTGGTGGCTCTTGTCTCATCTAGAAGCTTGAACTATTGGGTTCAAGCTCCTAGAGGGAGCTCCTCCCTTACCACTGGGTGTAAGAAACCAGCTTAATTACGCAGACACACTACACACATATCTCATACGCATTTTATCGGTCATGGCTAGAGATATTGGAGAGTTTAGAGGCGATACACTTGAGACAAGGAATGCCTCCCACGCCACAAACAGAACTGAAAACATGCTATATGTCATTCTCACGATTCAAACACACTCTCACAGCCTGAGTTAGCTCAGAGCCAGCGTTACCGTTGTCTGTGTAGTGACTCTGAATGGGAGGTCGTGGGGTTCGAGTCCCTAGGGTGACGGGGATTTTCGTCACTAGCTAGAGAGCGACTGACGTCTGGAGAGCTCACCTTGGCAAAGGGGGATAGCCTGAGGCATCAGGCAATCCCGCTTTGCCACTCCACCCTCATCGTAGGTGCAGAATATAGGACGAATCATTTCAAGTGAAAAAAAGCACACCACTACCTTTTCCTCAAACAGAACAAATGTATCTTATGTCATTTTGGCAAGAAACGTTTCGTTCCCGCATAGCAGTTTCTTGACGATTTCTCTTCTTCTATAACGTTCAGAGGGTTGTGCTTAAAGTGAATCAAAGCGCTGAGAATATTACTATGGCTGCTGCAGAAGAACCTACCTTTTCTGGTGCAAACGACGAAAATCGAAATATTGTGATTTGACCGGGTTGGGATGCTTATTGACTGTCCTTTGTCAGCACGGCCCTACAATCGCGCCCGACCTTAGGCCGCCAGAAACGTAGCCCGCCAGCCAGCCGTCAGAATTGCGGTGCAAAAACTGTTCGCAAATGATGCTAAAGACCTCCTGAGTCTACAACACTGCGAGCCTTGGAAATACGCTCTATGTTCTAGTGACACACAGTCAGCGAAAAATTGGAAAACGACAAAAAATACCCACTATTGAAATCTACGCTTGAATATAGCAAAAGTATTATTTATTTCTAATATTATAAGATACATACTGGTGTGTTTCTTCGCTTGGAATGACTCACTCTGTATAAGGCTGGCGCAACGGCGCAATACAGACACGAAATAGGCTAGAAGCGACCAAACTATTTGATGGAATAAGGAGACAAACAGCACAACGCGACACTTCAGTGGGATCACAACCTGCTCAATTGTGCTGTATCCAAAGCAGAAAGAGCCCTGTCTCTGAGTGATCTGCCAATGGGAGGTCGTAGACAGACGGTCTGTGCGTGCAGATCCGGGTGAGAACGCGATGTGGTGCGCCGTGAGAGCCAGGGGCGACCAGAGAGGCGTGAGAGCATAAGGTGAGGTGAGCCCGTCAGGGAAGAGCCGGACACAAGAGGAAAGGCTCTCCATTCCGGAGCTGGCCCTGCGAGACGCGCGAGAATATGTTAGTTGTCCCGGGTATGTTACGGATATCTTCTGAATACTGGAAATTGAACTGTTCATGTTGACAGTTGTCTCTCAACCAAATAGCAAACAACTTACAAAATGGAAAAATAATACAATACAAATTAAACGAATTAAATAAATGTTCAAATTTTAATAATTATGGGACACGTTGGACTTCATTGTCACTGAGTTTCAGAAGATGTGGAGCGAAGTACTATACTGCTCCCCTTCTCCACGGGGCTACACAAAAGTTAGTTTGGTTATCGTTGGGTGGTAATTACTGAAATGTTGATATGATTAACAAAGCAATCTCTAAATTCAATGTTGGGAGGGGTTCTAAACGTTTAAATTAAAACTTTGTCGAAATTTCAGGGGCTTTAATAAAACTCAGACATATCCCTTATTATTACGAGCATTTTTTTATCTGTGGGAACAAGAAATTTAAAGAAAACATTGGAGCTAGTTTCGGGATTTTTTAAAAAATATTCAAACTTACAAGAAAGCTAAAATACTTATTATCTTCATCCAAAATAATATCACCACTGAGTACGTGATGTTCGTGCCTACTTCTGGAGAAGACTGCTGTGTTGGGTGATGGAAGCTATTTGCTTACCGTGGTATCGGCCTTGCCAGTTTCCGCGGGAGGCGAAGGGCCATTCCGCTCTGGCTTCTTGACTCCAATGGCGACTCCTCACTCTGCACGTAGGGCGTTGGCAGTGAAGGAAAGTGTTCACCCCCACACTACTCTTTTCACTTACATATTTAGAGTAAAATTGAATTATGTAAAGAAAATATTTATTTTCAATTATAATGTAGGAATAATGAGGGAAAGATAGTCCAAAACAACAACAATGAGGATGTTGTATTCTCCATTGCAAAGTTTTGAATAACACACTTTAAAGTATTTAAAAAGACATCGCTTTGGGTGTTCTCGCTTTTCCCATTTTTCGGTTCTCCTTTTACAAATTAAATTATGAAATTATCAGGTTACACGATCGTTCATTACTCAATTACTTGTTTCTTTTCTTCATACGACAAGGAAGGATAGCAATTATTTAAAATTATTGTTCCACTTTTCACTATCCTTATCAAATTATAGCACTAATTTTATGAGTATCGCTAAAGACGACAACGCGCAACAGATAATATCACGATCACGGACGCTCACTCTCCAGCAGGCTGTTAAATAGAGATCCAACGCCTTGGGGCGCGTTGTCTGTATGTGGAGGGACGTCGCGCGCATGCGCTGCCGGCTCCCGATCCGTCCTGAAGACGTTGGAGGCATTCGCCAACGGCCTGAGCTGCGCTCGCGCACTACTTGCGTTGCATGGACGCGCTGGTGCCTACGTATGACGCTGATCGCACGGAAAACCGAATAAATAAAAAATATCTAAATAAATTCAAAGGGAAAAGATTTGTTTTATTTTCTTGGGCGTTGGCACAGGACTGGCACACCCAGAGAAAAC
Organism: Teleogryllus oceanicus; assembly: GCA_964035755.1. Classification (NCBI taxonomy): domain Eukaryota; kingdom Metazoa; phylum Arthropoda; class Insecta; order Orthoptera; family Gryllidae; genus Teleogryllus; species Teleogryllus oceanicus. Next base: position 12,193,575 of record CAXIVR010000011.1, on the reverse strand, counting down.
GCCACTGACTGACGAACACCATTGTGACATGTGCCTTCTCAACACCCTTTCTTCTTCCGCTCGCAACCAGTGGCTTGCTCATCGCAAATGCTTTAACATTGTGGTTCTAATGCGGAGGAAACCCCCAAGCCCGCAGTACACGCGCGGATCATGATGTTATGAATCTGTGGTTTTTGTCAAAAATGACTTGCTTAAGGGCGGGAATATATTTTCAGAAAACGCCGATGTCTATAACTAAAACACTCGACGTAGTAATCTTATTCATCAGGTGACAGTATCAAAAGCTCATTACAAAAAATTCACATACAATACATGTACATTATTTTACAACTTGCCAGATGATATTAAACGATTAAATTAGGTAGAAAAGTTTAAATCCCCAGTAAAATCGTTTCTGTTGCGTAACTGTTTCTATACTATTAGAGACTATACTGATCATCAAAAGAAAAGTAACATTAATTTTAATAGTGATATTTAATGTGTTATTTATCATTTTGGACTGTATAATTCTAAACAACCTGTAACAAGTATTGTACTGCATCTTCTGGGTCAATGACCCCCCCATCTCGATCATCAGGTTTTTCGTCCAGTTTCCCTGGTCCATTGAGCAAATGCTGAGATGGACCCTTGTTTTGCTTCAGGACATAGATGTAACTTCATTAAAAAGCGACAATATTTAGTTGTAGCGCAAACATGCTACAACCGACACGAGCGACCGCGGCCCAAAAGGATCATCTTGATACAATGTGCTCTATCACTAATGGTCATAATTCTTAATTTGATGGGATGTTTCTGCGATAATCACAATAGGACTTACTGCCTATTCGCCGGCGAACGTTTCAAAAAGGCAGATGATCACTTAAAAAATATTGATGTCGTACAGGGTAAAACAATTTCCTCCATTAATAGACGGCACGTTCTGATAAATTAGCTCCAATGGCAGGAGTAACGGTATCTCATGCACCATCATAGACCTTGAATACGGCTCAGATGCCCAATGCCACGATTTATAAGGAGCTTGCCTCAAGTCTTCTCTTATTCACCTAGCATTATTAACGACTATATTATTTCTTGAAATAGCGAAAGAAGTATATTGATCCTTAAAGGCACACACTATTGACCCCGGTGGCACAAACATGTCCCTCAATATGTAAGCTTTAAACAGTGGCGTAAAAGTTGCATAAAAATCAAATTCTCCATACACATACGTATGATCTTTCTGCTTGCACCTAACCATAGGTTTGAAACTCACAGTACCTGTAGATCTTTTGAATTTACGCCTCCTCATCCGACGAGGCCGTGTAAACCAGCGTCTCCTTCCACGTGGGCGGTGTCGACGGCCCTACCTTACACGCTGCAATTAGGCAAGAAGTCCTCCTGAGTTCTCCGACACGTTTTCTTGCCATTCAGTATTACGAATAAATTTCTACTTTTTAAAATAGTTTTAAGGGACCTAAACTCTTTATGTCCATTAAGATATTGTTTCATATTATTAATTATCGGAGGTGATTGACTGAGTCACATGTGCTGTAAAGTAGCGTACATAATTTATATGTGGGTTTCTTGCAGCGAATTGTTGATACTGACACATGATGAATATGATTTCTATGACGTGTGTAGTAATTATAAATAATGTTGTATGAAAATATGTTCCCAATTGTAAGAACGTCAGATTTGACAATATTAATATAAAATATTAATCATGCTATAAAACTTAAATTCCTATCTATTAATTACTATTTGGTAGAAATGCACCGGGAGCGGTAGCTCAGTGCATCAAATAGCTCAGCGCCTCTGACCGGGAGGTCCTAGGTTCGAGTCCTGACGGCGGCAGGATTTTCGACACTAGCTTTTCAGCTAGGTCGAATTCAGTCGCTGTCTGGAGGAGAACTCTACCGGTTGGCTGCTCTGAGTTTTCCGTGGTTTCTCCGATCAACACCAGGCGAATTCGGGAGCAGTACCCTACCAAACGGGCCACGGACCGCACGCGATCTTTCCTTCCTCTTTCTAGTCCTATCCTCTCCCGTTACACACACACACACACACTAACATGCGCTACCATAGAGTAAAGACTACCTCTTTAGTCTATGGCGCTGCACCACCAAATTTTCCGGGAGACCCGTCGGGAACTTAGAGCTTGTCCCGGCTGGGACGGTGCCCCGCTGATGGGAGAGTCCTGGTTAGGGGGAAACCGCGCAAGCGGACGGTAGGTGGGCGCCGGATCTCGCCACCCACTGGGGGAAGATCACCGCCATCTCCCGAGGAAAAAACATTTTAACAGCAATCTTCTGAGCAAAAAACATGCTCTACACGGGACTAATGACCGAAGCTGTTGGCGCGCCCGGAATCACTAACCAACAACCAATAGAAAAGTAGGAATAATAACTGCAGAATGAAGAATAATTCAAAAGAGGTTCCCTTTCCTTTCTTCGAAATTTTCTCCGAAGAACTATTAGAGATCGTGACTTGCAAGCGAGGGAAGAGCCGTTCTGAAGGCGTTTCAACCCGTTGGCGATGCCAGTTTGGCTCAAATGATTATTCGCACATCCCTTGGAGCATTCCCCAAAGCGCCCGTCACATCCTGGAAAGTGTGTAGAGCGTTGAAATGTGAGAGACTGAATGAGATGGCCCTCTGAGTGTGAAAATGTTTTGCCGTGAGTGAAGGGGGGGGGGGGTCGTGGCGCATTGTTCGGAATACACAATAACAAAGCTATACAATTAATTGTAATATAATACAAAATTGTTGATGTTGCTGTGCCATGCAATCAGAACATCTTAGCCAAGGAGGTATAGAAACGACTTAAATGCTACTTTGGAAATCATTATCAGTCGAACGTAGGGCGTAAAACGCAGGTAGTACTAATATTTGTCGGAGCCCTGGAATTGTTCCCAAAAATCTATGTTAGAGATTGTCCAAACTCTCAGTTCATTCAAAAGTTTGGGAAGTACAGGACATCACTTTATTGTGAACATCCTATATTTTGCGCAAAGAATTATAGACGCACTCAGTCACTAGACCTCTCAGTCTGGTTCCGGTTTAATTTATTTATTTAGTCAAAAACTGTATGTGCGTATGGGGGAGAAAATCATTCACACGCTTTCTTGAGTTTCAGAATCCCTCCCAAATTTAACTATTAATAGTTGAAAGATGAAAAAATAATAGTAGTAGTAGTAGTAGTAATAATAATAATAATAATAATAATAATAATAATAATAATAATAAATTTAAAAAAGCGAGAGATTAACATTTCAAAAACTAGATATTTTCGTGGCCGAATTATAGAAAACTTATTTTTAACGGCAAAGGAACGAACAGATTTGATTTTTCTGTATTGTTAACTAAATAGAAACTCACCCTAAGCTCTACTACCATTACAAGCAAACGGAATGTTCAACAAAACGTGCGCATAGTGAAGCTACATTAACCGACGCCTAACATATTTGTGGCGCTTATTCATAGATAAAAGGAAAATAAGTCTGAAAGCAGTACTCCACTGTGTGAACATATTTCCTTGTTTCGATTGTTCATTAGGATAACTGAAGGAGACATAAGAGAACTTCAAAACTGTTCCTCATACTTATACCTGAGAAATACAAATTGAACATACGTGGAGATCTCAAGGTAATTGCAATTCTGCCCAGCATGTAGCTCGGGTACACAAAGCACTTCTCCTTTCTATGTGAGTGGGGCAGGAGGGACAGTAAAAAACACTATTGTGGGGAAAATGACCTGCTCGGATTGAACTACTGCCTGGACAGAGATATGGTTAACTTGTTGATTCCACAAATCTGCACCTGCCTCCACTGCAAATTAAATTGGGTCTCGTCAAAAATTTGTGAAAGTCATGGGCAAAACATCACGCAGATTAATGTTTTTGCGAGAGAAGTTCCCAAGGATCAGTGAAGCCAAAATAAAGGAGGAAATTTTTGTAGGGCAGCAAATGGAAAATTAATGGCAGATGAACATTTCGTTTTTTTAAGTTGAAAAAAACGCGTGACTTTTTTTTCAAAGTGTCTGTAAAAAAAAAAAAAACTTTTTAGGCAACCATAAGGCAGATAATTATCGCGATATTGTACATGACCTATTGAGATCATACCACCGTATGGAATGTAATATGCTACTTAACCTACACTTTTTGAATGATCATTTGGACTTCTTCCCGGATAATCTCGGCGCCGTTATTGACGAACATGGCGAACGGTTCCACTATTTCTCAAATTGAAAAACGTTATCAACGCAATTGGAATGAGGCAAAGAAACATTCCTGAGACAAAGAATTGCAAGAAATGGGAAGCAAATATTTTTAGATATGTTTCTTAACTTTTATTAACACGTATGTTGTATTTTTTTACCGTATTCATTTGGACTTGTTTTTATTAGAGGGACTTTTGCCAGATAAATAGAATACACAGGGAGCCATATGCATTTACAAAACCGATCATGCGAAAACTGGTGCCGATACGTACATTCCAAAATTAATCTGGATTGATAGGCAAACTATCTCCCAGAAAGTGTGTTTTATTCTTGTTATAGAAAAAAAGTACTTTTTGTAGACCAGTGGTACCTGTGCGCACTGATGGAAAGAAAACCAAGCAGCCTTCGGCAATTTCAGAGATGTCATAGTTTCGTTACATAACCAGCAACTCGGGAAAAACCCAAAAATAAAGTGCTTAGATTTTGACTTTGATTAGTGATTCCGGGCGCGTGAACAGCTAAGATCAGCTAACAGCTAAATCGCGTAGTGCGTTTTTTTTTATCGCGGGAGATGGAGGTGATGATGTGATCGGGCGCCAACCTACAGTCGTTTTGCGGGGTTTTCCTCAATCAGGTATCTCCCACCAAGGAGACAAGCTCTAAGCTCTCGACCGATCTCCTGGCAGGGGTGGTAGTGTAGTGATTGTAAGTAAAGGGTGAGAATCAGACAAGGAAGAGGAAAGAAAGGTCGCTCGCGTTCCGTGGCCCGTTTGTTAGGGTACTGCTCCGGCATCCACTTGGTGTTGATCGGAGAAACCACGGAAAACTCCCTATCAGAGCAGCCGACCGCTAGAATTCTCTTCCAGTCAACGGCTGAATATTTTCGGCACTAGCTATTTAGCTAGTGCCTAAAATCCTGCCGCCGTCGGGGAGGATAACTTAGGATCTACGGCAAGGTGCACTGCACTGACATCCACTGATGCCCTGAGCCACCTCAGCCGGTCGACCGATGTGAACTGAAAAATGCAAATATTTGATTAAGTTATTCCGCCTATTCATTTTCAGCGCGTTCTGACTGAATTATTCTTATATTCACAGCGCCACTGCTTACGTTATATGATAGTAATGCTGCAAGGAAAAGCCCTCCCGACGTGAAATATTTGCTATTCAAGTGTTGCGTTATAGAACAATTTTCTTGATGTAGCAAGAATTGTAATACTGTATGTTCGAGTATACTGAAATAAGTTATTGCAGTATTCATGAACAAGGTTTCCAGAATACGTGTAATTTATTGCAGGGAGAGTATTTTATTTGTTGCTCTTGAGCAGGGTACTTTTGAGAATACTATTTTGTGTTGTTTTGTCCAGCAGCATTTTCTTGCAGTAGGCCACTAGCTCATTTTTGTATTTCTCATATTATCTCCCAGTCTCACCAGAAGGTAAACTTCAGCTTATTGTCACCGTACGGACGTACTATGCTTACAAGCAATATACTCGTTTGTTGCTCTACTCGAGGAAAGTATATTAAGAAAATACTTATTGTTTCTTTTCGTTGTCGTCAATGAATATGTTTTGTTCACGTATACCATGGTGGAAATAATTAATAATATTAAATGTTTCCACCAAGACGTAATGTCTTTAGACTAACTACATTAATCTGGCCGCGCTCCAGACCAGCAAATTTGAAACAGAGCTTTTAATTTTTAGGGGTACTTAACACGAAGACCCGAAGAAAGCTTTCAAAAAGTTCTCAAAAATGATTATACACAACATACACACACACATCACGCGTGCGCATGCACACATAAACAAGTAAAAATAAACTCTGCAAATAAAAATAAGTAATTAAATAAAATTTTGGCAGTGCCATCATTATGGACAGATGTTCAGATGCATTACAGTTTTTTGTTGTTTGAGAAAGTAATTACATCATTTAGAAGAAAATGAAATCTACGGGAGAGTGAATTCTAATTCATCATAAAAATTGAGAATTTAGAATTCTTTATAGTGATCAAGAAAATAAAACATATCTAAAGAACTCTCATAATAATGGATATTACACATTAGTTTTATATAATTTTTATTAATTATAGTTCTTCAAAACATGTACACCAGTTAATTAATTGCCAGCCTTATACATACATGTACACATACGCATACATACATATATGTATGTGCATAAATTTGAAAATACATTTATGAAATATGCGTACATATACACCTATGTATATATATGCATCTGTAAAATTACACTGTTATTGCCAAATTGTTGAGAATACATTCCCAGAATATTCTGTAAAACTTACTTTCATTCTTTCACCATTTTGTAGAAATTAAGAGTATGATCTTTTGTAAAAATTAATCTATAGATTACATATCATACCCAATTTGGTATCTTTTGTAATACATTTCCAAGAGAGTTATAAAGAAGTAGTGAATCTCATGTGTAACATTATTAAACAAACCTTAGTTTAAGTACTACATGTTACAAGACAATCTACCATTAACACATTTTTAAATGTGGTCTAGAGAAAATGTAACCGATTAGCTGTATGGTTATGTACATGGCTTCAGTTGGCATTTCTAACATTTAACTGTACTTTGATTCATTTCTTAAGTCACCTAAACTAAATTAAATATGTACCCAAATAAAATATACTTCATTTACATCACTACATATATACTCATGTCACATTAAAATATATCCTAAGAAACACATTTCCTAATGTTAGTCAGTTTCCTCAGAAGCTAGTAGTTGGCGAAAGTACATTGCACGTACAGTCCTGAACAAAGGAAGGAACATCACATCAATGGCAGGAACACAAAATATGGGCACAAAGATTAATGAAAGGTACACGTGAGTTTGCAATTTACAAACAGCAAAGAAAGTATCAGTGTAAACGCCAACCAGCCGTTGCTTGCTTTTCATTACAGTAGGTGTAAAGGATTTTCTTTTTTGATCATTAATGAAGCTGATGGAGAGCCAGTACACTAGCTGACTCAGTGCTGAACACTGAGCAATCAACTCGTTTAATCAAACAGTTTTCATCTAAGTAACATTAAAATAACAAAACTGTATTATGCTCTAAGACTTGGATCATTATTGTTTATCTTCACTTTAGATAAATATTATTCATTCACTTATGGCACACAAAACAACTAACTAATTAGATAATTCTTTGCAATGAGGCATAAAAGAAAGATTAAACTTTCTGCTTACAATAATCACAACACAAGAAGACACTAGGCGAAATACAGATGTACATTGACCATGTAATTTTGCACAGCAAACAGCTTGAATACACATTTATTAAAATGTCATTTTCACATAAGTATTAAAGAAAAAAAATCAATATTTACAAACATCATAATACAAAGGCTTACAATGGTACAATAAAATTATACAATAAAGATATATGAGTATAACTATTGGACGGTCTCTATCTAAAACAAAGCAAAATTTGCAATAAATAGCCTAACAGATTAGTCAGTCATTAATGTCAGCAATGATGAAAAAAATACTTCTTAATAACAACAACTATTTACTGAGACTAAGAATATATAGCAAAGAAAGCAATGGAATGTTAGTCATGGAATGATTCACTGTTAAAAAAGACGGTCTGATTAAAAATGGAAGTATGCAACTGACTACAAATATTTTACATGTAATGAGTTAGTTGTGTTTGGTTTGTTCACTCTGAACTCCACCAAACATTTTAGATGTGTGTACATGCAGTATCAACTGAACATCCAAGCGAGTAGCAAACTGAATTGAACTTACAGGTTATATAATATTTGCTGGTCTCACACTTTTCAGTTTCTAGTAACAAACACGCACATAACAAGTAATTCACATACAAAACACAACTGTAGTTTCAACTCTCATCAAGAAGTCAATTTATATTGCAGATTCTGGATATCTCTAGGACATTAAACAACACCCACAAGAAAATTAAAAATGATACATGTGCAAATGAAGAAAATGGAAGCAGGGGAATGGAATCATTTACAATGCTGTAAATGAAATCCAAAATAATTCACGAGCACTAATCTTCCGGTAACATCAACTATAAACATACTTGCATGGGAGGACCCAAGTGTGACCATTTATGGTGCAAAAGCAGTTTAAATTCGTTAGCTGCTGCTGATAATATTATTGTTACCAATTATATTTCGTGTCAGATTTGATAACTCCTTGGTTGGGTTGGCTGCCACCCTAGAGAGCAGGCTCGTAGTAGTTGCTGGTGCAAAAGAATATGGTAGTGCTTGGCCCCTACAGGAGGGGGTGCGAGGAACAGGCGTCTCCCCATGTCTCTGACCTACGGAAAGATCAACATTTGGCATCTTTTCAATTATGCAAATAATCTAGTAAGATACATAATTCTCAAGCTAGGTACAGCATTTTATTTAAATAATCCTATAAGCACCCAAATATGTTTAATGCAATATCAAGGCTTTGATATTTAGATATTCAACCACTCAAACCTGCCTGAACAATATGAAAGAAATTTTGATATGATTTTGGAGATCTCAAAGATGATTTTAAGCTTTGTGTTTGTAGATACAACTTTTAAATACTAATATTTCCAGGAAACCAAGCCTCTGACAACTTCTCTTTCCAAAACTTGTTGCTAGTAAAACCAAGGTTTTCTGAATACTAGAGAATAGATGATAAGGAACAATATGTAAAATTGGATGATATTTTCAGTGAAATTACTGAACTATCACACTGGCAATTTGATCACGAGTTTTTCCAGAAATGAATACATAATATACCAACCTATGACGGTCCTTAGTAAATAGAGGGCAGCAGGAAGGTGAGCTTAAAAGTCCAATGGTTGATCAGCACTTCCTTCAACATCCTGTTCTGTGTCATCATCATCATCGTCGTCGTCATCATCATTATCATCTGTCGTATTATCAGCCTCATTTGTATTGGCTTTACTTGTTTTACCTAAGATAGATTCTTGATCAATTAACAGACAGGTAGTATCATTGAGCTTATATAAGATAATCACATATACTTTTTATTAAAAAAAGCTTACCACAGTTTGGCTTCCCACGTGTGCGAGTGTTAGCTCGTTCAACCCCATGTTTGTCAACACACCAGCACATCCCCACAGAAGTGTGGCACTGTGTAGGACGATAATATCCTTCATCATCGCAATCAGGAATATATACACCTAGCATGGCAAAGAATTGGAAGAAGTTTTAACACAATTGAATTTTTACACACACTTTTAAAGCAAGAAAATGTTGCACAAATGATAAATATTGTTCTACTGATGAATGTAAAAGGAATTTCGTATGGTTATTATCTAAGTAAGTCAGTGGTTTCTTCACTTAAAATAAATACAAGTAATACAATGAGTTATATTAACAGATTTGTCGTCATACAAGAAATCAAAATGATGTATTTTGAATTAATATTTTACAATGTATTTTCTTACATACATTAAAAAAAAAAAATTTTTAAAAAAAAAAAAAATAAATTACTCAAAAAATTAATAGATAATAATGATGATAGTAGGCACGAAATAACTTAACACTTCATAACCAATTGAGGGGTCTAATTAACAGGGAACAATCTGTACAATGACATCTTCCAAGAATTGGAGGATGGAATATGAAGTAGGCTACAAATCTAAGAATTATTAAGAGGATGTAAGGGAGTGGAGAAGAAAAGAGAGAGAGAGAAGAGAGAGAGAAAGAGAGAGAGAAAGAGAGAGAGAAAGAGAGAGAAAGAGAGAAGAAAGAAGAGAAAGAAAGAGAAAGAAAGAGAGAGAGAGAGAAAGAAAGAGAGAGAAAGAAAAAAGAAAGAGAGAGAAGAAAGAAAGAGAGAGAGAGAAAGAAGAGAGAGAGAAAGAAAGAGAGAGAGAGAGAAAGAGAGAAAGAAAGAGAGAGAGAGAAAGAGAGAGAGAAAGAGAGAGAGAAAGAGAAGGAGAAGAGAGAGAGAAAGAGAGAAGAGAGAGAGAGAGAGAGAAGAGAGAGAAGAGAGAGAGAAGGAGGAGAAAGAAGAGAGAAAGAAAGAAAAGAGAAGAGAAGGGGAGGGTGGAGGGAACAAAATGATCAGATTGAAAAGCAAAATGAAACAGGAACAATGAATCACAGCATGAGTTGAAATAAAAATTAATAATGATACCAAACAAATTGAAATTCAATGCTGTAGACCATAAACTCACATCCTCGTTCCCACAAATTAGATGATGCATTTTTCGGAAATTTATAATAAACCATCAAAAAAATCATTCATCCAACAGATTCCAAAAAGCATTCATCCAACTGCATCCAACACATTTAGGACAAAAAAGAAATTTAAGTTGGCTGATTTCAACATACAAAACAGATTATTGCAACATATTACACACACGACATGGAAACAATCCATCATTAGCTCTTAAAATCATGCTTTTCATGCCTCTGAAGGAACAAGTTTTGTGGAGACAGGCGAGTTAAATGGTGCAGAAGTTTAAGTGAACAGATGAAGGATAGCTGGGGAAATGTCAAGGGATAGTTGGAGGACAGGTGGGAAAATGAAGGGGGACAAGAGGGATACTTCTTACACAGTCAGGGGCACACAGAGAAAAGCAGGGACCTGGGGCAGTTAATCCATGCGGGCCCCTCGTTTCAAACAAAAAATTTCCTCCATCTGAATTCATACATAAAATTCATTTCTCTGTGCAGCAGAATTAACTTCTATTATTAAATTTGGAGATGAATAATTTTTTATTTCTTTGTAGTGAAAATCATGGCCGAAAATAAGTCAGGGCCTGGGACAAGTTACCCCATGTGATCCCCCTTCTGGTTGCCCTTGAACACAATATTCTACAAAAGGAGATTGTTTTGAACTTTCTATTTTTTGAGATTTAGTTATTTTGAGTGCTTCTATTCCACAGTAAATGTGGTCAGAAAAGTTCCATTCCTAAAATGCTAATGTACAATTCAGAGATTGGCTTTTTAAACTTGGGTTCTACCATGAAACAATTTTCAGTTTTTACAAGGTGTTGTTCAATTTACAAGGTGTGTAGCTTTTTACATGGGTTCAGGTAGGCTTTTATTTATTTATATATTTATTTATCTATCATCAAAAAATAGCTATAGGAGAGGTTACAGAGGACATAACTTGCCCAAATGTAATTTTTTGTTTATCATTAAAAAAAGTAAAATTGTATGTGACATGTGAGAAAGTAAATATAATCTGGGCACATTTTTGATCTCTAGAATTTCCCTGTTTCTCTTTTCTAAACACTGTTGAATAATGATTGAGAGTTGTTAGTAAACATATGAAAACTAAAGTTTTGCTAACAAGTAATAGAAAATTTAGTACGTCTGCAACTAGCAAAATGAGAATTCAACACAACATGCACAGATAGTGTAGCTACATATATGTTCACACATAAAGCAAGAGGCCATCTCACCATTTGCTCAGTGGATCAAAGGAAACTAAACAAAAACCTTATTGAGATGTAAATCTTTGGCTTAGGTGATGTACAGTATGTATCAGGAGGACAGAGTTGAGACTGTGACTTTGTGTTTTGGGTGACATAACAATTGTCAACATGCTGGTCAAATTGGAAGTAACGATTCACACTGATGACATTTTAACCTACTTTGATGATAATTGTGTCTCTTTTCGTGATAGTTTTCATGGGTCCAAAACTCTCTGATCACATTGGCAAAACTCTCTTTAGATTAACATAGGCATTGCACAAAAGATGGCTGTGAGCTTTGTATTAAGTAGGGCAAAAATTTGTGACTGTGATTTGATGATTATCTGCTAAAATTAATGTCCTTTTGATGAGCTCAGTGGACATATCCTTATTTGGTAGGCACATCAACAGATTATGAGAAGACTTTCGAAGTATCAACAACAACAACAACAACAACAACAACAACAAAAAGAAAAACACCACAGAAACAATGATCAAAAGGACAAAGAAATGTCAATTGATTAAAGAAGAAATGTATCATATAAGAACACTTGGAAAATTAATCAATATGTTGAGTATACAGGGACAAGTATTACACACAGCAGTGATCATTTACTGATAATGATACACAATACCACAATCACACCTCACAATACCATATAACGAAGAGAATTTCATTATTCTTCATGCCTACTTTTCATTACTATCAAGTAATGTTGTAAAAGTGAAGGAGTTAAAAGGAATGTAATACACCAGACAGACAAAATACGGCAAATAATTGAGGATTAAACACAAAATACTGTGTGGATATAATATATTCAGATATATTATATGCTTTAATTTCATAATTACAAGTAATATACTATTTACATATTATATTCTGAAATGTAAAATTAACTTACCCATAAGATCAGGAACAATGCGACGCTTAACAGCTGCACATGGTCTATCTGCCTTATCGAAGCAATGGCACCATTCACGAGGTGTAACAAAAATGTCCTTATCAGCATCACAAGCATCAAGGAAAGGTTTAATACATTTCTCACTTTGATCATGCTCTAAATCATACAATTCTTCTAATGACAATTGGTCATCTGAATCCAAATCTAAGTGCTGGAACATCCAGCGCACTTCACTCTTGCAAGTGGCAGGAAAATGGGCTGCAAATTCAATTTTTTTTTCCTTTAAGACAATTAATAAGGATCGAATTGGAAATAAATAAATAAAAAATTGAACAAATCTTAAACATTTTGCAGAATTGGTCACCTTTTCCTTTGGCATGAGATCGCCGTCTCTTTGCTTCTGCCATCACCACTGAGAACCAATCAAGAAGACGATTTCCCATAGCTTGCAGTGCAGTTGGCGGGCATTCTTTGCTCCATGGTGTATTATGTGCAGGCTTGGTATCAAAAACCTCATTATATCCACGTTGCCGAGCTTTGTCATCAGAAAATGGAACACTGGTGGCAGCAAAACCATCCTGAACCAGATATAATAACACAATAATTGATAGACAATTGAGAGTTGGTAACAATTTTTCAGATAAATTAGAGTATGATAAGAAATGGAAAGAAGATAAATTAAAATTTTGTTTAAATATTTTTGTGTATGAGCCGTTATGTTTTTGGGAGACTTGTTCAGAATGTTTTAATTACCATTATATATTGGGTAGCAGAAGTAATGTGTGCAATTTTGGTTGATAGTCTTTAAAAGTTTCATTTACAAGAGATAAATATTTACTCCCACAAAACAATTTTGTACAAATTCAAAATATTTTTCTTCTTGTGATTTATACTTTTGACATCTCTAGAAATGTTGCATTTTTATCTTTTTTAGAATTGCCTCAATAAAATTTGTCAATTTTTTACTGAAATCATGGTGGATCCTATGGATAAAAGTGCATTAACATCTTACAAGTAGCATCATCTTGTCAGCCAATATCCTTCATTCTGTTGTGGAAATCTTTATTTAAAGGCATATCTATCAAATTTAATTTTCACACTTTGTCATTTGCATTGTAAACATAATATTATTATTATTTACTGAGGGAATAAGAAAAAAAAAGGGCATAAAAAGATTTGAAATGTCCATCAGCTAAATGCAATTAAGATGGTGGAAATACTTTTAAATGATATTTGTTTACTATTTATTGCACTAAGTCTGTTTACTCTCTATTGCATTAAAATTGATGGCAAATAGAAATTAAATTACTTTTGGGTACACACTTACACGTGGATAGCCATAAATATTAAAATAACACATAGGTCAAGTTGTCAAAATGAAATTAATAAGAAAATTAAATGGATTTAATTTACCTTATTGTATTTTGTATACTTAATGTATTTGTAGTGCTTATTTTCATATTTAAAATCTTCTGGAGTGAAAGTATACTTGTCTTGTGGTGGTCGAGCACTCTTATTCTGTTTATGTTCACGATCAGCAGTTGCCTTAAATTTATTCATAATATTGTTATATCTTTCTGACTGCCGCTGCTTCTTTCGCAAGTGAACTTCAGCATCTAATTTTACAAGAAAGTACAAAATAATTTGATCACAATGTTTTATAGCACTGGTAAGGTCATATCTTCAGTAATGAGTACATTGACATTTATTTGAAATATATGTTTAATGATTTATGTGTAATAAACAGGTTTGTTACAATAACAATTGAAGAAAACAACACTCAGAAGTCAATGATATATTGATAGAAGAATACTTTTGTTGCACATATAAAAATTCCAGAAACATTTACTTTTGCTATGTTTGCCCATTAATAACTGTATTATATTTATTTACTGATTTTCTTCCTAAAATATACATTTTTCTTGTACATTTCCATTCACCAACAGGAAAAGTATGTCAGGGAAAAGTAATAATAGACAAGTTGAAAAGTTTATTTTAGTTTTGAGAATATGACTATAATTTTTTGGAGGACAAATAAATGACACAACAATTATTATTTTTGGGGTTAAATACATTTAACTGCAATCTAAAAGTTATTAAGATATAGGAGCTCAAGAATAGATATTAAAGTGAGGATTGATTCATTAAAGGAATGATTAAAGAAGAAAAGTTTTTTTTAAACTCCAATTTAGTCTATAATACAAAAATATCTATGCATGCAAAATTTGCCCAATTTGAAAAATGGGTTAAAACACAAGCACACTTTCTATTTATCACATTACTCATTTGTTAATATCTACCATCATGTTTTCTCAAAAATCTTAAAAGAAAATCTTTTAATGCTGCCTTTTGGCATCACATATGCTGAACAAAAAGGTCAAACAATAAACTATGTGGAGGTCATGGTCTATGTGGTCAAGGCAAGTTCATAATTAGCAAAATATAAAAAAAACTGTTCTGAGAATATATTAAGTAAACATGAATTTAGATGAGGTGAAAAAGACATTATCTCACACTATCTTAGTCGAAAAATACAAGTTTTCTTAGTAAGATATGGCAGAAATAATTCCTAAATCTGAGTTAAAAATAGACATTTTACTTCTCCTTAAGTCCTCCAATTCAAAATCAATAATAAATATTTTTTGCACGTATGACTGACCTTTACAAGGGCAGAAGCCCTTGCATCCAACTCGAACGGATGTGTGGTGGATGCAGTTGTGGTAATCAAGCCGACAAAGAGAACTGTATGTGCGATTGTCAGTGCCACATAAGAATGTGGGTTTTACAACTGGGCATGGAGTGCAACGACTGAAAAAATTCAATATGTAAATTAATAATGAGAAAACAGAATATAAATTTCAATATGTTAAAATAATTTTATAATTTATGTTGTGACCGTTCAAAGAATTGACTCCTCCAGCAGAATCAATCCTGGAACTCCTGATATACATCCAGTTGCTTTAACCACTTGAGAGCTATTGAGATAGCCAGCTCTTTGCAGTGCCTTAAGGACATAAGTCTTTGATGGATATCCTAAACATTTCACCACCTAGTCATAAATGGAATTTAACAATTTTTAACAATTACATCATGCTTAGAAGATGTGGGTTGCAATGGTGGTTGTCAATTGCAAAACAGTAAAGTATTCTCATGTAATTGTTAAACGTTTAACAATGATTAAGTGGTGAAATGAATAAAATAAAGGTAATTTATTTTTATTTTTACAAGATCATGCAGAAATGTCAAAAACAAAAATTAAATATATATATAAAAAATAAATACATTCTAATATAATAATGATAACAAAAAGAACAACAACAAAGTATTTGTTTTGGTTTTATTATGCTTTTGGTATATCTAGTAAGGTTCCTCTAGTTTCAAAGCCTAATACTATTTAATAATACTCAATTTTTGAAACATCTTTTTTTGGATGTTTACAATTTGCAAGTAAAACCCACAGTAATTATGTGTTACTAATATGTACAAGTAAAAACATTACTTTAACAGTTATTTCTATGCCTTATAAAAGTAAAGGACATTCAGTGTTATTTAGCAAACAATAAGGCAAATTAGTACAACTTACCGAACAGCGTCTGTGAGATCGTCGTCATCATCCTGATCATCTTCACTATCATAGAAAACATCATCACCATCATTTTCTTCAGCATTTCCAGTTGTGGATGCTGCTGCTTTGCGTTTCGCCTCTTCTTCTGCTAGATACTTTGCTTTTGGAATAATTATATCCCTGCAACAAATATTTTAAATTAGAGTTGGGCATATTACATGACAAAATGAGCTGAATGCACTCAAAAACTCAGATGTTTTCTATGAAAATGCGCACAGAATTGCAAATATTGAAAAATGATAAAATGTCATTTGCATAAAATATCTCAATTTTTTTACTGAAAGTGTGCATATAAAAATATTTCAATCTTCTATGATATTCTGAAAGCCTTTGTTTTAATTCTACTACAAGGGGATTGAAGAGAAAATATTTTTGACTTCGATAAAGTCTGTTGCAAAAAAATAGACTCTTAAAAAAGGTCATGTATAATTTTTTTATTTAAAAAAAAAAACATTCCAATTTTTTCTTTAGATTTTTTACTTGTATTCTTTGAAGGGACGGTAAAAAATATGGCGCTAGTCTCATTTTCGACGAACTCCGTATTTTCGAAAATTGCATATAGGAAAAATTTTGGGTTGAGACTGCTAAATTTTTGAGTCGGCCGGAAGTCGATCCATCTTTGGCGTAGTAGTATGGGCGATGGCGAGTTAACTCGGAGTCTCGGTGCGGAAAATAACCTTTTCTGGTTGAAAACACTTTTGCATGTTTATGTAGTAGTATAATACAGAGGAGCAGTTAGAAATAACGCGATAAAGTATGTGCTGCTGTAGCACCACTAGATTTTATTTCGGCACTTTAGTCCCCTAATCAACACCCAAACATCGTCCCTATACCCTTACACATATCTCAACAATATTTACGATGCAGATATTTAAGTAATTTAATGCAGTCCTTATCAGACATCGGCAATTCCGATCGTCAAAACAACGCCTGGCGATTGAGAGTGCCAATGTTGGAGAGATCGTGACTTGGATACCGGATGGGTGCCGGAAATTTACTTGACTGATTTGATCAACTGCTCTAATATACGGTTTACCCGGACACTTCCAGACGAATGTCGGGGCAGTACCCAATACGAACGGTCGACACCCCGCACAATCTTTCATTCTCACTCATCTTCCGTAGACGGGACTGGGATGATGTACAAGATGATACCCCACACATCTTTCCCCTCAAAAGTGCCCTACACGAGCGTGGAAAAGGCCGAATTGGATAGCATTAAGATTGAAAATATACAAAACGCACTCACGCAGAGAATATCGTCCTTTTCTACATCCGTTGATCCTTTGACTGGTTCAAATATTGTGAGGAAAGAAAGAAATTCATTATGTTTAATATCAAAAGCATTACCTTTCTCCCTTTGGGCACTAGGTTAAAAAAGAAAGAAAAAAGGAGACATCCTCATCACTGGGGACTTTAATGCCAAAGCAGCGGACTGGGGAGAGTCTAGATCCGACAAAATAGGGAACATACTCACCAAATTCATCGTCCAAAATGATGTAGTTGTCTTTAATAGAGAAAAGGAATTTATATTCAGTACAGTATGCACAGGCTCAATGATAGACCTGTCGCTATCCACACCAAAATTTGCTGCATGGGTGGAGGAATGGAATGTTTTGGAAGATTACTCTCCGAGCGACCTTCAGTATATTGAGTTCCACATCGAAAAAGCCTAGACACCACACCACGCATAAAATGACCCAAAATGGCCGAAAAGGAAAGACACCATATTGGATAATACGTAAGCTAGGCACATCAAAATTGACGGCCTTTCTGGAAGAACAAAAACTGATAAACGAACTAAAATGAATGAGAAATGAAGGTAATCTTGAAAACAAATTGAAAACGCTGAATGAGAAAATAGTAGCTGCATGCGAAGTTTCAATGCCGAGAAGAAATATAGTTTCAAGGAGAGTTCCATGTACTGGTGAACGAGCGAAATGGCAAATTTAAGAAAAATGTGCCTTTGTGCTATAAGAAAAGCAACCAGATCAAAAGGTGATCAGATACTCCAATCGCATTATAAAAGTGCAAGAAAAGAGCTCAGAGTAGCAACAAAAAAAGACACGGAGAATACTGGAGAGGCCTAATCCTAGAAATGGAAAATTATTCATGGGTCTACCCTACAAAATCGTAGCAAAGAAATTAAAGGTCAAACAAAATATTCACGGATGATCCGGAATGGGTGAATAAAATCATCGATCTTCCCACAACAAGACCACTGGACAAGGGATACGTTCGACCCATGTGAAGTGACGGAAGACCAACTGTTCGCTCATTTGGAACTAGAGTACCTGGGAAAGCAAATAAATAAAAAAGAAAATCCCCAGGTCCTGACGGCATGCCAAATGAAGTGAAGAAAGAGAGTTTGAGGTGTACTTGAAAATCCTTTTAGACGTCTTCAACGCATGCCCGAAAAGAGAGTTTCCTAAAAAGTCGAAACGACATAAATTAACTTTGCTACGAAAAGGGGACAAACCCCTGAATAAGACATCATATTACAGGTCCTAAATACTATAAGCAAATAGCCTTATAAAAGCTATAGGCAAAATTCTCGAAGGCCTTCTTCTCCAAAGACTTTAGAAATATTTTGAAGAAATAAGAGGGTTCTCAGAGAGACAGTATGGATTTCGGGAAGGCCGCTCGACGATCAACCCCATCGTTATATATCACTGTAAATAAAAGATGTTGGACAAGGAAATGACTTGCGGAGTTCCACAAGGCTCTAAAATCGGGTCACTTCTGTAAAATGATTTGTATGATGACTTTCTTTAAATGCAGCTACCAGAGGTAACAGTACCAGTAGGCTTCACAGATGATGCAATCATCTTCAGTCGGGCAGACACTGTAGAAGAACTGCAGGTTGTAGTAAACGTCAGTCTGGAGAGAGTCACGAAATGACTGGAGAGAGGGAGACTACAGATGGCAACAGAAAAAAATAGAAGCAATGCTCGTCACAGATGAGAGGAACTATGAAAACCTAGGATCACAGTCGAGGTACTGAAATCACATGAAGACCAGCCTCAAGTACCTGGGAGTAGAGATAGACTCGAAACTCAACTTTCGCGTTCACGCCAAAAATGTGGCACAAAAAGTGGCAGGGATTGCAAGCGGTCTCTCATGACTGATGCGGAATATAGGAGGGCCGAAGCACTTTAAAAGAAGTCGTCTCTCTAAGGTCGTCCACGCCAAAATGCTTTACGCGACACCGGTGTGGGCTGACAGATTAGGGATTCAAAGATGGGGAAAGGGAATGTCTTTCGTTCAGAGGGCCTGCGCAATTCGAGTAACTTCAGCGTACTGGACAACCTCGCAGAGCGGAGAGTTGATCTTAGAGGGAATTCCCTCAACAGATCTCTTAGCGCTCGAAAGGGCGGAAGTGCACAATATTTTGAAAGAAGCTACCGCGGAACCAAAGGGAACGGAGGAAGTGAAAAAGCCAGAGAAAGGCTCATTAAGAGCTGGCAAAGACGCTGGTACACCGAAGAGATAGGAAGGTGGTCTTACAAACTAATTCCAGGCACATGTTCGCAGCCGTGGTTCTCCCCTGTCATCACGGCCCGTGGTGTGCCACCGTTGCTTCGGTGCCGGTTTTGGATATCGCCATTATGCCGAGTATGCATGCACAGTATTCTTTAACCACGGCAACACGCGAACACTTTATAAACTTAGCCGGTTCGGAAATATTTTCGCTCTTGGTCCGAAAGCCATTGATCATGCCCTTTTGGACGTCCGATAAATCGCTCCGTTTTCTGCATTGCAACTACTACTGCACTGTTTTTCGCTTCCACTCGACACGCTTTAAATACTCTCCACTGTTAGTGCTGCCGCCTGCAGTCCATAAGGGGTTATTGCACGTTTACGTAGAGCATAGGCAGAGGTCACATTAATAAGGCTGAACCGTGTTCATTCTGAACACACTTAAAAGTTTCTCCAATAATAAACGTACTCCTGTATTCGTACTTGTATCAATGAGGCGGATCTCATTTGTTTTACGCTATATACAGCCGTACTACAGTTACTCTCATTTGCAAATTATTCAAACATGAGCCTTCTGATGTGCGGCTCACGTTTAGAATGTCGTCGCTCTTGCTTTTGCTCCGGCCGCGTGTTCTTAGTTCTCGATGAAGCATCATGACGGGTTCTGTTGTAAAGCATCATTTACCTATTTCAGCTTGAAAATATTATAATAAATTAAAAATATATGCAGGTGACGTATGGGTGGACGCAAGTGACAGCAAAATTGAACATGAGCTTTAAGAACGATATTATTATTTTTATAAACAAGCTAATTGGAAACACGAACAGGAGCACTGCAATCTAAAAAGATATGAGAACGAGTGATTTGAAATCAGAATAAACTATCGGACACTCGTTGGTTCATGTAGGAATTGTGTACATTCTTACACAATTATGAAGATCGTCTGGTTTGAGAAGCCGAGAAAACACGGTGTTTCGGTTTTACAAGCTTTTTTATAGTTATTTAGGGATAACACAAAAAGCTCTTTACTTGGTTGGTTACTTGGTTTACTCGGTGAAGAACGTGTTTGAGAATCCGTAAAGAGAACGGAGAGATAATTATGTCAAGGGAATGTGGTGTCTGATATGGTAAATCTACAGCAGGAAGACCGAGTCGGCAGTACCCCAGCAGCTAGATAAGTAAAGCCTCCATACTGTTGTTCGCAGTTTCCGGCCGAGGACAGAGACGAGGTAATAGGCTTTTCATGTGGTGGTTTCACATATTCCATCACGACCTAACCGAGAGAACTTACAAATTTTTGAATGAATATTTTCTTGCAGTTTTTTCAATTATATGTATAGTTTTCCCGATATGTAATTAATAAAATTAAATATTGATGAATAATAAATTTTAGAACTTGAATTTAGTTTATTATTAGTCACGTTATTGTATGACGCATGTTGTACTCGACTTACAAAAATAAATATTTTAAAACACCACACTGCGGTTTGTAATGAAAGAATGAAGTATTCGTGTTGTAGAAACTAACGTAAAACGTTTTAAACACATTTTTGGGGAAGGAAGTAGCCAAGCCAGATCTTTTATGTAGCGTCAGAATAAAATCTAGTGAAAACAATCTTTAATATGAAACTACATTTTATAACACACTAAAAACAATCTAGAAATTAAAGGGATCATTTCATCAATGTCAGATCATTTAACATGATGAATTATTTTATCTTTATTTTTATTCTTCTCTGGAATGGAGCTCATAACGTCATAAATGAAATATAAATTATTCAACGAGTATTGTTACCAAGAATCATCTACTATGGTTCACAGCCGAAGTGTACACCATAAAATTTCTTGAGTCGACAATGACCACTTCCGACTTAATGGTATTTCGATAAACCAAGAAACTATGTTTTAGTTTCTTTTGATGTCACCGGTGTGTAGTTCTAATGTAAGACTACGCACAAACCTAGAGTTGATAATTTTTCAATAACTTCCTGAGCCTTGCAAACAACAAGAATCCTTATAGGAACGCAATTTCGAAAGAATGTTAAAAAGCATACCCTTGCAAAACAGGGGAAAAGAGTACATTCTAATAAAGTTCGTTTAAGATAACTTAGAGAACCTTCTTCTAGACGACAGCGTAAGCCTCCGCGGCCGGAGTCGATATGTACTTGGCTGTCGGAGAGACGCCGCGTCCTCGGCACAGGTGCCAACGTTTCGGCCGCCAGATTACGACCTTCCTCAGGGCGAAATGCGGGGAATTTTTTTAAAACCATTTCCCCTCTCCCCCTGTTACCCTGGAGAGGCGGGAATTTATTCAGATACTTTGGAACATATTTGCGCGACAGCCGGTAGTCTTTTGCAGCGGGAGTCGGGTCTAACTCAAATAAACTACTTAAAAGTATGCTTAAAACTAATACAGATCTCTTTGGGCCTTCCAAGTTTTAACATTATGTGATTTTTGTTTTGGTATCAGTAGTTCTTTATATAGTTCTTTCGTCTTCATTTTCTTTAACAATTTATATCTTTCAAACATTCATTTATTCTTAGATTATATATACAAAAATGTGTATAAATGTATATATAATCTAAGAATGAATGAGTGTGGATACGTAGGCCTTGGACAGCATTGGAATTTTGGGGAAGATTGATGATTTCCATCTCTTTTACTCTCGGGTTCCAGCAGTCTTCCCTGGCTAGAGGGTGGGTGTTGTCAAAAAGAATGGAGTGGCAAGTTTTCCATTCGTGGAGTGCTACAGCTGATTTATTTATAATATAATTGTAAAGACGAATGTGTTCCCGGAACCGTTTCTGAATGGTTTCCATTGTCTTGCCTTGGGACGCGATCTGTAACGCATACTAGCACTGGTCTACAAAGCCTATCAATAAAATTCGGACAGTCTTTTTATCGAAGCAGCTGGAAAACTTCCTAATTTTGTCTATGATCCCCTGAAAATGTGTCAAAAAGGCCATCTTGAGGTTGACATCGGCACTAGGTGTAGTGATATCATCCGAAGAGCTAGAGATGGTCGATTTATTATCATACTGGATTGACATCTAGCTGTTTATGTGTTTAATGCCGTAGCGCTAGAGGGAAATTGTTTCGTACAGGACTAATACGACCGTATTTGAGAAATTAAGAACACTTTTCGGCACAAAACATGGATTCTGACTATATTAAATATCCGATAAAGTACAAGAGATCAATTGTGGGCATCCCGGACGGATCAAAGCACCTCCACACTGGACCCACCTTAGCACTAACGATATATCATTGGAAATCTGGGCTTCCGATTGGAGATTTCAATTCGCCGCCTAGACTGCCTTGTATATTGGAGAACGACAGAAAGTCGCGGTCCCAATCCCGTCCACGAGGGGAGATACGAGTGGAAGGAATTTTCATTCGATGCTTGTTGAGGCAACTGCTTCGACAGACTCTTATAATAAAATTACCAAGTCTTGGAGTTTATAATAAAATTACCAAGTCCTCGCATTCGTCCCCTCATTCCACAATTCTCAACTTTGATATTTTATGTTGTTCCAGTAACTATGTAAATGTAAGTTCAATAAAACTAATCAGAAGCGATTGAAGTTATGAGTGATTTGCAAGCGCTATCCCTTCCGTTTATTTCACATCGCTGATTTCGAAGAACCTTGATTTTTCAATTACTTAGATGTAATAGAAAAAGTTAAACTTCAAATAGAAAGAAGCAGAAACTCTGAGTATCACTTTACATAAAGCAAATTTTAGTGATTTTCATTCATTTTCTGAATCTCCAATTCACAAGTTTCCACATCGGAATACAATGGGCGTAAGAGTGCCATCACGGTGAGTGTAGTGCATGTTACAGCTGGGAGGTGGCGGTATTCCTCCACCGCTGGAACATGGGATCCTGCGCTGTCCTATGCGGCGGTTTGCGGGTTTTTCCCTTCAGTTACCTCTCCCAGCGGGGCACCACCCCAACTGGACTAAGTTCTAAGCTCTGAACTGGTCTCCTAAATTGTATGGTTGTTGCACTACACAAGCTGTCTGGGAAAAAAACGTCGAAACACCGAAAAAAAGCTCTTAAGACAATTTTAAGCATATTTTGTCTAATAAACTCCTTGGATATTCCGAATGGCTGAGACGCAATAAGTACTCAAAAGTTGTCTGGAAAAAATACTTTATATACAAAAATTTGCATTTCAGAAACATATAAACACTACAGAAACATGTAAATCATTTGTTATTTACAAAAGAAATGAATATATTTTTCAGAAAAAAAATTACTCGAGAAATAAAAAAGTCAGTCGAATTGTGTAAATTGTGTGTTAATTTGTCTTAGCTTATTTTCGAGGTTTCTACATTTCCTCCGCGGGGACATTCTGTATGTGAGACATTCTGTATGAGGAGAGAATAGTGCAAGGAAGAGAAAGGAAATATCGCGCGCGGTCCACAGTCAGTTTGTTACGGAACAGTTAAAGTATTCGCCTGGCACGGTCCGGCCAAACTACGGAAAACTGTCGACCAGAGCAGTCAGCTGTTAGATTTCTCCTCCAGACAGCGGCTGTATTCGACCCAGTCAAAAATCTACCACTGCCGTGACTCGAACTCTAGGATTTCCCTGTCAGAGGCGCTGCCGCGACAACGGTTGTTGACACTGAACCATCTAAGGAATGTCGCGAAAAGTCTCGCAGTTTTCTGAGCCACAATACGAAGAGCCCGCAAATGTGTCAGCGGGAAGTGTATGGTTCAAGAAACTTGTTGGGGCTAGATGAAGACGTAAATAGAAGAGTTGATTCAACGAAAATATAAAATTTGTATCGCAAAAGGTACATTTATTTTTCAATTGTGAAGGAAAGAGTAGAAACGTAGGAAAAACCGAACTGCAGCTGATGTAATCGATAGGCCGCCATGCCCGCTAACTTCGAGCAACACACATTTGTCCAACCAGCAGAGATACTATTAACAGTAACTGGCTGCACTGATGACTAGAGCGTCGAAGACGTAAAGTAGAATTTACAACTTATATACATTTAAAAAAAATTGTTTATAGTCGCATTATTTATATACATTCTTCGAAAATGAAGTCTGAATTCTTAAAAGATGAAGAGATACAAATAGCATATTTAAACATCTAGAGGAGAGCGGAAACAAACACGTAGATTGTACAGAAAAGGGATAATAATTTTTCTCGACTGCGTTGTTGGCAGTGTCTAATCTCAAAAATCCCAGACAAATAATGATTACTTCAGGTTTTGATTGCGGGTTGTTTTAATATTAAGTTTATTTTTATTTCTATATTTTAAAAGGCTGGTCACTGTTCACTGGATCACTTATATTGAAATATTATTCATGTGGGATAGTGATATTCCGACTGCTTTCCACAACATTACGATTTTGTCTTGGAATTCAAAAACCTTTAAAAATATTTAATACATTGAATAACAGTATTATATTATTTGTTATTTGGAATACATAATAATAATAATAATAATAATAATAATAATAATAATAATAATGTGCAATTCTCGCATAGCTGTGAGTTTACTGTGAACTGTAAAGGTAAACTGCTTTGTATTATAAAAGTTAACTTTTTCCTGGCGCCCGATAACCTAACTTTCTCTTCTAACGAAGTATTCGTAAGGCAATAAAGTGAAAAGAATCCAGAATTGGAACCTGAGCTCCACATATACTACTAGTTCAGACATCAAGAACAATATCCAAGTTCTCTCACTCAGCTTTTGCTGAACCCTCGTTCGTAATTTTAATCTATAAACTTAACACAACAACTGCAGTTTATTTAACGTGGGCACAGTCTAAATACTCGTATAATCCAGTAATCTAAGTAGGTACCCACTGAATATACGATTATTTTGTAATTGTATAAGAAGGCAAATTTCTTTTACAGGATTTCATCTCAAAAACTCTAATCGAAGATTTACCTATCATTCTGTATTTCAGAAACGTACACTGGAGATGAACCTCTACCTGAACATTTGGAGGCAAATGTTTCGAAATAATTTGTTGGAAGACTAATTTATAACGCGAATATTCAAGTAATTAACATTACTTAGACACAAGTTTACACTTCGGGAACAGTACCTAGTTTGTATCATAAAAAAATAATAAAACGTTGGAAGTCATGAAAATTCGATGTTTAAGCGTTTGGAGGTGGAAGTTCCCGCTATTAAATTTGCAACATTGGAACTTGAAGAATACAATTAATGACTTAATTGTTCAATTGTTGTTCTTGAACGGATCATGGACAGCGTGCAAGCGTTCTGTGAGGCGATCCCAGGTTTGATTCCCGGCCGGGTCAAAATGAAACTGTAGCTTTCTAATACAAATCGTCTCGGTTTCTGTAGTTATGTGTTCTATTGAAGAAAGCGCTGGCAGGGCAAATAAGCTAGGTACGGTGATGGGAATACGTCATGCTCGCCATATGTTTCCCTTATCCCCAGGTGTAGACAAATAAAAACCGGGTCCAGACCTGGGAACACCGCCAGCTGGCAGAAGTCGCATTAATAATAATTTCGACTAAATGTCAAAATACGAGTACATATATACACACATTGAATAACTGTACTTATTAGGAGCGGAATACTTTGTCGATGTTAGTTGTAATCGTGGCTTTTTAACTTGAGAGGGACTACATTATTTTAGCTACGAATTATTAACATAATTTTGCAATGAACTATTTGAAGGGACACATTCCCTAAAATTTCATTTAGCGTTATTAAGAGTAAAAAAGTTTTGGACTCAAGAAAATCATAAACAACACAAGCTAAATAAAAATTTACTATAAGCACAATTAAGAGAGGTTGTCATAACGTAAGGTTGGTCAGCAAACTGAAGAGATAACCGTATTTGACATTAAAATGGATGTAACTTCAAATGTCATCAGAGAATGCATTTTCTACTTTTCTTGTAAGAAAGATATAGTGAAATAATTCAGATATACTCTATTTTATAACGAAGTCCAAGGCTTTTCTGCGGGACTTCCAGATAAGTCTTTAGCCCTAACAATTTAGATATTTATGCTAAAACAAAATTCGATCTATCCAATATCCAACGCATTTAACCGGTTTATAGAACTCAGTTTAAGGAAATATCGACCACACATTCTGAGAACTCTCGGTTCCAGAGTGCACGTAGTGCGTGAAGAGGATTCTCAGAAATCTCGCGTTGCTGGCACGAATCCACGCCCACTTCGCCCAACGGAAATGACCTTCTTTCGAACGATCTATGGCTTATGAAATAGGTAAATTGCCGTTGTACGTGCCATTCACCTTCTCTGGGCGTGATTGTGTATTTTAAACATAATATGTTATGTAACAGACAAGGGAAAGGTTGGGAATATTAGAAAACTTACACTGCCTCGTGAGAAATGAACTTTACAAGAGAAGATTGGAAATAAATAATGCTTCCATTATTGTTTTCCATTTCATAAGTAAGTCGCCACTTAGTACAAAGGATCAATTAAAAAAATATGAATTACAACAAGAATATTATCACAACATTCTTCCTAACAATTCCAAAGATGTATCTTCGTGCGTCTACAGGCATTTACACACGTAGTACGTACTGAATTCCCAGCAAAGCTACCTGAAACATGACTTACTATAACGATTTTTCTGATCGTGACAGTACTTAACACAAAGGTACAGCTGAGCCAAGAAGGAAATAAATAGAGGGAATCGATAATACTGAGATTCAAGGAAACTCAATCCGGCCCTCTGTCTACTACAAGATTTTACCAATTGGTCGAACTTGTACTCTTTGATTGTGAAAACGGCAACATTACTGAATTGAAATGGAAATGGGGATGAAAATATGAGAATAAGTTTCATTTGCGTGTTTCAGAAGTTTAATTTCACATCAAATTCAACAGTGTGTTTACAAAGTGGTCTTTTTTATTTCAGCGGATTTTGATTAAAAGGCAATATTTAACTTTTGAATGTTTAATTTGCATCTTATAAAACCAGTGATGGATTTAGGTGGAGAGTATCGATGGGTTATTAATCTCCAACTTCGTTTACATACAAATTGAATTAAATAAACAAAAATACTACAAAAGTGAATTAAACGTGATGAACTATATTTTATTGGTTACTGACCTCCAAATATGGGGTTTCTGTTACCTTCAATATGGAAGTTATTTAACTTATTTTCAAAAATAGTATAAATTGCATGTGACGTACGAGGATATTCAGTTTAAAATATAATAGAAAAGTGAAATAATCAAACTTTCGTTTCTTCTTGTACTTCGTGAAACGTAAAGAAGTTTAGAAAAAAACCGTTCCTCTCCAAGATTCAGATAAGGTTTTCGAACCAATGTTTTGAGTGTACCAGTGTGCCCCATCTTCCAAAACAATTCCTCACCCGTTTTTGTGGAGCTCTTTCTTGCTCACGCACACCGCCGTGAACGCATCCTCTAGAAGACACAGTTCTTTTTTCTTGCAGTCGAGAGGATGACACAAATCACCTGGAAAATAAAAAAAATTGTAACTGGCGTTATGGTTTTATAACATTTTGCAAACAGTTATTAAAATATTATTTAAACAATTATTTTGGCATAGCAAGGGTGTTTCATAATTCATTTTGAGAGGGGAGAAATTTCAATTCAATTACCTATATATGTTTTTACATGATGAGACATTGTTAGCTTGAAATCTTAAAAAAAATGCAGATTCAGAATGGGACTATTTCTTTGGATGCAACGCATATGTAATTTGTTTAAAATAAATTCAGTTAGTAACAAAAGTCCTCAAAGTTACAAAAATGTTACTTTGGGGATCCTGTATCCGACAACAATCCTGTATCCGCCGTCACATTGATATCACGAAGACTGAATGGCAGTCACAATTAAGTGCACTGTCACACATATTCAGCTTTTTACTTTTCAATCCTATTAGAAAACCTTCAATCATCTGTCAACGTCATGTGAAAAGAATGATAGGTGGGTCGATCTCGGGATTACGGTGGCCAGACTTGGTCTCCTCCACTAATATTCAGGAGCGGGATATTGGTTGTGATAACATATATATTACGCATGACAGAAAGATCATTAAATACTCGTTAGATATTATACACTTCCTCTACAGCACTCGTGAATAGTCAACTAACCAGCGCAAAATAGTATATTTTAACCACTTGTGAAATAAATTACTAGTATTATATGAATTGATTGTTTACACACAAATACTACATATATATATATATATATATATATATATATATATATATATATATATATATATATATATATATGTGTGTGTGTGTGTGTGTGTGTGTGTGTGTGTGTGTGTGTGTGTGTGTGTGTGTGTGTGTGTGTGTGTGCTAGCTTTTGAGTATTCACGAGTGCTGTGGAGGAAGCGTATAATCACTAACCAGTGCATAATCTTTCGGTCATGCGTAATATACATGTTATCGCAGCCAATATCCCGCTCCTGAATATTAGTGGAGACCAAGTCTGGCCACCGTAATCCCGAGATCGACCCACCTATCATTCTTTTCACATGACGTTGACAGATGATTGAAGGCTTTTTTTAAACATTTTAACATGATTTCTAGCAATATGATTAGGGAAATTAAATAGTCTTCGTCGTTAATTAAGAATTACATATCCTATATCCTACTGCACTTGAGCGAAAGAGATGAAATTTGCGAAATTGAGGTGATGGAAGAAATTTCGTCTCCTAGAACTGAATACGCTAAAGCTGTGGAGGATTTACTGCCCAGTCAATCCAAAAGGAGTTACAACAAAGAATGTGAGCATGACGTTATACTTTGTGTTGAAACTATTAAATTCAAGAGTAGAAAGTACGAAATAACTTTTCAAATTTACAAAAAAAAAAAAATAAAAAAATAGAGAATTAATAAATAACATTAGTTATGAATTAATCACTATTCAGGTGTATTTATAAAGAGATGTTCATTCGTTTATTAGTTTAGTAATATTTTTGGGAGCACATAGTGTTTATCAAGTTATTGTTTCTAGGTAACCTTTATCATATTGGTATTAATAATGTGCCATTTAATCTACTCTGAACATTCTACGCAGCATAAGGCAATCGGTAATCTATACTAATAAAAGTGAATTCATCGACATGTAACAGACATTGATACCACAAAAAAGAATGTATGAGTAGATATGAAATTTTTACAGGTTCTTCTTCAGGATTATTTCATTGTCCTTGCAAAGACTGATCAAGTATGTAAAGGTAATATGACCACATGCACGTTTTATGACCATTGCCACATTAACTGGATTCTTGAAGAATGACCATGGAACTAGGGATAGCTATGCTAATATATAATTCTTGCGGAACCCGCAGACGTTGTCCTATATCATATACATACATCATACATACATACATACATACATACATACACACACACACACACATCTAGATCAAAACACACACATAGATGAATCACCCTTTTCCAGTTTAATTTTACAAAAATACGGCCTGACATGATTTCAGTAATGTAAGGATTGCTGGGTTACTCATAACAAATTCAGTATTTCCTACAATGAGACTTTATTATACAAAATGAAAACATCAGTAATTGCTTGAAAACTTACAAAAAATAGTTTAATCATTTAACATTGAGGACAAATTACAAAAGTTTCTTTGTCTTTAATAGTTAGTCCTACACTTTCTTCATGTACATATTTCCCACACACACACACTGCATCGATGCATGTCCTGAACTGCCTCCTCACAGCACACATGAAAATACCAGCTTTCTCCATTTTTCTCTGCAGGATTTGTTTCCTCCGGTGTTTACATCTTTTGTAGGATTTTCCTCATGGAAACGTGTTTTTTCTTGTCAAGATTATCATTATTTTTTGTCGGCTGATCCAATTTATTATTTTGTCTGTACGTTGATGGATTGTTCTGAATGTCGTCTGATGCACGAGTTGAAAATAAATCCTTTTTTTAAAACAATAGCTCAAGAGGTGACGGCTGGCTTTGTTTTCCGCACTAGTTTGGTTACAAACACGCCCTTTCTTCGCAGGATTTATTTTCTAGAAAATAAAACACAAAAGCATTGGAGTATCAAACACATGGAGTTAATATGTCCGTAAGTGCTGGTAATATGCCCATCACCCTTGACTATATTGACAGCATATACAAAGACATGTTATAAAATCTCTCTCACGTTGGGAAAATATTGAACAAATTAAACGGCATTAATCTGATTAGTTTGCTTATAAAATGCGCTAAAAGTTGGTGTACATTGTCAAAATACTAAATGCTTCTTTAAGAGTAACTAGTGATAAACGTACCTGAAAAAAAGTTAAAGGACAGAGCGCCTTCAGCACGTTCTTGACAATGGAAGCTCCAGAGTGCGAATGCGTAAGTCAAAAAGCCTAGTAGGGGGTTAACACACTTCTTACGCTCTCCCAGAATGCATGCTAGCACTATTTATGGTAAACAATTTCAGCTAACAACATACTACTTGCCCATATTATCAGCACTAGCCATATTTGCATCACTTACCTTACAACACGAATGCGAAAAATAAATAATTTAAATAAAGTGTTGGTAGGTGCACCTCGAACATTATTTTTCGCCTGTCGCTAAGAGAATTGGTTATAATACCATATTCGGCCAGTGGCCAGCAGCGGTGCGGCAGAACCACAGTACATCATACAAGGGCGTAGCTCCTTATTAAATGCTATATGAAGACGTGTTGGTTAGTGACTCTAGCGCTCCACGCGGCGACAAAGGAACACTATGCCGATTACATTAGATACTACATTCGTAATACAGCTTCGTTCTGCTAAATATGGCCAAAAAGGAAATGTTTATATTTTTAATTACCCCTCGAATATAACTAAATGTACAACAAGTCAAGTCGAATTTTTAAACTATTTTTAAGAAAACCTATTTAATCTAATGAATTTTGTTCACTGAAATTGTCATGAGGAATAACAACTATTTCTATCTTTTTCATGAACATGTCTAGAAACTACTGAACTAAATCAATGCACAAATTAGAAACGATTTTCTGAATGCATACAAAAGAGCTTACTGAAAGAGGAAAATTTGTATCTAGATGGGAAAATAAAAGCAGGGGTGACGCTAATACTAAACATTACTTTCACAGTACTAAACATTACTTTCAAAACTACATCTAAAATACTTTATATTTATGCTTACTAATAAAATATCAGCTTCCCAACTGCTGGAATTTAAATAGTTTGTCTTGCTTTTTTCTTACTAAAGTAATTTCTGTTGGTGAACTTAAATAAATAGTAAATTCTTACTCTGTAAAAGTTTTCAGAACTATCTTCTTCACTTCACAACCATTCAAAAATTGATTTTTGAGAGTTCGCGTAATAGCTGAGTAGCAATATTTTGCTAAGCCATTAATTTTCCAAATTCTGTTATTAAAAGCGCTTCACACTGTGACAGATGTTCATTAAAACAGGCAGAACACACATACACGTTTGAAGTTATTTTGAACATTTTTAAAGCGATAAAAGTTTTAGTCATGTCTTCATCTAGGCTCCCACTCAACAAGTTTTTGCATTTTCACAAGGATGCAATTCCATAACTTTCTTTAATACAAAACCAAACACATTCTGCTTCGAATTCATTTCTGCTAAATCCACATTTAATTCCCCCATACTTATTTCTGCCAGAAGTGAAGCAATTGTTTTCACCAAATGTGAGGCTGGTATTTCATTTTAAGGAGTTCTGGGCCTCAGAAAAGAATCAAGAGACGAATTGTTGCGCTACTGTATGATACATATACTGTGGTAGAACTGATACTTAATAGATGGTTCCTAATAAATTCCGCCAGAGGTCAGTAGCGGTACAGCAGAACAGCTACTTTCGCTAAAGGCTAGTAGTAGTGCTTAACTTGAAAAAAATCTAATATTTCTGTAAAATAAAATTTAAAAAATTTTGAGCCGTTTCTGAAAAAAAAAATTGAAAATGTCCCAGGGGCTTCATGTTAAGTACCCCCCAAAAATTAATGAATGGTTTTCAAAATCGCAAGCTTCGACTCAGGCCAGATCGACAGGGGTTTGTTCAGTTTGGAAAAAAATGGCATGCATGGTTTAGGCGCTTGTTCACATACAACAGACGGACGGGGACGGACGGACAAACGTTTTGAAAAAAATCAACTTTTTCGGTATCGGGGAACCCCAAAACGTGTATTTCCGTTGAAATCTCGAAATCGATTATCCTCAGCATTACATAACTTTCTCTATACTACTTATAATACTCCATACGTATATAAGAAAGTAATTATAGTATTTTATTAAAATTTGCACTGACTGCATTCAAAATAATCTGAAACACCGTGGCTTATATAATATTGGTATTTTTTCTCTTTCACAAGGATTGGATATGAAGAAAACTCGGGCAACGCTGAATATTTTGCTAGTAAAAAAAAAGTAAAATTGAAAACGGGACCACTCCTTCACATTTGGAAGAATATAAAGAAGAATCAGTCTAAAGAAGAAAATAAAGAACAAAAAGAAGGGAGAAAATTTCAATTTAATACTTTCTTCTATAATACGACCGACATTGACAGCGCGAGTAGTCGTATGTGTGTACGTCGTAATGCATACGGCCAACCAAGAAGTGAGTGAAGGCTTTGCCACATTTGCGACATTCGGCGACTATCTAACGACTGCTCACATAACCGCCAGTAGTGGGAATGATGGTTTGCTTTGTGTCGATCGCCAACCATTCAGTGCTCACTAAACCGGTAGCGAGTCGGTCTTTTGTTGCACATCAAACCATTAAAAGACATGTTCGCGGATCGCCTCGATTAATCGAGAATGGGCAAGCAGTCGCTCGGTACATGTCGAATGCCGAATGTGGCGCCGCCTTGAGGTTATGCAACCCACGTTCCATTTCGTACCTTGCTCGCGCTCTCTATTACAGTACCGGCAGCGTATGAGCGACTCTTAAAGTTCAATACGCTGTTGCTACATATTAGTACGCACATAGCGCCAACTAAATCACAGAAAAATCTCAAAATATTAACACTTACTGACAGGCTATGACACGTCTTAATATCATGTTCATAACTTTCGCCAAAACCGAACCTTATCGCTCCCGCTACTTTGTGTGAATCAGATGAGCGGCAACTCTGAATCTTGGATGTAAGAAAGTAAACAAATCCTCGCAAGCTGATTGCTTCAGAGCACGTCACATGAGGTACCACAGCACGAGGCGAAAAAACTGTCACGGTCGCTTATACGCTGCCGGTATTATAAACATGCATTTTTGCAGAAATGTCGAAGTTCAATATAACAGTTTTTATTGTGTGATACTTTACTTTTAAATAAGCTTTAACGAATCTGCGATATATTATATTTACCAGAAGAGACAATTAATGATTTTGTCCCAATGATAAGCAGTGAATGTCAAAATCGAACGTGTACGTCATTTCTCAATAGTGCATACTCCACTTGTTTATCGGTTAGTCATAGTACGCCACACACAGTTGATAAATAACTGTAATACAAATAAGCTAATTAAATTACAAATATTCTATGATTTGTAATATTAACTTAGTTTTTATCGCCTTTTTATATACTATTGACACCGCCTCGAACGAAGCGTAGGAAAATAAAACTTTAAGGTAGTATGTTCGTTAGATCGACCACGGTGAAGTGACACAAAAATACTTCAAATGAAAGAAAAATCTCTGTTCTTTAAGACGGTAAAAACAATTTGGCCCTTACCGTCCTATTTTTTAATAAAAGAAGTTTAAATTAGTACAGATTCTTAGAAAAACTTCGCGGGCATAGTTTTCTTTAACTTACTGAAGAAGTTATACGGTTGATGTACCTTTTTTTTTATTCCATATGCAATACATTTTTTGAGAGATCAGATGATATTACGTGGTATTTAACATGCCTAACTGGTCATTCTAATATTTTCGGCGTAATTTATAAAACAAACTTCTGCAAAATTCATCGCAAACGGAAATAGTCGCTCTCGGCCTTGGAGTGTCGCTGTAGAAATCGTGTTATTGTCATCACTGGTTCTCTGAAGACACGAGAGAAAACCGCGACAAAAATATGGATTATCAAATTGGTTTTGAATCATTTTTGAAAAGTTCATTTGGAATATACAGTGGCGCGACTAAATAAAACAGCTGTATCTTATAATATAACCACCTCCATCTCGACATTCAACAACAACGAGTTTCTCAAATATTGATGCGGCATTGTTGGGGAAATTTTAATTACGTTTTGTCGATTGCTTAAAAAATACATCAGTACATTGAGCATACACAGTGAGTAGAAAGTAAAAGTGCGAGAAAGTAAAAAATAGAATTAATATTGGCATATTCAATATTAAACTATAAATAAAATTTAAAAAATGTATCATTCATTAAACTTTTCTCAAGACCCGTAGTTGGTGTGCAACACGTATATATTTCATTATTTTCACGCAGAAATTACTCAAAACCCCACTCGCTTTCTCAAAAAATTGTATAGGACCTTTTTAGAGAGCTAATTTTGTAGAACAGACTGTCTAAGGCAAAAATATCTTTAATTTTGTTTTGAATTTTTTTGTAATTTTCGAAACAAGAGCATTACCTGAAAATGGGAATAGGACCATATATCTTACCGTCCCTTATTACATAAAAGGAAAAAGTTAAAGAAAAAAATTGGAGCGTTAAAAAAAACTTGCGTGAATTTCAAATGTAAATTACGCAAACTTACTCGTGTTTTCAAAAAATTGTATGTGACCTTTTTTAAAGAGCTAATTTTGTACACACTTTGTCTGAGGAACGAAAATAAGACCTGTCCCATTCTCTTAAACGTCCTTCGCATTATTCAACAACACAATTTAATCAGAAATATGGAGCAATTGTTTTAAATTTTAAAAATGTCTGAGAGGCTTCATGTAAAGTATCCCTCAAAATTAAAATATCTATTTCAAATTCCAGAGTCCGCGACATCAATCAGAACGATTGGGGAATATCAATTTTGGAGAACATCGGCGGAAGGGTTAATGCGCTAGCCTTGTGCACAGGTGGACAGACATTTTGCCGTCAATCGATTTTTCGGTGTTAAGGACGCATAAAACATTGATTCTGGCTACACCACGTGTTAAGTAATTTTTTAATATATTTACCATCTGAATTTATCAATTTTTCGTTACCAGGGGCTAACAAAAAAGAGTGTCGAAAAATCGCCGTTTTCCGGCGCACGATTACAAAACTTCCTCCTCTTACGTTAGTATGAGCGAGAAAGTAAACATTTGGAGCGGTTTTTGAAAAAAATCTTGTTTTTATAATTGCCTACATTTTACTAAAAAAGGACGAAAACTACTCGAAAAAATGTGCTTTGCGTTCTTTGAAGATCTAATTTCGAAGAACAAATTTCCTTCAGGAAAAATAATTTATCAACACAATTAACACTAAAAGTTGCAAAAACAGTTTTTTATTTAATAATTGCATATCTTTGGTCAGTTGCAAAAACATGTTATCAGATAACTCCAACAATGACTACGTGCGCACGAACGCGACAATGGGCAAGTGCTATGGGCACAAAATTAATTTGTCAGTTAATGAGTTAAGTAATTTTCGTGAATTCAGAGAATTCAACGAAAATGAGACATACGCCATTTATACACGCGTTTTTTGCTCTATACGAAAAAAAAATCTGGAGGGTTTTTAGAAATATTTGGAAACGTCGATTTTACACACACACACACACACACGCGCGCACACGCACGCACGCACACCACACACACACCACACACACACGAGTATTCGAGAAACTCGATAAGAAATCATTTGAATACCTTGAATTCACAAATGCGAATGTATTGAAATCAACCTAATGTAAATATAAACGACGTGAGTAAAGTATCGAACACATTATATTTGTGTTATATTTGAAATGAACAAAAGGATCCATCAAAATGACGTTTATGTCAAGTTGTTCAGGGATTTTATTAGTACATCCCGTATAGAATATTTAAAGAAAACTAGTGGTGTAAAAAAGAGGCACACTTTCTCGCATTTTAATGGCTTCGCATATACTACACATGAACCGCAAAGCTGCGTTTACAACAAGGAAACTTTTTTCCGCGCCGAGACCGGAAGTCAGGTCCATCGAATTAACTCGCCGTGAGCATTACCGCGACTCCATGCAGTCGCTATGGCGCTCAACTATCTAAGTGTTCTTTCCATTATTTACAACTCATAATTTTCGAAAATTCAGAGAGTTCAACGAAAATGAAACCTTGGCCATTCTTTAAAACTCCTCTTGTTTCATCCGTGGAAAAAATCAAAGAAAAGCAATTTGGAGTGGTACTTGAAAAAATGTTTTCTTATATAAATCGTATAAATTATAAGCAGTAATTACGCGAAAACTAGTGGCAGACGGACGT
The DNA here is from genome assembly GCA_964035755.1 of Teleogryllus oceanicus. Taxonomy (NCBI): domain Eukaryota; kingdom Metazoa; phylum Arthropoda; class Insecta; order Orthoptera; family Gryllidae; genus Teleogryllus; species Teleogryllus oceanicus. The sequence continues at coordinate 12,156,579 of CAXIVR010000011.1, read as the reverse complement.
ACTCTCTATGTCTAGGCAAAACATCAAAATATTTTCCCTCGGGAACGTGCTTTCTCAAGAGCCCTTATTACTATGCTCCATATGAAGTGCTTATTGGTACGCTACATTTTAAGCAGAATAGCTCTAGCGACTAGCAGAATCCACCAATTATATCAGATTCTCAAAAAAGCATCCCCCTACAACTACATGTTGCAATTCTCCTCTATAAAGCAATGATACGAGCCATACTTTCCTATGCTTCCCCAGTCTGAGCTGCCGCAGCCAATACAAACATCAACAAAATGCAAATTTTTCAAAATAGATTCCTAGGCACCATTACAAAAGCTCTCTGGTACATTCCGAATGCGCAGTTACATACTGAACTTGGCATTACACCCAATCCCCGTCCACTTCTCCCTCTTAGCCGTAATATTCAAATCACTGTTTCTACACTCTCTCGTCACTTGTTATTCGTACAATTCTTTCCTGTGATTTTAACGTCTGGGAGTTATGTGATGTGTTTCTCCGGAATATTATGCGGTACCTCAAGCGGAAAAGAACAATCTCGAAATATGTACAACGAGCAACATGAAGGCTGACTGAATTCGAACGAATTCTTAAATCGTAGCATCATAAACTCAATTTTGTATTCAAGTCATTTAAATGCGTGTCCCATTTGAGGTTTGACTGAACAGAGAAGTTTGTTGCCAGACGTTAGCAAGCCGTTCACAACCTGAGTAGACAACTGATCATTTGAAATGGAAAACTGCACTGAAACCGTTTTATAGTAATTAATATACAGAATATGAAACTGAATTATATGCCACATTAAAATATGCATAATAAACTTACTGTTGGGGTCGTGAATCCAGCGCTTTTTCTCTCCAACCTTTGTAGTGCTGCTTCGGGACTCATCCTGAAAGTAAAAAAGTGGGATTTAGTACTTAATAAGAATGAAGAACAAGGATCATGAATACAATATAGGACAAGAATTTGTTTTACGGGCAACTAGTGGTGCTAAAACAGCACATGTTTTCTCGCCTTCAGTAATGGTTCTGTAATACTATTTATTCCTGAATGTCTCTCCGAATTAATACATCTCAGTTGTTATTTTTTTGTACAACTCGATACAAACAGTGGAACATTTGGTGTGAAAACTAAATATTTTCAAGCAAATATCACCACAAATTTGACAATTATAACTGTTTTTCATACAGCTAAATCACGCCAAAACAATTGAGACGTAATATACATTCGCGAGTCGCGACGATTTTGATGTGATATTTTCTGAAGGCCAACAATTTTTATTTCATATATTTCATTTAGGTTTTAAATAATTTATAAAAGATAAATTTGTAAACCTATAACAAAACCTCGAATGTAAGAAACGAACAAAGAAATATGAAATAATATACACATTCTAGCTTACGTAGCATCCAACTGCCTCAAAAGACATCTAAAATTACCTTCACGAAGCTCATAATTTTCGGAGGGGGCGACATAGTCAATTTTTATATACTGATTTTTATATACTGTCAAAATACTGACGTCATATTTTCAAAAATTCAACATTATATTTGAAGATCTGCTTTTGATGAACACATTTCATTTTTTTTAATTACCTTCACAACTGTAGTTTCAAGAAGACGCCGAATTTTTTTGTTTGAAAAATCAGCATTATACGAACATGAAACCTGCAATATTTTCTTACGCGTCTTTTACGATATATAAGCTCAAAATGTATTCAAGAAATTGTGCTGTTTTTAAGAAAAAATAGTTTAAAGAAAATAAAAATTGCCTATGTTTGGCCCAAAATTACCCCCAAAATACTCAGGTTTTTGAAAAATTGAATATTATTATTTTTAGATATTTTTCATGAACGCATTTCATTAAGAAAAACGTTAATTTTCATATTTGTGGTTGTAGGAAGTCGCCGAAAAAAATTTGAATTTTTTCAATTTTCGAAAAATTCCGGATGAACAAGAGATCTGCGCCAATCTATTAAACGTCTTCCACAATATCCAATAACAAAGCTTAATCAAAAACTTTAAAGCCATTTTTTTGAAACTTTTGAAAATATCCCAAGGGCTCCATGTAAAGTCCCCCCAAAATTAAAATATCGGTTTCGCATTCAAGGGGCCGCAACATCAGCCAGATCGATTACGGAATATCAATTTTGGTGAAAATCCTGCTTACGGTTTAGCCGCTAGCGGTGTTTACTGCCAGACGTTTTGCTGTCAATCTATTTTTCAGTGTCAAGGCACACAAATCACATCAGTGAGCGGTACCTATGACTTTTAATTTTGGCGCAAGTTTTAAGTTGACCTACGAACTGTCACAGAGTACGATGTGTTCTTGAGGAAAAATAGTTCAAAATAATGTGAACTTCAGTATCTATTATGCCCCAGGAATACTTTCGATTCCAAAATAATGTTCATGTGTCACTACAGAAAATATGTTAACGATTAATTAATTGGAGTTTCCGGAGCCTCCAGTTGCTGAGGTAATTGAGGCCCATGAGTGGTAATGATGAAGTGAAAGAAGACAAAGAGCAATGAGGCTTTGAAAGGCAGGAGAAACGGAAGAACCCCAAGGAAACCTGTTACGAGTTCGCTTGGTCCACCACACGTTCCTCGTAGATGGGTATAGAATCGGCGGAAGGCGAAAGCGCTACGGTATGAGCCCTCACCTCATACGATAGTAAGAAACGTTATGTATATTTGTACAATAATGTTTATTTTGCAGATGATTCCTACTTAATGAATAGAATAAAAATAAGTTACCTAAATAATAAAAAAATATGAGTTTAAAAAATCACCAATAAATTAAGTGTTGAAATGTACAGAATTCAGCGCATTAACAAATATTTAACGACCTGGATGGCCGAGGTAGCTAAGGGCGAGTACCGCTTCAGAGCTTCGGTCCGAAGGGTCGCGGGTTCGAGTCCCACCTTGGGCATGGTTGTTTGTCTCTTGACTTTGTATGAGTTGTGACGGAGGGCCTCGAGGTCTGCTGACCCCAGATCAGAGGAGCCCGAAAGTGTGTTGGTCTAGTGTATGGTCGAATATGCGTCCCATCGGGACGTAAAGGGTAATCGACTGTTAACTGGATAAAATCCCAAGAAAAAAAAATTAAACGATGAAAGACGAAGGAAAAGTTTTACAATGTTTGGGTTTAGTTGTGAAACATTTTACCATATATTCCAATGGGTTTAGTAGTGTTAATGGACAATCGCAATCATAATGCAACAAACTATTGGTTGCAATTAGTTGCTAATAATATTAACAACTGATTCTTAACAATAACGTTACAATCGTAGCGTTCATTCTTTTTTTATTATTTATGCCCATAATACCCCCCTCTAGGCTAGTTCGAAAGAAGACTCATAATTTGTATGCAGAAAGCAGTGAGAAGTATCCGAGTCAAAAGCAATCCCGACACATCCGCACGACGCCAATGGGAGCAACGGAAACTGGCACAAACCCTCCGAGAAGGCCCAGAATGGACGAGAGGAGAGACAATCGCGCCATGATAAAAAAGGACCTCATTCCTTCCTGAAACAACGTAACTAAAAATATGTTTTCACTCCTAAAATTGCGAGGCGGCTAGCAGTAGTTCATTTGAATTCTCAACGTCGCATTCGAAAACTTCTGCTGACCACACAACTCGACGACTTTGCAAAGCAGCGAGCGGAACGCATCAGCAACTTCAGAATGATGATTCGTTTCCTGGCTCAATCCAAAACCGGATATCCACACGCGCGTGGAGAGGCACTGGACAGAGAACAATTATACATACACTAGCGTTACAGGCACTGGCAGTGCACTCCCACTACACCAGTACAGCTACCGCTACACATCCATTGCGAGTGCAGCTGCCCTCTTAGCGAAGGGAAATGTTTCCGATGCGTTACGTTGTCAGTATTCACAGCCTTTATATATAATTAGGTTAAGACAATCTTCAAATACAGTATATAACATTATTATATTTTAATTTATTTTGAGAAATTGAAATGTTACAATTCGGAGCTGGACTCCCCGAACGCAACCCGCAATACAACGATCCAACCATAGCAGATTTTGAAGTTAAGAGAAACCGAAAAGCTATCTACAATGAAAATGTTATATGTGATTCTAAAACACTTTGTAATTTGTAGAAAGTGTAAAATACCATTTTGGTGGACGTTTCTCTTATTTTCTCATAAATTACATGTATGGGACTAATATGCTACAGAAAAAGTTACGTAATGATGCAGAAAATCAATTTCGATATTTCAACGGAAACACACGTTTGGTGTAATCTGTTACCGAAACACACTAGCGTCTACGTTATTCGTAAGATTTTTGCCAAAATTAATATTCCCTGATCGATCTGGCTCGCCTCAAAGACCTTAGATTTTGAAAAGAATTCTTGACATTTTGAGGGCACTTTACATGAAGCCCCTGAGATATTTTCAAAGTTTTCTTAACAATGCTTCCAATTTTTTCTTGAAATTGGTTCTGAGAATAGAGAGAAATACACATACAAAGATGGCATAGGTAGGATTTTTTTCTATTAACTCTCAATTTTCGAAAATTGCCAGAATTTGAACATTTTTGGACTCCTCCATTCGGTGTACTTTATTGAAGATAGACTTTTTTCTTCAAATGAAATTTGTTCGCCTCGGTTGTTTAATTAATGTCTGAACTTCTTTTTTAAATATTAGAAATTTTCGTGCAATTTTGAATGGAATACGGGAAAAATTAAAAAGATTTTCTCAAAAACGACTTCATTTTTTCTTTTAACGTTTTGTATGGATAGTTATAAATATACTGAATAACATAACAAACTACAATTCCATGCAATATCTTGATTTTTCAAAAATTACAGAATTTTTTAAAAATATATATCACGGCGTCATTTACATTATGGGCGTTTTTATACATTTTTGCACTTGTGACTAGTGCTTCAGCTGATCTGGAATCAAGTTTCTTGAAAACTCAAAAGATATCTGAGATTGTGAGTTTAAAACTGCGCATTTTCATAATCATTTTCACATTTTTCGAAGATAATATTAATATACGGCCTGGCTTTATTCTTCTTTTATAATCATAAAGTAATAATTCAATTCTAAAATTAGGGGACTGAAAAATTTAGAAAATGAGAAAAAATGTCTTTTAGGCGCCGATAGGTAGCAGTTGTGAAGGGGGAGGGGCAATACCGAAATGCTTGTTCAGACTAGATTAGGAAACTAACTACTACGAGAAATTTCGGGCCATTCTGTAGCACCATTAGTTTTTATTTTTAAGAACACTTTAAATGTAAATTTTGTTCACACATATACGCATATACAATATGTTTTCAAATTACCCTTACAAATTGGATAAAATTTAATGCTAGAAAAAATTATTCCTAAGTCTATATCTAGTAGTCGTAGTTTACATCATTTACGAATTACGGTCCGTTGTGAGTCTATAAGATTCGGCGGTCTGCATACGTTCTAGGGCGAATGGATTAACCGAAATCATTTAATAGCATTAGAAGGCTCCCTATAATCGAATAAAAAGATATAACCGAATAAAGCGGTGAAAAGTGTCCCCGAACCAAATCGATAATGGCGATGCTCATACGAGAATGAAAAATGTCTTAGATTCCCAAAATATCAGCCTCCTCGAGCAATATGTTCCAGGGATACAACGAGAGACGTGTTTTTCATGTTTTATTTTTTCTCAGATTCTTTTGCATGTATCAGACTGAAAAAATTGCAGAGACGGGAAAAATATCTGAATTTGAAGGTATTTTCGACATTCAATGTCGACGCCAAATTGAAATAGGAAAAAATTCAAAATTGATTTTCAACATGATTATGTTTAATGAATTGAATTTGTGTTTAAATAATGAATTTGCGTAAAAATTAATTCTTTACTATCTCTAAAGAAAGACCGGAAAAGAAACAGGAGACGAACGTACTCGGTTAGTTTCTTTATAACTAGTATCAGATGATACGTTAAGAGTACCAAAATCAACGGTACGCACGTTTATTCATTGTTATTGCCCAACATATTTGTGGCATTATCAAGTATGGTCGATTCTCACTTTCTTGAAAAAACTTCACTTGGCTCGTCACGAGAAGGAAGTTTGAAAACTACTTTTTCCAAAACATAACTTTTTTTGACGGAAACAATTTTCAACTTCGCAATAATACAGGTTCTAACTACCTAAACGTTCACTTCTTCTGCAATTATTATAGATTTTCATATTAATAAAATTGAAATAAGAATAGTATTGATATAATTGTAAAGCAATCTGTAGTTACTAACTTTTCGCGGATTCCTCTGTTTACACTAGTGACTCCGAGAAAGAAGGCTGCTTTGTTTTAGTCAGATCCTAGCAGTATCAGTTGCTTATAAATACTCTTAATAGTATCATTTCATCAGAAGACTTTCATTTGAGGCCGTACGTGTGTTTCTGCGATTCATAATACGTCACAGTTGCTTTATGTTTGGACGTCACGAGGCGTCTTATTGATGCCTCGAAGTACGAGCAGAGAATCCGACGGGCAGCGGGTTGCCTACGTGCTCCGTTGAACAAACTATTTAAAAAAATATTTGTGTGTGTTCCACTTTGAAGTTGGGCAGATCTATACAACATTAGTGTAGAAATACATGAGTATTTTTTAAATTCATTTAAGTGTTGACCTAAACTGTAAAAATTTGCATTTTATAAATTAAAATACATTTTAAATATTTAAATAAAATGTTAACAAAAAAAAATTTACACAAAAAAATTAATATAGTGCGACATGATTCTTTGGAAAAGTATTAATGATTGATTATGATGATAAATTAATTGAGTACAAATGAATGTTCTGCCAATGCACTGCCTTTTTATACCTTTTGTACGCGATACGACTGACATCTGTATATTTGCATTTTACTATCCCATGATTTCTGTCACGTTAGTTTATAGGTACGTACACGAGTCACGTAAAATGGGATGGGTAGTATTTCTTCACCGTTTCCCCCCTTTTCATTAACATCTCACCGGAGGACAATGGGGGGATGAAAGACACTTTCCAAAAATATAAAATAATTTTTGGTGTGTCATAAAATGTATCTCAGCAGCCCCAGTCTCGGAACTGGCCGACGCAATCCGCGGTCGAACAGCGGCACCGCCATTTCAGTTGTACTGTACTCCCGGAGAGACTGAAGGGTATTGCAGGAGATTTCTTGGCCTTGTTCCGTTTGGTAAGAATTGGCCTTAACAATCAAGTTATTTTGCAATCAAGCCTTTATTGGCGTTGCTTGGTTTCGTACTTGAACGAAATTTGGTAATTTTTACGTTTTTCAAATTTTCCCCCAACAAAACTTTTCACTTTACTCTTTTACATGTTTTGGTTTGTCTGAGTCTATAAATTACTCCAAGAGGACACGACTTGTCCAAATCCTTCTTTGTCGGAGACAAATGATTGGTTAATCGTTCGCGCCTTTGAATTCTGATACCCCTCTCCGACTCCACCCCATGTTCGATGAAGTAATCGCACAAACCTGCAACTTGCAAAAGTTTAGCAGTGGACGATACGTTTATTTTCAGAATACATTCTTTCTCGGTTTAATTTTGGTGGCAACAAGCAAAAGCGTTTCAGCGCTGACTCACGGATCCTCAACGTGAAACGATTTCAGAAAAACACGTTTCCACGAAATATCAAGTAGATTATACCAATGTTGCGCGGCGGAGCTTTGGTTATTTCATTCACTTCATCTTCCTCTAACCTTTTCATCGGGCGCGTTTATGCGACCGCGTTTATGCGATTTGAACGGGCGCGTTTATGCGTAATGTACAAGACATACAAAGGGGACTCAGCATGGGCAGACATCAGTAAAAGATTACAGAAATCTGATTATAAAAGTAGAGGAGACCATCCCTGGAAAATACGATGTAGAAAGCAAAGAACTGATGTAGGCAAGTTCTCCTTTGTGAATCGTACTATAGTAGATTGGAACAAACTACCTGCAAAAGGACTAGAGACTCTTCCTTCTAATGTAGTGAAATTTAAAAATATACTTAATTCTATGTAGGTCATCATTAATAGCACTGGGACTTTTATCATTATTATTATTATTATTTATTATTATTATTATTAGTTTCATTATTATAATCGTTAGTATTATTAATAATATAGTCATGTCTCTTATTCAGTGAAGTGAAGTGAAGTGTAGTGTGGTGGGGGCACGGAGGGGGAGGGGAGGGGAGTGTAGTGCAGCGCAGTGAAATGAAGTGAAGTGAAGTGAAGTGGAGTGAAGTGTTAGAAAAGCTATAAGTCAACATATAGATAACTCAAAATTAATTATAACTAGGATATTAATCTCTAATTCTAATTGTAATTATATTTGTAAATATTCGTAATAGTTTTGTAATTGTATATCTAATTGTAATAATGTTTGCCACCGAGCATTAGCTCAAAGCGAACTTTAATAAATCTATCTATCTATCGTCAGAATGGATCTTTCGCCTGGCATTGATCGGATTGATTGATTGTTAGTGATTCCGGGCGCGTCAACTAACGAGGTCATTATTCCCGAACGTGTATTGCATATTTTTCATCGGGAGGTGGCGGTGATCTCCCCCCACTGGATGGCGAGACCCAGCGCCGACCTACCGTCGGCTAGCGGGGTTTTCCCAAACAGGTATCTCCCACCAGCGGGGCACCGCCCCAGCCGGGACAAGTTCTAAGCCCCAGGCTGATCTCCAGGAATGTGTGGTGGTGTAGTGCATGTTAGTGAAAGTGTGTGTGTAAGGGGAGAGGACAGGCTAGGAAGAGGAAGGACAGATCGAGCGCGGTCCGTGGCCCGTTTGGTAGGGTACTGCTCGAGCATTCGCCTGGTGTTGATCGGAGAAACCAGGAAACACTACCGATCAGAGCAGCCAGCCGCTAGAATTCTCCTCCAGACAGCGACTGAATTCGACCTAGTTGAAAAGCTAGTGTCGAAAATCCTGCCGCCGTGACGAGTGGGAACCTAGGACCTTCCGGTCAGAGGCACTGCAGTGACATCAGTTGATGCACTGAGCCACCGCTCCCAGTATTGATAGGAGAAACCACGGAAATTTACTGATCAAAGCAGCCGGCCACTACTACTCTCTTTAAGAGCGCAGCTGAATTCGACCTAGCTGTATAGCTAGGTCCGCCACCGCAGGGATTCGAACCCTCCGAGTCCCTGCCAGAGTGACTCCAGAGATTAACAGCAGTGTTTTTTTTTTTGGGGGGGGGGGTGAATTTACCCATGCGTTCGAGCTCCTTTCCACCTTCCCGGAACATTTTACTTTTTTAATTATAGTATTCGTGCAAAGAATATTTATAGACAAACCTTTGCTACACAACGAACAAAAGAATGCAGACGAACAAGGACACTGGTTATTATAAACTGACGAAACGAATGTGGAAGAAAAATATTTTTTTGGATAAGAGATTACTGACCTTAAATAATGTAATAAAACTTTTTAAAAAGAAAGTTGTTTATGTGTATTTGTAACTGCACGTTTGAATTCACATTTTCTCAGTTCGACAATTATTTAATTGTATACACAAATTAGAATGGCCAAAATGCAATGATAAAATGTGGGAAATGGACTTCACATTTCATTTAATTAAATAGTATTGCTTTAGTAGGATATATTAATAAAAGATTCAACGTACGTTGTTATTACAAGAGAATGTCGCTCCCCTTTAATAAATCTATTTGCTTCGCAAAACGAGCCACAGAGTTTATTTGATAGTACTAGCGTTGAAATAAACCACTACACTCCTCTCACATCTAGCGAAATATATCAGAAAACTTGCGCAAAATTTACTCTCTGACATGCACTTATTTCCAGTGATTATTATTAGACCTAATTTACATGTTTTTAGACAATCCATTATTTTACAAATTCTCAATGCATAAGTTATTTCAACATTTAAAACAAGAGTAAAATGTTCGCACAGAAACAGCTAGAATTCCAATATTGTTGGAAATTTAAAAAAAGGTATTTCCATTTGTCATTAATATCATGTTACTGAACATTCTATTTAAAAAATCATTAAAATCGGTCGAGCCGATAGCTTTTGTAAGTTATATTCTCGTAAAGTATCTGCGGTCTTTCCATATTAATACAGCATGACTCACGGGTTGCATCCCTTTAGTACCAAAGGGAACTTTTATCGCTCATCGAACAGGTTTAAGTTTTTAAATTTTGTTAGTAATGTATTTCCTTCTTCAAAAAAATTGTCTTTTAAGGGTTACACATAAATAAATAGAATTTTTGAACTTACATTTCAACAAACATGTGCAATGTTTGAAAAAATGAAAACTATTAACCACGGATACCCAGGAAGGGACCTTCAGAAAAATACATAAAATATTTGAAGTACAAAATACATTTAAATAAAGGAATATTTGAACATATTATTCAGCAAATTAATCAGGATGTAGTAGGTCTTTGGAACATTTTTATTTGATTCGTTGAAAAATATTTAATTAATGTACCAAGAGTATAGTGACGAGTGGCTGGACAAGACGAAAGAGAAGAGTAGAAACGGAAAGAAAGTTTAAGAATATAAGTTTTCAGACGTTCTATAGATAATAAATGAATAAAATTTAAAAGAATTATCATAGGAAATACATTATGATTTTCATGGGTATTTCCCTGACCCGCGAAACGAGGAGGGGATTTATCCACGAATTTCCAAAGCACGAGTGTTATTTAATAGGACTACTCCACGAATGAAATGATGTCCAACACTGTTCCAAAAGGCAACAAATATTAATATTTTATTAATGCACTTTATTCATTATCTTTCATATTTCACTAGTTCAACGATGGCCGTCTGCTCTAGTAACAGATTGGCAAAGTTCAATACATAATCAAAATCGAGATAAACAAATGAATATACAGAAGATGACATGAAATCTATGTTTATTTTCATTTAAATAAAAAGAACACCTGATGTAACTGGAATGTACTATGTGGAGAATCGCCGCGCTCGCTCGCTTTTTTTATACCCTCTGATCCCAAATAAACTTGAGCCAACGGACTTAAAAAAAAAAAAAAATGACGCAAGTACATCGAATCTGAAATGCAGCGAAAATCTAGAATTGTTAGCTTTGTTAAGTTGATAAAAATATTTTAATCAAATATTTCTTAATTAGTCATTACCTTCTATGGAACCTTGCGTATTTTTGCGAAGAGTTGTAGCAACCCGTGTTTTAATGAGGTGTAACACTTTTCCCAAAAGTGCTCCAATTTATTATACTAAAACGCTGTTTATTCCGTTCCTAGATTCTATTTTTAGATTATCGCCCAAAGATTATCCAACCCTTTATTTGGACACAATTCTGAAGAACAGAAACGAGTTGAATATGAAACTTACATTTTGATTTACTCAAATGGAATTCCGCACCATACATTTGCGTCAGTACGGACAGGTAGAGTTTTATTACGGCCCAAGATTCAGTCAGAGTCCGTAAAAAGAATAGCTCAGAAAGGAAGGAACAGATCTCTCGGGTTTACATCCCACTTCTAATATATTCTGGAAGAGAATTGTAGTGCATCTTACCGAACGGATAGTAATACAGGGAAACGAACAAGAGTAATTGTGATTCCTGAAATTTTGTAGAAGAATGAAATAGAGGAAAGACCAATTTTTATTAAATATATATTTGCATCATAGAAGGTATAATTAATGAAATTATTGAAAGGTGTCCGCATGTAATTTTCTAAAATAGAAAATCATCTTACGATGTAACCATTAAATAAATAAGTGCTCTAATGCATAATCCACGTTGGAGTTCTAGAACACGGTAGTGTGATGTCGAGAAGGTAACTATTCATGACGAGATTTTGAGTTGTCTTCTACGCATTCACTCGCTGAGGATAAGTACCTACGCCTCAGAGGCAGGTGATCTTTGTTATGAAACTGTTGTAAATAATAAATTACCAAAACAATAGGGGAATTAACCTAGTTCTACTAGTTCATTGACTGCACATCAATGTGGAATAGCTAATGAAGAGAATAGTGATAAATTTATAAAGCCGCTTGAGTAATTCTTCAATTGATAATAGAGCCGTAAAAGAGGAAGGGACGAATCAGTGTCACGAGACTAAAACAGTCTGCAGAATGAGCTTATTCACTGCTGCGCATATTCCATGTGCAGTAAAGCGAGTCACCGCGCGTACGATCATCTCCCACCTATTTCAATTAACTATGCTCTTTAATGTAATCACACCAAGGGAGACACTGAACCTGCAGCCAACAGAATATCGTAACCCCTTCTGCCCCAAAATTAACCAGAGCAAAAATGTTTACAAGATGGAAAAGCACTTACTACTTCTACTCCCCATACCTGTACCGGGTAGTTCACCTAAACTGGGACAACGAGATATCAAGATTTTTGCATCGTTGGAAACAACATGATTTAGATAAAACGTGTACATTTTCAAAGCAGAATACTCCCAAGATACAAACAGCCTGTTTGCCCGCCGGGTAGCGAGAATGGAGGGCAATATTGGTATTTTAATAAGAAATCCATTTTTAATGCACTCGATTTCAAAGGCCACAAAATGTACCTTTTGCCCGAAACATTTTCCCTGTCCAACGTAAATGAGTCTGCAACACAAACTAAGTCCTGATTTTTAAAATTGGGAAGTCACATTTAATTTCATAGCAAATCTGCGATATTTTTCTGAATTGTTTTTGTGACCAAAGTTTTCTCGTGTCCACACCACCAAGTAGGTGGGGACAGGCTGGTTGTAGCCGAGATGGATTTTCCCCAACAATACAGTAACTTTTTATTTCAAGAATTTGTCGTAGGATGCAAATTTCTCGAGATATTTCTAGGCCCTAACTTAAATGGAAAGATATATGCAATCCTCCAACCTGGCTTCTATTTCCTTTAATATTTTTATAACATCAACCAATATAGAAGGAATAATTCAACACTTGAGAAAAATACTTAGAGAAACTATTTTCAAAAATATTTTTTGAGTTATAATTATTTCCAAAAACATGGGTGGTCACAGAGGCATATTCATTTATGAAGATGAATCTATTTCATTAGGTTTGCTGCAATAGAATGACCTTTTACGTGAATTCTTCTGAATTCCAATTACCAGTGATATTAACATATGCTGCTAATGGAGGAGGTAAAGATGAATTGACACTCTAAATATTTGGCAACTGCAATAGCCTCATGCATCTACTGTCTGACGAAAATGAGCATCATTATCGGACCTTGAAACACAAACTTTAAGATAAAATCACGTTCATCAAGTGTCAGTATCAATAGCTCACTACAACAAATCCACATACAATACATGTACGTTACTCTACAAAGCATTGGCAGATGACATTAAACAATTAAATTCGGTACACAAATTTAAGTTAAAGTAATTTTTTTCTCTTGCAAAACTGTTTCTATACAATTAGATAATACCGATCATCAAAAAAAAAATAATGTTTATTTTAACAAAACAATGATTTATAATGGATTGTTTTACATTTGCACTGTATAATTAAAAAATACTTAATATGCCTTTAACAAGTAATGCACTTCAACTTTCGGGTCAATGATCCCCATCTCGATCGGGCGTTTGTCCAGTTTCCCTGATCCATTGAGCAAATGCAGAGATGGCTTCTTGTTTCGCTTCTGGACATAAATGTAGCTTCACTATGCGTACTACGTATTGTTGAGCTCTCCTTTTGCTTGTAGTGGTAGGAGTAGAGCTGAGGGTGAGTTACTATATTGTTAGCAATACAGAAAAATCAAATCTGCAGTTCGTTTACCATTGCAAAAAGTGTTTATATAACTCGGGAACAAAAGTGTCTAGTTTTCAAATGTTGCTAATCTTGTGCTTTTTAAATTATATTATTATTAATATTATTGTTTTAAATTTTATTCATGGTTCAACTGTTTATCATTAAAGTGTTGAAATGGGATTCTGGTGCTCAAGAAAACGTGCGCATATAATCTTCTCCCCAATACGTCATATACAGTTTTTTCTGTTTTTTACGAAATTAATCAATTCAAAATAAAAGTTATTAATGATGCGTTTTTTGACTTTGATCTATTGCAGAATATATGACAAATAATTCTAAAATTGTCAATTTCCACATGTTTTTTCAAGGAACGTGTCGGAAAATATTTCCTTTAACTATACTTCTCACACTATTTCTACAATACGGCAAAGTTGTGTATTAGCTATCGTGACAAAATTTTATATAATCGGGCGGGGAAATACCAATTAGACCCATTGTGTTTGGATTAACTGGAATAATCAATAGTGGAAAATATGTTAATTTCCACAATACCTTTTCATTATCAGTATGGAAAGGAAGTTATTAGTCTACGGCTGGTTTGAGGTTTAACGCAAGTTCGGAACAATAATGTATTAATGAATGATAATATGAAAGACATTAATGAATTGCAATATCCTTCAATGATTTGGATAGCAATGATTTGCCATTTCCGGATACGTCATATAACAAAATATCCATGCCTAGATGCGAAGGATAACACCCACCATCGTTTGTACTTACTGCCGCAGACGATTGCACTACATTAGTCATTATGGCACGCACATTATGTGTAGTTTCCGTTATGTAACTAAGAAATTTTTTGTAGAAAGAATGTTGATGTGGCTTTACAGGCTCTGAAAGCCTCCGGGAACCGGTGTTATGGCAAAAGTCTTTGTAATAATCCTTACAGGATTCAGAGAATAGAAGGATAACAATTTAGTTAAAAAATCAGTTATAATCAGGAGGACTAAAAAACCATGAGCGCCACCTAATTAAAATTGACTTTCAAAGCGTGTATCAATTGGAAAATATGTTGTAGGCTTCACGTAAATGATAAAGACAGACGGAGAGAATACAGAGCATTGATTGAAACAGTTGTAGTAAAAGTTATCCGAATTATTTAGGACATACCATATATTGAATAATTCCATTCATTTGGAAAATTTATTACGGAAACGTTGCATAATAGCAAAAATACTCTAGTTGTCGGTACGAAAGTTTACTTCGAGATATTTTGAATTCTAGTTATTTACTCGAAACTCACAGAATCTTACAAATGTATTGAGAAATTCAAATTCACGATGTTTTCGGTTGTCTGGCGGGAGGAAAACAACATGTTTTCTTCCGTTTGAAGCTCTTGCTGTCAGTCATCGAGTTCGTTAAATCTACAAAACAGATCTGAATTCATCTATTAAAAATTCCTATTCTTGTCATAACAAAATTGAAATTACAATGCTTTTACGTCTTCTGTGAAAGTTTGTATCTAGGATGGCTTATGGCTCGTTTTGTACTGCACAATACTTCGGTTCCAATTCCTGGTACGGGCAAAAGAAAACAGCAGGTTCTCCAAAAAATCACATGAATTAATCGAGGAGCAATGGCAAACTACTTAACTTCCTCCAAATATCCTAGTATGCCACGCCTCAATTTCTGAGATCCCAGCCCCCTAAAGATTGAGATAGATGGAAGTCCGAATGCTGACTGAAACAATGTAATGATTAGAACTACGATTTCTGAAATTAATGAACTTTTTTTAATAAAAATAAAAAATTCTATTTTTAATAAAAAAAAATTATTTAAATCGGATTTCTTTCATTGAAATCAGATTTAAACAAAAAAGAAACGAATCTTTTCTTGTTACAAGAAAAATACAACCTCTAGCTCTATTCATAATATTTACATTTATTGTGCACCCTTGGGATGTATTTCGTTGTTTTTCCTCTAAAAGATTTCACATCGTGTACTACGGTAGAATACTACACCCTCCACCACAAGCAATGGAATAATCAAGAGCCCCGATTGAGAAAAGGTAGTCGGCTGTTCTATTGTAAATATTAATGCTATGGTGAGCTTTGTAAATCAATTCCAATCTTTCCTTTGTAAATAATTTTATTTCGTTTCAGTGGGTTTTATATAAAAATAAACTCCTCAGAAATTCTTACTACAAAATGAACATTAGTACACGATTTAAAACATATATGTTATTTGATAGAATTGGCATGAGTTTCTGACAACTCATTATTGCGATTTATCAACCTAGAAAGGCGATTGTATTGTTAGGAACTGCTCGAGAGAAAACTAAAAACAAGACAAATAAGAGCCCAAATTCTTTATACAATAGGTCTCTTAATTCCAATAAACTATAAAATTTGTGTGTTCCTCGAAATAAAGTAGTGCAGAATGTACTTGTTTGCTTGTCTGAGTAGGTGATTGTAAAATTCGAAGTTTTTGCAACGTAACTTTTCTTCCGTTGAGTCCATTAGGGGAAGCGAAGGGGTTCATTTACTTTCAAACATAAATTGAATCTAAGCTCTCTCGTACTCATAAGGAAGATGGCGTCGTTCGCGAGCATCAAGCAACGGAGAACGTTCCAGAACTCCTCCGACTCTTTCGCCCGCCATTCGCATTAAAATTTGTGTGTGAAAGATTCCGCAACTTCTATGCTCGCTCGTGTTCCCTCACATTTGTTTTTATGAGGTGGAGAGCAATGAGACTTGAAGAGAGCGAATTACAGTACCAAATTGTGCCTTTGTTCTCCTGCAGAGGAAGCATCCCTCGGAGCGTGGGGACCAGCGCCAGTGGATCAATAAGTGCAGGCAATGCCGTTTCCAGACGAAGTGACACAGAAAGACACGTCTCCGTTTGAGGAGAACAAAGAAGCCCGGAACAAAGTGAGGTGCCACGAACAACCCGCGAAAAAAGGAGAACCCACAGATAAATGCGAGTGCAACGTACAAAAGAACTTGGAACAGACAAGCACGAATTTCATTCGGCACAAAAAAATTCGTTTCAGGGAATTGGGATCTTTGGAGATAGAACTCCTCAAAGATTTGGGTGGTGCAAAGCCTGCTAATGACAGAACGAAAAGGTTTAATGAAAGAGTAGTGACTTGAGCTGTCGAAACACTTTTGGTTCTACAACCATAACTAAATCTGATCAGGAATACACAATCCCTAGTACGATTGTGTAGGTTGCCGAACAAACAATAAGCGGAAAAGTAAAAGCGATATTTGTAAATGCACCTTATTATTTTTATATATTACAAGTTCACTGAGGAGGGAACATCTCTTGAAGGATCTACATTCAATAGAGGATCTGAAATTTAATGCTCTAAAAAAAGAAAATCATTGTAATGTGAACTGTTCTACGTTTAGCAAGCGACTAAACTTGGAAACTTTAGTACAGTAATACGATTCAATTTGAACAACACAGAAAGCAATTGAAAACGTTTATATGCGCAGATACGCACTACGGCATAAATTTATTCAATTTTAAACCCTCGCTCTCCCCACTACTATCTAGTTTTACCGCGCATCGCATGCGGTATTCCGTCACGGAATATGCACATCGCGCCACTCGTTCGCATTGATTGAAACGGGCGGATGATACTCTGCCGCCCGAAATTGCCCCGGCGCCGGACAGAGAGCGAGCCGCGGGCGGGGCCGCTCAAACCGCACCCAATGAATAAAGCAAGCCCGTTAACAACGCCGCGTCCCGCCCCTCGCTGCTCCGGCCGTTCATCTCCGCGCCCAGCCCCGGAGCGCGGAGCGATCGCTCGGGATGCAGAGCGAGGGCGCGCGCGGGCTCCGTCGTGGGAGAGAGCCCGCGGCGCGACACAACGGGGCGGGCCGGGACAAGGGGGGGGCGAGGCGGGACGAGGGGGTGCGGGACGAGGCGGGGGTAGACGGGGGGGGGGGGCGGGGCGGGCGGGCGGGGAGGGGCGGGACGGGCGGGACGGGCGGGACGGGCGGGGACGGGAGAGGACGGGCGGGGACGAGAGAGGACGGGCGGGGACGGAGAGGACGGCGGGGACGGGGGAGGACGGGCGGGGACGGAGAGAGGACGGGCGGGGCGGGGAGAGGACGGGCGGGGACGGGCGGGACGGGCGGGGACGGGGAGGACGGGCGGGGACGGGCGGGGACGGGCGGGGACGGGCGGGGAGGGCGGGGCGTGGCATGGCGTGGGAGGGCGGGGCGGGTGTCAAGCGTTGCAGTGGCAGAGCGCGCGTTGAGGGCCTGAGAGGCGATGGGAAGGAGGCGAAAGACACAAGCACGCAGATTCATAGTGCGAGGATTCCAGGGACCTTGTACACTTCGTGCACTTTTCTACAGCCATGTTAGTACATAGTCATCGGGAGAGATGGCTCAGGACATCAACTTACGTCAGTGCAGTGCCCCTGACCGGGAGGTCATAGGTTCGAGTTTCGAGAGTGGCATGAATTTTGACACTAGGTTGAGGTCGAATTCAGTGGCTGACTGGAGGACAATTTCAGCGATCGGGTGATCTGATCGGTAGTTTTCCGTGGTTTCTCCGATCAAAACCAGGCGAATGTAGGAGCAGTACCGTAACAAACGAGGCACGGAGCGCGCGCGATCTTTCCTTCCACTTCCTTATCCTATCATCACCCCTTACTTTCACACACACACACACACACACACACACACACACACACACACACACACACACACATACACACTCGCATGCACTACACTACCACACATGTAGGGAGTTAGAGGGTGTCTCTGCTGGGGCGGTGTTCCGCTGGTGGGAGATACTTGGTTGAGGCAAAACCCCATTAGTCGACGGAAGGTCAGAGCCGGATCTCACCATCCAGCGGGGGCAGATCACCACTCGACGAAACCACATGCACTACACTTACGCGACTAATGACCTTAGCACTTGACGGAAATTGTGCTCGAAATCACAAATCTATCAAAGTAACACAGTTGTGCGGCGAACATGGATAACAATGCGAAATTTTGTCTTTTACGTTACAGTCGAAATACCGCTCAGAGATGGATAGGCTTCAGGGTCTATGGTATCTCGCAAAAGTACGACATGGGGACGAAATACTTTACTTACCTCGTAAAAGCACGTAACTTAAGAATTTTCGCTGTTGTTTGATAAGGAAACAAAATCCATACGATTTCTACTTGGAGTCTAGAATTCTCCTTAGCAGTGCGAGGAGAATGCGAGGCCACCTCAATCTCTATCTTCTCCACCTCAATCACTTAATTTGCAATAATTCTAACGAAATAGCATTAAAATTCGGGAGGCCGGGTTCGGGGAGACAATTCATTGAACAAATTTAATTATTAACATTTCCACCGACATACTAAATTGATATCATTTAATATTCTAAAAACACAGCGCAATGAGTAATGTTCTAGGATTCGGTGCAGTGAACTTCGCGCCTATTATAAATTATAGCCAGGTGTACAACATTCGCATTGCCCACTACACCCTCGACTACATTTGTTGAATGATCCATAAGACGTCATGTGTCTAGAAGTTGAGTCAATTCAGGAGTAAAAACACTGTCTTCTTCTCAATTAGATGAACAAAAGTATCTGATGCTATTTTGCCAAGAAACCCTTCATCACAGCCCAGAATTCTCTTCACGATCCCTTCTTCCATAAAGTTCAGAAGCTTGTGATTTGTACGAGTCGAAGCGCCGAGGACATTTCTAAATATTCGCGAAACGGGAAATATATATTTTCTTCGGAATCAAAATAAAAAGAAAATTTGTGAAATTACGGAATTGGTTTAATATTTCGACAGTTCTGTATAGAAAGCAGCCATGGGGTCGTGCCCGATCTCGCCAATCGACTGGCAAAACTGCAGTCAACTCACTGTTCGGAAATGACCTCCCGAGCCTACAACCCTGTGTCTTGGAAATGTATACATGAATCTTGCACACAAAGTTCAGGTGATTTTTGCCGGTGACTTTTGCCTAAGTCCTCTAATGTTAAGAATACTAATCACGCGTTAAACACACTTTAGCAGGGCAATACTCTCACTGTACCATGGCATAAGCTGATCTACTTAAGCTCTGTGGGACAATATCCGATCGGCGATGAACACACGACACCTACACCAAAACGTGCGGCCATTCTCTCGGTTCAAGCGTGTTTTGCGAGGCATGACTAGAATATCCGGCACTCGAGGAGTTGCTACTAGGACGCTGCCTAGCCGTGCAATTGAAAACGAACCGTAGAAGAGACATGCGGTGGTCTGTCAATTTGATGCGTTAATATTAGCGATATCTTTGCATTTTTCTAGTTGTTTTAGTCAATTTCTCAGCTTTTTTGACTGATTCAATTTAAATATTTGTACATATAAATTAATTATACAATTTTAATATTTTGATTATTTTGCTTAGTCATCGCTACTTCTATTGATGACCTGTCGCCTCGCCTATGAGAAAAGATCGCGATCACAGCATAGTATTTGCTGATCCGAAAGAGAATGGTCGAAAGGCAGTATTAGTAAAGTGGAAGGAATACACTGTTTGTGACTTGGATTATAAAGGTGAGTTCAAAACCATGAAATCAAAACGGATTCTTATGGGAAGGTTTTGTAATGGCTAAGAAATGTTCCCGTAGGAAGGCAGTAAGCTGGAAATACAGCTGCATAGAGACTGATGACTATTAAGGATAGTTTGAAAAAGCAGAAAACTAAAAGCATGAAAGTACACAAGTTGGAGCTGGCAAATTCGGCAATCCAAAATCCATACAATTCTTTCTATTTTTTTTAACATACAACATACACATTTTACAAATACATTAATAAAGATTCGTTAGATGTTTTGCAAAATAAAAGAAATCCTCTTTTAATTCAATTCATTAAAGTTCGTAAAAAAATGACAAAATTAATGTCAATGACTAATACATTTCCTGATTTAGCCTGTTTCCACTAGAATTGATTGATTGATTAATGCGTGTTTTACAGTACGTAAATTGCTATGTTCATTACTTCCATACGTGTAGTGCATGCTTTTCTCACGGGAGGTAGCGGTGATCTACCCCAGTTGGATGGTAAGGTGCAGCGCCAACCTACATGTCAGTTGGCGAGGTTTTCTTCAACCAGGTATATTCCACCAGCGGGGCATCGCTCCTGCCGGGACAATCTCTAAAGTACCGACTGGTCTCCCTGTATGTGTGGTAATGTAGTGAATGTTAGTAGGTGTAAGAGGTGAGGATAGGGCAAGGAAGAGAAAGAAAAGATCCCGCGCGGTCGTTTTGTTAGGGCATATTAATGAGAGAAGTCATGGAACACTACCGATCAGACAGACAGCGCTAGAATTCTTCTCCATTCAGCGGCTGAATTCGACCTAGCTATGTGGCTACTGTTGAAAATCCTTCCAGTTTCGGAATTCGAACCCTAGGACATACTGGTCTGAGGCACTGCAGTTGCACCAGTTGATGACCTCAGCCACCTAAGCCGGTGGTTTTCACTTTGACATTTCGATGAGAATTTAAGACCATATTCTGGAAAGGGCCACATATCTAGAATATGGTCCTTTCGCATCCAATTTCCGAGAGGCTATACGAGGAACTTGAAATTCGGGTGTCTCCAAGTACCCTCAGCGGAGGTTTCCGGTACACTGTAAAGAACATTTGAATTCAGGACTTCTTGCAAGCTACCTGATATAAGACATTTGCTTATCGGACGTATCTAAGTGATTTATCAATATTTACTTATTTAACTGTTATTAATTTACATTTTTAAATATTCTTTCTACAAAATCATGAAAATGGACCACTTAACAATACCAGATATGATACTAGTTAAATTATACCCATATTATTTTTAGGAGAATTTAATAAACACGTACCCCAAAACCATTTTTACTCACTTCTCTCTTCGGGCAACATCAAAACAAAAAACCTTCTACCCTGAAGAGTATGTTCAAACCACGACACTCTCCATCATTACAACCGGGAGCGGTAGCTCAGTACATCAACTGATGTCAGTGCAGCGCCTCTGACCGGGAAGGTCCTAGGTTCGAGTCCTGACAGCGACAGGATTTTCGACACTAGCCTTTCAGCTAGGTCGAATTCAGTCGCTGACTGGAGGAGGATTCTAGCGGCCGGCTGCTCTGATCGGTAGTTTTCCGTGGTTTCTCCGATCAACACCAGGCGAATGCCGGAGCAGTACCCGACCAAACGGACCGCGCGCGATCTGTCCTTCCTTTTCTTTATCCTATCCTCCCCTTACACACACAAACATGTACTACACTACCACATATTCAGGGAGACCGGTCGGGAGCTTAGAGCTTGTCCCGGCAGGGGCGGTGCCCCGCTGGTGGGAGAGTCCTGGTTAGGGGGAAACCCCCAATAGCTGACGGTAGGTCACCGCCATCTCCCGAGAAAAGAACATGCACTACACTAACGGAACTATTGACCAAAGTAATTGACGTGCCCGGAAACACGAAAAAATCAATCAATCAAATCCATCATTACAATCATAGAATTACAAAAATGTAATAAATTAGGATTCTCTCGAGTTCAAACTCGTTGTTGTTGTTTTTGGGGGGAGGGGAATCTTACTTTTTGAGACACTTCTGTGTCTATTCTATCGATATTTCTTTAAATGACACTTATGTATTGTACATACACTTTTAATTTATCCCCTTCCTCGCCCATCGTACTGCGTCACCAAAATGGTCAACCTCTCTCCTCAAAAGCATCTATGCATTTCACAAATTATCCCTATTTTGAAAGAATGGCCACTCAGATTTAATCGTTCAATTCACATTTTTCTTTTTCATCTTGTAGAGCATACTTTATCTTTTATTCAATACATACCGCATACCAGTTTGGCCCGCCAATGTTCTGCAATTTCGATACATCGGTATTTTTTAAGCTTGCTCCCCCTTTGAACACGTGGCCCGAGGCAGGGAGCTAAAAGGTGCGCGTGGGAGGTGGAGGGGAGCGGCGGCGGGGGGGGGCGAGTCGGTGCGTGACAGATCAAAGGCGATGAGGCTTGGCGGCAATGGGAAGAGCCTGTGCGGGCGCGGAGGGGGGGGGGTGTGGAGTCGACGGCCGCGCGCGGCTTAACGCGAATTGGCGAAGGGGAAAGGAGAGGGGGAAGGGTGGGACTGGGGAGGAGAGCGAACACAGAAGGTGAAGTAGACCGGATCTGGATTGGATGGCTACAGACGAGTTCTGTGTTAAGCCGTGACAAGCAGAGGCAGTTCTGTCCATGTAAATGGAGAGAAGAGCTCTTTCATGTACTACAAATATTACGACGGGAAAGAGGATATTAACGGGATATCGTGCACCAATTTCTGTTGTTGAAATGCTATTAGAGAACACGATATCTCTGAACTAATATCACTTTCCGGTCACATTGAAATGAACAAAATGAATACCAACAGATCTCGGACGTAGGAAAAATAGGAAATACGTTTTTAGGGGAAATTAAAAAGATCCATATCCATTAATAAAAGGATAATAGTTTTCAGACAGTCTCTGTTTAGAAATACTATGAGTGAAAGATACAGCGACCTTTGTAGATTGAGTTTCGCGGAAAGGGAATACTTCTAGGCACCACATAAAAATAAATGGTCACCAGTGGCGACTGGTGCCCGAACAGAGTTGCAGCTCCATCGAATAACGAGAATGTAATTTTCAAAGCTAAGAACACTAATCTATAAGAAAAAGTAAGAAATTCATGTAAATTATTAAAACTAATATTATTGAAAGTCCATATTCAAACATTACTAACGTAATTTTATGCACAGTGATCGTGTAAGGGATGTTCACCTCCCGCGACTTCGATTTCCAGTGCAACTGAGCAACCTAAACCCGAGCCGCCACTGACGGTGACGGATGCATTCATGAAGAAAGGATTTCCCCGAAAGGATTACCTTAAAAATTACAGCGCAGATAGTTCATTCGGCCACAAAAAAGAAGCACAAAAGATATTGAAAATTTTCAAGGAGACTGAGAATGATCACAGAACAAAATGTTTTCACAAGTTAGACTAATGATATTTCATCGGAGAATGACGATTGAGAACGACACATCCAAACCACGGAATGAATAACGCACAAATACATGTATAAAACATAAAAGTACGTATGGGGGTCAAAAATGAACAATCCATTGATAATGAAAAATTTAAAGTAGGCTATAATTATAAATGTGTTGCAAACCACATACACCGTTATAATTTCCACTATCTGAGACTAATATGGCACATGGTCAAAGCATAACAATTAAGGTGGTGGCGGTACTGGAATGTTCTGAACAAAAGCAGCATTCAATAACCAAAATTTCAGCGCAGGGAACATGAACGAATTTGCAGTGGACAAAATGGAGTCGCAGTGTTTCCTGGGGCTTCTCCCGATTCCTGTCTCTCGTTCTAGTGCACCTCTCTCTAACGGCTTTCGAAAGAGAACGAAGGTGCAGGGGAAAGTACCAATCATCTATCGTGTACAAGAGAACAGTGAAAAAAATGATCGAATTCTTTCCAGCCTACTTGGGTCGGCTGGCGTGGAGCGGGCGTGCACAGGTCCAGGCCCAGGCCCAGGGCCTTCGTGCGCGCCCTCATCAGGCGAGCGGCCGGCGCCCCGCACGCGCCAGCGCACTCACGCCCTACCGGGACGGCGCACGCGCCCTCGTTTCCGCCCACCCCACCCCACCCCAACCCCGCCACGCCGCTGTGGAGGATCGTGCCTAGCGGCCAGAGAAGAGTGGGGGCGGGGGGGGGCCAAGCCCACCGGACAGGGATGCGACGCGGAGCGGGGTGTAGGCGGAGGGGGGTGGGATGTGGGGAGGAGGTCGGTGGCGGGGAGCGGTGCGGGGCGGAATGGGGTGAAAGGGAGGGGAGTGGGGGGGGGGTGGGGGGGGGGGGGGGGGAGGGGGTGAGCACGGCGCAGAGCGGAAGGGGCGGGATGCGGGTGGTGGCGGGGAGGGGCGGGTCGAATTCGCCTCCCTAGACGCCAGACGGGTGGACTGGAATTTTCCCGCGCGACGTGGGTCAGGCGATCGGTTGACGAGAACGCTCGCCAACGAATAGGGTCGGCCCGGAATGTTTCGGTGCCGCCATGGGAAGTGCCTGCTTATCACGCAGTTTCATGTAGTTAAAAAAATCGAAGAAACGTACATATTAACATAATAAACATATAAACAAAATCAGGATAAAATATCAATGAACGCGATTTTTTGATAACAATATTGAAAACAGAAATCACGTACACTGGTATCTGGAATTTGAAAAGCTTTAATTTTTAAACTTAAAATGAAAACTAAATTCTCATGTTTCGACATGTGGTCTTAGATATCGAAAAGTTTGTTTATTAAACGATGAAATGGAATGAATAAAATTCGAGATACCAAGTTTCCATATTCCGATGTTCGAGTTTTCAATGTTCCACTGCAGTATTAGGTTTGCAATACATTCCTTTCTAGGAAAGGTCGACGTGTTGTTAAAAAATAGCTGATGACCCTGCATTGCCCGAGTCTGTACCACAATCCATTCAACGGGCCTCGTCGGTCTAATCGTCCTCTACGACCATCTTGCCTACACCGTCCCGCCCTCCGTTCTAAACGTTCCTCCAGCATTGTCCGTCCTAATTTTGCGCTCTTTTTTTCCTCTTGCTCCTTTTGCCCACCCGCTCCTTCTCCAACGCGCTATCCGCTATTAGCCCCTCATTCGTTCCGCTCGCCGTATTTGTTTCCTCTTCATCCGGTCCCGCCTAGTCGCGCTCCGCATAACCCGGCAATGCTCGGCAACATTGCCGCCCAGATATATTGAGGATCGCATTTAATTACATTTTGTAAACACACCTGGGGTAACTTTTTAGATCGCAACAGCGCTATTTTTAATGCTTGGGGCTCACAACGCATTCGTGACATAGAGAACAATCACTCCAGCCAGTACGAAATTTTTGTGACACATACAAAAAATATTTAATCTAGTTTTGTATAATTAATTAATATCGAAGGATATTTAAAATTAAATGCAATAACTAGCAACTCAATTTAATGTGAAGTTATTTATTCAACCACTTAAAAAACATCCATTCGGCACTGATCGTGTTGTTTGACTGCGTGCTTTAAGTATGGACTTAATCTTGTTCTACATGACTGATAACGTCGTCTCTAGACGAGCAGTTCCGGAACATTAACACTGTGCTGGGAATATTTGACCATAATGTAATTCAAGACATACAATTTCACATTTGAAGTACGAAAACAGTTGAATTCAAACCGCAATAGAGTAGTGCAAGTGGAGACGCAAACTCCTTTACGCACTAAGAAAATAGCAATCGGAAAAGCACTGTCAAGGCAAAATAACTAACGTTTGTCTAAAATTGCCAGCTGTACGGTCCTTAGTGACAAGCGCGATTTATTTATTCTCTGAGTTCTAGGGTTCATAATAAATATTTACAAATCGGTTTGATTTTCCGAGAGCCTGCATTCAGGAAATGGACCAGAATAGTGTAACGTTATTCCTTGAATGCGCTCCTCTTCACTACCACATCCTAAGCCCATGACAAAAAACAACCTTCTTCTCGCAGTTAGCATCACATCGAAATATTGGAAGTAATGTTGGACTTAAAAAATAAGGCCGAGATTTTTCGACAATAATATATTGGTATACAATAAATAGAAAACATATCATTTCTCTCACTTGACTATTAAAGTTCATTGGGTTCGCTCTTGTTGCATTATAATAAATTGGAACATTATTACTCTTGGCAACCTTTTAGTCCTCAGAAGTAGCCGTACAGAACGGAACATCACGAGTCTCCCCAAGCTAGTTTTGCGACTTCTTAACATTTTCTATTGTTATAACCCTTGTCGCCGCCAAAATGCAAATGAATCAACACATTTTTTAAATTTGTAAATACGCAAATAGGACATTTTCCCTCTATCAACAATAATTACTGCAAATAATATTTTAAAAACCAAACCACACATTAAGGGACTAGAGGTCGACATTTTAAAACATTAAAAAATATCATTATAAAACATGTATCGAGAAAATTTTCAATTACCGTACGATTCTCTCGATTAAACTTTAATTTCTACATTATTTTTACTTCTATGAGCGAAAAATTTATAAAATTGATCGTGGTTTGGTAGAAAATTTCATACTTTGGCATCAGGAATTTGTTCGTAACTTGAGAAGAAACACGAAAGCAGTCTCAGGAATAGTGATCACCACATATAAGAGAACAAAGGAATTGTTAAGTAAGGAAATTTAATACATAAAAATCAATGTTTATTAGTATTTCATGCTCTGCCGTACCGTTCATTCGATTACGATAAAAATTCGTCAACTTACTACTTTCACTTGCGCGAAGGTTATAGGCATAGTACAACGGGTATGTGAGAATGTGTTTGTCGCACATAGACGCAAAATGGGGGCGTTGCTTATGATTATGATTAGATTATGATGCGCTCCGGAAGCGCTCTACGCAACCCGCCGCACCCTTGAGTATTAAGCGCATTTTCGCTGCATATTCTGCCCCTGCAATTGAGAAATGTCGGCCGGAATTATTACTTGAATCTCATCTCGGACAAGTAAATCAAATTTCTCCAAGACATTGTCACGGCGAATGCATGCTCAAACTTGAGGGAGATGTTTTAACAATAGGATACTTGACAATCCTGTCCAAACCAGGAATGGAACAAACCCACTCTCGCAAGAATTTTATCAATCAAATATTCTGCAGAGTGTAGCGTAAAACGCGAATAACAATCACATGACCGTGTGAAGTGTAATACACTGCAACAGCGAAACATTGCCGTTTTATATCACAGTGATAGATATGAAACTTCAGTTAAGCGCGCTGAAATGTTCTCTACTTTACAAAAAGTTTTTTCCGAAACGATGTGTTTTTTTGTCGCAAGAAAGCCAGATACCTATCACGGCAATACCAACTTCTCAACTGGCAATGTTCTAACCGAAGATACATGGAGTACGGAAAGGCTTAGAAGATGGGCTCGGGAAAAGGACCCTTGAACTAAATCTTTATAAGTCGACTATACGATTTGAGCATCTACAATGTATATTTAGGCCAGCTATTGCATGATGAAAATTACACAATTTTATGGACCTTCCATTCCCAGTAAGAGATAGAAAGACAGAGGGACAGTCCGAAGTGAGCAGGGTATACCTTACCTTAAGCACCAAAAAGCTATACTCAATCTTCAAATAGACCAGTCCATTCAGCACACAATAATTGTTCAGTTTTCAAAGAAGCGCTCATACATCTGACGAAGAAGAGAGACGCGGTATGGTAGTAGAAAGAACTATTCCATTCTCATCTTCGGTTCGAACGCCGTCAATTTTTAATTTGTCTATTCCACGAAGGCGCACATCCCATAAGCGCAGCGCCGAGGGCGTTCCCCGAACTCGCCTCTCGCCTACACACGCGACGCTACGCGGAAAAGGGCGAGGTGGCCGCCGCCCACGCCGTCTCCCACTTGGCAGTTTCCTCCGCCGCTGCCGTCTTTGCTTAACCTACTTTGCTCAGTCGTCTGCCGCTTTCGCGGTCTCCTTCGCACCAAGAGTTGTCATGTTATAAAAAAAGATGCATCGATGTTGAAAGATACTGAATGGAGTTTCCACATGTTTAAAAATCAATTTTCACACATGAACATGTATGACAATTAGCCACACTTGAGTCAGCTGTCGCGGAACCGACGTTTTTCATGATTTCTAAGAAAAAATTAAGGTAAAGGAATAATAATTTAATTCACTAACTGTTCATTCGAGTCATTAAATCTCGAATACTCTTAATCCTCTTCTGCTCTACCTTTCATAATCAGCTTGCAGGAAGCTCAACTCGCAGGATGTAACTCTTACGAGTGAGTATAAGGAAGTGCAAACTCCCGATGATCAGGAGTTTCTTGAACTTAAAGCCGGTTACTAGTCACAAGGAATTTGGATGTGTGCAGACCCGCCCTTTCTAGAATTCGTGCTTACCGCGGTCTCACGATTAAAACTGAGTTGGTGAGGACAGTCATTGGGCACTAAAGCCCTGGGCGACCCAACAGTCTTCGCGACTTTCCGAGTCCATTTCCCCTCTCGCCATGCGTTCTCGTGCATCTTCATCGCTTCCTACCCGCCATCACTTGTGCAACGCACGGGCGAGTGGGCGTTTAATGGCTGGAGGCTGCTGCAGGTGGGCTCTGGCGATGTTTGCGCGTCGATTACGGCTGGAATGCCGGGAGCGGCTCGGCTCCGCTCGCCTCGCCACGCCACGGCCGGACGGTCGACCGCGCGCGGCCAAACGATGTCAAGAGAGAAACGAACCGTTCACCGAAAAAATCGATATTTCTGGCCGATGTCACCCGATAAATTCTGGATCCTCGATGCTAAAATCAGTTCATGCGGGTTTACAGTCATCGGTAAGTTCGTTGAATTACTGAATGGCACGCTACGAAACGCGGCTTGTAAATACTAAATAGCTGCAGGCCTGCTTACACAAAATGTGCCCACCTTAATCCACATTAGATCCCGTAAATATTACGAAAAATGGGTAGATGGTAACCGAAGATTTTATTCGTCACAATTATTTCATGTGAGAACGAGATAATTATGTAGAATACATTCTAAAATATTTTTTAAAAATACAATCTGTTTCTAAGAAGTTATATCTCATTGTTATCTGCAGCAAATTATTAGCGAAAAATCATTTATGATTTCGTCATATCACAATCCTTCAAACTTGTATTACAGTACCCAACTGTGATTTTCTCCGAAAAGTATCGCACAGGTCACATGGCTTCATAAAAGAAACCGTGTATAATTGGTCCAGAAGTGGTCATATCGACAGCAGGCAACGTCGCATCTCGGAGCGCCCTGTGAACCGGAAATGAAACCGGAAAGGCAAAAATTCCGGTTCGATGCCCCGCGGCGATTACGAGCGGAATGTCGGGTACGACACGACCGGGTGGCGCGGGCGGGGACGGGGAGGCGCGGGGGGGGGGGGGGGGGTGGGGTGGGGTGGGGAGGGCGGCGCAGGGCGGCCGTGCGCGGCTGAGCGCGGCGTGGCGCGGCGCGAGGCGAGGCAGCGGCGGCGGCGACGTGCCCTCGCCAGATCAATAGCTCGACCCCGACGCAGGGCTGGCCACCTAGGGGCGCAGGGGTGCGCCTCGGGATGTGCGGCGACGGATGCCTCTTCCGCGATCCGCCAGCCCCAACGCCCGCGGCGCTCGCTGCTCACGCCCTCGCCCTCGCCGGGCCTGAGTTCGCAACCCGCGGAACAAGTCTCAGCAGGCGACATGAGTGGTAGTGCAGTGCATGAAGATGGAAGTGGTGTGTGTGTGTGTGGTGTGTGTGTGTGTGTGTGTGTGTGTGTGTCTGTGGTGGAGATATGAGAAGGAAGAGGAAGGAAAGATCGCGCGTTGTCCGTTTGTTAACGTACTACTCCGTCATTCGTCTACTATTCATCGGAGAAACCATGAACCACCGATCAGATCTACTACTAGAATTCTCCCCCCAGGGAGCGACCGAATGCAACCCAGTCCGAACTAAGTAAAGTCGAAAATCCGCCAACATCCGGACTGGAATCCCAGAGCCTGCCAGTCAACTCCACAGAAAAAGGAACTATCACATGTTGCCGGTGAACTATCACATCCGGTCGGGTCGAGGAAAGAATGTGCCTGATGAAAGCCGATTATTTAGGGACACGTTTAGGGTTTCCAGGAGAAATATTTTTTGAAGTGGCCTACGTGAGGCGCAGCGGCCACCGCCCTGCGCCGCCCTGCGCCGCCCTGCGCCGCCCTGCGCCGCCCTGCGCCGCCCTGCTCCGCGTCGAGCGCGCGGAAACGCCCGGCCGGAAAGGAGCGATCCGGGCGCCCCTCCGCTGTCCCTGCACGGCGGGCACAAGAGTTCCCGAACGCCACTTGCAGATTTCATAGACAAAATTCGATCAAATTAAGGTCCATTAAAAGTAGTGAAGAATCAAATGGACTAAAACTACGGGGAAAGGTATCTCATCAGCTGACAAAGCATCCGACAGAGGAGAACATCGAGGTACAACTGACTGATGGAAATGTATCCAGACCATTCTGGATTTTCGAAAAACAAGGATTGTAGAAAATTTGAATGTAACACTAATGAACCATAAAGGAACAAATTGATATACATTCAAGCATCAATAAACAAAGAAGCTAACTTAAAATATAAGTCATTTACTGCATTCAAAACAACTTTTATTTTTACAGAGATTCACGCGCATGAATTACCCAAGGGTTAGACTGAACTGAACTGCATTAGTTTTCATCAGTCGTGACATTTTTCCCGAGAGATTCTAGTCGAAATAGGAAATTACATGAATGTAATTTTGAGAAATGAATTTCCGCCTATGGTAAATTTAATTAACCTTCTATTGAAGTACGTATAAAATCTTGTAATACTCACATGAAAGTTTTTTTTTCTGTAAAGTACCTACTTAATCTAATAGTACTGAAACGTATTTGAAATTAATTATACACATAAAAATTTAACAAGTGAAAATTACACCTTGCCTAACATATAATTCGAAAATTAAAACTATAATCTGTACACACTTTCCTATCCTTTAAGGAAACTATATTTTCCTACTCGAACCAGAATTTCTATCTGACGGGACTTAAATAAGATTTCGAAACGAAGAAATTGTCATGTCAGTTACCAGAAATACAACATCTTTCCGCTGTTAATTTTAATCCATAGTGCAACGAAAGTCTTCGTTGAAATGATACATTTCCAAAGCATTTACACCGGAAGCGGTAGCTCAGTGACGTCACTACAGCGCCTCTGACCGGGAGGTCCTAGGTTCGAGTCCTGACGGCGGCAGGATTTTCGACACTAGCTTTTCAGCTAGGTTGATTTCAGTCGCTGTCTGGAGAAGAATTCTAGCGGCCGGCTGCTCTGATCGGTAGTTTCCCGTGTTTTCTCCAATCAACACCAGGCGAATGCAGGAGCAGTACCCTAACAAACGGACCCCCCACAGACCACGCACGATCTTTCCTTCCTCTTCCTAGTCTATCCTGTCCCCTTACACATTTTCACTAACATGCACTACACTACCACATATTCCGGGATCGGTAGAGCTTGTCCCGACTGGGGCGGTGTCCCGCTGGTGGGAGAGTCCTGGTTAGGGGGAAACCTCGCTAGCCGACGGTAGGTCGGCGCCGGATCTCGCCATCCAGCGGGGGGAAGATCACCGCCATCTCCCGAGGGAAACATGCACTAGACTTACGGGACTATTGCGATACTTACGAAACTATTGACGCGCCCGGAATCACTACACAGCATATACAGTATATCGAACTTTTAAGAAAATACGTGCGAGAGTTGTTAATATCGTGTTACTAATAATTCGTTAATTGTTATTTCAAAATCTGCATTAAATATCGTTTGCAACTTGATGTTACGATTAGATTAGATTAAACTAACGTCAGAAATAAATAAGTGAATGTAAACACAATTATTTTTTTCGATTAATTGCGACAAAATCTCCATCGGTTACACTAGCAAGCAATATTTTACATTAAACGAGTTATGATGTGCATCTTTCATTACGCGAGAAAATTGTGTTTTAGGAGTGATGACAGCGTATAAACGTGTAAAGTAAACGAATAAAGTGATTAATAAGCTAAGAAAATCCAATTACGTTGTTGTAAAGTAAATATATTTCTCTCTTTTTACTATTTCTAATTATTCTCGTACGTTTCATCACTCGTAATTGCAAACATGAGTTTTTATTTTGTGTGTTCCTTTCCTGACATTTAATGGAAGGCATTCCATTTTATTTTTCTTTCTTATAGAAAACTTTCCTTCAGTTCAACTTAACTAAGGCAATGAACAAATAATATATTTGGCTCAACAATATCAATATTGTGTCTTTTATAGCTGATGTGTTGAAAATTACAACAGAGACTACATTACAGAAAATTACAACTAACTCCTCCATATCAAGGGTGTTACAGTTATGCCAGTGGAGATAACAAAAGACCCTTTAGTGTCTTTTCATGAAATATATTCATCTTTGAACAGGACGGTGTGCCTAATCGGCAACTAGGTTCGCTGGTCAGGCGTTCGCCTTGCTTCAGCTCGAACATGGGCTGGCGCTGAATCAGCTGCCTTAGGTCGCAGAAGCCCCCTGTCCCGGGATGGCCGGGGGCGTCGGTTTCCCACACTTTTCATGATTCAGATTTTGCTAGAATTATATCAACTGAAACGATACGATCAAGGAATTCTATCTGTTCCTGACAAAATATACATCTATCATATCATGGGAAACTTTGAAAACAGCTTTTACTTTCTCACCTTACTACGTAAGTAATAAAGAGATAGTATTGTAATCTTGCGACGGAAATCCATGATTTTAGACAGAAAAATCTTTTATTGTTTGGTGCTGGTGACGAAAAATATTGTTTTTATAATTGTAAAATACTTCATCTAACACGTTGGGCAGTCAGAATCCATCGGAGTCAGTCCTTACATCAAAACAATTTACGATAAAACTCCCATAAAGGCTCCAAATTTTTGATAAATTTCGAATAGCGAAACGACGCTTAATAGAATGTGGAAGGCATCATTTCTGTTGAAATCTCTGTTGTTGTTTTTTTAATTGAACAAGTTCACATTTTTTTCGCGTCGTCCATCAACTATATTAAAAATGTATATATTTTCCTAATGAAATATTTTGATGAGAGACATCTTGAAATAAGATCAATATATACCATATACTCATATACAGTCATAATTTGTCGAAAATATGAGTAGTTTCTACGTAATTTTGCGTGAAATATAGGTAATTTTTAAACAATTATTTTCTCAGAAGCGGCACCATTATTTTCTTTCCATGACAAGGGCAAAGGACGTTTCAAAAATGTTGCAGATCTCTTTTTCGTTGAACTTTCTGAATTTATGAAAATTGCAAACGTTAGAAATAATGCGAGAAAATATATGCTATTGTAGCATCACTAGTTTCATAATGTCATGTTTTCAATGCCTGATCTTGGGCAGCTGTTACAATTGCTTCCGATTTTGGTTTTATTCTTCCCCTTTTTAGCCACAAAATAATTGGTCTCATTTTAAGGCACATCCATGATTGTTTTGTTATTGTTATTGTTATTATTATTATTATTATTATTATTATTATTATTATTATTGAAAATTACAAAAACTTTCAATAACGTACAATGTTCATTTCCACTTTCCCGCAGTCCCCGTTCAGTACATATAATGCTCTCTCTGATTTAGGAATTATGAATGCATTTCTGAACGTGACTGCACAGAAGCGAAAACTTTGGGGCTCGATATCAATTATTCCGATAAATCAAGGTTTTTGCTAATTCCACGTTCCACACGTAGTTGAATATAAACGAGATAAAATATGCCAGAGAGGATTATTCCAGTTAATAAATATTCTATTTTCACAGTAATGAAGTTTGTGATTTTATGAGAAGTATGCATTTTATTACAAAAGCTCTATTGCATATTAATTCCAGCTTACACCGCTAATAAAACAGCTTCGCTAAGGGGTTTTTTCAAAGGTAGATTATCTTACAAACACTTTTTAGACTATTGATTTACTGGCTTATTACGATGACGTAAAGAATATGAATAATATATCGATATGCAGGAAGGAAAATGTAAGGGAGAATACTGATGTCACATTTACGAACAATAATTTGTAAATGCTATTTTTTCTGAAATTTTGTTTCTTAATACAACTGGAAATCATAACGTAGGAGAAATAGACGCTCTCACTGTAATTCTAAAACTTTCCAGACGAGACAGAAAACCTCAAAGTGAATAATTGCCTTTCTCCGTGGTGTGTGGAATATTTGTGAATTAAACGTATGAATTCCTTTCCAGAAAATACAGATGTCATAAATCACGAAAAACGAAACTGAGAGAACCGACTTTCGTAAACTTGATAGTGTAATGGAGACGGTCGGTACTTTCTTATCCGAAAGAAAAGTGAAAATTCTGAGAAATTGAATCTGAAAGAGATCAGAATTAGATGACATTTTCCAGATGATATTATACTTTCGTGAATTTGTTTTTACACAATATGGACTGGCTTGATAGAGGAGAAGGTGGTATAAAAAGATAGAAGAAAATTCTACAATATGAAAGAGAGAGAGGGAGAGAGAAGAAGGAAAAGAAGAAGGAAAGAGTTGTGAAAAGAATACAATGAAAGACTGTTCTTGGCAACTGGTATTGTTTTGCAAAGAGGATAACAGTGAGCAGTGTTCTGCCTCTGAAGGCCTGCTTCATACCTCCTAGTCCTTGCTTCTAGCCCTCTTCTATGGTCATAAAATTTCTATGAATCCATTGAATGAACTTACGTGAATTGTTTAGTTCTTGACAAATTAGATTAACTTGTTCATTGAGAGCAATATGGGTTAATTTTTGGTGGTTTACAAAGTTGGGTAGTGGTATAGTTAATTTTTGGATGCAATTTACAAGGGCGGAATTCTAGCTGCAGCTCAGAAAGGAGCAACGTTTGTAAACAAATAAATATACTTATTGAGTATGAACTGGCTTAGTTTACTACGTTCATTTAATGGCCTTTTGCTTCAATTATATTTTCAAAAAAATATTTTCCTGACGCATTCTGAAGTGAATGAACGCTGATGTCCACTCTTCATTTACGTAGTACTCACAAACTACGTTTCTGGGAACAGTCACGAATACTGCCGTGGGGGATGTATCAGCTTCATTATCCCGCAGAGAAAAACAAATTTACATCGAACTACGGCTGATGACGCAAGCCTGTAATACGTAGGACCTCGTTACACGTCGCTTAATGACTGAAATTTCTTCCGCGGCGTGCGCGTGCGGGCGCTGGGCGGGCGAGCGCTGGGTGAGCCCGGGTCGCCCGCGGCGCCGCGCCGGGCGAGGGCAGCGCACGCGTGCGCCACGGGAGGCTGCGTGACCTCGACATTTAACGAGCGGCGGAGACGTCGCCGTGTGTGCGACCTGGCCGGCAGAGGAGCGGTGGGCGAGCGAGCGAGCAAAGCGGCGGGGCGGCGGCGGCGGCGCCTCGACAGAGCCGCGCCTAGGCCTCGCGCCTGACGAGTGCGCGGAGCGGAGGCGGTGGGCGAGCCGCAAGGTGGGGGGTTGAGGTGGACACAGATGAGACTCAGGCGTCGGCGGAAGTGGTTGTTGCAGGGGCGATAGTGCTAGCGGAGGCGAGAATATCGGAAGCTGAGGTGGGAGTGGCGGTAGAGGTGGGGTGCCGGTAGCGGGAGGCGGGGCAGCGGTGGAGGCGTCGATAGCAGAGGTGAAGGCGGAGGGTGGAAGGTGGCAGAGGGGGGTGGAGAGAAGGATGAGGAGGAGGCGATAAGAGGGAGTGGGGAGGAGCGTGCACAGAGAGTAAGGAAGGACGGGATGTCGAGAGAGGTTGAGAGAAGCAGGCGGCTGGAAAGGTTGTGAACAAATGCCCGACAGTGGAGTCTGCTAACCTTGCATTCTAGTAGCACATCAAATGCACTTATTCACTTATAGGAATGGACCCAAAATTATCAAATGTACCGACATCGACTTTCATATTTTTCATCTTATCTTTCTAAAAATTTTTTTTGAATTTATGACAAAATTTCGAGTTTTCAAATGGACGTAAATTGTACATTTCAAATGTACTTCTTGAAGTCCCCAAACATTGAGAATAAAGTTGCTTCTATAGAGTTGAAAAACTTTCTCTCTCACCTTTAACAAAAATGTGAATTTCAAAACACGGGACATGAAATATATATGAACGCATCGTATTCATGTAAACATACACCCAAATGCATACAGTAATGAATGTTACTCCACCACCTATGTTGCGAATTCTCAAGTAATCGACTCGCGAGGACTATTTCCTTTTCTGACGTGCACTGGTGTTGATAAAAACTAATATTTGTGATTTTTGCGATAATGCTTACAATTTGGAGTAAATGGTTTTAAAAGAACACGTAAAGTGCAACATGATAGACGCTGTATCCCATTACTTTTCCAACACAATTTGCCTAAAATAAATGTAACACGTACTAAGTCACGATATGAAAATGTTAAAATTTTAAACTCACGTTAATAATTACCTACATTAAGAACGGAGACTCCTATTGTAGGTTGTAGTGCAGTCTAACAGCGGGTGTTTCGTTATGCGAAGAACAAGAGACACCTGGCGGCCATGCGCCTGCTCCTTCCGCGAGCCACGCCTTAGGTTGCGCGACTTCACCGCAGCTGACGTAACTCAATGCGCAGCGAGTCGCTCACATTACGATCTCTCGGTTGATGGATTGATTGATTTTTTCGTGTTTCCGGGCACGTCAACTACTATGGTCATTAGTCCCGTACGTGTAGAGCGCGTTTTTTGCTGGGGAGGCGGCGGTCTTCCCCCGCAGTATGACGAGATCCGGCGTAGACCTACCGTCGGCTAGCGGGGTTTTCCCCTACCCGATATCTCCCACCAGCGGGGGTATTGCCCCAGCCAGGAAAAGCTCCAAGCTCCCCACCGGTCTCCCGGCATGTCTGGTAGTGTAGTGCAGGTTAGTGTAAGTGTGCGTGTGTGTGTGTGTGTGTGTGTGTGTGTGTGTGTGTGTGTGTGTGTAAGGGGGTGAGAATAGGACAAGGAAGAGGTAGGAAAGATCGCGCGCGGTCCGTGACTCGTTTGTTAGGGCACTGCTCCGGCATTAGCCTGCTGTTAATCGGAGAAACCACGGAAAAACGCCGATCAGAGCAGCCAGCCGCTAGAATCCTCCTTCAAACAGCAACTACAGTAACTGAATTTGACCTAGCTGACAAGCTACTGTTGAAAATGCTCCCACTATCGGGACT
Organism: Teleogryllus oceanicus; assembly: GCA_964035755.1. Lineage (NCBI taxonomy): Eukaryota > Metazoa > Arthropoda > Insecta > Orthoptera > Gryllidae > Teleogryllus > Teleogryllus oceanicus. Next base: position 12,118,997 of record CAXIVR010000011.1, on the reverse strand, counting down.
CGAACCAAGGACCTCCCGGTCAGAGAGGTCTGCTTCCTACGAAAAATGTCGTGCAACGAGTATCAGTTTTCTCATTCGCGTATGTTCCAACGAAAAGCTGAAATAAAAGACACTTTGTAAATGTACTATTATTGAAATAAATTTTTAATTTACCTGAAGCCTAAAATGCGCCTCTGAGCAAAATGCGAATTGGAATTTCCTACAAAATACTTTATTAGTTCGAAGATACTGTACTGTGATTCCAGGCAATATACATCTGGTATTGCCTCTGTGAAACGCGAAATTATTCATCAGGTAAAATTAAAATCGCTAGTTCTCTTGGGAATAACCTTACAGCCTAATCCGTGGTGATGATGATTATCATGATACACGAGATGAAACTAAATCGAGCGCAGTCTATCATGCCAGCACTAAAAGGAAAACACGTTCGCTTTCAACAGTGAACACACAAAAATAATTTTGGAACTCTTACACCAGATGCTACAATACGAATATAATTTATACGCCATGTGCGCACAACATAGAGTACAGTTCATTTCAGAACCCAGCGCTGAAACCCACATCGATAGCGCTACAGCTTTCTATATTCCCCGAAAAGAAGGAGTATAATAGTTGGCAACCTCCGTTCGAAGAACTACATGACGTGACTTAGTTCACTATCCGTGATTCAATGAAACATCCTGTTTCGCTCTTTTCCCCTTTGGATCGATCTTTTGCACCATACAACCACATTATTAGATTTCAGGGAAGGAAATAAAAAAGAGTGAGGAGGAATGTGGTAAGCGCCTTCGTTCCATAGCAGCTGCGGAGCGGAGAAGCAACGAGACGGCGCGGCGGCACCTCGGTGTGGATCAGGAAGAGGCGTCGTGGACGGCGGCGGTGGCGCTGTTGGTGGTGGTGCCTGCGACGGCGGTGGCGGTGGCTGCGGCGGCAGTGTCAGCAGAGGCGGCAGCGGTGATGGAGATGGCGGTGGCGGGGCGGTGGCGGTGGCGGGAGTGGAGGCGGGAGCGGGGCGGGGCGGGAGCGGGGCGGGAGCGGGGCGGGAGCGGGGCGGAGCGGAGCGGGGCGGGAGCGGCGGCGGGAGCGGCGGCGGAGCGGCGGCGGAGCGGCGGCGGAGCGGCGGCGGAGCGGCGGCGGAGCGGCGGCGAGGGCGGCGGAGCGGCGGCGGGCGGCGGCGGAGCGGCGGCGGAGCGGCGGGGGAGCGGCGGCGGGAGCGGCGGCGGGAGCGGCGGCGGGAGCGGCGGCGGGGGCGGGGGCGGTGGCGGGAGCGGATGCGGGAGCGGTGGCGACGGTAACACCGGTGGCGGCGGAGTCAGCTGCAAAGGCGGTGACGGTAGTGACGCTGCATGGGGAACCTTTTGCTTGGCGTTGAAGGTGGGAGGCTGCGGCGGTGGCAGCTGGCCTTCGGCGCACACGGGCGCTCGCGGCGGTTCAGGTGCCACTGCCGGCCGCCCCGCCCTCGTCCCGCCGCGTTGGACGGCGCCATGCCACGCCACGCAATTACAACCTGCCTCACGCATCGGACACGCGACACCTCTATCCTGCAGAAGTTACACCGAGCTCAGTGAACAGGCGCCTTTCCTGTATCGCGTTTACTCGATATTTATTCTTCCTTTCCTACATCTCTTTTCGCTTTTCCTCTGCATCATATTCTCCTCCTTTCCTACATCCACTTCTCGGCCATTCTCCACTTTTCTACGTCTCCTTTTCTGAATCTTCTTTTCAGCATCATCCTCCTATGGTATATCCCTACTTGGATGTTGGCGCGAATTTTCCTATAAATTGATTTCTTTGCCGAATGCAATACGCCATTATATAAGACATCTCACCAGCACCTCTCGGTGGAAACATCTATGCCTTACGCAAGATTCGAACTCTTGCAGCTAGCGCGGAGTGGTTGCAGGCGCAGCCGTCGGCGGTATTTGGGTCAGCTATTTTCAACCACTGGAGCTAGTTGAAACTAGTTACACGTAGTGAAGATAAATGTCCTTCCGGATACTGCTTCACAGAAGGAGAGAACAGGGGATATTTAAAATATTTCGCGAGTAGGATATTTATCAAATTTCTCCCTAAATATCTCTTTTCTGGAAACTAAACTACCAGAAAGCTTATTGTTGTAAATGTAACATCAAAACGCGACTCATTAACAGTTGCCTTTCCATGAATATAAATGCTAATTATCAAATTTCAAGTTTTTTTGCTTAATTTTTTGCGTATTTTAATCACAAAAACGCGCTAGAATTTCAAATAATAATGTTATGGGTTATTTAAATTTATAAGCCAGATTTCAAGAGAACAGGAATATGAAAAGAAGATATTTGAATTAATGGGTAATGTTATCATTCAGTAGATCTGATTTCAACAAAGCAATCTAACAACCTGAAGAGCTGTAAAGGAACACGCCTGTATATTGATTTTCAAAATTAAAACAACCATAAATATTAAGGGATAATATTAACTAATATTTTTATTTGCAAATTGCAAATTCCTTTTAAAAACAACATGCAATCAATTAATAATTAAGATACGCCTTTCGGATATTTTCGGTTTATTTTATTGTATCAGTAATGTTAGTTTATGAAAAGCTGGAGTACTTTTGGTATTGAATTATGTTATTTAAGAATCACAATAGGAGTTTTCTAACAACTCAAACCCTCTTCGATGAAACCGGACACTTAAGTGAGTCAGTTGATGCCCTATGACACTGTAGAATAATCTGAAATGGATGAAATTGTAGTATGTATGGAACAAATGTTCGATTATGCAATCCGCTTCACTACTAGTTTAATCAGCTTACTGATTAGAAACCACAAATACAATGCATTCCTTCTCACGTATTCTGTTATTAAACGAGTCTGTAACTGCAACACAAAAACGGCGTATTCGAAAAACAGTGTCTCATTAATCTGTATATCAAATTACACGAACAACACTGTTAAGTTCTTTCATTACTTACTAAAAGGTGGAATTTACACGATAACCAACTTTCGACAACCTCCCATATCTCGAAACTTATTCATGATTAAATCCCTCATAACGAAACGTAATCACTCGGTTCAGGAAGATTAAGACAAACATTCTACCACCGACAATACAATTAATGAAATACGTAGTTGTGACTATAGAGTTGACTATTAACAAAATCGTATCTCGACATCTTTGTCTGGAAACGTCTCAATATAATATGCAAGCCAATTCAAAAGTAGATGAGCTCAGGGAATATAAAGGGGGAGATAAAATATGCCCTTCAAAGTGAAGTATATGGAGCAGTCTAGCGTTATGAACCGTTACACCGCTCCCTCGGTCCAGATGCATCGACCTAAATACAGAATCGCTATCATAAACTGACAATACAAATTTATTTAGCTGAACGTAATTACAATTTTAAAATTCTGAATATGACATATAATGAATTTTGATTTTTAATTATGTCAAAAATAGCTAAGAATATGATTCACGACATAAAATTACACTGAAGTTAAATAATAAATTTCCAGACTTTTCATCTCAGTACCTCGCTCAAATCTGTACGATGTTTTCATCGACGCTATAGTTTTTGGAGCCAATTTTCGTATTATTCGTTTCCATTACGTTCGCAGGCGACCTAATATGGAACTTCTACCGTTTCAAAATCATATCCCAACGTAGTCGACAACACGCAAGAAATTCTGAAGTGCAATCGAAGCAGTTGACAGCGCACCTGATTGACTACAACAAAACCGAAGTCGATCCGAAATCAAAAATTAACGAAAAAGCGAATTAATTATAAAATAAGACACTTTGTCAAAGGGAAGTATACTATTCAACTAATAGAAATCGCATGAATGATATTTAACATTACGGTTGCAATGTAAATGGATGGTAAGTTTTAAGTAGGTCTGGACCATATAGGATCAATCTTAGGTAATAAGGAATTAAGGCTTTTGTAGTTTATACATTTATTAGCAGCTGAACGTTTCGCATATTTAGCATGCGCCTTTTCAAGAGCAATATCTACCTAAGATTGATCCTGTATGGTTCAACCCTACTTAAAACTTACCATCTATCAACATCATTAAACTGGGGTCATCAGAAAGAAATAACAATTTAATAATAATAATAATAATAATAATTATATTATTATTATTATTATTATTATTATTATTATCTCTGTACAGAGTTTCTGCAAAATTATTAGTTCGTCTCGTATATAACTATGGAAGTGTGAAGTCAGGGACCTCGCATGATTTCAACGCAAACAGACCGCGTCGCTCCCATCAGCACCGGTCAAACGCGAAGTGAACAAGAAGTTCCGACACGGCATGTTGTAGGAGGTGCCGAGCAACCACAGTCGTGCGCTGCCACCGACCGTGACAGGCCGTCAGCGTCAACCAGGCGCTTGACTCGTGATTGGCGTGGGGCGAGGGTCCCCCGCGAGGACGGCCTTGCCGACGCGACGCGACGCAACGAGCGACGCGACGCGATCCGATTGGATGCGACGCGATCCGATGGATGCGATGCGATGCGATGCGATGCGATGGGGCGGCCTCGCGATTCGCGACACGGAGCCCCCCGGCGAATGTGGACGGGTTTCCGGTTATTGAGCGTTGCGATGGCTAAACGGCAACACTCTTTGCCTCTGCAGCACCCGGGCGTGTTCCGTTCGATGCGATGCGATGCGTGCGCTCCGATCTACCTATAGAGCTGGGACGAATTCAACACCTGCCTGGAACAGATGTGGACGGCTGCACTTGTCTCAGTAATTGTCAGTTGTTCCTCCGGCCAATACCAGGCGAATGCCGGAGCAGTGCCGTAACAAGCGATCACGGCCCACGCGCAATCTTTGCTTCCTTATTATTGCCCTCCCTCTTCCCTTACACGCACTACACTTCCACATATGAGAGGCAGTCGGGATTTGGTTCCATCTGGGGCAATGCCCTTTTGGAGGAGATACCCGGAGAGAGAGAACTCAGCAGTTAGGTGTGTAGGTCAGTGCCGGATCTCACGTTCCAGACGGGGAAAGAACACCGCCACCTCCTCGCTTATAACACGCATAACACTTAGAGGACTGATGACTAAAGCAGTTGACGCGCCAGAAACCACAAATACTCACACCTGGATATTGTTTTATTGGAGGGATATCTTCTCGCAAAAACTTCTTCCAAACCAAGAACTCAGTCGTCAATTTCCAATGCCAGATACATTCCTTTTTATACATTTTTCAGGCAATACAAAATAAATGCAATGTTTGTGGAATGCTTTCTCTTTATTTGTTAACAAATTGATTCGCGATCGTTATAGATGATTCATATGAAAACAGCATTGAAAGTTCTTCTGAAACCGTAGTAACCGCTTTGTAGCGACCTTATTTTTTTCTTTTTTCTTGAACAAACCTCCTTTTTCAAATTGAATTTCGATCTTTATTTTCTTAATTATCTCTACCTTTTATATTATTGTCTGCCTTCCATCTTATATCTACAATAAAATCAGTGGTCTGAGAAAATTTCATGCGAATACTTTACGTAAATACGTCGGATTTTTTGAATTCAATACAATGAGAATATCCTATGTTCACGCCATACGACTCCCATAACATCCTTCGTTTTTACCGTTGCCGATTAGGAATGCGGCTTTGAAATTCCACGAAAATGTTACATGTAACATTTTTAATTATGTTACTTTTTCGTCCATTTTCCATTATCTATCGACAATTCTTGAAATCGCTGAAATGAGTTGTTCGTAAGTCTCAAAGTGCGGAGACTAAGTACAAGATTCATCTATTAGAATAAATTGAAAAGATTTGAAGATTTTTTTTAGTTTAAAGTGTTAGAACTTCCTGGGAGTGTTTTTTCTTCGCAAATGTTTGCAGAATTCGCTCAAGTAGGGGACGTCTTTGTCGGGACTTGCAGGCGGAGTGCTCGAGAGTCCGGAGGCAAAACAGTCTCTAATGGATATCGATCTTCCAGTCCCCGTCGCGTCGTGTTCTCGTTTCCGTGTCTACTTCTACCAGAAATGGAGCACGTTTTTCAACCTCAGACAACGAGATTTTCCGGTTCTTCCGCAGGGTTACTAAAAAATTGTATATTTTAAGATTATTTATATATATATATATATATATATATTTCACACATACACACACGCCCACACATTCTATAAATTATCTTTTCAAAACAAAAAATATAGATTAATAAAACATATCGATGTTTAAGAATCAATACCTACCTCTTATTTCCAAAACCGTAAGTTTACAGGAGACCAAATATAATTGATTTATCCTTCCACATCGTTTAAATACTACATACAAATGAATATTTGTTCAGGCAATTCCGGTTATAGTGAATCTGTAGGGTCTAATATTTTAGTTCATTCTATGAGAGATTCGATATATCCGATAATCCCAAAGTTATTGGAATTATTATATCAGAGGTTTTGGGAAATTCCAATATCTCCGTGCTCTACACTCTTTATTTTATATTGTCCACGCATTCACATTAATGCAATCTTAACAGCCTTCAATACCTCTTCACTGTTCGAATACTATTTTCCTTTGTTCTTGAACACTTTCATAGGATTAATGACTTAGCTAGATCACTTTTCACTAGTTTTGAACTAGTTATCCGCGATCGTGAAGGGTTCAGCGAGAACTGCCGGTCAGGACAGAGCTGAAGCAATTTCTTCAGTGGTACGGCTCACCAATCCCCTTCATTCACCATAAATGTTACAAAAATAACTCAGGAGACCCTTTGCCTGCATACCCATAGTGTTCAATAAAATGAAGGTACTGACGCCATATTTCTTCTCCTGAAATTGAATTTACTACGATCACTATAACCAATGATAATTCACTCCAATCGAATCTTCTAGAGCTGACGTGCATATGGATATCGACCGATGACTTCACTATAACTGACAGTTCATTATATCCGAATTCAGTATATCCAGAATCGATCGTATATACACATGTTACAATCAAAGCAAATAATTCAGGTATTATGAATAATATACAGCCATTGTGTATATCTACAGAATTTGGCAAAGTGATTAATGAAACAATTAATCAAATCTTGCCATTATTCATAATAGATCATATAAGTTGATCCAAGTAATAGTTCTCTTTCTTGTGGGTGGGTGCTTTTCGAGTATGACGTTATGATCCGCGTGTAAAAGTTGGTGTCGAGGCTCCAGACTTTAGCCTATGCGATTAAATAAACCATCCTTGAGTTTGCCCAAAGCATAATTTCTACTGTATTTTATGCAAAATACTTTTTTGCTGAACAGTTCGTAAGGGAAAAGAAAAAAGCGGACTGTTTACGAGTAAATTTTCAATAAAAATGGAGATACGAGATAGTGTTGCGTTGATACCAAGCACTGATATCAAGAACTGCTAAAATATTTGTTGAATTCTGACAATACTCGATAAAAACGAAATGACTCATTTTTTCTTCAACTATATTGGAACATTACACTATTCTTCACTATTACGCCAATTTCGAAATACAGCTTTAATACGAAGAATATTATTACTAGCTATGTTATAGGAAGAAATAAAAGAGGTCATCTTCGTCAACATATATGATATGTTGACGAAGATGACCTCTTTTATTTCTTCTTATAAGAACGTCAACAACACCCAACCCACAATTTTGTTATAGGAGAAAATGTTTCGGATTATTCCGTAACATTTGTAAACGTAACAGTCGCAAGTGCCAAATTCCTTACATCCTCAAGGACCTGATTAGTTTAAAGTAGGAGCAGCAGCAATAGTAGCAAGAGAAGGTCACGTAATTGTGATATTCGCAATCGAAACACACTAGACCAGACGTCTTCAGTATCAACCGCGGTTCTCAATAAACCTTAATCGCAGTTCTCTCGAACCTTAATCGCGGTTCGCGAAGTCTTAACCGAAGTTGTCGTAACTCAGGTAGCATTTGAGAACAGCGAAGTTGGGCGAAGAGGAGGAAAACCACAATTTGGATGCGGAATCTATCAGAGGTTGGGTACTCGTTTCATTGGTGTCCTTTGGTCAGTTCTAATTGGATACTGGAGCAGTACATGAACAATGATCACCGCCCGTCCCTAATCCGTCAAGAGAATATTTCCGACTGGCAGATGATGCCAGAAATTTTTCAGAATTAGACGTTCCAATATTTCAGGGCTAGAAGTATTTTTCACACAGCACAGGAATGTTTAAATACGGGTTTAATTTTCAAAATGAAATTACAATTTGAATTTGGGCGTTTCCGACTCTCCTGTAACACCAACCCCATCAATAATACATATTTTATTTGGTAATGACAGGATGATCAAGTTAAGAAGAAAATATGACCATCGGCACAGGCCCGTGTCGATTAACAAAATTTATTTTTTAAGCTGATTCACATATTTACCAAGAAATGTTAGTATTAAGCAATAAGCTTACATTTGCAAGCAAAGCAACCCTGAGCAGAGTAATACTACTTGCTTCACTCTGGACATGTATCACCTTCCAACATTCACGGCCTACACATACCGATTACGATTTTTTCAAAATTGCTAGGCAGTACTACGTAATCCACAATATTTACAGGCATAATTACATAGTGAAGTCATAAACTCTTGGGCAAGTGATCTAGGCGCGCTGCATAATACCATGAGCTAAGCATTCTATTGAGCATACGTCATTATCCTCTACAGCGAACATTGTTGCCAGAGCGCTGAATGGTCACGAAATGACAAAGGGCGTAGAAATTCTCAACATGTTAACATAAATGTGAATAAATAACGACAAAGACATATCTTGCTTCCAAGCGAAATAAAAAGAGACGTTTGGTATTCTGCCCAACGTCGCATATAACTTTTTAAAACCGGCGCTGGGGCCGACACTCGCTCGTGCCATTACAGCAATCGTAATGTTTCAAGGATTCCTCTCTCTGTTACGAGCGCTCCGCCTTGCGGCCGATTGCGAGTGCCAAATAGCGCCATCACTTGCGAGCAGATTTCCCGATCGCAATTATGGGAAGTAACGACTCTCTTCTGCTGATGAAAAAATTGCGAAAATTCATTTTTTTTCTCTAATATTTTGTCACCTCAGAAGGGATATGCAAGTGACTTCGCAATTCTTTATTACCAGATTCTGAATACAAATTATATAAGCCTTCACAGGCTATCACAATCCACATAAATGGGATAGGATTGCCAAATGAAGAGCATGTCGGACGTTTTAGTGAAGATCGTCGTCAATTTCACAATAGTATCTCCTCGATTGACCTTAATAAAACAGACTGAGTAGTATGATTTTAATTTATTTCTCTTTCGGCGTTTTGATCCTAATTAGTTTTTTTTTTTCAAAAATCTATTGTCGATATTTGTTGAACCCACATTATACACAAACAGCATTTCGAAAAAAAAGTCAAACGATGCTTGCGACTTTACCAGGGTTTTTGTCACACGCAAGCGGACGTCTTATATATATATATATATATATATATATATATATATATATATATTGAAAAAGAAAACAAATAACTTCAATAGTTTTATCGTGAATCAGGAAGCCGACTCTCTTCCAGAAAACAATTCTAGGGGTTTATGAATCGAAAAACCAGTTCAAGCTTCATGCATGGGAACTCCGCAAACGTATAAAATCACTGAAAAACGGTAAATCACGCGGACCAGACGGCATCTCGACAGATTTTATTAAACTCGGTGGGGAGGCAGTATTGCCGTATTTGTTAAGATTATTCAATGTTTCAATCAATAATGCAAGTCTACCAGACGATTGGAAGACAGCTATAGTGGTCCCTATTTTCAAAAAAGGTGATAAAACGAAAGTTTGTAATTATAGACCAGTATCGCTCACATCAGTAGTATGCAAAATAATGGAGCATTTAATAGCCGGGTACATTCGCCGCGAATGGGAAAAAGCGAACTGGATTTTTCACGGACAGCATGGGTTTAGAAGTAAATATTCGTGCGAAAGCCAAATCGTTTCTCTTTGCAAGATCTAGCTGACGAAGTTGACGCGGGTGGGAGGGTGGATGCAATCGTAATCGACTTTGCGAAAGCATTCGACGTAGTACCGCATAACCTACTTATCAGGAAATTATTAACTTCAGGAATTGATGCTAGAGTTGTGAAGTGGGTAAGCGAATTTTTAGAGACAGGAAACAAAAGTTTTGAATTGGCACTCAGTTTTCGACTACGGTTATTGTTACTTCAGGGGTTCCACAGGGAAGTGTCATAGGGCCATTACTTTTCTTAGCGTACGTAAATGATCTCCACGTTAACATACAATCAAAGGTGCGTTTATTTGCAGACGATTGTGTTATATACCGAAAAATCAAAAGTAGCGCTGACGAACAAATATTACAGCAGGATTTAGAACATTTACGTGATTGGGCTGAAAAAATGACATGGGAATTAACGGATCGAAAAGCAAAACAATAACGTTCGGGCGGGGAGAAATTATGAGGAACCAGACTATCGTTTAGGTGAGGTCATCATCCCAAGAGTCTCATCATGCAAGTATTTAGGCATTCATATAGATAGTAAATTAGGTGGAGAAGCATATAAATCAGGTAGTTAGGAAAACGTGGAAGTCTTTGCATTTTGTAATGCGAATTCTAAAGAAAAGCTCTGCAAACGCAAAGAATTAGCATATTTTTCGCTGGTTCGCCCTCATGGAATACGGAGTGGCATGTTGGGATCCATACAGAAAGTCGCACCGGAAAAATCTAGATAGAATACAGAGAAAAGCGAATAAGTTTACCTACAGAACTAACGCGATAAAAAAGGCATGGGAACCTCTAGAAATGAGAAGAACAAGGGCGAGGCTTTGCGCTCTTTATAAATCATACGTAGGTCAAACAGCTTGGAAGGAAATTCAGGTTAGACTAAAAAAACCAAATTATTTCGGCCGAAGCGATCACACTCACAAAATTCGAACAAGGAAACAAAATTCAGATCTTGGGAAATTTTCCTTTGTAACAGAACAATTAAAGATTGGAACAGTTTACCGCAGCAATTTTCAAAGCCTTTCCTCTAAGTGTCCGAAGTTTTAGAAATAAGTTAGAACAATATGATAGTAATAGACATTAAATGAGTAAGTGCTGTGAAGTGCGGTGAAGTGCGGTGAAGTGCTGTGAAGTGCGGTGAAGTGCGATGTAGTGCTGGTCAGTGTAACTCAAAGCAAAACAGTGTAGTGTAGTGTAGTGTAGTGTAGTGTAGTGTTGTGCAGTGCAGTGTCGTGCAGTTAATTGTAGTGAACGCGATCAATGAATTAAAAACAATAAATTTAGCCAATATTTATGTAGCTTGTATTAAATTTTAGCATCACCGACATATAATTATAATTATATATATCATACGAGTTGAAATATTTGTTATAATACTTAATATTAGTGATAGTATGATTATTGCATGTTATAATAATATGTAATTAAGGTTGGATTTGCCGGATCTGATTCGATATGGAAAATAAAATGCTTGTAAAATACACAATGTAACTACGTTCCTACGAAAACAGGAAGGAAAAGAAAGTCGCAACGAGTTTCAGCAAAAACTATGAATTATTATATTTCACTTCCTCCTCAAAATCTATTTAAATGTTATAATCATATTTTTCAGATGTTTGTAATTCACCGATATAAAATAAGTTCTAATAACTAAGGCACACTGCGAGTACAAACTGTCACAGATTTATTATAAGAAAAAAAAGTAAACATTTCCTGATGAATTTCCAACTAGGTAATACGTTGCAAATTGATATTGCAGACTCTTTGTGGAAACCTCAAGTCTTAAAAAATACTACTCGTAAGCTACCATGTTACCGCGTAATACGTCCATATCATCCATCAATCCCGACATTTATGAAACTTCAAAAGATTTTACGTTTTAGGCGAAAAATCCATAAAAAATCCCCGTCCGTATTTACACAAAGGCGAAACGGGGCCGAACGAAAGCAACCTGCACGCCGGCAGCGCCGGGCGCCAAAAGAGTCGAGCAACAGGGGCGCGCCGTTGAAGTGGATGGAGGCTTCCGAATGTTGTCACCGGGGACCTCCGCGCCCGACTCCCCCCTCCCCTCTTCCGATGGGCTGCAGGTAGCGGGGTCGGGGCGCGCGCTTTGATGTTCCAGCGGAAGGTCGCTCGCTCATCACTCTCTGCGCCTTTGTCCCACACGGCGCGCGCGCTCGCGGCCTACCTGGTCGGGCGTGGGCGCAGCGACGGCGGTGGCGGCGGCGGCGGCGGCGGCGCCCCGCGCGATGCGTCGCACTGCCGCCCCCGCCGCGCCGGCTAGGGGCTCGGCCGCCGCCGCCGCCGAGCCCAACAAAGACGCCAGGTGACGCGGAGTGAAAGCCGAGGCGGCGCGAGGTTCCGCGGAGCGCGGCTCGCCACCCACGCGCCGCCGCAGCTCAAAGGGCAGCAGCTGGCTACCTCGCGCCCCGCGAGGCTACGGCTAACTTCCAGCCAGACAATTCCTCGGGCCCGGTACGCACTGACGTTCCACGAACAGATCACTAGTCACATCGACGAAAACATCGCGCCTGCCATATTTTTATGCTGCCTGTTCGATGAAAACTATTGTTTTCGTTGTCAAATCACCTGCATTGCAAACGAGCGAAACTGCATTTCCACTACATTACTAGAATATTATTAGCGTAAGTATAATTTTCATTTGTCTTCGCAAAATTCAATTTTTCCAATGTATGACAATGGTCATTTCAGCAACTACACACTAACCGTTCGCGTTTTCTCGTAAACTGCAATTCCGACTCGAACATATTCTTCCGGCATTCCTTGGGCCGCCCACTCGCCTGCCGGGCCGCCATTGCTTCGTGCGCACGCCGTCGCAGCCTCACCCACCGCCGCGCAGCCGACGTAGCCGTTGAGGCAGGCAGGAGCGCGGCGGCCATCGCAGGAAGACTGCACGGCTCCTGTCTTCGGCCGTCTGCGATTTCGGAAATGTGGAGTTTCTCAATCGAAAGGTGTCGTACGCGAATACGTTTTTGTTTCGCCAGTAATCGCCGAAAAAAGGTTTCCTATCGACGCAGTACTCCATAAAGAAAGAGAGAAGATAGAAACAATAATTAATTAGTTAGGTTTGTACATATCAATCTGACATTTTAATCGCGAAATTTTGGATTTAATGTGTGATACGGACATTGCAAACATATGTCTTCTAATAGACCAGGCACACTTCAATGCGGCGGATTTGGACAGTTATACGCGTCGTGGTAGACGAATGAACAGACATTCTCCTTAATGTGTTTTTCCTTCCGACTATAATACGTCGCAATAAAAACTCTTCGAATGAAATATTTTGGGAGTGCAATGGTGCGACGTTTGGTGAGCCCTCTAAAAGGCGTGTTCTGATGCGTACAACTGTTTTTAGAGATCCATAAAGGCGCATGTAGTACATCTTCGAATATATACATTTTAATGCTCATTAATACTTGACTTAAAACAAAAAAGCGTCCTTTCACCAACCAATCAGCATTATTACTTAACTATTACATTAATTCACTAACTATTCTTACCACTGCGTTAAACACAAAATGAAATAGAAAACGAAATTGTTGCCGTCGCAGCTAAAAGTTTAAATGATCCTAGTTTGATCGAACATCTTAAAAAGAATCAAGGTGTTTGCACATGATTTCACTACCCATATCAAATAATCATTAATCACAATACTATTTGAAGCATTTTATAATTGTTGCATACTGTTTCTTCAGTATTAACAATAGTGTATAGCAAAATGCTTGAAAATTCACAAGAATTAAAATATTCCATTGCTTGAAATGCTCTTGAACACCTAGCCAATTTGGCAACCTATGCTCTTGAGAACACGATACTTCCGCCTCCTTCCCAGAACTTCGTGCAGATGGACGAAATCATTGAGTGTATGTTCTAGCTGATTTGGAGTATTTATTCGTTCCACGTTCCAAGTCGCCTCGCTCTTACACGCCTTTCGGCCCTTCGCTCCGTCAAACGTAGGCATCAGCGTTCCATATTTATGACGCGCATATTGTCATCAAGCCCCGCATACGGATGTGCTGCCAGTCGTTTGGACTCGGTTGTTTTGCATTTCAACACTCAGCGATTTCATCTGTTTTCCTGATACTCGACAGAATCATCGTGCTACGCATATTCATTGGATACACGCACAACAGTCGTTTTATCGAAGCTGAAATGGAAGTCGAGATGAGACTATAAAGGCAGAAAATGAAATGGTAGGTGGTTAAAATTCGTTCATTCGTCGATGAATACTGTATTGAAATGCGAACTGTTCATTATTGGAACAATCATTACTTTTCAAAATAATTGCTAAAGCAAATGAAAAAAATACAACTTCTGCAAAAATTCCCAATTAATTTCCTTAAAAACTGATTAACATTATGGAAAATGCGATGAAAGTTCGTAAAAAAGACGCACTATGAAAATTGCTATCACTAAACATAGTATACACTCTCCTTACACAAATTCGACAATAAATTTTTACTGTAGATTACATGCGTTTTGTCTTTTCGGATCTTATATTCATACAAATATTTGTATTGTTTACCTAAGGCAATGTATCCTAAGTACAATTACTTCTAAGTTAAGAAAAAAATATCGCCCTTCAATTTCAATTACATGTCACAATGAAAATTCTCATTATCATTGCCTTTAGCACAGCGAGTAACGGAAAGCTTCGAATGCGATACCTACGAGTACAATCACACGAACATTAATATTTCATAAAACATAAACAGAAACTTTTGAATCTTCATTCATATTGATCAGTAATTTCATCCATCACATTTCATTAAAGAGTTTGTATAAGTTAAAAACTGAATTATTTATTCGTCTCAAAAAAAAATCCGTAACAACATTCCGTAAAATGTAATGAATCTGTTGAAAGGAGAGGAATGTCCACAGAATTTTCCCTGCAAATAATTAAAAACTTATGACCTCAAAAAACATACTATGTATTGTTGAGAACAGGAGCACTAACACGAAAGGTAATTCAGGCTTCCTTTTTTTCCGTTCGCCGCAAACCAGTTCAATGCAGATGTTCGAAACTTTTAAAACTCTCGCATCAAGCCCCCATGTGCGCCTGAGAGTTCTTCGCCTTCCACAAAGGAAGTGAATATTTATCACGGCGATGAAGAATGAAGGAAAGGAAGAGCTGCAAGAAAGGGGCCATTACCAGGAAATCCTATTAAATTGCTCGAGAATGAGCATACTAACTTTCAGCCAACTTACGTCCCCATTCACACCGCAGGAACAAATGGAGAAAATCATATAACTTTGACAAAGATGAAGTGGCCACTTTATTGCGTGACAAAGTTCAACACATTATAAATCTATTCGACCTAGAAAACATTAAATTCTTGAAGGCAGATCAATGGCCGCATGGTATCACATGTCGAAACGTTTCCAGAATCTAAGGTCCCATTTGACGCATGTCTGTTCGGTCGGAAGCGATCGGGCCGGGGAAATATAGGGATCGCTGCAAATAATCGAAAATATTTGTTTAACGTGAGAGTGGTTGCACTGAAAAATACTGAACGTGCATATTGATTCCCTTTTACAAAAAATTTAATCCGCAGCTTTGAACAGCCCTCCGAATCTATAATCAACTGACCTCAGGTTAATAAGTTTTTCGATCAACTACTATTGTTTCAGTTGAATCGTTTTGTAATACGATGTGTCAAAATTAATACAATACGTCGTCTCATTTTATTAAGTCTTCACTTCACAAAGTATACAGGCTTACACGGCATTTGAGGTCATGTCAAAGAAGATTAGTGAAGTTGCCTAAGAGTGCCCGTAGGGACTGGAATTTTTTCCCCATTGTCTTTCAGTGTAAAGGTATATATTTACGTCGATTTTTTCGATATATTGGAACATAACGAGACAATCTATGGACTTTTTATTACAAGATATTCTATAAAATTAATTTTGTTCGTGAGAAAACTACAATGAAATTGGAGTTCATTAGTTGATTACACAATGAGTCTCTTGGCCAACATAGGTTTTTAATCTGGAGTCTTAGTTTGGCTATTTTGCGGATTTGTTTCTTTGAAACGTCACATATACTACTCTACTGCTCATGTAAATTGTTTCTATTCCACTTTTTGCCTCAACGTAAAAAAGAGTTGATAAATCGAAATGCCAATATACTATCCTATATAATACAGTTACCACATACCGGTTTTGAGCGTATTTGAATACAAACATTTGACATTCTCGGTGCCCTAAGAAATACCACCTGTAGAGCCCACCTCGAGATAGTATTGGTAATTAGTATGCCAAGAGAATCTGTCTGGAGAGGATCTCTTATGAATGAGACATTACGAAGCTAATGGACGTCTAGACGATGCTCTTCGATGTAAAAGCAAACCTTTTCTGTTCTTATTAATAGAATCCCTTCTGATGATCTAAAAGTAAATCGTTTTAGATTCAACATGTACGAGTAGATATGTTCGCCGTTCCTGTAATCAAGAGCCCGTTGTAAGACGTACGAATATATTTCCAATGCAATGTGCTGATGCACAAGAACATTTTAACTATCAAATAAAAACACGACATATCGTAAAAGTACTTCAATAGAAACTTCAAAATACTGAAATTTACCTTTAGTCATGATGCTTAATGTCAACTGAAAATGATGCCATTTCAGTGTTCTTACTGCGTTGTTTCAGTCTGAAGCTCGGACCCAAAACCGTGTTCGTTTAAGTACTCAAAAAGGTTTCCCATTTGCCGCATTTCCTCGCCACAATCCCCCACAAACTGGACACAATCCGATCTGCCCTCCGGTTACATCTCTTTTCGTCCGCTTCTCTTCAACCACTAATCCGACGCAAACGCCCTCATAAGTATAATCCCGAGCGCGTGTTGCGGCTTTTATCCCGCAAGACTCGCCTCCCAGCTTTTCATCTCAGTGTAATCCCTCGTTTGTTCACTGGCGCATGGGACAAGAATATTTCCCTGAGGGAAGGTAGGCCATTCCTTTCATACGAGGCTGTTACGGCACGCCTCTCCGGCTCCACTGACATTTTATTTCAATGAAAATTGAGACAAAGGAATTTTATTTAAATTCGGATTTTACGATAAGCAACCTCTGCAACATGTCTTTAATTGGAATACATTGAAAGGGAATACAAAGAAATAAAAGAATGCTTGACTATGTTTCGATCACATTTATTTTATAAATAAAACACAGGTTTGTATTAACAACAGAAAACTGCATTTATTCTCAAAATGGGAAGGAATCCTTATTTTTTAAGCATGCGAACAGGAGTCTCCTAATTCACGAACCAATCTTTTTCGTCTACTTCAAGGCAGTGCACGTTGCAAGTGCGAAGTTAAGAGATCAAAAGCACTGTAGAATGATGTAGTTCACCAGTATTACCTGCGAGAACTTAGAACTGCAACCTGCATGCGCTCTTTCCCCATTTTTCTTGACTACTAAGAGGTAGTATGTAAAGGAGGCCCTCTCGAGAAATTACATTAACTTTTTGTTTTCGCTTTGTTGCAGCTTCAGAAAGCTCCTAACTTAACATGCGAAACTAGCGCACTAGAGGTAGCAACTGCTCTCGCCTCCGGACGTCCTCTCGGGGCCGTCGCAAAGCGGCTGAAAATCTCTTCTCCTGAGTGGATATTTTAATGCATGGGCCTCGACGGCGAGTCGCCACGAAAGCTCTCTCTCTCTCCTGCTGCTGCTGCTTCTCCGCGAAAGAACTCTCCCGGCGGCGGCCGCCTAATGCCACTCTGCCGTCGGCGGGGCGGGGGGAGGGCGGGGTGGAGGGAGGAGGGGGGATCGTGGACTCTCCAAAAAGAAAGAAACGCAGGGTCGCGCTAACTCGAGTCCCCGGCGCGCCACCGGCCGCGCTTTACGCCAGGGCTCACCTGCCCGGGCCCAGCCGCGCCCTTGCCCTCTGCCCTTCCCGCCTCCGCTGCATGCTTCACTCTCTCTCTCTCTCGCTCTTGTCCCCCGTTCAAAGCACTAGCCCTATGGGACGCATACGTGCTCGAGATGCGTACCCGACGATGTTTTCGGGCATGTTAACTGCTCCGGTCATTAATCCCGTTTGTGCGGTGAATGTTTTATCCCGGGAGGTGGCGACGATTCTTTCTCCAATGAATGGTGAGATTCGGCACCGACATACACGTCGACTTGCGAGGGGGATATCCCACTCTAAGAATCTCCCCACAGCTGCACACCGCCCTAATTTTTGTCTCCTGATATGTGTTGTGGTGCAGCGCATATTCTTTTAAGTGCAAGGGAAGGATAGGGCAAACAATTGAAAGGAAAGTTCGCGCATGGATCGTGGCCCATTTGTTCGGGTACTGTTCCCACATTCACCTGGTTCTGATTGGAGAAACCAGGGAAAACTACCGATCACAACAGCCGCCTGCTAGAATTCTCCTCCAGTCAGCGGCTGAAGTCGATCTAGTTAAACAGCTACAGTCGAAAATCTGTCATCGTGAGGACGCGAACCCTAGGACCTCCCGGTCCGAATCACTGCAGAGACTGTAGCATTGCTGGCTCTGAACTATACCCAGCCCATACGTTGCTGAGTTTAACCCATCCAGAAAACTCCTAGATTTACCCGTCCAGGTTTACAGTTTCTCTTGCTGAACGGAACAACTTTCACCTTCTTAGGTTTAAAAGAATTAATATGATCGTGTTTACGCGCATAAATGATCAGGATACGTCCCACCACGAACAGGTACCTCGAAGAAAGCGACGCGCCGATAGTTTCTGATAGTTTTCTTCGTGCCACCGCGGAATTTTCCTCCTTCGTGTTTACCGCGGAGTTGTACCCACAGACGCTCGAGTAAAACTGTCACGAACTCAAGCGTTCCAGAGCAATAGAAGAGCCGGTGATTCTTCTAGCTCAGCTACAATACAAGGATTAGAGGAGGATATTCTAAAACGCGAATGATGAATTCCCGCACGTTATCTAAACCAAATACGGCATTCATAGTAGACGAATATTATATCCGATATGAGATAAAGGTAATAGTTTCTGCAAGTATCAAACATTCAGTAAGTGAAATTAATGACGTATTATGTAGAAACACGCATTTAAAATAATGCCCCAAAATTCTCATCGCCGTTACATTTGGAGTATACTCTAACACCTGTACCGGTCTCATAGCATGTCATGATGGCCCAGTATACTAACCGACTGCATTGTTGGAAGACACGTAATGCCATATACTCATCCTTCTTGTATCATGGTCTACGCCCACCTCATTTTTAACAGCCTCGCAGTCTTCACCTCTCGCCTGTACTTCGTTGCACCCAATTACTTCTCAACCAACCCTCACGGCGTCCAGCTCCACGTACACGTAGCTCCATCCCATCCCTATAGGCTCCAGGCCCGTTAAGGTAGAAACCATCCGAAGGGACGAGCCCTTCGCATTACGCCTGGCCACAAAGAAGCGGCCGGCCGGGCTATTGCTCCTCCGCGCCGCCCCGCGCGTGCTTTTATGCCGCACCCCGCCCAATTCGGTTAAAGGTAGCGAGGTCATCCGGGTCAAGCGGCGAGCGGCACCGCGGTGAGGCGCGGCGCGGAGCGGCACGGCACGGCGCAGCGCGGCCGGCGCGAATGTGGGGCAGGCGGCGGGGCGGCGGCGGCTGCAGGAGCGGCGGGGGAGGGGGCGACGGCGGCGGGGGAGCAGGGTAGGAGCCGGCCACGGCAGCCGAGGGGGGAGGGGGCGTAGAGGTGGGCGCCCGGAGGGGGCACGTCTCGGCGGCTCAGAGCAGCGCACACTGGTCCGAACCAGATACAAACGCGCACACACACACACACTCACAAAAATGTATTTTTAAACATTTATATACTCGTAAGACACAATTCCAGAGACATATACTAGTAAGTAACAATCCAGAGGCATATACTCGTAAGTGAGAATTCTACAGACTCCAAAAAATTAGAAACAAGAACAATAAGTTGCTTTTTTACGTTCAAGGAGTTCAATGTTTCTGTCGAATTAAACTCGATCACGGAAAAATTAGTAGAGCTACAGAATTGTACTAGTTTTCTAGTTTCTTTTGTCAAGGTTAGGTTAGGACCTCCCTCTTCCCAGCTGCCATCTATCGCCACCCAAATTTCGTTTTTTTCTTCAATTTTTCGGACCCCTAATGATAGAACTGAAGCATGACTTTAAGAATATTATACAAGAGTAAAATTTTGTCAAATTTGGAAATTTTCGTTCAAAAATTTGGAGCCATTTTAGGGAAATTGGCGTTTGAGCGTTTCTAAAAATGCAGAATTCTGAGATCATTTTCACAGAAAACTTTAGATTTTTTGAGAAACTTTGTAAGATATCATTTATTTATCAATGCAGAGCAAATTGCCGGTAACATAAATATTAACGACGTGAGAGAAATGTAAAAAAATTACTTATGTTTAATTTTTGGAAAAATAGAAGAACCAAGCACAATGGTGTTTATGTCATCTATTACAGTACGCTTAACACTAACTCCATCAAAAGTTTACAGAAATAAGTTTGGATCCGTTTGTGGAAAATTCTTGTTCTTGATATTTTTTAATATTGCACATGTTTCACTTAATACTGCGTGAAAACTACTAAAATTTTCAAAAATATGTGCTTAACCTTAATGAAAGAACCAATTGTGGAGAACAAATTTTATTGAAAGAAAAATCTCTATCTTCAATTTTGTAGTTGTAGAAAGACGCCGAATATATTTCAAACTTTCACAATTACGGAAAGTTCAGAGTTAACTGCGAAAAACTGACATATGCCATCTTTATAAGTGTATTTTACTCTTTCACAGGCGAGCGGACGGACGGACGTTTAAGAAAACAACTCTTTTTCGGTTTCAAGGACCCACAATTTCTGAAATCAGACTATAAAACGTGTTAGGAGTAATTTACAAAATATTAGAACAGGATTTATTCAGCTTTTCTGTATCAGGGCCCCACAATACGAGTTTTTCTGTCGAAAAATTGCGTTTTTGCCGCAGCACTACATAACTTTCTCTACGAACGTGTACGAGAAGGTAAAAATTGACGGATTATTTACAACTTTTTGATTAATTAAATTTTTAATTCCTATTAACATTCTGTAAATTAACAATTTATGTAAAAACGTAAAAAAGACACCAAAAACCTTCTGGAAACGAATAGTTTAAAATTAACAATTATACATACTGCCAGTCAAGATTACCCGACCTGAGCACCCTTTTCGTTAATAGCGGCCATTTACAGGAAAAACGGAGGGGAAAAAGGCACCATTTTCCGGTGATTTAAGTTTGACATTACTGGAATTTAAAAAGCGTTTAAAACGCAATCGTTAGAATTCAAAATTGATTCACATAAAAACAGTGTGTAGTCCATATACTGCAGCAGTCATTTAAAGACTTCGATGCGTTGTGCGCGTTTGGACGCCTTTCAGCCCACTGTTCGCCGCGGGGAGGAGCGGGGCGCCGCTGCCGCCCACCAGCGCCGCGCCGGGGCGCCACACGCAGCCCACCTCCGCGCCCGCGCCGCCCCGCACCGCCCCGCGCCGCAACGCCGGCCAGCCGCCCGGAAAGGGCTGAACGCCGCGACCAGACCCCAATGCAGCAGCTCTCCTCCGCCAGCGATGTTGCGAGAGGCACCAGGCTAATCATGAGCAGCAGCATCAAGGAAGGCTAGATAGACACAGTTCTCGAAAAGAAATTGTAATCGGCCCGACTTTTCTTTTTTTTTGAATATTTTTAAAACAATCTTGAAGGTAAGGAGTTCCCAAATAATTTTCTAGACAGACAATTGCATAAAGTTTCTTAATTTTACGGGTCTCATCATGGTTTGTAACAGTTTCAACAACAACCAATCCCCGAAGCTGTTGCAAATCATGTTGAGACCCGTAAAATAAAGGAACTTTATGCAATTCTCTGTCTAGAAAATTATTTGGGGACTCCTTACCTTCAAGACTGTTTTATAGATAGACACTGCTTCCTTATTGAAGGAAAATGTAAGGAACAAGAAGATCGTAGATCTACATATCTATGAGTACTTATTTAATTCCGGGAAAGGATACAATTGAGAGAGAACCATAGAATTTACAAGGTTCTAGTAAAATGTCTCTTTCGATTCCTAATTAAAGGTCTCAGGAAAAATACGAAATATTTGTGTTAAGTTACATCTCTGCGGAGCGTTCTCAAGGATACTAATGCCACCACGTATTAATACAATAATAATGCAATGTTTCACGACAAATTCTAAGCAGATGCCGGCGCCGCGCATTAAATAACGGGCTAACAACCTTTCGCAATCATATTTCCCAAATCTGTTCCAACTTCCATTCTTAGGGTCTGGTATTAGATTAGTTCGTTATCATATGGCCCGTCACCCAAGAAGTAATAAGACTTCCGCAGAACTGCGAATACGCATGTATTCGCAGTACTGTATTTCCCAAATTGGCTGCAGCGGAATGTAACATTTTAGTTTTACATGCTTCCCAACAGATGAACAGAATTTGTTGCAACGTATCACTAGTACTACACAACTCAGGAAATGAGGAAAATTGTGAGAGAACAATAGCATCTACAAGGCTGTGAAATGCATTCGATTCGTTCTCAACTCAAATTTTCGAGAAAAAAATGAAAGTTTTAATTTTGTATGAAGCAATATCATGAAACTCTTCAGAACTAATCTTTAATTGCCGCTTGATGGTGCTGTGAATCTTTGCTGTTTATTCAATGTCACCGTGATTCAGTGGCTGAAACAGTGTTATCTTTCTGGGTTATGTTTTCTACATGTGGCTAATCTAGGAAAAAATCTGTTTTGTAACTCTGAAAGAGCAAAGCACTTACGAGAAGAATATTGAATTGTTATTGTCTTGATGACGTATTAATGATTCCAGCTGCAGCAGTTAACAGTGTAGGCAATTCACTTATAGTCATTATGAAAGGTAAAAACAAAAATTAAGAGGTGTTCTTGTGGAAAGCAAGATAATATTTTCGGTTCAGATTTAAGACACGTATTAAATGTCAACCGATATCTAGAGCTCGCATGTCCGCGTTTAAAATACAACTATATTTGGAATTTCTAATCATTTTAATTTCACTCAAAAGCGAACTAATACTAATTAAGGAGCATTTTCTAAGTGAATACATACACTAAGAAATGGAACACTTGAATCTAATGAACAAGGCAAACTATTATTCATCCTGCCAACATGTGAGCAAAGCACCGATCTGGTTCTGTTTGCTGTAACGATGGCGCCTGGCTGAAGAAACTAGCTTAAAAACAAACTAGTTTAAGCTTCATATGCACCGCGCGCTGCCCGGGCATTTATCTCTATCACCTATTAAACTCCATCTGAATGTTGAGGGTTCAATACCCAACTCGCATGCTTCTTTTCATCCCTTCTTCTAGGTACTTAGGTTCCGTAAAGCTATGTCTTAACCCACAGAGCTAAAATATCTGAAGTTGGAGTCTAAATACTGGTATAAACGGTTCGCTTTTACATTTCAGGAAAGAATGTTTCCAGTGGAAATGCCTGTCCCATGTTTATAATCATACTTTGCATTATTCAAACAAAATAACTTTTGAAAAATGGTGCCATGTTCGCGAAAATTTCGTTGAGGCTTTATGTAAAATAACTCTAAAAATAAAATTACATTTCAAATTCTAGGAGTCGCGACATCAGACACATAGATCGGGGAATATCAAAGGTGAAAATTCTGTGCACAATTTAGGCTAACGTTGTTCACAAACGGACGGACGTTTTGCCGAAATCTACTTTTCAAATTCTCGAAAATTCTCTCTTTCTACGGTATCAAGGACACAAAACATGGATTCAGACTACGAAACGTATTAGAGAAAGTAATTTACAACGTGTACAAGCAAGAAATTTACACTTTTTCGGTAACAGAGATCCACAGAAAGAATTTTTCTGCCGGAAAAATCGCCACTTTTCGCTGACGCATTACACTACATTCTCCAACCTACAAAGTACGATTCGTACAGAGTGCAGTTTGTAGCATACAAACAAGTAAAACAAATGGGGAGTCTCTTGGGTGAAAAGCTCACCACTTCAACCGTTGGTAGATATCTTCGCTCTCCCTGGAAGCGTAGAAGCCATCACTACGCTTGGGTGATTTGAGTAACGTTATACTTCAACTTTTAAAAAACGTTTGTAATGCATAATGCAACCAATATACTTTTAAGTAATTCAATGCTGTAACTACTGAATTGCTATTTGGGGATCCACATCCAAAAATTACTGCCATAGCCATTACTGTTTACACACCTGACTGAAGCCTTACGTCAATTATTACGAGCCGCTTTCTTGTGCCATAGCGTTTCCGAGATGTCGGTAAACAGTACAAAAATCATATAATGTAATCTCACACGGCGATGGAAAATGAAGGATTCACAAAACTTCGAGTCACTCCTCTCAAGTGCCCATGGATTATATACACAGGATTATATACTAGGGTTATATGCAGTGTCCAGGGAGGAAACAATGAAACTTCGAAAATAAACCCTTAAGTCAATTTTAAGCACATTTTGTTTAAAGACTCCTTCGAGATTTCGAATGGCTGAGACGCAATACGCATTCAAAACTTAGTTTGAAAAAATATTTTCTATGAAAAAATGTACATTTCAGACACATATAATCCAGAAACTTGTAAATTGATTATTATTTACAATTGATTATTGATTATTATTATTTGGAAATATGAATTTTTCCAAAGAAAATATTTTTTCAAACCTACTTTTCAGAGCTTATTGCGTCTCAGCCATTCGAAATCTCGAAGGAGTTTATTAGACAAAATTGACTTAAGGGCTTATTTTCAAAGTTTCGTTGTTTCCTCCCTGAACATGTGTATATAATATAATTAACGTGCCATAATTAGAAAAATTCAAGTACTTTTTTTTGCTTCTGGTGTTATTTGCGACTATCTCCATGACCGAGATAATGAAAAAGTAAGAGTTCAAAGCATTTAATGTGTACAGAAAATCGTAATTCAATTAGCGTCTTTTTATATTCCGCTCTTGGTACACACATTTAATAACATTGTTGAATGAAGGAGCGCGTGTTACAAGGGCAATCGGTCCGAATTTTGCTTCTGCAGAGGTTTTCCGCCTCGATTATGATTGCTCGTGTGGGTTGAATCTACGTACAAGTATCCGTTTTGCTAAATAAAAGGTGGTAATGATTCAACGCTAAGAAATGCATTGAATTAAAACGTTCAAAGAAAGATGCGAACATCTAGCAGACCTTTTGTTTCCCGAAAATGTCAAGGGAAAGCAAAATTTCGGCTCTAGATTCGAGGTGGAAGTATGGTGCTTCCTTACAAGCTACTCAAAGTACAGGCTCTTATCGCGAGTTACCCACTCTTCGACATCGTTAACAAGATTTACACGACATCCAGGGCTTTAAGAACCTTTAAAAGGTAAATATCTTACGTTAGAGTGGTCTTGTAGTCTTCTTCTTTCAACATTTTCATGAAAGCGCATTCAATGTGCAGGTAATGGAATCCTTAAAATACGTATAAAAAATTCAAGGCCTTAATCGAAGTCTTCAAAAAGGAAGAAGCAGGCGGGAAATTTTGTAAAGAAACCAGTAGAAAAGGGAGAAGGAAAGAATATTAGTCATCTGTGTATTCGAGTCTTTGAACTGAATACAATATACATTTGAGAAGGATATAAAGTCTGCAGAAAGTTCCCTTTTTGAAATGTGAATTATAAAGTTTGTGTAATAAATAAAAATCATAGAAAATTAATATATAGTAACTTTACAAAGACATTGCTTTTGCACTATTTTTTAAAAAGAGTGTGAATAAAAATATTGAAATAACAATAGCAGAGATCCAGGAAATAACCCAGTGAATATCAAGTGGTAGTTTTTCATGTTATTTCGTACGGTCAGCATTCGTCAAAGAACTTACAAGTTTCACTACTGCATTTCACATTGTGGAACTTCCCACATCCAATTCTCCTCCGCATTGGCGACAAGTTGACAATGCGATCTTCAATGATTGTGGGTTGTGAGAAGTCAAACATCGTGCATCATTTCAAGTGACACTTTTCGAGATATCCTGTGATCTGAAAAGTAGGGATACAACATCGCCAACAAAAAATCGACCCAATACCGTCGACGTTTTAAAAACATCCAAGTTTCAATTATGGTTTAGTAGCATCTAACATTACTTTGGCGCGAGAAGGGAGATTTAATTTTTCAGAAGCAGTATGATTTAATTTATAATTAAAATGAAACCAACAAAATAATAATAATAATAATAATAATAATAATAATAATAATAATGGTATTAATGACTTTAATCATCAAATTTATTACAAAAAGAATAGACTAAAATGTAAACCGAGTAACTTTTATTCTAGGGTGAAAGGACGTTCAGTATAGTTATAAGCAAAAATTATTAGTTTTTTGTTATTTAACAATGCTTTTTTATTAAAAAATAAAACATTGAGCGCAAAAGTCATCAATAAATCGATGTTAAATTCTCAATATTTTCATGGAATCATCAATGTTTTAAAAACATGGACATCGATGACGCATCCCTACAATGGAGTACGAACTACGCACGACGTTGGCAAGATGGGAAAGAGGATGCTCTCAAAAGTCGAGTAAAAAGTAGAGGAGGGAGATCAAGATACTACTAAATGAGTCATAGAAGACCTTGATCGATTAAGCTCCAACACAGACATCTGGAACTATAGGTGAAACATTACACGGAAACAGAGACGCATGCATTAGCTACAAGACAGGTCGTTCGTTTTCCAGAAATGGAGGCGCCATATTCTGCAAAATTAAATGAGTAGACAACATACTACTCGATTACGCTTTTTAGAAGGTATTTGTTTGATTTCCTCTCAGAAATAACTTCATGAAGGCTTCCATTTTACTTTCAAGGGATGCAAGGATATCAGTACTTATCTTAACAGATGAACACGCCCCCACGAATGAATTGTAATACTTACGTAACTTTTAAGCAGAACATTTTAACCGATATTATCATCTCACCTAAATATGAGGTTTTTTACTTGAGTAGTTAGTTTCCTCACCAAAGAACCGCAGTTGTACATTTTTTCCATGCGGATGCTGGAGCAGGATCTCGACTAACGGCCCCATTCCATTTCATGATTTTTCGTATCGGCAGCCTAAAGTATACATTCAATAAGTCTCCAATGACGTTCCTTTCCGGCGATATGTACTTATTTTGAACATGTGAAAGAATTTGGACATTCTCTCAGTAATACAGCAATTATATAAAATAAAATAAACGTAATAAAACAAGCTTATTTTCTTGCTTTTTCTATCATGAATTTCCAATAATATGCGTATGAGAGACGATTATATATATATATATATATATATATATATATATATATATATATATATATATTTACTTAATTGTTAACGTAAAGATACTTTGAAGGCAAACTCAAAAATTACGTGTTTGAAATACTATTAGCAACATGAAACGAAAATGCAAAATGAACAAACAATGGAAAAAAATGTGGGACACACAAAACCATGTTCCACATGCACATGTTGCAAACAAATAGGATTTATTTGCATATAAGTTATTTCAGTAAATTAATCGCAGGCAAGAGTTTTGCCTGTTATTCACAGAGGTGACAGTTATTACTTGTAATTATCACCTCTGTGAATTCTCCAACCTTACGCAACAACTGATGACTTGAACGTAAAATGAAGGGGAAAATGCTTGTTCTCTCTTTTACAAGAAGACCGAAGAGAGGCATATTGCTAGTTTTCGCTTCATTTCACGCTTTTTATCTTAGTATTATCGTATTATCAGGATCCTCTTCAGAGAAATTTACAAAACAATTCCTCGCTCCGAAACGGCATGCGGGTAGAGTACTTTCACGAACTTATTAAACTAAAATAATCGTAATTTTATTGGCCATTGTGAAGCATGATACGTTGTTACATGCGATTTTCCACTCAGCACTAGTTATGTAATGGGGATTTCAACCTAGACCGCTGAGCGTTCGATCCCAATGTAGAAGGAAAACCCACACGAAGAAACGATCGGGTTTCTTTCCTCGGCCTTGTGACAGCGTGAACTACGTGGAATGAACCCCCAGTGAAAAAAGAACTAAGAATAATTGCAGAACAGTTTGGTAGCCCTATTTTCCCCATTAGTTAAAATTGTAGACTTTGCATCAAACGCACGACTTTGTAAGGCTTGAACTAAATAAAGATTAATATGTTTCTGTGGGTTTGCAATCCAGCTGAGCTGTCTTAGTCCAGCTTTACATGTCCTGGGAACGACAATACCCTTAGTTTTCCCGGGATGTGTGTAAATCAGTATTACTACAACACGCATTCACGACGCCAGAAGTTCTTTTGTATTACATCTTTTTGGATAGAGTCATTTCATTACAGCAAAATATGACTAAGTTTAGTGAAATCTTCCATGGTATGGTTCCGTCAACAATGTTTGATGAGCTTGCTACCCCTCTCACAAGAAAATTCTAGTGACGGCATTGGCAGAAGGCCATGAACAGAAGATATTGCAATTGCATTTCCAGAAATACTACTTTAACTAAATTATCGATTTCAGCAGAACGTAATATAAATACCAGGGGTGAACAAGCAGTGCTTCCGCCACAAATATAAAATTCACGTTCGCGTTGACGTTGATCCAAACAACTGTCAAGACTATGAGCAAATACGTGACATAATAGCGGCGGATTTATAAGTCTGTCTGGCACTAAACAATAGTACCAACGGATTATTCTCGAGCGTAGAACTATAAAAAAGCCTTTGATCAATTACAGCTGATGAATGGGTCGGTCTCAAACCTCTAATCATGCAATTTAAGTACACTCTTCTATCGTAATTGGCGCAATATGTTCTGGAGCTTCTCACTTACCATTAATTTCTCCTCGAACAAATGAGTATTGTCCAAAACAGACCCCCTAAGGGGAGTATATTAAATTAATTAAATGGTAAAATCGTTTGAAAAATAAATTGCTGTGCTTACTACAAGTTAAAACTATAGAGACAGAAAGAACCAAACAGGATTCTAAGAAAATTGCTCCACGTGACAAACCAAGCATTTTTTTTCGTAAGTCTCCCTTTGAGCGGTAATATAAATAACACTTAATGAGGCATTGTCTTAAATATGCATTAATTATAAATATTAGATTAACGGATTTTGAAGTTATGACTAAGGCCAATTATTGACTACAAATCTATTCATCTTTAAAGAACTGAATTGATGCTTAGTTCAAAAAATCCCTAAAGTTGGTGAATAGGGATACTTTCAATGCTTAAAATAATACTTCCATAAAATTCATAGCGTGTAATACTAAAAATACGTATAAGACAAATCACGAATTATTAGATTCTTTACAAAAAAAGTTCCCTGATTGAATGATCTTGATATAGTTCTAAAGGAACATAAGTGAGATTAAGCAATTTCTACGGCTAGTGCTCTTCAGAATAAAAAATAAAATAATAAAGGAAGAAGTGACAATTTGTCATAAAAAGATTAAGAAAATAATATAAACCTTTTATTTGATACCGAAAATACTTTGATATCAATCACCATAAATCCAGCAATTACAATAGCATACTTTCAGGATGTAGCAATTTGAATCGCAAATTTGCGGATTTGGGGTAGGTAGGTAAGTAGGTAGTACTCGCAATTGTCACCACAACAATACTTGAAAAAGATCGATTTACATTATGAATTTCCTGACAATCATTACAACAATGAATGACTAGAAGCTTCCAAGAAAGCTATCTAAAAATACGTAAACATCGATCAATGAGGTTGTTTAAGAACTCACATTCTTACAAATCAATACCTCGACCGACCGGACCATGTGACGGTAATGCCTGCGGCCCGAAAGTTCGGCCATATTGCGACCCCTACTGTATTCCGTAAAACCCCACACCAGTTTGCTCCAATCACAGGAGTTCCCATTTTCATTGCACGAAAGGTGTTGACAGTACAACTAAGATTCTATTCTGAGGTGAAAAAAAGGAGCATTTCTTCTGACCGGCAGTTTGTCATTCGCTTGTTTTTTTAATTTGGGCGTTAAATTGGACGCGAAATATAATTGTAAATATTTCTGTCAAAAATGACTTAAATCTGGTTCATCTAGTTTATTAGCCACCGTAATAGGTAATAGAGGAAGATACCAAAACGAGAGTAGGTAACCACCCACCTCTTCCGTCTGTCAAACTGACAGTCAACAAAATAATGGGAAATTGTTATAGAATATACATAATTAAAGAAAAGAGAAAAAGGGCTTACCTCTTCAGCAAACTCAAAATCCCCGTCAAATTTTCTCTTTCTTTTGGCTTCAGCCGTGAAGGCCAGGAAGCCCACCAGCACTACAATCCAAAGGATTTTCATCTGTGAGAACTAGAGGACGTCTAACAAAGATTACGTTCAAAAGTGTCTTTTGAATTCAAGTGCAAGGAAAAAATGACAATAACGATTCCGCTATCGATAATATCTTGAGAACTCTCCTCGCAACTACACACTAACGCTCCACGACCATTTGCACTACGGCGATCTCGCTGCCCTCGCTGCACTGACAGACGCAAGTCTCACAGCCGATATACTTCTACTCCACCTCAATAGGTGGCGGTGGCGGTCAAAACACAGGAGGAAGCGATGCTCTGGAGAAGAAAATCAATGCGGTGGAGCAGGTGACGCAAACGCAGACGCAGTGAAGATCTGATTTCATTTCCCCCCCTGAGAGAGGCTGCTGCGCTCAAACCTACGAAGCGCGGGAACAAAGAACATTCTCTTTGTCCATTACAAGTACTTCACGTTTATGTTCTTTATTCTATTGTTCTATGTGGGTAGCAGATTGAACGAATACCATAAAAAAAATCCCTTTTATTAAATTCACACCCTTTTTCTCGTGTTTAGTAAAATAGCATACTAATTAAGGCTAATAAAATTTGTTTACAATATCTTCCATTTTGCCCTAGCATCAAGTTAAAGTATATTGTCAAATTACTATATAAAAAGTCAATATTTGAATCAGAAGTTTCTATATTTAAAAATAATTTAAATGTAATTAATGGTGTTATTTCTATATATTGTTTTTCTGAGAAACATTATGTCCATTAAGTGCACAAAATGAAAATCACAGTAATTTCTATAATTTCGTAAATAATCACCCAATAGAACAAAGGAAAGTAAATAGTTTTTCTTTACTTGCAAACAGAACTGGATTTACCTTGAAGCAAAATAATCAGATACTTAGGGGCTCCCATCCATGCTTGCACCCTGGTAGAAATTCATAAAATATTTGAAAAACATCATAAAATATTTTTGTAACTGAAATAATTGCTAATGAAACAACACTTTACTAAAAAGTTTGTGTTTGTTGGAAATAATTATATAAAATATTATTCTATTATAATTAGTATTTTTTAGTAAATCTGGAGGAATTTCTTCCAGAGGGAGGCCCCTCACACGACATTGGAATTTCAGGCATTACAGTACTTAAATCCAGCCCTGCTTGCAAAAACTATAACCTAATCCATATATTATATTTCCTTAATGAAAGTTATATAGCTGACATTACTAAGTTTATTTAAGTTAAATATGAAGTGGACATTTAAATGCAAGAAATTTTTAATTTTTATACCTTTAAATAATTGTAGAAATTAATATCTAAGTATATCCTATTATCATAGACTTTTGATCTCTTATTTAGAGTTTATAAAATTCTCAAAATTGTGTTACAAAATCCATTTTGGAGATAAAATAAAGAGTTTAGATGATCTAAAATTCAAATAATTTGAACATTTGTGCTTCTTCACAAAATAGGAAATAACACTTTCTAATCAACATTTATCAAAAGGAAACTTATTTTTTATTTAATTTATTAAAAGTTACAACAAGAACTTTGCTACTGGTGACTAACGTGAATGCCATTTACACTGTTCTTATCTAATAAATATAAAGTGGCTTATGACTTATGTATTTATATGTGTTAATAAAGCTAAAGTTAAAATAGTCTACCAAAAAATCATGATTTTGAGAGAAATATTAATAACATCATATACTCTCTAAGCAAAAGCATTTTAAATTAACTTCAGCCAAATATTACAGTAATATCTTAATGATTGTTACATCTGAATAGCTTTCCACAATTAATAAAAAAAACAATAGATTGAA
Source organism: Teleogryllus oceanicus (assembly GCA_964035755.1). Lineage (NCBI taxonomy): Eukaryota > Metazoa > Arthropoda > Insecta > Orthoptera > Gryllidae > Teleogryllus > Teleogryllus oceanicus. The sequence continues at coordinate 12,086,879 of CAXIVR010000011.1, read as the reverse complement.
AATATTTATACCAATAATAAAAAAAACATTAAATATCAGGAAATATATTAATTTTTGTAAAAAATCGTACTTTTTTTGCTGTTGTTTTTCAGAGAAATATAGTTTTGATTCATACTTGCAATCTTGAAAATAATTTTGACTGTAATAGATGAAATCTTTGTAAGATAAATTTTAAAAAACATATTAAATTTTTTATTATCGAATAATATTAATTTTTGTAAAAGGAATTTATGAACAGATTTCAGGGTTTTTTAAAATTACCTTTTAAAATTATTATTTTATTCAATTCTTGAATAATTATATATCATTCTCTGAACATTACCATAGTAACTATCTTTGTTATAGCCAACAAACACTGCTTTTCTAAGAGAAAAATTCTTATTAGTATATTATTTAGAAATAAAATAAGGAAGTCAATGGAGAACATTACAACAATAAAAGTGAAGTAAAGAAACACAAATCTTATAGTAATATTACCAATATATGTCATTTTACAAGATAGTTTTCTAGAAGAACACTGTCATTGGAATGAGGACTGATCTGAATAAAATAATATCTGTGACAGTGGTGTTTCTAAGGTATGACAGGTATACAATTTGACATGGTCATCCCTGGCCAGGAATGTCTACTTTTGTGCAAAGAAAACTGAATGACAATTATTTTTAATAACAGAAACAAACATTTCACAGGGAAAAACGATGAACTAAATATAATTGTAATCAAATACACTGTTTGGTCTCATTATACTCACATTTTACGTCAATTATATTCGTTTTTATTTTAAAAAAACTTGGGCAAAATATTGTTTCAGGAAATGTATGGATTATTACATTATTGTTTTATTGCATGCAGGATACAGAAGAAATTGTAATTAATAAGTATAAAAAATACCAAATTGAATATAAATATAATTATATAGTTGCAATAAAAATTAATGTAAATTTTAATCAAAAGGAAATTTAAGATATTTTGGGCAAATTCATTACCCTTGCCATTTATCAACCCTATATTGAAGGTTAGGTATTTATTATATTTGTAAGTTAATTAAAATTCACATCATAATTTTACATTTTTAACTAATTAAAGCAATTATATTTCATTCAAATAACGTTTTCCATATTTAATAAATAAGGGTTCAAATTAATTTGATTTGAGTGAAAATTGCTTGGAATGGTCAAAAATTTAGGGAGAAATAGATATTTGGATACTTCTGATCCAGATAATTGGACATGCCAATTGTATATTTAGTATTGATTACTAATAATATACTAAGATACTAATATAAGTGACACAATAGCAACAACAAAACTTGAAAAGAAAATGACAACACTTAATTTGAAGAAAACAAAGATGTGACATACTTTTACAACAAAGTTTGGCTTTTGAGCCACTACAAATCTTTGAATGAAAATGTACATCAGATTAGCTGCATTATTATTATCAATATTAGCAATTCTTACAGACGAAGAGCTCAATTTCTTAGCAAATCACCTGATTCTCCTTTATATTATGATATTGTGAAGGAAGAAAAGGCATTAATGAAAATTTCTGAATTGCCTCTAAGTTACTTTTTCTTCTTTATTTCAATATTAATCTACAGATTGGTATAGCTATGAGAATCATTGGAGTAAGAATAATAACCTAAGTTATAATAAGTTACAAGTTTGTTCTAAGTTGTTTTAATTGCTATGAGTCAAGCAAAAGTAATTTATGAGTAATTCTTAATACTAATTTAAGCAACAAAACACTCTAATCCAATATGGAAATATCCTGAAAATATGTACTAAGGAACAATATAAATAAACATTTTTGTGTGTGTTTCATTAAATCTTTTTTCTTTAAAAATATTACATTGCAATTTTGTTAAGATATTTTTTTAATAATTCCTAGCATAACCCTAGAAAACTCACAAATAAAGCTGGTATTAACTGTGCATTAATTTTACTCAACATTTCTTTTTGTTTCCTGTCCTATTTGTTAAGAAAAATTTTAACAATATTTTTTAAATAACTCCAATTCTGAATAGATGGAGAATTTATAAATCGTGCAGCGTCACAATATCCTTTGCTAACACCTAACTTGAAACCTCCAGAAGATGGGTTCTTGAATGCAATTGCAATTGAATACAATATGAAATTTTTCCCCAAAATGAATGATAACAAAAATCCACTTTTTAAGACATTAGACTTCAAATTCATGGAAAAATATGGGAAAGTAATAATACGGGTAAATATTTTTATCATTGATTCTCCAAATTTTTCATCATTTTTCAATAAGATATTTCATGTAACATCATGCAATTATACCAAAATAATATATTGACCATATTAAGTATTACTTCATAGTTTTGAGGGTAAAAAAAAACACATTCCATTAACAATTGTAATTAATGTTCAGTGATTCACCAAGAGATAAACTTTTTCTCATTAATGCATTGCATCATTTGAAGAATAGTGGATATTCATAAATGAACACTTCTGCAAAAGTTTTTATGAATAAAATGAGAAATCAAAGTTTTTTTATTATTTTCTCCCAAATCAGTCAGTAATATAGAACCATAGTTGTAATAATAGTAACAAAATATCAATTTGTTTTAAGTGATAATAACAACAACAATAATAATAATAATAATAATAATAATAATAATAATAATAATAATAATAATAATAATAATATTAGTAACCAGAAGAAGAAGAAAAACAACAACAACAATGACTCCACCTAAGGAGACACGTCCTTGTAGTTGATGGTGGAGCTTGAGTACCCCCCTGGAGTCTGAGAGCTATGATGGTGGTAGCCTAGCTATAGATGAGACCTTCCTTGCTGAATAGGCTGAAGGAGAGGGGTCAGACGAACAAATACTCCAAAGGAGAGCCTGAAGAGCTTCTTCGAAGAAGAAAGGAGGATTGATGAAGATGGAAGAGACAACTCGAACAATTGACCGCAGCGGGCGGCTCCATTAGCATCTGTCTCCATGTTATAGGAGCGGCTGCATCCACAGCGGGAAGTAAGTAGAGAGGGAATGGTCATGAACCTTTGGACTTCCTATTATTGGCCCATGGAGGGTACAGGAGAGAAACTGGGTTGGCACCCCAGGTCATTGATAGTAATCTAATAATCATGAACCCATTATTATTATCATTAATTGTTGATTACGCTTACTTTTTTTATTTTACGTCTTTATTGAAGCAACGCGTCTCCTAGCCCCTTCAGGGCGTTGAGCGCTTGTACATTGCAGTAATCCTCCTTAACATTGTATTCCACGTCTGTCAAGTCGAGTCGCAGTCAGTTGTCAGTTGTCAAGAGGACCACCAGGTAACATCTCCGGGTACGCGCCTCCCACCACGCGCTCCTGCGTCACTACCCAACGGCCAGAAATGGGAAGGAATTAGGAATGGGGTAGTGTTTAGGACACTTCACAGGGGTTGGACTAGCCCTTGTGAAGCAGCCAGACTCCTTTTGTTGGAACAAATTCCACATGAGATCGACGGGAATCGAACCCAGACCTGAGTGCTGAAAGACAAGCGATTTCGCTATGAGCCACGAGCGAGGCTTCGTCAAGGAGAGCTTATAATTGTTTCCTTTGAGGTTAGGCGCCAAATTCGAATTAATTCCGACTCTTGTGTGTTAACTAAGAAGATGGAAAGCACAGTGTCAAAAGTAGCGCGAAATCTATGGGAGAAAATCCCTCCAGACAGCCCACCGGCATCATATGTTTTCCGCAAAGCGCTGCCACAGTGAGCACTGTAAGTACAATGCAGTCTTGTTTACGCCCAGCGCTACGGGTCCACCTCAACGATACATTCTCGAGAAAACAATTCGCCCTCTTTGTATTCACACGCAATTCTATTCATTTTCTCCTTTCTTCCTCGTTTTTGTTCCCCTGCGAGGCAAGGAGTAACGGTTGTCTCATGGGCTTCAGAGAATATTTGCTCCACAATGGCCGTGATAAAGAACGGGAAATGGAACAAAATTTAATTCTGAAAAGTCCTAACACCAATTATATCACCTGTTTGTTCTATTATTGAAACAATTTCGTAGGTGTATTAATTGAAATATGTTGATTCTTGAGCATGAAATATTGAAGAGTACGACTACTATTGTATAAATCGCGTATTCAGTTGACTGTAACATATTTTTCATTTCAATTCCATAATGTTCCACAAAATGATTTTTAAACAAATTTGCATTCCGAAAAACAAAAGAGTGCCAGTAATTACAGTCGTGACGTGAAACAAAACTTAAACAAAAATTATGTTCAAGTGGTAAACTTCCATTATACAATGTGAAAAATCCAACGTATAAAGACATTTAGAGCTTAAGCTGAAGAAATAAACCTAAACTAAGTAATGTTCTCTTCTGTCCTAAACATCAAAACATACTATTAAAGGATTCATGTGTTCCTTGGTGTAACGCGAAAAATATACGTTTTAGCGTTTTTTCTGAACGTAAAGGAAGTTACTTTTTCTCTTAATATCTCTTTCATAAATAAACACGCCATGACATGCAACGGCACACGAACAATTCACGAAGTTTTTCAATTTATTCCCAAAAGCGAATGCTTAAATTACTCAATTAAACAATTCTTCTACGTCCAAGCTTTGGAGACACATAAATCAGAAATACTCAAATACAGTTTCTCTTACTCATTCTTACAGTGCTCTGGAAATAAAGTGACACAAACGCACAATATTTCGCTTAATGCGTAAAGCTGTAATGCCATGCTATTACACAAATCGACAGTGAAATTAAAGTCTAACATATATGGTACCATTATGGAATCCTTGGGATGTTTACCGATGATATTCAACAAGGAAGCGGGACATCTCCTGGTACATTTATAGTCGTCGAAAGTGGAACAAAAACATTATTAGGATGCGATCTAATGACCAAACTAGAGACCAGAGTAAATTACACTAATAATGTTCTAGTGGAAAGAGATAAGACAATTTGTTTCAAGAATTGGCAGAATTGTTTGGTGGGAAGTTGGGACGTGATACATAGGCCAATTAATTTTTTAAGGAAGGTGGCAAACCAATTTAATTTACAAACCACAACTACTTTTGCATTGAACGATCGGTCATCAAACAATAAGACGTTTGGAAGAGGAGGAGCATTGAAAATTTTTGAAGGAAGGAGCCAAACCAATTTTTTACAAACGTTTTGCAGATAGGCGGATTAGGTAGTTAGGCAGATTAGACGGAGTTGAGCACTTCACAAAACTGTATGAGCTGTAAACAGCAGCTTACAATCAACTGGAAGCACTGAAGAAACCAGTAGACGTTAGCGTGGAGTGCACATAAAATACTATATGCTGTGTAGCGTTTACCATGTGAACTAAACCTGCAGGGGTAACAGAGACAGATGAGTAAAGTTTTGCAAGGTGTGAAAGGTACGGTCGAATATTTCGACGATATAGCAGTCACAGGCAAAAACAAAAAGTAGCATCTCAGTAATCTTAGATAAGTATTAAAGAGACTTGCTAACGCAGGTTGTAAATTAAAGCATGAGAAGTATACATTTTTCTAGGAGGAAATTACATTCTTAGGACACAAAATCAAGCGCCATGGACTGTTCAAAGATAAAAAGAAAATTAAACTCATAGTACAAGCTCCTCAACCTAAGAATCCTACTTATGTTAAAGCTTTTATCGGAATGGTGAATTATGCAAACTTCATACCCATAAAAGATATCTTGTTACCTTTATACAAGTAACAGGATAGTATTCTTTCAATTGGAGAAGGGGTTGTGAAGGTATTTTTTAATTAATAATAAGCTGTGCGTCGACCTCACTATGCATTGTTGCCAATGTGAAATTATCTCCAACATATTTTACTTTACAATGAGAGAAATAAGAAAACTAAGGAAGGAAACTAGGACAGTGTGAGAATTGTGGGAATTCTGATGTGGTGTTGTTGAGGTTCTTATGAGACAGTGTGAGAAGCAAGGCAGACACACATCATGACAACAGTGAAAAAGAAACTAGAAGAATAAATGTGTAGTAACTCTGAAAATCCATTTTATGGACTCTAAATGTAGTAGAAATACATGGCAAATTTTGAAGCCTGATTCCTGTAAGTGTGCTTTGGTACACAAAGAACATTATTTCCTAACCTATTAGAGCTAGATTTTTCAAACTTTTAGGCATTCTTCACCAAGTCAAACTAAATTTAATTAAGCCTTTTTATTATATCATATTATTTAAAGAAATTATGTACATGATAATAAAAATGTGAGTGTAAATATTCTACGCTTTTAAAAATTCATATCTATAACAAAAATTAAATTTATTTAAAATCCTATGATACAACATTTAAAATATACCCAATAAACTTCAGTAAAAAATCAATCCTTAGCTTAAAAAGTTTGAAAAAAAATCAATATTTAATGGACAACGAATTTTTTACTTTGTTGAGATCACAAACCGTTAAATGTACTTTCTGGAGAACATCGTGGAATTCCTACAACGGCTGCTGGTAGACTGCAGAGATGGGCGTTGTTTTCCAGTAGTTTGAACTACAAGCTCCAGTATCTTTGGAGCATTAACTGATGTCACTGCAGTCCCTCGGACCGGGAGGTTCTGTGGTTCGAGTACCGACGGTGGTAGGATTTTGGGCACCAGCTAGATAGCTAGCCTATGCTGCCTGGAGGAGAATTCCAGTGCCCAGCTGCTCTGATACGTAGTTTTCCAACGGAAATGGTGAGGGAATCGAACGTCCAGAATTTCTCAAGGAGGCAACAGAGTCGAACTGAGAACTAGGAGCAAATTAGCCATTATCTGGGGTTGAAACTAGTGTAATAGAGACCCACATCAGCGAAGAACCTGCGGAGGAGGTTTCTGATTTCTCCATCAAATCGAAGGCCAAGGCAGAGAGGACATCTAATGAAGTGGCTGTGGAGGCTAAGAAGATTGAGAGGAACAAAACATCCGTCCAAAGAGAACAATCAACCGCCAGAACGGCTGAATCTTTAAAGTTTAATTTTTTGTATTTAGTTAATCAAATAATATTGTTTAAGGATTATTTATTTTATTTAAATGCATTTTTAGATACATACCAGGGTGCATTCACGTTTTGAGGGAGACATTTTGATTGGAATCTGCAGAGAATATATTTGATAACACCATACAACAAGAACCTTTCCCTTCATATTTTAAGAAATAATACAACGCAGCATCAAACACCAAGAGCGCCTCAACTAACATCCAAGCGCTCTGGCCATCAATCGACTCAAGAGACATCACATCCTCGACTTGCCATTCCGATCAAACTAATTTTGAGAAATACAGCGTACAGTGTTTAATGTTCATCATCTAGAACAAATTCACAGAGTGATTAAATATTTAAAGCAATTGTAAATAACATATTATTATTTTGTACTCAATATGAATACAAATAAAGCTTTACATGGCATTGAGACACAAATATATTTACAAATAACAAAAACTTAACAAAAGTATCTCTCCAAGAAGTCAAAATAAACCATCGATATTTTCTTCTTTTGAATGGGTTAGAATTCCTTTTTTTAGAACAGACCGGCATCTTCTTCCCAATGAGCTTGCATAATGTCTGTATTCCTCTTTTTGAGTTGAATACCATGCCATTTGTATTTATTCCCACAGTTCGTCTAAATTGTGGGATCAATCAATCGATCGATCAATCCTATCAACACTTTCACATAAAGTTTGAATTTAATTTATATCTGGGGAGGGTAGTGGCCAATCCAAAACTGTCACATTTTCCTTATCAAGAAAGGACTTGACTAAATTTGTGGTATGTTTTGGGTCGCCTTGCATAAACTTCCAGGCGAACGGCATTTCCTCACGAGCATAAGGAAACATAGTTGACATTATATAAATGTACATTGTATGTATCCACATTCATAATTTCTTTGACACGGAGCAACGGACCCATCTATACCACGAGAAAACCGTAACACTACTGTGGCGTCATACAGGATGTAATAAACACACAGACGAGAGTGGGTTGTACTCACAGCTGATTTATTACCAACTTCGACCGTGGTCGCAAAACAATCAAAGCACTGTAGTACAATAAACAAACTAAATTGACCCCACTACAAGAAATGATACTGAACGGCTACCACACCGCCACCCGGAACTAACGTGCGTTGTGCGTAGCACCACCTGCCCTGAGACCGAATTACATGTCTCCTTCGTCACGACCTAACGGCCGGCTTCTTGCGCCGCGTGCCCAAAGCACCACCTGCAACGACCTAACACCTCGCAGCCAGGAACACAAAGAAGAAGGTCTATTGTTCGCTCGGCCTTAAATAGCCCCTAGCGACGCTACCGCCGCCTCCATTGCCTTACCCAAGCGACGCGCACGCCGGAAAAACCTGGTGCGTCATAGCTTGCTATTGTCCGAGCCTGGGGCATGCCGCGTGCCCAACTGTTGGTAGCGTCATGACGCTACAAACTCCTATATACCCCCCCAGGAATTTTTTCGCAGTTGCCAATAACACAGAACAAAATTCCCCAAAGTTAATGGCCTAGGCCAGTTGGCTCACATTTTAAACAACTGCGCCTAACCTAACTAATTACATCAACTACATTGTCTTTTCCAACCCTACTAACCTACTTTTCTATTCCTTATATCAGCTGAGTAACTACAATAACACCAACTACACTCATCTACTACCCCAATTTCCTAACGCTATGATGTGGTAGCCAAGATTTTTTTCTTCTCCCTTCCAAAATATTACAAAAACAAATCCACCAGATACCCTTCCAAAAAATATCACAAAAAACAAATCCACCATATAACCCTTTCAAAACATTACATAAACAAATCTGCAATATACCTTTTCGCCAAATTTACAAACATGCACACTTTGACTTGCGTCACATCACGAACTATATACAGTTTTCAATTCTTCTGTGAGTCTCTATCCATTACACATAAATACTTACTAATTGCTTACACATTCAGATTTTAATAATATACAATTTCTTTTTATCTTCTGCGTGAATATAATTATGCAAAAGTCATAAATTATTGATTTCCTGCAAGTCCGTCTTGCTTCATTCTTCTTTTCACTTCCTCACACAACAACACACTATGTCACAGATGCTGTCTCGTGTTTTTGATCAAGAGACACTTGCTTTACAGCAACAGTTTCACATTTGTGAACTGTGTCGGCACTTGCTTGTCGCGCACTCACATCACACGCGTTGCCGAGGGACATACGTCTCTCTGCAAAGCCCGACTCTGCCTGGAGCTGATTCTCATATATACGGCTAAGAATGTCAGCGTTCACATTCTGACTACCCTTCCGATGTTTAATCTTAATATTCAGATGCTGAATTGCCAATGACCATCGCATCAATCTGGGATTATTCCCGGAACACTGTTGCAACCAAACCAGAGGATTATGTTCAGTTTCTACCTTTAGGCAAACATTCCCATCTAAATAATGTTTTAATCGTTGTAGCCCCCAAATAATCGACGCACACTCTTTCTCTGTCACGCAATATTTCATCTCTGAAGGAGAAAACTTCTTGCTAAGAAATAGCACGGATTTTCATTCCCTTCCTCGTCTAACTGCGAGAGTACAATCCCCGCCCCTCTGTCTGACGCGTCGCACTGCATTAAAAATTCCCTGCTGAAATCAGGCGCATGAATGACCGGTTCACCGCACAGAGCTTCCCGCAGTTCTATAAATGCTTTTTCACACACTTGCGACCATGCTATTTTCCTTGTCGTACTTCCCTTAATAAATCTGTGAGAGGCGCAGCCTTCTCCGAAAATCTCGGCACAAAACGCCTGTAATATGAAATTAATCCTAGAAATTTCCTAATTTCTTTTTTTGTATTCGGTCTCGGATATTCCTTAATCGCGCGTACTTTTACCTCGTTCGGCTTCATAAGACCACTGCCAATTTCGTAGCCCAGAAACATTACGGTTCCGCGAGCAAACTTGCATTTCGCCAGCTGAACGTGAAGTTTCGCCTCCCTTAGTATTTGAAATACCGTGCGTAAATGACGCAGATGATCCGACCAATCGTTACTAAAGATTGCGATATCATCCATATAAGGAATAGCAAATTCCGAACAATCCTTAAGTAATGCCGCCATTAATTTACTACACACATAAGGTGCATTCTTAATCCCAAAAGGCATACGTAATGGTTTGTAACTTCCGAAATTTGTGCAGAAAGTGGCATATCTCTGCGCCCTTTCTGTCATCCTAACTTGCCAAAAACCTTTGCTCAAATCACAAGTGGATATTATTTTCGCAGCTGCTACCGTTTCAATTCTCTCGTCTAAACTAGGCAGTGGAAAATATTCAGTTTTAATAATATTATTCAACTTGCGATAATCAATACATGGCCTGGGTTTCTTGCCAGGAGCCTCTACTAAAATCATGGGCGACGCGAAATCAGAATCCGAGCTTTCAATGATTCCGTCCTTTAACATTTTAGCAATCTCCTCTTGTAGAATCTTACTTTGTCTCATAGACGTGCGATAAGGCGCACTCCTAACCTTCGCCGTCATTGTCAATCAGTTCGATATCCATTTCTACTTTCTCGGTCAAACCTGGCTTATCAGAAAAGATATCCCTGAATTCCACAATTAATGCTTTTAATTTCTCATGCATTTCCGGTGCAACATCTGTACCTACCAGCATTGACTCAACCTCGAAATCGCCCGCTTCTAGCTTTAGCGCATATTTATCAATCGCGTCATCAGTTGCCTCCTCTTCATTCCTACTCTCCGCAACAAAATTTACATATTCCGTCCTTTGATGATACGGTTTCATCATATTTACGTGATAAACCTTCCCGGAACTCTTATTAGGTAATCTTACAACAAATTTCCGGCCCATTCCGTCCTTTGATGATACTGTTTCATCATATTTCCACACTAAAATTTCTTACAACTGCCTTCTTGTCATACGCAACCTTTCTTTTCTGCTGCTCGCCCTCTAATCTTTGATGCGCAGTTTCCCTAATATGCTTCAGCCTATTCATGAGTTCAAACACATACTCAGTCACAGAATTACTCTCTGATTCATTTTCGACAATATTTTCGTACAAAAGTGTCACAGGTGTCCTCAAATTTTTCCCAAATACTAACTCTGCCGGCGTATACCCTAAAGACTCATGAACCGACGTTCTCATGGCAAACAATATTGCCGGAAGGTTCGTCTCCCAGTCACCTCCTGCCTCTAAACATAGAACCTTGAATAATCTATTCATCGTCCGGTGTATTCTCTCTACCGAGTTACTTTGCGGGTGATACGGCGAGCTATAAGTTAGTCGAATTCTAAATTTTTCTGCGAATTCTACCATCAAGTTGCTCGTAAAACATGTTCCCTGATCCGTTTGAATTTCCGCGAAATCCGGTCCTGCTAAACAATTCTAATAAAGCCTCATGATAGTGGTCGTCTGCAAATCCTTTATAGGAATGGCTTCTGGGTACCGTGAAGCTACAAATTGCAGTTAAAATGTGTTTCGCCCCAGAACTACTTTGCGTAAACGGCCCTACAGTATCAATGTTTAATTTGGAGAACACTTCACTAATTGTAGGCACAATAACTAAAGGTGCTTTCCTCTATCCCCACCATGACCTACTATCTGGCAACTGTTGCAAGTTTTAACAAATTTCTCCATTTCCTGGAAACAGTTCGGGCAGTAGAAATATCGCGACATACATGCTTTTGACTTCGAGCTACCTAAATGACTCGAGGCCGTTTCGTGACAAACCTTTAAGATTTCTCCGATAAACCTTAGGCACAACTAACATTTCGAAAGTTTCTCCCTTCTTACTTTGCCGATTCTTGAAGAGAATATCATTTTTAACAAAATAAGAATCTTTTCCTAAAGCTTGATTTACGGTTTTATGTGCCTCATAAATCTGCCTGATCTCCTCGTGTTCTTGCTGCGCGCATGAAATTGCTCCGCGTCTACTCGCAACAAATTCTTGATTTCACCCGAGAGTTCAACTTCACTTTCGCTCCCGGCACATGTCGCCCCTGTGTCTTCCTCTACCTCCACAATACTTTCACTCAGCTCCGTCTCCACCGGCTGTATGACCGATTCTACAGAATTTCCCGGCCCCACCTGATCTGCCTTTGCCGCACTAGCGCGAGTAACCACTAAATTAATTTCTTGCGGTTCTATAAAGCCCTCTTTAACCTCTTGTAATAATAACATGGTTCGATTGCTGAGAATGTAATAAGGTAATTCGCATTCTTCAGGTACCACAGCAGCCCGAGTAACTACACGCCCGCTCGGTATTTCTAGGACGATCTGCGCCACACGTAAGTTCTTGGGAAATTTATCTAAGGGTTGACTAATCCAAATTGATTCTCCAGTTAAATCTGCTGCATCAATTAAATTTTCACCCACTAAATCGAACGAGGCCCCAGTGTCTCTTAAAATCTGGCAAGTATGGCTGTTGATTTTTCCAAAAATGGTATGTTCACGAAACAATTCGCTCGCTTCCGGCTCACACACATGATTCGCAGCTTCGGTCTTTTTATTAGGACACTGCCTAGCCAAATGTTGTGGCGACTGGCATACAAAACATTTCCTAACAAACCGCTTCTCGAATTCAGGCCGCGCCGCAACCTTGTCCTTCTCGCTCGTACTCGAGAATTACCTTCCCGGCCCTGCTGCGCCCTTTGTTTCTACCGGCTCTTTCTGTTTGGACTGAAAAGGTCCTGATTTCCTCCACCCTTGCCTGTGATTTTCATACGCGTCTAATTTCTTCGCAAAATCTAAAGGATTGATAAATTCCGCCCACGAATCAACAAAATGATCGCGCATTTCCATGAAACCTTCCGCTTCATCTGATCCGTAACTATCAGATTTAATAGCTCCTCAAACGTGTTTACACTTAATCCGGACACCCATTCTCTCGCGTAATTTAATAATTCTCGAGCAAATATACCCCACGTGAATTATTACCTTGCTGTGTTTAACAAACAGCTGACGAAATTTTTCCGCATCAAATCTATATAACTCCAATAATTTTGATTTTAAAGTTGCATAAGTCCATTCGTCCTCCTGTTCATCTAACGTAATCCAATTATTCACATTATACGGCAACAATCCAATTATATGAACAGCCCATTCGCTTTCGGTACCTTCAGCTGTCTGCACTGACTTTCAAAGGCACTTAAATATGTCGTGATATCGTCCTGCTCACCACGAAATCGACCTATAATCTGCCCTACTTTAATACCTTCCTGATGCGATTCAACCGTGCCTCGCCACGTGCTTCCGCGCTCCCTCCTACGCTTGCTCTTTCAGCATCCCTTTCGATTCTCAATCGTTCTAATTCCCTATCTTTCTCCCGTTCTACCCTCTCCTTCTCTTCCGCCATATCCTGGCGATGTTGTTCGCCCAAACCCTCAATAAACTCCTGCTCATAATCCTCATGGCTGATTATCAACTCTTTAATTTAATCACGGTTTCCGTCCCATTTAATACAATACCCAAATCATTAGCAATTCTGATCATCCCTTCATTTTTAAATCTAGTTAAGTACGCCATAGCTCCAACCAGTGCCGTGCCTCACAGAAAAACGTACTTACCCCGTGCGTTGTCTGCCGGCTGCCTCTCTCGTTCTGGTGCTCGTGCGTAGTCCTCGTGCGTGCTCGTACCGGTCCCGTACGACTTCCTTCCTTCCTTCTACTTCTTTCTTGAAGCGTCGCTCCGCCCGCAGTATTTTAATCACTCGAGTTGCTATCGGTTGCTATTTACTGTTACGCCGGTCCTAAAACTCTTCTAAAATACCGCACCACGTGATGCTAGGTAAAGCATACACGCTTGCATTACCTCGGCCCCGCTACTCGGTACCTACAACACTACTTTTGGCTTGCTCGAGCCCTACTGCTGATATTCCTGGTTTAATTATCACGGCCTAAACCAATGCCTACTGCAACAACGCCCACCAATTTAATCTTGGCCTACAGCGATGCCTACTGGGTTCACTTGCTCTGCTGCCACCGTTTTACTCACGGCCTACAGCAATGCTTACCGGGTTCTCGTTAACCGCTGCTACCATTTTAATCACGGCCTACAGCGATGCTTACCGGGTTCTTGTTATCCGCTGCCACCATTTTAATCACTCCTTCGTCACTGGGTTCACTTGCTCTGCTGCACCATTTTACTCACGGCCTACAAAGCCTGTAATAACACACAGACGAGAGTGGGTTGTACTCACACTGATTTATTACCAACTTCGACCGTGGTCGCAAACAATCAAAGCACTGTAGTACAATAAACAAACTAAATTGACCCCACTACAAGAAATGATACTTGAACGGCTACCACACCGCCACCCCGAACTAACGTGCGTTGTGCGTAGCACCACCTGCCCTGAGACCGAATTACATGTCTCCTTCGTCACGACCTAACGGCCGGCTTCTTGCGCCGCGTGCCCAAAGCACCACCTGCAACGACCTAACACCTCGCAGCCAGGAACACAAAGAAGAAGGTCTATTGTTCGCTCGGCCCTTAAATAGCCCCCTAGCGACGCTACCCGCCGCCTCCATTGCCTTACCCAAGCGACGCGCACGCCGGGAAAAACCTGGTGCGTCATAGCTTGCTATTGTCCGAGCCTGGGGCATGCCGCGTGCCCAACTGTTGGTAGCGTCATGACGCTACACTACCATCTCTATGTTTGACGGTTTTTAAAGTGTACTACTCGCGCAACTTTTCTTGAACGATGACCTCGCTTTCCTCTCCCTTGAGCAATAAACAGTTGAAGGCAACGGCTCGCAGCGAGCACTGATGACAACATTGCAAGCATTAAAACTTGATTGGCGCGAAACAGAAGCTAGTCAGAGGTAGTTGCTTTCATAGTCGAGAATTTCTTTTCAGCTTTATTACCATTATCTAAAAAAATGACTGAGACAAGTCCAAGTCCTTCAAGGGAGGCACCTAAAACTCCTATCTACTGTTCCTGCTGTTGCCTACCCAGAGCGATGACATTGATTAGAATGGAGGTCCGAACCTTGAATTATCCAGCGAAGTTAGTGAAAATCCCGTAGGGTTTAGTAATGCCAACTGGCGATCGTAGGGACCCTTTCTGGACCCTGCGGGGGGATGTTCCCAGGCCATTGTGGGCTGCAGAAAAGGAGGAGAGGAAATAACCCATGGGTTAAGTGTGATCTGTGAACTCGAACTTCACTTAAAACCAATGAACAAAATGGATAGAACAAGAAATGTAATGAATCTTAACGTGCCTTGTTCAACCAGTGACCCATATTCGCTGAGAAACCGAGCTAATGTTACCTTGTCGACGTCTGGCCATCCCACAGATATTAGACTCAGGAGCCCTCAGTCGACAGTAGCTCGAAGCCATCGTCGGAGATGGACACGGGAGGAATTAAAGGTGATATGATGCTTTTATTATGAAAAAGCGAAAAATATAGGCTTAGAAGTTCACTGGATATGGAGAGAGCGGAACCCAGAACCAGATTCAAAGAAACTTGCCAGTCAACGACGATACATACTCAGTAGTGGAAAATTCACACCAAAACAACTTGCTGACATTCAGGAAATTGCCGAGTACGTTCTTCGTTCGTCCATCCATATGACGAACATTTAGAACCAATATCGAAAACGATGGTTATGTTGAAGGTTCATCTCTTCCTAATAAAACAACTGTCAGTGATGAAAATTCATATGTGGATATGAATCACACGATAAGGAATGATACGAAATATCCTTCGACGGAGGTAGAAAGAGTTCGTCTACTTTCCATTTGACTCTCGTGCACCGTTGAGGAGAATATACGAAATTGCTGAAGTTAAGAGTGGTAGATACAGACAATTCTGTTTTAAATGAGGTGGTACAGACCCCATGTAGAGATCTAGATATCACTGAATTCAATCACATTGTGTATGCAACTGGATCTCTTGGTACCCCAGATAATTTTGGGGCCAGCCAAGAACACCGACTGCCGACAGCCAAACAGAGTAAGCAGCCCCATACTTCCACGGGCGAAAACAATTATGAAACGGTTAGCCGACACTCGTAAAATATCACTCTTAGATGAGACATCTTTTAAATCAACGCACACCTCTAAAGTTCAACGAAAAATACTCCACGTTGAACAAAAATACCAAATTAAAATGACACCACATGAATAACAGTAGCTGAGAAGCTAAACGAGAAAATCCAAGCTTGGGCTCAACGAATTAGACGTTAGAATAGATTTCCGTGTACAGAATCGGATGATTCAAACAGATGCAAAGAGATTCTATCGCAATTGACTCAAACCCGAATGGTAATACCTTCGAAGATAACGTCACAAAATTTTGGGCAGGAATCTGGGAAGAAAACAGATCCTACAACAATGGCGCATCTTGGTTTCAATCTGAAGTTATGCTGCCGATGAACTTGTTAAATCAGTGGAAACTGTTCACAAATTCTCGGTAGAGGACCGCTTCGAATCAATTAAGAACATGGAACACTGGAAATCCCCAGGGTGTGATAAGATCCATAATTATTGGATTACAAAAATAAAAGCATTATATTCTCATCTAGCAAAGCATGTTAATAAAATTTTGGGAAACCCAACGTTTAGAACTCCCGGAACGGCTCGCACATGGCATCATGTATTTGATATCCAAAGCGGAAGACTGTTCTTTGGCAAAGAACTACAATCACATTGTGTATGCAACAAACATGCCAATCACTTGTCCACCAGTAATGTACAAAGTTGTATCTGAACCCATATGTAACAAAATGTACAGACGCCAGGGAAGAACCATCCGTTAGCCAGTTTAACAGAAAAGATGTCGTAAAGGTTCTTATGGCTGTAAGGAAATCTTGCTACTAATTATAAGTAAAGTCGTCTTGAATAATGTAAAGAAACAAAAACGTAATTTAAGCATAGCTTGGATTAACTACCAGGTCTTTGACAGTATACCACACGATTGGATTTTGAAATCCCTGGAGACCTATCGATTTCATCCTAGACTTATTGAATTTTGCAAGGCTAGTAAGAAGTCGTGGAGTACCAGGTTACTAACACACAGAGGAAAGAAAGTAACAGAAACAAGAAGTGTTCAGATTAACAGGGGAATTTTTCAAGGAGATTCGATATCCCCTCTGCTGTTGTGCATGTTTCATTCCACTGCCTAGACAGACTTTCGTTAGAAGCTCCGAGATAGTGAAAGATCAGTATTTCCTTTGTTTTACGTGGAAGATCTTAAAGTGTTACCTAAGAATGAAGCGACTATGTCTCAAATGCTGTCTGTCGTCAATGATTTTAGCAATGACATCAGCGTGAAGTTTGGTCTTGACAAGTGTGTAAAAATCAATATAAAGAAAGCCGAAATGACGTCAGACAGCTTAGAAGTTGATACGCACACTGTGATTCAAGATCGCGAGCCAGGTAAAACTTACATATCTGGGCTTTGAAGAATGTGAAAACATTTCGAACGACCCAATCAAAGAGAGAATTCACAGGGAATGTTACAGAAGAGTGTGACATGTCCCGAAATCTTCTCTGAACTTCAGGAATAATAGCAGTAGGTAGTGTGGCGGGGCTGTGATCGAGTACAGATTCAGTCTAGTGGACTGGACAGCATAAGAAATTCGAATTATGGGTAAAAAAACAGAAAACTGCTTACAATGCCTTATGTTACCCAACCCCGAGCTAATGTACATAGATTTATGTGTCACGTAAGGAAGGAGGAAGAAGTCTCAGACGAATTGAAGCCTCCTGGCACAATGCAATAGTCGGGATAGGAAAGTATGTAGTCAGCAATCAAAATGAGGCAAGTTATTAAATTTGAGCGAAGAATGGAAAACAGTGGCATTGTAAGTGTAGCAAGGAGAATTGCGAGGAAGACAGCGAGACACGCACAGTCAACATAGACACTGAACTTCTGATGCTACTTTACATGAAATGTGAGACACAAAAAATGTTAAAGAAATTGTGGAGAGGCAAACAACTCCATGGACAATATTTAAAAAGAATGGACAAGGTTCAGATAAATAGAGATCATTAATTTATGTGGCTTAAAAGTGGAAGAATGAAGTCAGAATAGGAATCAGTTTTAATAGCTGCCCAAGATCAGACTTGAAACACGACATTATGATAAAGCGGCTTTCAAAATTTCCCAAGATGATAAATGCTGCATTTCCTAGGAACCAGTAGAAGCCATTGATCATATCGTCTCAGCTTGTCCAATTCTAGCAAAGACCTATACTTGGGTTTTTCTAACGTGGCGGCTGAGGGTAGTATCTCCAAGATGGAATTCGATACGAATTTTTGAGTCATTCTCAGTCTGTGTACAATACTGTACGACCAACAAATTCAAACTGATCGCACGATAGCGGTAAACAAACTTGATATTGTTATTCAAAATTTGGAGACAAAATCGTGCTTACTTGTAGATGTTGCTGTGGCATGCTACCAAAACATCTTAACTAAGGAGGCAGAGAAACGTCTTTAAAACACGAGTTTGGAAATCGAGATTAGAATCGAGAATTTAAAGTGGTTTTTGAAAAAAAAAAATTGAAATGAAAAATGACCTATATTTCACGCAAAATATACTAATATTTTCGAAAAATTGTACATGAACTTATTTCGAGATGTAATTTTAAAGAACATTGTCATTCAGGGGAAAAAAATCTTCAATATTGTGGTTGTAGGAAGGCGCCGAATGAAAATTGAACTAATTTGAATTGAAAAAATAAACTAAGCAATTTTCGAAAAAGCAAGGATTTCAACGAAAATTAAACCTGCACCATTCTCCTAACGCTAATCGAGAAGACTAAATTTAAAAATAAAATTTGAAGCCATTTTTGAGAAAATTTTGAAACTTTTTTGAGACTTCGTGTAAAATACCCTAAAAAATTAAAATATCCGTTTGAAAGTCACAAAGTCTCGATCAGATCAACTGGGGGATGTCAATTTTGGAGAAAATTGTCTGAACGATTTAGGCGCTAGTGTTGACCACAGAAGGACAGAGACAATTTGTTTTGCCGCAAATCAATATTTCGATATCAAGGACCCATAAAACATGAATCCTGACGACATAACGTGTTAAAGGAAGTAACCTACCATATATAGAGAAAAGATTTACCCATTTTTCGATACCAGGGAATGATAAGAGCTTTTGTGACAAAAAATTGCCGTTTAACGGCGCAGGATTACAATACTTACTTTTCTTACGATGAAAGTGCAAGAAAATAAAAAAAATACATTACAAAACTACAATATTTATGATAAGAGATTTTTCCCTTAATGAAATTGTTCTAAAAATAAGATCATTAAATAAGGTCATGTACAATTTATTGAAAAAGTCCAAGTATTTTTCATTTAATTTTTGACATTAATACTTTTTTTCAAAAAACGGTTCCAATTTTTTCTTTAAACTTGTTTGTTCCTCGGACATTTGAAAATGGTTCGGGACTCATCTAAATCAAATCTTTGGTATTTTTCATCTCTACACAGTACTTAGTAACCCGAGTGTGCGTATGTGCGTTTCGTTACGGTTAGATCACTTCCCGTTCACCAATCGAGACATAAGAAGTGTCACTCGTTGCGTCTCAGTCCCCTGATGGGGAACTGATAATTTGTTTTCATATCCGGACATAATATTCAAAGAAATTTCCAAAAATGCGTTTTTGAGTGTTTTGGCGCTGCGCTCTTAGTGACTACGTAGGGAATTAAACCAACGCCAGCTAAAAAGTAAATAAATAATAAATTAATTAAAATTACAGTCCGTAGTAAACTTTGAAATTTATTATTTTATAAATTGAATATTTTGTAATCTGTCAGGTTAGACGTTTTGGAGCTGAATATCAGTTAAAACATCAGGAGTAAGATCCTGTTGTACCGTTCCGCAAATCATTCAGAAATTTTATTTTTGGGGGTGCTTTCTATTAGGCACAATTTAAAAATTTTCTGGAAAATTCCAGAATTTGTTTCCTTTAAATGTTTTGCTCGAATAGAAAGAAGAAAGTGCAATTTATACACATGGCGCAGTCCCGATTGTCATTAAAACCTATGAAATTTTGAAAATTGCTTAAGTTTTTACATATAGTTTATAACCTGTTCTAAACCTACATTATTAAAGCTAAAATTTATTTTTCAACGTAAATTATCTCTTAATTTTAGATCATTAAAAGACTCGTTTGTATTTTTTTAAATGTATGAATAGTCGTTGAGTAATAAAATAATACGACGACGACGAAAAGTTTCGGTATGCCGCACATACCCAGATTAGATTAGATTAACGATAGGCTGTCGACTATTCATAGTTGATAATAATCGACAGTGAGAGCGTAGGCTTCCGCGGCCGGAATTGGAACTTGGCTATCCGGGAGACGCCGCGTCCAGGGCACAGGTGCCACCTGTGCCTTGGCACCTTGGGCTAGTAAAGTACTTTCTCATAACTGCAGATCAAAAATATTACCTTTCCTTTTTTAAGTGGAGTTTGAATTCACTTATCTGTCCCAACTATAAGGAATGCCGCTCTTCAACACTGAAGAATATTGTTAACACTGTGTTGTTTCTAGCCTGCTGATGGGCAAATAGAGCCTCGAAACGTCGCATTGTTGAAATGTTTATAAATGGATATCAACTGCAATCTATCTATATCTATATATTTTTTTAAAAAAGGTATTCTGCCATGTCTTCGTTTAGAGCTTCTACCGAACCGATTGTAGTATTTTTTCCTTTAAATGAAAGAATGTGATCCTTACATGTGTTATCAGATATTGTTTGTGTTGATTCACCAACATTACAACATCATGTAAATTAATTAATTAAATCATTCTTTAATAGTACGCTTATCAATAGTCAATTGTTTTCTTCCAAAGGGTGGCTGTTTCAAAATCAATTACATGAAACGCTAGATGTGAATCCACGCTGCTTCATGGTGGCGCTGCTTGATGTTTTGTTTTGTTTTGTTTTATTTATTTATTTAGTCAAAAACAGTCAAAAACTGTATGTGACGTAAGGGGGGAGAAAATCATCTGCGCACGCTTTCTTGAGTTTCAGAATCCCTTCCCAACAATTTAACTATTAATAGTTGAAAGATAAGTAATAATAATAATAATATAATAATAATAAATATAATAATAATAATAATAATAATAATAATAATAATAATAATAATAATAATAATAATAATAATAATAATAATCCGTGGGAGTTGTCTGGTCTCCTATCGGACGCGTCCCCAGGTGGCGGATCGGGGAATGCTCCAACCGGCTACGCCGGAGGGTAAGTGGGAAATGAAATACCACTCGCGGACCAAAACCAGACACCTATGAATCATGGAGACTAGACAAAAGAAGAAAGCCTCGGAACAAGTGCCGCCACCCGAGGAGCGTCGGGGCACCTCTGGAGCCACCGCTGGGGGTGACAGCGAGCGAACCGGTGATGACCAGGTACTGAGCCGGCGGGTCCTGGTCGGGACACCCGAAGAAGAAACAGCCGAAATTACAAGAGACGACCAAATGCTGCAAGTCTCACCTGCTGAAAGTGTTTTGCCGGTATCTCAACCGACAACCACTGCAGCGGGACGCATACGGCAACGTATACAATGGACATCGGAAATGAATAGGGATGTTATTCGTTGCTATATGCGAAGTACAAAGGCAGGTACCGACACCACAGCATACAGGCAAGAAATGTATCGACATTTCATAGAGTTATATCCTCACATGGTAAGCAAAGTGACCCAAAACAATTCAGCAGACCGCCGAAATGCAATCATCCGATTAAATCTCCTATCACCCCTTGAAATAGCTGATATTAAAAACTCAGTGCTAACCGAACTGTGTCTTACAAGTAGCAACCCACCGCGTCCTTTAAGAGGAACTAACACCCTTGCACAGCAAAACCTGGAATTAAACGAAAGACTTACTGAGCACCCACCGTTGTCAGCTGAGACGCCATCAAATCTGGGAGGAGAAAACAATACAAGTATGCATGAGCTGAAAAAGAAACTGAAAACCAATCTCATTCAGTTTCTCGGGCTAGACCCCTTAGTGCGCCAAAATATCCCCAAACCTAAATTTTCACATATCTTCTGGCAACAGCTGAATTATCTCAATGAAAATGTTCTACCTGATCTAATCCCAGAATGTAATGATATAACTGATGTGTATCACCTTATATACTGCAGTGCTCACACAAGCAAATCCACCGAGGAGACCGACTAACAATTGGAATGAGCAAAGACAAAGAAAAGATAACCGAACCTGCCTGGAAAAGACGGATAGAAAAGCGGATAGGGATATCGGGCAAAAACTGGGACGATTGACACAGTATCGAAGGGGAACACGGACAAAAGCTTTGAAGAGAAAGTTTCAATATAATAAAGCCAAGAAGTCTAGACCATCTTAAAGACAATGACCTCTTAGAAATAATTGATAACTATACTCAGAAGTTGAATGTATATTGCCACAGACTACGCAGATACATGACATCTCTGAAGCGAAAACAACAAAATAAAAATTTTTGGGAGAACGAAAATTTTACAGAGGCTTATCTCAAAAACCGGTCTCCTTCTCTAACGGAACACCTGCCCTTGAATCTATTACAAACTTTTGGTCGGACATATGGGAAAATGGCAAAATACACAATACAACCACTCCGGTTCTCCTTGAGGAAAAACGCAGATCGCAAAACCTGTCGGAAATGCCTCCACTAACATTTCTACTGAGGAAATTAAGAAAGCAATTTGTCGGATGAGCAACTGGAAATCTCCAGGGCCAGATGGGATACATGTCTTCTGGCTTAAGTACTTCACCAGTGTGCATGAGAAGCTGGCAGAGTGCTATAACAGCTTACTGCATCAACCAGACACTGCACCAGCATTCTTAACTACCGGTAAAACTCTGCTACTCCAAAAACCGAAGAAACTACCAATCCTGCTAACTACAGGCCAATCACGTGCTTATCTGTCTTCTACAAATGCTTGACAAAGATAATCACTGACAAGATTAATGAACACCTCGAAAAGTGCAACATTATGACAGAAGAGCAAAAAGGCTGTTACAGACATTCAAAAGGTTGTAAGGAGCAAGTGATAATTGACTCTGTAATCACTCATCAATCTACGAAAGGAAACAGGAATCTTAGTTTCACCTATATTGATTATCAAAAGGCATTTGATTCTGTTCTGCACTCCTACCTTATAGAGATTATGCAAATGTATAAGGTAGATGCAACACTAATACAATTTTTCCAAGAAACCATGAAAAAATGGACAACAGTACTGCAACTGGCAACCCCCGAGGTAAAGCTGACATCAAGGACAATACAAATTAAAAGGGGTATTTTTCAAGGTGACTCATTCAGTCCACTCTGGTTCTGTATGGCCCTCAATCCATTAAGTCGAGCTCTTAATGAAACGAAGTATGGTTTCAAAATTAAATCATCTAAAGGTTCCCATACAATAAGCCATTTACTCTACATAGATGATATGAAAATGTATGCCAACTCTCCCACACAATTGCACAAAATGCTGGATATAACAACGAAGTTCAGTAACGACATACATATGTCATTTGGCCTTAGTAAGTGCAAATCACTATACCTTACAAAAGGGAAAATAACCCAAACTAGTGGCTTTGACACAGGGAAAGGTGTCATCGAAGAGCTGTACAAGTACCTGGGATTCCAACAATTGCGAGGTATCAATGACACTCTTATTAAAGAGAAAACTTCTACCGAAGTAATGAGAAGGGTAGAAACAGTTCTTAAAACGCATCTTCATAGGCGGAATAAAGTCAAAGCAATCAATACATTCGCTATCCCTGTTTTGGGTTAAACTTTTGGAGTGGTGAAATGGTCCAAGACAGATTTGGAAAATATTGAAAGACAAATCAGAGTCAAGATAACCAAGCACAGAATGAGGCATCCCAAATCAGCAATTGAAAGGGTAACTCTACCTCCATGCAAGGGAGGAATGGGTATCACGAGTGTCCTTCAATTACACTGCAAGCAAATTCAAGACCTAAGGGAATACTTCCATTCTAAGCAGGATAAACACATGTATGAGATATTGTGCTCCGCAGACGTAAATATAACACCATTAAAACTGCAAAACCAAAACCAAGATCTGGAAAATACCTGGCAATCTATGGAAGAAAAAATACTGTCATGGAAGCAGAAATCTTTACACGGTTCGTATCCCCATCAGCTTGAGGATACAAATGTTGACAGCACATTTTCGCATCTTTGGTTAACTGCAGGTAACTTGTATGGAGAAACCGCTGGATTCATGATGGCCATTCAGGACAGAGTCATTAGCACACGAAACTACAGAAAATATATATTGAAAGAAACACTGAACGATAAATGTACGTTATGCTCAACGGAGACGGAAACAATTGAGCACATAACTGGGGCATGTAAAATTCTTGCTGGAACGGAATACCTGCGACGACATAACAACTTTGCAAAAATCGTTCACCAATCTCTGGCTGTTAAAGAACATCTTAGTGTGGAAAACGTACCATACTATCAGTACCAACCTCCCACCGTCTTGGAAAATGAATCCATGAAGATGTACTGGGATAGGAGATTAGAACAGATAAGACCATCACCGCAAATAGACCAGACATTATAGTGCTAAATAAAACCAAGAAGGAAGTCACCATCATCGATATTACGGTACCACTATCACATAATCTCCACTCGCATACACGAAACCGAAAAACCAAGAGCTAGCAGATGAGATAAAGAAGTTTGGAAAATAAAAAGGTTCAGATCCGTCCCCTGACAATTTCTACAACCGGAATAATACCAAAATCCCTCATCAAACATCTGCAAGAATTGAATATAAAGCATATACTAGAACAGTACAAAATCAGTCATTCTAGACACCTGTCACATTGTCAGAAAAACTGTCACTGATGTGTCTGATATGTAGTGTTAGAGGTCCTGGAAATAAATGAAGATCTTGCTCGTTACTTGCTCTGAGCCGTACGAGTGAGCCTAGCCACAATATCTGTGGCAGGCGAATGTTTCCCCCGCGCGTGGGAGAAGTGCATAAGTCATAATAATAATAATAATAATAATAATAATAATGATAAATTTTAAAAAAGTGTGGGATTAACATTTTGATAGTTGAGATTTGTTTACAATTCGTCAAGGTTTTGTTTCAGTGTAATAATTGCATTGTGGCGTTGACAAGTTTGTATGCGTTTGCTTTTGTGATGTATTGTGTAGAGAACATTCGGACAGTGGGTTTTGCTCGGTTGTACTAAAGTAGTGAAGTTGTTACAGGTTATGTCGAATTCCGAATCGTTGCCCAGGCGCCCCAAAAGACGCAAACGTACATTAACTGGACGCAGGGAAAGAGAAAGTCAGCGTAGGTGTCGTGATAGTGAGGTCATTTCGTTTTCTATTGGTTCGTTGTCTATGAAATGTCAGTTTTGTTCTCCTTTGTACTTCCCATGCGAGAGAAATTCTGCAAACGAGTTTACTTTATGTAATCAAATTTGTTTATAGATGATGACACATCAAAAAACTTTAGAAATAATATCCGTCAGTATAATAGTGCTTTTTCTTTTGTGTCATTTGGTGTATTATTGGAATATGTGGGCCATATTGCATTGCCACCTGGTCATGGGCCATACGTGTTCAAAATTTTGGGAACTCCACATCACAGAATATCTTCATTATACCCTGAAGATCCAAACAATGCAACATATTGTGAACATTAGGCTGGGCACAGTATTTTACATTTATCTCAGATATCACCGTTAAATTGTGACGGGTTCTCACTAGCATTTTATTAAAGAATATGTTTGTCGGAAGAGTGGTCAAAAAATGTTCCTTATGTTTTTGTTAATTCCATCCAGAGACATACCTATTTTGCTACAACACTATTCGGAAGTCACGATGGCAACTTACCGATTTTTGGTCAAGATTTTGCGTGTTGACCTTTATTTTACAGAGATAGTCAGTGGGATGACGTAAATATGCAGACTGCGACTATCAGGCTTGCATTTGAGTGAACTGACGGCAATCTGGAATAAGTCTACGCATAAGGAGCACGCGTTTCGAAACACTCCCCCAGCCGGCATGCTTGTGAGAATGCAATCCTTCTTACGTGGATGTAACGGAGGCTGCCCATGATATTTAGTCGCAGGCGCCGGTAATGAGATGTGACGTTAACAACAACAACAACAACAACAACAACAACAACAACAAAGTCCGCAAACGCCTACATGATATATCTGTGGCATGGGTGGACTATAAAAAGGCATTTTGATTCTGTGCGTCATAAATGGCTTCTGCGCATCCTAGTTTTATAAAATTGGCCCAGCTTTATTGAATTTCCTCTCTAAATGTATATCCGAATTCTATACACGTTAAACAGGATAATTACTCTATCATACCAGGAAAATTGAGATCCGGCGACGTATGTTTCGGAGTAACAGTTTGAGTCCACTGTGGTTCAGCATCGCCCTTATCCCGCTAAGCAGAATGACTAGAGAGTCCGGATATGGGTATTGCATAAAAAGAAATTCAGATGTTTGCATATCACATCAGTTTTACATGGACGACCTCAAACTCAATGCAAGTAATAACGAATTTCAACATGAGGAAAGCGAATTACAACTCTCAGGGGACGCCATCATGCAATGCCTAGGCAATGAAGACTCGTATAAATATTTGGGTATGGTGCAGTTGTTGGAAATATTTGACACGAATATCAGAAATAGGATTCAAAAGAAGGTACTATTCAGAGTAAATAAAATATGTGAGATGAGCATCACCTCAAGCAATAAAATGTCTGCAATTAACACATGGGCTTTTCCTGTAGCAACTTATACCTTCCGAGTGATAAAATGGACGGATACCTCTTTACAAGCTTTCGACAGAAAATTGAGAAGGCCCTTACCAAACATCGACTCCATCATCCACATAGTTCAATACAGAGATTATATCTATCTCGAAATAATGCATGTAGAGGACTATTCAATTTGGAAGCACTCTGTTATCAGCAGGAAGAGAAATGACGTCACTATTTCCTGTCAGTTGATACTCCATAAGGCAATTTGCTCTCAGGATAAAAAAAATCAGCGCATTAAATCTAGCCCAAGAGAACAGAGATTTCCTATACTTGACAGCTCAAGACCAAATTAATGCTTGGAAGACAAAAGAACTGCATGGTAGGTTTATAGCAATGTTGCATTCTGAGGATGTTGATCTGAAATGGTCTACAGAATGACTACGAACGGCGGGTCTGTTTGATGAAACAGGGATTCCTGTTCTCCATACTAGAACAAATTATTAAAACCTAAAATTAGATCCTATCAAAAATATGTTATGGGCCAAAAGATTGATAGCGAAGGCCGATTTTCTAAAACTATCAATGAATCTATCCAACATATATGCAACGGATGTCCATCTTTGGCACAAGCTGAATACTTGCAGCGACATAATGCGGCCAAAACATTTCATCAGGTACTTGTAAAGAGATATCAACTAGTAGAACAAGAGCAGCAGTATTATAACTGTAAGCCTGAGAAAGTTATCAGTAACAATATAGCATGAATATTGTAAGACAGCACAGTTGTAACCGACAGGACCGTTGAAGCAAACAGGCCAGACTTAAGTTTTATTTGATAAAATAGCGAGAACAGCTATGATGTCGCAGTTCCTACGACAATCTAGGGTCAACTGTTGCTGAGAAAAACGAAAATACCAGCCACTATCTGTTGAGTTGAAGGATATGTACACATTGCAGAGAGTGGAGATTATACCTCTCATAAGTATCGGCAAATGGTGTAGTTACGAAGGATTGGCAGAAGGCTGGAAAATTTCTGAGGATACAAGAAAAACATCTCAGAACTATGCAAATAGCCGCTTTATTGGGTACGGCAAGCATCGCCAGACAGTTTTGGGGTCTTGAATGAGGTGGATGAAGGGCCAAAGAAGAAAAGATATCACCAAAATCATCATTAATGTCGGAGTACATGAACGATGTTAGAAACCTTTATGAGGAAACTCTTCATTGTTGAAACTCCATCTTTTGTACAGCCAAGTTGTCTTGAACAGGAATGCTCCAACATTTCTTGAGAAGTAGAGGAGCAATAAAGAAGTTATAATAATAATAATAATAATAATAATAATAATAATAATAATAATAATTGTCTTTATTAGTGGCGAGGGTCTGGCCATTAGGCCTGCTCTTCCGCCTAACCACATTAAATATTTGCATTACTTCTTATGCTATTGTAACGTATTGTACGGCTACACAGAGCGACCGGCGGGACGTCACAAGGTCGCTGCGTCAAAGGATTAGACGCCAGGGGCCAGGGACGATGTGAGAACAATGAGGTATTTGGAGAATTTTAAGAGCTAGGGAAAGGGATGCCCAAAATGCGGGACAGCGCATTTTTGCCGCGTGTCGCGTGCAAAATTTTTAGAATCCAGGGAAATGGATGTCGAAAATGCCTGGCAACGCGACTAGCGCGGGTCGTGTGAAAAAAACAGTGACGTTTCAGGTCACGTGGGTGGGAGCTATATAAGAGCGAACGCAGAGCGCAGGGGCGGGGTTTGTCGAGCTGAGTGGAACCCTCGTGCGAACGCACAAAACTTGCGCCCAGGGCGGTGCGGAGCCGAGCGAGGCTCGTACGGCAACCCATGTGTTGGGACGCCGTTGTGGACACTATTTCCACGGGTGACCTTGGTCGCCGGAGCTGAATGCTGTGTGCATAAGGCTCGCTGAGGAGTGGCGCGGACCACGAGTCAGACATTTCATTTTTGAGGATCGCTCCTGCAATCAGGG
Organism: Teleogryllus oceanicus; assembly: GCA_964035755.1. Classification (NCBI taxonomy): domain Eukaryota; kingdom Metazoa; phylum Arthropoda; class Insecta; order Orthoptera; family Gryllidae; genus Teleogryllus; species Teleogryllus oceanicus. The sequence goes on along the minus strand of CAXIVR010000011.1, from coordinate 12,058,122 downwards.
GAGTAAACGTCTACCAGAGCTAAGAGTAACTTTAATTATTTACTGTACATATTGTGAATAAACCTGTACATATTTATCATTGAAGCTCGTGTCTGTGATTACTGTGTATTCCCACGACGTCACACTATGAAGAAGATTGAGGGGGCAGGAACTCTAGTTTTATTTCTGGGAGAGCAAAATAGGGACTATCCCGGCATACCTCTTAAGCGGTTGAGTAAACCCAGAAAACCTCAAAGAGGATGGCGGCTAAAGGCCGAAGACATTGAGAAAAATAGAAAATCTAAATCATACAGATAAATCATAAATAAAAATCTAATACATACATTAATTAGAAAAAACAATGGTAATACAAAAATGGCAAAAATTAAATAAAAAACACAAAAAGGATAAAAATTGCGTAATGGTAGGTAGTGACACAGTGGCTGCAACAATGCGGTAATATACTCAGTTCGATAATTATAAGAACAAAGATTACAATATTTTCAATTTCCATATCAGTTTCGATCACATTATATAGTCGTTATTATATAGTTTGTTATATATAAATTTGAAGTTTGCAGATATCACAGACCAACGAAATACAGTTTATATAACAATTAATAATAGTAGATAAGCATTACACAATTATAATTAAAAACAACCGTCGATTTCCTGGTAATGAGAGTTGAAGTGACCGAGTCCAAAACCCTTAAATAGAAATTTAATTAAAAATATAGTTTCTGTAAAAGGCCTTTAAGGTTTAATGATATCGCACAAATCTTTTTTTTCCAAAAATTACTTAATTTGTATGTACGTGTTCAATATCGTTAATTTTTAATATTATTTTGATTCTTTGTCACTTAATTTACATTTTCTAATAAAAGTGGATTGAGTCCCATTTATAAGAAACCAAAAAATTTAAAAGTGACAGTAAAAGTAAAATTAATAACTAATACATCTAGATAAATTAGCTTTTACTTGAAATAATATCACATTACAATCAGTACAGAGTAAGTGTGAGTTTTGTAAACAGTAAGGCGAAATTATTAGAGGTGAAACTTATACGCCTTGGAAAATAATAGTTTTAATTGCTTTTCAAAAGAATTGACAGAAAGACTGTGTTTAATGTTCTTTGGGAGGCTGTTCCAAGCTCTAGTTACTCCTACGGTTAATAACTTGCTATAATAATTAGAATTATGTTTAGGTATTTGTAATAATAATGATTTGTCGAGTCTAGCGGATTCAAGAGGCATGAACCGATTTATTATATACGGGAGATGTTTTGTTTTTAGTCATTTGAATAGAAGGAATTGTCAATGCAACATCCGCCGGTCGCTTAGCCGCAATATTTGTTGAAGAATGGCTAAAAGGGTACACCTTGTTCGATGATGTTTCAACTTATTCGACTCTGTTTATTATAGAACTTATTTGTTTGTATTCAGTTTTGTTGTTGATATTCCGTTTGACGATACCGTAAGTATAATCTCTTTTGTTTCAGAAACCGTGATGTATTATCATTCCATCCTCTCATTCATACTCAATTATCTGTTATTGTTATTGTTGTAAATCTTCTATCTGCTGTAACGAGAATTTCTTTTAATTTTTTTCTAATCTTCTCCGACGCTCAAACTCACTCTTATGAAAACAGATGAATGACATTTAATTACTTTGTTAGAACTCTATAATTCAATATTTCTTTTTCAATAGAGTAATCAATTATTTTAAAGACTAAACATTTTACTAAAGATTTGTGACGCTTTCCCCTCCAAAAAAAGACAACTTTCTTGGCCCATTGAAGTGTTTAATTACGACAAATATTGATACTTGTTACGTTGTTGGTAATTTTTTACACGCGAGTAAATGCTAGGTGCATCCAGACAGTAAGTTACCCTAGGTCAACAAATAGAAAACACAATTTCATAGACAAAACTTTATTGAAGCAGATAGAGCACATGCGTGAAGGTACAGAATATTTTCCCCATTTAATCACCACCAGAATTGTGACATTTGCCATTCTTGGGATCAACGTTTGTATCCCATGACATGTCTTCCGCCTGGGATAGCTGCCGATAATTGACAGCCACCTGCAACTCTGCATCATTGTGATACGTGTAATGCTGACCAGAAAGGAATTTCTTGAGGTGCAAGAAAAGATGGAAACCGCGCGGGGGGGGGCGAGATCTGACTTATAGGATAGATGATCACACGGTCGGCCTTACTAATCGCGCACTGCTATTTGATACTCCACAGAGGGTGTTGCGGAGAGAGGTGGGTTCTGTCTACCTCATGGCAGTGAAGTGCTGGCAACTTTCTCGACAGAAAGCTCAGCGGAACAGTGCGCCTTGAACAGATACAATACTAACGCCTGTGTAAAGAGATGTTCTCTTTTTTTTTTTAATTTGTTGCGTCTACAATTCGACGCAACGCGTCAGCAAGCCCCTTAAGAGGCATTAAGCGCTTTGCGCTGGGGAGTAATCCTCCATTAACTTTTATTTATCATGCCACGTCACGTCACAGTCAGTTGTCAAGAGGACCGCCAGGTAGCATATCTGCGTACGCACCTCCTGCTACGCGCTCTTGCGTCACTACCTAGCGGCCAGAATTGGGAAGGAATAAGGATAGGGGTAGGGTTTAGGGCACTTCATAGGGGTTGGACTAGCCCTTGTGAAGCAGCCACACTCGTTTTTGGGAAAAAATTTCACATGAGATTCGACGGAAATCGAACGCGGACCTCAGTGGTGAAAGACTAGCGACTCAGCTATGTACCACCAGCGAGTATAAAAAAAAATTAAATACTGATCTAGCGGTGCAAGTTCTTTTTATTGTGGTCACTAGATTTCACCACTTTATAATTGTTCTCTCATTGAATGAAATGCATCGTATTTAAGACGCCGAGGTGGTGTAAGAGGTATCTCACGAGGCGACTCTGAAACCGCTTCGACCATTTCATAATGAAACCGACAGTCCAAAACTGAGCAGTGACGTTCCGAGTGGAGCTCATGTTTTCTACTAGGTCGTGCTGTGCTGAGCGAGGACTAAGGTGCTGGAGGATCACGAAAACGTGCGCGCATAATACATGGTTCGGCCCACACCAGATCTGCAGCTGTTCTGTGGGGATCTCGCTACCAGCGGTTCCCATTAATTCTCGGTGGAAAGATTCCTCACGCTCCCCAAACGTGAAGACGAGAGAGACCTCAGCCCCAACGTTCCTGAATCATTAAAAGGTATCCTCATGCCTCCATTTTCGTGCTCGCTTCATTATTCTGGGTGTGGGGATCCAGCCCTCAGATACAGTGGAAGCACATCTCTCAGTTATCAATCACGCAATTATTGAAGAGGGCCATTTCAAGTTACTATAAGGGATTGTGAACTACGTGAGAGATTATACAGAACTCGCTTGGTAGATTAAAGGATGGGAATGTACTTGTACAACGAAGGGGATGATCCTCTGGCCTTCGCATATCAAACACAACTTCATGTAAATACTTACGTATTAAATACACATGTGTTATTATCATTGCGTATAATAAATGGGCTGATGCACTTACATTAAATGGAGGCCTTGCGCACCACCACCGGTCCGTAGCTGCTAATCGTAGTAAATGCGCTCGGGGTTGTCGAGCAGTAAGATCAAGCCTCAGGGGTCTCGAATCAAGTGAACGAGCTTGGAGGTCAGCTGCATGTATGAAGTCGGGTCATGTGGTACATGGAAGAAAATCTTACCCTCATGCGCGTTGTACATTATAACCCATGCCCTTTTGCAAGGATGGCTTGTTTGCTGAGCAGTGCGCGAGTATCAGCACTGCCGCACCTTGAGGATGGATGTTTGTTAGTTTATATCGCAGCTGTGACACATTTTAACTTCGTCTGAGTTCATAATGGGGACGGTGTACCATGGACTACAAGTGGCAAACGCCAGAAGCAATCCCATAACTTGTAATACAAGAATTAGAGTATTGATTGGTGTGATAAACGAGGGTCTGGGAATGCCCCCATGCCACAAATTCAACTGAAAAATTTTCACACAGGTGAGTTAAGTGTTCGCTAACTTGGGCGCAACTGTTCCAGGCCGTCCCATGGGACCGATTCACTTGACCGTACCGCGAATGTCGTTTCACTGTTATGTAACAAGAATATTATTTGATAAATACCATAAGATTGAAATTGAACTGTTAGCTGCATACACGGTCTATAACGTGCTTTGCAACATTGAATCTATGCATTATTTTAAAAAATTAATATGTACAACTCGTTTCTAAAGCAACAATACCAATAAAGTTACTTTCGCATTAAAGTCTATTAACATCGCACTTTTCAAAATTAAATAACTTCGCGGAAAGAGTTATAGAATAAAATATTTAGAAAACATACAAACTACCACAATGGTTTAGTATGTTTTCTTGTATTTATATGGGGGAATGTTTTTATAAAAAACCTCATTTTTTTATTTTCTCAATTATTCAGTCCCCTAATAGTTTAATGGACGTATGACTTTGGGAATATTAGAGCAAAACCTCTTAGCGAATGGAAATTTTCGTTAGAAAATTTAGAGCTGTTCTTAAGAAAATGTCTTTTAACAGTTTCTGAAAATGAGCAATTTCGAGCTCATTTACGAGGGGTATTCTGAAGAAAGAAAAAAAAAACTTTATACAAAACAGGACTTTTCCTATTTTCCATTATAATCTTCACCAACATTTGTGCCCTTGCCCCAACGGATTACCAGCTTTTTTATACTGGCTACTCTGTTTTGGTGTTTGAATCAATTTCTCCCACATTTTTTGATATCCTGGTTATCCTAGAACTTCCACGTAATGCCTCCTTCAGTGTACCCAACAAATGAAAATCAGATGGCGCTATATCATGGCTGTAGGGGGTAAAAGGCACTACCGCCCAACCAATTTTCCCGATTTCACGGGTTTTTGAGCAGTGTGAGATCGTGTGCTGTGTTGCTGGAGAATCACACCCCTCCTCTGTGATTCACGAAGTTTCTCTCCTCGGTCTAGCTTCACATTGCTCAAACCCGTATCTGAGTAGTATTTACTGTTTATTTACGATATTCTTCGAGATAATCTCAAAAAACAGCACCATCAGCGTCTCAAGACGTCAACATGACTTTTCCTGCTAATGCGGCCAGAATGGTGTTTATCAGTCACTGAGTCCACTTTTTTTTTTTTTAAAAAAACTATTCTACTCACTTGTAAAATTTCAGCTGTTCATACAACTTTCACCACACACTTTAGTCATTCTACAGTATACATTAGCTGTTTTTTTATCTCCAGCAAGTAAAAAACAGACCACAAATCGTTGCTCAACCAACGTGGAATTTTCAAGTAGACTCGCCATCGTTAAACTTAATTGTGAGGTTATGAACACAATGCTGATCCAGCAGATGATCAGGACTCATCCTTGTGATGTCAACTTAAAGTCTTAATTACCAACCTTGTCCTACCAACTGTTCTTGCTCCAAAACAATTTCTCTTTAATTACTGAATGACATTCGTATACATATCATTTGAGATTTCGAGTAACTTCATAAGAGATCATTTGAAGTACAGTCGACTCTGGTTATAGTGAACTTAAGTTACTGGTCCCGTTTCTCTTACATTACAAATATACACAAAAATATTCGGTTAGAGAGAACTATGAATCTATAACGAACGTAGAAAATACGTGTTGGAAATTAATACGTTCTTGGAAAAAATGTATTGCCTCAGTGCCACAAATTCCAATATTAGGCAGCTTGGAATAATAAGGCCAAAGGTCTCCATCGAAGATGTCTCCCCTGAGGTGGAGGTAGCGGACCCTCAATGAGGGCTTTATCGATGATCCTGTGCCAGACACTTTCACTGCGGAAACAATGGCCGTGTCCTGCGTGGGCGGCAGGGACGAGCGATTGCTTACTTCAGTTTCAAGCATGATGTTACTTGAGATTCCGCGCGACAATGCGCATGGTTTTCCACGTAGGCGACAGGAAGCGTGCGATTCCAACGGCCCCACAGCTTGGCGACCATGGAGCAAGGAATACAGGGAATGGCATGACGTCACAAACTTGAAGCCATGTGAAGCAACGATCCGCCATATTGCAGTGCCCAAAACGCTTGAAGGCTTTCCTGTGTTGAGGTGTGTTATTTAACATAGTTTTTAATATTTAAATGAATGTACACGACCTTGAATATATTAACAAGCTTTCGTAACATTTGTTTATTGCTACTTGTATGGCTTATTACTGTACAAATCGTTCGGGGAAGGCGTTCATTACTTTTCTCGTGTAAGTAGTTATTTTACATGGTTTGAAGAACATAGTGAAATTTAAAGATATTGGTTAATTGTAGTGATTTTTCTCTTCATAGCCAAGAGTACAGCACCGTGGGTTAGTTGTGAGAAACATTAATGGCAGCATAGCACATAACAGCAAGTAATGCTCGGTTGATGTCCAAGAGGAGGATGTTGATAGAACTTCTTAATGATACGTACGTTGTGGAAACTCGTAGTTCCAATTTTAGCAGCTTTTTTACCACTCCTATGAGAAGTAAATTGTGCGAGGAATATTTATTCACTGAAGATGTCTTTAAAGGGATAACTAATATTATTTTTGACATCTTCTACCAAGAAACCAGAAAATTTTGCATAATATTGACATCAATATTGTGACTAATTCTAAGAATATTTCGTAATCATTTTTACATCACATGCTCCCTCAGAATATTGACAATGTTAAATTTCTATTTATTTGCATACTTTTTGTGAGATCGTGTGAGAAATCTCAAAGGCAGAAGCCCATTTAGTCAGGCCCAGCGCTAGGCATGGGCAGACCGGGCGATCGCCCTTGGTCCCGCTAGTCAAGGGGCCCGATGATGGGACTAGTGGTGCTACAGAATGGCTCAGACTTTCTCGTACTATTTAGTTCTCTGATTTCATCGGTCTGGGCTAGCTATATGGTCTTGCTCCATCCTCTTGCCAGCTGCCATCTATCACCGCTCAAAATACATTTTTTGGAGTTTTCTTAATTTTTCGGTTTCCTAATGGTAGATTCGAAATATTACTTTTAGAATATTAAAGAAGACTAAATCCCCGTCCTATACGGACATTTTCGTTGATAAATCTAGAACATTATTTAAGTTATAATTTTTTATTATTTATTTACTTTATAAGTTATTATGTATTACATATTATTTTATTTCCTGAAATAAAATAACTCGTTTTTTTTTTCTTGATATAACGTTCACTTTTTTCGGGGCTACGTTTCAACATTGTCCCGGGTCCAAAATTGTCTAGCCCGTCCAACAATTCGTAATTAAGCTTCTCCGTTCTAGTTACTATACTCTTCAATATTCCAAAGATTATTAAATTTCACTGAAAAATGGGTACAATCTATTTATTATCGTGTTTAACAGACGTGCTTTGGATACACCAAAATGGCGGACTGGCTTCTTGCGGAACATGGCAGAGGATGGTAATGCCACATCATGTATTCAGAGCTCCACGCTGGCGACAATCGCCGTGCCGCGCGGAAGAGCGAACTGTTTTATTAGCCGCTTGCGTCATGCGCCTCTTTCTCGGTCTTCGTCTCGCTCTCTCTAGCTTTATATATTTTCGTCTTTCTCGTCACTACCTCCGTCCGTCTCTATCCCTCTTTCTGTATCTGTACCTCTCTGTGTGTCTATCCTCTACTTCTTTCACTCGCCGGCTATCCGGTCCTCTTCGTCCCTCGTCCTGCGTCAAACGGCAACGCCCAACAACAATGAATCCCTGGTGGAGCTTAGTTGGAATGGAAACTGAATTAAAACGACGCGCCATCTTTTGCTACATCGTTATCTAGTGGAATTACAACATTTTGAACAGTACAAACCTTCTCTGTGAAATAACATATGGTTGTGCCAACTTTCATGGAGATGTCTCAGTGTCTGGGTTATCGATTTCGTATAAACCAACATCTATTGTTATATTCATAACTATGTCAAGGAGACCCAAATCTTTTTTCTCTCAAAAAACTGGCACTCTTTGTTGCAGTATTAATAACGTTTCCTGTACTATGTCTATTACTCCCTGTATACATCTTTTATATAAAAACTTACCAGTTTTCATAATGAGTTTTGAATCTAACAAGAGAGTGAATCTTTGCTCTACATGGTTCTTTAAAGATGGAAAAGATGAAGATCAAATAAAGGTACAGAAGTAATTGATGTGCAAAATTTTGTCCTTCACATAATGAAAAGGATAATTTATAAATCAATTCTCATGAGTGATCTTTTAGGGAATGGCAACTTGAAACTACAAAACAAAAAACACTTTGGACAGAACGACCGGCAAAGAAAGGAACTTCTGGAAAAGATCTGACAGGAGTTAATGATGAGAAATAAATCAGAAATACCAAGATGTGGAGGGTTAAGGAAGCAGAAGGAAACTTAGTGCAAATGATCGAAAGACAATAGTTAATGTGATGTAGCTGTCGAATGGAGGCAACTTAAAGATTCCAAAAATTGAATCAACTGGAAACTGAATGAAAATAGAAGAGGACACACAATGCTTTTCTGGGAAGAAAGTTATCACACATCTATAACAAACAGCAACAAGCCATCCAGGATAGAGACTGTATGAGGAAGTGAAATATTAATATCTACTAGCCCAAGAAAAGTCAGTAGGGAGGAATATCTAAATGAAAAAGAACAATTTTCAATTTTAACTCAAATTAAATCTAATTAATTGATTTCTGATTATCTAAGTAACTAGACAGCAACTACACAATTAACACAATGGATCTCTCTGTTTAGGAAGTTCAGGAAAAGATGAAGATAAGGGTAATGAAACCATCATTATTCATGCAACATTATACTAAAGCAATTTGATCATTTCACTGGGTTTTAATTCACATAATTTAAGGACAATTATCTACAACATTGTATCATTTTGGAGGGAATGTCCATCAAATTCTTCAATTGATATTTGGAGGACCACATTTCATTTCACCAAAAGGCACAAAAAAATGCCAGAGAATGTTCAAAAAAATTATTTCTGTGCATACTTTCATGTTCCATTGGTCCCGACTAATACTAGCATCTCTCACTTCAAATGTACATAATGCCACTTGTCAACAACTGGAAAATGAATAAAAATTATTAATTTAAAAACCATATTTAAATAAATGAAGTGACAATACATCATACAAGAAATATATTGACACAAATTACAAATGAATAGGCAAATTTATAAAACAGAGTTCATTGCCATGGTGCCATGCAGTTATTGCAATTCTAAAAATACAATTAACGATAGAAATTTCATAACTTTACACATTACAAAATAAAAATAATAAATTTTAAAAAAAAGTTCATTTGGAAAACAATGATTCAAATATCTAAGTCCAAATCCTATTTCATTACAAGTAAACTGAAATTATAAGATTAAGAAAATGAAATAAATCAACAAAGTTTCAATGAAAGATACCATGATAGCAGTGTTTAACTATCAAAAATGGATATATCTTGTAAAATCATGGAAGATCCTTAGCAATACACTATGTAGTAGAATATTTTGTTGAAATTAAGCAGGTTTACCAATTTCTTAAGTTACACAATCTACTCGTAATATGAATTTGAAAAACTTCGGCGAATATAATGCCACTTGTCAACTGGAAAATGAATTAACATGCGATTAATTAACAGGTCCATATTCTGTTATAAAAATAAATCTACTTTCTAGAAGGCATAAAGTAATACTTTATTCCACATTAATGGAACTTTCAGCAGAAATTACAATTTCATTATTCAGGAAAGTGTACAAAATGTGAAATTCAAACAAGCCAAAGCTATGCATTATCCAACCTAACTTACACAGTATTATATTAATATTAATTTTGTTAACTAAAACTGATTTAGAAAAAGAACATTATTTGAAAGAAATTATAATTTCATCTTCTTCTTCAGTATTGGAACATAATATGATCGGTCAACTGAAAATAAAAGGATGTATAACGTAAATATTCTTGGTCAGCATTTGACAGCATAGTGAAGTGAGCACCCATGACATGAATGAAGGAGAGTATTTCACAAAATTCCAAAGGAGCCATCCATAAATTATGTAACACAAATTTGGAGTATTTTGAATACTCCCTCTTCTCCCAGTAACACGAGCTTCAACCCTCTAAAATAATTATGTAATGCTTGCGACACCTTCCCCCCCTATTTACAAGAAGTAAAAATAACTTGTACCAATTTTTCTAAAAATCATTTGGTTATAAATTAAAATTTATGATAATTAAAGTCAGATTTACTTGAAGATGCTGTTTGCACCTAACAATAAGACGGGACAATTTCTGAGTTAATGAAAGACACATAGGCAAGTACATTTCAGACAAGCTGTGCATATACAGTCGTGGAACGACAAATGGGTGCGAGTCTACTGTGCTAATTTAACTGGATTCTAGAACATACAACAAATCAGTCTTAAATATTTTTTCCCTAATCTAATAGATACAATCAATATACTATTGATGAAAAAATTTTTCCATTTATCCTTGTAACAATTTATTCAAAAAAAACTGTTTAACTTATTTATAATTTTTAATAATTTAATTAGTTAGTGTTTTAGTATAAAACTAAAAAAAGGAATTATTTCGGGAAATGTTGTCACTGGCACGATTGGGACGGCCTTTCCTCCATTTTAGTTGTGAGGTTAAGTGAAGCGTGTGCAGTGAACATAAATACGAACAATTTAATTCAATAAATACGAATAATTTATGTTGATCTAGAATTATTTTGAAATGTACATGATATTAAGTTTTATTTAATGTGAAACAATGTGTTACAAAGTGATATTTAAGTTTTACCTAGTTATGAAAAGTAATTTAGGAGGTTAGATAAATATCAGAATCAAAGAATAACATTGGCAAAATTTAAAATACAATATACATGAGGTTGCGTAGTATTTGGGAAACTTTGTACATTTGTGCACAGTGAATAAATTATGCCATACTTTGGAATGAAACATTAGTTCTTTAATCAATGTAAATTATTGGTGTATGTGTGGTTTGCACAAATTATTGTCTCTTATCTTCGTCAAGTTTTTTTTTTTTTGTTTCTAAATAAAGTAATGCAATTATGAATCTGTCTGTTAGTTCAATTTAATTGTAGTATACAATTACAATTTTTACCAAAATATTTATTTATAAAGTATAATTTTCAAAATATCCAATTAAGCTTAAAATTTACTATGAGACATCCTAACATATGGAAATAATTTATCGTCTTCCACCACGATATATGCGAAATTCCCCTCTGTCATTCTTGTTCTGTTTAGATGAGAAGAGAATCTGGGTTTTCTTCAACCCCTTGCGTCATTTTCTTTACACAATTCGATTGCTTTCTTACTTAAATTATGAAGTCGACACACAGAATACAACACATGGAGCAAGGAGAAAAACTGACTTGGAAACTGTCTGGTGTCTGTCTCATCCATCTGTGTCATCCCGGCCAAGTGCACACAACCCACACAAATGCTGCTGTCTGTTCTGTCCCGCCTGTCTGTATTGTACTGATCTAGTGCGTGCAAAGCAGTCTCAAACCTCTTTCCCTCCCCTTTAGCATTACGTATTTATGGACAACCCCAAAATACAGAAAATGGAGTGTAAAAAAATTAGTGCTGAAAATCTCTCTACAAGAGTAAATATCGCAAATTCCTTGTTATTAGAAGAGCAAGGTGCATGCATAACACAAATACCTACATTTACACTTGCTTATGATATATAAAGTTTATAGATCTATTATTTGAAAGATATACCTACCAGTAGGATCGGTTGGCTTAGCTTCTTCCACAGCAGGACTTTTAGAAACAATATCTTCTGCATCTTTGTAATCAATTTTGAATGGGCTATCTTGAACCGTGACATTGGCACTAAAATTTAAAAGTAACAATTTCAATTATTTTTTATGCAACATGTCAAAATAAAAGAAAAAACATAAGGTGGAAAAAAGATGGGAGGGAGAGATAGAGAAAAAGGTAATCCTTCGTTGTAATACCAAAAGTTACTGATTTGGGGATCATTTTAACGCATAACTTTAATTTCCATACATTTTTTTCTTAAGTGCAAAATTTCAAATTTCATAAAGCGACAATTATAATTTTTCTATTTTTCAAACAGACTGGCATGGCTCTTGGCACATAAAATGTGAGAGAGGGGTAACATCATAAAGAGTTTGACCATCCATGGAATTTTAACTAAGGCCACAGTAATATTTTTATTAAATTATGAAAATAACAAAGAACACCAGTAGACAAAAATGACAAGTTCTTCATAAATTTAATAATACACTCTGACAATAAACTAAAAAATGGGGTATGCATGAAGATTATGGTGGCTATGGTTCAAGAAGCAATGGTGGCAAACCTTTTGCTTATTGGTCCTCTTTGTTAAGATATGAAAATGCAGGGTCAGAGGGAATTCCTACATCTACCTGTCAGTTTGGAAGCGTCTTCGAAATATTCCTTTTCCATGTATTTCACAGACTTTTGACGAATAAAGAGGTGTTTGTTTACATCATATTACCATTGCAGTCTTCCTCATAGAAATAGGGAGGGGGGCAGCAGCTCAGAGAGACAACCACCTTGTTATTGCTTTCAGTCTTCTTGACTTATACGCTCTACATTATTGATAATCTCATGGTTGAGTCAGTTTCTTTGCTTCCCACAAGAACAGCAGTTGATATGTGTATCTTTTTTCTATTACGAGTTTCTCTAGTGTGGATTCGATACCCTCTCCCCTCCTCTGTAGAAGACATACTTTTTCCATTGTGCTTTTAGTGGTTGTACTACGAGGGGCGTTCAATAAGCAACTTGTTTCGATATGAAAAACAATGATCTGAGTTTTGTAATGTTCCTTATTTTTCGACATAATCCCCTCGAAGTTCAGCACACTTGACCCAACGTTTCTCCAGGTTCAGGATTCCTTCTCTGAAGTTATTTTCTTTAAGACCCTCGATATAATCATTGACTATCTGGATGGCTTCTTCATTGCTGACAAATTTTTGTCCAGCCAGGAAAGTTTTTAATTTTGGGAACAAATGAAAGCCCAAGGGGGCCAAATCAGGTGAAGGATGTGGAAGCAGTTGGAAACGAAGTTCAGTCAATTTTTGCTGGGCCACATGGCTTAAATGTGCTGGGCCGTTATCGTGATGGAATAACACTTTTTTTGTGTTGACAGATGTTCTCATGCGATTTCGTTTCATCTCTGCAGTCAGCAATCGCAGCACCCATCTTGCGCAAAGCTTATTCATACTCAATTCATGATGCAAAATAAAATACACTCGTTCATTAGAGATACCTGTGGCCTCTGCTAACTCGCACACTTTCACTCGTCTGTCTGCTAAAACAATATCATGGATTTTGCCGATGTTTTCTGGCATCAAAGCTGTTTCTGGAGCCCCAGGTCTTGAGGCATCTTCGATGCTTGTCCTGCCTCGCTTAAATTTGTTGACCCCAAGTCTCACCGTCTCATACAAAGGGCATGAGTCACCCAATGTAGATGCTATTCTTTCATGGATTTCTTTTGCGTTTTTACCTTCCATAAAAAAGAATTTGATAACACCACGAATTCCAGTTCTATCCATCATTCACACTGACTCGCAAACGCTTTTGTTCAAGTCACTGTCCAACAATGAGCTAGTGATAATAACTTGCAACAATGAAATGTTACCGTATATTGTTGTAACTTTAAATTAAAATTCACAGAAGTTGCTTTCGTCATCTCTTAGTATGCGAACCAAGTTACTTATCGAACAACCTCCGTATTTTCCCCTATTCTTCACTATATAGTAAAATTTTGTTAGATTGCATTGGCAATGTTCTCAACATTCAATACTTTTCATTAACACCCCTGAAATGATTAGGCAGTAAGAGTGCGATTATTTCAGTTGTTTATTCTCTCATAGTTGACTGAATGGGAAATAGAAGGATCCTTGTAAAGGAGAATGTAATATATAAGATTGAATTAAAAGTGGATTCCTATTATATAAACATACTATGTAAAGTGGATACTACTTCATTATTACTCTCATATAGCTAGGGTTAATGTTATTAAACAAATAATTATCATTATTAAAATTATTATACTGAAACTGTCTTCAGTAAAAAAAATTAAATTAGAATTAAACTCTCTGATGTCCTAGAAACAACTGGGAGGAGAGGGAGGAGGAGAACATGACCCTCTGCCAGTGACACTCTTTTGTACCAGCATACTATACTACAGAAAAATCTCACACGTTAAATACACAACATTTTTGTTCCAATTCATGGCACTGATATTATTACATTTTTGTTGTACCTCAAAACGTTGATTCAGTTCAACTCTTAATATAAATTGTTGTGAACTTCTGATGAAAAATGAATTTATATTTTCTTACCATGAAATACCACCTGCTTCAGATTCTTTCTTCACAAGTGACTGCCAAAATTTGTGAACTTCATCAACAACTTTATGAGCAAACTCTCGATTCTTTGCTTCACCATTGAATGCAAATTGATTTTCTGGCTTTCCATCTGGAATCTTATACACTTTAAACCATTCAATAGTAGCTTTGAGCAACCCTGGGTAGTGCTTTTCCACATCTGCTATGTCTGAAATCAATGTTCACAACTTTCAGTTTACTCCAAAACTTTAGGTTTGAAAAATTTTATCACCACTTAAAAAAATTATAGTGCTTTAAAATTTTAGTGTTTTGCTCCTCTGACTCTTGTCGCTTAAATTTTTATTTTTTTATATCAATATTAATCTGTAATGGTTAACCTTCTGGGTAGTGTCTTATATAAAAATTAACTGCTTACTGTGAAAGCTCAAAAATAATATGTAACTTTATTTCCAGAAGTAAAAAAGAACGAATTAAAAAAAAATCTTTACCTTTCATTTGTTCAGCTAAAGGATCATTCACATCAATGGTAATTATCTTCCAATCAGTCTCACCTAAAACATTATACAAATAGATGTAGATGGTGTTCCCCCAGGAAACAACAATAATAATCACAACAACCACCTTAATTGTAGCACTGCCTGCCATTCCAAATTACATTATCTGAAGAACTTAAAAGTCCAAAACTACTGTGAACTACAAATAGTACATTTCCTGTCATTGTACTACATGATCGTTTCCTTACCGACTTTTACATAAAATTAACATGTAATAAATATTTTCTCTCTATTTTTAAATGAGCATTAGATTGCTTAAGTAGCAAATATATTAATTACAGAAGTTTATCTATTCAACCAAAAAATATTTAATTGACTCATCTTACATGATTGAAATTGTATAAAATTTATTTGACTAATAATTATTACAATACACAGATGGGTACATTTTACAATCTCAATATTGAGAAGTCATTTTTTTTACTAAAAAAAAAAACAGTTTTCAAGCTTTCCTCGGATATGAATTACAATTCGATCCCCGGGATGGGGTACTATATCCATTTTTCTCCACTCACTTGTTCAAATTTTATTAAATGCCTTAAAAACAAAGTTTAAACCAGTCAAAGCAGCATCAACTTACTTAAAAGGGAATACGACATAGTGCTCTTTACCTTCAAAGGGCAGAATTATGAAGGCAAAGCCTTTCAATTTTCACTTTCTTAAAATAAATTGGAAGTAATAATAGGCAATTACCTTCATCAATTAAGGCAACAGCTCCAAGAACTTTTACTTGTATCACTTCACCTCTTTTTGCAACCTGCAAATTAAGACTTTAACACAAAATAAATGACACCAGAATTACAAGACATCCTTTTAGAAGATTACATACCCTATATCCAATTTCTAAAACATCAACTGGATCATTGTCTCCTTTACAGCCTGTAGATTCATCTAAAACATCAGGGTTTTCCCAAGTCTAAAAACGAAATTATAACAAGCAAGTGAAACAGATTATAAAACATGATAATTTTTTTGATCTATCACTGCAACTTTTCATTTCTGAAATTACCTGAGGAAATGCTCCATAATTCCAAATGTAGCCGTGGTGAGGGAAGCAGTTAGCTACATACCTCAATTTTCCCTTTTTAACATCTTGCTTAATTGGATTTAATACTTCTTTCAAATTTATCTTCAAAAACAAAAAATCATTACATGAAATACAATATAAACATGGGTGAAAATGATATAATGAAAGAAGGAAGCATTCTTCACACAGAAGAGAAAAAAATTTAGTACCTCCATTTTAGCATTTGTCCACCGTGGTATCTCAACAACCATGTTAAATATTTTCTTGCAAGAATCAGCAAGTAGTGGGATGTCATGTAAAGGAGAGATTGGTCCTGATTCATTTCCTAATGAAGTAAATTACATGAAAAATTTCCTCAAGTCCTAAAACTTCACTTCAAACTAGCTTGACTTAAGATTTTTGAGTAGGACACTACATTTTCAAAAGACAATGCAAAAGTTATCTTTTTCAAAAAGGGCAAAGCTTAAAGACGATATGAACTTACACAATTAACATTATTACGCTTGATTTGATTTAGGAGTATTAAAAGGGTTTTCATACCCATCAATCCCCTCAGAAAGGATCTCGGTACTTTTCTTGTTAGTAAAATGCTAATTTTCCAAGTATCCATTAACTAATATGCAGTTATTAGTTAAGAGATAGTTGCTCAAATTGTCATCTTAAAAAAATAAACTAACTTGAAACTTATCTGTTTTAAATTATTTTATCTAAGAAAAGAGAACACCACCTGCGCAAATGTCAATCAACAACAACAATTTATATATTTAAATCTAGCTAATATTGTCTAATTTGCTGAATATTTAAGATATCCAATAGAACGATTAATGAAGAACCTATCAAAGTGAATGTTTTTACAATAAATTTGCACCATTTTTAGTAATACTTAGCACAAGAGAGATGAGCACAGTTAAAATGTCTACAGCAAAGTATTTGCAGTGAGGTAATTAAAATTAACATGGAAAGATCATAAAAAAAGAAGTTTTATAACTCAAATGCCCAACTTCTCAACAGCCACAGAAAAATTATAAAGAACATTAATTTAAAAAATCTGAACTTGTTACAACTGTTACTCAAGTGTAATACCTACTTCACTAAATTAGTGATAAAAATTATGACAGCAATAGACAGAATAACCTTTAGGAAGTGTTAAAAGTCTTAATTAAAGGAAGTAATTTTAAGCATTCACTAAAAACATATTTTTACAAAACCAACATAAATTATGCAATTATGTGTTCGTCTATAATGTTATTAAAAACGCAATATGGTATTTGGCTACGAGTGCGCTAATAACCTCAAGGACATTGAAATAAACTTTGGATTAAAACAAGGGTGCACAAGGCTACACTATTTACGAGGATAATTATGCAATACTCCGGGACTCATATATAAAGGTGAGTCCGATCTTGTCCCCTAAATAGCAATACACGATCAATCGAGCATATGGTTAGAGAAATGTTCTTTCACAAAATCAACGGCCTACAATTAAATAAACTTACGTAAATATACTCTATATTCAGTAGAGTTGGGGGCACCCCTTTCTTCTACAGAATATGTAGCCATCGGAAACTTGGAAAGTCGAAAAATGCCGCAAAATTCACGCTGTACAACCAACGGGTTCAACACTGGGTTGACTAAGCCGATGAAAGAGCGCACGTGCAAAAGCCCCGGCCGCATTGTGCCGCTAGCGTGCGTGACGGATAACAGAAGGCCAAGGAAGTTGACATTGACCTGTGATATGAATTGTTCTCAAATAATACACAGGCATTTTATACTTTTTACTGACTTGTAACTGATATAATTTTACATTGCATGTACATTTAATGTATAATTTATATTATTTTTCCAAAAGTTTCCGATTATCCTTAAAAAACATTCCTTCGCATTATCATTAAACTAAACAGTATCTTATCAATATTGTGTGCGAAGTTCAAGGCAACACCTGTCATAGTTATTTCAGATAATGATCGTACGTGAACGATACGTTAGTTGAAACATGCAAGCCTATCAATGACAGATGCAACACCAGACTAACGTCTCTTGAAGTGATAAATGTTTGGTAACCTCCAATCGTTAGATAATTTGAATACATTTCTCGAAAACGCTGTTGATTGATTTATCTATTGATTATTTTTAACACGAGCTGCGGTGGAATACTCCCGAGCAATTTTATTTTTTACGCTCCCTCCTTTCCGGAACCTTCCTGTCTGCGTTCCACCCAATTTCATTAATTCAATATGTTACGAGACAGTAGCATTTTTCATACCATAAACCTGGCTGGGGTGGATTTTACCCCGCGGGTATTTGGGTTTCATTTTTCCTGTTCGTTTTCAAACATTTGTCGTTTTGATCGCAAAAACTTGTCATCAGCTGAACAAGCCCGTTTATTTTAAGCTATTTACTGCTCCAGACTTTATAATTGCTACTATCACAACTCTTCAAGGAGCACATACTTGTGTACTGTGAAAAATGTCAATGAATAATGCTCTAACAAGACCTGCTAATGACTCAGACGACGGCTCTAAACACCTCGCCTATGGCTAAAGAATTCCAACATCATAGAAAATTAAAATATGTTAAGGTAATAGGTACTTATTACTAAATAGTAAGTTATAAGTTTTGATGTGCATTTTTAAAAATTTAAGTTTGGGGAGAATTTATCTGATTTTAGGGTACACTTTTTTCAAGGATTTTTTTGTTACAAAGTTTGAATAAACATACAAAAAATGCATAAAATTGCTTCTTTTGTTACACTATATAAAAATATAGGAAATACCAATTTTGGTGAAAATCTTAGTACTGTTTAGATGCTACTGTAATTTAGACAAATATGCCATTTTGTTGGTATCAATAACCCAAAGAACATGAATCCTGACTGCACTAGTTACAACATATAGGGGCAAGAAAAAAATTAATCTTTCCAGTATCAGGGACCTACAAAACGAGGATTTTTGACAAAATATCGATACTGATTTTTGCATACTTATCCAACTTTCTCTAAGCTTCATACATAATAACAAGTGGCCAGTTTCTAGTATTAGGAAGAACATGCCACTGAACTTTAAAATCCGGCCATCACCACCACTGAATTTGAAAATGAGGCCCCCATATTGGAGCAATCAGTTCTTTACTGTATTTTCTAGAATTTTCAATTTATTTCCAGATTTATAAAGAAATTTTGTGCATTTGAAAGTTTTGTAAGTTCTACATAAAAAAAAAACTCACCTTGGACATGTTCATGAAAGGTTAATAGAAATAAATTAATACTCAAGAAGTGAAATTTAATAGACCAAATACACAATTAATAAAACTAAATGCGTAATGAACAAAATCAAAGAAAAATATATATTTTTTTTCATGTAAATATTCACACAGGTTCATTGCAATAATACAACTAAAAAACAAATTACGTTGGAGGCCTTAGAAATGGACATTAAAATAGTTAAGTGGGTTTTTGTTTGAGATTTTAGCATTGCTTTGCTATTCAAGCATTGAATTAATGGCTTGATGATACAGAACTGCATCCCCCCAAATAATTGAGAACATAATTTAAAAAATCCTGTTTCGGTTCACAGATATTAAAATTTTGAAATTGCTTTGATCTTACAATATTATTTAAAATAAGAAAAGGAGTAACTTGCATGAACATGTTAATCTTTTCGTACACATATTAAAATAGCACCACACATTGGATGTTTTTCACTGTCATTGAATACTTGTTTAACCACTAACACAATAACTTCATTTACACCTTTTTTTTTTTTTTTTTTTTAATAAAAAATAAGTAGCACTAGTCTTGAGAAGTATCATACATGCAGTGGAGATTGTGAAATTCTGCAGTCTTTACAATATCATCCGGCATGAAAATATAATTTTCTAGCATATTTGCACTGGCAAAGGTGGCTCATGACATCAACTGATGTCACTGCAGTGCCTCTGCCCTACAGGTCCTAGGGTTCGTCCTGATCATGGCAGGATTTTCGAGACTAGCTAGAGAGCTAGGTTGAATTCAGCCACTGTCTGGAGGAGAATATTAACACCTGGCAGGTAGTTTTTTGTGGTTTCTCCAAACAACACCAGGTGAATGTCGAAGCAGTACCCTCACAAAGAGGTCACAGACCACACGATCTTTCCTTCATCTTCCTTGACCTATCCTCGCCTCTTACTTACACGCACTACACTACCACACTTTTTGGGAGACCAATCAGGAACTTAGGGTCTTGTCCCAGCTGGGGTGGTACCCTGCTGGTTAAATATACTTGGCTGGGGAAAAACCTTCAAGTCAAAGTAAGTTGGCGCTGGATCTCACCAGCCAGTGACAGAAGATTACAGTCACCTCCTGTGATAAAACATGCACTACACTTATGGGACTAATGATGTTAGCCATTGACGAATCCAGAACCACTAATCAATCAATCTAGCATATTTGCTTTGATAGTCCTCAAGTTTTGTGTAAATAATCTACCAAATTGTTCTACTGTGACCACAGACAGACACCCATTGAGGAGGCTTTACATATGAGGTAATTTCTTCAAAGTGATATTCAAAATATTTGAAATTTCGTTGTTTTACAATAACAAAAATTTTCATGTTACATATGCTCTTAAAGAGTACTTAGAGACTTAGCCAAATAACCACTCAGCTTCACATTCACGATACCTTGTTGTTACTCTTCCAGCCTTGTCTCAAATATTCACTTAAACGGACTGGTACCATAAATTACTTAATGAAAATCTTCTTTCTGGCATTAGTGAGGCACTTGGAAAGCAATCTTAATTATTTTATGACCAAGAAGTATGTTAATATATTTGATGTATAAACATCCATAAATATTTCTGTGAAATATAAAGTGCATAGAATTCCTTACAAGTTTGGTCGTCTTATAATTCTAAGTAGGGAAAACTTTAACTGACTTCTTGAAAATTTTTAATTAGGTCTGCTTTGTCTTAATTAGAGATAAATCAATTTAAAGTACAGAGGTAAACTTTTATTGACAACAATTTTTTTTTTCAATAAATGTTACAAAAAGATAATTGCACAAAATGTCAAAGTTCAATACACCCTTCAGTCTTACAATAAAGTAACATTACACAAATACTGTAAGTGCTTGCACAAACACGAGTGCTTCAATTTACTAACACACACACCATACCAAATTTAAATACTTATATCTATGTGATGTATCATTCTTGTGTGCACCACAAAAATCATGTCACACCCAGGTACAAACTATCAAGTCTTCAATAAATAAAAAGATTTTGATATGAAACACTACATACGAATCATTCTTATTGCACCGATGTCATTAAATTCTGTATTGAGCAGGTGATAAAATTGTTTACCAATAAATGCACCTCTGGTCATGTAAAAATTGCATCTACCATCTCATCATTTCAGAACTCAGTCTTATAAGCTTTGCTAAAAAATTCTTTCTTCAATACTGGATCAGGAACAATCTGAAACATGTTTTAAAAATGTTTTTGTCCCCACTTACTCTTTTCAAATAACCAACAAAATCTAAACAAAACAAAAAACTACAAAAACAGAAGATTTTGAGAACTGACCGTATCTTGACCAGGTTTCCACCCAGCAGGACACACTTCACCATGCTGATCTGTATACTGGAAAGCCTGTACCAATCTTAGAGCTTCATCAACACTGCGACCCACTGGCAAGTCATTCATGGTAATTTGCCGCAAGATCCCTTTCTTATCAATAATGAAGAGGCCTCTGAAACAGTATCATTAGTTCTCTAGTAATCAACAACCCCTTATTCATTATTTATTAAACTCCAAATTATTATTTAGATTGTCTATTTCAGTGTTAATAGCAGTCTTCAGGTTATGGGGCTAGTAGTCCATGCAACTTAAATTTTTAATGAACCTGTTAAACCTGAGATTTTTTACGTCATGTTAATTCCAGAATCCTGGCCATTTTGAGAAAGTGAAAAATTAGAGAAAGGTGTATGAAACTAACTTACTTATGTGTTTGAGAGTGTGAAAAAGTGTGTGACAGAGAGAGAGAGAGAGAGAGAGAGAGAGAGAGGAGAGAGAGAGAGAGAGAGAGAGAGAGGAGAGAGAGGAGAGAGAGGAGAGAGAGAGGAGAGAGAGAGAGAGGAGAGAGAGAGAGAGTGAGAGAGAGAGAGAGAGAGAGGAGAGAGAGAGGAGAGAGAGGAGGAGAGGAGAGAGGAGAGAGAGAGAGAGAGAGAGAGAGAGAGAGAGAGCGCGTACGAATGAGTGTGCGAGAGTGTGTGTGAGAGAGAGAATGTGAGTGAGTGCGTGTGCATGCTTGTGTATTGATTTGGGATGTTCAATGGAACTTTCCACTAATAATTTGAATACCCTTTTTTCATTGTCCGAAAAAAATTCTACATCCTAAATATAATATTGAAACAGTTTATTCTTATAAGCGAAGGCTTCTTTCACTGGAGTCATATATACTTGGCTGTCTGGAAGACGCTGCATGAAAGTTCACTTTGCTATTTTGAGGGATATCCAAATTGTGTGTCAAAACTGGGGGTTAAAACTTCAAGCTTGAAAACTTTTATTCTACAACTCTCCCTCACAGGACCCTGAAGTAAATAAATTGAACTGGATTCTGACTACATTAGTTAATAATTACAAAGCAGAAGACATGAAAGTAATTTCAGTGAATGACTACAAACAAAAAATTGACCTAGTCTCAGTTCAAGTCTAATTATTATTTAGTTTTATTGATTATGTCCACTACTATGGTTTTGTTGCCATACATTTAATATATTCTTTCCATTCCCCCCCACCAGTTCCTTTCATTTTTATTATGGTTTTGTCACACAGATGTAATGGGCATTTGGTCAGTAATGTGTGAGATTATATATTATTGGTTTTTAAGAGTTCCCAAGTATTGCAAAAATATTCCTCAATAAAAATAAATGTATTTTAAATTTTTTTAAATATTGACTAAATTTGAAAGAGATTCTTTCAGAAGAATGCCTGGCATGTAGCACTGTTCAGAAATAAAACAACTATTCTCAGAGAGATGCAGAGGCACAATTTCAAATTCTGGTGCTCTAGGAGAATACTAAGAATAAGTTGGAAGGAAATACACGAATATTTGAAGACCACAAATGCTAAATGTTATCTATTAAGAAAAGAGACGAGACATTGTTGAAGGAGAATCAATTACTGTACAGAAAGGAAAAAGAGGCAGAAAGGCAATTAGAATAGATAGAGCATAACAGATTAAAAAGAAAAAAAAATTCTGCAATTACTTAGAAGTACAAGGATTGGAACTGGGCAGAGGATATGCAATATTGCTACCAACAAACCAAAAGATGGAGAATAAGGAATGAAGAGGGAGAGGTAGGAAGAGAGGGGGAATTGGCAAAGGGGTAGGAGTGGAGGAGAGAGAGAAAGAGAGGGCAAAAGAGCTAGAGACAGAGAGAATATCCACTTTTGCAATATTACATAGATAAAAATAGTATAGTTGACAATCATTGATGTTATTCCATTAGTTTTTCATTGTTTGAATTTTGATGTAACTTCAACTTTCAGGGCAAGGTGAATAATGAATGCAGATATTGATTTTGCCTTTTTCCATTTGTCATTTTTAATTCTCCCTTTTTTTAAATATACCTTTCCTCCCTATACAGTAGCATATTGGAGTCACCTCATCAATATGATTTTGAATTTTCTGGGGTAAAATTCGTGGTTCAAGGTTCAAAGATTATTAGTGTTGTTCCAAGGATGGTTAAGATAGATGCCTGGGGCAAGGAGATGCAAGTAATTTTGTAGCTGAAAATGGGGATGTGTATATGGATGAAAGAATGTGCAACAATTAGAAGCTTTTGAGCTGAAACTTGGAAAACATGTTCGGAGCAAGATACCTTATCGTTCCTGGGATCATTAATATATTTTAATTTTTGGGGATATCTGCTGTAACGACCACCTCAATTAAGCTGACATCTCCACTAAGAGCAATTTTCTTGAGGAACTGATTGATAAGACATGTAATGTTCAAATATGGCTCTTTGCAGTAGTCATCTGGCTATGGGGACTTCGTTAAATGATCCCTCCCCTCAAGTGATTTTGACTATTATAACAAGAAGTAGAAAAGTGGTGAAGATTATTTCCGAGCTCCTTCCTATGCCAGGATGCATTATAAGATTACTTTGAATAATGACATCCTGTGTTGCTTATCTCACAGAGGGATTACTTTCTGTTTCTGCTAACAACAGATGATTTTAATGAACATCTCTCAACTGAACAACAACACATTTACTTCTTACAGTATTCCTAGTTTGTTGTTTCATGCTTCCCTACCATGGGAATCTGTTAAGGACTCTCAGAGAATGTGGTGTGTGCAAATTCCACCTAAAGATCATTCGCTAACTTCTCAGACAATCCTGTTGTGAAGTACATAGGGTATGAATTGCATCGTTAAGTCTCGTTTGCTTGTTTGATTTGAAGTGGAAGTTCTTTTATAAGAGAATGAGTGACAAGTCAAGACTGTGTCAAGGTAAATCTTTAAAAATACATTTAATTATTTTGTCTTAAAACTAATTAAAAATTAAAATGCTAATTTCATTTCAATTTTCATTAAAACCTTTAAAAATTTTGAAAAAAAAAAAAAAAAAAAAAGTTTAAATCTTTTACAAACCTGCCTTATAATTCCAAAAGTAAAGCCAGACATTACATTCTCAATGCAATATCTCTCTCAGATTTTTAAATGTCAGGCACATCTTTTAACTTTCACGTATAGATAAGTACATACGGAGTATAGAGTAAGTTATGTAATGCTGTGGAAAATCTATTTTGGGATTTCAACAGAAATAAACATTTTGTGGACCCAATACTGAAAAAGGTATTTTTTTTTTCCTTTCCATCCCTTAAAATTTGAGGATACTTTACATGAAGCCCAGACAGACATTTTCAAAATTTTCTCAAATTTTGTCTTTAAATTTCTTGTAAGAATAGAGTAAAATACACTTAGAAAGGTGGCATAGGTTCAATTTTCACAGTTAACTCTGAATTTTTGAAAATTGCATAAGTTTGAATTTTTTGGCATCTTCCTACAACTATAAAATTGAAGACATAGATTTTTCCTTCAAATGAAATTTGTTGTCCATAAATAGTTCTTTCATTAGGATTATGAAGAGTTTTTTGAAAATTTTAGTTTTCATGGAATAGTGCAAGTAATATTTGCAATTTAAAAAAATAACAAGATTATTTTCTCAAAAACAGCTCCAAATTTTTTCTTTAAATTGTTGGTAAGGATAGTGCCAAACAAACCCTATATGATGACATAAATGCCATATTGCTCTTTTTTTTTAATTACAAAAATGTATTTTTTTTTACTTGGCTCTCACATTGGTAATATTTACGTTAGAGGAAATTTCTTCACATTATTATATTTATGAGTAAAAGTGCTTTAAAAACTGTCATGTCAAGTTTCTGGATAACTCAAGTTTTCTGTTAAAATGAGCTCAAAATTCTGCATTTTCAGAAACGCTCAAATTCCCTTTTTTCAAAAATGGCTCCAAATTTTTTCTTCAAACTTTTCTTAAGTAACAAGTTATTTTGATGTATTTTTATTTTTTCAAAAATTACACAAATGTATTTTTTTTAAATATGTCTCACCTCGTTAATATGCACTTTTCCATCGTTTTTCATACATTATTGAATTTGTGAGTGGAAGTGCTCCAAATTACTTTAAATGAAGTTTTTCAAAAACTCGATAGATTCCTGTGAAAAAGCTTCAAATTTCCATTTACAGCTTAATTGCCATTTTCTTAAAAATGGCTTCGAAATTTTCAACGAAAATTTGTATTTAGAACAAGATTTTATTCCTCTTTAATATTCTTGAAGTAATATTTTGGTTCTACTATTAAGAGACCGAAAAGATGATACAATATCAAACACATGAACTTTAGGCGATGGCAGCTGGTCAGAGAATGGAGCAAGACCTTAAAGCCAGACCACACCAAGGAAATTAGAAAAAAATTGCCACGAGAGTCTGGGCCATTTTGTAGCACCACTAGTTAAAATATAAGGAATTGTTGAGTAATAACAGACACAGAAATTTCGGTAAGTTAAGTTTTCTTCCTCATGGTACATTTTTCTTCTCATTTCCCTCTGGTAGGCTTCTCTAAATTTGCTTGTTCTGACTGAAGACAACTCAAAAGCAATACACGAATTAGATTGCTCAAGTGAAAAACATCTGCATCCATAATAAGTAATTCCTTAGCATATTATGAGATGACTGACTTTTAACACCATAGTATGCTTTTAATTTTCTCTGCCTGCAATTGCATCAGTGTTTCACATAATTATTTGTATGCCATTTATTTTTTGTTGATATTCATTTAATGAATCTCTCTTAGGTTGAAATTAATGAAAATTTAACAACAAATTTTCAACAGCAAATGTAGAAATATCTCAGAACAAATTTATTTGATGCTAGGATGTTGTTTTGGTGATAAAACGTTGTGTAAAAGTGAACCTCATTTTCAATTTAAACTTGAACCTATTCAATAGGTAAAAGTAAATGTTCAACATATATTTTTAGACATGTCAGCATCAAATATAAAATTCTTACAAAATATTAATTTACAGTTAATTAATTAATATTAATCTTTTAATGAAAAAGCTCACAACAACAACAAATTTGTATCTCCTAAATAGTTTTCCACAAAACAGAAAATTCTGCCTGCTTAACTGTAACAAAATAATAAGCATTCCAAAATATTATTAAATTATAAACGACCCTTAAAAGAGGGGCATTATTGAATGAACATGGAAAAAAATTGGAACTTCAATCAATGGAAAACACATTGTCAAGACAAATGTGCATTTATAATAACAAAAAATTGTTAATAAATTGCTAACTGATCTTCCATCACGTTAAAAACTATCATATATAAGTCAGCCTTGAGAGATTCACGTCAAAAATTTTTTTTAAATCTTTTGGAATTAAATAAAGAATGAACGTTTCTCTAAAAACTTATCATTACATCTCATCATTAACAATAAACTGCACTTATTTTTACGAAGTAGCATTTTTAAAACTTTCGTAGAGGCTTTAAATGATGCACTTTAATATCAATCATTGCAAATTAAATATAATACGATTTGGGAAGGTAGATGTATGTACTCACCTCAATGCATGGCCAACATCTTCCAGATACACTCCATAAGCTCTAGAAATTTTGTGAGTCAGGTCAGACAGAACAGGATATTTCAATCTACCCAGCCACCTTCTTTTCTGGGTAAATTCATCCATGCTAAATGTGTGTATGCTGAATCAACAGAACATGCCACAACCTCTGCATTCAAACGTTGAAAATCTTCAATTCTATCATTGAAAGCCAGTATCTCCGTAGGGCACACAAATGTGCTGAAACAAGTGTACAAATATAAAATAATGACTGCCTTTATAAAATAAAAAAAGAATTAAAGATTGATTCAATGATTTTGAGGGAAATTTTATGGCAAACTTAATTTTGAACCCAAATCAACATTTTAGATAAAGAACTAATGTGAATTTACACCTTTTAATCTGAACCAAACTAAATTTCATCTAATTCGAACTCGCTGAAATGCCACCCACAGTCTCGTATGAGAAGTACATGTAAACACGTTAAGTATGACCACACATACTTACAAATCCAGTGGGTAGAAGAAGAAAACCAAGTACTTTCCCAAGTAGTCAGTCAATTTCAATTCTTTGAACTCGCCGTTTACAACGGCAGTGCCTTCCCAATAAGGAGCAGGTTTGGAAACTATAAGGAAATTAAAAATAAATTTTTACTTCATTAAATTGAGTGTTAACACATAATTAAATAAACAATGTTTGTTTTACACTTGGAAAAAGAAAACGCGTATGTGTGGCTTCGCGCCGGTACTTACTGACTGCTTGTGTCCATTGTAATTTGTGATCAACAGTTGTCCCTACCTCTTGAGGGAAAACGCTGCCCCCAGCATACGTATGACAGCTCTCATCTTTAGTTGCTCCGAAGGAAACAGCAATAACAAATAGAAACACTATTCCCCGAAAGCACGACCTCATCTTCCCAGCCATACTACCCGCACAAGTCAAGTCTCCGTAGCAGCCTGTGCCCGGAACACAGCAGCAGCGCCAAGCGACACATCAATGGATAATCAGTGATGCCACACGTGGATATCTATACGCAATGCGTACGTGTCAATCGTTTCCATCTCGATAAGCAGACTATGCAAACGATGTATATCACTTCTGAGATTGCTACCTCACATTAGTTTGCTGCAGTTTACGACTTTCTCGAAACAATGCCTTTAGTGTTTCGCCGCTATAACAATTGAGGCTATTATGCGCGCTTTTGATAGTATGTAAACGACTGATTTTCATTTAAATTGGTTTTAATGTAATCTCAATCTGCCGTGACAAATTGTTCCAAATCGGGTGAAGTTCGTCACGCCTGTACAATATGTTGCGCAACGCCACATAAAGCGAGCACAAAACGCTATCTCTCCCCTTTCCACTAGCCAAGAGTGTTTGAAAAGACAAGGATAAAACCAATTTCCCATTTTAACAGCCATCTGAACATTACTTTATGACAACTCGGCTAAATACGTAGCCTATGCCGCCCGCAACAGCAATTGTAACTCATTGTTTTACGACATTTTCATTTTTAATCCTTATTTGAAATTCCGATATCAAACGAACTTGAAAGGTTGAGGAGGGGATGGGGCACATCAATAACAACTTTCTTTTATGGATACTTTTTACTTCAAAATATCACATATGCTAACACTTACAAACAAATCAAATTACAAATAAACTCTCAACTTCTTGCCAGTGCAATTGCTTACAATAATTTCTTCATAGACATTTTTACATATGCTGAGTTGCTCATAATCAAATTAACAGATGTTGTCTAAATTTGCTATTCTCTGGTGACAATTGATAAAATTAAAGAAACAATATAAGCAATTGTTACAGGTCACTTAAGTCCACAGAATCGTCTTCAATTTGTGCTTCAACTTTTTCAACTTTTTCTTCTTTCTGTGAAGAAGCAGCCGCTATTCGAGGAAAATCTAACTTAGGCCAAGAACCAGGTTCTGCTTTACGAAGTTTTACTTCTAGTTTAGTTTGCAACATATTTGCTGAACTGCGATCCACATCCACAATCTGTAATAAGTCATGATAAAATGATGTAATTTATAATTCTAGGGAAATAAAATTAAAATTGTGTAAATAATGAAAATAGACTAACCCCTCGCAGTTCCACATCAAGGTCGAAAGAACTATCCTCTTCAGGGAAAAACAAATGTACTTTCAGGCGTATTGGATTCAATTGAACAGATGAAACATTTGGATCATATTTTTTTGCAAATACAGATACTACAACATGAGTGGCTGTCTGATGCCAATCAAAGCGACATGCAACACTTTTATCTCCTTCTTGCTGAAAGAGAATGATTTACAAAATTTTTGTCGTTGAAAATAATATAACAAGAATATTAATTAATTTTCATTTGAGGAAGAAATATACAAAGGATAAACAATAAAAGAACAGTGAAATTATAAATTACTATTCACATTTCAGGTACTTTTACATTTAAGAGGTTATGCAGAAGAGAAGACCATAGGGCCAGAGCCTTTCCACAAACCATTACATTTCTGTTATGATAATTACAATTAAAATATGTGCATAATTTGAAATGACTCACCTTTTCCTTAATCCACACATGCGTTCCTGTTTTACAGCCTTCTTGTTCAAGAAAACTATTGAAGTCTGTAGTTCTTCGCTGACAACATGACCAGAATTTTAGCCCTTCATGAAAAACGGGTACACCAGGATGGTATATACATGGTGAATAATTGGAGCTGCTACCTTCATAAACCTACAAAGATGTGAACAATAGTAAACACAAATATTGCAATATTATGTTTGACCAAATATGCAAATACCAATTAGGGATCCCAAATAGTTTTTCACTAAACATTAAATGAATGAATTTATAAATCTGCCCTCTGATGAAAAAGTAATATTCTCTCAGAACAGGAATCCAAAACCATTCCAAGAATAGGGCTTGAAAGCCCTTAGTATTTGTGGAAGTAAAGTTTACTTGTCTTCCAAGAAAGACCTGGCAATCAAGTAAAAAGGGCTGACTACAATTGAATTTATACTGCAGCTACAATTTAAGCAATACTTGAATTTGTAGAGATATTGTGACAAAGATATTGTCGAGTCAATTAATAAAATATTACTGTCGATTATATGATCCCTCAGTGTGAGTAATTACTCAAATTCTTATGAATAAAGTATTACTCTCTCATCAGATGAGTAGAGTCAAGCAAATGTGTCCTCCACAGAGATTTTACGTAAGAATTGCGGAATGCTGTTTGGATATATTGGAGTTCCCGGCAAAGACTGTGTATTCTCTTTGCACTGTAGTCACTGTAGTTTCTGTGTAGAAGTGGAGTCACAAAGCAATGTAGACTTCATTGATTTGCTCAAAGAATACCATGGTATAAATAAAATACAAGTTCTGGAGTGCAGACGCCGCAAGGCAGTAGCAATCCGAAATATTCGGTAAGCGTGTGGCTAATAGAGACTTGATTTCATAGAGCAGCAAATAAAAAAAAAATTAAATCATGAGGGACATCTAAAACTGACTAAAAAAATATCAAGAAAATACCAACTATACAAAATACATTCCTAAGCAATACTAAAAGCAGATTGGCTGTTATCTAATAAACAAATCCATAGAGCACGTCAAATTGACCCTATTAAAACCTTTATAATTGAACCAACCCAAAATTTCTTTAATACAATACCACTTTCTCCTGCATTTCAACATTTTACAGTAGGTCAAAATTATTCTGCTCTTCGTATTCGTTCACACTTTCCCGAAGACACTTTTTGCCCTCCCTATATATAAATGTTTATTCTGCTTAATTCAATATCATTTAAACTTAACCTTTAACTATTCTTTCTAATTTTTATTCTATCCCTAATACATTTCAATAACTTTTAATTTATTTTACTAACTTACTTTCAAAATTGGAACATACATAATTTACGAAATTAAAGCTCTGGCATCTTCCCACTATGTTATGTTAATTTTTTCACATTCCTGAAAAATTGTATGTAATTGGACAGGTAATAAATGATTAAAAAATATTTTAAAAAACTGACCTTAGCAAAATGAGCAATAGACCCATAATTCTTAAGGATAGGAAAAAGGAAAGAAAGAAAAAAAGGAAAGAAGAAGACAACGACAATGAAAGAGAAGAAAAAAAGATTCTAACACAGTATATAACGTCAGAGAAACAGTACTCTGATACACACTAATGTCTTCTTCACACCTCTTTGGTATCCAGAATCTCACATAATCACAATCTCTTTTGTATCCTCACTGTGGAGGTCACTCAAGAAATGTTAAGTAATTGCTCCAATATTTGAGCATTTGCTCTTTATTATTCATATGAAACTGAGTAATTGCTTTCATTAGAGCTTGAAGCTAGAGTAAACAGTCAGAAAGTAGTAAAGCAAAGAGAATGTTATTCACACTAGAATTCTAGTTATTCACACTTCACTAGTTATTCACACGAGAATTTTCTCCAAAATCTTGAGTAATAAGCAATTACTCATTTTTATTAATACCTCCCACTATCTACAAAACCAGGAAAAGAACAGGTTCCTGAGATAATCCATTCTAATAGAATTGTAATGGAAACCTCCAGATTTGTCTACAAAAATAATTATTCTTTTAGTGTTTTAGAGCTGATGAATCACATCTCAACATTATCCAAACACAGAATTTCCATTTCAGAAATTCTAGCAATTTATTTCTTGTGACGAATCAATTCGATAAAAGTTAATTATTCAAAACTCAAACTTTCCTGAACAATGAAATTGCTATGCAGCCTTAACAGTTGTCAAAATAATTACATTTTATGTATACTGCTAAACAATTTCAGTGGTTCCACAAAAAATAACAACAAAAATATGCAAATTACATAGAATCCCATTATAAGAGGCATATGAGTCATTTGTGGAAGAAGATCTACTGCCACTTTCCAAACCCATTCCACTTTCACATTATTTTGTGGAAGGCACACGGTCTCCATTGAGAATGATCTACTTCATGCTAATGTCCTCATCATGTTTGAGCGAGTGGGAACCGTGAGAGCTGCACAGTATTCGACAAAGAGTAAGGCTCATTATCTTAATGTATTATGCACTTTGTATTGAGCTTTTAACCACCATAGTGTGCTTTTAATCATTGAAGTGTTTTCCTTTTGCAAGAAGAAATACATATGAATATATATGCACTTATATTACCATTTCCCTCTTATGAGAGAAATCTGCCTCCAGGAGTAACTTATAATGGGGTTCTATTGCAATATCAAACAATTCTAGAAGCCAACTTAAATCAAAACTCAACATTTATTCTACATTAATACAAAATGAAATAATGTCTGTTCATTTCAAGGAGAAATATCTTTCATCAATCCGTTTCAATTTCTTTCTGCTGCAGTATTATTCATACCTGTTTACACCCTCCATTTTTGCATGGGGTGCCAATAGGAATTTCCGATGAAACTGGGGTTTCTTGACTATTGCTACCCAATTTTAGTGATTGAACCTGTTGTGCCAAAGCTGGAGAAACGTCCACTTTCAGGGTCACCTGCAATGTGTTTTACATTCATGAGACTTGTAAATGTATCTTTCAGTTAAATTTTTGTGGGTAAATTTTCAGGATTTCTGATGGTAACAAAAATTAAACATTAAAAAGAAAAACTGTTGAGATTAAATTTTTGCATGTTAGTAATACTATCTAGCAGAGGTGTATCTACAGTATGGCAAACATGGCACATGCCATGGGTACCACTCACAAGGGGGTGCTATTAAGAGAATGCCCACTAAAACAAGTAACAACCACCCTAATTTGAAGTATCCTGACAGGGATGTAAATTCTATGCTTGCCACGAGTGCCTGAATACCTAGAAACGCCTCTGCGACACAATACATTCCAAATACCTAAGTAAGTTAATGGAAACTATTGGAGTTATTTCAATCTGCTCAACTTTGACCTCGGCAGATTTGTTATTTTTATGGGCAAAACAAATTTCTCAGCCTTTGTAAAGTAATTTTGTTGCCATGCCCCTGACAGCCTAGTCAATAAATGTGACATTTATCTACTTCCATGGATATTTCATAGTAAACCTTTAATTTTGAGAATTAAAATGATTATCAAGATACAGCTTGTAAGATGTCCACAATATCTCATACCAACCTAAATCAAAAAGTCTACCTTGAATCAAAAACATCTTTTTGTTTTATTTTAAATTTAGTCAATGCAGATACTACTGGCAGACACCAATTGTGTTAAACATCAAATAATTTAAAACATACTTCAACTGAGTACTCCCAAATAGAACAAAAGAAAAAATCTCATCAAATTAAAATAGATTAATCTCATTCATAAAAGTCCAATTCACCAAACATGAAAAATTGTTTATTGATTATAACAATATTGGTTCTCTGCTAACTGAAATACAAGCTCTTCTCACCACATTTGAGCCTACAGACATATTTGATATCGACTTCATATTATTATTAAATCTTACATTGGTCATACATGCACTCATAATCAATTTTTTGAATGGCATTGATAAACCTCTCATATGACTGGTAGTCGGTTAGTAGAATAACACAGTTATTGTTCGGTAATCTTAGAAGGGCCATTCCACAGAATGGCATCGCACTGCAGGCCAATGTACACATCACCAACTAGAAGTTAAATAAATAGCCCACCAAATAAAGTTAAAAAGGGATTGAATACAAACTGTTTAGAAAGCACCTTGTATTAACATTTAAGCTACATTTTATAGCACACATTCAAACTAATCGTGAGGATAAATGGAAAAATCAATACTAACTTGTTTGAAAAGACAGAATAAGAAATAAATGCACAGAATATGAGGATCCCAGAACTCTTAGAACAGATTTGGTTGAAGATATTTAGTTATGTCAAATCCCACAAGAACCACAGAATTGCAATTCTTTCAAGAATGTTTAATGAAGGAAGACAGATCTGCATTACAGTATTATTATACCATTGTGGAAATGTACCCATTCTAGTGAAGTTTTCTGCAAGACTAGGAAGAGAAAGCAATTTATCCCTCCCTCTGGTTAGGATTACTATATTGTTACACATCTGCAATATCCCTTCCGCTGAAGTTCTTATTCCAGGAATTTTCACTCTCCCAAGGTAAGTAATATATATCATTTGCTTGTTTTGTTAATATACCTATTAAGATTCTATATTAACTTTCATCTTACCAATGGAGAGTCAAAGGATGGTCTTTCCAAAGCTTCTTTAACTATTGGTTCAGGTGCTTTATATTCAATAACTTCATCAGCCTTGGATTTATCAACAACAGGTTTCTCTGGCTCTGGAGGTTTAACATTGCTATGGTAGGATTTTGTGCATCCCTAGATCACACAAGATAGGTGTCAAATTACTGAAAGTGATTATAGAGAGAAAATTCTAATCGTTATTGAAAAGACATGTTAATCACTACCTTTATATTAAGGAATTCTGTGAAATCCGTGCATTTCTTGTTACAGCACGACCATCCTTTATATGCATCATGAAAAAACGGTGCCCCAGGATGATGAATGCACGAATCTGAAATTTATGAAAACAGTCTCTTAAATGTGACGAAAAAATTATATTATGCCAGTTTCAGATTACTGCAAATGTAATTATCTTTGCATTACCTTCTTTGTTCGTTTGTGGGTCAAATTTTTGACCACATCCACGATTGTAACACTGAAGCAATTCACTTCCTTCACTAGGCATAACTGCACTATTCTGAGAAAATTCACTTGATGTTCAGAAGAATCCACAAAAATTCTACGATGACAGAATCAATCGTAAATCAGTATCTGATACATAGCATAATGGGTGATTTGCCCACCCACACCAAAGCTGGAAACGCATGCACGGATTTCATAAGATTCACTAGGACACCAGGCCACCCGGCCAATGAATGTATACTCCGCTATACTCATTCAACACTTTTCGCAAAGACCACCCAACATCGAATAAGCAATTCCCGTCAAGATTCTATACTCTATGATATTCATTTAATTTTACAGATATCTCTATGTTAAAATACGGTCGGTGACAACGCTTTACAACGACAAAAAGCCCAACTACCAAGAAAGTTCTCGAAATGTCGTGCACATTCGTTACTTCCTGATGTCACAGACGCGGCAATTTCAATTGGATTCATCGAATTCAGTCGAATTCTTAACTTGCGACGTGGTTGAATTATCTTTGACGAATCAGTAGGGTTTTCTGTTCTTTCTTTCAACAAGTAAGTGTTGGATAATAATTTTCTGGAGAAACGTTATCAATTCAAACGCGATTGTTAACAGGACTTCATAAAGACATCTATCCCAGCAGCCAAAAAATGTCTCCAAATATTTTACGTATTCTTTACTTCTAAATGCCACAGACGTGGCAATTTCAATTGAATTAATCAATACAAACTTGAAAAGTGATTTGATTACCTTAGGCTGCCTTTCAACAAGTCAGATACATAAAATATTTTCGTTTAATTTCCTCAACGATTGTGCTGAATAATAATTTTGTGGGAGAAACTATTACTTGAGAACAATACGAGTTTTTCTGTCGAATAATCTCCTCTTCTTGTCGCAGCAGTACTCTAGACTCGCCTAGTAGTATGCGATAAAGTAAAAACGAAAGTAGCTCATAACTGAAATGAAATAGAATGTAATAGAAGAGAAATAAAATACAACATTGATAAATTAGATGTGCTAAAACAGCGCGTACCTTCTCGCATCAGTAACGGTCATGTAAAATTATAATCCCACAATTTGTGTCCGTATTAACACATCCCAGCCATCATTTGAAAAACTAATTATAAATCCTAGAGCATTAGGTGCGACAATGTAATTTATTTAAAGGTACGAATACATCTTCACAAATTCCACATTCTAAAACTTCGTTCCGTACACCCACACGCAGCCTAACCATAGACTAAAGAGGTAGTCTTTATTCTATGGCCTAACTAATCTGAGAGTTTCAAACTGCCGTATCGCGGTGTTTTGTAACGTGATAACACCTGAAGATTTCAGCAAAAGAAGTGCGGGAAATTCAAATTTCCAAATTCAAAATTACGTTTAAGTACGCATATTTTTTTTAAAAAAAAAATTACATGACATTTTTAAAGAACTATTTTTTTAAAACAAATTCCATTTAACAAAAATCTCTATTGTCCATATTGTACTTTCATGAAGTAAAATTTTTGCAATTTTCAAGAACACTAAGTTCACCTAAAATGGGACCAAGACCATTTTTATACCGTCCGTTGGTCATACGAGCTACCTACTTTCAGCCACTCCGAATGCTTGTTAAGAACTTAGTTAGTTAGTTGGTGGTTCCGGTGCATGTTTTTTTTTTTTTTTTTTTTTTTCCTCGGAAGATGGCGGTGATCTTCCCCCGCTGGATGGCGAGATCCGGCGCCCACCTACCGCCGGCTAGCGGAGTTTCCACCTAGCCAGGACTCTCCCACCAGCGGGGCACCGCCTCAGCCGGGACAAGTTCTAAGCTCCCGAAATATGTAGTGTAGTGATTGTTAGTGTAAGTGCGCGCGCGCGCGTGTGTGTGGGCGTGTGTATGTGTGTGTGTAAGGGGCGAGGATAGGACTAGGAGAATGGAAGGAAAGATCGCGCGCGGTCTGTGGCCTGTTTGATAGGGTACTGCTCCGAAATTCGCTTGGTGATGATCGGACAAACCACGGAAAACTACCGACCAGAGCCGTTAGAATTCTCCTCCAGACAGCGACTGAATTCGACCTAGCTGAAAAGCTAGAGTCGAAAATCCTTCCGCCGTCAGGACTCAAACGTAGGACCTCCCGGTCAGAGGCGCTGCAGTGACATCCGTTGATGCACTGAGCTACCGCTCCCGTTTTGATAAGAACTGATTGGCGACGTTTTATGCTCGGAAAATGCTAATAGAGAACAGTTTTAAACACAATAATGTATTTTTATTTTACACATTTCCTATTTTTTCTTACATAATTCGGAAAAAATAAGTACATATGTGTGTACATATTTTGAATTTTTATTTCAATAAATTCCGTTTCCGATTGATGACCTTGTGTCACTCACCCATTTTACTGCGAAAACAAGGCCGTGTCCTGCGTGGGCTACAACAGGCGGCGGCGTCGCGCGACCGTTTGCGATTCAGTTTCAAACTTGATGTTACTTGGAATTCTGCGCGATAAAGTGCGTGGTGCTCTACGTATGTGACAGGAAGCGCGCGACTATAGAACGATTTTTCTAAGGATGCGCCAAAGTGAGTAGTGCTGGCAACATAACTGAAGGTTCTGTGGTCGTTGTGCCCTCGAGCCTATTAGACTCCCTTCCTGCATTCGTTCGTTTGCAATTGGTTAACTTGTAAATGGCTTCGACGCTTCCTTTTGTGATATCCTCGTCCAACGAAAATATAGTTCACCGCGAGAAATAATTGAAATTAGGAAGTGCAGTGTTATGTGCTCTTCGGTAAAAATTCTTTTTTTCTATAAACATTACGTTACATTACTTCGTGTGTGATAAATATTATGTTTTTTTAACCAACTTGAATGCGTGATGCGTACCGGTGCACGTGTTTCCGGCTAAAAATTATTTTTCTTTCTATTTTCGTTCGTGGCAGTTTTCTTTTACTGATTGTGAGAGAATGTTAAGAGATTTTCCACATACGTAATTAAATTTAAATATTTTCTGGATTCGCGTACGTGCATATACCTCAGCGAAAATCTTAGACTTCTGCATAGGGATGTTTCCACAGGAGCCATTAGCACTTTACGAAGGGGCGTGGCTGAACAGCTGTCGCGGCGGAGGGATACTTCTCTGAATTACGTGTGATGTTCACTTGTTACGCGAACTGTCACTTTGGCTCATGCTTAGGAAAATCCGCCTCACAGCTTGGCAACAAACGCCACGCCGTGCGGCGCGGAAAAGCGATTGATTTCATTAGCTCTTCAGTAAGTCGCGTGGATTACTATTGTAATCCAGTCGTATTCATTCGCTGTTTACAGCGAGATTTGACAAACTTTTGGCACAGACTTTTCAGTACCTTTCGTAGAGGGCATCAGCTATCGAATTATGGGGAAATATGACTCAAGTGATAACTGCTGCACTAGTGATATGCGCGGGTCAGCGGAGTTATGAAAGGACGATGTGGGATGTTGTTATCTCGGTGGAAGTAAATGAAACAAGATCACTCGACAGTACTGCGAAAATTGTGTGGTCACATTCAAAAAATATTAGATATATTCATCTTATTTTGACATTGAAACACATTCAGAATAGAGGCTCTAGATGTTGAAACAATTATGTGAAACTCCTTTATTTAATAATCGTAATGCAAATTATAACAAGTGCACAACACATATAGAGCACAAGAATTTTCAAAAACAAATATCTACCCGCACGCATTTGACTATATTTGTTTAAAAGGCATAATATGTGCATTTTTGTGCAGCATTTCATTGAATTTGTTTAAATATTTTGTAAGTATCAGTGTTTTAGATTCCTTTACTCGTCTATATTTGAAATCAAATATTTTTTCGTGAAATATTATTAACACGATTTTTTAAAAAAATTGATTACAATTGTAATCCATGCGACCAATCACGTTCCATTTCTGAGCGCGACTGCTGAAGGATTAGTCGTTTGCGCCATTGCTCTACCGAAAGGATCCTGTATGTTATTATGACGAGTAAAAGGGCTTTCGAAGAATGGGACGGTCAGTGCTCATACTAAGTGGATTCTCCTTAGTGGGCAGTGCAGAATAAATTATGGAGAGGCCACACACTAGAGAAGGAAACAAGCAATGAAACATTTACGTACCAAACAATTGAAAATAATCATTTTAAAATCTGTATAATTATTTTATCCATATAATTACATTATTTATACAATTATTTTTATAATTATTATAAATCAATTATAATTGATTTGTAAGGTCAAATAAAGATATTGAAATTTTGGTTCGTGCTTTCAATGTATTTTGCTTAATTTGTATATTAATAAAATCATTGTGGAGAAAATCTATTTAATTTTGACCTCATCAACTATAATGAACCTCTGATATAGTGAACCAAAACGTTAGTCCCCACAAATTCATCATAACCGGAGTCGACTGTAGTTTCGATGTAATGGCGAACCACGTAACACGTGTGCTTATAGCGTTGAAAAATTTCGTTTGTTTGAGTTGTGCAGAGTGAATAAGTCTAAAGGAATCTCGCATTACAGATTCACGATGAGTTACTTACAATTATGGGTATGTGATTATGTATGTGACGTGTCTATTAAGTGTATTAAGTGTATTCTGCGTAGTGCATTTGTTACTAAAGTGCCATGACTAGAGCCCATATTTCTAAGCAATAAAAGCCTAAAATGTGTCATATATTATGCGTGGTAAATCTTAAAAAATGCAACATAAATTTCACAAGGAAATAAATGTTTATTACTAAAATGCAATGCAAAATATTTGTAGAAACTAGGTGCTATAGCACGTACTTCCTCACATTATTGAAAATAGTTAAGGAATATTGACATATTATAATTTCTGCCATATTAAAAACTTAGTTTCAATTTAAAAAAGTCCAATTCAAACGAAGCGCGCGTGCCAGGAACAGCAGTTCTGTCTAACTTTTACAAATGAAACCAACATGAATAAATTTAACTAATGCGGTTTTTAAGCACACACAGAAAAAATAATATTTTGCATGAGCTTGCCTTGATTTCGTACAAGTGAGCTTAACATTTCTGAACACCATAATCAGCGATTGAAACGTCTTAAAGTAAAAAAACGTATTGTTAGTTCTACGTTAAATATATTGCCGCCCTTAAATCCATTTCCTTTCATAAGAGTGCTATCTACTCGTACGATTAACATGACCGGCAACAATCACAACTAGTACTGCTACGACAGCACATATTTTCCCGCATTATTAGAAAGAATAACGTAATTCTGAAGTATTGCAACTCCTGCACTACTAACACCTCAGCTATTATTGAAAATATCCAATTCAACCAATTCAAAAAAACGCCTATGATGCATTCATTTGATAGTCAGGCGCAGCAATTAAACAAATTTAATTGTTACAGTTTTGCAGCACATAACGCAGAAAAGCAAGAATAATTTCACAGAAGTCTGCTTTGATTACAATGAAGTGAGTTGTCTATTTTTGAATACTACCATAATCAGCGATCAAAACTTCTTGCAGTAAAGAAGTGTGATTGTTAAGGCTGGTTTACACGTTGCCAATATTGGTGTGCCTGTTACGGATTTGCCAGCACATAGACAAAGCTGGCGCTCTGTGCTACTGGCAATAGGTGTTTTTACCGTGCTAGTAATGGCATGCAACATAATTTTTTCTCGCAGCTTTTAGCTCGTTTTCTCTTTCTGACATGCTGCTGATAGTATTCGACGCGCAAGCAACAGTATGCAAATGTTCCTTGAACAATTTGTCTTATTCACTTAATATGCCTTGGAGAAGTTACCTATCCCCATTTTATTTGAAATTGCCAGAAGTGTGGCATTCCTGGCCTCGCGGGTCTTATAATCTGGTAAAAAAATCCCACTAATTTTCCTATTCTCTACATAACCGGTCAAACTTGTTAGTTTGTTCTGCCGTCATTCAAAAATTCCATTTGCCACTTACTAGCAACCTCGACTGGCACTTTCCTGTGAACGTGTAAATCAGCCTTTACTTCTAAGTTAAAGGATATAGCCGAATAGCGGTGAAAAGTGCCCCAAACCAAGTTGATAATCGCAATGCTCATATGAAAAAGAATAAAAAAGCCATAGATTCACAAAAATCAACCTCCCAGTGTAATCCTAGGGTTGCAGATATACAAGAAATGTGTTTTCCAAATATTTTTTTCTCAGCTTCTATTGCATCTGTCAGGCTGAAAAAAAATGAAGAGACAGGGAAAAATAGTTGAATTTGAAGGTAGTTTTGTCAACTAACTTTTACGCCAAATTCGAAGAGAAAAAATTAATAATTTTTTGAAATTGATTTGCAACGTGATAACGTTGGAGTACTGTTTCAACTCCCCCCCCCTAGAATATGTCTTATAACATTCTATAACACATATTTTTTCAGCTTTTTAAACAATGTGGACATATATATGTCCATATTTAGCATATATGCTAAATATGGACAAGATTTATTCGTTATCAGGGGCCGGGATGAAGAGTTTTTGTGTCTAAAATTCACAGTTTTCCAGCGCACAATATTTTCTCTTCTTACCAAGTACACTGAGGTGACAAAAGTGTACTTGGGATTCCTCCTAATATCATGTCGAACCTCTTTTTTCCCCGGTAAGTGCAGCAACTGGACGTGACACTAATGATGGACAAGAGTGTTAATGGCTAAAATATCATCTATAGAAAACAAATTCAGGAAAACTAAAGAGCAATGAATTTTGAGAAGTATGACTACAAATGGACAATTGGTATATAGGGTTTTGAAAATTATAAGGATATGTCAGAAATTTAATTTCTGCTGAAAAATTGTATATTTACAATATTACTTTGTTTTGTAATTCAAAAACCATTGTAAGTGAAAGAGCAACAAATACTTCAAGAAAACTGTAAACAATTTTTATTTTTTATGAATAACTATATAGAAAGGCATAAATTGAATTTACATCATATTTACAGCAAAATATTATACTTTTTTTAACAAATTAATTTGTTATTCACTGTTTCATACAAAAATATATAATTTTTATGAAATTAAAAAAAATTAAATTTGGAGTTAATATTTTACTAGAATTTATAGATAAATTTACAAAAAATTGTTTTCATTTGGTTTTGCACTTGCTTAAACATTTTAAAAATTATCTTTACTGACAATATGTTGACAATTTTATTTTGCGTACGATATACATTCTTTGAATTTTCAATGTAATTGTGATAGATTACAAAATCATTTTTAATATTTGATTTTAAATATTGGATATAAAAAAGTGTTTTGTGTAGAGTTTACTTAATGCACTTGATGTATTTGCAAACATTGTTGAAATGCTCGCCAACTTCATGATTTAACAAACGCATGCATTTTTTTGTCAACTGTTTCATTCAGTATTCACTATTGTTCTAGCTGCCTTGTGCTTTTCCTCGTATTCACTGTGTTTTATATTTTGTTTGTTGTGTGTTTTGCTTTTTGAGAAGGATGCTTGTTTGTGTATTTCATTGTGACTTTTACAGTTTGACATTTGATATATTTATAGAAAAAATTGACTAGAACATTTATAGACAATTTATTTGTAAAAAAATATTTATAAAAACATATTTTTGGGAAAATTAAAGGAAGGAGATTGGCCGAATATTTATAAAGTAAAGAGTAAATAAGTAGAACAATGTAAATTAGTCCTGACCAGGGTTACCAGCCAATTTTTTCCCACCGGAGGACGTTTTACCAAAACCAAAGGAGGATATTTTACAGTTTTATAATCCACAATGTATAGATAATGTATTTAGCAATTTCAAACCATTAATAGTCTTTTGAGAATCATATTAGACTTTGCAAAAAAATTAAAAATGAACGCTTCTGACTGGATAAATTGGCCCCTGCACTCAGCTTTGTTATTCACCAAACAAGAAGCATAAATAAATTTTATATCACAATAAACCCAATGATCCATTATGCAGGTTATTATTTGAGTAAAATTGTAAATATTCAAGACATGTAGTTCCTTTAATTAATTTAATTAAAGGGGCTTCAATTAATCCCCATAGTTGGGTGATTTTCTGTGTATTTTATTGGTATTATTGGTCTTAGTTTCTGCATTTGAGTTTGTTGGCACTTTTGCCTGCAATTGATAAAAGATGAACGAAATACGCAAGAACGCCGGGGAAAGTGCATTAAATAAACATTATCTTTTATTTTATCAGCAAATTTTTTCAATGATTACAGCCAATATAGGCAGTTTTTATAATTTTTTTCATACGTGAGCCCAATAAAACTACACAAATAATGAATCAGTGAAAAAATCATTGAAATTATATTAGAATGTAAAAGCATTTCATTCATTAGAATGGAAGACATTACAAGATCATTACAAACTTGAATCCTGCCATACATAAATTCAGTGTTGTACAGTGAACCTTTGGTAAACTAATATATGCTATTATTTAATTATATAATAATACCAAAAACAATAAAGTTACATGGATCAAGATCATTTTCGAGGACTCCCTACTACACTCTCACATTACCCATTTCCCCCTTCTTTTGCCCACTAGTAGCAACTGGCCAATTTATACCTGCATATTGGGAGAGGCGTATAAGGTGTCGGACACCGCAGAGTCTGCAGAGAGTGCAAGGGATCTTCCTAAATAAACTCACTCTACTATAACATTATGAACATTAATATAATTGAAGATACTAACACTAAATTAATACTTTTGTGGTACATAATATTTTGTAGAACTGATAATTGGTTTCTTGTTTTCTTATTTTCTTTTCAAGCAAGTAAAAAGGAAACATCTTTAACAGCAATATCATAATATTACTATTTATAAACTCACTGAACATTTTTAATTTACTCATAAAATACTGAATTCATAACCTCATAATGTTTCTCTAAGAAACTTCTACTTTTTCTGTTCTCTACATGAAAACATGTAGCTGAGTATGCAGTGTAGAGAGACAAGCCAATGGAACTACTCTGATTATTTTGCCAATTTTGGTGAAGTGTAACCACTGATATTGAGAATGGCTGAAAAAGCACAAAGTTAATATGGACATTTTTTTTTTTTTAATAATATTAACAACATAGTATATTTGCAATGTTCAATAACCACAAATACAAAAATTTTAATCTTTGCAACAATAGCCTTCTAAATACAATAACAATAATATTCATTTCAACAACAAAATAAAATTAAAAATATACATAATTTATTCAATGTTTTTGATTTACAATTTCTAATAATGCTAATGCTGATGGATCCATATCAATATTTGAATATTTTCTCAAAAAACTTTTTTCTTATCCTAATTGAATTAAAACTAAGGACATTTAATTTTTTTTAAAAAAATTCTTTAAAATTATCTCTGTGAAATGTCTTTAAGAAAACACAAAAATTAATCATTTTGACTCTCCAAGACACTCTCACTCTCTTTGTTCTGGACAGAGGCACAAAAATCTTCTGTAAGAATAATGCTATGAACTTATAATAATGAGTAACTTTCAACATCTAATTTCTGTTTTCTAATAAGTTCTTGTCGCATTTTATTTCTTAGAGCTTCTTTCACAAGTGTTGTCATGTAATGTTATTCCATAATGATAATTTTTAATGTATGATTAGTACATATGAACTTCAGTTTATCAGATGTGTAAAGGATAATAAAAGTAAAACACTTCCAAATAAATTAATTTCCTACTTGAAATAAGAAGCACAAACTTTTGTAAATATGATTATACTATTGGTTAATTCTTATAAAGTACAATCTTGTACATAAAGTGCACTTTTAAGCTCAAAAGCTTTCATATGTTCAAGCACAGAATTAAGGCACATGTATGCCAAATAACAAAAAATTACACAAAAAATCAAAATTTTAATCAGATGAATGAGCATAAGCTTGTTAATTCCTAG
Organism: Teleogryllus oceanicus; assembly: GCA_964035755.1. Lineage (NCBI taxonomy): Eukaryota > Metazoa > Arthropoda > Insecta > Orthoptera > Gryllidae > Teleogryllus > Teleogryllus oceanicus. The sequence continues at coordinate 12,013,481 of CAXIVR010000011.1, read as the reverse complement.
TAGGCCTATACTCAATAATACTTTTAAAAATTATCATGAGAACATAAATACATACATACTTTGACATAATACACAAAATGGCTATAACCTCATCACAGAGTCTAAAAATTATATAATACATTTAGGATGGAAATGTATAAATGTCATTCACAAGTCAAATTAAAAACATCACAAGGAAGACGTATAAGAGACTGAATGAGAATGTAAATTATGTGTGTTGATCATGTAGGCATCCATGTTGGATTTTTCTTAAATTTTTCTTGGGTATTTTGAAATGAATGTTTAATAACATAGATGAGAGACGATTGAGAAAAAATGTAATATAAGAAAATGCTATTCATTATGGCAGCTGACACTATAAGATGGTTTAGTTAAACATGCACAAAATACACCAGTATTGATAACAAAAGATATCCAAGTGAGAAATTAAAGTCAAATATTTCCCTGGCACTAGAACAATGATCTGGAATGTATCCTGTTTTTGACATCATCCAATAAAATCCTCTCATTCTTCTTTGTCTCTTAAGTTCTGCCCCAACTTTCAGGCGTATCTGACTATTGTAGTAATTCAACCAATCTCTCTAGAGCAAAAAAATCATATCATTACATTTAAACTCTGAAAACAGAAAAAATAAATTATTAATTCATATACCTCATCACTTACTTGGTCTTTACTTAATAGAGCAGTATTCATTAATTTTGGCTCATATGGAATAAGTGTCACTGGGCGAAAACCATAAAATATTTCTCCACGGTTATGCTGTAGGAAAAAATATTGAAATAAAGCAATTTGAAATATAAAGTGAATTAATTATTACTTCACAATTTGTCTTAACCTTAGTTGGGCGCTCTTCTACTTCCAGGATATTCTCTAGTCGAACACCAAACTGTCCTTCTTCATAATAACCAGGTTCTAAATAAATGCAATCATTTTGTTTGAATTTGTCCTGATATAAAACATTCTCAAAATAAGTATATTTTTACATCTGAAGAATGTCTCTTACCATCAGAGAAGAAATATCCTTTGTGGAAAGTAAAATTCCCTCCATCATATAAAATATTGATTGGAGCTGGAAAAAATTGGAGTATTGTGAAAAAACAAACAATAAGAACAATGAACAATAGAAGGTTTTTATTTTTTTGTTTTGTTTATTATAGTCGCATCAACCAAAGGTTCTTAGCGACTTTTCAGCATTTTACATATTACACTTACATTACGTACATTTTAAGTATTACGTGACCTGTCTATCAAGTTACTTAATAAGACAGATAAAAATACCTTTCCTCCGAAAAGAGAGAAAGGTAGTAAAGGGTTATTTCGGTTGAGAAACGGGGCTCCAAACCGAGGCTGGAAGCTCGTATCCGGCTCCCGACCTTCAACCATGTATTATATATTATTATTCTGTATACATGGTCGAAGCTCCCGACGAGGTTTTATCTGCGTTGCTTTCAGAACTGAGTCTGCTAAAGTGGGCGATGATTCAGTGACATCGATGCTGAAGGCTGGCTGGGGATGTTGAGACAATCGTGGAATGTTAAAAGAGAGCATGTAAAGACGGGGTACGTCAAAGTGGATTATAAAAACGTGGAGGAAAATTAGTCTTTAATGATGATTAATACCGTCGGGCGTTCGCTGATTTTATGATAAAATGCGTTCTGACACGTTTCCAGAAGAATGCCAGTGCACAATTTCAATCATTAAGGTACAAAAGTCTATGGTTTCAAAAGTTTTCCAAAATACCCACTTTCTGTCCTTGGGTTGCACAGACAGCCATGTTGCTGTTTTCGTGCACTTCCCAAGCTGATGAGACGAATTGAAGTCGTAACAGAATCGGGAAAAGATGACATAGGCGTAAAGCAAAGTATATGTTTGCCTTTTCACAAAATCACTTCACGAGCAAACGCTCTCGGTGGATTCGGCTGTCCCAAATTTGGCTGTCTTTGGGACAGCCGAATTCATCGAGAGCGTTGGCTCGTGAAGTGGTTTTGTGAAAAGGCAAACATATTCTTGGGCTTTACGCCATAGGAAGTGCACGAAAACAGAAACATGGCTGTCTGTGCTACCCAAGGACAGAAAGTGGGTGTTTGGGAAAACTTTTGAAACTATTCGTACCCCACGAAGTTATGCCGGACTTTGGCTCACGTCTTTGCTTTGGCTTTAACGTCTTTAGAAGTACAAAAATCTATGTTTTGGAAGTCCATATGCCGTGGAAAGCATTTCTTAGTAAGTTCCTTTTAAGGACGAGTCTCAACAAAATGTACTAGAAGTCTTAAATACCAAAATAAACACTTCGACGACTTTGTTCTTTAAGGAAAAAATGCACATATGTGGCCCCTATCCAATGAAAGCCAAATTAGTTCTTTATTTTATGTTATTGACTTTGATAATAATGTGCATTGCGTACCACGGCTACTGTTTTTTAAATTCATTTTATATACGTTAACTAAATTGTGGTTATCAAAAATAGAAGTATGGCTCTTGAGAAATTTTGAGGAACCCTAGTCTGGAAAATAATATTTGTACGCATGTGCTCAGAACTTCGACAGAGTTCTTGATAGCGCCGTACATTCTCCGCTTGCCAAATAGTCACGTTTCTTTATTTTATCAACTTTACTAATGCCATTTACATTTCTGAAGGATCTTTCCCAAATATGGAGAATTAACACATTGAAGAAACACAAGAAACACAATTCAGAAAATGCTACAGACTTCCGAATACGATAATGTTAGGCAATCCGCTTGACATACATGTGTTCTATGAAAATGGCTGCAGTACCCCTGATATGGTCTTTCGCAAACCTAGTATGAGTATATTATTATTCATATATTATTCCAAGGTTTTGAAACATTTGAGGCATTGTATGAGAGATAGTGACTGGCCACAAAATAGAAATATAACAGGAGAGCTCTTTCTAACTTTGGCTAATTTCTAAAATCAGATATTGCAAACGAACGCTGCAATATCTCAAAAGCTTAAATATTTTAGCTTAAATTTTGTCCGCAATTTTCTGGGACGTTTTTTCAACATTTGAGGTAGGTAGAATTAAATATGTCAAATTAATTTCTAAATTATATCAAAGATCATGTTAATTATGGGTAGATGGTTTGAACGGTGGCCTGTGACTTTCTCTCTGAAAAAAATTCTTCTTATTCCATTTCAGTATTACGAACATTTATTTTAATACATGACAGATAATTGAGTTAATAATTAATATTTCATTAGAAAACAGTATTCCAACTATTATAATGATATGTTTAGTTTACGTACTATTACGTAGTTTTAGTGTAATCTCCTCCGTAACAGCGAAGAAAATAAGGTTAATGGAAAATAAGGAAAGTTAGTAGAAGATTGTTTCTTCCTTCATTCATCAAGCTCCAGATCTAATTGATCGTCACCTTCCGGCATTGGGAAGAAACCCTGGTGAGTTTCCAGAGTGTAATTCAAGAGAAAGAGATGATTTAATTTTCTTCTCTATTTTCATTATTTCTTTGTATTTCTCGGACCGGTTAAATGGTTTTTAACAGAATTCTACCTTTTCTGCGGACATTAACTTCTGTACAATGATTAATTTCTTGATTGTACTGTCTTGATTGTCTTGATTATCCTGTTCATACTTGACAGTAATAAGAAGTATGAATCAAAAAAATGTCAAGGCCTGTTTTTATCATATTTTTGATAACACCAATTTGTAAGCATTGGAAATCTTTAAAATAATTAGTATCTAACTTGGTAATAAATTAGGGGGGAGGGGACGAAACACACATGTTGATAACCGACCATACTGCCATGCTGGCAACTATAAAGAGCACTTTAACACACAACTTACCCATGACAGCCATCCAGACATTTCGAACTAAGGTTTCAACTTTGTCGGTCATGCTTCTCTACCTTTCCAATATCTTGATGACAAGGTAGTCTGGTATGGCCTACTTAGGAACTGAATACATTGAGTTACAAAGTTGAATTTTCCATATTCGATCAATCTTGCTTAAGGGTAACGATTGGCCATTTTAATTTTTTTATTTGTAGTTATCTCTTGTAATGTGAAGATGTCACAGAAAGAATTTGAATTTAAGATCTGCAAGTATTTTATTAGACCCTCGCGTAGCTCATAAACAGCGTTCTAGTTTTCAGTGAGATGGTACCGGATTCGATTCCCGGCCGGGGCAAAAATGAAGATGTAGCTTTCAAACACACACAAATCATTTCAGTTTCGAAAGCTGTGTGACTAAAGAAGAAGGTCAGGCAGGCCAAAGAGGCTACGTACGGTGAAGAGAGTGCGTCATGTTTGCCATATGTCTCCTTTACACCCAAGCGTGGATAATTAATAAAAGACAGGTGCCAGGCCTGGGTACACCGCTAGCTGGCAAAAAATCAGAAGTAGATCTAAAATGCCAAATACATTCATACAAGTATTTTATTAATCAGATTTTCACCTTATTTCTTCCTCTTCTAGCTTTGTTCTCACTCAATTTTTTCCACTTCCGACTTCTATCATTCAAAATTCATCATCTCTGTCACTTTCGTCAGCTTTTTCTTCAAATTCACTATTGTTTGCAACATAAAAACCAACCTTCTTCTTGCTGTTGTCATGATAAATTGTGTGTGAGTGTCTCCCGTGGAAAAAAAGAAGAAAGAAAAAAAAAACGAGATAAATGGCTGACAACACTATCTTAAAATTTCATATTCAACCACTAAATTGCAGTAAACTCTGTCTCAATAGAAACTTCTAGTGAACAATGTAAAACAATGATCTATGTCAATATCTCAAATTTTATGGAAGTGTGGTATGTGACTGTTTCTGATGCAACGCTTTATATTATCTACATGAATGTTTAAATAATTTAATTTATTTCACACTTACAACAATGCATATTTTAGAACATTTGAAGATGTGGAAACGTTAGTGTGTATCCAATAGGCCACAGTGGCATGACGAAATGTAGGTCTACAACACTGAGTCGAATGGACAGTTGAAAGGAATTTGTGTTGCTTATTGAGCAATACAGTGATTGCACTCGTATAATGACACAATTTGATCTGCTTTATGATTCAACATGCCACATCATATTCATATCATATACTACGTTCCCAAATTGAAAAGGTTACTTTTAAGGGGATACATTTCTACCTTCGTCATTACTCTGGGAGTTGTTACCTCTGTCTATTTACGGAGGTAGTAATTTAATATGTATTTTACCTATTATGCGCATTAATTCGTATATTACGAACACGATTTATCAACTTTTCACCTCCAGGGTCCGGCAATGAAAATTATTCTGTCGAAAATTCGCCGGTTTCCGGCCCACATTACAATGCTTTGTCTTCTTACGAAGTAAGGCGAGAAAGTAAAAAGGAGAGGTAAAGTATAGTAGAATATAATTGCTGCATACGTGATTTTTCAAGTGTAGATTTTTGGTACCCTTTAATTCATGAAGTCATGAGTCGTTAAAGATTTTACATAACCGTCACGTATGATACAGAGTGTCTGCTCTATCAGTGGCGAATTCTCAGATACACTGCGTATACTGCCGGTAAACCTAGTAATTCGAAGTGTATAATAAATATTTCATAAGTTTGGCAATTCGTTAAAAAGTTATTGAGATTTTGAAAGCTTTAAAACAGATGCAAAAAATAACTCTGTTTTGCTACCGAGAGCCAGTTAGTCTTCCATATCCGTAACCGCTATGAAGTGCGGTAGGTAGAAGTTTCAAACAGTTCTTAATGCTATCCAGAGAATTCGCTAGCGCAGGCAAAGCCAGCGCAAGCCAGCCGCGATAACCCAGGGCTCATCATGTTTCAAGGGCGGGGAGAGGGGAGGATGCGCGTCTGGATGGTCGGTAGCCACCGCAAAATATTGCGGTGAACACTCCTCTGGTTGATCGAAAGTTACGCTACGCAAGTTTTTGTGAAAATGGAATGTGTTAATGAACCAGAAGTTAGTTGTTTGTGTAATTGTCTTATAGAAAAATTATTAAGGATGGAATTTCATAGTATTAGGATTTCAGAAAAGCTTAAAATAAAAGATAACGGTAGAGGTAGCTTCCGTAAACTGCGGTATACTTAAAATAATGTTCAGGATTCACCACTGTGCCCTGTGTTGTAGCACCACTAGTTTTTACGTCAACACGTCTGAAACCGTCCATTTACTGCGCCAGCGAACCACGCATTTTTAATATCCCGACGTGGACTGTTATTTGTGGTGAAATGAGAAACATATTCATTGATTTAGTCTAAATATTCATATTCCATTTAAGAATTATCAAATGCGCGTGAATGACCGACAGTTTTGGTACGCTATCTCTCGATCCAATAGTTTTCGCTAACATGTGTAAATCTCGAAAAAAAAAATCAATTAAAAAAACAAACAAAACTAAACGTGTAACGTTAATTTTAGTTTCAAAGCCTATTAAAAAGACATAATAGTAGAAAGAATTACTAACTCGCTCAATTGATGTGGGACAAAAGGATGCGTGGCACTTACATTCATGAACACCAAGGAATGATCCAATACCATGTCCGGTACCATGATCATAATCCAATCCAGCTTCCCATAAAGGTCCTCTTGCTAATACATCCACATCTGTCATTTTAACATTGATAGGAAATACCAATGCTGCCAATTGTATAGACCCCATGAGTACACGCGTATAAACTTCCTTCTGAAAGTCTGTGGGCGTTCCAAAATGTAAAGTACGGGTAACATCTGTAGTTCCATCTGCAAAAAAAGAGCACGATTTAAAATATTCTCAATTCCCTCGAATCTTTTGTACCACTGCTGAGCAATACCGTTTTGTAATAAGTTCGATGCGAATAATGTAAAATTTGCGTGAACTTGCTTAAACTTGGAGGAATGGTGAATTTTAATAAAGTCATTTAATAACAATTATTATTTATATTATAATCATTTATTCACAAACTTAATAACAATAATTGTTTTCTGAGAGTTCTGTAAGCAGGAAGTTCTTATAATAAAAGTGTACTTAGAAATCAGTTTTTACGCACATTTTCGATTCTTTATAAACATTATAAAATTCTCAAAATATCTCAAGGGGCCTTAGTATGGGTCAACACTTCTTTTATCTTCCCTACACACCCTTCGTACTAGATATGGATCAATAAATATTTGAATTAGGAATACATTAAAATAACAAAATCTTTCGAATCGTGGAAAATATTTGATATTCAGAAATATGAATATTCGTACATTTTTCTTCATTCGAATCCTTCAAATCTTAATTTATTCGGTTAAAAAATAGAAATATTCTTTAACCTAGTTCTTCGTATGTGCTACACTTTTAATACTTTAATGTACATAACGTAACGTTTTCGCGAATCATAATGCGTTGGTACAATTTATAGGTAGTTGGGGCTAATTAATACAAAATGTGTAAATTTGTAAAGAAACGTGGGAGATGTCAAGGTAATTTGTGTGTGTGCAAAAATTGGGAATATAATTTCCATCATCACGATTACCATTAAAATCCACTTACGATAATAAGGGAGTCATTAAAACATGCAACAGAAGTTTTGTTGAAAAATGAATATGTCATTCGTGTTGTGGGTTATCTAGTAGGAGATTAAATACTTGTAATGACAGGAGCTTGGTTCGTTTAACCAAACTTCAATTTTTAGAAAGTGACTTGATGATAAATTCTGACAAAATTTGTACCATTTGATTCTCAAATGACAGTGCTGAGATCTCAAATAATCAGGTTTACGAAGTTCATCAAGTAATTGAGATATCCAGAATAACGTCACAACGTTTGGCGGGAAAGTGTTGGGTGGGAATCTCTGCTGTGCGCGTAAGCGATTCCTAGAGAATTAGTAAGAATTAGTAAGTACACCACAGTTGTATCATGCGGTTGCCGAGGTTTGTGTTTCATATCACGTTTGTTATTTACAATGACATTCGTTTTCTTTCGGGTTGTTAAGGTTCTGACTGCGCATATGGTTCAAAAATTTTATTTGACGATGCACTACACTATCAGATATACTACATCCAGTCACTATCAATTTCAATCTGAAAATGGTTCGAAGTAAATATTATCCTGACTTTAGCGATGATACTAAGATGCTAATTTGTAATAAAATGAGTTCTATGAAACATTTGGATTAACATGCCCTTTCATGGGAAAAGTGCTACGAATTTCGGGTCCCTTTGCTATTCGAGTAGAGGTGACGCCTTCCGAATATTTTTATAAACTGTCGCCTTTTTAAATATTGATTTTAAAAAATTGTATTAATTATTATCATTGACACAAACATTATTTACATTTAACTTTAATAACCTTCGGGGAAAATCCAGAATGTTTATAATCACAGTCTCAAAAATGTTCGTAAATTTTCACATAGTGGAGGAACTTTCAACATGAAGTTAACCAGAATTTGTTATAATTTAACGTACAATTATAATAACTATACGGTTATTTAAAAATAAAAATAAATATTACTTTTGTTAACGAATAAAAAAAAGTTTGCAGTTTTCTGCGCTGAATTCAAATTTTGATGGTTGAGTTTCAATATCATATTTACTTGTGCTATTCCTAATGTTTTTAATGTTAGCATTTTTTATCAAACTTGTTTTAATTATCATTCTCTTGCATTCGTTTTAGTTGCTATCATTTTAATGAACATTTGATGCCATTTCTTGCGATACAAGTAGCATACATGACTTGGTAAAACTGGTCGCAGAATTAAAGAGTTGATTTAGTGAGCACGTCATATTAAATCATATTTGAGCTTAGCCTTTAAACAAATTAAGTCTTGAAGATCCACAACATTTTAGTAGATCATACATATTATGATGCTGTGTTTGTTCAACACGTTTAAGCACTGCATGTAAATGACAACTTATTTTTGTGAGAGATAGGTTATTTTATTGGGCTATTTATGTTGGTGTAAAAATGTGGATTATCTACCCACATTTACACGTGAAACACCTGAGAATGACAGAAAAATGTTTAGATGTTTCGTCCTTTGAACTGCAAATTACGAAGGTGGTTTGGTTTGGTTTGTTTTTTTCGTGTTTCCGGGCGCATCAACTGTTTTGGTAATTAGTCCCGTTAGTGTAGTGCATGTTTGTTTCTTGGGAGATGGCGGTGATCTTCCCCCGCTGGATGGCGAGATCCGGCGCCGTCCTACGATCGGCTAGTGGGGTTTCCCCCTAACCAGGACTCTCCCAACAGCGGGGCACCACCCCAGCCGGGACAAGCTCTAAGCTCCCTACCGGTCTCCCAGAATATGTGGTAGTGTAGTGCATGTTAGAGTAAGTGTGTGTGTGTGTGTGTGTGTGTGTGTGTATAAGGGGAGAGGATAGGACAAGGAAGTGGAAGGACAGATCGCGCGCGGTCCGTGGCTCGTTTGTTAGGGTACTGCTGCGGCATTCGCCTGGCGTTGATCGGAGAAACCACAGAAAACTACCGATCAGAGCAGCAGGCTGCTAGAATTCTCCTCCAGACAGCGACTGAATTCGACCTAGCTGAAAAGCTAGTGTCGAAAATCCTGCCGCCGTGGGGAGTGGGAACCTAGGACCTCCCGGTCAGAGGCGCTGCAGTTACATCAGTTGATGACTGAGCTACCGCTCCCGGTACGAAGGTGGTGTTACCTGTACGTGGCCACTATTGACTTGAAATAACCATATAACTTTTCCCACTTCAATCCAGAAGTCCACTTTTGTCCTCTTTGTTTCGAGTGTGCTATACTTTTACTTTCCTGATTTCTGCCAAAGATAGGGAATAAAAAAAAGATTACTGTGTCTCCCCCGCCCCCTTTTGCCTCAGTCCAGTACCGCACACAACTTAGTTCTCGTGAAATTACAACTTTATTTTAGAGAAAAAAGAACATCACACTGCAAGAAAGTGTACCTACACAAAACAAAAAAACGTTTTTAATCCATTACAGGCAGAGGAAAACCTCCAAGTTTGTATGATCCCGACGTACTAAAAGAAAATTCACACGTATACCGTATGTTAACCATTAGTTTGCGGCATACCAGAATCTCCCACTTGCCACCCACAGGTGACGGTGCTGCCCTCAGAAAGTCACGTATTCTCTATACTCCAAATATACCACATTACCCCGATATAATATCATTGTTTCTGTAGTGCTAGTCGCGGCGGACTGTGGCGCTGTTTAGTGTCTCAGTTACCACGTTTGCCACCAGATGGTGCCTTTGCCTTGCTTACGTCTGCGCCGCGGGCTTTAGTTTTCTGGTTCAGTTCAGTCCCTCATTCAATTAGTTTTGCACGGTAGCGCTTTACAGCTGTTAAGAACAGTGCAAATGTATTTGAGGAATATTGTGTTTTTTTTATATTTTACAAAATAAAGTTAGCCAAGTACGTCTATTTTATACAGAAACGGCATCCCCTAACCACATTAATAAGTTTATCGTATAATGGTATGTTCGGTTTATATTATGCATTCTGATTCATGGTAGAGAAAACATATTTGATGAAAAAATTGAATGTTAAAAAAGTCGAGATTGGAAAATATCCTAAATTTTGTCGGTAATATACGCCGTGGGGATTCCTGATACCGAAATAATTATTTATTACTACTTGAATGAGGGAATGCCAACGCTGTGAACAGCATAAAAAAATTATTTTCACGTGTTCAAAAATTTCTAAATGCCATGCAAACAAATGTTCAAATAAGTTCATACAGTATCTAGCTTTGGACATGCCAATGAATCGTTGTAGCTAATTACACACACGCACGCGCACACACACGCACGCGCGCACACACGCACACGCGCACAGGCGCAGACACGCACACATCAGACCCAAAGAATTGACACATTTTTCTCTATGTATCTCGACGCGCTGAATCCGAATCTGAAGCCCGAATTGCCCTACCACCTTCCAAGTGTCCGTCGCAAAAAACATCGTGGCATTGTATTTTTTGTTTTCGGGGGTTGTTGTCAGACCCAAAGACTTGCACATGTTTCTCTATGAATATCGACGCGCTGAATCCGAGCGACTCGAAGTCTCAGAACTTATATTCAAATTTTTATCGAAGCAAATAACTTTTTGTACTTGTAAACTTTTCGAGGGTTTGGATCAGAACAAGACAAACAATTAAACTGTCATTTTTATTGAAACGTTTTTTAAAATTTATTTTCTAGCTATGCGACCGTACAAATCTTTCAAGGATTTTAAACATGTTGATTGACTTGTTAGAGTTTGTCACTCTCATGTTAATTTTCCCTAATTGTTAGGGTAAAATAAGTATTATAAGTTATTATTATAATGATATATATCGTTTTTAGTTATTTTATTTTATAGAAAAAACAGTTAAAACTGTGTATGACGGGCTATGAGAGAAGTGAATTCTGTGAAAGTTTTCAAAATACTGTGGTCCCTAAACTAAGTCATATACTACTTAATTTCGAATTATTTAAAAAAAATACTCTCCCATGTAAGAAAATATATTTTCAAGGATAAATAAGCAATAAGTTTTGGGTTTCGTTACCAATAATACGAGAAAGTATATGCTGTAGTAGCATCACTAGCTTATAAATTATCTAGAACATTTTAGTTACACTGTTGACAGTAACTTACCTAAGTATTGTCCCCCTGAATCTAATACAAATGTACTTTTATTGCCGATCACTAAATTTGTAGCTTCTGTAGGAACGTAATGCGGCAATGCTCCATTGGGTCCATATCCAGCAATAGTTGTAAAACTAGGTCCTTTGGAATGGCGTTGCTCGCCACGAAATCTGTCGATTTCTTTCGCGGCCTCCATTTCTGTCCATATTACACCTTCTTCTAGCTGCAAGCCACATGCTTCATAGAAGCATCTGAATTACATATTGATATATTCATAAAAATATCAGTATGGTAACACTACGTGAAATGAAGTTTAGAAGATGACAACCAAATAGTAATTCTTTCCTTCATAAGTCACCAGGATTAAATATAATATTGTATTCTAATTTTTTAATTTAAAACAAACCTTTTTCTCAAAATATGCCATAAATTCACAAAAAGCAACAGCGTCACGAATATGAGCAGCTCTCATCCCGTAACTTTCAACGTTGTTTTTCTTCGCTTTGAGAAGTAAGATTGGTGAAATATGCAGAAAACGTTTCTTTGGTGGATGAACCTAAAATTAAAAGACAAATACAATGATTACTATGTATAAATATAAATGGATGCATATTATATTTAACATTCAACGATCTCTCATTTCTTACTGCAGTGTACACTGCACGACTGACGCCCTGATCATAAACGCACGGAGCTGGAAGTAAAACCTTGGTCCATTGTTGACAGAAGGTTTTAATATCTTTCAAAATATTTTCGTAAGTTCGTAATCTGAAATCAAGAAAAACATAATATTTCCAGAACATTTAGAAATTGATAAGTTTCCTTAATAATAAATCTAAACTTACCTAACACAGAGTTCATTGAAGCAATTGTTTGTACGTAGATGTCTTTTAACATGGTAAGGGAGTTTAGATTCATTAATAAATAGGTATATTTCTTTCATGCTTAGAATAGCATAAGCTCTTACAACTGGCATGTACTCTATATCATAACCTCTAATATTGAAGAGCCACGCCACTTCTTCTAATGATGTCACCACCATAGCGTTTGCTTCCAACGATCTCAAAACCTCTCTGACTAATTCAACTTTCCTTGTCCAAGCCATGCCTGAATAAAAATTATTATAATAGTTTCAAAATATTGTAAATGATAATGTAAAAATAGACATTACATTATACTCCAAGTAATACCTGAAAACGATTCATTATGTACAAATGCTTTATATGAATGCAATTTTGGTCTATCAGATGTCCAAATAATGTCCACCAAATTTTTTGATACTTCTTTCAAATTGATCCCAACTGCTCCTGCAACAAAATAACGGTTCAGTATATGAATATTTGAGACTTATAATTACAAATTGGATATTAAATAGTTTTTTTAGAATAATCAAACTTGCTGTACATTTTGCCCTTTGCACGGCCAGGCCCTCAACTGCGTTGCATCATGTAGAATTAGTGACCGAACAAATTCTAGTTTAGTCAAACCTGGCTAATTGGGTTCTGGATAAATAAAAAAACTCCTATTAATTAGACTAATTACGAAGTTGCGATATTTTCGTACGAAAAATCCCAATTAATGAGAATGCAAAACCAATTTAACTGAGACTGAGTTTCTTACTAGATTTGGTTTGCGTTTGCTAATAGAGGACTGGGCATTCTTGAGTTTCCCCGAAAGATAGTATTTTTTGAAATTTTATATGTTTCCTACACGTTCTTCAGTTTTTATTAATGTATACTATTTTATATTCCGAAGGCTATTGAGCAGAAAGTGCAGGAAGAACTTCAATTCGAGTACGTACATTGCAAATGTTGAAGCAAAAGATAAATTTGTTGTCAACGAGGGAAATTTAAAGGTAAGAATATGATGAGTAATATATAAATGCAAGACACAATCATAAGAAATTTGGAAACAATTCAATATAGCAAATTGGCTCCTATATTTTATTTTTTACATGGAGTGATATAGTTTATTTAAGGTTTACATGGAGTAACGGCAATACATAAAATAGTTTTTATAAATAAAGATTCTTGTAAAAACATTAAATATTTGTTTAATATTCACCTTTGTAACTGAGTTAAATGCGATTTGCATCCGCATAAGTGAATTCCTCTACAGTGAGACTATCCTTTTTGAACTTCAATAAGTGAGAATCTGGTTATAGGAGATGCCTCTTAAAGTGAGAATAAAACATCTATCGTTTGAAATCCCACTTAGCCAGGATTGACTGTATTACTAAGAGTTTATAAACGAACAAAAACTTTTAGACCCGTGAGGATAAAGCGCAAATAATATCGAAATGTGAATTTAATTCTTCTTTATAATGCAAAATTCTGTACATCTTGTCCACCCATGCCACACAAAGTGAGGTGTGCCTAAAAAGCCTCTCTCAAATGTAATAAAGGGCTTCTCAAATGCAAGATTTCAGTTTAGACTGCCGGCCGTGACCCGCTCCAGTTGCAGGTGTTCCACTCGTCTTCCACTAGACTAGAGCCGACGCGTCCCAACGCTTCCCTTCTGCTCGCATCAGCCTAACTCGACAAGCAACGGGCCACGCAGGAGGGTAGGGCCCACCAAATGGGCCGCCCACTTGAGCAGACTTGGACAGAAGACCGTGAAATGTGCCATTTCGAGACTGCGACCCACCCAAATTATCCGCATACACCATGCAAACCCCGACATAAACCGGTAGATTTTTTCTAGGAGTTTTACCCAGCCGACAGCCGGTTACCCTTTACGTCCCGTTGGAACGTATATTCGACTGTACACAAGACATCAATACACTTGCGGGCTCCTCTGTTCTGGGGTCAGCAGAACGCGAGGCCCTCCGCGACAACACGTACATGAAAGACAAGGGACAAACAACCATGCCAAGGCGGACTCGACCCTTCGGACCGACCCTTCGAACTCGGCCCTTCGGACGAAAGCGCTGAGACGGAAAACGCTCTTAGCCACCTTGGCTATCCAGGTCGGCCCCATACATTAGAAAATGGTTCTAAGTTTACATTTACTACAATTGACGTGATAGGAGGCTAATAACGTGTATTATTGATAGATTATTTGTGCCAGCAGTCTTTCTGGGACATCGAGGAAGAATAAAAATAGCATAATTCAACAGAGTTGATGGGATTCCAATATGCTAGTGGCTTAAAACTTAAAAAGTTGCTTATCTATCAGGCTGTATTAAAAATTGTAATAAAACCGCACTTTTCTTTCTTTCCAAAAGCACTTCAAAGCAGCAAGGTCTTTGGCCTAACAACTACGTTATGACAATACACCCGCAGTATTTCGTAAGATTAATTCTTTTTCTCACGAAAGACACATTAAATTGAATCAAAACACTGAACGACTTTGTGCAATTAATATCAGAGACAATGCTGCAAAGTAATACTTTCTTGAAACAAAATATGAACGTTTTACCTGATTGAGAGTAAATTTCACAGTTGAAACGGTATAAGACATACATTTTTATAAAAAAGAAAGCTACACCCAGAAAATAAAACAAAGAAGATTGCGAGCATTATTGGCTGGCTGGGAGAGATCACAACACGGGTACACAACTATGCTTAAGCGGGTCTGGATCTTGCGACCCCTTGGACCGACATCGTCCCTGCACGGCAGCCCTAATTCGACCAGGCCCCAGTGGAATTGGATTGCAGTTGTATTAACCCTTCAACGCGGTGGCGAGGGTGTGCGCGGAAGCATTTGAAGGCGGCTTTAAGTGAAATGTGCGGTCAGCGGCACCGCGGGAGCAGGTAGCCAGCTGAGCGCATTCGGCGAGCCTGCTGCGGGAGCATATCTGTGCTCTACCCTGAGAATGCATCGCTTCACACCAATAATAATAATAATAATAATAATAATAATAATAATAATAATAATAATAATAATAATAATAATAAAAAAAAAAAATAATTGACGAATTAAAATTTTGAGGAATAAAAATAAAAAAATTTTAAAAACCACGTTGCTGACAGTCGAAATAATTTAATGTGATACGTAGTACATACAAGACGAAGTATTGTAAATTAATTGTTTTCATAAAAAGAGAAATAGAAACACTTTAATCGATATTAAACTATTTGTATAGAAAATAACTAAGAAAGAAATAGAAAATTCGCCGTAACACACAGCCAGCGTCTGTGCACGGCACCGACAAACGACCGGCGTCTGTAGACGGCATACAGCAAATCGGAGGAAAAACCGGTAAACGTCCCTTCCGTCCTGAGACGGCTTACCGCGAATGGAAAGGAAAATCCATGCCGTCCAGGGATGGCATACCGCGTTTAGAAGAGAAAGGAAATTGCCGTCTGTAGACGACATACCACGCTGAAGGGTTAAAAAGGTGTGTGCAGGAGGACTGACCCATCTGCCGCGACAGCGTGTCCCACGCGTGCTGCGAGATGAGGCGCGGGTCGACGCCCACGCTGGCGTTCTCGGGCAGCTCGAGGCGCAGCCACTCGGCCATGCTCTCGTGCTCCATGAGCGCCCAGTTGCAGTCCAGCTGGTCGTCCGCCTGCAGCACGTAGCGGCCGTCCGTCCACAGGGCGGCGCGCGTCGCCGTCACCACCGCCACCCCGTTGCTGCCAGAGAAGCCCGACACGTACTCGCGGCGCCGGTCCCACGCCGACAGGTACTCGCTCTAGAAGCAGCAGTGGAGCTTACTACGCCGGCTCCTGGGGGGCAGAGGAGGCGCGCCCTCAGACGCCGTAGGGGTGGCACAACCGGGTACTTCGGATGCGGTCAGCTTGGAGGTGCGGTATGGTGAGCGGGAGGCTTGGCTGTCTGGACTGGACAGTGTTGATAACTTTTCCGCTGTCATTATGCGACAGTAAAGTTGACAACAATGCCTAGTACGCTGTGTCTTCCGGACAGACAAGACTCCCTGCACTTCGGTAACGGGTGCCTCCTCCTACATTACATTACTTTTGCAAAATACCTGTAGTTTTAATATATATATATATATATATATATATATATATATATATATATATATATATTAGTTATACTAAAAATGTGATCGATATATTGAAATATATCGAAGAAATTAATAAGGAAATATTGATATTGAGAGTGCCGCCGAAACCAGCCACTTGATTAGTTATAGAATCAACAATGGAAGCAAAAGAAATGACGGAATAAACATGATACATTGTAAAATACGGACATATGACGGATGATACATTGTAAAATACCAGATTCCAGCCACTCCACAATCACTCGTCGGAAATATTACTAAAGCCCTATCTGCAGCTCAAACCCATAGCTTTCCGCTCTTTATATTTGAACTCTGCTCCAAGACCCTGGGCTATTGGAGGTCACATTCATAACATTGAAAATTATTTGAAACTAGTTTAAGAACCATGCATTGCCCGGGTATTTATTAATTACAATCACTTCGTAGATAGAAAAAATAATGAATTCTATGAAAATCTCTTTTTGCTGTATCCCGCCCCGCCCCGCACTGGCCCATCTCTGTCAGCCCCGACACATCCCATCCCCACCCCGCTCGATCTTACGCTGCTAACGCTGCCCTTTCCATCCACGCCCTGCGTCCTCCGCCCCGCTCCGCCCCCTGCCCGCCCCCGCTCCGCCCCCTGCTCCGCTCGCCCGCTCCGCCCGCTCCGCCCGCTCCGCCCGCCCGCTCCGCCCCGCTCCGCCCGCTCCGCCCGCTCCGCCCGCTCCGCCCCGCTCCGCCCGCCCGCCCCGCTCCGCCCCGCTCCGCCCCGCTCCGCCCCGCTCCGCCCCGCTCCGCCCCGCCTGCCCGCCCGCCCGCTCCGCCCCGCTCCGCCCGCTCCGCCCGCTCCGCCCGCTCCGCCCGCTCCGCCCTGCTCCGCCCGCTCCGCCCCGCTCCGCCCGCTCCGCCCGCCATGTTTGTTATGATTGTAGTAGCTACCACCATCACTGCTTTAGTAAGCAGATGCATTATTGCATTCTCCTGGCAAAATTCCAATAACTTTTGATCTTCAATTACTCAAAACCAAATTGCGCTCTCAGAATGGGTAAAAATGCATTCATTAGAAAACTTTAGGATCTTAACATTTAATTCACTGTCATAGATTTCCACACTGGGTTAAATTCACGAAAATAGAAAGAGTGCACACTGACATCTTACTTAAAGAGGTAAGAAAGGGAGATGGGAGTACTTTTATAAGACATACAAGAGAGAGAAAATATATGACCTCATATAGGTCATACATTTTCTCTCTTTTGTTTCGAATTATGGTTCGAAACTGCACCTACTATGGACTTGATTAATCTATTTTGGATAATGTCAACATTAACTTGCAAATTCAGATAGTGTTAGTGGATACTTGTTTCTTAACGGCACATAATCTTGTTACTAGATGACATAAAATTTAAGAACGATTATTTTCGAGATATGAATAGTCATGCCACGGATCACGCTATGATTAAAGCTAGAAACACTGTATTAAGAATGGTGGCGCCTGGGCTGCAGGCAATTTGCCACACAAGTGCGCTTAAGGTGTTGCCTGGGTTGGCGTTCAGTTCCAACTTACTGTCTTCTTTTGGATAAATCCTAAAAATTTCCTTACTTATTTTTTTTAAATATATAAATTATATGAAAAATTAGAGCAAATATTAAAACATCTAAATGCTTCTCCTAATTCTAATACCGCAAGGATGCTGTGTTTGAATATTTTCCCATTGTCACTTTTTACTTTCTCGTCCTTACGAACGTAAGAAGAGAAAGAACTGTAATCGAGCGCCGGAATGTCGTACTGGCGGGCCCTGATAACGAAAAAGTGGATAATTTATGTTTCTATTTAGAGTAAAGTACTTTCTCTAAAACGTGGCGTAACTAGAATCTACGTTTTGTGAGTCACTGATACCGAAAAATCGATTGACGGCAAAACTTCTGTCTGTCCGTCCGTCTGTAGTCCACGCTAGCGCCTATACCGTTCATCTGATTTTCTCCAAAATTGATATTCCCCGATCGATCAAAACGATCTCGAGACTTTGGAAGTTTTAAACAGATATTTTGATTTTTCAGGATACTTTACAAGGCGCCTCAAAAGCATTTTTACAATTTTCTCAAAAATGGCTCCAAATGTTTCGATTAATTCTTTTCCTCGGATAGCATAGAGGACGCTTAAGAGAATTTGTAGGTCTCATGTTTCTTAAAATTTCTAATTTTTCGAAAATTACAAAAGTGCAATTTTTGGGGTGTCTTTCTTCATCTACAATATTAAAGATAGTAATTTTTTCTTAATGAAATCTGATCTTTAAATAATGATCTTAAAGTGATTTCAATTTTTGACTAGTTTTCGTGTAATTTTGTGCAGAATATAGGCAATTTTTAATTCTTTAAACAATGTTTTTCTCAAAAGCAATTTTTTTCTTTAAATTTTATCGTAATTTGTATTCGGGAATGGTAAAAAATACGGTGCTAGTCGTTTTTTCGGCAACTCTCCGTATTTCCGAAAATTGCAAAAAGTTAAAATTTCAAAACTACAAAACTGAAAATAAGATATTTTTGCTTTAGAAAACGTCTGTTGTAAAACTTCAGCTCTTTAAAAAAGGTCATGTACAACTTTTTAAACAGTTTTCGCCTAATTTGTGCTTGAAATCAATGCAATTTATAATAAACATTTTCTCAAAAACGCACCAATTTTTTTCCATGGATAGGGGAATGGACGCTTAAAAGAATGGCACTGGTATCATTCTCATTGATCTATCTGAATTTTCGAAAATTGAAAATTTTTAAATATTACGAGGATGAAGGTGCTGTAGCTGCATCACTAGTTACATTATTCCCATCATCATATATATTATTTCTAAAACTAAGATATATTTAGAGGGGGTGGTTTTTGGATGATTTAGAGAAGTAAAATATATCATTACATATGACTTAATTCATTGCAATTGTGCGTTCTTGCATGCCTAAGCAGGATAACTTTGCTGAAGCGATAGGTATCAACGTTCCTCAAAATTTTAATAGTGTGAAGACACGAAAATCTCGTAATGTTGCGTTTGTGCCAGAATGTAGCAGACTTTTTAGATGTAATATAATATTGTTTCACGAATATATGAAAAATTGCGAGAGATGAATGCAATTTAAACCAAATAATAATATTGTGAAATTTTTAAATCAAATTTCACCCTTCATGAGAGTCATGTTTAGGCTATTTTATTTTCGGTATGTTACTTTCATGTGTTAACTCCTAAACCATCATCATATTATCGTAGAACCTGACAGTTGGACAGGCATTTAATAACTCCAACGGCCTGAACAAAAGACAAGACGACCGGAGAACCCAAGCCCCCTGTGATTTCCTCATTATTTGAGTCCAACCATCGTGCTTACCTGATGCTCGTCGTTGGACGTGATGATGTAGGCGTCGAGCGGCAGCCCCAGTTCGTGGTTGTGGCGCCTCATGAGGCGTCGCAGGTCTGCCAACTGCTTGGAGGAGTTGACGCGGCCGGGGGGCGGGGGTTGCGCGTCGGTGGGCGGGCAGTGCTTGCGGCCGGGGCCCTCGGGCTGCTCGTGGTCGTCTTCCAGCAACGTGTCTCGCCTGCGCGCCGTCGACGCGGCCGCCCCGCAGCTCCTCGCCGCCATCACCAACAGCGCGAACGCTGCTGCAACAGACGACAGGACAGTTAAAGAAAAAAATTGGACACTTTTTGAGATAATTTTGAAAATGTTCGTGGGGATTCATGTAAAGCACCCCCCAAATATTAAAAAAATGTTTTCAAAAAATTTAAAGCTTCAACTAGAGCCAGATCGAATGTGGATTCTTCAATTAGGAAAAGATTGTTCGCGTAGTTTAGGCGTTCACAGATGGACGGATTTTAAAAGAATTATCTATAGAACTACTGAAAACTTTGATTTTAAAACTTTCTTCCAATTTTCACTCTTCTCTTTCATCTTGCCCAGCCATTCCTTTGTACATTCTAGGTAAATCAGTCAATCTTTTTCCACGAATAAAATCAAGATATTCTAAAGACCTACTACATCCTCCTTATTTAGCTGTAAAGAAGGTTCCAACATTCTAAATTCAATATTTATGTTTTTAATCCAAAATGTATGTATTTTTCTGAAGGACCCTTTCTGGGTATCCTTAGTTGTTAGTTATTGTCTTATTTGTCAATATTATGGTCCAAATTACATGTATGATATGTAGTTAAAAAAATGTATATACTATGTAATATAAAAACCTTTGAAAGACATAATAATGTCGAACAAGGATAATAAAGACTAAAAACAAAAACACACACACAGATGGACGGACGGACGAACGGTTACGGACGGAGCATAATGTTCACAGACGGACGGATGGACGGAAGGACAGATGTTTTGAAAAAATACTTTTTCGGTATTAGGGGACCCCAAAAAGTGTATTTCCGTTGAAATCTCGAAATCGATTTTCCGCAGCATTACATAACTTTCTCTATACTACGTGTATGACTCCGTTTATACGTATATATACGAGAAAGTAAAAAGCACCTGTAACTGACTTGGAACGATGCCTTCCATTTCCAGAAGGGTTTTATTCCAGTTTTCCTTGATTCATTGATGAAATGCTGATATAGTTCTTTACATTACTTCAGGTCAGTAAAAGGAGCTTAACTACCTGCGCATGTTTTTTGAGCATCCATTTTTTCTAGATGCGAGAGGAGTGAGAAATTAAGTTATTTCGGCCGTTGTACCATCAAATCAAATTTTAACCGATTGCCGATGCAAATTGTATCTTCTATAGAGGAAACGAATGTCTCTTATTATAAAATGTGGCCAAAAATCTCTTTGCTAACTTTATCAATAATTTAACGAAACGTAATAAAGGAGCGGGAGTAGGAGTTTACAATTTCAAGAAAACATGTCCAAATCGCACTTCTCTCTCATACATAACTTTTGTTTTTTTCTGACTTTTGAGTTAAGGAAATAAAATTAAATTAAATTCATCATTTACAATTTTTAGGCATTGAACGGATTTTTTAAATCAAATTGTTTTAACTTCACATAACGGAATTTGAAAGAAACGCAAGGGTACAAACCAAAGTAACTCGTGAAGGCAGTGGTCTGACGAGAAGTTGATCCTTGGAAAGCATAGGGAAGAAAATATCGCGGTTGTTTGTTAAGATACTTCTCCAGCATTCGCCTGGTATTGATCGGCTCAACTCCGTAGGGGGCCGAGACTCGAAAAATCGTTAATAAGAATCCAACGTCAAGACTCGAACCCTAGGACTTCCCAATCAGCAGCGATATCTACATCGCAAGGGATGTTGTCATTGCTCCATCCCACTTGGCCCCTGTTGCTGTCGTAAAATGTAAAATACTCCATTTTTATTCGTTTGCGTTGTAAAACAAACTATAATTAAAGAAGTTTTCATAAATATAAAAATTCATACTTTATGAAATAAACAAGTAAAATCTCTGGTCAATCGATGAGAAATTAAACAAATAAAAAACCTTTTGGCGACATGAACCGTAATTCATTTGGCATAATGTAGACATTTCATTAAATGATTCGTTAAAGCAAGGAACACAACGACGGCCCTGAGTATCGCCCCATTTCACCCATTAAAGGTCATGAAAATGTCACGTCCCTCCATGGGCGCGGCGCCAGCCAGATCCAACGATATGGCGCTGGCATGGCGACGTACTTCTTGCCTCTGACGTTTATCGTTAGTGCTCGACTTTACAGAGAATATACTTATAGTACAATGTCTGTAATAATTGCCAAGAACTTGTTTGAATTGTCTATGGAAATAACAGGGAAGCCCCGTGGTGTAGCTGCCAGACTGCTCGCCTTCTGGCTGGAACTGGGATTAAAATGTCTGTCAATCTATGTGGAACATGTGGCGGACAATGTGGGTTCGTGGCATGTATTCGCGAGGTTCTCCTATTTCCGCTGATATCCATTATAGCATTGCTCCATTGTCATTCTTACCATAACTTCACAATAAGCTACCATTAAATACATTCATCCGTTTCCAGGCATGGCCATGAGGTTTAGGCACTGAAAACAGAAGTTGTAGCCAAATAACAGCATAAATATAATTACAAAACAGAATTTAAAATACTATGCAAATGAAAGTCCATAGGTTTGTGGCGAAGACAGTACATTGTGATTCAAGAATAGAAAGGGGTTCTTTTCAATAGGAGAGTGATGAAGTGTGACTCAAGCGACCATAGGAACGAGGTTGCAAATAATACGATGATTGCAATATGCCTTTACGCAAATATCGTAAATACTTCCGTTCACTACAATAGTTTAACAGAATAGTGTTGACAATATTGATTTAGCTCCATAACATTTCATAAAAGAATATAAAATGTATTTACCATTCCAGCACGGAAGGGTAAATTTCTCATAAAAAGTTGTTTTATGCCGATCCGGTAGTCGAAATCGCTAAGTCAGTAGTGTCGTAGCGATCTCGTACTGAAGGGTCGCGGATTCCAGTCTCGCCTCGGGCATGATTGTGCATTTGTGTTCGTCCTTTCACCCCTTATCATCACCATATCGTTTCATCTTCATAGTTACTATACCGTTAACGCCAATAGTGGTCGCTAATGACCTAGATGTTGATGCGACCTTAAATAACAAAAAAAAAAGTTGTTTTATATTGAAAGGAATGGTTTTACCGAAGACTCTTCGCCGCACTATTTTGTGTCAGCGTTGGAAAACTTTCTTTTGATGTTAACATAAAATTGTTAATACCTGCGTATTCATGAAATTTGGTAGGTGTAGTTGATGTTTCAATGCATTTTTCAATTTCAGCAAATGAATCAGAGCCTAAGTTTGCCGATCAATTAATGCATTTTGTTTTTTCTCGATTGACATAGATATTGATAATTGTATATATTAGAATTTCTCGAACTTTTTGGCTTGCAGAATTCTCTTTTGACTTGTGACGTAAAAGGTAGAGGGTTATGGGTTCTCCGGCCACATGTGAAACCCTCTCGCCTAACGCAGTGCTGTTGTTTACTCTGCCGCGCTGCCAGTTCTTGGAACGTCACCCTTCCGGACTTCCAAACGAACTATTTATTCCGCGGCGGTCAGAAGGCAAACCGAAATTCTCACATCAAACTGAACCTCAAGAGATATTTTCAGAAGCCGGAAAACTCATAACGTTATCTAAACATTCGCTCTGCCCCTCCATTCATTTTCATTTTTAAAGGGACCAAAGCTCACTATACAACCTCCAGGAAACAGCGTAGGCATTCAGAGCAGGCTTCTTGAGAGGTAAATCCCAGGTTCTTGTTGGCATAAGAAATGGGGTATACGAGGATAATCACATCTAAGAATTGTGAAATTTAATTTAAAAACCGTCCCACTTTTGTGTGCTAGTCTGAAACGCCGAATTAGCAATGGAGAGAGATTATTAGCAACGATACGATATTTTTTATAATAATAATAATAATAATAATAATAATAATAATAATAATAATAATAATAATCTAATGATATGCACCACTATGTGTGAGATCAAGATGAAATAGGATTCTCGATTAAAATAAACTGAATATATTCTGATTTTTTAATCAAACATCAACCGTATTCCTACCACAATGCAACAGTTTATTATCTAATATTTACTCACTAATAAAATAATGTAATTTTGTAAACAGAGAAAAATTAATGTGCTTCTGAGGAACACGCACCATTGTAACGGCCTGTTGTTTTAGGAACTAATCGTGCCAAACGATACGGTCCTTTGATAAACGATTTAGGAGATACATTTGCAATTTTCAGTATTTGTAGTTTACAGTTTTTTCAGTCTCTGCTATTTTGCAGCAAAAATAGTGAAAGTAATAATTTGCGTACACCAATAACCACTCAGCTACCATTTGCGTACAACAAAGGAGTGCTACTCTTGTGTAGTCATCAACAAACATTTTGATTGACGAATTGTTTAGAAGAAACTATACTTTTTCTGTAAAACGTTTAAATTTGTACTTTTTGCGTTTGAATGGTAACTCAAAAGTTCGTTTGAATAGTTTGAATATCTAAATTCTCTAGGAATATAAAGATCTCTGAGAAAAGTCTGAATTAAATTATAATCGTTGCCAGAAAAGGACATGACACATCTTTATAGAGCGTGTTCAAATCGACTTTGTATTACAGCGGATAGAGGTAATGGAGAACTACATGTGTTACATAGTAATAACAATTACAAGAGGCAGTGGCGTGCGGTTAACCCATTCAAACCAAGTGCTGCCCAATGAAAGAAGTTTCGTTGAACTGGCGCCCTGCGCCACTGCTACCGCCTCGCCGCAGAACTTCTCGCGCTCGTTGAAGGACAGGCCAAGCGCACTGCTCTCTGCCTGCATAGCTAGTTCGCTAAGATGGGAGCTATGGGACGCGAGAATATAGTTACACGAGAATGATGAGACAGTGAGTATTTAGGGTTTCCTGGTGCTTAAACACTTTTATTATTAGTTCTGTGAGTGAAGTGAATGTCTTTCATGTCTGAAGATGGTGGTATATCTTTCTCGCTGGAACGTGAGATCCACCGCCGACCTAAAGGTCAGGTTTCGAGGTTTCTCTCTCGAGTTATCTCCCCTAACTGGTTAGTGGTGGCCCTAAGCTCCCGACTGGCCTCTTGACATGTGTTTTAATGTAGTGCACGTGAATGAAAGCATGTGTGTGTGTGTGTATAAGGAGAAAGGAGGAGGCAATAACGAGGCCGGGACGACCAAGCGCGGTGCATTTGTTAAGGTACAGTAGAAGAAGCCATGAGAAACTACCGGTCAGAGCAAATGCCTGCCAAAATTATCCGCTTGTGGTCGAAATCAACTTAGTTAAATAACTAATGCCGAAAATTCGCCAGTGCTCAAAACTGAGGTGGAAAGAACACGTAAAAATTAATTGAAAATAACTTAATCCTAAGAATAAGAGAAAATACATTAACAGCTGTGACGTTAATCTCAGATACAACAAACTTTTCATGTATCATCAAGTTTTGAAGCTGCGTGGACCTACAGAGCTCAGCATTGGGTACCAAGACGATGCACATCAGAGCTAGACAAAAGTATCAGAGCAGAGTATTGCCCTTGACCTTTAATATCAAAACGGACGATGAAGTAATAGACAAACATGCTAAAAACTATCACAAAAGACTTCGTATGCATGCGAGTACCGCAGAATCGCAGTTCCTTGTTACCTGAAGGATCACAAAGCGGCTGAAGAGGAGAAAGCCAATGGTTTGTGTAAATAATGAACTTAAAAAAAAAAAATTGCGTATAGTAAAGCTTGGGAAAGGTCAATGTATGGACCGGGAGCGGTAGATCAGTGCATCACCTGATGTCACTGCAGCGCCTCTGACCGGGATGTCCTAGGTTCGAGTCCTGACGGCGGCAGGATTTTCGACACTAGCTTTCCAGCAAGATCGAATTTAGTCGCTGCCTGGAGGAGAATTCTAGCGGCCGGCTGCTCTGATCAGTAGTTTTCCGTGATTTCTCCGCTCAACACCAGGCGAATGCCGGAGCAGTACCCAACCAAACGGGCCACGGACCGCACGCGATCTGTTCTTCCTCTTCCTTGTCCTATCCCCTCACCTTACAAACACACACTTACACTAACATGCACTACACTACCACATTTCCCAGGAGACCGATCGGGAGCCCAGAGCTTGTCCCGGCTGGGGCGGTGTCCCGCTGGTGGGAGAGTCCTGGTTAGGGGGAAACCCTACTAGCCGACGGTAGGTCGGCGCCGGATCTCGCCATCCAGCGGGGGAAGAACACCGCCATCTCCCGCGAAAAAAACATGCACTCAGTCAATATATGGCATAATCTGTAACTTCTTTTATTAGTTAATAAATAGCACTAGTTTCATTTATCTAAATGTAGTTCGATTAAAAATCTTTGTAAAACAACATCCATGTAACGGCAAAACACCTAAAAAGTTTTCTTTTGGGTAGAGTTTTGTCGTTTGGGTTCCACCGATTTTTTTGCAACAGTTGAACTCCACACGACAGTGATCATGTACCATCGCAGCGAGTTTGTGCAGAGGTTGCTTGGCAAGATGTGGAGCGCGTCAAATGTTCGTCCCCCATTTCAAGCGGTGAAGCGGCGGGGGCGTTCACAATGTATCGTGTAATTTGAAACTTCTTTTATTAGTTATAAATAACTGTTGCACCGAGTATATCTACTGTTGTCATGCTGTCGTATAAAATGGGTTTATAGGGGGTTGTTGATGAAAGACGAGGAGAGAGAATGCAATGCAAGAAGTGAGGCGAAATGTATCGCTATATGATCATAAATAAATACGTTGTTTTTATTGCGAATATTGGATTAATTTAATGATTGAACATTGATACAGAGTAGCAACCAACACGTCACACAAAGATATGTATTAGATATTTTAATTACTTCAATAACACTTGTTACTTTTATCTAATGTAGTAGTGTTAAATAAACTCTGTAATTGAATATGCAAATAACGACGAAACACTCAAAAGGTATGTTTTGTGTAGTGTTTTGTCGTTTGGTGCCACCGACTATTTTGCAACAGTGAACCTCACAAGACAGGGACGTGTACCTTCGTAGTGAGTTTGCGCGGAGGTTGCTTGGCAAGACGTGGAGCGCGCCAAATGTTCGTCCCGCATTTCAAGCGGTGTGGCGGCGGCGACGTTCACACGCACGCGGGCCCGCCCAGGGCGTCACCAGGCGGCGGCGGTGGCGGTGTGAGCGGCGGTTGTGGCGGCGGCGGGGGGAGGGATGGTGGCGGCGGTGGCGGAGACGCGCGCAGCATGCGAAAGGCACGCGCGTCTTTTGTCTGGAGCGCGGCATGTGCTAAGAGGTCGCGCCTGTGCACAAGACCTTCGCGCCGACCGTCGAGTGACATGCGTGAAGCGTGTGTCGCCGCTTCCGCCGTCGGTCGCCTCCCTCCCCCCTTTTCCCACCTGCCCCCCGCCACCGACTCCCTCTCCATTCGCGGGCTACTGCGTTCAACTTCACCCTGCTCACACAGGGGTTTTCCCACCTGCCCCCCGCCTCCGACTCCCTCTCCCACTTCGCGGGCTTCACTCTGCTCACCCTGCGTTCAACTTCACCCTGCTCACACAGGGGATCCTCCTTTTCCCACTGCCCCCCTCCGACTCCTCTCCCACTTCGCGGGCTCCGTTCAACTTCACCCTGCTCACACAGGGGACTTCCCCCTATCCTCTCGCTGGCCACCTCTCATCCCTTCATCCCGGACTAACGATGTACCTGGCCAAAACACAGTTTTACACGAGCAAAAATAAATGTTTGTAGGATTTATTTCATAAAATATATCGGTGACTGTGGCCAGCAGTGAGATTACAATTTTACCCAATGGCCCTACCATATTTCATGATTATTGATAGTGTGTCAGGGGCATCCAGAGGTTGGGGTAGCTGGGGCAACTTACCCCAGGCTCCCACTTAAGTGGGACCCTGAAAATTGAAACAAAATGTATTTAATTTAATACATATTTGAAAAAAATTGTAGTTTAAATATGATTCATTTTAAAATATATTGATACTTAATAATAAAAAAATAATGGAAACTTGTATTTGAAATAAAAGACCCCGTGTGTTTCTATCGCTCCGGGCCCCTTGTTTTCTCTAAGCGTCCCTAGTCTACATTTATAATAACAGGGGATAAAGGATTGTTTGCAGGACTAAATGTATGGAGCAGGATGTCTAACTGCAAACGCAGTGTTTGGTTAGCAATTTTCATTATTCAGCGTATCTTGGAAGTATGCTGATTTGCATGTTTGATAGAGCCTCTTCTCGAGGTAAATTCTTCGTCAGGAGCTTTCAGGGAATATCTTTTCAGATTCTAACAAGACTCTACTATATTTATTGAATGCCTACGGTTTTTATTATTAGTTTTTAGCATGCTAAATGACAGTAATTCTCCTGCACAGCTGGCCATCTCATGGATGTTACATAGTATCTCCATGGAGAAGGCGTGAAACTATTAATAACGAGCGAATTATTTTTACATTTAATTATGTCAACAATACAAAATCAGAATTACCACAATAGCGATTTATTGCATATACTATTAATAATATAATTATGCATATATTGTCCTATATATATTTATACACAGTCCAATGTTTTGTAAGAAATTGGGAAAATTTCATAAAATATTTTCGTTAACGTTACGTGTTAGGAACCTGTCGTGTTCTCATCATCAGGTACTCAATATTATATTTTTTCCCCTTCTAGTTCGTCTTTCAATAAATTGATAGTCTCTCTATTACAGTATATTTAATTCACATAGCATATCAGGTACGACTGAATTTGTTGTTTTTTATTGTTATTATTGGAATAATAAATAAAATATTTTATGAGATTACTCAATTTTTTACCAAAAAATTGATTGTCCATAAATATATAGAGAACCATGTATCCATAACGTCCTATTATTGGTGAAACTACAATAATTGATAAACGAAAATTTTACTGTCTAAATCAAAATTAAATGTAGGTATTACAAAATACATTACATATAGTCTTTCAATAAAACAAAAAATAATGTTATTTGGTCTTAGACTCAACTAGAGGCTCTTTATCTTGGAGACCTGCTCCGAATATGAAATTCGTACGGACGCTATTCTGGAGAACCCAAACGCTGGAACAAAAAATCTTCCAAATCTTCCGATGGGTAGCCCCGTGAGCGCCTACAGGACAGGCAGTAGTGTTGGTGTCTTCAGACCTCTTCAAGCCTTGAAAATCCGGGCATGGGCCACATGAAGGTTTCGCACCTGTTTGTATCCATATACGCAGCAGGTCTCCAAGGTGAAGAACTTTCGTCGAGTCAGAGACAGAGAATGTTACTTTTGCTTTATTATAAGATTACGTTGTAATATTTTTTTATTATTTTATTTTTGTTTGAATGCCCTTTCCATTAGACATCGCAAAATTACGTTCATGTATCTCCCTCAAAAGGGGCTCTTGGAATTTGGGGAATCCTATAGCATTAAACTTTTGTAATTCAAACATTGAGTCTTGCCACACAATATTTTACTAAAAATAGATTACCAATAAAACTAAAATCTAGGAAGTAGATTTTTAATAACAAGTGAAGAAAAATGTGCGAACCGCCACTGTTAAGTTCTCACCCAGAGTTCTCTTCCCCTTTGGACCCGCTAGACTGGGGGTTCACAAATAAGTGGTCCTTGAGTTATCAAACAAATCTACATTACTATTTTTCAGTGCGCGCAGAAATTGAAAGAAGACTATGCATTCTGTCCATGGGGGGTGTCAATTCATTAGATACACAGGATCTCCGGCAAAAATTAAAAACCAAAATAAAATTTTGACTGAAATGCAAATATTTGATAGTGTTATTCCGCCTATTCTCGTTCTGCGCGTACCTACGGAATTTACATTCTCCGTGCGACAGAAAGGCTCCAAGGGAAAGTTAGTATACAATCAAATATTTGCTCTTCACGTGTTGCTTTATAGAACAGCAACTCTACTTTCTCATTACTGCTTCCGCAGCATAAAGTACTAGCGTACCCGTGCGAGAACTCTTGCATGTTAAACCCCTTTCTTTTCTCTATTTTTCCATTTCCATTACGTAATATATCTTTTTCTTCAAGACCCTCTTATCCACCGTCACGTATGTTATATGTCTCCTGGTAATAGATAACAATACAACCTTGTCAATACAAGCTATTCTTATTAACGTTATTATCGAGCAGAAAGTACACCTTGTAATTCATCCGTAGATATCAAGTAATTAGTTTAATTTCACATACAGTTGCAGTGTTTTATGCGTTGATTGCTGCTCTGTATCAGTGTTCAATCATTAAAGTAATCCGATATTCACAATTAGAACAACGTATTTATTTATGATCATATAGCGATACATTTCGCCTCACTTCTTGCATTGCATTCTCTCTCCTCGTCTTTCAACAACAACCCTCTATAAACCCATTTTATACGACAGCATGACAACAGTAGATATACTCGGTGCAACAGTTCAATATATCTAATAAAATAAGTTTCGAATTACATACAAAATACATTGTGAACGCCCCCGCCGTTTCACCATTTGAAATGGGGGACGAACATTTGACGCGTTCCAAGTTCTTGCCAAGCAACCTCCGCGAAAACTCACTGCGAAGGTACATGATCACTGTCATGTGGAGTTCAACTGTTGCAAAAAATGGGTGGCATACAAACGATAAAACTCTACAGGCTTTGAACATGTGGGGTAGAGTCGAGAAGCGTGGAACAAGCAAAAACGTAATAGAATGTTGAAGATCTTATTCTGTAGATTACGTCGTGAGGAGCGTCCCTTTGAGGTCTTCGGCCTCAAAATTTTAGTTTTAAGACCATAAAACACTTTGTTTAGAAGTTATTTAACTATACTGTAAACAAATCCGTAGTGTTGCGGGATGCATTTGGCATGAATATTTATATGCGTTCTTTTCAATAAATCCTTCATAAGTTTAAAGTCAAAATGCAATTCGTCACGTCTCCGTGAAATTCTCTTTCTTTAGAAACCTCATTACGATTGGTTGCGTGAGAGAGCTGCAAAAGTTATGTATATTACTGAAATACTATAGGATACGATTATAATGCTCTGGGAATTATTATTCAATAACAAAATCATTCATTTCCTCGGTAAACAATACTCATCTGTGCCTCTGCCAATTAATTACATTGCTCCACCCAAGATAACAGAACTAATCAAAAACACGAAATCCGGGGGAATTGACAATTTTTGTCATGGCACTTAAAAACTTTCCAGACGCAGCATTGCCTTCCTAACAGACGTCTTTAATGGATGTTGGACTTCGGTATTTTCCCAACGTACGGAAACAAGCTGTAATTATCCCAATTTTAAAACCAAAGAAATCCCCAATTACCCAACCAGTTACAGGCCCATAAAGCTTCTATTCGTATTAAGCAAATTATTCG
The DNA here is from genome assembly GCA_964035755.1 of Teleogryllus oceanicus. NCBI lineage: Eukaryota > Metazoa > Arthropoda > Insecta > Orthoptera > Gryllidae > Teleogryllus > Teleogryllus oceanicus. The sequence continues at coordinate 11,982,058 of CAXIVR010000011.1, read as the reverse complement.
AGAAACTAATACTATTTAGAGTAAACAGTTCCTTTGCTAATTATAACATCATACTTTCCTGTCAGTTTGGATTTAGGTCAAACCATTCTACAGATCCACCAACTCTTAACAATTTTTTTTATTTCGACGTGTCTGGCACCAAGGCTTACTTTACACATTACGACACATAAGAACTCCAGGCTATTTATTCAACATAATACACAGTTTCATCTCAAATCGCTCCTTCTCAGCAAATTAAACATTTATATTTCTCCTACCCTTAATAATCATATTTGGGGTCCCTCAAGGGTCCCCGCTTTCTCCAACTTCGTTTAACACATGCACATCAGATATATCCGTTCGAGACAAACACACAATGGTGCTTTATGCTGACGACACTGCCCTCTATACTGCGGATTCACCGTTTTCCTCCACCATACATCACTTCCAAGACGCTCTATACATTTTTCAGAATTGGGTATCTTCATGGGAGAATTAATCTTAACCAATCCAAATGTGAAGCTAAGGTATTCACTCTTCGGCACATCATCAATTCCACTCTCATAAATATTAATCATAAAAACGTTCCTTGGAATACTCTGATAAACCAATAAAATATCTAGGAGTGTTTCTTGACACTAGATTAACTTGGAAAGCGCACATTTTAAATAAATGTAATAAGGAACAGGCCGCACTTTTTATATTGTATTGTTTAATAAACAAAACGTCAGCTCTTAAACGAGACGTCTCCCTATTACTTTACAAAACTGCCATTCGTCTCATAATTATTTTTGCATGTTCGATCGGGGAGGAGCTGCCCTTCGGTACGTAAAACGTTTCAAACATTTCAAAATCTTCGCACTTCTGTCAACGCACCTTGGTACGTGTCAAACAAGCAACTCCAGGAGAGTTTGTTCTTCACACAATTGATGACTATATCATCACCAATCAAATTTTTTTTTTTCCTGAACATCCTCCCCTGCACTTTCTATATTCAACCTAGGAAAAAACTATTGACAACGCCGAATAATCAAATCCAGTTTCCCAAATGATAAATTTAAACCACCCTAAAGAATAACGCATGATTTCCCAAACTTAATTTCTGTAACTTTTGTTTCTTCTTGTAATTGTAACATACACCCCTATTTTCCTATTTTTATCGCATACAATAACTATTGAAGTCTCCAGTGAGAGTATCTTCGCTCTCCTGTTTGTAACTCTAAATACTACGCGTTCGAAGTTGCTGTTCTGTTCAATCTTATAAAGGGCTTGCCACGCTGTATCAGAAAATGTAAAAAAACGGGGGTACTATAGATGAAACCCTTTGGACATTTCCAAAATTTTCTACAAAATAGGTCCAAACTTTTGATTAAATTTTAATGTCGGATAGCGTAGGACGCTTAAGAGAATGATGCAGGTCCTATTTTTGTTGAAGTTCCTTATTTTTAGAAAATTGCAAAACTTTTATTGCAACCTTAGTGCGAATTTGCCATTTTTATTCTCGTCTTGCTTAAACACGACACTAATTTTTTTCTTTAAATTTTCCCCAAGTACATCAAATAACAAAATTGGGGCTATTCTCACATCCGGCAAACACCCTATGTTTTAAAAAATTGCAAACTTTTAACATTTAAAATTTATAAAATTGAAGGTAGATATTTTTGCTGTAAATACAATCTATTCTAAAAAATCAGCCTTTTAAAACTGTCATGTTCAATTTTTTGAAAAAACTTGATGATTAATTTTTTTAAAAACAAGACATGATAGTGGCATTTATGTTATGTTATGTTATGTCCCCGATGGTGCAGACATTTTACTTGATTGTTTAACAACAAAGTTTGCGGCACCCGCTGGAAAAGAACTCGTAGGTTGCCTGCTTTAATTAGTTTATTTTGTGGTTCTCTGCTCACTTTCAGGATGCCGGAGCACCACCCTACCCAATGGGCCACGAACCGCATGCTTTCTTTCCCATTCCCTGCTCTTTCTCCTCTTCTTCCTCCTCCTCCTCGCCCTCCCATTAATCATCATCATCATCATTACCCCATCATCTTCTCAATCCAATTCAGCTAGGTCGAATTCAGTCGCTGTCTGGAGGAGAATTCTAGCGGCCGGCTGTTCTGATCGGTAGTTTTCCGTGGTTTCTCCGATCAACACCAGGCGAATGCCGGAGCAGTACCCTACCAAACGGGCCACGGACCGCGCGCGATCTTTCCTTCCTCTTCCTTGTCCTATCCTCTCCCCTTACACACACACTTGCACTAACATGCACTACACTACCACATATTCCGGGAGACCGGTCGGGAGCTTAGAGCTTGTCCCTGCTGGGGCGGTGCCTCGCTGGTGGGAAAATCCTGGTTAGGGAAATCCCCAATAGCCGACGGTAGGTCGGCACCGGATCTCGCCATCCAGCGGGGGAAAGATCACTGCCATCTCCCGAGAAAAAAACATGCACTACACTAACGGGACTAATGACCGAAGCAGTTGACGCGCCCGGAAACACGAAAAATCAATCAATCAATCAATTCTCAATCCAAACTGGATCGCCTTGGAGGAGTATATGTACCCGTCCTAGAACTACCCGGGAGTGTCGCTAGGAAAAGAAAAAGGGCGCCATTTTCCATTGTGGCCAAGAGGCGTGTGCTCTCATCGCCACTCCGCTGCCGTGGCCCTCGCGCGTAGGTCACGTTCCCATTGTGCTGGCGAGGCCAGTGACCGCTTGCCTCCTGCCCGCGGCGTGATCTTTCACGCACGTCCGCGGCCGCAAGAAAGGCGACACGGAGGCGTCCTGGCTGTAAATTTTCAGATGGAACGCGCGCTAAGAGACAAGTCCCCCTGATTCAGTTCCGCTCTCCGCGAGGGATTGGAGAAAACTTTGAGAAATATTCAATTCAATTTCAATTTTTTAGTAACTTGTTTACAGAATTAACCTATTAGAAATTGCCGACTGTATTCACGTCGCAAATAACTTCTTACAAATAGCTTACAAATAATTTCTGTAGAATGCATAAGTTATGGTTAGGTTAGCATAAGATACAATATAAATAACGCAACAAATACAAATAATATAGTAACATGATAACAAAATAATACAATAACAAAAAATACAAAATAATGGAGAAAACAGAACATACAAATATATACAAACCAAGCTGTATCAAGGAGGCTTGACGCGTTACAGATATAATGTCATTCATTAGTGCTTGTGGAATTTGCTGAACTATTCATTTATAATGAATGCCCGTCATTTCAGTATTGATGAAATAAAGTAATACAGAGTTTTAGATATTTCAGAGTTTAGATTAACCAACCAATTGGAAATGATAATGAATCATTGTGATAGATTGGGCACTCAGTAAAATATGATTAAGATTTTCTTCAGTATTCGTATTCAATTCAGTATTCAATTACATATCGAGAGAATTTTGAGAAATATTATTCCTACAATGTTCGAACGCCGGAAACCCACATTAGAAGTTCTACAGGGTGGGTGTAAAAAAACTAGATATTTTTAATACTCAATAAAATTACAATATGTTAATGATTCAAAGCTATAAAGAGAGCCTTAATGTGAAGTATTTATTAGAATCTCATATACCTGCTTCACTTTGTTCAACTGTTTACCGCTGGAAGTAGCACACACATGGCAAACAAAGAACTCAGTTTTCGTTAATGGAATCCTCGTTCGTGTGTTTAGAAGTTGAAACCGAGGACTTTGGCCTAAGAATGGGATTTGGTGAATTAATTCTGGCTTTATGCCACCCCACTTTGCACTAATTGTTCGCAAATGGTTGGACCATAAATTTACTGAACGTTGGCTTGGAAGACATGGACCTCTCGAATGATCAGTGAGATGTCCAGATCTCACTGATTTTGTTTATTTTTCTTTCTTAAGGGGCTACAGTAAGGAGAATGAGTACAAGTCAGAACTTCACACATTGGAGGAAATGGAGGCGTGGATTCAGGAGGTAATAGGCAACATCCCAATTAATTTTCTTCAGAAAAATATCAATTGAACCAGTGATAGATTCAGGAAGCTGATTGATAACATTGATGTCTCTGTCGAGATTTAAAATATTATTTTATTATTTTATGCAACAAAGATTGTTTAGATATGTATCTGATAAATTAAAATAAATTACAGAAACTACAACATGGATAAGAGCTAAAATTTATTGCATTTTTATCCTTGAAAAAAGATTTTATTACACGGGAGCTTTTTTTTCTTTTCAAAATTTAAGTAATATATGACTTAGTGTTTTTAATGTTTTTTGACGAAAAAAAAAAACAGAAGACCTAGTTACTTTACCCCCAACCTAAACTTACTACTCAAATGTTTCATCTAGGAATTTAAGAAATAATTTCTCAGTAATATTAAGGTCAGTAACATACCCCGTACTATTATTCCTGTTTAGAATTAGAGAATGATTTTGTCTAATAACGCACTTGTCTTTTAAATTTGTTAATTTCCTTCCTTTTCGAGAACAATAGATGAAGTATTATTACACTCCAAAAAAAAAAATTTCAAATTATGATGAATAACGTTAAGTAGATGTTTTTGGCCTGAGAGTGACTTCCAAACTCAAAGATCTCTGGGGAAGATGGAGGATTTGGAAGTAGTCTGAGGGGCAAAATCATCTAACGCCCGTGGTACATACAAAACTTTATGGATTACTAGTTGCTGAATCGAATGAGAATTGGACATTTTATAATCTTATTGTGTTTAAGTGAAAAGATGCATTGTAATGTCTAATTACTATTGCATAAATGTTTTGGGATAAATGTTGTTTATTTATTTATTTATTTATTTTACGTTAAAAACAGTTAAAAACTGCGTATGACGTGCTATGGGGAAAAGTGAATTGTGTGCACTACACTAAGTCTAATACTACTTAAATTTTGAATTTTTGAAAGGGAGAAAAAAAAAAAACCCAAAAAATTTTAAAAACTCCCATGTAAAAAATTTTAAAAAAAAAAAATTTTAATTTTGAAAGGGAGAAAAAAAACAAAAAACTCCCATTTAATAAAATCTATTTTCAAAGATAAATAAGCTCTTCCAAAGATAATTTTGGCTCTTATTACTTTCTGCCGCGACAACATGGAAACGATAATTTAAATAATTGTATTTCCCACTGAATTCTAGAAGACGTGCACAGAAAATGAAGTTACATTTATGTCCAGAAGAAAACAAGAGGCCATCTCAGCATTTGCTCAATGGATCAGGAAACTGGACGAAAACCTGATCGAGATGGGGTCATTGACCCGGAAGCTGTAGTACAATAGTTGTTACAAGTTGATTATACTTATTTATACAGTCCAAATGGTAAATAATGCATTATGTATCATTGTTAAAATTAATGTTACTTTTCTTGTGATGCTCAGTATAGTCTCTAATTGTATAGAAACAGTTTTGCAGCAGAAACGATTTCACCTGGGATTTAAACTTTTCTATTGAATTTAATCGTTTAGTGTCATCTGGTATATTGTATGTGAATTTTTGTAATGAGCTGTTGATACTGTTACCTGATGAATATGATTTCTACGTCGAGTGTTATAGTAATACACTTTGGCATTTTCTGAAAATATATTCCCGCCCTTGAGCAAGTCATTTTTTACAAAAACCACTGATTCGTAAATAAAAAGACACGGTAATGGTAGAATTCCTAGATTAATGAAGAGAGGCTTACATGAATCACGTGGGTGGGATTTGGTTATTATTCGTACAATTCGTTTTAGTAATCTAAAAGTCTGGGAGCTATAAGATGTATTCCCCCAGAATATTATGCCATATCTCAGGCGGGAATGAACATTCGCGAAGTATACACAACGAGCAGTATGAAGGCTGACTGAATTTGCAAGAATTCTGAACGCGTAGCATAATGAACTTAATTTTGTGTTCAATTCATTTAAATGGACGTTCCATTTAAGGTTTGACTGAATTGAGAGACCTAAAAATTTTGTTGCCTTAACATCAGTCAATGGTACACTGTTCATTTTCAATGGAGCACAGAATTGTTTATTTGAAATGGAAAACTGCATTAAAACCGTTTTCTTTTCGTGTACTATTAATTTGTTATTTCGGAACCAATTTGAAACATCTGATATTGTACTATTTACGGTTTCTGTATTGCAAAGGATGTTCGTATCATCCGCAAAGAGAACCGTTCTTCCGTTTCGAATCGTCGAGGGCATATCGTTTACGTAAAGTAGGAACAGAGTAGGGCCTAAAATCGATCCTTGAGGAACTCCACATGCAACGGGCAAAGAGTCGGAAAGGTGCGTACGTAGTGTTCCATCATTCCAAAGGTATTTCAACTCTCTGAGATCGTTGTTTAAGGTACGAACATAACCAATCTAGAGCAATACCACGAATTCCATATGAAGGTAATTTGGAAAGTAAAATGTCATGATCAATGACGTCAAAAGCTTTGAGAGATCTAAAAATAATCCAATAGGTTCCTCATTTTGATCCAATGATGAGGCGACATCTTTAAGAAAAGAAAATATAGCTGTTTCCGTTGATTTTGATTTTCTAAATCCATGTTGGCAATCTCAAAGCGCGTCGTGTTTAGTGAGAAAGTTTTCCATTCGTACGTAAAAAAGACTCTCTAATATTTTTGAAAAAACTGATAGAAGAGAAATGGGCCGATAATTTTGAATTTCATTTTTGTTGCCTTTTTTGAAAAGCGGCTTAATTTTAGCTGTTTTGAAAATATCTGGAAACGTTCCAGTGCATAAAGTTGCATTAAATATGTGAGTTAACGGGTGTATAATGGCATACGCACAAGTCTTTACCAAAGAATCCGGGAATTCATCTAAACCGGACGAATATTTATTTTTTAGTTTACCGATTATTTTGAGAATTTCATAGGAAGAAGTTTCGGAAACGAACATTGTGTCTACAATTTTGGGTGAACTGTCTGTTTTTGAATTTTGTGCCTGAAGACCCTTAGTGAGATCGGCAGCAAATCTCGAAAAGTATTGGTTAAAGAGATTAGCCACTGTTGCCGGATCGTTCACATTTATATCGTTATATTTTAAAACAACATTCTCTACGGGTTTTCTAGTTGATTTGGTAGTATTTTTTATTATATTCCACATTGCTTTAGTTTTATTATTTGAGTTCAAAATATCCTGATCGTTTTTCATTATTTTAGCCTGTCTTATGACTTTTCGTAACAATGTTTTGTATTTTTTAAAGTAGATAAGGAAATCTTGAGATACGTCATGACGTTTAGAAATAAAGTAGAGAGTACGTTTATTTTTACACGATGTTCTAATTCCTTTTGTGATCCAAGTATTATCCAAGTATTGTTCCTACAAAATAAAAGAATATTGTACAGTTCCTGCGGAAATAGTCGCAAAAGTTAACAAAGGGATTCAAGTACAATTTCGAAAAATGTATGAAAATGGTAATGGTGTATTTGAGAGTAAATAACAGTGTAACAACAGTAACGAAAGTAACAGCAGTAACAGTCTAACAGTAATGAAAATAACAGTGTGAATTGCGCTAATGAAACGATACTTTTAAGTTATTTGAGCCTATTGTTTTTGGCGTGTTCCTACAACAACAATTTTGAAGAGTAGGGATTTTTCACAAAATCCGAATGATATGTATCTGACATCAATAATATTAACCAAGTCTCTTCCAAGAACATATATTTAATAAATAATGAAAATTAAGTACTTTTACCAATACAATGGTCGTGAAAATCAGAAGTCAATATTGTTTACTCTGAATCTGGGAAAAGGGCACTGAATAAATGATTATTCTGTTGTAAAAGAACCGACCAAAACAGGCAATAAAATCAAATCTATAGAAACACAAATTATTCGTCTCGGATTCGTTCCTGAGTTCATATGTTTCGTTGATATTTCACAAGTGAAATAGTTCCAAAAGATAAACAGACTCACGACATGTGGCTTCCTCTTATTCTAGTAATTTAAATTTTCACAAGTCATTCATGTTTCTACATTCCAAGTTTTCCCATTCAAGCCAGTGCTCTCAGACAGTACTGCCTTGTTTGCACGAAGGTTAAGAATAGCGTGAAGTACTACAGTGCGATTAAGGGATTCCTTAGTAAATTAGTGAAGTACATCGGAAAGGTTCGGAAAGCAACGTAGTAAACGATATAATGATGTGCAATGAACACTATACAAAATACCAAGATGTTAGAGTTAATGTATGATTGAAATATATTCCCTTTAATGTACCAGAGTTACAACCTTTTTATATGTCATGCGTTCAGAAACCAATCTAACTCCATTAAAAAAAAAAGTGAATAATAACATGGTTGTGTTACACAAGCAAATATTTGTCTGTGGCCAAGACGATAAATTTCACATTAAAATGCTTTGCCACTAGAATGCGCTAACTGCTCTGGTAAATTAACATTTTATCAGTTGTTTCGGTGGCCATTGTGATTGACTCCTTGGCTCCATGACAACCGATATTTATCGGAACAGTTTTGAACTGACCTGAACTGTTTCAGATTTTTCCTTATTAAAAAAGAGCAAAAACTAGTAGCCATATCTTTTCCCCAAGAGATTGATATGGTATCATTTTTGGCTGCAGGAAAACAAACAAGTATTTCCTCACAGAAATGACCATGAAGATTGTCATTCGACAGAAAACTGAATAATGTATCACCAACCAGAAAAAAGTGGCGAAGGAGAAGGCTGAACCATTTGATAACAACTATTAAATGACATTCTTATCAGAAATGTGGCACAGAAATTGGCGTCCTTTAGAGAGTCTTGCTAAAGTCCCACAAGATCTTTATACGAGTTGCACATCAAGATCGATCTCCATGGTAAAAAAGAAGGATGTAATAGGCCTCTTGACGTTTATACCTTCTATTTATTACCACTATTATAAAAGCTTCAAGACTGCAAGAGATATCCTTCAAGAAGAACCTACCGGTGATGATTGCATCACTTACGCAGAATACAGACAATGAACACATTTTTATTTGTATTTCGGGCAATTATAATTTTAAGTATTGTTTAATGACTTAGATAATACTGGTAATGTTTTCTAGTAAAAATGTTTTGTTCTGGGTCTATTTGCTTAATAAAATAACTTTGGTATAAACCATTCAGAATATTATATCGATACAATTCAAAATTTGGCAATGCCTTTCAATTGGCAAAGTGATTATCTCCATATAAAGAGGCTTTTTTATGGGCGAGAAAGCCATTGAGTTTTTAAATGTGTTTATGAAGTATTGAAAACATTCCATTAATTGTAAAAAAAAAGAATGAGTATATTCGAAATGTACTGAAAAAATATAGACGTTTTATAACAAAAACTTTAATTTTTCATACTGAAAATTTTCGTTTGATGGAGTTTCTTTTGACTTCTAAACGTCTCATATTTACGTAACAGTTTAGGCATTTGTAAAGACATTTGAGTGAAAATTAATATTTTCGTCGAGTAAACCCCTGTAAAGTCTAAAAACCCGCTCTGAATAACTGAGGTCTCTGGCTGAAGTGCTGTAGCAGCCTCGTGCTTGAAGGATCGCGGGTTCGGCTCCCTCCCAGGGCATGTGTGTGTTCGTATGAGAGTTCCGCTACTGATAATGTTACCCATAAGTTAGAAAACCAATGTTAATTACAGTGGTCGCTGTACGACCTTAGTTGAAAACTGACCTTAAAGAAGTAAAAAAAAGTATAAAAAATTGAGACACATCCATATCAAAAATATGATATGATAAAATGTTGAATCTCAAATGAAATAGAAGTCAAAGTTTTGCGGCATAAAATTGTACCTGATGTACTATTTCACATTTTTCGTACATTCCACCATCTAGTGGTTATCTTTTTAAACTTTTTTTTCACACCGAATATGTACTTATAAGATATTCAATAGATATTAGTTTCTCAATTAGTTTTAATGACCACTACCATATGGAATTTCGATAAAAAATTCATATTTTAAATCTAGTTTGGAACTTGAAATTATTCCATAATATTTGGAAATAGTCTATGAAAATATAAGTAAACGTTCAAAGTATTATCAACCGTGCAGAACATTTACTTTTATTTATTTTATAACTGCATAAAAAGATGGGTCGAAATTGCTATAGTATGAAAGTTAAATGGAGTTCCTAGAGTATAATTATAAATTCAGACACAAATTAAATATCAAGTATCTAAAAATGGTGTTTAAACCTATTTGGCAATTGGTGTTATTATCTGCTTATTTATATTATTATGATTGAGCAGGTACTGGATTACAGTAAGCTATTTAGGCTGTTCATTGGTTATTAGGTTCGGTAAGAAACTTAGGCCGTGGGGTCACCATGAAAGTGAAAGGAAAATATATCTGTGACAGTTCCAGCAGAGAGGAATGGTAAAGGACTTTTAACCCTTCTTGTAAACATTGTTGAAATAACAAAATCAATTTAAAAAACGTAGCCTACTTTATTGCCAGAATGAAAGCAAAATACTCAAGTAAATTAAAATTATTATGAGATTTCACCAAGAACTATTCCAAAAGGCGCGCACCTTTTGCAATGTGTGTTGGTGTTAAATCATTAAGAACATATCTTGACAACCAAAAATATACATCCGCTGTCTCAAAAATATGTTGCTTGATTATATTCAATTAATTACATGTCAAATTATCTAATATTAATTTGAACCACACAACCGTTCCTCTGCCTCCCGAATTGATGTCTAGACCCAGATTCTGAGAGAATTGGAAAGGGAAGATGAAACACAGAGAGAGAGAGAAAGGGAGAGAGAGAGAAAGGGAGAGAGAGAGAAAGGAGAGAGAGAGAAAGGAGAGAGAGAGAAAGGAGAGGGAGAGAAAGAAAGAAAGGGAGAGAGAGAAAGAAAGAGAGAAAGAGAAAGAAAGAAAGAAGAAGAGAAAGAAAGGGAAAGAAAGAAGAAGAGAAATAAAGAAAGGGAAAGGGAAAGAAAGAAAGAAAGCAAGAGAGAAAGAGAAAGAGAAAGGGAGAGAGAGAGGAGAGAGAGAGAGAGAGAGAGAGAGAGAGAGAGAGAGAGAGAGAGAGAGAGAGAAAGAGGGGGAGGTAAGGTCGAAAGGAATCAAAGAGTTGGAGTCTGTACTAAGATAAGTAAACTAATAAAAGGATCTTATAATTAGTAAAACTGAAGTAGATGGAATAGAAAGAGGGAATGAGAGGGAGTGCGCGTGTGTGTGTATGAGACGCACACACATACGCACACTATGGAACACCAAAAGCAAAGGATTAACAAATTAAATTTTATATAAGAGCAGGCAGTAATGGTGATTAGTGATTGATTGGAAACGAGAGCGCTTTGTTTAACTAGAAGGCATTGAATTTTCTCTTGTGATCAGGCATTGTCTCAATCACTTTGGATTCTGATGCCAATTCTGACGTTTAATAGAGATATGAAAGCTACCGATCAACAGATGATTTGCCAGATGTCTCTATTCCACGAATATTAAGTGGTAATTTTACGTCATTATAATTTCCATGTAATATGAACCATTACACGAAGACACTGTGTACCAATTTTGAAAATATTCAGGTTGCTAAAGAAAGAAAGTTGTAAGTGATTATTAAAAGAATGAGCAAAACCTTTCAAATGATCGTAGGTCCGCTGATCAGTGCCTGTATCATGACAAAAAAGCAATTTGAACTGCGAGAAGTTATGCCTCAAGTTAACCTTGGTATGAGTTTCTCAACATAAGATCCGTCATATCTAGCAATTATTGTAATATTTTGTAATTCGATATCAACATTCTAAAATTCACTTTATAATACGCGCACTTCAAATTACGCTAAACTCATAAAATCATGTTACATCAAAGTGCTTCCATTTCATTTTAAAGAAATTATTTTAATGCAAATCTTCATTTTTTATTACACGCATTTCCATTTTCATTTCCGCAATGTTCACGAGTGAATTAATTTTACGACGCCAGAGGTCTCGAAGTCAATTCAATTGCATTATCTCCAGCTCACACTCGTAAGCTGGCACTTTGCCACTTAAATTCTCTACAGTCACTGCAACCGCAATCTCATTACAAGCCAAGTAACTAAATTGAAATTATTTCGTTCAATTCTTGGGTTGAAATTCACTACATTGTTTAAAAAAAGTTGTAATGCAGTAAGTGCAATTATCATGCGATCATATCTCCACAAAACTTAGCACATTTAAGGTAGTCTCCTTACTAATTTCGAAGTCACTTCTAGTCATCCTCCTTGTGATCTCTCATTTTGTAGATTTCAAGACAATCAGAATTATTATCTGAGCATCAAAATCTGTCGACTTATTTCTACCAAGTTCCCTTAGCGCGCAAGTTCTCTTGGCGATTAAGTGATTATGTGGGTAACCGGTCAGCCGGTTACACGGGTACTCTCCGCAGGCCTTCGCATTGACTGTTCCTGTCTGCCAGTGAGACGGAGCGGGAGCTCGAATGGGCCGCAGTGCGCCTCGCCTCGCCTGTGCGTACGTGCCCGTGTGGACTGAGGGCGGGCGGGTCAGGGAAGCGGGACGAAGTGGGCGGGGCGCGGCGGGGAGCGTACGGGGCGGGGCGTGTATGGGCGGGGTGGCACGGGACGGGAGGGGGGGGGAGCAGACAGGACAGGACAGGCAGGACAGCAGACGGACAGGACAGGACAGGACAGGACAGGAGGAGAGACAGACAGGACAGGACAGGACAGGACAGGACAGAGACAGGACAGGACAGAGACAGAGACAGAGACGAGACGGACAGGACGGACAGGACAGGACGGACAGGACAGAGACAGGACGGACGGACGGACGAGACAGGACGGACAGGACAGGACAGGACGGACGGAGAACACGACTGGAAGGGACGGGACGGCCGACATTAAACGGGACGGGGCGGGTCGAAGGACGAAGTGCGACAGGATGGGACGGGTTGGGGCGGGGCAGGGTGGGGCGGGACGGAGAGGGGCAGGACGTGACAGGATGGGACGGGTCGGTACGTCGGACGCGGCAGGATTAAAACGAGACGAAAGGGGCGGGGTGGGAACGAGTAGGCCAAGCAAACGGAGGTGGGACTGGTGCGGGGGGGGGGGGGGTGTGATGCTGTGAGGCGCCGGGCAGTGCCTGACTCCCCGCAATCAATACGGAGAGCGGCGGGGGAGACCGAGGGCGGGAGAGCGGGGCGGGGCGGGGCAGGAAGGGGGCCGTGCAGAGAGCAGCAAGAGAGGGGCGGGATGGGTCCCAGCATTTCGGCGAGGCGCGGGAGTGAAGGCGGAGGCGTAGGCGGAGGCGAGAGAGGACCGCAGCCGACGCACCCAGAACGTCTCAGTTCGCAGCTCTTCCATCAGGCTGCGCCGTGGAATTCCTGGCTCGCGCTCGCCGGGATGCAGAGCGAGGCGATAGAAACTATGCTATGCGGAAGAGTGCTTGCTCGTAAAGCAGTTGCACTTATCTCTCAAAGCAAATCAATAAATAAATGCTAAGAAATGATGAAAATTCTAAGAAAAGATGGTCTTTGGATGTATTGGGCGTATTTTGCGTATATTTTATGCTCTTCTATGAATTCTTAATATCATAATTTAAATTAAAATTTAAATTATTTAAAAGAAGTTGAAAAAGTTTTAAGCAAATTGGAATAACCTTAATATCGTTTTAAAGTAACAAAAATTCAGTATAAAACGAAGTCTTAGAATCGGAAGGAAAAAGTTCAAGTGTTTGAATTTCATGCTCTATAGATCTGAATTATTGAACATAGTGTGAACAATGGTAAAGAGTATTCAATAAAATTCCATACACGGCCTGCTGCAGTGCTGTTCCTGTGGAACGGTTAAAATCACTAGTCTTGGCTAGAGTCGGCGTGGGAAAGACATGTGCCTACGGAGCAGACCCTAGTGTTCGTTCATACCTATGAAAAACATATGACATTAAAACGGACTGACAAAATAAAATCAAGGTCAAGGGACCTCGATATTCGAGATATCCACAATTTTGTGATATCTGTTTTAGAGATACCGAGATCCCAATAATGAAACCAAACATATTAACAACAATTTACAAATGTGCTCTCTCTGCACCTGCATTCGGCCAACGTGTCTGAATGAACTTCCAAATAAAAAGGAGTGGAATGAATAGAAGAGATATGCGGCAACTTTATATTGTCGGTTGTTTGTTAGTAATTTCGGGCATATCAATTAAAGAGGCCGTTAGTCCCGTAAGTGTAGTGCATGTTTCCCCCTCTCGGAAGATGGCGGTGATCTTCCCTCGCTGGATGGCGCGTTCCAAAGCCGACCTACCGTCGGTTGGCGAGGTTTCCTCGACCAGTTATCTCCCACCAGCGGGCCACCGCCGCAGTCAGGACAAGCTCTAAGCTTCCAACCGCAGCGGTGGTAGTGTAGTGCATGTTAGTGTGAGTGTGTGTGTAAGTGGTGAGGATAAGACAAGGAAGAGGAAGGAAAAACCACGCACGGTCCGTGGCCAATTTGTTAGGGTACTGCTCCGGCATTCGCCTGATGTTGATCGGAGAAACAACGGAAAACTACCGATCAGAGCAACCGGCCGCTAGAATTCTCCTCCAGACAGCGACGGAATTCGACATAGCTGACAAGCTAGATTCGAAAATCTTGCTACTGTGGGACTCAAACCTTAGAACCTTCCGGTCAGAGGGACTGTAGTGACGTCATTTGATGCACTGAGCCCCATCTCCCGGCGCAATTTTAGATATCGTCATTCGAGTTACTAAGGTTCTTCCGTGTACTGCTCCCTACAACATCTGTGGGATTTCTCTCCCGGCCCCGAGAGCGCGTCGGCCTGCGAGGCGATGCGCGGAATGCACCCGCCCTGGGCAGAGCTTCCCGCGCAGATGCGTGGGCGCCGGGCGGGCGGCCACGCCTTTTTATCCCCTCGGCCTCTTCACCAAGATGGCCCACATCCCAAGGCGCGTTTTTCAGCCCCGACCAGCAGCCTCCGATAAACTTAATTAAGCCAGGCGCAGTCGATTAACGATTGCACACATGGGGCTTTGAACAAGCTTTCGTTCGTGAGGAGCTAGAAGAGTGAGTTTTCAGTTGAAGAGAAAATCAATTAGTATTAATAGATTCAAAATGCTTAAACCAAAACGAGAGTGTTATTAAGAATACAAAACTTTGGCAACAGTGTCTCTTGTACAGGAAGTACTTATCTCTGCGTACACAATGGAAGACTGTTCCGTAAGGGTCGTAAAAGAGAATTCATTTACCTCGTGGGAATGTCTTCGGGAAGGTAACGGAAATTTTCTACACAAGTGGTAGGCTGATACAAGCATCAATCTCAAATGTCTTATAAAAACGATTTGTGAAAAGCGGAATAGAAAATTTCCTCCGAATGAAGGATAAAACATTTAAGGAAACTAACAAAATCAAATATGATTTATTTACGACATCAGGTATTGCCTAACATTCTACCACAACTGTAATTCTCCGACTCTGATAATGTTGATCTTGTAAGTCTAGACATTTCGCTTCGCCACGTGATTGGATTAAAACACGGGAGGAGATAGAAATCATATCCGTAGAGAAAACTTACGCCACTGCACCACACAACGCGCCAAGTTGTGAAACATGGCGAGACCCCTGAACAAATAAAGATTCTGGCATACAAATCCTAGGACTATGTTCAAGAATAAAACTAACAGTTGAACCAATGCGTCATCGAAGGTTTTGAGTCAGTATCCCGTCAGAGGCTTAAGCTATTCTCGGGAGACGTGGCCCGTGTCTGGCACGTCAAGAGAGCGCGCGTGAGCCCGACCGCGTGGACGCGCCCCCCCGCCGCACCAGCCGCAGCGGAACGCCCGCCAACACCCCCACGCATCTGCCCGGCTCTCTTCTCGCCCTCTCTCGCTCTCTCTCGCCTGGGGGCTTCAAGGCGCGAGGAGCGGTAGCTCTGTGCATCAGCTGATGTCACTACAGCGCCTCTGACTCAGAGGTCCTGAGTTCCAGTCCTGACGGCGGCAGGATTTTCGACACTAGCTTTTCAGCTAGGTCGAATTCAGTCGCTGTCTGGAGGATAATGCTAGCGGGCGGCTGCTCCGATCGATAGTTTTCCGTGGTTTGTTCGATCAACACTAGGTGAATACCGGAGCCCTACCAAACTGGGCCACGGACCGCGCGCGATCTGTCCTTCCCCTTCCTTGTCCTATCCTCTCCCCTTACACACTCACTTACACTAACATGCACTACACTACCACATATTCCGGGAGACCGGTCGGGAGTTTAGAGCTTGACCCGGCTGGGGCGGTGCCTCGCTGGTGGGAGAGTCCTGGTTAGGGGGAAACCCCACTAGCCGAGGGTAGGTCGGTGCCGGATCTCGCCATCCAGCGAGGGACAATCACCGCCATCTTCCGAGAAAAGCATACACTACACTTACGGGACTAATGACCAAAGCAGTTGACGCGCCCGGAAACACGAAAAAATCAATCAATAAGGAGCGAACATTTTGTTCAAACTCATTTCATTTTTACAGTATTTTGCAAAGATGATTTTCTTACTGTTTAACTAGAATTATTAAATTATGTTATCTCCAGATGGAAAAACCCCTCCATGGTGGGCATTCTATAAGGAATTGAACCAAACATAAAATATAATCATTTAAGAATAGATGCCTTATCGAACCTCTCTGAGAAATGATTAAAAGCAATGGTAAAATTATCGTACATTTTACTTTTGCAAAACAAATTGTAAGTCTATAAATTTAAATTAAACGTTAAGTGCGTTGAACAAAATCTGTTTTAGTAAAACAGACTCTACAAAACTTTAAAATCAGTTCTCAACCACTTCTCTAGGTGGTCTGGAGGCTTCACAATCGATACCACGCGTTTGGGAAGCTCGTCTGTTCCCTGGCAGGTCCTGGAGGGCTGGACTCGCCCAAGCTTTTCAATGAGCCCTCAACCGCCTCTGTAGATGACCTGGGGGCTTCAGAAATCGGTACGAAAACTTTGGCGATTAGTTCATTGTATATTATGATGAGTGTCATGTCAGTATATTTGGGCGCCAAATGTTCATGGGCATGATGTTAGATGAGATGATGTGTCGGGATCATTCAAGAAATATTCACACACTAAGGAGAAAGGTAGAGGCTGTCAACTTTGTTACGAAACTGGACGATGAGGAGACAGGAATACTGAAGAGTGCACTCTAAATATGTCTCGTTTGAAGACTTTTGTGGAATAGAGACGAAGTGATGCGTAAAAATCACGTTTGTTGGAGAAAAATAATTAAGGGAGACAGTTATTTTATTTCCTTTATACTACTTGCAATAATTATACTAATCATATTACATTTTTATAATTCTGATAAATTTGAAGGCGAATACGTAAAATTAAGAAAGAAGATTTTCATAAAGAAATTGTACGAGAGGGAGAGAGGTGCTAGAAAATGACGATTTTGTGTACGTATTTATTTGAAGTATTTACGTATGTATCAGTGTATGTATTTGGCTGAAGTAGTCACAATGGCAGACAAATTGTACATCATTTGCATTTTTTGTTTTCTATGATTTTTTGTTTCTATGTTTTGTTTTCTATGACATCGGTATCGATGCTGATAAAAATATATCATCCGTTATCACCCACTTGTAATGTTAAATTCTTAACACATGTCGACGAAAAATTTAACAAAACAGACACTTAATTTGCTGAGAATTTATGGAATGGAAAATGAATATTATGGATTATTATAGAAATATCACGAGTACTCCTTTCCCTTCATCGCCCCAATATAAAGGGCCAAACATCCATAAATCGACACTTGTTGGCTGGAGAAGTTGAATTCCTTCCGAAATGATCACAAGTCGAAAACATTTATGTGGAGGAATAGTGGTGGCTAGTGCAAAGGTCTTCGTTAGATAGGGCACGGGTTCGACTCCCGGACACTACATGTAAAATTTATAGTCGACAAGTAAGAACTCGGCAGATTTTACAGGGTTCTTCCTTTTCTCTGCCTATCATTCCATCATTGCATCATTATCTTTCACCTTGTCATAGTCATCATCGCTATTATTTATTAATAATATCATCACTCACTGGCATCAATGATCTTAGTAGATGATGGACCCCTAAACACCAATGAATAAATAAATAATCATACCTTATGTGAGATTCAGCCATTGTCCTGTTAATCTCGGCTACCATTGTTTATCAAAGAAATATTATTTTGCGATATTTTAATAATTAATGGCCAAAGTAAATAAACAGAGGTTGTCTGGTATCAAATCTATATTTCTTCTTAAGATCTTTTCGATCGCGTCGCGATCATCGTCAGACCAATCCAGTTTGCTTACGCATCTGCACACTTCTTTTATATATTAATTTGTAGACAATTTGGTTTAATGTATAATTATATCTATTAATGTATTTCCAGCTCTGACGATGATCGCTACGCGATTGAAAAGATCTTAAGAAGAAATATAGATTTGATACAGACAACCTCTGTTTATTTACTTTGAATTAATAAGGTATCTACATCACCAACAGTCTAATAAATTAAGGGCCATTTTGCTCAAGTTTAGGACAATGTTATTCGCGCACGTTTTCTTAAGTACTTCGCTAGATGAGAGAGTATTGTGAGGGTTTGTTATTTCGACGACAGAGTATAAAATGGAATCTGTAGCTCATTTTTTCAATGTAAAATGTTTTCTATTACAAGGGAGTGAACATTTTGCCAACAAACGCTCCGTCGTTTATGCTATATCCTATCATTTATGCTTAATTCAACTTAAGTTAGTAAAAGAGTGGCGGTAGGTATTCCGAAGCTCAAGAAAACGTGTGCGTATAATACTGATGAATTAGTGATGTATTTATCTACCGTGTGATTATCACACACTTTTACTTTACCAGGGGGATTTACCCCGGGGTGGACATCTAGGTATCTAAGACCCCGGGGTGGACATCTAGGACATCTAGGTAAGTAGTATATGACTTAGTGTAGGGATCACAGAATTTTGAAAATGTGCACACAATCCACTTTTCCCCATAGCACGTCGTACGCAGTTTTTATTGCTTTTTTGACGTAAAATAAAAATAAATAAATAGGTGATAGCCTCTTATCCTCACCCCCCGCAGGCGCCCAAGTACGCCTTTGGGCTGATATCTGGGTTCCGCCAGAACGCAGTTGACCCTCTCGGTAACCTCCCCATCCAATGCCTGGGTCAGGCCGAGCTGCCAGCTCAGAGCTCCTCGCTATCCAGGCTAGTACTGGAGTCAAAACAATGCGTCACCCACATGCACCGGGAATAACTTCCCTCCTCTTTGCCTCGAGTATTGGGCCTAGAGAACTAAGGTCCAGGAGGCTCGAAGCCCCCATCCCGTCTCCCCATTGCTTACCGCCAGCTATCGGTGTGGGTAACTCCGGTACCTGGGCAACCTGACAGGAGGTTTCTAGTTTCCCACCAGACTTTAAAGTGGGATCCGGAGTACTTCCAAAATCATCCTTCGCCCGTCCTGCCCAAAGGTCGATCCGCCATAGGCCCAACTGGTGGGTAGCCGGTTGTCCAGCCACCAGAAGCTTAGCATCGCCTTCTCACGGCATGCACCTTCAAGCTAACGACGTGAGCGCGCCGCGAGACTCCGGGTGTCGTTACGACACTCCACCAGAGACCACGACAACCTTAGCCCTCGTGATCTCCCCCTGGGGATGAATAAGTGATATTGAGAAATTGATATGGAAATTGAAATATTGATAATTCTATCGCTATAGTTTCATTGTCGCTCTTGTTTCCCCCTTCGTCTTTTTATTCGCAACCCCTCGCCGGAGTTCTTCCTGCGCCAACACCCACGATGGTCTTCGCTTTCTAGGAAAGCTAGCCTAATAGAATGGTTCCCAATATTACTCTAGGTGAACGAGGTTATTTCGATACCAATAGTTTTTTTTTTGTGGACATAATTATCAAATGTATTTAAGCACTTATAAAGTGAAGCTTTTAATGCTTTCGCGACATAAATTCGAATACTGATCACAGGTTATTTCGCCACTGCCTTTCACGTCTTCCTCACTGAAAAATTATCTGCCCGGAAATGACGACCTGGCCCTTTTACATAAGGAATGACGGTGTTGCATGATAGTGCTATGAGTCATGTGTCCCGCAAAACAACAGACCTCGTGCAACACACCTGGAACTCACAATGTGTTACCCATCCACCAACCAGTCCTGTCTCTCGTCTTGGCAGCTTCTGACGCTCTTCTGTTCATCAAAATAAATAAATACCTAAAGGGAAGACGATTTGAGTACTAATACTGAATACTAATTTCTTTCATTTCTCTCTTCTCCAAAGCCAGTCCTGACGGCAATTTTATTTTCAAGATATCTATTAATGGGACAAAAGTCTATAAATATATAAATATCTCTAAGTGGAACACTTGTGTTACTAAATATGTGGTACTAGAGCGCTCCATAGCGCAAATCGTTGGTTATATGACCATCCGCAACGGACGCAAGTCATATGTACACCATGGCCAAGAGTGTACATTGCCTTAGGAATCACGGCTAAATCGATATATGGCATTCAGGACTGAAAACACTTGCTGATATGTATCTTTTAAGATGGCTACGTCTATTGAAGAAATAAAATTCGCAAAATAATTGCACAGACACTGAAACAACGCCGCTGCAATTTACGTTACCAGATGGTAACGCTGAGCACTAATGAGTTAAAATATCTATAAGTGGAACAAAAGACAAAAACAAACATACAAAAACAACTGAAGAACGAAAACAAAATAGCAGGTTTTCAGTTATACAATTTCGTTAACAATAAAGGTTTTCGTTCAACAATAAAGATATTATTTATTTATTTATAACTGGTGGGTTATTCCAATTCCTAAAACATGAACCTAACCGCTAACCCTGTTGTTTTAGCAGGAGGAGATTATTCGAACAGTGCTCCGGCAGTTTGTCAGAAACCTGCAGCTCCCCGGGGTCGCGCCTCTCGCCTCCGCGAGCGTGGAGCGCGGGCCGTTTGTTTTTGGCGTCGCGTGGGCCCTTGGGGGCTACTCGTCCCCCACTCGACGGCCGACGACGCGCGACGCGGCGCAGCGCCGCGCATTCGCAGACGCTATCGGCGGCGCATCTTACGTAAGCGGTCCACCATCTGTGCGTGCAGGTGGTTTCTCGAAACGCTTCGTACGTAATTACACGTCGATTCATTCTTGGGTTTTTCTCCTTCTTAGGCGGGTGTTATGAGAAATGCAGGTTTGGTTTTAGAGTGGGATGCTCTCCGGACCCCTATTAGTATTATGTTGAGTTTCTCCGTACCCGAATGGCATCTGTGAGTAATACAGGGTATAGAAGCGGACGTAGTTCAATTTCCCGGTGCATTCGTATTACAAGACCTTTAAAACCCTGCGTAAGGATGACGCGAATCGACGATAATCTTTGTTCCTGTTAAAGCCTTCAGTTTACCGTGTGTGGTATGAATTTCTGAAACTTCTAAACGAGGAAGCAGAGAATTTGCAATTATTTCTGCGTGAATTATTATGATACAGGCGCACGAAGGATTTGTTACATTGTACATCGATTTGATTTCCATCAGAATGTTTTTAACATTCGCGCGCCCTTCAAATTTTGGAACCTGGGCCCCTAATATCTAAGCCCATATTTAAATCTCAGATGGAGCAAGTGCATGAAAATCCATTTCATTAATCCATACTATATAAGAATAAAAAATAATGTTGATGTGCAAATAGTCTACAGAATGGTAATCAGGGGAATTATTTTCTAGCATATAGAGAGAGCGAAGGGAAATAACAATGGATAATAGAGTGAACACTAGCTATTATAGGCAAACCCTCACGATAGGTCTATACTTTTCTCTGCCTGCAGAATGTCTTCATGAAATGCTTCGGGTTATTATTGAATTACAGTTATTAAAATGATCTACGGACGTAATACATCATCCTGTCAGGAATTACACAATGTCTACAATCTTCTGGAACCCACGCTCAATGAGATGGAGGGAAATGGTTCGATTACGTGAATCAGGAGGATTCGAAGGTAGCAATAGAAAGTGTATTTAACGGTTGTAAAGTAGAAGGGATATGACGTATGCCAATTGAAAATTTGTGTATCATTATCAAAGGTAATTCCACGAGTGGTTTGGAAATTGTCGATAAACCTCCGACTCGCGAAGCGAGGATATATTAATATTTAAATATAAAAATATTTCCTGTTATATAATATATAATATAATATAATATAAATATATTTCCTATTATATAATATATAAATATATTTCCTGTTGTTGAGTGTGTTATTTGGTTTGGATTTACAAATAATTTCCTCTATTTCGTCATTCGACGTCGAAGCAAACCTTTGCTGCAACATTTTGCGCTCAAACAATTTCAAACAAAACATACACACCCGACTACGGAATAAAAATAATAGCAAAATTACCTAACCTCTATCTGTAGACAAAACAAGGTGCAAATTTTATCACCTCCTAGGAGGTGATAATCAATAACTGATAAATATGCATGGTAAAGTCGTCGCTAATTGGCTGGTAGGGTCCCAGTTCTTGCACGCTATTGGCTGAAATTTCATGAGTGGAATAGTCATTGTAATCTGTTCATATTTTTTCCCATCCCCCATGTCTAGAACAACCTCCAAGTCGGGTAAGGGACCCTCTCTCGTTGGTAGCTGCGAAAAGACGTATGAAGAAGGAAGGCATAGAGTAATCTGTTATATTGTGTAGAATCCACCAGCAGCTTTGCACAAACATATGTCCTTATATTATTATTAGCATGGCTGACGGTAAGATCATGCTGTATAAGAAATTATTTTTAAAATATTTCCCAGTAAAACACTGATTTTATTAAAAATACAGATCAAATCTTAAGTCAAAAAGTTCAAATATGTTATGACGTGCGCAATTGTAGATCATTACTAAACAGTGAAGTTTTATTTCTTTTTTATCGACATTGAAATACCCAACGCTTGGAAAACTACTGTCTGCATTAGGCGGCGAAACAAATTGAATAATAATACTTGCTAGATCCACTAAATTATTTTAAGGAAGAAATAAATAAAACAGAAGGAAATACTTCTTTGTATTAGTATTTTACAGTTCTATTTTTCAAAACTGCTTCCGAAACGAATAATGATTACTTCAATTTCCTTTTAATGCGATATTTACATTTAATCAGAGAAATATTTTAAGACAGGGAATAAGACTCCACACTTCGCCATACATCCGGAAGTAACATAATATCTTTCAGGGGACACACCACTGATATGAAGCTATTTTATTAAGATCTATATCTTGTCATTGCAATTCGCACAATTAAAAGTATCATATTTTTGTATTCTCGACTCTTGTTTTTATCTCTTACTCCATTTATTTACATTAGTGCTGTATTGTAAAAAAAAACTGGGCAGTACAGCAGTAAGTCAAATTAAACTTGGAAGAAACCTTTCCTAACCATTTTCTGTAAATAAAAGCTTACGGCAAGGGTGTTGCGTAGCTCATACTCTGTTTAAATTGGATTTAAAGGAAGCTTTAAAAAAGCGGGAGAAGAAAATGTTGCAATCTGGGTGTAAAAATTGTTGATGATTGATGCTCTATGCTCTTAATTACGTGGACGACCAAGTCATCTTTGCTGAGGAGGAAGATGGTGCTTTGTATATATTGTGAAAACTTGATGAAGAGCACTTAAACTGGGGGCTGGAAATAAATTTTAATAAAACAGAATATCTAGTTGTAGGAAGAGAAGCCAAGACTGCGGACACAACGGAGCAGAATTGAAATCCTGCTAGAATATTACCTATCTATATACTCAAATAGCAGCAAATAGGGGTAGTACACAAGATATTCAAAGTAGAATATCAAAAGGGAAAGTAGCTGTAGGGCAATCGAATCCTTTAATACGGAATTAAACTGAGGAAAAATGTTAAAAGAAGTTTATCTAAGACTGTATTGCGACATACGGGCATGGAGTTCGGAAATATCGAAAGGTAATGAGAATAAACTTACTGCAATGAAAAGGGACTATTGGCGAAAAAGCTGTGGATTGAAAATGTTGGTCAATATAAGAAATTAAGAAAATAGCAGAAAAGCAGAAGTGAGTTTTAACATTATTTATACAATTGAAATTAAAAGGCTCAAATGGTATGGTCATTTAAACAGAATGGGTGAAGAACGATGGCCTCTAAAGCTCTGTGTTGGAAACCAACATCGCACAAAAAACGAGGAAGACCCAGAAGTACATGGAAGGAAGGAGTGGAGAAAGCGATGGCTAGAAGAGGATTAACTGCAGAAGATTGCAGTGACAGACTCAAATGGAAACTGGGATGCGAGAGACGCCTAATGGTGTAAAATACTCGCAGTACTACAACTATTCCATTTATTTTCTTTAGTCTCACGATTTCTCCCAAACAATTTACTCTCTTATTTCTTATTATAATTAATCTTTCGTACCTCTTTTATCGCAGATCTGTTTTCCCTCGACTCATTTCTGTTTTATCGTGTTTTCTTTCTCTTGTGACAAAATCAATATTGTCTGCACTATTTATCTTTCCTTATTATGTATATTGTATTTTTTAATTACGCAGTAATTCCCTAACATTACAGGTCGTTCTTAATACAATAGTTGCCTAGTTGTCTCTTCTTATCGTTGTCATTACGAATAGAGAAAAAAACCTTTTTGATTGGAAGGTGTTTACCATAATAATAATTAATATGTCTGGCTTTGAAAATGTGAATTTTCGTAATATTATCAATGTAATATAGAGAATTACAAAAAAAATTATGATTTCTTTTCAGACTGATATACATTTTGAGTGATTCTAATCTGAGAAACATTCGGAGAGCCTTTCCAAAATACAATAAGAAAAATACATACATAAGGTAAAAATATTTTTTGCAGCCTACAGTTCACAACGATTATTCTTTAATATCCGTGCATCCATTTCTGAGAAAAGTGGCTAGAATCATTGATTTGTTTAAGAAATGCAAAACAGAACCCTCCTTTCTTACATTCATATCCGCGACATTTAACTGCTTCTGAAACAAAATCCCCTCCCCTCCTCTCTTTTCCCTTCGTCTTTCGCTTTCACCAGCTTATTTATTCAGAGAAACGTAAGCAAATCAGGCGAACATCTGGAGTCTGCTCGCACGGTATCCTTAGACAATTTTAAATCTTCCAGGTTCGCGAAACCTCTTTCCCACCAGCTACGAATGCATTCTGCTTTTGTCGTTAATATCAACGCAGATTGTTTTCTTAAATCAAGTAAAATATCTCCTAACAGTAAAAAAATATACGAGGAGTATGTCTAATGTAAATGTTTGAACAAATAAATGTTCACAAGGAAGATAACAATTTTTTTAAATGAAGTAGTGATAGGAGCATTGGGGGTCGACATATTTCGTGACTTCTAAATGAGGTCGTCACTTGTAGTTGGAAAACTCAGCCGATAAGCAGCAGGAAAGTTGTGTGGGAAAAGGATATCAAAATCATTAATACATTCAAAAGTTTCACTTGTTTCGAAGTATTTGTTTTCCATAAGTATGCATTTATTTTGAAGTACACTGGACGCATTACATTATGTGAACATATGAACGGAAAAGATTAGCATTTTGAAACACATACAACACCAAATATGAAAATCAGTCCAAACTGACGCGATCTTTTTTAATGCGATGAATGTGAGGAATTCCTTTAAATATAGTAATGTGACATCTCCTCTATCTTACTCATGTTAATGATTACTATACGCTTATGTTTCGCTTGCTCATTAAATGTCCACAATTAAATTGATGCGCCTTTGGGCAAAGTTCATTCAACTCTAATCATAAGTTGAAATGTGAATCATGCCATAATTTCTTTCCTCGCGATGATAGATGAATATAGCTTTTTATTTCATTTTCTCAAGTCAGTGTCCTTTGATCTAAAGAATCGCGTCGTTTTTCATATTACAAATGAGTCAACAGGAACGTATGACTACCCTATATCGTCATGTAATGTACGTTATTTCCTCATTATTTCAGGCTTTCAACTTCAAATCGTTGGGCAAAGAGGAAGAAATTTCACTTTGTCATTGTATGCACTTTCTCCTTGGAGTGACAGTTCGTTAACATTAAGCCTCGCAATACATAACATAATATCTCGCCTCGAAAATTGCTCCCCAAAATATCACACTATGTTTGTCTTCGAGTGCCTGAGATAGCCACAAGGACTTTCCCGATTTAACTTGCCTCGTGGCTCTTGCATCCTCATACGAATCTATTCTAAAAAGCATTTTAGGCAGCATTATTTTTAGATAGCCAGCTTCAAAAGAAGTACCTGATTTCTAAATACATGTTTTGGCCAAGTCGTTTCAAAAATAACAAACAATACGTCTTATACCGTGATCGACATATTTACAAATGAGAACATGCCTAAAGATTGAAGATTATATTTGGTGAAGGTGCATGTTACAAATATTCGCATAGCTAGTGTAAATAAGAATAAAAGCGAAATGGCGAAATCTTCAATAATGAAAATAAATGTTTGATTTTATCTTCCGTCGAGAACAATGCAAGGAGTAACATATTTAGCTCCAATGAGCCCTACAGGAATTTATCATACAAAAATATGAGTACATTTATATAACCATTTTTTTTGTTAAATCATCCCCTTCCAACAGACAGCGGCAGGATTTTCGACACTAGCTTTTCAGCTAGGTCGAATTCAGTCGCTGTCTGGAGGAGAATTGTAGCGGCCGGCTGCTCTGATCGGTAGCTTTCCGTGGTTTCTCCCATCTACACCAGGCGAATGCCGGAGCAGTACCCTACCAAACGGGCCACGGACCGCGCGCGATCTGTCCTTCCTCTTCCCTGTCCTATCCGCTTCCCTTACACACACACTTACACTAACATGCACTACACTACCACATTCTGGGACACCGGTCGGGAGCTTAGAGCTTGCCCCGGCTGGGGCTGCGACCCGCTGGTGGGAGAGTCCTGGGTAGGGGGAAACCCTACTAGCCGACGGTAGGTCGGCGCCGGATCTCGCCATCCAGCTGGGGAAGACCACCGCCATCTCCCGAGAAACAAGCATGCACTACACTAACGGGAATAATGACCAAAAGCAGTTGACGGCCCGAAATCACGAATAAACCAAACCAAACCAAACCAATCCAACAGACATTTTTATGTATTGAAAAAATTGACGGTAAATCGTACATGCTCTCTCCCATTTTTAAAACCTAGAAGTAAATGAGAATACTTAATCCACCAATGGGCACTGTATCTATTATTAAATTTGGAAGAAATAGGAACAGATATTTAACTTTAATGGCATTTATTTCATAAATTGAATCCTAACTTGACTCATGTACGGCTCGACTGAAGTGGGACTGTGCTTTTGGTTAACCAATGTCTCATAAGAAATCTGGGTGACTGTGCTCAGGCGGCGTTAGCAGAATACTGCAAGCTAGCTGCCTCGTAACCGTTCAATGTAAAAGTTGTAGGTATAATTTCTATCATTAGTCGTAGAAAACGCACTCATAAAACTTGGTGTAATTAATACATTCGTCTGAATGACGATGCTCTTTCTCGCTCGTATATTAAAATCACTTCAAATTCGCATATGAATATCCAACATTGCATCATTTCATAATATGCTGTTAAGAATATTACAATCACTTCAAAAAAGGAAAGAATTTGTGTGCAGTTCGAACTTTAATATTATAAAATTTCGGCCTCCGCGTCAGATTTCGTTAAATTTTGAATTACCACTAGAAAGAAAATTATTTAATGAAAACTTGAAATTTATTTACATCTGAGACGGCATACAATAACTAAAATAACTGAAACTAATTATAAACTTTATATAAACAACTTAAACTAAAAAAAAATATTGTGAAAAATATTTGTTGCATTTTGTAGTCTATTTGAATGCAAATTAAACAATTTAAACTACAGTAAAAATGCATTATTTATAGGAGTAAATGCAAAGAAATATCTCTAAAATGAATAACATGGAGTTTGCGTGAAACCAAATAACACGGACAGCTGCAGGGGCAACCACTCTGCTCCAAGATTGTGGGTTCGAACCTTTACAATCATGAAGAAGATGCTTTCTTCTTGTGACTGTGATGAGTAGTTAAAGGCAAAACATTCCTTATCACAGTTAATTATGTAAATAATTATTCATAATTTCACCTCACCGAAAAAAAAAGCCAAACACCAGGGCATCGTAATTTCCCACTAATATCCCGACAGCACTATGGCCTAGAAAAGAGCTCAGTAACAGGGTTCAAGTAATATCTTTCTTTAAACGGATTGAACGAATTCACAATTATGAAATTTGTAACCATAAACAAAGAAGTGAATCAGCAATCAGACTTCTCATTTACGTCTGCGACCACAAGTCAAAGGAAGATTGCGTATTCTGGCGGTTGCTAGAGAGCCGGCACAACATCTTTGCTTTCTTCTTGTGGCTGTGAGGAGTAGGTAAAGGCAAAACATTCCTTATCACAGTTAATTATGTAAATAATTATTCATAATTTCACCTAACTTGAAAAAAAGCCAAACATCAGTGCATCGTAATTTCCCTCTAATATCCCAACAGCGCTATGGGACTAGAAAAGAGCTCAGTAGCAGGGTTCAAGTAATGTAGTTCCTTCTCTTTCTTTAAACGACTTGAATGAATTCACAATTATGAAATTTGTAATCATAAACAAAGAAGTGAATCAGCAATCAGACTTCTCATTTACGTCTGCGACCACAAGTCAAAGGAAGATTGCGTTTTCTGACGAGAAGCCGGACAACATCGCCTCAGATTGCGACGTAAATCCCAGATTCTTCACGAGGAAAAGAAAAAAAGAAGGGGAGCGAGCCGGCTAACGAGACAGTGAGGGAAGGCCTCGCGCGGGGCCGCTGACTCGACCAGATGCGCCGCGGGACGGCAGCGGTGGGGGCGGGGAGGGGAGGAGGGAGGAAGATGCGGTGTACCTTGTTTTAGAGATATGAAAATAATTCACAGTGTCAGCACCACCACAAATAGCCTCGATAGCGGTCACGCTCACGCTTCCCCCCCCCCCACGCGGAAGATGAAGAACGAGGAACACATGGCAGAGTGCGCGTCGACGCAAGAATTCGTAAGATCCGCAACGCCTCTCTTTTATTTGTCCTATTTGAGGTCGCTTACTGCGGTATCTTGAGGAGTAAGTACAAAGTACTTTGCATTTTGGCGCACATTCAAGGGGTGACGAGAAGTCGAGAGAAGCATACACAAGCATTTACGATGTTCGTAGCATTTATTGCAAAAAGGAAATCGTAACTACCGCACACATGTTCTTCCAGAAACGAGTCCATTCAAGTACTTGCCACATCATCTGTGAAATGATGTTAATTTTTGGAAAAGCTGTCTCACGATAAATAATATTTATGCGGTACAGAAACAGACTAGTACCATTATTATCTTTTTAGTTATCTGAAATAGTAGCAATGACGAAGAATCAGACCAGGAGCGGTAGCTCAGTGCATCAACTGATGTCACTGCAGCGCCTCTGACCGGGAGGTCCTAGGTTCGAGTCCTGACGGCGGCAGGATTTTCGACACTAGCTTTTCAGCTAGGTCGAATTCAGTCGCTGTCTGGAGGAGAATTCTAGAGGCCGGCTGCTCTGATCGATAGTTTTCCGTGGTTTCTCCGATCAACACCAGGCGAATGCCGGAGCAGTACCCTACCAAACGGGCCACGGACCGTGCACGATCTGTCCTTCCCATTCCTTGTCGTCTCCTCTCCCCTTACATACACACTAACATCCACTACACTACCACATACTCCAGGAGATCGGTCGGGAGCTTAGTGCTTGTCCCGGCTGGGGCGGTGCCCCGCTGGTGGGAGAGTCCTGGTTAGGGGAACCCCACTAGCCGACGGTAGGTCGGCGCAGGATCTCGCCATCCAGCGGGGGAAGATCACCGCCATCTCCCGAGAAAAAAACATGCACTACACTATCGGGGCTAATGACCAAAGCAGTTGACGCGCCCGGAAACACGAAAAAATCAATCAATCAACAAAGCTGTGGGAATAATAATAATAATAATAATAATAATAATAATAATAATAATAATAATAATAATAATAATAATAATAGGCCGGCCCCGTGGCACAGAAGGTTACGCCAGCCGTTATCTGCGCGGAGGAGACTGCAGGTTCGAGTCCTGCGTAGGCATCGGCGAAGGTGTTCGTATTTGTGATTGTCCCTTCACCCCTCATCATCATCATCATCATCCTATCACAAGCACGTCCAACCACGCCCGCACGAGTTACTTGCCCTCCTGCGGAGCCCGGCGCTCCGGTGGGTATGTGCAACTCTCCCTGACTCCGTACTCATTTCCCTTCCAAATCCAGAAAGGGGTGTACATGCGCCAGCAGAAGCGGCACGAGGCATTGAATAGTGGCTTCGTACGAAAATATGTTTGCCATTTCTTTTATCAAATAACCGAGAATTGTTTTATGTTTATATTCTTCACTACTTATTACTATTTGATGTTTATTTTCTTAGTAAATTCTCCCTTATATAAACATCTTTGCTCAGTGACAGGAATATGTTTCAATGGCGAGTTCTTGTTTTCGTTGTTTGTTGTGCTATTAAATCATTCAGTATGTATTGTATTTAGTAGTAATGTGAAATTATTTAACAAGTCTCGCTTATGGGCGGAGAGTGCTTTTAACAGGCAACAATATTTGTCTGTTAAACCTTCTAACTTGAACGTAGGAAGTTCATGCTTTTATAGCATTCTTAAGGAAACAGGATTACAAAACGAAGATTCTTTTGATTCAAGTTTTTAAAATTTCACTCTCAATTGAGAATTTGAAATCGGACTGATGTGTTAGTATTTCATTTTAATTGATGATAATTTCTTTGCCTTAAATATCAAATGGGAATTAATATAGCTCAATTTGTGACAATAACTGTCAAGTAACTTCTTACAAATACTGTCTTGGGTCAGGTATTCAAAAAAAAATAAGGGTTGTACAAATATAACAGAGTGGCAGTACGTCTTGTACTGCCTCCCCGTAGCGTTTGTACAAACCTTACTTTTAAATCTCGCGTCAATTTCTCTGGACGCAGTGCCCCGTGCTCCGATAACCTTGTTACCTTGCCCGCGACCTTCACGTGCCTGTCCTAGCACCTCACAATTCATAATTCAAGGCCACGGAATTAACAACCTTGTCTTACCAAGAGATAAAGCCGAAAAGCTTATCCTCATAATGACACACGTTAATCTCTCTACCGGATAGAATACGACTGGGCCTCGGAAGAGAACGTGTAGCGTGGTCAGTAATGGACGATAAATGTAATTAAAATGTTTTGTATTTACCAAGATATTGACATGTACGAGTGACCATGACTGGTCCAATCGAGACATGTCCGTATGCTGTAGTGAACTAATATAGGAAATACTAATATCCGCATTTATTTCAAAATGTAATTCATCACATATTATTATAATTAATGAAACGTTTTTGTAAAGGGACAAATAATTCACACGCTTGCTCCACATTCCGCTCAATTTTCAAACTTAAAAAAATTGCAATCATTGTTTCGCTATAAATTCCTTACAGAATTGATACGTTTACTCTCACATTCATTTCTCTCTAGAACGATCCATTTTCATTAGCTTTCAAACTTTGAACATCGGCTTTTTATTTTTTCTTTCTTTTTCATAAAATTATTGCTTAAGAGGTATTAATACACTTTTACTTTCGCGCACTTACTTCGTAAGAAGAAGTTATGTAATAGTGCGTCGGAAAACGGCGAATTTTCGGCAGAAAAACTTAATTCTGGACCCTGGTAACGAAAAAGAGGAAAAATCCGGTTCCTTTATACAGTCGGTTACTTCCTGTAACATATGGTGTAGCCAGAATACATGTTTTGTGGGTCCTTGATAACCAAAACTTGATTGACGGCAAAACGTCTGTTTGTCAGTGTGTGGTCAATGCTACTGCCAGTCGATTTTCTTCGAAATTGATATTCCCCGATATAAATGAACGAACTCAAGGCTTTGTCAATTTCAACCGCATATTTTGATTTTTGAAGCTACTTTACATGAAACCTAAAAAAAAAAAAAATTAAAAATTTCTCAATAATAACATCAAATTTCTTGATTAAACTTTGTCCTCGGGTAGCGTAAAGGATGCATAAGAAAATGGTGCTGAAGTTCGTTGAGATCCCTGACTTTTCGAAAATGCCAAAAGTGCACTTTTTAGGCGTCTTCCTGGAACTGTAATATTGAAGATAAGAGATTTTCCCTTAACGAAACCTGTTCCTTAAAGTCAGATATTGAAATAACGTCGAAAATGTGAAGAGTATTCGTATATTTTTGCGGCAAATATAGGCAAAATATAGCAATATTTTTAAACCATTTTTCCTCAAAAACGGTACCCAATTTTTCTTTAAATTTTCTCATCATATGTATCAAGGGACCGTAACAAAATATTATGCTATTCGGTGAACTATCCGTATTTTTGAAAATAAACCCTTTCAAAACTACGAAATTAAAGATATAGATTTTTGCTTTAAACAAGGTGTGTTGTAAAAAATCAGCTCTTTAAAAAGGTAATGTTCAATTTTTTTAAAACGAGTAGATTTTGCGTAATTTGTGTTTGAAATTTATGCAGTTGCTAAGCAAAATTAAATTTGCTCATTTGACATGACGGTGAAAAAAATATTTTCTTAAAACCCGCACCAAATGTTTTCGTTAAATTTTCTTGTTTGTAACAACTGTGAGTAAAAATATGGTGCTAGTCCCATTTTCGGCGCACTCGCCGTATTTTCGAAAATTACAAATATTGTATGTTGGAAATATTTGGGTTGAGACAATTACATTTTTAAGCGCCGTCCCGAGTTTACAGTTCTTCTGCAGTGTACCGTATAGCTGACGGCGAGTAATAAATAAAATGTTTGCATATTTATGTAGTAGTATAATATAGGGGAGTACTTAGAAATAATGCGAGAACGTCTATGCGATTTTAACATCAGTAGTTTATTAACAGACTATTACGATCATATGCAACTATTATGTACTTTCTGGTCTTTAGAATTGTTGGATACTGCACATCTTTTGATTTAAATAAAATGTAAAAACATAAATACAAATGCTTTGAATGGATTCATTTTCGTTCGTCTCATGTTTTCGACGGCCTAAGCCGACCGTCCCGGGTCGAATAGTCCAATCTGTCACAGGGCTGGCTGCACCCAACGAGATGTTGATCGTTAAGTCCAAGGAAGCTATATATTTGCATTCGCGATCCTCATATGAGGAATCTAGTAATAAATAATCATATGTACTTTCAATGCATTGGATTTATTTTAGAGAGATAAGACCGAAAAGACGTTTTCCACAAGACAAGTTGTTTCTAATCAGGAACGAACAATTAGACTCAACATAAATTAAATTAGTCCACATGTAAATTCGCTAAAATCTAATTTAAACATGAACTTGTTTCACAAATGAAAAGTAATACATCGATAAACAATATTCTTTTGTGCGTGATTATTAGAGAAATTCTTCGAGCAATATATTCTTCTTAAATGGAATCAAATTAAATAAGGATTTTCTTTAATCTAATAATGATTTAGTGATGAAAATGTATTACTCGCTAGTTTGCTTAATAGCTTACACTGGTTTCTTCAACATAAGAAGTTGTAAAGAAACTAAAACAGTTTAACTATGGATGGAAATGACATTTTAGATTGAAATAAAAATATTCTGGGCACTAACATGCCAGTGGAAAGCTGAAGGTCGTTTAATCAACACACACTGCATTTTTTAAACACATACGATTAAGTTCGACCGTGAATACAATGAATGGTGATTTTCGATCACGGAATCGAATTTTTCGATCACGGAATCGCTCTTTTTTTCAGCACATAATTAAGTGAATCCACCATGCGTTATCAAAAACAGTAGCCGGAAGTCAAAAAACAGCCGATCATAATGTTATGGAAGTTTTTTGAAATAAGAGGCCGTAAACGACAAGTCATATTACCATCCCGTTGTTAATATCCCCCATGAATTCATCGCTCGCTCCTCTCGCTGTGACGTTTGGGCGGGCGCCAGCAGCCAAGCAATGCACACTGTCTGTCGCTCTGCGGCGGAGTCTCGGGCAGTGGGCCAGGAATGCACTTTCAGTGTGCACCACTCAAAAGCCAATTGAGGAAAATTTCAAATATTGTCTTTATCGCTGAGAGAAAATAAGGCGCCACATATAATGTGAGGGTTACCTCGAAAGTTATCACAGCGATTGTATTAATTTTCATGAAAATGAGTGTCAGGCAAGAAATTTGAAAATATTCAATTCAAAGGTATTCAACAATATAAGTAATGTTAAAGTACGAATTTTTAACCAAATTTTGTATTATGTTAGAGAAAAAGGCATCAATCGTCATCCATATGTGTCTGTTTTTCTTTAAAAATGTAAATTTATACTCTAAGCGTACGTATGGTATCCATAATTATTATGTTAATGATTGAATTCGGCAATCATTAGTATCTCAGCTTTCTCCATAAGATAAGCTTTGTGTCATACTGTATATCAAAGCGAAGGGGCGAAATATTACGACATGGTGAGGTTGAGGGCATTTGCCGCCTTCCAAACCCATAGCAGCAAAAATATTTATGGTTGAATTGTTTGTGACACTACTTTGAAGGGCTGTAGATGCCTAAGAATTAGTGTGTGGAATGTTATGTGATTGTGTGTGTGTTGAAACTAACGGCTTGTTTTTAGAGAATTAAGAATCTCAAACGAATGTTTGATTTTTGAGTTAATTTTGTCTTTTTCTCTACAGTTGCACCACGTATCTCTACAATGTTTAAAATTCCTATGTTAAATATTAATTTGTACGTAAATTTTTAACTTTATATTTTAAAATTCTCCGCTTGACAAGATTATTGAGGAATTAATCATATCGCAACTTTTGTGGAATCTCTCATACCAGTATTCACAAGATTAATATAATATCGAAAAATTTGGAAAGTAATAATATAAGACCGGGTGAATCTGTTTGTTCTAAAATAGAAGGATTCGAGGCAGAAAGGAAGTCGCAACCAATTCACAGTGAACCGATAACAGGAAGAAGAAAGACATTGAAAGTATGAAGGAATATTGGAAAGAGAGGAAGAGAAAAAATCCAAGGATGCAAAACTGAAATAGGGCGGGCTTAAGGCAAAGACGAAGAAAGTTACTGGTTTATCAGAAACCCAAGTTTTGAGATTTTCTTCGGTAACTCACGATATACGTAATTCGTTAGATATTTCTTATATTATTATTATTATTATTATTATTATTATTATTATTATTATTATTATTATTATTATTAATGGTTTTGAGTTATATTGTACGGTATGGTATAAGATGCTGTGGTCTTTATGTTTTTATCAACTGAAGGAGAAGACACCTCCAACTTAGTGAGTTTTATTGAAGTATAGAGCATTTTCAATTGCAACGATAATGCAACCAACATGGTAGCAATCCGTTTTTTAAAATTGAATTAAACGGTAGCTACAACTATATGACACACACACACACACACACACACACTTGCATTCTCCCTTAGAGCGATATTATGCATATATTCAGTGGTTCAAAATCGAGTTTTGACGAATTATTATCGGCATCGATAACTATTTAAAATATTTTTACATTAATTATTTATTTTAATTTAGATAAAACGAAGTTCGCCCTTCTCCGTTTGAAATCTTCGCACTTTGTTGAAGATAGTTATAAAGATCATATAAAAAAGTCGTACAATTTTCTCATAAAACAAGGTGACATGAATCCTCGTCAGTAGCAATGTCTAAAATGCAAAATACGTCCTTTCAAACACGCATTCTTTAATATGTTTCTCTGTGTAGGTACATGCGTGGTGGTCAACATGTAGGTAGTACATGCATGGTGGAAATACTATGCTCGCACTTTTTCTTTATCCTCGAGCTCCCTAGTCCACGCTCAGCCCGGCATAGCACGGCCCGGTAGAAAATGTGAGCTCCAGTCGAAACGTCACGGCTCAGTTTGCAGTGTTGCCCACCTTCTTCCTTTCCAATGCGTACTTCCTAGTCTTCGATCTCTCTTTCTATCGACATGTGCATACCATATTCCTTCTTGTTACTCAATTATTTCTATAACTATCAATTATTTCTTCAGAATTTAAAAAAATCTTCCGTTGTTTCTCATAGCTATCTAGTCCAAGACGAGTTATTACGCCGAGTTTTCTGTCAATAAAGTTGACAACCCTGTACTGCCGTGACGCAGATAGAACTCGCCTCTCCCCGCACCCCCCGCTGTGGAGCATCAAGAAAAAGTACGCGATTGGGTGAGTTCCTCCGGTGCACCGAATTTTGCTCTTTCTGCGCACCATCAGTTTGCGTCACGAAGCACCTGACTACAGCGAAGGCACTGCGTTTGAAAAGCAAGTCCAGACGCTGGCCGGGATGTTGCATGAAGAGCGAGTGGTATTGACAAACATTTTGAAAGTGGTACAAAATGACAATTATTAATGGTAACCAACCAAAAATAAGGCGATGAATGTGTGTATAGCAATAATTAAAAGAAATGCTTCATAAATCTGTCTCAATGTCTTGAAACTATGAGATTATTTTGTATTTCTGCATTTAAAATTCCGCTAATATTCTGACGCAAACTGATGTCTGAAGCTCTGGTTGAAGTCGGATACGATGCGGAAGATCCCCCCCCCCGGGTACATGTACAAGAGATAGTGAATAGATACGCAGATACTATGATGAGGTGAATCCCCATGAAACTTTATCGTGCAGGCACTCCTTCGTCCACCACAAACTTCAGATCCACCGATCAGAATTTTAAACTCCAGGACCTAGAGGTGGAAATCTAGAGACCTGGCGTTTCGCTGTTCTTCACCGTAAGTGAAAGGGATGAAGGCTTCTTACGGAACACCGCCGTCCAGTCCCCGTTTGGGCGCACTGCCTGGCGGGTGGGTGGGGGGGAGGAGAGGGCGGGGGGAGGTATTGGTGAGCAGAGAGGGGAGAGGGGCGTCGCGTGGCGGCGCTGACGTGGCGGGGAGGGGGTGATGGCGCGGCATTGATGGACGGCCGGTGGCGGAGCGTCGCGGGCGCGGCGGGGGCGGGGCGGGGCGAGGCCTCGCGACGCGACCTCCTGCTGCCGGCTACGCCCGGTCCTGCCCCGCCCTCGCCCCGCCACGGCCCGCTCCCGCCCCGCCCCCTTCCCCCCCCGCCCCGCCCCCGTCCCGGCTCCCGTCCTGGCTCCCGTTCCGACCCCGCCCCGCTCTTCCCTTCCCCGCCACGCCCCTTCCCGGGCCCGTTCCGACCCCGCCCCGCTCTTCCCCGCCCCGCCATCGCCCCGCCCCCGCCACGCCCCGCTCCCGTGACGCCTCCGCCCGCCGATCCGTCTGCGGGCGACAGCGCCCGACCTGCATTGCTCCACAGAGGCCGCGCCCGTCAACATCGGAGAGCGGAGCACTGGGAGGGGTAGCGAAACAAAGCGCAGCACCAACGCTAGCGAGCTGATGCTGCTTCGGCTGCTCCGGTCTTTACTTATTCATCTGCTTCTTCAGATTCTTATTATTCTTCATCTTCTGCTTAGTCGTCTGCCCCCTCTTTCGTTTTTTCTATTTTTCTCCCTTTTTCTCTTTTCCTTGCTAGTGCCAGACATGTAGCATGTAGAAGGACAGGCTAATACTCCTCCCGAAATAAAAGAAAAATAAACTTGGTTGATATTTTAGGCAGGTTTACTTTTTTAAGTCGTATGCCGCTATTGATGTAGCATCTGAGTGTATAGAGCGTTGAGTTCATGGTTATTTGTCTTGCGAGGACCAATGAATGAAAATGTCAAAATGAATATGAATGGCTATTTGAATATGAATGTCGTAAATAAAGAATACCCAAACGTGACAAAATTTCATAAAAGTATTTTATGAAACGTTACGTAAAAAGTTCTCCCCCAGAACTTTTTGCAACTTCACTTTACGAGCTGCCTACGAAATAAAATACCACAGCATAGGTTTGTGCCATCTCTAACTAGATGTGTAAAACGTACAGACATTTAGTTTTTCTAACACTTCTTTTTGTGATGAAAGATGCATGGTGATTATTTCTTACACCACAAAATTAAAACATCGACATTGATGCTTATGAAAAAAAACGTGATCCTCTCCCAACCCTAAGTATAGTAGTGGGAACAAGGTGGGGAAGAAAATATTGCTCGCGTTTCTTAGTCCGTTTTCAGATTCTTCTCTGGTATCAGCCAATCACTGACGAGAGGAAATTCTGAAACGACCGATCATCCTCTAGCACCTCCCTCTGAACATCTTCTAGAATTATTATTCAGGATCACCTCCACCCACCTCCATCTCCTTACCCCAACTTAGCTCAGCAGTCGGTGTGGAAAATCTACCACTGCCGGTACTTGAAATTAGGACATACCTTTACCGATAGGCAACTGCATACGCTAATACAGTATGTTTTCAAGTAAAAAAATACTTTAGTTTAATAAAAGTTTTAAAACGATGAATAAAATACTGAAGGGCACTCCACTTAATACTCGTATGTCTCTGAAAGAAAGCATTGAGATTTCAACATGAGAAAGAAAGTATTGAACTCTTCTCTTTCCCAGCTCTACGATTTATTGATCTTTCGTGTCAACGCTGTTCCATTTACTCTGAAGTGTGTTTACGACGTTCTAACAAAAAAAAAGTCTGGCATCTGAAGAATGATCGGAATTCACAATCTTAGAAGGCTATATACTCTGTCAGAAATTTTCCTTTTCTACGTAATGGAAGCTTAAACATAACTAAGGGTTCCACGAAAATGTCTTGCGGAAAGGGAAATAGAAAAAAAATATTATAATTGCTGCGAATCAAAGTATGCAAATACCTAACGGCCAAAGCATAAAAAATGTCAGTATCCTTTGTACCAATGGCAAAAAGATAAAACTATTATACCTATAATACCATACACATTATCCGCAAACGTCACACGCTAAAATGTTCCACTTCGATTTATATAACGTAGAGCCTCAAGAACACAAACTGGAAGGAGAGGGGGACATTGTCATCCAATCGGTAGCTCTAATATCAAAAATTTAAATCATAACGAACCTCCCGATTGGATGACAGTTTCCCCCTCATCGTCCAGCTCGTAGCCCTCAGGCGCGTTAAGATAGCGGAGTATAAATAACGGAAACGTTTATAGATATTAATCCCAGATAAATATTTGAATACATCCAAAAAATATAAATTGAGAAGGCTTTCCTTAAAAACTGGTGCATACAATGCCAAAATAAGTTTTATTCCTGTTTTATGTCTATACACCTCTCGGTGCCTTAAAGACGCTATCACCCGGCCAATGTGTCTCGTGAGGCGGAATCAATCACAGCTCGTACTTGTCCTCGGATCAGCGAAGCTCGTAAACCCCTCAATGCAAGTCCGACTTGGAGGAAGAGGCCACCGTACACCTATGTAGATGGCGCTGACGATGATACTCTCGCTATTCATCGCGTGGATGTGTCTCGTGAGCCCGAATCAATCGGAGATCGGACCTATCCTCGGATCAGCCAAGCTCGAAAGTCCTTCAGTGCAAGTCCGGCTTGGAGGAAGAGGCCACCGTACACCTATGTAGATGGCGCTTACGCTGATACTCTCACTATTCATCGCGTCGATGTGTCTCGTGAACCCGCGCGCGGACAGTCCTGGTCACCAGCCCAACCGGAGCGGTGTGATGTATGTGGGAAACAGAACACGGAGCTGGCGATGGGGAGATAGGTACGGGTAGCGAAGACAGGCGTGGTTTCACGACTGAGAGTGCTGGCGGAATCCGCCAGGTGCGGGGGCAGCGCCGCTGGGGTGGGGGACCGCGGGAGACGAGAGTGGCGACGGAATGGGGGTCGAAATGGGGTGGGAGCTGCTGAGGCTATGGTGAGATGACAATGGCAGGGGAGGGCGGGGCGGCGGGGCGGCGGGGGCGGCGGGGGCGGCGGGGGCGGCGGGGGCGGCGGGGGCGGCGGTGACTGTGGCGCGGAGCGGCGGGGGCGGTGCCTCGAGAAGCACGCAGAGAGGGAGAGCGGTAGCTCCCACAATCTGCTATGAATAGCACGTGGCGACAGCCTTGCCTTCAGCAGGACGGAGCGGGGGCGGCCGCGGCGACGACTGCGGTTGCAGTGGCCGCGACAGCGGTGTCCGGGACAGACGCGGGAGTGACGACAGCAGATCAAAATCTGCGGCTTTAAAATAAAAAAGTGTGAAATGTGGGAGCAAAGAAGGTGACTATAGGATTGGTTTTCCAGATTAAAATTTCATGAATAGGCATCTCTGGATTGTTTTTTCTGAACTCCAGTTCTTTTGCAACTTTTGCATTGGTGCAAGCTGATCATTAACTGAAAATATTTCTTATTCATTTGCTTAGCAACCATCTTTACAATAATCCACATTTGCAAACTGTCAGTATTCCTCTCGAGAAGGATTTAATTAAATAGTTACCGATTATTGCCACTATGTAAAGTTAAGAAGTCAAAAAATTGTGCAGTTGCAAAGCAAGCAGGATATATGGAATGCATGAGCGGTGGAAAGATCGAATTAACGGAAGATGTGAAAGTGTGAAGGTGAGAATTAGAAGAGTATTTTGGATATGACTTGGCTAGAAATAAAAGGAAATAAGAAAGCGGAGATGGGAGATAACTATTGAGGCATATCTCGCGGGCAGATCTATCAATACAGTGAAATGCTGACGAAATTGCAGTGAAATGCAAGACTTCCAAACCAGAATTTATATTCAGATCTAAAAGATGGCAAATTAGGGCGCTAAATTTCGGATACGGCACAAAAGTAATGCAAATATTTCTATAGATGATAAAAAAATCATGTATTCAATGAATTGAAATGTTTATGGAACTGAATTCTGAATATCAATTTTTGTTAATTTGCATCTTCGTTAATAAATAAATAATTCAGAGGTTACCTTGGGAATGTTCCACACTAAGGCCCGTCAAAGCTCGTCTCTATCATATGATTCATAGTTGGTTCATACCTCACATTTAAAAAATCATCATTTTTTAGATAAGTGAAGAAATACGCTTAGAAAATAATAAATTTAACTAGTAAAACTCCTATAAAAGTAGTTCTCAAGTTAGCGGGAATGTGCCACACACTGTCTTTGCGAAACAAATTGCTCTGCTCAGATTTTCCTGCAAAATAACAATTTTATAGATCTATCGTTTTTGAATCACCGACGATATTCATAAGGCTGACGGATTTTCTAGCGTCATAATGCTTTGCCAGACAGAAAAAAATAGAAGTAGAGAGAAAACAAAGGATACATAGGATATCCAGTTTGGAATGAAGTTCATCGTTACTTAGGGAAACTTGCATACTTCGGGAGAGCGATCACATGCACAAAATCAATACAGAAAAGTGAGACGCGATATTTTAATTCGCGAACCGATATATCAGATACTGAAAAATTTGGCTTCGTCAGTCTTTTAACCCTTTCCTCAAAGCTTGAACAAATTTAAGAATAAATTCGTTTTCTAGCGGTTTATATATTACGTCAATGTATATTTTCCTATGGAGGAATTTGTATTATAATAATAGTTATTATTATTATTATTATTATTATTATTATTATTATTATTATTATTACGCGTAGTGTTGTGTTATGAAAGTGGAGTGAAACGAATGTGAAAGAAAGACATTACAGTTCAGTGTACTGCAGTGAGGTAAGATGAAGTGAAGTGCTGTGAAGGCTTGCCCGGTGAAATATATATGATTTCGTGGAGTATTTTATTGTTGGTCAATGTAGGCCCAATGAATTATGAATTCTGTCTGTAAAGATATTCAGTCACCAAAAATGCCTCACTTAACAGCATGATATATGTAAAGGCATCGCTCTAAAATAAAATATTCATCTGAAAGCAAGGCGCGCAGCACTAAATCCTGGCCGAAGACCACAGAGGTTCTCGTGATTGGCGTGCTTGGGATGCTGACCTATTGCTTGCGGTCGTGGCCCCGCGGGGGGGGGAGGCGCCAGGGGGGCGGGGCGCAGAGGACCGCCGGCGCAGCCTCTGTCTCGCCGCCTCCGCCGCCGAGGCCGAATGGACCAAGGCCACCAGGCCCAGGTGGGCCGCCTCTGACAAAGGCTGGCCGAAACGCAACAGCGCCAGCGCAATAAACACGGTGAACCGGCAGCTTTTACATCCCCTACTAGGCCAACCGCAGTGCTGGATATAGCTTCGTTTTGAACTTCAGGATACCACTGCAATATGAGCTCTATTTGCACAGTATTGAAGAGTGTAAATTCCAGATGATTTTTATCACGTTTAAATACACTATTTATATTTTAGCAGTTTTTATGGCCATCTTTTGAATTATTTTTATATGACTTTTTTATAAGCAATAACAGGAATTTTGTGGCGGAACAATGCAAAATATTTCTAAAACAGTTCACAAATGCTTTAAATATCAACAACGACAGATAAATATAATACAAAATATGAATAAGATTTTTCATTATTATCATTGACGAGTTAAACCTTTCTGAAGGTTCGGCCACTAATTGTAACAAATGATGCTATGAATATATAACGGATACCAGTGCCTTCCACAAGATGCCTTACTCGAGATTCAATATCACGTTTTGTAGCACATACCGGTTGCCACGGCAACCGGTGCACTAACTTGGTGTTAGTCTTTAATTTAATTAGTCCAATAGAATTGATGCAGGCTCCCCGTTTAGAACAATGCACAC
The DNA here is from genome assembly GCA_964035755.1 of Teleogryllus oceanicus. NCBI lineage: Eukaryota > Metazoa > Arthropoda > Insecta > Orthoptera > Gryllidae > Teleogryllus > Teleogryllus oceanicus. The sequence continues at coordinate 11,939,391 of CAXIVR010000011.1, read as the reverse complement.
ATTTCAACACCATCAGGGCGAGACTTCGGAGGGGTTAAACGCTCTAATTCCGATGTGGTGTCTTTCCAAGTGCCAGAAACACTGCTGCGCTCCATTTTATTGCCCTTTTATTTTACTAACAACGCAATATATATTTAGAGGAAGAAAGAAGAAATATTTATTAGTGATCGCTATTCTTAAAAGTAGCCAACGTTCAAAATAATTCAGCTAAGTCATTTTTGAAGTAAAATAGGAATTTCATTATGCTACTCATAAAATCACCAATTAGTAATAATTAATTTTGACATGAAAAAATTATACATGAAAAATAAGTTGCGTTGGCAAAATGCGCAACGTCTATGACCAGATTGTGCTGGGGTTCCAGTTCCGATGGTGGCGGATTTTCACACTGGCTATATAACTGTTCGGAGGAGTATTCCAGGGACCGGTTGCAGTAATTAGTTGTTTTTCGTATTTTTTAAAAATTAATCCCAAGCGATTATCGGAGCAGTATCTAACAAATAGGCCACGGATTGCGCGCAATCTTTCCTTCCTCGTCCTTGTCTCTTTCTCACTCCTTACACACACAGTTACAGTTACAGTTACAGTTGTATCCACTTCACACATGCACAGAGACCACCTGATATCTTATATCTTGTCCAGGCTGAAACGATGATCCGCTGGGAGAGATACCTGGATACCAGAATATGTGGTCAATCACTCACTGTCTTTGGTCGCAAAATAAATACCTCAGCTCAGATTAAAATCCCTTTTCTAACAAATGGCAATTTTTAGAGCACCGACACACCATATGTTTAATTATCTTTGTGTACCGACCACTATTAGAAGAAAGAGGCTTCGGTTGGGCTAAACCAGGGCTGCTCAAGTGGGCGGCCCCGTAACATGTCCTGGCTTATCTGCGGGCCATCGGTGTGGCCGACTGCTTTTTGAGGCAACTCATAGGCAAGGGAAGGGAAAGGAGATGCTCGGACTTAACCGGCTCTACTTTACACTTCGATTAATTTATAATGGCACTTAACGTTTAATCAGCATTTACGGTGTCACCTAATCGGGAGCTTGAAAGTCACCATAGTGACGTCATTGTAATGATGTTCAAGTTCCCAATCGGATGAGACCGTAACTGGTTGGTTAGTTGGTTGTTAGTGATGCCGGTCACATCAATTACCGAGGTCATTATCCCCGTAAGTGTAGGGCATTTTTTTCATCGGGAGGTGGCGGTGATCTTTCCCCGCTGGATGGCGAGATCCGGCGCCATCCTACCGTCGGCTGGCGTGTTTTCCCCTCAACCAAGTATCTCCCACCAGCGGGGCACCGCCCCAGCCGGGACAAGCTCTAAGCTCCGACCGGTCTCCTGGCATGTGTCGTAGTGTAGCGCATGTTAGTGTAAGGACACCGTAACTGCTGATTAAATGTCAAATGCCACTGCGAACAAATCGAAGTATAGAGAAAGGCAAGTGGCATGCGGACAACAACAGCGGGCCACCCCGGGCAGTTTTGCCCCAATTCTTGCATTTGATTGATTGATTGATTGATTGATTTTTTCGTGTTTCCGGGCGCGTCAACTGCTTTGGTCATTAGTCCCGTTAGTGTAGTTCATGTTTTTCTCTGGAGGTGGCGGTGATCTTTCCCCACTGAATGGTGAGATCCGGCGCCGACCTACCGTCGGCTAGTGGGGTTTCCCCCTAGCCAGGACTCTCCCACCAGCAGAGCACCGCCCCAGTCGGGACAAGCTCTGAGCACCCGACCGGTCTCCCGGAATACGTGGTAGTGTTGTGCATGTTAGTGTAAGTGAGTGTGTAAGGGGGAGAGGATAGGACAAGGAAGGGGAAGGACAGATCGCGCGCGAACGTCCGTGGCCCGTTTGGTAGGGTACTGCTCCGGCATTCGCCTGGTGTTGATCGGAGAAACCACGGAAAACTACCGATCAGAGCAGCCGGCCGCTAGAATTCTCCTCCAGACAGCGACTGAATTCGACCTAGCTGAAAAGCGTGTCGAAAATCCTGCCGCCGTCAGGTCTCGAACCTAGGACCTCCCGGTCAGAGGCTCTTGCATTTGAGCAGCCCCGGTCTAAACACTCCAATTGCAGCGTCTCCCCACGTGCGTAACGCATCTTCGGCCCACTCAGCCCCTGGCACTGCACCCGCTTATTTTTTAAACTCGGGCGCTTGCGTAGTAGGGTTGTATCTTGGCCACATCAAAATACGTTTTACGGCGCCGCCAAGTGCGCGCATCAGCCCCTCTTCCGGCAGCGCGGGCCCTTAAAACGCCCCCGAGCAGCGAGGGGCGTCGCTGAAAGCCATCTGACCTACATCGGGGAGAAATCCATTAACGCTGCGCCTCGCCCCGCCCGGCCCCGCTCGGCTTTGCTTTTTCTGGGACGAAGTTTGCTATCGGAGAGGCCGAACGTATCTCTTCCCTCGGCGCACTCCGACACTTGTGGTCCGAACCCGTTTTCTCCAACGGGCTTTAATCGCGCGGAGAACTGCGGCTCTTTGAGTCTATAACTATCCGTGTGTTTTCTTCTCTCGACTACTCCCTTTGCTGAGGAACCACGATTTCGAATCTTTGCTAAGCCAATAAACAGATGAATTTGGACCTAAACTGTATGTTCCATATTTCTTTTCTCGGCTAGAAATTGAAAACTTTCAGAGACGGCGATTTGTTAATCCATTACTGCGTGGCGAAAAATAACAGGGTAAATCAATGCAACATCTATGAATGTTTTTATTGAAGTTTTTTGCTCGTTTTTGTCTGTATTTTTGTCAGTTACGCAATCGTTCGTTAATTTCTTCCACCAATTATGCACAGAAAAGGCTACAGTTAATTATTTCATTTTTTACTGATATGTTATTGATTGTTATTTCCTTCGATACGGAGCTTCACATAGACTGCGTAAGTTATCTAGATCGAGATGATCGTGTTTACGAGACAAAATTGAATTCAAGTGAATGATACTACATGTTCTCTTATAATATATTTTCATATAAATATGAAAATAGAAATCAAGTCAGTTAAAATCTACTTTATTAGTAAATTAGTAAATTCGTATCCTTAAAATTACGTCAAAATAAAATCTTCTACGTTCCACGGGCGTAAACTGTTCTAATGATCTCGGGCTTTTTGTAACCACTCGATCATTAGAACCCTTATGCATAAATGACCCTTTATGCATAAATAACTTCTCATCAATTTGTCACTCGTTTACTCCCGTCAAGAACTGTGTTGATAGTCTGAATCGATAATATGCACCTGTATTTTCTGTAAACTGGATGTGTATTGAGGTGTGATATCTAAGGTACTTACTCTAACTTTTGAACCGTGCTAGTCATTCAGATTAAAAATGCTTTTAAAAAATCAGATTTATGAAATGGGAGCATAGAATGCAATTAATAAGCTTTAAACCTTTTTATTTCTTATGAATTGATAGCAACTTAATTTCTAATGTAACTGTTTCACTAACATTTTGCGTGAATAAGGAATGGGGAAGAACGAATTCAGTGATTTATACATTACATCATTATCGTGTTTAAACCTTCTTCAATATAGTCCTTCAAAAAAAGGAGCATCAGTCTATTGTTCTCGCCAACTGACTGTGAGAAATTGCGGCGGGGTCCTTTCTCATCTATTGTCCCGTGCTTGCCTGACTCAACATTTGCGCGAGCACATAGCAGAAAAAGTGAATCCTTATTTATTTCATGGAGTGTTGAACTTTAATGTTCAGAGCTGGCTTGAATAGCCGAGGTCGTTATTAATAGAGTACGAAATTTAAAACATGTGTGTAACATTTTGCAATGGACTTAATTGGACACAGTATGCTGAAAAGCTTCTAAAGCGTCGTTGCGTAGTAATTATTTACTCTAACACGTGGTGAAGAATACATTTTTTGTGGGTCCTTGATACCGAAAAATCGATTGACGGTAAAATGTCAGTCTGTACGTCTGTCTGTCTGTCTGTCTGCCAGTCTGTAGTCAAAGTTAGCGCCTAAACCTCTCAGCTATTTTCTTCAAAAATGATATTCTGCGATCGATCTGGAGACTCAGGGAGTTTCAACAGGATATTTTGATTTTTGAGGCTACTTTAAATTAAACGTGAAAAACATTTTAAAAATTGTCTCAAAAAGGCACCATTGGTTGAATACATGATGGCAACGAGCATTGTGGACAAAATCTGATAACCAGATTTGTTCGCTCCCATGTAATAAAATCTATTTTGCATCAAAAAACGAACTACACATTTGATATAAAATTCCTTGTCAAAATAACCAAACTCCCCACTCCTCGCGCCACGAGCGAAGCGAGGGCTCAAGAAAACGTGCGCGGATAATATTTAAGATTTTTCTTTTGTCAGGTAGCCAAAACTAATTTGCAGTTACAACGTTTTATCACAAGTTTTTACATAATAATAATAGTATTTTGATTGTTCTTGCTCGAAATGAGAGAAGGGCGAGGTAATACACCGAAGCTACTTTCAAGGTTGTACAACACTGCGCCGTTGTTAAAATGAGCGGAATAAAACACAAGGCTTTCCAGACAAAACGCGAGTAGGAACGAAAGGAAATCGGAGAAAATGAATAATTCCTTTTCCACAAAACTGCATTGACAATAATAAAATTTAAAATAAATAATTTTTATTGTGGTATTGTTGTAACGAAAAATATGTCCTATAATTCTTTGAACAATAATATTGTATACTCTGAGAGTTGACTGCCCTCAATATCGCATACCTTTTTCGAAATTATCCCCACAATAAGAAGGACGTTCGAGCCGATAGTCTCAAAATTCTTAATCGTTCGTTTATTCGATTTGTTTCGTCGATAATTTTTATTATTAAGGTATTTATTTTTAAAATTTTAATAAATAATTTTATTACACAGTTTTTGTCGTTTTATTAATTTTGACCCATCATTATCAATAAACAAACATGTAAATTAGGTAAGATATACAACAATATGCAATTTTTGTATACAACATAACACAACAAATGGTGCTAAAACAGCACATACTTTCTTGCTTGTACTTTCAAGCAAAATTATGAGGAAAGTACTCAAAGTTTCGAAAAACTGTACATGACCTTATTTCAAATTCTATCTTTAAGGAACAGATTTCATTTAAAGAAAAAAATCTCTATCTTTAATATTTTAGTTGTGGGATGACTCCGAATAAATGTTGAACTTATGCAATTTTCGAAAAATCAGGGTTTTCAAAGAACGTGAGACCTGCATAATTCTCTTAAATGTCCTTCCAACAACAAAATTTAATAAAAAACGATGCAGCCGTTTTTTTAAAATGTTGAAAATGTCTCAAGGGCTTCTTACAAAGTACCCTTCAAAATTAAAATTTCGGTTTCAAATTCAAGGGGCTGCGACATTAGCCATCTCAATTGAAGAATATCCATTTTGGAGAAAATTGACCGAACGGTTTAGCTGCTGGCGTTGTTCACATACCCCCAGACGAACGGACAGACGGTCAGACGTTTTGCAATCATTCAATTTTTGGGCATCAAGGACCCACAAAACATGGATTGTAACTACCATTGAAATGTAGAGGACATTTTTCTAAATTTGGTAATTGGATTTTCCACTTTATCGTTACCAAGGCCCTATAATAAAGAGATGTTTGCCGAAAATTAGCCGTTTTTCACGCAGCATTACAAAACGTTCTGTCTACTCCGTAGCGTTAAAGTAACCATATTTACACACAACATAATTACAACAATAATATACAACAAATTTCATATAAAATTAACTGTTATGGATTTTTTCCTTCTACAGGCGGTGGTTGTCTATAAATGGTTGAGTATCTCCGATCTCAAAGAACTCGAGGCTCTGGGCCTTTGATACGGATATTTTTATTTGGGGGAAGGTATTTTATATTAAGCCTCATCGACATTTTCTAATTTCTTTTAAAAATAGCTTCAAATTTTTTTTATTAATTTTTTCTCTGACAGTGTCAAAAACGCTTGAAATTCTCTGCATATCTCTGCATTTTCGAATGTTACAAAAGTTCAGTTTTTTTCTGTCTCCTTACAACTGACCGCAGATTTAAATACTATCTGAAGTCGAGTAGGAACTTCAAAGTTTTCTAATTTATCTTAAAATTTGTCTCAAGGAGAGTAAAATTAATAAAAACTCGAAAAAAAATATTCTTGTAGTTTGTGTCAATGAGCACAATAAATATTAATATCAGTTGGACAATCCTCTTCCAACTTCTTTTTCTAACGGCATAATCATGTTAATTTAAATTTATTTTCTTTAAATTTCGTAATTAATTGCTACATACGAGGCAAAACAGTCGTTACTTTGTAATGTGGTTAATTAGATCCCGTCTCTGCGTGTAGAATTGGTGTGCAACCTGATCCTTCCATAGGAGTCCTTAGTGCGTAAGATAGCATATCCGAAGAAGCAGAACTGAACGGATAGGAAAATATTTCTTGAAAATAGCCCTAGATTAATATCTTCATTAATTAAGAGACAATTCTGAGAGTGCATATTATTCAAACAAGCGCAGACATGAAAACTCATTCTTGTGGTTCACTCACATTCTGATGAGTGTAACCTTGATCTCGGGGTCAAACGAATTCCGAGAGCTCCGGATTGAATTCAGGATCGGCGGGCACGCAAAGGTCCTGAGGCGTCATCCTCTAAATTCTTCTGGGGATCGCAGTCCTCTCAAGCAAGAATACGACGCTTTCATGTCTCACGAGGCACAATATACTGCTACTCACAATTTGTGAACAGTCTGCAATAGCGTCTGCAGTTGTGAGTCCGCAGCTGAAGTTTCTTAGAGCAAGAGATAGCATGTTCGTGAACCGGGAGACCCTGGGTTTGACTCTCGAGACCAGCAGGATTTTCGGCATCCTGTACATCTTAATCAAAACCGACCACTGCTTAGTGAGCAATCTGGAGAGTGCTAATCAGTCGTCCCCAGACGCACTGTACGCGAATTGTGTTGAGGCATCCGAATAAAAATGAGGGCATGTAGGGTATGCCGAAACTTTTCCTTGTCTTAGTTTTGAGACAATTTAGGTACTACTTATTTCAAAGGTTTCATTAAAGGCAATAATATACCATCACAACTGGTTATAGATGGTTAGTAATTCCAAGAAACAACAATGTACATTATCTCTGTAAAAGAAGTTGGGAATAAATCTTATTATTCTTATAATGGTCACCTTGCCCGTCACCTTGTTGGATGCACGTACGCTCGGAGAATATGTTCCGCAGACGCACAGCTGTCCAAATTGTGACCGTGTTACTGGGTAACAATGTATTTTAATAATTAAATTTGTTCAAAGAATTGGTCACCCCGACCGGGATTCGAACCCGGGCCTTCTGGTTTACGCCCAGCTGCTCTAACCCCTAAGCTACCGAGACAACCAACCCTTTGAACCCCAGAAGGCCCGGGTTCGAATCCCGGTCGGGGTGACCAATTCTTTGAACAAATTTACTTATTATTCTTATATAATAGAGTACGCATCAACAGTGGCGTAGCAATGCTCAGCGATACTGCCCGCCCTCCTCAATCAGGTTGATCCCACTAAGCACACTACAGTAGCTTAGGTAAAACTAAAGCACTTTACGGATTTTCGCACTTTTAATTTAAAACATAGTATTTATTTTCTCACCAATTGTCTCCACGAACGTCTAATAAATACCTTATCCCTGTGTACTAGGTCACGTACTTTAGTCTAAAGTGGAATTTGTCAATTTTTGCGATGTTTTACAGTACAAAAAAATCGTTCTCTTCGCCACCTGCACCAAACTTAGAGTGATATTACAACATAACACATACTTTCTCGGATTTTCTGTAACGGTAAAATATATAATAATTATATTGCATAATGTGTTAGATACTTCCAATATATCTCTTACATATCTTTCTTCATCAAACTGCTGGACATATAGACTACCAAAATGCGTGATGTATCGTAACTGAGATGTCAAATATGACGCTGATGATGACAAGAAACATAATTGGTAAAACTGACATGTCAATTAGTATCTAGAATCTTCATTAAAATTTGATAAGTAAAAATAAAATTTTATAAGTTTGTTGCATACATGTGAAATAATAATACAGTAACACTGAATTTATTTATACAAATGAATGACTTTCAACTGCATTCATTATCGTAGCAACAATACCCGAAAGTTCCATTAGCTTTAATAATCTATACCCCCGTGATTACAAGGACTATTTCCACTTGAGCTTTCTCGCTATCACATTCAAGGCACTTTCATTTACGCCTATTAATCCTGTTCCAGCACTCCACATTTACACCTATCACGACATTGTCGTGTCATCAGTCATCACATTCACACGCATGCATACGGTTGCTTGTGTTTTTCTTCTTTACCGCGGTGTTGTGACAAGAGGAATTACAACTTGTTGTCAAGTTTCGTTTTAATAACCAAAGTGGCTAAAAGATTTTTTTTCTCACATTCATTAATTAATTTTTTTTAATTGACTAACTCTACCTAAAATGTTATACAATAAAATAATGAGATATTTTCACAATTAACATGAAAGATTAATTTTCTTTCTTTTAATATTATATCGAGCCAAAGTATTTGTTTTTCAAAACAGCATCGACACATTTTCTCATTTTTCTGTTAAAATTTGGAGCCCTTTAAAAAAAATATGGATTTTTGTTGAATTGAAACTCCCAAAATCTTCTATTATTTTTTAAAAAGTGTACAATAATAAATAAATAAGTAAATAAATAAATAAATTGCATTAAGAAATCAATCTCTAGATCAAATAATGAAGGTCAGGTTCGGGCAAAAGAAACTGGCAATTTTCAAGAACTTAGAGGTTTTGATGAAAATCGGACTTATGCAATTTTCTTCGAGTCTAATAGTCGAAAAGGGAGTCTACCACCTCTGGACAAGCGGGCGGATATATGTCCATCACTTTATTATCTCTGTTGGATCAATCAGTAGCTGGAAGGCAGCGCTCCACCTTTCCACGTCTGAGTACAGCCATCCAAATCACGACAATCCAAGCGGAGTTTGTGTATAACTTATGTTGGCGATAGGTTTCCTAGGCATTCGTGTGCTGCACTCCTTCCATCCACTCCTGTCTTTATTTCATCTCATCTACCCCATCATCTCTCGTTTTCATTCTTGTCACGCTTGTGAGAAACCCTTTGCCCTAATGACATGCGTATTTTATTTGAATGGGCTCTAATTATTTCTTATTAAACTCTTGAAGGCAGCCAAGATGATTAAATGATCCAATGATCTGAGCTTCACCATCAATAAAGTTTATGTACTTATTTATTTACTTATTTAACCTATCATCCCACTTTTATACCCATTATTATTTATACTATCGTCTATCATCCGCACTATTCATAACTCCACGCTTATTTGCGCCACTCCCAGCAATTAAGCCATGCGATAAATAATTATCGGATGACGTAGGCGATAATTGCAGAAAAACAGTGTGCGTTCTAATTTTCTGCCTCACTTAAATATTTGCCACACCTTCCTGCGGGTCATCTGTAGTAGTACAGAATGACATTAGCAGAGTGTCCTGCATCTGCTGAATGATAATACAATTTATAATACACGTACGATAGACAACTTGCGGTACTTAAATACCAATTAATACGTATTCCTTGCCATAACTAAACGAGAGGCTCCAGAAGTCACAGGTGTAGAATGAATTAAGGAAAGAACAAGCCCAGTCAGTTGCTAGTGCTGCGGTTGAGGACCCGAAATCCGAATCAGGCTGGGAACTCTTATTTAGCAATAGTGCCATGGAAGGCCAAACCACAAAGGACACTATAATTTTGTCTGCATCAATTTTCACTTGTGTATAAAATTCAGTAACAGAACCCTGGTACTTTATTACTTACGTCTCACTCATTATTAGCAATCCACTTACATTAACGCATTATTACGTATCACTCTTACTTATGTACTTTCTATTACGTGAGTACTATTCTACTTGTTATTATCGTTATTCTTAATTACTTTTTAAAAAATAAATCATAATAAGAAGGATCGGTATTGCCCCACACTCGTCCCAGCTGCTTCCTACCAAAAAATATGTGCCATTCTCTAGCACCACTAGTTTTATAATCAAATGAAGGGGAATTTAAATACGTATTCAAATTCTTTCTGAGAAGTGATACGAAACGTTCATCGGATTTATCCGCGAATCTCAATACGGATAAAAACCAGAAGACATAAGTATTAATAGAAACCACGTGCAAAAGCATGAATGGGATTCGTGCGTAACGAATAGCATTCCTTCAAGCCACAGATAGGCTGGACGATAAGCAAATTTCCTCAAGGACTTTTCATCCGCGTGGCGCCGGCTCTGGCTGCAGCTTCCCGCCGGAGCCCCAGACGAGTCCGTAGCGAATTGCTCCGAGGCAACGGGGGCAACGAGGTTTGCTCGCGTAATTCGCTCAACTGGCTGGTGCGCGAAGTCTGTTCCGAGAACGCCCGTGTACGCACGGCCGACACGCGCCCGCCTCGCCAAGCACGAGTGATTTAGAGGCGGCGGCGGAACACAGTGCGAACAACCTCAAGCAGACGAGCAAAACACTGAAAATTATCTTCCACAAAAGATTCTACGATATAATTTTTTAATATATCATGTTTTTGGTCCTTTATTTTAAAGATGGAACATTTTTAGTGTAATTACTTTTATCAATATTATTTATATATATACATATATATATATATATATATATATATATATATATATCATGTGATATACCAGCAACGTTTCGGAAAATAATTATTTCCAGCGTCAGGCTTAATTGTCAATTTTTTTGAGAAAGAGAAAGAGAGAACGAGAGCAAGAGAGATAGAGAGTTAGAGACTTAGAGAATTAGAGAGATAGAGAGATAGAGATAGCAGCAATAAAGTAAATAAATAATAATTTTAGTATAATTTTTAAATTGTAAAATTGCAAATATAACCTAATTTATTAAAAATTAAAAAATGTTACTTTAAAATAAGCGATTATTAAAAAGTCAAAGAGATATAACTTCTTATTGTTTTGGGGGAATTTCACGAAATTTTTTACAACGGTTTAAAATATTCTACATAGAGCTGCAATGATGTTGGCAATGACGACGAATGTCGTCCTCGGTCCTGGAGCTTAGACAAAAGGAGGAGACATTCGGTTCCGTATGACCTTCCATTTTCTGGGCTGACATACACAGTGGTAATTTGCCTTTATCTTCCTCTGGATGTATGATGTTAGAGATCATTAGGGGTGTATAATGATTAGAGATGAATTATTACGGATGGGAGGATGAGATATGTCGTGGTATGAGAAACCAACGTCACAACCATGTGATGAAAACATGCTTGACGAGAAATTGTATCTTTTAGTCTCCGGTCCCGCGTACTTAAACGCTGCTTCATGATCACACTGCAGGCAAAATTCAGTAGGATTCTCAATTTATAAAACTTCCTTTCGACTATAACAAAATGGATACAGCTCTTCCGCTGCCACCACAAGTACAGCGAATACCGTATTATTGTCAACTTTCAAATGAAGTCGATGGGAAAAGTAGCCAATCAAATACCTAGATATCCTACATGCGCAATAGAAACAGTAAAGAAACGGGAAAAACTAGATGTTCGAGAGCTTCTTGGGAAAACGAATACAAACGAGACGCGAAAACCCGGAGAGTAAAAATTGACAACACTACGGTTTGGGGCACTTTTCATTTAAAAAGTCACATCTATTTCCTCGCCAATTGCATCTACTTAATCATATGGTAGTGTGGATTTGTGTGGTGAGGATGTTATGCTAAGAAGTTGTATAACAACATATTGAAGCCTAGGTGCTATTTTCAAGTTATTTAGATGTTAACACATTTAAATTAAACATGTCAACCTACAAATTTTCCAGTCATCGAAAGTTCATTGTATATCTACATTTAAAACAAGCACATTTTAGAAAAATAATAACTGAAACTATGTGATACAATAAAACATTTTGAACTGATACAAAGTTATACAAATCTTCAGTCGGTTGAAGTGAAACGAGTTAATCTTGCGGTGCAACTACCTGAAGAATCATTTCCTATATAATTTCAGTAGTATACATACTACCTTTTGCGACTCTCCTTCGCAACCAATCTATATAAATGAAGTGTCTAAAGAAAGAGAATCTCACGGACACGTGACGAATTTCACTCCGACATGAAAAATATGAAGGATTTGTTTACGCAGCAATGTATTTACGCAGCAGTGTTTATGCAAAACGCATTTACATATTCCCCACCTGTTCAGAGCCAGTAGAATCTGCAACTATATGCAAAATTAACCTATTTATTTGATATTTACGAGATTGAATTACACGAGTGTACCTCTCTGCTCGGTAATGACATTAAATAAGAATAGTTTGTATTGACAAGGATTTTTTTGTCATCAATAATAAGGAGAAATATAGAACAAGTGAAGGAAAAAAAAAAAAAAGATATATTACAGGCTTTATATGGAAATGGAAAAATATGGAATAGGGTGGGGGTTTAACACACGTAAATTCTCTTGTACTTTTTTTATTTTATTTCCAGTATTATATATCTTTTTATTGTATATCCTTTTCCAATATTTTTTAAACCGCAAAGTACATCCCCTTTCAAAAATATAACGCTGTACAATAAATTACAATTATTTGGCCAGCTTTTTCGGACATTGTCCCACCGTGCGGTGGCGGCGACGCTTTAAACCTCGCCCCTTTGAAGTGCGGGGCGTGCCTGAGGGGCGCGGCGGGGCGGGGCGGGGCTTACACGCACGTGCCTGCTGCGCTCTCAGCCGATTGCTCTTCCGCTCAGGAAGCGGCTCGCGACCTCCTCAGGACTTCTCCGAAAGGAAAACGGGCAGAAATAGCTCTTCGCCACGGGAAAAGACATGGATGAAATTGGTCAGGATCAGGGAGTATGGAGAGTGGGTGTAACGCAGCCCTATGTGAAATGTGAAGTCATAAAATGAATGAGGTTGAAAAAAATGAATTCCATTGACTTCTAACACAGTTATATGTTTATGCTGAAGACTTGTTTTCATCATTTAACATTTTCTAAAATATGATATATATTTTGTTAGATTGTTATTTACAGAGCCTACAAAATTCCATTAAGGGCAACGGCTTCCAGCTTTAGGAGGGTGAAAAGTTGGCTGTCACATTTACACCCAATGAAATTGCTTACAAAATGAAAATTTCCGCAAAATTACAAAATTATGTAAATGAGAGTTACCTACATAATCTACAGAAAATTAAAATTTTCGCAGAATTAGAAAAGATTTGCTTAGATTAAATTATTCTTTTTTGCACAAAGAAACACATGAACCTCACTTTGTACAAATTATGAATCACACAAAATGGACGTATAGCAAATTATAAAGGATTACACAAATTACACATAATTACACAGAAGACATATTAATCACGTAAATTTTCGCTGAATGTGAAAGAAAAAGCTTATTTCATCATTTATATTTTCATTGTCTATTAAATATATTGCAGTGTTAAACTAAATGACTCACATTTAAATGTTTAAAAATATTTCACGTAATTTTTTTTGCGATCTGCGATGTTTTATCTCCTCCAGTGCACATAGAAGGCTAACAAAGAATTTTCAGTACATTTCTGAAATAATGTAATTTACTTAAATAAGCTGAAATCTACTTGTCGGAATAAAGTACGATGAAGTTATATGAGTATGAACTAACGTAACCTTGATTTTATTGAATAATTATTGGAATAGTGCTACAATAAATTTGGAATCAAGAAAGTTGGACGTGACTTTTAATTTTATCTAAAATACCTGAAATTCATTTTACAAACGGTACTCTCACAGGCTTCAAGTTATTTAATTAATTATTTAATTTCGTTTCCAAACAATAATCATATATTTTATTGCAGTGACAAAAATCATTAACCAAAGTCACATCCAAAACTAGCAGTACATTCAGTAAGCATACGTGACACCGAAATTGACAAAAACGTTGCAGTTGCCACTTCTATAGACCCCATAAATGGTAGTGTTAAATTTCGTGTTAGAGATGGTTATTTACAAATTTTGACTGCATCATGGTAAGTAATGGTAAACCACCAAAATTCAATTTAATCATCTAAATCATCACACATAATTTCATGAATGCTAAGGAAAGTTAGATATCAGTTCTCTGTAATTGGTCGCCGTCTTCAAGCCACAGATATGAATCTTGACCAGGATAAAATTATGATGTCAATGATCGTGAAGAAGAAAAAGGAAATAAAAATGAATTGCGGAGTGATCCGATATACTATTTCTGAGTACATATCCTTAATCAGCAACCTCAAATTACGTGAAATCAAAACTCGCCGGGAAAAAGCTTCATATAAGGTTGTGGTCCAGAGGAGCCCTCAGAGGAAGGTGCAGCAGCCACGCAAGAGCTTTTCTCATGGGTAGGTTTCATAATTCACCTCACGTCACTCACAAAAGCAGTCTTCATTATTAAATCACCGTGAACTTCAAGACGCTGGCAGCGAGCTGAAACACCAAGGCCGGGATTCTGTTGCCCGTCAGACTCTGCTCGGTTCTTTCGCACTCCAAATACACGAACGTGTACCCAAAGACTTCACCTTATTTCGTGTACACGGGAATATGTAACCATGTGTTACAAAACGTTTAAGATTAAACTGAGAATTGACCTAAACTGAAGTAGCAACCGATCTATACTAACATTGTATTACTCTACAATAAGGAATTTTATTAATTGTAAATTAGAAATAATTGTTATGATAATTATTTCTTTCTTTCTTCTTATTCTTCTTCGTCTTCTTCTTCCTCTTTTCTTCTGTATCAGATTATGGCTTACGTTTAACCAAATCACCATTCATTTCAATATTTTTGTCTTACCAGACTTCCTTTCTCATTCGAATGGAGTTCGAATGAAAATTCTTCACAATATTAACATCAATGACAAACATAGAATTATTAACAGATAATTATAAATGAGTGTATTTGGCAATTTTGGGTCCATCCTTCCACTTAGTCGGATATCTTTGTCCCCATGCCTGAGCCTAATAAATCAGCAATCATGGAAATAATAGGATGAGAAGTTGTAAGCTTTAACTATTTAAAAATAGGTTTTAGAAGGTACGTTGAAAAAAACACGCTGAAGATCCTGCAGGATAACTGGATCATTATCTAGAATGATGTTCAACTGTGGAAATTTTCAAAGACTAAATATAGTATAATTCATGCCATGAATTACATAGGTGAGAGTAGATAAAGTAAAAAAGAAAAAAGAAATTTGCCTGTAATCAAACATCTAGAAGAATAAACTGAAAACAAGAATAAACAAAGTTTGAAATAGAGACACAGGATAACAATGCAGTCTCCAAATGTTAGTGGAATGAGTGAAGAGAAAAAGTAATTATTAAGAATACACCACTCTCCAGGTGAAACACGAGATTTACACATTTCTAGATAATCACCTTTTTGGCGAGGCACCACATATTTGTTTCAATAATTATGTTACACTTTTTGTAATTACATCCTTTCCAAAACATCAAAAGGTGTACGATTAGTTTCGGATAATCAACAAGAAAATCAACAAAAAATATTTTAGAAGTTAATAACGCGAATTGAAGTGTAATCTGAATCTGAACGAATTCCTCCGAGTGTTTTTGTCGTAGATGCTTGGGCAACTTGGCGTGCAAATTGTCTGCTTCCGAAGTCGGAGAGGACGCCTTAGCAACGGAGGCGCTCAGCTACAATAACAGCTCTCGTGAGTATCGACGTATTAAACTGAACAGCTCTCGAATTGCCGTGCGTGGGTCTGGATCACGCCCCAGAGCTGACACGCAAGGCGTTGCAGAAGCACTGCGCCTAGAGAGCAAACTCCGCTCGAAAAACACAGATGGAAACGTATAATTTTCTTTCAGGCTTTTTGTAGAATCGGAAATCAAACAGGATGTCGCAAAAACGATTACTAACAGCCACAGTTAGCCCGAAAATTTAAAATTAACAGAGTATAGAAATATCGAGTCTTTTATCACTGTCTTTGTAAGAATGTTATTCCAGACAAAAATGGAGTAGATTGATTGATAAGTGATTTCGGGCGCGTCAATCCCTAAGGTAATTAGACTCGTAGTTGTAGTGCATGTTTTTGTAGAGAGGTAGAGGAGATCTTCCCCCAGTGCATGATGAGATCCGGCGCCGACCTACCGTCAGTTAGCGAGAATTTCCCCAACCAGGTGGCTCGCACAAGCGGGGCACCGCCCCAGCCTCTATGCCCCGAACGGTCTCCCGACATGTATGTAGTGTAGTGCATGTAAATGTGTGTGTGTGTATGTTATTCTTTAGACAGCGACTGAATTCGACTTCTAGCCAGTGTCAAAAGTCCTGCCACACTCGAGATATCTGAGTAGATGGTGAATATAAATTAATAATTCTACAACGTCAGATACATTCTTGTATTTTCTGTAACTTTTACAATTTTCGAAAGTGTAGAGAATTCAAAGAAAATCACTTTTGCGATTTTTACTTTCTCGCCTTACGAACACTTTGTAAGAAGAGAAAGTTATGTAATTGTGCGCTGTAAAACAGCAAATTTTAGCCAGAAAAATTAATTGTCGAACTCTGGTAACGAAAAAGTGGATAAACCCTGTTGCTAAATTAAGAAAAAAACTCTCTAACACGTGGTGTAGCCAGAATTCATATTCTGTTGGTTTTTGATACAGAAAAATCGACTGACGGTAAAACGTCCGTCCGTCCGTCCGTCCGTCTCTTCCGCCGTCCGTATTGTTGCAAAAACCAAGAGTTTGCATAAGGAGGAGGTTCTAAGCGCCCATGTAGATGCTTCGAATACGTTCTCTTTATGCGAGAAGTATGCAAGACAGTAAAAAGAGACAAAATTTAGATTGAAAGTTATTTTTTAATATAAAAGATATTATATGGTCAAAACATCATTCCCGTCAAAACTGAAAGACAGGGATCCATGGATTGAGAGAGATAATTTAATTTTAGACACAGCATTTAATTTCAATAATTTTCGATTTCGTTTTTGTTTGCAATAAATCAATCCATTCCCACAGAAATATGATCCGAATAACAAATGAGTTTGAGGTGTTCTTAAAACACCTCATTAAATGCATTGGAAATACTCTAGGTGGAAAAAACGATCAATAGACTAGAAAAGATTGGCATTACGAAACTTTAAGCAACTAAAAAGCTGTAATTCATTGTTTCTTGCAAAAGGTGGTAAGCGTTTTCTCTTTTACGCTTCGGTAAACATAAGTTTCAGACACACACGAAAGACATCTCGTTGTTGCAAAAGACAAGAGTTTGCATAATCAAGAAGTTCCAAGCGCACGTACAGATTCTTGGAATACTTGTCTTGACCTAAAACTCAAAGGTAAGGAGTTGAAGAGAGTTATATACAATATCTGCTCATAATAAAGAGAATCAGAGTTGACAACAGATAGGCATAGAAACGTGGATAGTTTTTCGTTTCTTTTTTACAGAAAAGCTGCATACAATGCAATACCATTGATATTAAATGTTCCAATTTATTTAGCATCTGCCATAGAGTATACAACGGTAGCGACATGCATTACTGGAACATTTCTGATACTGGTGACTTGAAGGCCACGGGTTTGATCCCCGCCAGGTGACGGAAGTTTGCGTCGGGGAGTTTGTAGCCCCTGCCAAGGTCAAATTCGTCAGCCAATTGCCCTGATCAGTGGTATACGTCATTTTCCTGATCGCTTCTAGGCAAATGCGCAAGCAGCACTCTAGAATAAGAGCGAAGAAGAAAAATTCAGTAACTTTAAATGTATTCACATTATCACGAACTTCATTATTCTAAATTTTAAGTATAAAATTTAACTGTCTGATACGTACAAACTTTGAAACAAAATCTCAACAGATGCTTTTATATCTACGTCAAATGATATATACGTTTTCGAATCTCAAATATTGATCATTACTCCCAAAGACTGCATTTATTATACAATGCGCCAGGAATGTTTCACCGCAGTGGCACCATGCTGAAGGGAGTGCTCTAGCATTGCACTACGTTGATAGTAGGAGCCGCAGCTTGTAACAAAATAAAACGTAAATTGGGTACTCACTACAATCATAACAGATGCTGGAAGTGTTGACCCCTTCACTTGTTTCCAAATGATCTGGTTGCTACAAACATAAATGAAATTTATAATAGGAGACCCTGGCTCCTATTATATTCCTGAAATTTATAGTAGGACCTACTGCGGAGAGACTTTCCTGGCACACGTTACCAAAAACCTGCTGTTTCCCTTGCGTTGCTAGAGTTCCCTTAAATACTACTGTTTTAGAAATTGGTTTCGGTGATCAGGAACGTACTCTTGCTAACTTGGTCAAGAACAAATTGTTTTAATGACCAATAAGTCTTAAAAGGAATCTTAACACAAGATTATAGAATACATCTTCAACATAAAAGTCTCAATTAGACGGAAATAATAGTTACATTTAACATTTTTGGGGAAAATAACTGAATTTCAGTTTTATTGGAAAAGTTTTAAAAAATATTTATAAAGAAGAAAACTAAACACACGTGACATTTGAATTTCTTTCCCCGTCTCGCATTGATATTATTTGGAAAGTAATCATAACGACAATACACAATCCTGCACACGGTGTCTTTGAAGGAAATATTGAGACAGCACTCTCCGCTGTGATAATTGGATTCTATTCGCGCGTGTAGAGTACATCGTTAGAAGATCTGAGGAAATACGGCCTTGGGTAGCGTTGTTACGAAGAGATACTTCGCACGTGGAATATCACACGATAACAGAACGGTAAGTGAAGAGACGATGAAGACGCGCCATTCGGAATATTGATTAACTGATTGTTAGTGATTCCGGGCGCGCCAACAACTATAGTAATTAGTCCCGTAAGTGTAGTGTGTGTTTTTCATCGGGAGGTGGCGTTGGTCTTCCCCCAATGGATGGCGAGATCCGGCGCCGAACTACCGTCGGCTAGTGGGGGTTTCCCCCTAACCAGGACTCTCCCACCAGCGGGGCACCGCCTTCTAAGCTCCCGATCGGTCTCCCAGCATGTGTAATAGTGTAGTCCATGTTAGTGCGTGTGTGTGTGTGTGTGTGTGTGTAAGGGGTGAGGATAGGATAAGGAAGAGGTAGGAAAGATCGCGCGCGATCCGTGGCCCGTTTGTTAGGATACTGCTCCGGCATTCGCCTGGTGTTGATAGGAGAAACCACGGAAAACTACCGATCAGAACAGCCAGCCGCTAGAATTCTTCTTCAGACAGCAACTGATTTCGACTTAGCTGACAAGTTGGTGTCGAAAGTCCTGTCACCGTCGGGGCTCGAACCTAGGACCTCCCTGTGAGAGGGACTGCAGTGACATCAGTTGATGCCCTGAGCCATTCCCGGTCCATTCCCGAGCCATTCTTACCGGCAGCGGTAGCTCAGTGCATCAACTGATGCCACTGCAGCGCCTCTGACCGGGAGGTCCTAAGTTCGAGTCCTGACGGCAGCAGATTTTCGACACTTCAGCTAGGTCGAGTTCAGTCGCTGCCTGGAGGAGAATTCTAGCGCCGGCTGCTCTGATCGGTAGTTTTCCGTGGTTTCTCAATCAACACCAGGTGAATCCGGAGCAGTACCCTACCAAACGGGCCACGGACCGCGCGCGATCTGTCCTTCCTCTTCCTTGTCCTATCCTGTCTCCCTTACACACACTTACACTAATATGCACTACACTACCACATATTCCGGGAGACCGGTCGGGAGCTGAGAGCTTGTCCTGGCTGGGGCGGTGCCCCGCTGGTGGGAGAGTCCTGGTTAGGGGGAAACCCCATAGCCGACGGTAGGTCGGCGCCGATCTCGCCATCCAGCGGGGGAAGATCACCGCCATTTCCCCGAGAAAAACATGCACTACACTAACGGGACTAATGACCAAAGCAGTTGACGCGCCCGGAAACACCAAAAAACCAAACCAATCCGCCTCGTCGCTCCGCCTCACCCCGCTCTGCCCAGCCCCGCTTCGCCTCCGCGCGATCTTTCCTTCCTCTTCCTTGTCCTATCCTCTCCCCTTACACACACTTACACTAACATGCACTACACTACCACATATTCCGGGAGACCGGTCGGGAGCTTAGAGCTCGTCCCGGCTGGGGCGGTGCCCAGCTGGTGGGAGAGTCCTGGTTATCGGGAAACCCCACTAGCCGACGGTAGGTCGGCGCCGGATCTCGCCATCCAGCGGGGGAAGGTCACCGCCATCCCCCGGGAAAAAGCATGTAATACACTAACGGGACTAATGACCTAAGCAGTTGACACGCCCGGAAACACCAAAAAACCAAACCGAGCCATTCTTCCCGTCCATTCGGAATATGCCAGTAGAGGAGTGGGATGGCTCTGTTGCGATGAGAGAATGCGCACGTGCCACGGACGTGTCTTTGACAGCGCTCGGCGCGGCCTGCCGCCTTCTGCCTTGGGCCCCGCCCTCGGGGCGGAAGGGCGGGCCGGGTGCGCCGGCGGGCGGCGCGGGCGACGGCGCGGGCGCCCATATTAATAGCGGGCCGCGGACGAGCGAATCGGGTGACGCGGCGTGCGCCGATTGTTGCCAAAGTATCACGTCGTGCACGAAGAGACGGCGCCACCGCTAAAAATACAACGCGACCGCGAGCGAAGGCCGGGGCGCTGGGCCGACCGCGTCACCGGTGCTCTCGCTCCGCTGCTACTGTTGCGGTTCCGGTTGCAGCCGCGTCATCAAGTGGTCTTCCTGGCGGTCGAAGGACGGAAACCTGCTGGAGATATAATCCGTGGTATTGGAGTTCAGCCCAGCTGGCTTTCAGAATCAATTGAATCGCTGCACTAGACAAGTGGCACATCTCAAAATCGTTACTTTTGTTTGTTTAGTGAATAGTGTCAGGGTTTAGAAAGTACCCTATTTTCGGTTTACAAATTGTAAATATATTTCACAAGGTACTTGGTATATAGAATAAAACACTTGTCTTCAACTGCGAAAGAAAAACGGCCTCCTGTATGAACACTGTACTCCCGAAAATTATGTTTGTGATGGTTACTTTTCCTGGGCACCGTCGTAGGTTACTATATTGTCCTTCTATTTCCTTACAATACCAATTTGGCATTTACAAAAATGTATATTCTGTTAACTGCAATAGCTACTTAGCAAACGAATTAGAGAATGCTAATATAAATTATGACCGTTTTGAAGGTAGGCCATTAGCACCTGGACAAGAAATGCGTAATAGTTAGATAGATAGATTTATTAAAGTTCGCTTTGAGCTAATGCTCGGTGGCAAACATTATTACAACTAGATATACGACAATTACAAAGCTATTAGGAATATTTACAAATATAATTACAATTAGAATTAGAGATTGATTTTGAGTTATCTGTAAGTTCACTTATAGCATTTCTAACACTTCACTCCACTTCACTTCATTTCACTGCGCTGCACTACACTGCATTCCCCTCCCCTCCCATGCCCCCCACCACACTACACTTCACTTCACTGCATAAGGGACATGACCATATTATTAATAATAATAATAACGATTATAATAATGTAATTAATAATAACTAATAATAATAATAGGAAGAATTTCGGAGATTTCCACGTCCCAGGCAGTATTTACAACATTTCGGCCGTCACACTTCGGCTTTCTGATCCACGAATGTGAAAAGCTTTTTTCCTTCATTGCACCTTCGCCCTACTATTACTGCTGTTCGGACTGCGGACGCATTTTCCGGAGGCCTACTCGCTCCCGCGAGGCAGCGTCTCATTCGATTTGCTCACCTTGTACTTCTCCTCGGATACATTTAGAAGCAATGGAATCGCTAATGATTTTTTCTTGCGGTTTCGTGCGGTCCGTGGCCCGTTTGTTATGGTACTGCTCCGCCATTCGCCTGATGTTGAGCGGAGAAACCACGGAAAACTACCGATCAGAGCAGCCGGGCGCTAGAATTCTCCTCAGACAGCGACTGAATTCGACCTAGCTGTCAAGCTAGTGTCGAAAATCCAGCCACCTTCGGAACTCGAACCCTAGGACCTCCCAGTCAGAGGCACCGCAGTGACATCAGTTGGTGACCTGAGTCATCTTTGTGGAGAAAGCATGAGTTTCATGAATGTTCTTGATATATGGCACATTATGAAACTCTTCTAAACGTTATTTCAATCGTGTCTTATTAAACATCACTTTTGCGTTGGATATTTACAGATCCATACCACAACACCAGAAAATGTCTATGGTCGAGGCAGAATTCTAACCCGCGACCCTTCTAACCAAGGTTGTATACCAATGCACTCGTGTTATTACCTGTGATAACATCACAGTTCTAGTATGATCAACCCCTCTACTGAGCCACCCCAAGAGTGAACGTGGAAAGAGGGTAAGAGTCGCGGTAACCCTTTATTTAAAGTACTGCTCCAACATTCGCCTGGAATTCAAGAAATAACGGTCACAGCATCTGGCATGCAAGTAGTGGCGCCGTCTGATTCAGCTTCTTTCACCCAAGAACCTTCAGTACCGGATTCGCAACTTCTCCCATATTATCACTCTCCTATATCTCGCGTGCTTGCGTGACTCAAGTATATTTTTATCACGATTTCGTAATATAATTTGATCTTCTTCTGTCCCGTGGCGACCATCTCACAAGTAGATAATATAATTTTCAAATTAACAATTATTGTAATTAAAAAACAAGTGGTTAAACCATGCCGGTACAAATATCTACTTCTAGCATTAACACAATTACCACGCTACGTACATCCCACTGTTCTTAATATTGTCTTGACGTTTTCGATATAAACAGAGGCCGTGGCGGCAACCTGGCGTTCGGTGTCTGAGGTGTAGATGCAATTGAGAATGCATTCGCGGCTTGGCGCGAGGAGGGGGGCCCGGGGCATAGGCGGATGAGGTTTTTTTGATTGATTTGTTCGTGTTTCCGGGCGCGTCAACGGCTTTGGTAATTCGTTCCGTAAATGTAGTGCAAGTTTTTTCTCTCGGGAGATGGCGGTGATCTTCCCCCGATGGATAGCGAGATCCGGCGTCGACCCACCGTCGACTAGCGGGGTTTCCCCCTATCAAGGACTCTCCCACCAGTGGGGCATCGTCCCAGCCGGGACAAGTTCTAAGCTCCCGACCGGTCTCCCGGAATATGTGATAGTGTAGTGCATGTTAGTGTGTGTGTGTGTGGATAGGACAAGAAAGAGGAAGGGCAGATCGCGCGCAGTCCAGGGCCCGTTTGGTAGGGTACTGCTCCGGCATTCGCCAGGTGTTGATCGGAGAAACCACGGAAAACTACCGATCAGAGCATCCGGCCGCTAGAATTCTCCTCCAGACAGCGACTGAATTCGACCGGCGCGGATGCACAGCGCGGATGCGGGACGGCGGATGCGGAACGGCCGATGCAACGGCGGATGCGGGACGGCGGATGCGGGACGGCGGATGCGGGACGGCGGATGCGGGGCGGCGGATGCGGGGCGGCGGATGCGGGACGGGGGATGCGGGGCGGCGGATGCGGGACGGCGGATGCGGGACGGCGGATGCGGGACGGCGGATGCGGGGCGGCGGATGCGGGGCGGCGGATGCTGGGCGGCGGATGCGGGGCGGCGGATGCGGGACGGCGGATGCGGGGTGGCGGATGCGGGGCGGCGGATGCGAGACGGCGGATGCCGGGACGGCGGATGCGGGACGGCGGATGCGGGACGGCGGATGCGGGACGGCGGATGCGGGACGGCGGATGCGGGACGGCAGATGCGGGGTGGCGGATGGGGGCGGCGGATGCGAGACGGCGGATGCGGGACGGCGGATGCGGGGTGGCGGATGCGGGGCGGATGCGGGACGGCGGATGAGGGCGGCGGATGCGAGACGGCGGATGCGGGACGGCGGATGCGAGACGGCGGATGAGGGGCGGCGGATGCGGGTGGCGGATGCGGGCGGCGGATGCGAGACGGCGGATGCGGGACGGCGGATGCGGGGTGGCGGATGCGGGGCGGATGCGGGACGGCGGATGAGGGGCGGCGGATGAGGGGCGGCGGATGAGGGGCGGCGGATGCGGGGTGGCGGATGAGGGGCGGGGGGGGGCACCGAGACAGCCGCCGGAGCGGGCGCCAGGCGCCGAAGGCTGGCTGCGTGTGGCGTTGCTCTTGGCCGCGCCGCCCCTGTCGCAATGCGCCGCCTCCCCGCCCCACGCCGGCCCTGCCCGGGACGTTGCAGCGCTGGCACCAGCCACCACAATTGGACACCTCTACTACGCTTGTGTATTTCCAAGACAATGGCCTTCACTGCGCTCTCGTTACTGGAAGACCTCGTTGGAACTTTATGATGCTTCGAATACGACATCCATAAATACAACCAGCGGCTCTGTAAGTCACATTCTAGTATTGGGAGCTCTACGAACTAGTAGTATCAAATTCTACGAAAGAAAACTATACTAATATTTCTTTTGCACTGCAGTTCTATACTAATGCTAACGAAGAGCGTTAACTTTTTTTTAATGAGAACTTTTGCTCCAAATTATACAAAACACTAATATTAATTTATATCCTCCTCTTATATTATGTATTGCTTTCCGATTAATCTATTCTGTTTAATTTCACCACTTATAATGCAGGTTCCCGTTATTTAATATTTTTGAAAGCAATTGTACGTCAATTTTTGACAATTGGACAGGAAGAACTCAGTTTCTCTGAGTACATGGCTCAATCATACACCATTTTTAACCTTTCTTTGCATTCGATTGATTGGCTCAAAGAAACTTATTTAATGCATATCTCAACTGGAATGCTTATTTAAAAACAAATCGTCTGGAACACTAAAACCCTTTTAACATTAATATTATAATTATTTGACCATTATTTGTTTTTTATTTCTTTCAGTATTACTATCTGAAAGGTTTAGTATCTGTAAAGTAAATGGGATAACTAGTTTAAATGCTATTAGGCAGTTAAGTTTTGCCATATGGGGGCAACTTTAATCTCTCGACCAGTTGCAACTGTTAATCCTGGTAAATAATCTAAGATTGTTTTGTGGAGGCGAAGAGAAAGTAAGGTCAGTGCACTGCCTTACCTCTATTGAACAAACCACGGAGATGACCGAGTTGGCAGGATGCCCTGACTGAACTGCTGAGAACCGATACTTATCTGTAAGTAACGCGGCTATCTTTTCCATGTGTTTTTGGTGCGAGTTCAGTCTCTTTTGGAAGGATGTGAGCACACGGAGAGGTCATAGAATAAAACTGAGTCACATGATATTAGAAATGAAGTGTTGATTCAGCCGGGAAAAAACACTCGATATTTTGATTAGTTATTGATGTAAATATTTAAGATAAAAAAGTATATATATAATTATATTAAATATATTATAATTAATAAATTAATTATATTATAATATATAATTTATAACATGTGTTTTATTGTTTTATTATGTTTTGTTGCGTAGAGCATGTTTAACGATGTTTTACTTCGTACTTTATTGGTTTTTAATATGCATTAAACATATGTAAAATGTTTGTATACTTCTAAGTATAAATGAAGCACAGCTCAGCGCAAAGTTTTCTTCGGAATTCCTTACTAATTTTAGATAAATTGTTTAAAAAGAAATGCACAAAAATTCTCGTTTGTTTGCGTATAAAGTTACGATTGAAGGTTATTTCTTCGAGAGGTTTGAATCGACCAAAGCGAATTTTCGACAGCTAAAGCTCTGAGTCGGACCATGCCAAGCATGTGTGAAAATTGTAGAGACCGATTGCTCTAATTCAGTGATTTCAAGGTAATTGCCGCCAGTGAGACTCGATTGAACTGGTGGCAGAGTGAAATCTTTCCTAAACACAGTTGACCACGCCGCATGATAGTAGTAGTTGGAATGTACTCAAGAGGTAAAAATAGACAGGTGTTAGATAAATGAAAGTACGTTTTTATGCTTCATCAACATTTTTTTAAATTTTTGGATACGCATCCCTCTTTTCACAGGATGAAATTACATATAGGTGGCCTACTCAATATGTTCATTTAAACGAAAGCACCATTTCATTGTCTCTCGCATACGTATGATTGTTTGCGAGGGGCCTAAGATTATTTATAATATTAAACCATATTCTTTTTAATTGAAGCAATATATCGCCTGGTTCGCCAGCAACATGACTGTAGGAAAATTGTGCGTGCAAACGTTTCATTTCATGCTCCTACTTGCGCTTGTATGCCATGGTGATACGATGCGTGCTACTGTCACCGGTTGGCAACCTTGAAAACACAGTATTAACAGATCGTTTCAGAAGTTTTCACTCCAGGCGGATGCCGAGTATCCTAAACCAGCACTTCGCAAACTTAAAAGCCGGCGTCGTTAGCCGAATTCGTTTACTACGCTCCGTGACTTCACGGAGATTAAGCGAATTCGAGACTGCAGGTTCCTGGTTGGGTGACCTTCTAGGAACCCCGAGATCTAACGGTGCCCAGCCCCTGGCCGAAAGGATAAAAGACACTGACTGCGACGTGACGAGGCTCGATAAAGATAGTAATTACTATTAATAACGGAGGATTACTCCAGAGAAAGCTCTCGATGCCCAACAAGGGTTAAAGAGACGCATTGCGTCATCGACGATGCAACAATTTTTTTAAAAAAAATTAAAAACAATTCGTCACGAGCCTTTTAACATTTAGTAGGAATCTCAATATGGTTCATAAACTTTTTAGGTGTGTAATTTCAATACACCTATGACCTATTGAATAACTTTAGTTCAATGGACAAAATAAGTTTCGAATAAAGAGAAAATATTTCAAATACACGGATATTTATTTTGCTCAAAGTAAATATTACATTAAATTACATTTTAAAATAAATAATTCCATGTTCCATTCTTTTAAAATTAAGCTTTATATCCGCATTTGAATACGTAACTCTTCGTCTGAGTGCATTAGCTTTACTTTAATATCTGTTTTGAACTTTTACTTTACTCGAGGAATCCTTAAAAGACTGGAAACGCTACCCTCAACTATTTCTACGTGGCTAATCGCCTCAAATATAAAGAATGCGAGTGTGAATGACAAACTAAGACTCAAATTAAGCCGTAGCATACAGGTATTAGGCATATTTGGAAGAAAAAAAACATAACAACCTTACGGGTAGATTGACAGATTGATTATTTTGTGCTTTCGGGTACATCAACATTCATGGCCATAAATTCCGTAAGTGTAGTACACGTTACATCTGTAGCACGCCATAGCGGACAGCGCTATCGATCTTCTGCGCATGCGCAGATGCACTAAAGTGCTGCGAAACTTGAACTGCGCATGCGTAAAAGATCGACAGTACTTTAACGTTCGAGGATACACAAACTCCCTAATGTCGATGTCCCCCCACTAGAATGTGAGATGCGGCAACACGTCGGGTGGTGAAGGTTTCCTCCCCAAGTATCTCCGTCAGCGAGGCACCGCCCCAACCCGGACAAGATCTAAGACCGGTCCCGATCCCGGTCCGGACCCCGACTGGTCTCCCGAGATGTGTGGTTGCTAGTGCATGTACTTGCAAGCGTGATCGCGTGCGCGCGTGCATACGTGCGTGCGTGTGTGTGCGCGCGCATGTATGTGTGTGTGTGTGTGTGTGTGTGTGTGTGTGTGTGTGTGTGTGTGTGTGAGGTGGGAAAGTAGGGTAGAAGGAAATATCGCGCGCGGTTCGTCGTCCGTTTCCAAAGGAACTACTCCCGAGTTCGTTTGTTATTGATAAGAGAAATTACGGAAAAGTAACGACGAATCATCCGGACGCTAGAATTCTCCTCCAGGCAGTGTCTGAATTCGACCTAGCTTCTCTCGCTTATGTCGAAAATCCGCCAACAACGTGTCTCAAACTCTAGTACCTCCCGTTCTGCAACGCTACAGTGGCGGCAGTTGCGTCCATGAGTCACCTCAGCTAATCCTACGGGTTGCGTTTTAACCAACACAACGTCGGTACACAAAACAGTGACACATCTTAAAAATACTGTTTAGGTTTCAGTAAACAAACTAGTTAAAAAATAGCCCAATTTTATTAGTAAAAAATCTCATAAATAAAATGCACAAAACAGCTGCTACCAGAATAAAAACTTTGCTTTGGTCGCAAAATATACAGCTCAGCTGAGGATAAAACCGGTCTCCAGTAATATGACATTTTACGTGTGTCCGTTTGTACTCCGAGGACAACGCTACGCGTATTCTAGAGGGAATTCCTCTCAAATGCGTGCATGTGGCGCAACGCGGACCAACCTAGACGGTGGCTTCCCGTCGTGGCACCATTTCGGGAAAAAGAAAGGAAGAAAGAAAAAGTCGCCGTCACCGAGGCGGCAATTCGTCGGGATCCGATTCCCCGTCGTGCTCAGGTTTCGGGCGGAGGCTGCCGACCGCAAGGGGGCGACGCGCGCAGAGCGCCCAAGAAAAAAACACAAGAAGCGGCTGAGCGTGTTTGGGAACTCCACGGCACTTGAGAACGCTTGGAGAGGAATCGAGGTCTAAATCCCTTAGATGGGGAACGGCTACCGTGTTTTAAATACACCGTTTGAAGCAGTGGCGAATTTTCAACATTATTTCAAATATACTGCACTTTATGGAAGCTAGCTCTACCGTTGTCTTTTATTTTAAGCTTTTCTGAAATCCCAATAGTATGAACTTTTGTTCTTAATAATTGTTCTATAAGACTATTGCAGAAACCACCAACTTTTCGATCAATAACACACTCCATTTTCAGAAAACTTGACAAAAGCATAACTTACGATCGGACAGAGGAGGACTGTTCACCGCAATATTTGCGGTGCCTACCACCATCCAAACGCGAATCCTCCCTTCTCCCCGCCCTTGAAACATGAGGAGCCGTAGTTTATCGCGGCCGGCATGCGGTGCCTTCCCCTGCGCTAGCGAATTATCTGGCCAGCATTAAGAACTGTTTGAATCTTCTCACTCTACCGCACTTCATATCGCTAACAGATGCGGAAGACTCTCGGTAGCAAAAGAGTTATTTTTTGTATCTGTTTTAAAGCCTTTAAAGTCTCTATAGCTTTTTAGAGGATTACCAAACTTATGAAATATTTCTTATACACTTCGAATTACTAGGTATACCGGCGGTATATACCATGTATCGGAGAATTAGCAACTGGTTTGAACTACTTAGTAGCCGTTTGCGGACAGGCTTCACACAAGCAGCCGAGATGATGAACATAAATGAATTGGAAAAATAATTAAGGAAGAAAATTTACAAATTATAGCCTATCACCCCCAGGGATATTTAAAAGAACGATGTAGTTCTTATACTACAGCTCATATCTCTAAACTTCTCTACAAATATGTGTATAAGTTGTATCAAAATCGTCATATACTGTTACGTATGAGGAATATTGTCACATCGTAGTCTGTTGTGACATGTAATGTAATGCTAATATTAAAAAAGTAATGATTCACTCTTTTTCAGGAGAGCTCTCTTCTAGATCATGAATTCAGTCGTATTTTCAATACTGACTATCCGAGGATTCATGCACAACAATAAAACAACTAACGATGTATCAATAATATCCTAGGCTTCCGCGGCCAGAGTCATGATCTGGGCTGTCCGGGTGACGCCGCGTCGAAGGCACCCCAGCCTTCGACGCGGCGTCACCGGACAGCCCAGATTATGTATCAATAAGAAATAGTATGAATAATTCTAGCAAAAAGTTGACGAAACTGACATGAGAATAATGTTTACAGTTCAGGCGAGTGCGGCTTCTTGACACCAAATCGACTGAACATTACTACGCTGATACATGCGCGAAATGACGCATCCCGCATACGCAAGGCAAACAGTTTTAAAGGAGTTAAACGAAACACAAACACATCAATTGTGTGAAAATATGTGCATATATTCTCCTTACAAACACTGCAGTAGAGACGAGCAAAGCGACATACAGAGAACGAACGGCTCGCCTTACCCCAGTGCTCGCCAATATACTTAAAATCACAGTAAGTAAACGTTCATCGCGTTGATGTCCCCTGCCGAACATGATAAGAAAAGAGGGGCAACGCCAAAGCGTGAGGGCGGGGAAAAGGTGGACAGAGAAAACAAAGCAAAAATCTTAAACAGAATAACATTCCGCCTTTCATTCTTCTTCTTCTTCTTCTTCTTCGTCCTCCTCTTCTTCCAATTTCAACTCCAGATTCTCAAGAGTTTAATAGCCGTGGTGGTTTAAGGCCATTTGCTTTAAAGGAAATCAGTCACCTTCAAAAAAATATTACTCATGTTAATAATAAAATTCAGCAAGTTTCAGGCCTTTGATAATTATGTACCCCAATGATTTTCTGCAAAAGTCGTCAACATTCATTAGGCTGTTGAAAATGTCTAACGACTAGCTCACACCCATACCCTCATGGTAGAATCGAAGCTTAGAACACGTGTCTCTGGAAGAGGAGCCAGGTTTTGCGCACAGTGCTTGTGTGTCGTCTGCAGAAGAGTTCGCAGGCGAGTGCGTGTGCGCGCTGGAGACGCTATCGCGAGCGGCATCGCAACGCGATGACAAGGCGCGCCGCACCCTGCGGCTTCACCTCATTCTCCGCCGCTCCCGTCATCCCCTGTTCTCCATCCGCGGCCCATTACCCCAGCCAGGACATTTAAATTCCCATATAACGTGGTGGAGACTATCACAGTGGCGCCCTCTCCTGCAGCACCTTCTTTCAGGAACTAAAATATGAAGTGCTGCCAACGATTCTTAAAACGCGCGTGGCTGGTGCGTGTTGCCGGGATGCAAGCAGGCGCTTCATGTTACAAAAGATAGCGTCGAAGTTCGCGCTGTATATATTTGGAATAATTGAGCATTTAGAAGGTACTTTTCGTATTTCTCACTATTTAGCCAGTTTTTATGTGTGGAAGTTGACAAGCTGACAGTTGACGAGCTTATCACTCCGTCGTCTGTGGCGTCATGCATTTGCAATAATAACACAGACGAGTGTGGGTTTAGTAATTTAGAGGTTTATTACCAGACCACCACCTTATTACAAAATAACGTAATTACTAGTATCCCTACACGGAGTAATTTCCCGTTACGGCTACCACACCACTACGCAGTAATCTCAAATATTAGATGGCGTGAAGCGCCGCAACCCACCTACGACTCAACATCGAGTCAGCCTCTGTACGGCAACACATTGCCGGCTCTTGCCCAGCCCGCAGCCCGCGCCCACCCAGACCGTCCGTGTCGCACCGCGTCCAGTAACCAAAGAGAGCGTTCCGCCGCTCGCCAGGGCTGACGCTCACCCTTCTCCCCACCACGCTGCCTCCTAGGGTTTCCCACCGACGTCACATCCGCTCGTAAACAATGGCTGCCGCGTGGTGCCTTAGCGTCGCCTATGCCACGCGGCCGTTCGTACAATTGCGTTTGTGCATGACGCTACAAACTCCTATATACCCCCGTGAGAATTTACGTCGCAGTTGAAACAACACAGACGAAAATTCAACAACATTAACCCTAGGCCATTTGGCTCACATGGTACACAACTGCGCCTAACCTAGCTGATTCACAATCATTTTTAAGTTTTTGGAGGCCCTACTAACCTACCCAATCTACTGCATATTACAACGGCTTAACTAATTTAATGTGTTTTTAATTATTTACAAACAATGATGTTATTATGTAATCTTTCTACTTCTACGATGTGGTAGCCAAGAATTTACTCCTAGTAACTTCATAATTTTGCGTTACCAATAAAAACACACACATCAACAATATACAATACCTTCCACATAACACAACAAAAAATTGCAGCTGTACCCGGCGACACCAGCGCCTCCTAGCTTTGTAGCACCCTCCAGCTTGGTCTCCGGTTTTGATGGACAGTTGCTAGGCCCTGAAGCCCGCACTAGTGCGCTCGAATCAGACTTACAGCGTTTTCATTCACTGCACTGGTGTGCAATCACTGCAGCTTTCGTGTTTCATTTGACCGCTAGGGCGAGACAGTGCAAAGAAACGCATGTTCCGTTCGCACAATGACACGGAACCAGGGCCCCCTCAGGACGTGCTGACCTGCCCTATCCACTATTCCAGCACTAGTGCTGTAAGGAGCTCATCAGTGCAGTCTAATGCATCGGTCCGTTTTCGTTTTGGACAGGGAAGTAATGAACGTTGATTTTGATTCGTTGTGAAATTGTGAAAGAAATTTAGTATCTTCTGTCACGCAGGGACACTTCGAATGAAGGAGTGTACCTTTTTACACGAAATGACTTTAAATAATTTTTATGACTTCCGCGGAGCTTGGAACATTAAACGGTGTGTTGATAAAATTCAACCATGAATAACTTGTTACAGTCACAAATGCAGTGCTATTTGGTAACCTAAGTGTAGATATAAGCCGGTATTTTCCAACGCCAATAAACTAAACATAGTGACTAATGCCCTTACAAAACCATTCACACATATGTGCCAAGGAAGGTTTCTCGCATGCGCAAACACACGCCAGCGTAAATGTTCATGTTAATATTTGTATGGTTTCCAATAACGAAATAATTGTGGAAAAGCTTTTCGGTTCAAACTCGATTGTCACTTCGATCACTTGCAAATCTGGAAGAATGGAATTTCGACACATATGCGTTTGAAGTTACCACTAGGTTTTAAATAAATAAATCACACGTTATTAATTTATTAATGAGCGAGAATTACTAATTGACTTCATACCAGTTCTGTAAAAAATATAATATTTATAATAATTTTTAATTGATAACAACGATTATAATTCAAAATTCTTATTTTTCTAGTTGTGTCAGTGCGACAGTCCAAAAACGGCTGTCTATAATTTCACTGCACAGCGCGTTCGCAATGACAATTCCGAATCCGCTTCATTGGTGCCTGCCCTTCACGCGTGTGAAGCAGCACTGTTGCAGGGCGATGAGGTTTTTATTTTGCTAGGGTGGGTTTCCCTGCAACGAATGGAAAACGTTATTACACTGCTTCACTTTGCTCCGTTCCACCGCGCCCTTCTCCGCCTCACCTCGTTAGGGCTCGTCTCTGACCGCTCTGCCTCGCCCGCCCTTAGTCTCTCCCCGTTCTTAGTTCCTCCCCGCTCTACCTCGCCCCATAATTCACATCACCCCACTCTTTGACTCGCCCCGCTCCGTCTCCCCGCTCCGCCCGCCTCGCCCCGCTCTGCCCCGCCCCGCTCCGCCTCGCCCCGCCTCACTCTTCTCTGTCCTCTCCGCCTCCGCCCTCTCCCCTCAGCCATCCCAACTCAAGGCCTTTCAAACAGCCCCGCACCTTCCCTTGTACTCTTGGAAGCTCGCTCCGTCCGCTTCTCCGTCCCCCTCGCTCCGTGAGATGCTTAGCGCACTGAACGCACGCTTGCTGTTCCGTCCTCACCGCCCCTCAGCCACCCAATAGCAGGCCACCGCACACGCCTCCCACCCATCCATTATGCGACTAACAGCCAGCGAAGAAGCTCCCATTCATCGTCTGATCGATTCAATAACTCATTGGTTTCCTTTCCCCTCCCTCCATCCATTTACCATACTTGCGGGATCGTCACTTTGCTTCTCTCGAACTCTTGCTTATCTTGTTCGCCACCTCCAACCCGCCTCCATTTCTCAGTCCTCCTATCGTACCTCGCATCTCCACTCTCGCCCGACCATTTGCCTCACAGCTTTGGGGTGGCTCTTTAGGGCACTGCGTCAGAACACAGGCGTCTCTTACGCACGTGCGCTTCGGGTGGACGAACACGATGCTCACACAGCCAGTGCACCATAAACTAGGCTAATGACTTCCACGCGTGGCATATCTCCCACAGAGGAAGTTACCGTCTCTCTTACACAGGGACCACTCCATCCTTATATTCTTGATACTTACGTGTTCCCAACGAATATTAATTATGAATTGTAAAAAACATGCTATTCCATTTCCTGAAATATAATTATTTTCTTTGTTTAAAGTTTACTGGATGGTGAGTAGTTACAGACAAATGAAAATAAAAATGTTCATAATTGTCTCCAGAAAGAAAAAACATATTTTTCATTATATAGTTGGTGTTCACAGATGTGTGATGATGATGAACTCCGGCACAGTGTGACCGATCACCCTTAAAGTTGGCTCATCTACGTGCTTTTACATGAGAAGGTTTTTATGCTGCTTATTTGGTTGTGATTCCACTAGATGGCGCTTTATTTTTAATTCAGTTTCCATTCCAACAGATTTTCACCTGGACTTCATTGTTGCTGAGCGTTGCCGTGTGACTTATAGATCCACTAGTTAATATATAAACCAATAAGCAAAAGAAAGCCCTAAAAAATATACCTTTCCTGACTATTATTGTCGATGATTCCGAATGATGCACACTGATACCAATTGCTCAAAACCTGTCCAAAATGTGAAGGCGTGGCGTGTTTTTTTGTTGAAAATTTATGTGAAATGGTTTTAGAGATTGATGACCAAGAATCTGAAATTAGATTTTTCAAAAACAAAAGGTGAATCCAATATGGTGGGCCAAAGTTGCTAAACAATTGGGGTAGCTCTTGGGCATAGTTTTCTTTCAGTTATTGAAGAAATTATACGGCTAATGTACCTTTATCTTTTATTCAACAGCAGTAATTTATTTAGGGATAAGATGATATTAAATGGTATATAACATACCTCACCGGGCATTCTGAAGAGTAATTTATAAAAAAAAACTGCTGCGAAATTCATCGCAAAGAAAGTACTGGCTCTTGGCCCAGGAGTAAAAGTACGTTCAGTTGAATTCAGTATACTCACGTTCCACATAACCAACCAACAATGCACGATGCGTATTTTAGCCGTAAGTAAAATTATTAGCTTATATTAACGCTAAAAATGGCAGTAGTTATTATCGCCTTCTGTTATCAGTGCGGCGTTACAGCATTCGGTTACAAGCAACAATAAACGCTAATTTGTATGGGATACACATTTTGCCAATTCGTATTGTTGATATCGCTAGGAAGAAAATGAAAATAGAAAAAATATAATAATAAAATATAATATTTTTATATTCATCAAAATTACTCTGTTTTTACATGAATTACTTTTATTCCTGCATCTTTTTAAGCAAAGCGAAGTAATCTATTCCTTTTCATATTTAACTCAATTAAAGGACGCAATTTTAAATATTTTCTAAAAGATTAATTGTAAAACTTATAACAAAATCTCGAAGAAAAAATCAACAAAAAATATGAAATAATATACGAATTCTAACTTACGTAGCATCCAAGTGCTTAGCAACACCTTCTACGTTCAGGAAACGCAGTAAATTCGGTGCGGCCGACTACCTTATTTTTGTCGTCAAATTACTCTCAAAATACTCATATTTTCGTAAAATTTAACATAACGTTATTTGAAGATCTGTTTTTGATGAACACTTTTCATCAGATTGTATCTTCATAATTGTAGTTGTAGGAAGACACCGAAAAATTTGGAATTTTTTCAATTTTTGAAAAATCAGGGTTTCAATCTACATGCGATCTGCACCATTCTCTTAAACGTCCTTCAGACTATCCACCAACAAAATTTATTCAAAAAGTTGTTGCAGCTGTTTTTAAGCAAAAAATTGTTCAAACAAAAATTAAAAATTACCTGTATTTCACGGAACATTACGGCAAAAATAATTAAATTTTCGAAAATTTGTAAATGACTTTATTTCAAAATCTATCTTTAAGTAACAGATTTTATTTAGGGAAAATATCCATCTTTAATATTTTAGTTGTAGGAAGGGCCAAAAAAGTTTTGAATTTTTTAAATTTTCAAAATATAAGAGTTTTTAACGAAAATGAGACCTGCACCGTTTTCTTAAACGTCCTTTACACGACACAACAACATTTAATTAAAAACGATGGACCCATTTTATTTAAATTTTGAAAATGTCCCAGGAGCTTCACGTACATTACCCCCCAAAATTAAAATATCGATTTCAAATTCAAGGGACATCACCTTTCCTCAGCCAGATCGATTAGGGAATATCAATTTGGAGAAAATAGGCTGAACAGTTTAGCCGCTAGCGTTGTTCACAGAGAGACGGACTGAGAGACACGTTTTCGATACTTTGGTATCAAGAACCCACAAAAAAGGGATTCTGGCTCAACCACGGATTTATCCACTTTTTCGTTACCAGGGCCTTGTATCTAGAGTATTCTGTTGAAAATTCGCCGTTTTCGCGCAGAATGACATGACTTTATCTTCTTAAGAAGTTCCTTCTTAAGCGCGAGAAAGTAAAATGGCTCAGGTCTAATTTTCGTTGAACTCTTTGAATTTTCGAAAACTGCGAAAGCTGGAAATAATGCGAGAAAGTATGCTTTTGTAGCACCATTAGTTTATTTTTTTTCCTGAAGCTCACTGTCCTTGAAATGCAAAAGCTAAAATTCGAATACAGCACCTCAAGAAACAAAGAATCGATGAAAAACCTTTTTTGCGATTTCGAATTTCATTTGGCAGTATCATTGAAGCGATCTTCGAGATAACTTGTCGCTACATTCTCAATTACTTGAGATTCACAAATTCAGCATTAGCCACTTGTAGAAGATTTAGCACACACTCTTTACAAGAAGTTTCGTAGGAGCATAATGTTATCTTTACTTTCAACCTTCTAATCATTATTTAGTTACACAAGACAAATATGCAAAGAAAAAGGTAATTATTACAATTTTTACTGGCTTAGCGTGGCGCCTCCGGCAGGTATTTTCCTGATAAAAAGTATTATTTGTGTTTTGAACGTTTCAAATAAAAATAAATTTTATACATATTACATTATCCAACTCTTTCATTTGAAGAATAGATAGTAACGTAATCTGAAAAGTAACGATTAAATTTTTGTTTCATTACAAAATTAGGTTTTGATTATCGTCAATCTGATGAAGTCGTAATGGTTCACGTAGTACGTGTCAGAAAGAGAGTATTGGAATTCTCAGTGTATCAGCGATGTGCACTAAGTGCACTGAAATAATAGAAAATGCGTGCTTTTCTAGAATTCTTCTATAATATCCTGAAGTGAACAGGCTAAGAACTGTGCCAATCAATTCTTGTCGAGAGGAATCGAAGGAAGTATGTTTGATCACCTCTGTAGATGCCGTGAGGCACCTAAAATAGGTTTTAATTGCATAAAAAGAAAACATACTCTTTTAGAGATACCTCTTAGAATTTTTTGGATAAGTCCGCAAAACAAATGAAGACAGACCAAGTGATCAAGCCACATCGAATGGCACCTCAATTGGCACGACTGATAGACCGTAAAATCTAACGTGACGGACGGACGGACGGACGGACGGACGGACGGACGGACGGACGGACGGACGGAACGGCGAATACAGGTTTTTAGCTCAAATTTTTAGAACTAGGCGATTATTTCTTTCGATGTATTTTTTTAAATTATTAATAAAACATTTTAATATTTTTATACATTTTTTCCTTTATAATTTTAAATGGTATAATTCATCATATTGTTATTATTTCCCCTTTGTGGTTCAAAGCTTTTGAATCCCGTTCTAAGAATTCGAGCTGTCGTGTTTTAAGTGACAGCTGATGGAGCAGGCACAAATAAATGATTCAAAGACAAAAGTGTGCCTGGTGGTAGACAAACCGCAACAAAATTTTGGAATGAAGTCGTAGGCTTCCGCGGCCAGAGTCATGTAGATGATCTTGGCTGTCCAGGTGACGCCGCGTCGAAGGCTGTGTTGCCGACGTTTCGACCATCTTATCGTGGTCTTCCTCAGGGCTGTTGTGCTGTGCGCTAGGTCGGCTCGGGTTTGTTGGATCCTCTCGCGGAGTAGCGCAAAACCGGATCTACGTAGAATTCGTGCTGCTCGTCGTGTCTGGATATGATGTTTAACGTTGAGGAACGCTGGAAGGACGTCCTCGTCTCTGCATCGTAGGAGGAACGCAAGCTGGCAGAGCTTGCGGCTCCGTTTGTCCCGTAACTTGCCGAATATTTTGGTGGATTTATAAATTTCCTCCCCGTAGAGGTGTATTAAGTGAAGTCGTAGGCTTCCGCGGCCAGAGTCATGTAGATGATCTTGGCTGTCCAGGTGACGCCGCGTCGAAGGCTGTGTTGCCGACGTTTCGACCATCTTATCGTGGTCTTCCTCAGGGCTGTTTGCACAACAGCCCTGAGGAAGACCACGATAAGATGATCTTGGCTGTCCAGGTGACGCAGATGGTCGAAACGTCGTCAACACAGCCTTCGACGCGGCGTCACCTGGACAGCCAAGATCATCTACAAAATTTTGGAATGTTCTCTGTGTTAAAAGTTTTTTCGACATTAGAAGCGATATCACCTAGCTTAAGGAAATTTTGCTGTAATATGGACTTTATTGGATCATGAACGGACATATATTTTGAGTGCTACAAACAGCCCAGAATTACCACATTCTCGTGGATAATTACTAAGAGAGAAAGTTTTTGTCATTTTGTGGATTTTTTTTATCTAAGCTCATCAGAAAAAGTTAACTAAAAAAACACAATTAATTTAGTTTGAAAAAAAAATCAACATTTTGCTCATAAATTAACATTTTATTATGTATGCTGAGCGGTCATGTGGACGGATATTTGACTCCCTACTATTGCGAAACTACTTGGAGATTAATGAGACCATTTCCTGGCATGAGATGCTACCGCTTAAGGAAGTTACGCATCGAAATTAGTTTGACAAAACTTCCTGAATAAGTAATAGATTGTTAATTGCTCCTAACACGAAGACCTACCAGTTCACATCGTGACGACAAAAACTTCGTAACATGATAATGAAAGGTGTTGAGTCTCGAAGAGGTACATAAACGTTATCCCATTAGAACAATACGGGTATATTAGGAGTATTAAGTGGATTATGAATAAAGAAAGAACGTTACATAAATTGTTTATCGGCGATTTTAATATTATTGTTATAATTATTGGAGGATAATAAGTACTTATTAACCCGACTATTCTTAATATTCGTACATCATTCAATTTTGCTCACACAAGCATGTAGAAAATATTGACGTTTATATTTCAAAGCCGGGCGAAATGTTTTTTTAAGATATGGTCTTGAGAATCAGAAATCGTACCTATCCTTACTTCAAGGTACACACTTCTACATATTATTTTTCATGTTTAGTTAAAGGTGTAAAGTAGGTGTGATAGTTATCCAGGTCACCTACGCAGAAAGTTCAACAACCCGCTTCGACGACATAGTTTAAATAATGTGCAACCTTCAAGTATTCGTTTCAAGTCCCGACTTCATGTACTCGCAACTTTCAGTGTGTTCAAAAGTTCATGATCATTGCAGCACATATATTTTTGATCAATTTTCTCTATTTGTTTTTGTACTGCCTTCTTTACATAAATAAATAAAATTAGTCTGTGTTATACATGAATTTTTAAAATATAAAATTTAAGACTGTACTAGTACGTACCTCTATTAGAAAATAAAAATTACAACTTACCAAGTAATTGAGAGGTTGAGGGCAAAAACATGTAAACCCACGTGTGACAAGTTTAGCGCAAACACCGAAGCTACCGTCGATATTAAACAAAGCTAAAACTTAATTTTTTTTAAACTTTATTATAAGAATTACGTGGCATAATTTTCTCCAGAAACAATCTACAAGACTAAAAATACCGACGCACTACAGATTTCTCAGGCACTTTTCATAACTTTACTCATCATTTATACATTGTGCATTTCCATTTTCTTGTCCACAACCTCTCAATTTAAAATTATACATATATTATTTTCCTCCACTACAGCATTGTATTGTACTCGTATGCATGTGTCGCATTTATTAGTCTACTTCCGTGAAGGGGCTGGCAAATAATGATATATTGAAATGAAAATTCCTCTTCCAAATTCCCATTCCATCAGTTACGAGTCTCTATAGGCCAAGGATATTCATCAATAGTGCTTCCGAGGGAAGGAAAGTGTTCCTCAAATATTTTATTCTTCTGAATGTAATTATCAAATGAAATATTGCTTTAATGTTTGAAGAAAACTATTTTTTAGTTGGTATAATGTATTTCAATTTATTCAAGTTTTAAAAACGCGTTTTTAAATGGCACAAAATTGCTCTAAGAACGAACTACAAGTCTTCTTCCTTTCGTGTGTTATTGGGCCATCTCCCTCAGCGTCCCTGAGGCCGGAGGTGGAAACGTTTATTAAAGGGGCAACTCAACTCAAGGAATTTAACACTTCACGAGTCATGAACCGTGTCACATGCCGCCAAGAACCAGGACGCGCCCGCAGGTGGGCAGAGCAACTGGCTCATGGTCTCATCTCTCAACGTGGGTTGGCGGAAGCCCGTGTGAACGAACAGATAGATCTTCCTCTATAATCCCATTGCAAGTTGGCTCATGCTTTTAATTTGTTGTACGTTTCATTTGAAGCTCTTTATGCCATTGACTTTTTTGTCTTTCTTCTCTTAAAAGAAGTGTATGAACTGCCTCTGGTATCCATTCATGCGTACTTTCCATCGTGCACTAAAACCATGGTAGTATCTGAATGCACCGACGATCGAAGTTTGCAAAATCACTTGTTGTTTCCCAATAATCACGTGAGAAAATTCAGCAATTTGATGTGCAATCTGGTTGAATTGTAAAATGCATGTGATCACCGCGCTGTGTGTTTGCGGCATGTGAGTGAAGGTTAAGAACAGTGCTCGACGCAAGGACGCATAGGATCATAATATCTGTGGTTGGAATGTCATTGTTTTCTGCTCGTCACCGTGAGATAACACTCAGGAAATAACTCTTGTACTACTTGTACAAGAGAACTGAACAATTCTAGGTTTCTAAAGTATCATCCGCAGTGACGGATGCTGCATGCAAGTCTAGTTTCGCCAAGATTCCCGTGGGGATGCAGTTTGTAGCGACTAAAACTACTAAAGGCTGGAAAGTAATCTATATTGCCGTATGCGTATTATCGATGAACGCGCAATTTAAACCAAGTGAGCTTGCGCCCACGTTAATCTTTGAGGTCACTCGACCTGAACGACAAGAATTTGTAGCACTGTCACAATTCAAGTTTCGGTTCACATGCCCTGGTTTTCGTCAAAGAGAGATGGTCTTTCCAAAACCTGAAAAAGGAATTCTCACCTTCAATTAACTTTACCTGCTAGACCCTTCAAGAAAGTAGACCAATAAATATGACATTCAGCTCAGTATAAGCGTGATTGGAATTCCTATTGTTCTCTAATGCACTTATAAATTAAAGAATGTAGAGCGTATACCTTTGTGACCTTCGCTGTGATTCGTCGACTTTCTCTTCTTACCTGATCCTGTTTGTGTACACATAGAAGTGAACATACTACGCTCGTAACGGCCACAGAATTATTTAGTCGTTCGGAGTTCAAGTTGTATTAGAAACTTCTCCAGCAAAAAATTGAGCACAAATATTTGTGTCATTGTCATAAAATCAATACATTAGAGTTCTGCAATATGTTCCTTGAATTCATTATTTCTATGGTAAATTAACTAACTAAAATGTTTCCTATACCTTGATATTCAGATTTTCACCTTCCTTAATGTAATTTCTAACCAGCTTCGAGACTCGTTAATACGAGTCATTATTTATTATTAGCATATTTTTCTCAAAACCGGTCCTAATTATTTCTTTAAATTTTCTCCTCGTATGTACCAAAGAACAGTAAAAATAAGGTTCCATTCCCGATTTCGGTGAATTCTCCGTATTTTCGAAAATTGCAAAAAGTTAACATTCAAAACTACAAAATGTAAGATAGAGATTTCTGACTCAAAATCTGTTCTAATAAATCAGCTCTTTAAAAAAGGTCAAGTCCAATTTCAGGGGAAAACAAGTTTTCACGCAATTGCTGGTTGAAATTAGGCAAATTATTAAAAGAATATTTTCTCAAAAACGGCTGCCATTTTTTCTTTAATTTTTTTGCACGTATAAAACAGGGACCCTTAAAAGAATGATGTAAATCTCATTTTCGAATTATCGAAAATTGCGTGTTGGAAATACTGGGTTGAAACAGATGTTTAAACGTGTCGACCGGAGTTGGAACGTTGAAGAGGCTACTTGGTGTTAATGTAAGGAGCACAGCAAGTTAACTTGGAGGACCAGATTTCTAGTATCGATGCGGAGAAAAGTTTTCCTGGTTGAAAACACTTTTGCATGTTCGTGTAGTAATATAATATTGTTGTTTAAAATAATGCAAGAGAGTATGTGCAGTTGAAGCACCACTAGTTTCCTAAAAGAGTTTCTTCTGGAATACGGGAAAGCACGTTTATTAAAATGGCGTAGGTTTAGTTTTTGTTGAACACTGTATTTTCAACAATTACAAAATTTGAAAATATTTTCAGAGACTTCCTACAACTATAGCATTGAAGAGAGAGATTTCAAAAATAAAATCAATTCTTTAAAACTAGGTCCTGAAATGATGTCAAAATAATGAAAATATCTGATTTTCTTGAAAATTGCAAATACAAATTTTAATTTTGTTTTAAAGCTACAAGAAGGCTGAGGATGTGATGATAAGGGGTAACGTGAATGGCGTACTAAAGCTAAGAATCTGACTTCGAATCTCAGCATAAAAACCATTTTTGCTTTTGAAAACACGGTTTTTATAGGTTTAAGTAGTATTATTGTGTAGGCATTACAAATAATGCGAGAATGTATGTACTATTATAGCTCCACTAGTTTAATTTTCAACACAACTTTGGTCTTAGCTCCAACTAGCTCAGCCTTTCCATTTCCCCTCTCCCAAGTCCCCGTTCGTTTGCTTGCACAGAATCCATCAAATGCTTGTCATCGTGCGAAGAAATTTAACAAAATGAATGTGTAGAATAGCTGGAATTTAAAGAACAAAAACATCTCCTCTCAATAATAATGACTACCGAAGAAAATTCTTGCTGCCTCGTACTGACAGCCATCCAGCGATTCGTGATACTTGAAGCGTAGTGCTCCGTGGTCGGAGGTATACTATCGAGAGTCGGTGAATGACCACGTGAGTGACGCCCGCCTTCAGTTGGCTGATGTAGCACGGAAAATGCTTCGTTGCGTCGTTGCTTTGGCTGACGTTCTACATTCTTCTTTGCTCCCCTCCTTTCACATAGTCCTCTACTTGCCTCCAGCTGAATACGCACCTCATCTCTTCCAAATCACAACTCTTTTTCTAGATAATATGTAATAAACAATAATTATTCTTTGTGACTGTCATTTGTTTGAGGTACCCAAATTTCTACCGACACTTGGTGCACTACCGTTAATTAGTACGAGTGTTCTAAAACAACTCAACTTACGCGTTATCACAATAATGAGACTTACGAGTTCCCAGAAATAGAGAATTTCAGTGAATTTCTACCTAACTGAAGTGTTGGTAAAATTAGTGATGCTAAAGAATGTCCTTTTTCGTACGTATTTTTACACAAAATTAAGCGAAGAATTCAAATTTTCGAAAAATTGTACAATATCTTATTTCAAAATCTATATTTAAGGAACAGATTCCATTGAGAGAAAAATCTCAAATTTGAATATTTTATTTGTAGGAAGATGGCCGAAAAAGTTGCTTGCGTTTGCAATTTTCGAAAAATGAGAGTTTTCAACGAACATGAGACTTGCACCCTTCTCTTAAACGTCCTTCACACTATCCAACAACAACATTTATTTAAATGCGGTAGAGCCAATCTTTTGAAAATTTGAGAAATGTGCCATGGCTTCATGTAAAGTACCTCCCAAAAATAAAATATCGGTTTCAAATTCAAGGGCGACATCAGCCAGATCGATTGAGGAATATCAGTTTGGGAGAAAATCAGCTGAACGGTTTAGCCGCTAACGTTGTTCGTAGACAGACGGACAGACATGTTTTGCCGTTATTCGATCTTTCGGTATCAAGGACCCACAAAACAGGGATTCACCTTAATGAAAACCGTTCCTTAAAGATAGATTTTGAAATAAGGTCATGTACAATTTTTCGAAACTTTGAGTACCTTTCGCGTAATTTTGCGTAATAATACGGGCGAGAAAGAAAGTGCTGTTTTAGCACCACTAGTTTCGTTTGTCCGCATTTGAGGGTGCAGTAATTTCTAATCTATTCAAGTCTGGCAAACCCGTCGCGAGAAGGGTTCCGATTGTTTGGAGAGGGTTCCCAGCACTGATAAGCAGACGTGCGACGGCAAGATAAAGAGAGGGTAACTCTAACTGCAACACGTGGACGTTGGGTACGCAACTTCCAATTGTGTGAGATGGCCCTGGTGTTGTTGTTGTTATTGTTTCTTTCTTTCGCCACAACGTCAACTCGTGGGCGGCGAGTTCGGCTCGGAATTGTTTGGAACATCCTTTTAATGCGTGGAATACTGAAATGGCAATGACTACTCGGTCGACTATAAGCCCATTTCGAATTGTTTGCACAAGAGGCCTTTGATCTGCACTTTCAGGAAGAACAAACAATAATCATAATGAACAATATACCAAACTAATTTTACCAAACTAATTTTAAAATAATTATTTCATTTGACATGTAGTGGATTGAATGAATTTCAGTTTTGCCATCATACAAAGATTTCTAAAGCACTTCAATATTGCCTTGCGATGAATTCCGAAGATTTTATTTTAAAAAATGAAAAAGTAATCATAAAAATGAGCGTATTTTTGAGCATTAAAAACAACACCCTACGATATTGCGCCCCCCCCCTTCGCTTAGATAGACCTGGATACTGAGTAAATATAGCGATGACCTTACAAAAATGCCACGCTCTTCACTGCCGGATATAATACTGTTTTTATACACTCATTGCTTGCCATTCATATTACATGGTGAGGAAATGTGATTAATTTAATTGGAAATATTCGTCAAAGAAAACTTCAATTGGCACTGGGAAAGATAAACAAAACATTTATGACTTGTCTGTGAACTTCTTCGTCTATTAACACGTTTTATGCATTCTATTTGCATGCGTTTGCAAGTACATCTTCTGGCCATCCCGTACCTCTCTTACTAAGATCTCCTGGCAGGTGTTG
The DNA here is from genome assembly GCA_964035755.1 of Teleogryllus oceanicus. Lineage (NCBI taxonomy): Eukaryota > Metazoa > Arthropoda > Insecta > Orthoptera > Gryllidae > Teleogryllus > Teleogryllus oceanicus. The sequence goes on along the minus strand of CAXIVR010000011.1, from coordinate 11,894,480 downwards.
TCTGCAGAACTCAAACAAAACCATTCATTAAATTCGCAATTCACTCTGTATTAACGAAGAAAAATATTTAAATGCTCCATTTAATGACATATTTCCCAGAAAAACAAATACGCATTATGGGAGAAAGATTTCTTTTACTACAAATGCATCATTTATCAATATGATCACTCTTTTCATCAACCATCAAGTGGAAGGCAATAAGAACCATTTAATAACCCTCTGCATCTATATTGTCTCAAAGAAAGAAAATTATAAAAAAAATAACAAATTTGTCGAGCTTTAATATACATTATTTTAGTTGAATACGAAACGAAAAAAATGTAAAAGTGCTAAATTAATGGACAATAAGAGAGTGGAAATTGGTAATTTATGAATTATCCCAATGGATATAGAACTTGGTCACATTGTTCGTTATCTTTAGTTTTATATACTGGTAATGTTACGGACATTTACTATATCATACAATAAGTGAAAAATAATAAAAGATGAACGAAGCAATAATGACAAAGCGCCGGCAGGCAGACACAGATATGAACTCCGGCAGAAAGAACATGGCCAATGACCTGTATCACACAGTTCTGTTTTGGAAAGTCCCATAAAAATCGGTTCTTTTTTCGTTTAACCAGTTCAGTGATGAAACATTCGATAAAGAGGCATGTTCCACCTTCCTTTCAAGGAGAACCGGACCACTTTCTCGCAGAAGTGAAGTCAGAGCGAGAAAATGTGAACAATCTGGAAAGAGGTGGGTCTGAATCGCCGTGTTGGATGTCTCATAAATGTTTTTGCTAACACAAATCGTTCGTTTGCTTCAGTCTCACCTTGAGTAAAACATCTGATCTTATGCACCGGCGAATTGATGTCACCTTACATGTACATTCCACATGGTTTGTATATGCAATCTATTATTATTATTGACTTGCATATTTGCCTAATCAGTTATGCAATATTCCCTGAAACGTCGATCATAATATTATGAATAAATACATAGGGCAAGAAAGTAAAATAAAATGACATGTCGTGGGGAAGTAGCACGTCCAAGAGAATTAATTTAATTGACAAACAATAAAGCAATAAAATAAATATCTTAATAAAAAGAATAGCGATCACAACCCAATTACATTTATACCAGGTTGGTATATTCATCGTTTATTCTAATATTTATTTTTGATAGCTTTTGTCTTGTTATATAATAACACAATTTGTAATTTTTCAACAATACCTTGTTAAATTAAATTTTATTATACGACTCTATACAAGAAAGTCAAGAATTTAAGCCAATTGAATAAATTGTTGGGAGTGTCAGAATTTGTTCAAAGAACTGTTTTCAATTGTGATTTCAAAGATTACAATTATTGTTGGAAACAGTTTCTTTAATACATACATTAATATGTCTGTTTCATTTGTATCAAGCTCAGTAAATTCCGTTTATTGATATAGAGGTTATTTGTTCACTTCTGTATTTAAATATAAAATAATATGTTCCTCCCCCAGCCCAGTAGGGAACTTCAAGAAAGGCTACATCTTACTTAATTAAATATTATATTATTAACCCATTGTCAATCAAAGGATAAGCGCAGCGCTCAATTTCAAATGTCACTAGTCACTCGGCGTTCACATTTTTTAACAGATGGTTTGGTTCTGTTATTTGAAATACTGACAATAAAAGGAAGTGGATTGGAAAGGAAGTGGAAGACTGTGTTTGATACAAACACTTGGTGCGAGATAAAGTGTCAAACGTCACTGCGGAAAAAGTGAACTGCATGTTCACACTCCACCTACGGAATAAGATTTTTTCTTACAATTCTATAACTACCCCATATATAAAACAAATAGTTTAGCACTATTCTTTCTAAAATTATTCTACTCTTTATTTCGTTTGGATTTTTTTACACTGTGTTCTAATGTCATCTTGTTCCGTGCTCAGTCCTAATATAAACTAACTTATTTGTTAAAATGGTGTTCAACTGTTTGATCTTTAGTGCTTTTGAGGCGTCCAATATTTTTATCACGATTGGTCGATACGAAAAGAGAGTGTAAAACGCTCCTTCTCATTCGTCCAGTTTAGATATCGACATCGTAGCACGTTTCCATTCATTTTATATACAGAAAATTATGCAAAAATGACAGTGTAAAACGAGCTTTAGTAAAGCAGCTCATCGCCAGATAACATCGATTAAGTCACTCTCTCCCATTTTATTTGAATATAAAAAATTGTATTCTAGAATTTTCAATAAATATTTTTACAAAACTTAATTCATGAACTTTAAGTAATCAAAATGCCTTTCAGTTAAAGAAGTTTCACGCTTTATTCTAAAAAAAACTTTGAATAACTAGAGAAACTTTTAATAAAATGAATTATAAAATCTTCATGAAAATGAACACGTCTTTTTAAATAAATCACAAAATAATAAAATTGAAAATAAACATTTTCAACTGGCATCCCTAGAATGGTATCCACTATGGTAAATCGCTCTGTCATAATCACGCTACTGATATCTCTTCTCAATGTCATAAAATGTTACTCATACCTCTTCTCAATGAGAGAAAACATATCATGCACTTGTTCATGGAGGTCACGTTCTCATAGATCTAAGATATTTCCTGTACCTGCAATACACCAATGTATGATGAGTTGCTACCAATTAGGGGCATTTGTCACATGTATCACTAACTTCGTCATGTGAAATTCCCCACAACACGTTCATTGACGAAAAGTAATCTTCGACCTCCTAAATGCTTCAGAAGTATGTAACATTAGTGTGAGTCGTTCTGTATCGGGGCGGGGGATTTACGTACAACGGACAAGTTTGGAGAGCTCACATATTTCATAACATCAACACCGGAAGGGTCATGTTTGCTTTGGCAACGTTTGGATCCGCACGACCTGAAATGCTTGAGTGTCTGTCGGTGTGACAGACACCTACGGGCCGCGCCTTTCTGAGAGCGCCTCCGGGAGCGAATACCTTGGTGCAATCGTCACCGAGAGGCGAGGCGCGGTATCCCTATAATGGTATTCCCCGTGGTATCGCGCGGTATAATTATCTAATGGTATCCACTATGGTAAATCGCTCTGCCATAATTACGCTATTGATATCGCTTCTCAATGTCATAAAATGTTACTGATAAATCTTCTCAATGAAAGAAAACATAACATACACTGGTGTTTGGCAGGTCACGTTCTGATAGATGAACGGTATTTCCTGTACCTGCAGTACACCAGTGTATGATGAGTTGCCTACAAATTAGGGGCATATTATCCGCACTACCTGAAAACCTTGAGTGTCTGCTGGTGTGTCAAGCACCTACGGGTCGCACCTTTCTGCGTGCGCCTCCGGGAGCGAGTCCTTTGTTAGTTAGTTAGTTAGTTAGTTAATGCCTTATTTTACGTGGCGAGACTCGGGCCATCAGGCCCGCTCTTCCGTCTAACCACGCAAATTTTGCTACGCTCCTTACACCACCTAGCGGAGAAAGGAGGTATTATCTCGGGCGACGAAACAGACGGAACTCAATTTTGCTCAGAGGCTTCATTGAGGATCTTTTAGATGCAGTAAATCTACTAACATGGGACAGCCGGCTTTACTTCCTCTCCGAAGGAAGGCGTACGAAGGATTTTCTCGCCCTTAAAAATACACGGCTTCGATCGGGTCTGAACCCGCAAACTCGGGTACAACAGTCCGGTACGCTGGCCGTTATACCACCGAATCCGCGTGGTTGGTGTGTTCGTCACCGAGGGGCGAGGCACGGCTGCTTTGGGCGTGCGTCACAGTTCGCCCGCCCGCTCCAGGCAGCCCCGCCTCAACGCAAAGTTGGCACAATGCAATATTCCGAGGGATCCAAATCAGGCGCAGAGCGGCGAGGGGGTGGGGCGCCGAGTTCGAGGGCGGGGCCTCCGGACGCCCGGGGAGGAAGAGGCGCGCCAGCGGAGCTTCCGCCGACGCCACGCCTCCTCTACCTCGCGGCCGTCGGTGACCTCACGGCAGACACCACTAAACGCACTGCAGCGCCCGGGATCCCCATCCTAACCTGCGACGGATTCTCCTCTTCAATTTTTTTCTTTTTTTTTTGTCTTCTCTCCCTTTCCTCTTTCCCCATTTTCATTTCCATTTCTACTTTTTCTATCTCCTTGAAGAAGGTTGGAGATCGTCATGGAGATTCACGATTCTCTGCACGTCCAATAATCGTGGCTCCGTCGTGAATGTTAAGCCACCGCTCGACGATTCGGGTCCTTGAAAATGTTTTCTGCAAATATCTTCGTCTTACTTTCAATGAGAAGTTGCTAGATACTACCTCTGAAGATGTGCCTGAAATGCGAGGTTTCATATGTCTTCCCAGATAGAAGAAAATCTTCGCCAAACATACAAATTCTTCCTCTTATCGTGTAACTCACACGAAGGAAATGGAAGATAATTAATAGCATGATGTGAAACTTTTTGTTCGGCGTGACAATACTATAGTGGTAATAGGAGTTTCATTCGGATCATAGTCACAAATTTTAACTTCATTCTTCATATACACACTGGACCTGAGAGCTCACAAATTGGATGGGACAGTTCTTTTCCGTCCTCCATTTTTCATTTAAGAAATATTAATATTAATATTAATATTAATATTAATATTAATATTAATATTAATATTAATAATAACAATAATAATAATAATATATTTTACGTATGAATAAACTTTTTTGTAAATAATTTTCCGGAGAAAGAGATGAACATTAAATACTCGAGTACTGAAAAACAAAATACCGAAAAATGTTAGTAAATACAATGTATAATAATAATAGTAATAATAATAATAATAATAATAATAATAATAATAATAATTTTATTATAAATTACTATAAAAAAGATACGTTGACGAAGAAAATCATTACTTCGCGAGTGACAAAGAAGAGATTTATCTTTTTCTAGTATATAAAGTATCCTTATAATGACGTATAAAATTCTTTTATTTTATTTCATTCCGTTTAATTAAAATACATAAAGCATAATCTGTTTTGTTACGGCAGGTGGAATAGTTTTGTGCGCGCCACCCGCTGAAACCTACGCACAGCCGACGCCTTCGCTGCCCGAAGTGCCCGCAAAATAAATCTAAAACCGAAACGCCTTGACGATAAAGAGGTATTGCACCATCATATTACAAATCATTAAGAAGTGACGTTAAACTCCTAAAAAAACATTTACAATGGAAAGAAGAAAATTTCTGTTTTCTCTTCGCACTTCTAGCTTATCTGGTAGATAAGTCATGAATGATTCTAAGAATAAAATGATAACGATAATACTATGATGCTAATTCAATGATTCATTGTTAACGTAACTAGTTAATTCTTCATAAATCACAAAAAAGCAATTAAAATAATACATTTCCACCCGTTATAAATGCTATAATTATGAATTAACTGCAAAGTAGATAAAAATGGATGTAATGATTTAGTCACTACTATTTTAATCGCGATGTCATATCCAAAAAATTCAATAAATCCGGGTACTTTTCTATTTGACTACAGTAATCCATTATTCATACAATTTAAATTAGATGTTCTTCGGTTGTAAAGTTTATCACCCAATGATTGTTACTTTTCCCAAGTAAATTACGTACTCTCTCCGTGGACGATCGCCGACTATTTCCTAAACAAAAAGCAAAATTGTAATATGCACAGCAAAGATAGCATTTACAGACGTAATCATTTTCCTTCACGAAGAAGCGCTTCTAAGTTTGTGACGCGTTGTTGCTTGATGCTGGTTAGTGCTCCGTCGATGCGTTTGGGGTTGCAGCACCAACACACTGCAGGGGCATCCGTGTATCCCGCAACATCCGAATCACTCCTTTCGTCGGTATGGGTCATAGCTTCTGGCATTCCTGTTAGACTCTTATTAACTTGGCACATCGAGATTTCAAATTTACACCTAAAAGAAACACAATTTTAACTTATTTAGCAGCTGTAACTCCTAAATATACCTACGAAAGAAAAAAAACAAGATTTACGAGTAGAACGTCTATCTGAATTATTAGTTGCTTCTATATTATTAATTTATTCCGACAATTTTGTCCTCCTCTCAAGCAATTTCTTATTTATTTATTTCTCTCTTTCTTTCTTTTTCAGATAGTCCCTCTCTACTCTCTCATAGTCCGCAGCCGTCAACAGCTAATGTCATGGGAATGTCAACAGCCAAGTGCATGGTAAACTGGGTAATACTTCGGAATTCGTTTGATGATGATTTACCTTATCAGGCTGACAGAGAATTTGATATAAAAGACGACGAGAGGAGAATGGATGACCTGACATGTAGAGAAATCATTTGCTGCATTTATAATCAACACACTAGTGTTCCTCTTAATATCATTAATAAATAATTCCTTTTCTGCTTCGACCTCAGAGTCTCTTATACACATAGGAAGCGCTTTGAGAAATTTTCAAATTTTGCCACAGTCCCTTTCTGAATAGAATCGCAAAGCGCACTGCGTTTTGCAGGATGACGATTCTGCATTCGATCGCACCTTAACAAATCTGTCATTATTCGCACCCTAATTCCAATAATTCACAAATTTGATTTATTCCTCGTTTGCGACAGAAAATATTATATTGTGCGTACCCTTTCCTATTCGACCGTAAGGATAAGCTTCTGTTAGTCATAGATCAACAGACTTCGTCGATAAGCTGCAGTATAGTAACGAGGCACGTCTCCACAAACTTACGTTAGAGACTTTTTCGTCGCCTTATTCAGAAAACACTAGTGTTGTTGTTCGTTGGATGAAATGACTCACCATATAAATGAATTATTATATCAGATGCCGAGGTCTATTAATCAGTCTCGTAAAAGTAGAAATATTTTATGACTTCCCAGAGGAATTTATTTCAAAAAATCGTCTATTTAAAGTCCAACTCTATTGATTAGAAGCTGGTATCACCCAAGTTGACCGGTCCCGACAGAAGTGAGGCAGATTTGTTTAGAATTCTTCTTTATCTCGTCACCCTCCCTCCAGCAAAACTGAATCGACAGTAAAACAAATATTTTTATGGATGATAAAAATCCTTTTTTTAAAGCAAAGATATGAAAATTTTCCATTTTATCACTTGTAGTTTACGGGATATTAAGGTAACTTTATTTTTGTTCTTTCAAATTGAATTATATAGTTTTTTTAGATTACCATAACAAGCGTAAAAATAAGAATCCAATAATATTCATATTGTAATATGTTAGATACACTTTTTTAGTTATTTTGATTTTTTGCGACCCAAATTTAACGGATATTGGAACGCTCAGAGCGTGCATTAGTAGGGAGAGCGTGACTTTCGGTGGTCGACTGTAAGATTCAAAATATCCCTAAAATACTAGTAACAAAAAATCAAAATTACTCAGAAAATGTGAATCTAACATATGACAATATTTATATCGTTGGATTTGTCTTTTTACTCTCGTCACTATAGGTTAAAAATACGTATAATTTCATTTGAAAAAACAATTTTACCTCAATATCTAGTCAAATATAAGTGATAAAATGGAAACGAATACATAAATCAATTAGCCCCACTCGCTCATGCACTTCCGTGAAAACTGCATTGCAACAACTTCAACCCTTCAAAAATTCAAAAATTCAGAAGATTCTAAAATTACATGACTCACCCTATATAATGGTTTAAAAAATTCGCATGTATAATTTCATACCTTCAAATTATATAAAATAATAATAATAATAATAATAATAATAATAATAATAATAATAATAATAATATACTACTCACTTATTACAAGTAATATGTAACTGTAAATGTGACACTATATTCTTGTCACGAATAATTTGTAATTGTTACCATTCATTTTTGTAATTATAATTGTTATTATTTATTGTAAATACGGGCTTATTAAACCACCAATGTAATTATCTAGTTACGTGAAAAAACAAATTGTTTTTATTCAGTGTGTGAATCATTTTAAAGAGGCTGAACGGAATGAGATAATATTTTTGTATTCATAAATGAAACTCTTCGATTAATGTATTTGAAATTAAACGTTTGATAAAGCATCCACGAGTTCCAGTGACTGAATTTTTTGTAGTTTCAATCGCCAATTATCTCTGCGGCAAGGCATAAGAATGTAACAATCTAGGCCAGATAATGATTCAAGAAACGGAGTAACCTTATAGTGATCTGCATTACCATACAATGGAGTGTAAAAACACGATCCATCTGGCAATCTACAAGAATTGTTTAGGTGCGCTGTTTGCATCGTTAATGTTATTCACCTTCGACCTTCCACCACACCTCTCATTAGACTGCTGAGAAATTGACGTAGAAATGGCTGAGATTTTTTACATCTAGTAAGGAATTCCTATACCCTTAAAGAATTATAATACTTCCACCGAACTTGTGACAAGGTCAGAAAACGAACATCCACTCAACAAGGAAACGTGGATTTGAAAATTGAAAATCGTAATTCTTATAAATTCACATAGAACTGAAAAATGACAGTGACGACGTGTAAGTACTAAACACTGGATCCGAGTTCATATGACATCACTGTTGGGTTTTGCCTCGGGTATTTGTATTCCTGAAGACGATTAAATATGGGAATTAAAAACTCTTAGCACTCGTATTAAAAACTACAATATTATGACAAAAGGAACAAACATTATAATATGTTCACGACCGGGAGTAAAAATGGATTTTATTGTTAGCAAATGAGTTATTTAATTATTTATTTAGTCAAAAACAGTCAAAAACTGTATGTGACGTATGGGGGAGAAAATCATCTGCGCACGCTTTCTTGAGTTTCAGAATCCCTTCCCAACAATTTAACTATTAATAGTTGAAAGATGAAAAATCATAGTAATAATAATAATAAATTTAAAAAAGCGAGGGATTAACATTTCAAAAACTATATATTTTCGTTGCAAAATTACAGAAAACTTATTTTTAACAGTAAAGGAACAAACAGATTTGATTTTTCTGTATTGTTAACAAAATAGAAACTCACCCCAAGCTCTACTACCACTACAAGCAAAAGGAAAGTTCAACAAAACGTGCGCATAGTGAAGCTACATTTATGTCCAGAAGCAAAGCAAGGGGCCATCTCAGCATTTGCTCAATGGATCAGGGAAACTGGACAAAAACCCGATCGAGATGGGGTCATTGACCCGGAAGTACATTATTTGTTACAGGCATATTGAGTCTTTTTTTAATTATATAATGCAAATGTTGACTAATTCATTATACTATATCTTGTTTTTGTTAAAGTAAACATTATTTTTCTTTTTGACGATCAGTATAGTCTCTAATTGTATAGAAATTAGGGATTAAAGTAACGCGTTCGCTCCCTAGGGAGATAATACTTACTCCCTAGGGATTGAATATTGTCTCCTATTTTTGTATTACAACAATGAAAACAAACGACATACCTGAGTACACATGTATTTTAACGCAACGTGAAATACTCGTGAACTGTATTTCTTTGCTTCCTCACCGAGATACGCCAGTATGACGTTCTCACTTATATTTAATATTTTTTATCTTTACACCAATATTTAAATTCGCTCCAAGCTACATCATACAGTTCCTTAGATTTTTTGCATTAAATTTCTAATAACTTCATTAGCAGCATCAGATATATATTTAGTTTCAGCCATGGCTTCCATTGAACACGTAGTTGTTTATCGACAGTTTTCTTGGTAATAAACACATCATGAATTTTCAATTCCATAGCTTCATATTTGAAATGCATTTTTTCAAACTATTATGGTCATGGAAAAAAACACACCTCGGTAGAAAAATTATTTTCCCCTCATAATTGTAGCCCCCGGACTATAATTACCCCTTGGGAAAAATAATGAATTTCTCTCCCTTGGTATATAATCTACTATTATACACTGGGAAAGCAAAGTTGAAAATTGACGTATCGAATCAAATATAATTAATCAAACTTCGATGGTGGGCATGGTTCGACATACGTGGGCAGAGAATATTAGAATTTTAACTTTTCATTCAATTAAAACAAATTTGTATTATTTTTAGGAAAACTTTTCACGATGTTTGGGATGACTTCTTCAAAAACTTGTCATATATCAATATTTGAAGCAAACGATTGGTTGTTAGAAGTAAACAAGCACATTCTTAATAACGTATGTTGTATATTAATGAGACAGTAAGAAATCTCAACTTGGACTAAATTTACAAATAAACTTTGTTCATTAATAAATTATACAATAACGATGTTATAAGAATGTCATGTGTAACATATTTATTAATGCTATGTAATTTACTACGATTTTGTGCACCTTGAAAATAGTGTTGTATTGTTACTCAACAATATATTCAATAGGAAAAAGTACCAAATACATATTTACAAAATGTCTAACATGTTCGTATCTTCTTCTAACATATTTTAATTTTAATGTCCAATATTTTAAACTTCAGCTGACACATGTGCTTCTTTGACCAACTGAATAATAAATAACCGCTAAGTTTCACTAGTGCATAACCAAGTTCTTATGTCAAAGAGGTTTCTTCTAAGGTTGTAAAATCCATATTTGATCCGGAAGTAATCGGCTCCGCGATGGTGCATTCGTGCTTTCAGTGACAAAGTTTCAAATGAAATTTATTGGCACAAAGAAGAGCCATATACGGCATATCACGTCAGATAAAGCTTTGATGGTTCACTAATGTCCATAGCAGTTAAAAAGCGACTGCAAGTAAATAAATTTTTAGAAGTCTTGATTTTTCATTACAGGATTTGCCATTTTATAAATCAGTATTTGTTTCTATGTTTCAGATTCTGAGCAAAGGCAAGAAAATCCACTCAAGTTTTTGAAAATTCGTTTCAAAAACTCATGGTAGTATTATTGTAATATGGGAGAGACATTCACAAGAAAAAATCCTAACTGGCTTAATGAAAATTGATTGATTCACCTTTCATCATAATTTCACTTTGGTTCTAGAAGGCCGAAATTCTGATCAGCTGCATTTAAACATAACCGGAGTTTTAATAGATTTCGAAACAATGACTTCGATGGCTTTGAAACGTGGAAATTATGCTCTATGCTGTGAGTTGTTCTTTTGCCATCAGTGTCATCTGCTGAATACATTTCAAACATTGGTGTTTTACATAAGTAAATTTACTGATTTTCGCGATTATCTTTTTCTTTCCTGTAGATAGAAAACATTCACACTGCTGTGTTACTTAAACATAAATACACTAAGAATAAAAATGAGATCGTTCTTAAATCATTCCATAATACACAAAAATAATCTCTTCTCCAGTTGCTAGACCCCGGTTCTGATTAAGTTAAAACGCCGTAGGTGGCCGATGACCTCCGGGGTTCAAATCATCTATCTAAAAGCGCTATTGACATTTTTCATGGATTTATCAGAAAGACTAAGCACAACGCTTTTTTATGTTTAATATTTAATATCGACACACTTCCAAGTTTACAATTTGTACTTTCATGACCTTTTTAGTAGAAAAATAAAAGAACAGAGCATAAATAGTTCAAAAGTCATCCCATGTTAAATAAAGAACAATGAGACGATCAAATTTTGGAGGGGTTTTAGATGTATGGGATCGCGTGTCATCAACGCTTAAATGATTTCCAAACATGATTTCCGTAATTTCTACACATTGTACGAATGGCGTCAAAAACAATGTCATATTAAGTCATCAAATATCAATTTACTGTTTTACTGGACTAAATATGCAACAAAGAACAATGAGGCGTCACTCAAAACTATAATTTCAAACCGACATTACATAACCTATCACCCCCCCTTTGAGAATTATCCGCTAGAACGCTCATACATCAAGCTCATTCCATGGCTCAGAGCGAAGTTGCTCACTTTTCAACAAGGAGGCCCAGGTTCGATTCCCGGACAATTTCGTGTGAAATTTGTTCCAACAAAACGTGTTTGGCTGGATCACAAGGGCTAGTCCAACCCCTGTGAAGTGTCCTAATCCCTACTCCTATCCTAATTCCTTCTCAATTCTGGCCGCTGGGTAGAGACACAGGAGCGCGTGGTAGGATGCGCGTACGCGAAGGTACTATCTGGTGAGAGACGAGACGTGGCGGATATGACATAATATTAATGGAGGATTACTCCCGCGCTGTTATTTTTAGAGGATAACTACGAAAGCGCAAAGTGCCCAACGCCCATGAAGGGGCTTGGAGACGCGTTGCGTCATATTATACACGCAACAAATTAAAAAAAGACATTCTTAACCACCGCGCACCAAAAGCATTCCGCTGTCCGGACAATCAACGGGGGACCCTAGAATGAATTACAAAATGAATGAAGAAAAAATTAAATTTAAAAACTAATTTTATGTTATTTAGCAGAACATTACAATTATTTTCTACAAGTTTGTGTTAAAATACACTGGTCAACAAATAAAACAACTTTTTTCTGTAACAAGAACAAAACGTACAGTTTCTGGAAGATAATTTACCTCTCAATCCAGATCTAATTTCAGAATTCTGTATAGACCTCCGTTTTTGTGTGATGGTCGTTTTTTGTAAATTCGTACGTCTCCCTATGACATTATTATATTACATTATTACATTATTATATCACATTACATTATTATATATATATATTACATGTATATACCAAAATAACAGGCTCTAATAACAGTTCCATAGGTATAAAATAAAAAATACAACAACGAAAGTGTTAAGAAATGTAAAGAAACATACCTAAAAATATTTACTTCCCAATTTCTTGCGATACTTTGTCTCAGGAACGTCTCTTCATAAGGTCCAACAGTAATTTTATATCATTGTGTCACTCCAATCGCCTTGAGCTTTTTCATGTGAGAAAAATCCTGGTGGAACCGTTCGCCGTGTTCGTCACTGTTGGTGCCGAGGTTATCCGGGAAGAAGTCCAAATGATCATTCAAAAAATGAAGCATAAGTTATATGTTGCATTAAGTTATATTCATGCATTTCGGTGGTATTCTCAATATTTCATGTATAAAATCGCCATGGTTCTCTGCTACATGGTTGCCTAAAACGTTTTAATAGACACTTGTGAAAGTCAGCCATGCCTTTTTTTAACATCACTCAATAAATCACTTTCTCTGCCTTTCTCTGTCTTTTGAACATACGTCACGTCTTCAGTTACAATCACCTTCTCAGGAGGTAGTGGTACCGGCCAAGTCTTACAGGCCTTACAACAGATGGTAAATTAGGATATTGCAAAGTGTCCTTCATTTTTGAGGCGATTCCAGCTATTTGTGTCGTACAGAAATAACAATCTGTTGTGTAATCCGTTGGTTCCCTCCATATCATGGCCCGGGAAAGATGGCTCAGCATCAACCGATGTCACTGCAGTCCCTCTGACCGGGAGGTTCTAGGTTGGAGTCCCGACAGTGGCAAGATTTTCGACACTAGCTTGTCAGCTGGGTCGAATTCGGTCGCTGTCTGGAGGTGAATTCTAGAGGCTGTTCTGATCGGTAGTTTTCCGTGGTTTCTCCGATCAACACCAGGCAAATGCCGGAGCAGTACCTTAACAAACGGGCGACGGACCGCGTACGATCTTTCCTACATCTTCCTTGTCCTATCCTTATCCCTCACACACACACACACACACTAACATGCACTACATTACCACACATGCCGGGAGACCGGTCGGGAGCTTAGAACTTGCTTGTCCTAGCTGGGGCGGTGCCTCGCCAGTGGGAGATACCTGGTTGAGGAAAACCCCGCTAACCGGCGGTAGGTCGGCGGCGGATCTCGGCATCCAGCGGAGGAAGACCACCGCTACCTCCCGACCAAAAACACGCATTACACGTACGGGAATAATGACCATAGTAGTTGACGTACCCGGAATCACTAAAAATCAATCAATCCATATCATGGGATCCGCGAAGAGCACGTGTCGTGAAGGTTATGTTAGAAGTTAGCATGTGCATCTCAGGAGTGTAACACACGACACACAGCTTGTAAGGAGCGCCCAATTCTTGTCCTGGTCTCCAATCCCCTTATCTTAATCCCCTATTAGCGGATTAGGGTTCCGTTTTGGCGATTTCAGTGTTGATCGCAGATATAACAAAACGAATTTGAGCTATTTACAAAGTTAAAGCTTTTTTTCTTCTGAATTAATACAAAACGCAAACCTTCACCAACCTTGAACAAAAAGTGGTCATATCCAAGTCACTTTCCACGCTGTCAGATCTCTCAATGCTGGGATGCAACTGGCAAGAAATACAACACGATTCTATCTTTTCGAGCATGACATCAATGTTGACAAACCTTTTTCTTTTCTTGGCGGTGAATTTTCTGATTTCAGTGTCAGATGTAGGAATTCTTTCTACACATTTCGACTGTTCCTGAATAATTAAAAATGAAGAATAATTAAATGAAGCTATAGTGAAGCAATACGCCCAGTTTTCAAGCATTTCCGAAGATAGAGAGTACCGTGTCACCAGAAAAATGCGTTCGATGGGGTAAAAACCGATTTCATATTCGAATCCAGTCTCCAAATCTTAGTTAAGAATACCACTCACATTTTTTGTTACAAAAATGCTGTTGACTAGTGATATTTTCAGTTTTCGACCTACGCCAAGTATATATTAAAAAATAAATAAAATTCTGTACTTTCCACAGGGACACAATAGCCACACCCTGTCTTTGAAGAACAGTTGAACATTCTGCACATCACTTCGAGAGCACGTCAATTCTCTATACTAAACTATTCTACAATTATACAATCACTTCGAGAGCACGTCAATTCTCTATACTAAACTATTCTACAATACTACAATTCTCTATACTAAAATAATATTGCAACGTGTTATGGGTAGAATTGGCTGTAAGAGAACACCGAAGTTTCGAAAAAGCTATTTTGTATGGCGACAGTTTCGATTTTTTTAACCTGATAAGAGTTGAAAGGCATAACTATCACTTAGGGTGAAGAAAGATTCTAATAATAAGTCCTAATCGATGAAACAGTAACTCCTAATCTAAACAAAGGCAGAGGAAAAAATAAAACTATACTCCGAATTTTTGAACGTGGCGCCTCAAGGCCGCGAGTTGGACGAAGGGGACACTGTCATCCAGTCGGGAGATTCGTTACGATTAATTGTTTTGGTATTGGAGCTACCGGTTGGATGACAATGCTCCCCTCTCCTTCCATCTCTTTCCTTCAGGCGCCACGTTAAATAAATCAGTGTACGCTGGGGTCTATCGTTGACCCTCTTTCCCCATTAGGAAAGAAGGAAAGCTCCTCTTATGCATAACACTTCCTGTAAATTTAGGTTGGGAGTCGCAAAGGCATTTCAAAGATTCTTCCGATGCTGTGCCTTTATCACGGTAAAGGAAATTACTGCGGCCAATAAAAAATAATGTAACTATGTCGTTTTACAAACACTTAAAAGAACCAAAATGCTCACAATTTCTTGCAAATTCAATGTTTTTTAACATTACCAATACCTATATCTTTATGTTCAGAAATAAATTCACTAGGTCAATTGGCTTCGCAGTATAGAGTGTATACTGTCACGCCAATGGGGATAAAAGTCCTACGCTGATGCAGAATTTGTAATTAGGCATGAAAATAATTATATTTTGATCGGTTGATTTATCTTATCGTTTCTCCTTTGTTGTTTGTACATTTATGAAGAAAAATTCTTTTCGGTCGTTTATGTTGTTCCCGAAGTCAAAAAATATCAGTTCAAAGCCAAATTATATTTTCAAAATTCTGAAACATTACCAATCAAATATTTGCCGGCAGATGGAATCTGTGAAAAAAATGGCATTTTTTGGCATTTGCTGGAATAGGAACGTTAATTCCTGAATAATACTTATTCAATCTGCGTTGGGCTGTACACCGCAAATGCAACCGACTTCGAAGCACCTTATATACAAATAAGAATGAATTTTTGGGTTCTACCTGCTACTCGCAGTACTACATATTCTACTTGCAGTGCATTATGCATAAACAGAATAAGCGACTATGGCCGACAATTTGCAACCTAAAAAACCGAACCGTTTAACTTGCTAGTACACCAGGCATTATCGTACGAAAATGCAGTCGTACGCGCAGCCGGTTCCAACTGCAAGAAAGAACGTGCGTGGGTGCCTACCTAGAAGTCGTGCTGTTCGTGGGCCCATGGCGAGAGGCGCGCGGGCAGTGCACCGCCACACGACCTGCCGGCGCCCGAGCCGCCGTGGGACTGAGCGAGAAGCGCCGCTAGCGCCAGTCAGCGTCCCGCCGCCAAAAGAAAGCAACTCGCTCCCTCCCCTGGAAGACGCGCGACGGCCCTGCCACTTTTTAATTCGACGCCAAAATCAGCCGGATAACCAGTGGGCTAGTCGAACGGGACATCCCCCCCTATTAAATGTTATTGTTGTTTTGCTGTACAGCAATGTATTGTTATTGAATTGAAATTAAATTGATAAGGGGACTTCTGGGGAATCATTTTTTTCTAAACTAGACACTGAAACCAAATTTTCTCGGTTTGCTGTTAGAGAATAAAATGTTTAATTATTAAGAGGCATTAATTTATCACGATCATTCATTACAAACATTGTCAGTGGCACTTGGAAGTGTGAGCTGTTGTGATTATTATTTCTCTGTAGAGAATGATTTATGTAATACATCAGCTTATTTATTTTTGTTTAATGTAAGTAATGATCTTTTAACTTATAAATTGTATATGTTTGTGAATATATTAAGGGTCTTCTTTCTATGTGGGTATGGAAACTTACTTCCATTCTCTAACTTAACTAAAAGAAGTGGAATTAGAGGCATCCTTTACTTAGCAACCCATTTTGAAGTCTTATCCCGAGTACACGAACGAGATTACTTTTTATTATAGCACTATATTATTATTATTATTATTATTAATTAGTACCTACTGGACCATGCAAAATTCAACATAAGAGACGTTTTATTATGTTTGCTCTTCTTTGAGCCCTTGTTGCTTTCATTCTCTAGTGGTCTCCTTTTTTCTTTCATAGCTTCAAATAGTTTTACTGATTCTGACTGTGCAACCACCCAATTGCAAATTTTCTGCCTAAAACTTTTCAATTTTGTACATCCAGTTGTGTTGTTTTAGTAACATTTCATTATTTTAATGCACTTATAAACAAAACAATAGTTTTATATATTAAATAATTGTTCAAGAAACATGGAAGAACTGTCCACAGCAAAAGAACTGTTGGAAAAATTTCCCATTGCTTAAAATCTGTCACTGGGGCAATTGTTTCTACTTTGCCTACTTATACAAATACCAAATAAAATACAAATATTTTCAATGAAGTAAATAGAATCTATGGAAATAAATGTATTTTCACTCTCAATGCAGTTGACTTCATAATAAAGTACATAATATACAAAATTACTAATACCATACACTGCTAAGTTTGCTAGCTTTCCAAACAATTCAAGTCAAAAGTTAGGATTTTTTCTATAAATCATAAAATTCCTAAATTAGGGTTGCAAAGGTTTGGATTGAAATAACTATATTACTGCAGGTTAACTAAAGGCATGATAATTATGCTAACTAGCCCTACTGAATGAGGATTTAAAAATGGAATTCATAAATTATCATCACATGACAACCAACCTACTACAAAACAATATTGTACTACCTTAGTTTGAATTAAAATTGTTTTAATTGAACTAATTGGAATTGATTTAAAAGGAATTTTCTAGATATATTAAATTCATTTATTTCTTAAAAAATTGCCTGTATGTTATATTTGAAAGCCTACCCCAAATAAGAAAAGGGAGAAAAATAAATAATTGTTAAATTAAAAATTTTCCCCAAGAGAAAGGGCAATGTTAAGTCAAAAAAGTTGAGAAAACTAACATAAATTGCAAACTAATGGAGGAAATCAATTACCAACATTTTAGTTTCGTTGAAAATTCAACATCTTTTATTTTACTTTCAAAAATACTTATGATGGTTTCATATTGATTTTCACTAACCAGCAAGATTTTAAGAAGCTTCGTACACAAAGCAAGGTCAAAACAAGACAATTTGCAATAAATGAAGGTTATTACAATCATCCAATAGAACAAGGTTTTTGACAAAACAAGTAAAACATCCGACAAAATGAAGTATATATGTATATATTATATTATCATTTTATTTCATAGTATAAGAGACTAAACATAAAGTTGTCAACACTTGTTATAAACAACACCCATAAGGGTTCTTCATTTCATTTAAAATATGTCTGAATGTCAGACATAACACTTATTCCTTCAAACTACATGCAAATCACTGTAAGATCATACACAGAACACTATCAAACAGCAACATTACAAAAAATATAGAAGGAAATAGATGAAAACTTCTCTGCTTGATTTCAAATAAATAATTATCACATACTATTTGAAGTTGGAAGGAATGTTTACAACTGAAAAAAATATCATGCTTGGTGTAGAGATAAAAGGCAAACAGAAGTTCTTAAGTGTTCTGTGCAGAATACACACAAAGAAAGAAATCCAAACCTCACATTGTTTTTAAAAGAACCTCACAATCACATCATATATTACTTATATATTGTGCAATGGCAGCAATAGGTACAACTTCTGTACAAATTGATGGTCTCAACAAACTATAATAATAATAATAATAATAATAATAAAATTTACAATCACAGAGAGTAGATCACACGACTGCACAAATGTGACCTTAAGATAAAACATATTGTAGAAATTGCATGCCTTGCAAATCTGCAAAGTAAACCAGATGCATCCAATGTCTTAGTATAAAGCAGTCACATTTTCTTAACTAGCATAGTATCATATATAAAATGTATTTTGTACAAGTTACATACCTTATCACTACATGCAAGAAACCCCCTACCAGATTCACCAAGTTAAATCTACAGACCCCTAGGCCAGTTTTTATTGACCTCTTCATAAAAATTAATTCCTGGAAGTTGTAATTAGAATGCTGCATTCAACAAAACTTGTTACACTGCAAAGACACCCTGCCAAAAATGATTGCAATTTTATTAACTTACAGTCTTATCCTCCTCATATCAAGTAAATGGAGAATGCAGCCCAAAATTATAATATTAATATAAATTAATGCTATTACTGAACTTTGATAAGTTGCATGAGTTGAGAAAATGTACAAACTGTAGAACTTCACTTCAATCGAATGAATGGCCAGAAGGATGTTTTCAAGAAACTTGTCATAATAAATTCTTTATGTATCTTATGTTACCAAGTGACTTCATTAATCTACCTGAATCAATTTTTTGACATGGATGAGTATGCAATAACTTTGTAATAATGTTTTCATACTGAAACCCTGTTTAAGAGATACTGGACTTGAAAGATCCCTAAAAAAACAAACCAAACAAGAATCTGATAATGTATCAGAACAATCACACAAACATCCACCAGTAACAAACAGTTCATGCACTATCAGAAATTTTATAGAATTAAAGCTGAAGGGAAACACACTTTCACTTGTCAAACATACAAATACAAAAGGGTGAAGCATAATACTTCGACACTACAGGGTACAATCATTTGCACTTATAACCTGGTATGAGAACATTCTAAGTAATATATATTAAAATATTAGTTTAATATTGAAATAATGTCTTGAATATTTTGTTTTTCATTTGATTCTTAGTAATAAAAATGAAGTCCATTAAGTTAAAAAGATTTTCGCTCTTATGGCACAAATACCAAAAATGCAATACTTTTACAAATTTGTAATCTTTACAAACCATTTTTTCTCTTCCTTTTCCATAAATTAAATGGTTTTATTTTACCAAATAAAAGTAAATTAAATGTTTTTGTTCATAACTTGTTATGTGTTTTTTTTATTACATTTGTAATCAATCATCGAACAAATATTAAGCAACAGCATGTTCTTAAAATCATCTGATGCAAGAATTCAATCTATATTTCAAATAAAAACAAAGATCCAATAAAATGCTCTTTTGGCATTTTTTATCCGCTAACATAACTAAATATCCTGACAAGCTTTAAATTACTTAACTTCTAATATTCCTGAAAATTATGTTAGCATTTATCAGAGAATTAATCCAGGAATATAAGTTACCATAGTCAATATTCTTAACCTTTATGTATGTTATAATCCATTTTACATGATCAAAATTAATTATTGAAATAAAGAAATTAACTTCATTAGCATTATTTTAAGAGTTATGAAATATACTACTTATGTCTTTTAATACCAACTGCATAAAATTGGCACCATGAATTGATTTCAGAGAAACTACTTTCTTGAAAATATCTGCATCAGATGTTCCTCCAATACATATTACGATACCAAATTACCACACTTGCTATGTAAATGGAAGGCATTATTCCCTTAATGTTTTTTAAGTACTAAGAGAAGATAAAAATCTATAGATCATTAAAATTGAAGTGATGAGAGTATTTCCAAAGGAAAGGAAACGCTAATAGCAGAACATATCCTTCACATATCACGAACTCCAAAAACAATGAAGTTAACACATTCAGGTCATACCTCTCACGGCCTTTTCAAGTACCGCAAGTCATGCCATTTTCATGTTATATTTATTAAATATTGCAAAGAGCATGGAAAATCTGAGTAGGTTGTTTTGGGATCCAAATTTTAGCTTTAAATTTATATTTAACTTTTATGAAGTTGACATATTTATAAATGTATAGAATGATTACAAATGTATGGTTTCGCTTTGAAAAGATGTTTAGCATGGCTGATGTAACAGTTATTTGTTAAGAAAAGCTCAACAATTCCTTTCAGTTTAGTTTTTAATTACAATAATAAAATGTCAATTTATTCTTCATTATTGGAGTTCACAGAGTATGCCTAGAAATAATCAGGCAGATTCCATTTCCTAGGGAAATGCTGGCAACAATATGCTACCTTCACCATACAGCTCTTCAAGTTTTCTTTCCTAAGTATTAAAAGTGTATGCTCAATGTTTTATCAAGTGGATAATAAGTGACCTGTACATGACACAAATGCCTCCTATGGAGATATCACATGAAACATTACAAGAAACTTTTCTTCAGAACTATGCTGAGCAGTGTCTATGTCAGGGTAAATGTGATGCTTGGATCTGTTCTAAGCAATGACCTGAATGTGTTAAGAAAGTTAATCATAAAATAATTTCAGATGTTGGAAATCAATTAAACGTAAACAACAAACAAATATATTTACATTATATCACAACACAGGTCATCAAACATAACACTTCAAAACACCTATAATATCATACAATGCATGAAGAGCACACTTTATACATGTAGTGACATTATTTAATGAAATGCATTCTGTGATTTATAAAATGAGTACAACTTGAATAACAAGAAAAGATTGCAAAATGAAATATCAACTGTAACTTTGGCATGTTCTCCTACATAATTGAATCCAAAAATATATTTTTAAGAGGTACAACACATGTTTAATAAATATAATTTGTGGACTTCACTCAGCAGTTTAATTTTTGCTGAAATGCTTTTGGTTTTCTGGAGAAAAAATTAGCAACAGTAATCATACTTGCAATATAAGTTCTAGAAACTTATCTTGCAGTAGTCATACTGTTTTGAACGTTTCTTGGGGAAAGAAAATAAAGACAGAAGAGGGAGTGAGGAGCGGAAGAGAAGAAAAAAATTACAAAAGATGAAGAATGTAAAAGGGAAGACAGAAAACCAAAATTAATTTTACACAATATCACACACTCAATACTTTTCATCAGTTTGTAAAATGAGAAAATCTTTTTACATTACATACAATATGGAAACATTTTCTTTCTCGCAATACAACAAAGTACTTTCATACTAATACAATGAAATCTGAGATGTAATACATATGTATTACAAAATAACACCGACATACAGCCACTCACACATACACACACACACATACACCTGTGATGGTAGAAGTTAACTTTACTCGTGCTCCCTTAATAACTACAGTGATCCAACAATTCCTTTTAATAAAATATTTCACCATTGATTTAAATATCTCTGTATGTTTTGAGTTCTTTACAAGCTCTGGCATGCTACTGGGCACAGGTTTTTCAAAATTCCATATTACAATGTAAATAAAAATGACTAAATAAAGTTACACACTGGTTTCCAATTATCTAGCGTGTAATACCAAGAATTAATGCATAAATCAATTATTAGATTTCAAAGAGAAAGTGACTTCATGAAATCAGTATACAGTACTGAAAACAAAAACACAATTTTCATATAATTCGAAGCTGTTGTATGTTACTAGTCCTACACATTTAGCCTTTAAAAAATTCCAAAACAAATGGAATGTAGATACAATTCAAACAAATAGTTAATTAAAAATGTTCAAAAAGTAATTTCTTCTTTTTTTCTTCTTAACCTGATTGGTTTACTACACAGAGGGGCATGGTCAGGGCAATAACACAGTTCTTGCACACAACTTGCATTTGAGCAAGGTCCAATTCGATGCTATCCAAGGGAAATATGTTCTTCTTCATATTTACACAATTAAGGTCAAAATTAAGGAGCATTCCAACCTGAAAAACACAAAGAATGTAATTAACACTTACAATTTACATTCCAAATAATTTAACCTCCAAATGTTTCAAATTTTAAAAAATATATCTGACAGCAAATCCAACCAGCATTTCATGATTATACAGTTCCTACACAACATAATTTTAAAACCAAGATAAATATGTACTGTAAATGTACTGTTTGTATTATGTAAATTGTACTTATTCTAATATGTGTTCTTATAACAATATCAATAATGAATTGCTTAAGCATATTTTCAAATACATTAAATTCAAGTTCAATTTTGTGTGAAATAACTTTCTTTTAGTAATTTATGTATTAATACAGGATAACTTTGGCAACCCTAATCATTTTTTAAGAGTCAAATAAAATTTTATGCAAAATTGCTTGAGAAAATGGAATTACTAGTGACTATATTCAATATTTTCCAAAGTTGCCATTTGGGCCAGCATCCCAGGTTGCCTCCTTTGAGTGGGTTGTCAGATAAATGATACTTGTATTTCCTAAAAACATACGGTCAACTTTGAATTACTGAATGAGAACTTTGAAGATTTTTTTTTTGTAAACCGGGTCACCCTCCTTATTTTCTGAGCATTACCCTCTCAATGATTTCTAAATTTTGGAAACTTACCCTCACATACATATTACTGATCACTAGGGGGGCAGATTTGAATGAAATATTAATTTTCTTTCCACTTTAAAACAATGCTGTTTAGTACAGAAATTAATTTTATGTTATGACAAAAGGAAATGACCCATTTTTATAGGTCTTCTTTTACATTTTTCGTCGATTTAGATTAATAAGTCATTTTTTTTACCTTTTCCCATAATTTTTAATGCATTTTCCGCTGATTTCATTGATTTTAATATCATTTTAATGGTACTTGCTTGAAATAATATTTACAAGATGCAACAAACGTACAGTTCTCAGAATTCTCCACAGAATTTCTGAGTAGCCTATTCGATTTCTTTGACAGAAATTTTAAGTCAGACTTTAAGTACGTAATCTAAGGTTTCTTGGGGTCTACCAACATCAGTTCAGCCGATTTTGGGATAGTTAAAAACAGAGATTTCCTGGTAAATAACAGTCCAAATTAAGCATTAGAAAGCCGAGTTCAATTGAACGAATAGAAGAGGCCTCGACTACATCAGTAACATATCCAACAGCTTGAGTTGTTCATCTAAACTGGTGTTGATAACATTTTTTTAACATAATTTTTCTTTGCTTTTAGGGCATTTTTAAAACATTTCAAGAGCATTTATTGATTTTTGTCACAGTTTTAGGTCATCAAAATCCGCCCCCTATTAATCACAAAGCAAACTCCTATTCGCACACAGGTAACTTTCGCTTTAAACGCTCAGTAACTTTAAACGCTCATTAACTTAGTCTCTACAAGCTTCCTCTGCCCACTTGATATGATTTTTGAAGTTTTCAAATGTGTACTAAACTATGAGTATATTTATACGAGTCATCTTCAATTACAATCATTGCAAAAAACAACTATTTCCAAATTGTTTGCATTTAGAAATAAATTAATCTCCTGCGGGGCATGTTCCCAATATTGGGAAAATGTTTACACTGCCAATACCCTTAATTGAAGAGTCCATACTAGTAATTTACACTACACGATAAGAGAGAGTGATCAGATGGTGAGTTCCCAGCCCTTGCCTGGAATCCCACTGTCCTGGAAAGGCACTTCTGCTGTGTGTTGTACAATATTTTATTAGAAACATCAATTTTATGATAATTTTTCTTTGTGATATGCAAATTTCATCAATAATTTCAGGAATGTATGGATTTTTTTTTATTTTATTTGATTATTATTATTATTATTTTTATTATTTTTATTATTATATTATTATTATTATTATTTTTTTATTATTATTATTATTTTTATTATTATTATTATTATTATTATTTATTATCACTTTTTAACTGCCATGGTCATCAGCAACATCATTATTATCATAATGTTAACCGATTGTTGACGGTACTTTTCAAAACGTTGGACCAGTGTACCAAAACTTTTAGTAGGTTTTCAGAAAGGATAAAAAATTTACTTCTGTTGAATACTGTATATTAAAAGCAAATCTTGTAGTCACTTTCAAAATGGTCTCGAATAAAATACAATTACCATATGTTACTTATATTTCTTATTCACTGGAAAATTTGAAGTTAATCTTTTAAGTTTAGGAACATGGTTTGTGAATGTAGCATCTGTCCTCCCAATACACATTATGCATCATTTCTCCTAAACCTGAATACATATTCTGAAGAATTCGGGTGTCTACAACATCAAAACAATACTAAAATACCTTAATATAAATAAGTCTCTAAAGAAATCTATTTAAAAGTCCCACATACTCACATGCTCCCCCATCCCACAGAAATACAGGCCTCTGCAAGTTTGCAGTATAAAACAGCATGAAATCTTTTACCAACTTACCTGTAATAAATAAATTAAAATCTAAAATGGCATTTCCTAAAACAACCATTTTTATACTTGTTCACGATAATAAGGGTTCACTCCTTTTATGGGTAGAGGATGTGCCTCAGTATTATAAACCCACTCATCTAATGATATGAGGCTATCATCACTATACAGCAAATACAGGTACTGAAACAAATGAAGTAAATTACATTCAAATGATACTTTGCAATATAGGTATTCAAAACTTACTCAATTACAAAATTGGAATGAAGAATATAAGGCAACTGATACATACAAACAATAAGTTTACTCATTCATAAATATATACTTAAGACATTTTAATGACCCGTTTCCTCAAAAATTCAGAAAGATTCAAAAAAATTAAAAAAAGTAATCAAACAAGTGAATATTATGACAAATGATAAGTACATTGCAAATGCACATAACAAAACAAAAGCTATGTGGAACATTATTAAAAAGACAACAGCACCAACTAACAATAACAGAAAAAATATAGAGCTCCATTTCAAAAACCAAACTTTACAAGACCCACAAGAAATTGCTGACATATTCAATGAACACTTTTCACAAATTGGTAAAAAATTAATATCTCAACATTCCCTAAACAATAAAACACACCAGCCAAACACTAATGTTTCACAAATTGCAAATTCCATATATTTATAAGAAATCACCCCCTCTGAAATTTTTAAAATCATTGGACAAATGGAGAATAAATTCTTAGCAGGCCTGAACAACATTCCAGATTTTCTTATCAAACACAGTGCTCCATATATAGTGCAACCGCTGTCTCATATTTGCAACTCATACTCTCTAAAAACAGGCATATTCCCAAATGTATTCAAAATGGCAAAAATTAAACCGTTGTTTAAAAAGAGCAATAGTTATGATCCAATGAACTACAGACCTATCTCCCTGCTATCAGGATTTTCAAAAATTCTGGAAAAGCTTTTCAATGATAGACTCAAACACTTTCTCAATGCAAATAATATCCTTACAAATGCACAACTTGGTTTCAGGTGTAATAGATCCACAGACACAGACATTTTCTCTTTTTTAAATGACATACTTATTGCACTAAATCAGAAGGAAATTCCCATTTGCCTTTTCTTAGATTTGTCAAAAGTCTTTGACATTATTGATCATCACATACTTTTAACAAAACTAGAAATGTTAGGGATCCGAGGCATTGCAGGCCAGTGGATTAAATCATATTTATCAAACCGTAGCCAAGTAGTTGCCCTCCAGCACACTAAAGATAACAAAATCTCCTTGTACTACTCCTACCCTCAGATGATAAATTGTGGAGTCCCACAAGGATTCATCCTAGGGCCAATACTATTCCTTGTATATATAAATATCATGCCTTTGGCTTTAAAAAATAACAAAATAATTTTGTTTGCAGATGACACAAACATAATCATAAAAGCAAAAACAACAATTATTAGAAAGAGAAACTCAAAAAACATTGCATGCACTAGTAAAATGGTTTCAAGACAACAAACTCATCATAAACACCAGCAAGACAGTCTCTCTAAATTTCATGAATCCCCGAAAACTCTCTCAGCATTTGCTCATAAATAATAATCCTGTAACAATATTCCATGAAACTACCTTCCTTGGTCTAACAATCCAAGAAAACCTAAAATGGAATGCTCACATTTCAAGAAAAACTCTCTCAGCATTTGCTCATAAATAATAATCCTGTAACAATATTCCATGAAACTACCTTCCTTGGTCTAACAATCCAAGAAAACCTAAAATGGAATGCTCACATTTCAAATCTTAATAAGAAGCTCACCAATTCTTGCTATGCCCTGTACACCCTCAGGTCAAGCTCCAACATTGAAACTCTTCGGACAATGTATTATTATGCAAACGTGCACTCACACTTGAAATATGGATTAATATTTTGGGGAAATGCCCCTGAAAGCACTCATACATTTATTATCCAAAAAGGAATAGTGAGAACAATGACCAGCACTCATAAGCTGGAGTCTTGCAAACCCTTGTTCAAAAAATTAAGGATTCTTCCACTACCGTGCATGTACACATTTGAAATAGTTGTCTTCACAAAGAAGATTCTCAAGGAAAACAAAGACACTTTCACTCTAAATTCTGATGTACACAACTATAACACTTGACAAAAGGATAACCTACATGTTCCTCCATTTTGAAACTACACTTTATCAAAAATGTACCCTAAACAAATTGAGCCATGATATTAAAGATATTAACACAATACATATATTTAAAAGTAAATTGAAAGCTAACATGTTCTACAGTGTGAAGGAATACACAAATCACATCACTATCTCCCTTAAAAAACAAATAAAAATTCTAATCCCATTGATTTTCTGTTTCATGTTGACTGTTCAAGTTGAATCAAAGAAAAAAGAACTGGCATATCCCGCCCTGCGTGTGTTAAATTGCAGTTGGACTGATGTAAAAGGAGAATGCCAAATCAAAATTCTATTACTTTCATCCTGAATTTGTTAAATGCACCAGGCATCATTAGCAATATCGTTAAATCATTTCTGAATGAATAGTATTTTGTTATTAGTATTGTTACTATTATAATAATAATTATTATTATACTTATTATAATAATAATTATTATAATACTTATTATAATTATTATTATACCTATTATAATTATTATAATAATAATTGTTATTATTATTCTACATAAAAAGTTACAAAAATAGCCTTTTGTAATGATCTACATGTCAACAAAATTCTTAACTTCAATGATTTAATGGAAATTGATATATCTGGTTCAATGTTGGCAGAGAAGTAAGCAACACAAAATGTGAAGATGCCTTTCAAATCTGCTAGACTCAATTGAAACTGCACAATGCACTTTGCTATTATGTCTGTGAGACATTACTGCTAGACGAATCAATTCCCAGTTTTAATATGATTAGGATCTGATATCTATTACCGACATAAACCTTCTTCAGCTTACCCACTTGTAATTGTTTATCAAACCATTAGGTGATTGCTGACTATAGAGTAAATCTCTGGAAATATGGGAACTCTTTCAAAATGTTAAACTTGAATTTTAATACTAAGTGCCATCAGTAAATTCCGAATATTACAAAAATGTCCCTCTAACAGACTTCATTGGAAGATCACTTGACAGTAAGTATACACTGAAATTTTAAAAAATTACCTAGATACAAAAAGTATTTGAAGACAAGTCTGGTTGTTCAGGAAGAATGGATGAGAAACACATATACAAAAGTTTTCTACAATGTTTAGAGCAAAATCTTCTTGTTCAATGTACAAAACTAAAACAAATACCAAATGTACAATCTTACCCTTTGTTATCTAATAGTAATCTGAAAAGCTACAACATAAATAATCAACAGACAGAATTATTTATCAATTGAAATTACCTTTAGAGTTTCTGCAAGGAAAAAGCTTTGTTGCACATCATCTTTCATTGGCTCTTCAAGATAAACATTTTTAAGGCCTGTGTAACCTCCAGCCACTCGACAGTGTTTCTCAAGAGCCTGAAAAGAAATAGGCAACAATATGGAAAAAGAGAAATTAAAATATCACAGTAGAACCTCCATTATCTAGGGTAATGAAAGAGAACAGAGTCCATGGAAAATTGAAGACATTGGATAATCAGTTATTAAATGTGTTAATAAAAAGATAAAAAAAGGCGGGAATAAACTCTAATATACCATACATTGCAATGTCCAATGTTACAATGTGGATATTGTGTAACTTGTATCAATTCTGTATGTATCACAATTTTATTTGCTAAATATAAGGGTTTTTTGTTTGTATTGTTTTCGTTTAGTCTCTTTTTTCTAATTGATGTCCTTGTTTCCCCACAGATAAAAAATTAATTCCTGAATCAGGTGATTAAATTATCCAAAGGTTGCAAGAGTCCAGTCACTATTTTTTTTTTTTACCAGAAGTAATACATTTATTAATTTTCATGATGCAACAGACTGAATAATTAATTACAGGAAAACCACGCACTGGATAATGGAGGTTTCACTGCACTCACTTTAGCATCAAGAATTAACTTTTTTTGGTACTAAGAAGGGCTATGCTCAGATTCACAACAATCAAAACACTGGTGTCTCAATATAAGATATGAGATAAACAAGAGATCAGACTGCTGGTGGGAAGCTTTCAAAATTTGTGAGACTGTATGTAGATTTGATTTCCACTGTGCCAGTCATACATTTCTATTTATATGATACCATCTATCCTAACCCCCTTGTATACGTCAGCTGTTCTTTGCAACACATTTCCAAGTTAGAAATAAAGCTCCAGTCGTGACTTAAGTAAGATAAGATTGAGTCTATGCAATAAATAAATTCTAATGCATTTTTATGCCCACATACTTCTAGTGCCTCACTCTCTGACAACTGCTTTACTACACGTAAGCTTCCGCGGCTCACGTCGATTACTTCTTGGCTGTCCTGAGGAAGCCTGCGACATGTCAGGTGAAACATCGGCCTCTCAGTCCACTACGCAGCGTCACCCAGACAGCCAAGAAGTAATTGCTTTACTAGCCAGTGCCCTACTAATACCAGCATTGGCCGAATTAAATTTACAATGATCTCTTCATCATCGTTCATACTGTTTTATCCACACTTGCTTAATGCATGAACTACTACTAACATTAGCCATATTTTGAACTTGTGCCATAACATACACAAAAATTACTAATTCAAATATATTTTTATTAAAAATCTGTCAGGTTGTATGGTTGTGAAGAAATTAAACCCACAATTCTCTAAATAATAAAAGAGGTAGCCTGTTTTCTTTATTTTTGTTTCCTCTTTTTAAAAACATTAAAAACACAGATGCTATGCATAAGTCAAAACTTATGAACAAGGAGGAAATATTTGTTTTGTATTTTTCTTCGTTGCTGTGTTCCAATACCAAAAGAACATTATGCACAAATTAAACCACTATATCGTACACCCCAATTTTTACTGACCATACCTTGAAAGTTAGGTCACATTTTGAAGGTTATGACATTTGGCATATTTCATTGGTTTCATTACAAATTTTTTTTAAAAAGAAACACAGAAGGTTAGAAACACATGGTACTATTGTAACTACATGACTGTCTGGGAAATGTGACATCCTTGGTGCAGGTGTCAATGCTGCTATTCTGCAACCTTCCCCAGGGCAAAATAAATGGATGAACACTGCTCACGAGTTTATATAGAGCGAGGTTCCCCTCCACCCACGGGAAGGTCGATCTCCACACATTTCACTTGGAGGAAGGTTGCAGAATGGCGGCTGAAACATTGGCACCTGTGCCTAGGATGCAGCAAGATCTGGACAGCCAAGTAGTTCCTGACTCTGGCCGCAGAAGCCTATGTTCTCACATGGTACTTGTGTGTACTTGTACACACTTGTGTGTACTTGTTCTCACATGGTACTTGTACACACAACTTCTCTCAATGAAACTTCCAGAAATAGCAATTTCTCAGAATGCTACACATTCTTTGAACTATTTTATTTTTCTTGCAAGAAAATAACAATTTGCAATCACATTCTTTTCATCAAAAAATAATGGGTGATTAGCAATGAAATAACTGAACTGTTTACATGCCTTTTTCAAATTGTATAATTTTCAGGAATATCAAGAGTCAAGTTGTAACATTTTTACTTTTCTTCCAAAAAAACACCAGGATTTTAATTAGTAACTTTTAAGATACAAGAGCATTCATTGACTTGGAGTTCTCTAATAAATATGGAAAACTAATCAATGTGGGTTGTACATTTTGGACCAATAAAAAGTAATATAGGTACCTGTATTTCACAGGTAATATCAATAAATTTGAGGCAAATTTGCACAGAGTTGCAACGTACAAAAGTAGCAGAGTACGACCAATCCTAGCAACCAAACATACTACTTTACGCTTCCATTCCATCTTGACAACAGAATTTTTTTTGGGGAAATACATGCTTTCTTAGAGATACGAACTAAGTATTTTCATTACTTTACACATATTTTTACCGAGTTTCTTGCTACGCTGATTATAGTATTGCAGATGAAAAAGTGTTAAAACCCTTTCTTAAAATTAAATCTGATTACACAACCTTTTTAGTATTAAAAGAATGACTTTATTTACCTGAACTGCTTCCCAACCCCATTCTCTATATTTTTGATCCTTGGTTAAACGCCACATTATGAAGTATGATTCAATAACTTCTGGACGCAATATGTAGTATTTTTCACTGCTTTTTAGAGCTCTTGCTTCACTTGAGTCAGTAAATCGGAATGCTTCTGGACCCAATTTTGCTGCAGTTCTGTCATATGACTCATGGCATGTATTGGTGATGCCATCAGCAATTTCCATATAACGTGTAGACATATCATTCTTCAGAGTTTGTGCAGCAAGTCCAAACAACCCACCTAGAAAAAGGTAAAAAGTTTAATATCAAAGAGTACAATATTTGGCATTAAAAAAGCACGTAGCCTGTAACATTCCCAAATGAATATCAAACAAAATAAATTAGCTTCAAAATTACACTTGGAGACATTATTTCAAAAGCAATAATGGTAGTTTTTGAACTCTGCAAATCAAATGAATCTTTCCAGCAAGAGAAAACAAGTAGAAGACTAGTGGTGCTTGAGAATGACAGAGTTTCTTGTACTAGTTAATTTTCTAATATCTTTAGTCTGGACTAACTTGTAACCATGTAACCATCCTAACTAATTCGTAACTTGTAACCATGTAAAAAATTAAAAGAAAAAATACGGAGCAGTTTTTAAAAAAAGTTTCTTTCATTACTTTCGAAAATGAATTTTGAGTGCATTATCACAGAAAAGTTTTGCGATTCCAAGAAACTTTGTGAGACATCATTTGAAGCACTCCTACACCCATATGTAATAATGTATGTAAATTGCTGGTAATGTAAATATTACCAATGTGAGAGAGATATCAAAAAAATTACATTGTGTAATTTTTGAAAAAGAAAATAATACAGCACAATGGTGTTTATGTTACCTTATTCAGAGCATTTTAGCACTATGCATTCAGAAAGTTGTAAGAAATAAACGGGAAGTCTCATTGAGAAAATGTGAGCCTTAAAGTTTCTCACGACAGGTCATATTTCACCCAAAATACGAAAAAAACAACTAAAATCCCCTCCCTCTCCCCCCAAAAGAAAAAGGGTACATGACTAATTTAAGAACCAATTGTGGTGAACCGATTTTTATTGATGAAAAAATATAGATCTTCAATATTTCAGTTGTAGGAAGTCAACAAATACATTTCAAGGTTTGCAGTTTTGAAAATTTTAAGGGTTACTGTGAAAATGGAACCTATGCCATCTTTGTAAGTACATTTCACTCTATTCTTACAAGAAATTTAAAGAAAATTTTCAAGAAAATGTTGAAATTACTCCAAAAGTTTTTTGCAAAGTACCCTCATTATATAAAGAAATCTTTTAAACACTGCAGGGGTTCGAGCCAGGCTAGGCAGTCCAATGAATATTCATATTGGAAAAAATCCTAGAAATAGTTTAGGTGCTCATGTCATTCACGGACAGAGACTTGAGACGGAGAGAGACTTGACACAGAAGAGGAAGAAGAAGAAGAAATAGACGAAGGAGGAGAAGAAGAAGGAGGAGAAGAAATAGAAGAAGAAGAAGAAGAAGAAGAATAGAAGAGAAGAAGAAGAAATGAGAAGAAGAAGAAGAAATAGAAGAAGAAGAGAAGAAATGAAGAAGAGAAGAAGAGAATGAGAAGAAGAAGAAGAAGAAATGAGAAGAAGAAGAAGAATGAAGAGAAGAAGAAGAAGAAGAAGAAGAATGAAGAAGAAGGAAGAAGAAGAAATGAAGGAAGAAGAAGAAGAAATAGACGAGAGAAGAAGAAGAAGAAATAGACAGAAAAGAAGAAGAAAAAAATAGACGAGAAGAAGAAGAAGAAGAAATAGACGAAGAAGAAGAAGGAAATAGACGAAGAAGAAGAAGAAAGAAAGAGAAGAAGAAGAAGAAGAAATAGACGAAGAAGAAGAAATAGACAAGAAGAAGAAATAGACGAAGAAGAAGAAGAAAAGAAGAAGAAGAAGAAGAAATAGACGAAGAAGAAGAAGAAATAGAAGAAGAAGAAGAAGAAATAGACGAAGAAGAAGAAGAAATAGACGAAGAAGAAGAAGAAATAGACGAAGAAGAAGAAGAAATAGAGAAAGAAGAAATAGACGAAAAGAAATAGACGAAGAAAAGAAGAAGAAGAAATAGACGAAGAAGAAGAGAATAGAAGAAGAAGAAGAAAAAGAAGAAGAAGAAGAAATAGACGAAGAAGAAGAAATAGACGAAGAAGAAGAAATAGACGAAGAAGAAGAAATAGACGAAGAAGAAGAAATAGACGAAGAAGAAATAGACGAAGAAGAAATAGACGAAGAAGAAATAGACGAAGAAGAAATAGACGAAGAAGAAAAAAAAAAAAAAAAAAAAAAAAAAGAAGAAGAAGACGAAGACGACGACGACGGCGACGAAGACGACGACGAGACGCGACGACGACGACGACGACGACGAAGACGACGACGACGAGAGAGACGACGACAGACGACGAAGAGACGAGCGACGACGACGACGACGACGAAGAGAGACGACGAAGAGAGACAGACGACAGAAGACGACGAGAACGAAGACGACGAGAAGACGAGAGAGACGACGAAGAAGACGAAGATGCAGAAGAAGAAGAAAATGCAGAAACCAGAATTATAGATGTACCACAAAACACCAAAAAATTCACATTTCACCAAGTCAATCCATACCCCCCCCAATTGCAGTATTTCTCGAGGACCACAATTATTAACAATGTTTTAGTATTGTTAAGGTCTAAATATTTAAATGTTCCAAGTGTAACTTGATAAAAAATTTATCACTCTTAAGTATTATTCAGGCATTTAAAAATACTATTTCATTTGCAGCTGTAGCTCTCATAAATTTAATGCCATCATTATACCAGAAAAACATCCTAAGTGATCCATTTTGTTTTCCAGACGGTCAAATTTCATATCCGAGATATATGTGAGTCCTCCAGGAGAGACTTTCAACATATGCTGTATAACGTGATGCATAGCATCATCAAACATTTGACGTGCTTCCTGATCTTCCCGTCCAGACTGAATCCATGCTTTCAGAAGGTATTCATAGAAGCTGTCTCCAAGTCCACCAATAGACATGTGATCTGCAATATTTAAAATATAATTAAAAAGTTAATTATTATGAACTCAGTTACAGGAAAGCATGCATCTGAAAATCTTAGTTTATTATTAGCTTTTTTATACAAAAATGTATTTCAACTCATAAAAAAATTGGTCAAAGATCATGTAATTTATACCAGTCTAAATTATATTTTATCATTGTTTGATTTAACTATTCACAATGTTTTAGTAGGCATAAATTATGTACAAAGCTATAAAACACACTTAACATAAAGAAAAAAGAAAAAAAATATTTCAATTTGAAATAAGAACTTACGTTGGCCCCATTTTCCAGTTTTGGGATTGAAGTAATTAGGATATAAACCTCGAGGCTTATCCATTGCCTGTATGACTCTACGAATATGGTCTACTTTGGCACGAAAGACAGGATTGCCAGTTACATCTGACAAGTATGAAAATTCCAAGTGAAGAGTGCCAAATTCCGATAATATACTACATCCACCACTGGCCCAGCCATAATTTTTACTTGCCTGGCAATATAAAAAGCAAATCACATCAATAGTTTGAAATCCAACATGAAAATAGGTTATGTATGCTGCCTAAAGAATTTATGAAAATAAGCATGTTTTCAGGAAAGGTTGTTTTGGAACACATTAAAAATTTTTTTGTTTTTTTTTTAATATCTGAAGAAAAACCAGATTTTAACAATTAACAGAGCATTTAACTTACACCAGTTTTTAAATTGACAAGAGCATTTGGAATCCCAGTCTGAGTTTGGAAAGCAGGAAGAAGTTTCTCAGCAATCTGAGCTGCTTTGTCTCTGAACATAACATCTCCAGTGAGAGCAAAACATGCCAGGAGACCTCCCACGAAGCGAATATTTGTTTCAAAAACAGACAGATCTATACTCTAAACATCAAAGACAAAAATACATGGCTATTCTGTAATAAATTAATGATCATTCACATCTACTGACACAATATCACTGCACAAAAAAGTATTTACTTACCAAAGAGTTTATGTCTAAACTTTCAGCAATCCAGTCCCGCCCCTGTTTAAATTCTTCATGCATACCCATTATGTAAAGTGTATCCAAGCCATCAACAATAGTTGCACCAAGAGAACCTGATCCAAATATACTTCCACTATGTCCTCGTTTACTTATTGGTCGTAACTCATTCTTGCCCCATGCATAACGTACATAATTGTCCCAAGCATGTCGCATCATCTGAAACACAAAAAGCACTTTCATGAGTTATCTGGAAAATAATCTTATGGAAGAAAGAATAATTTTGTTGTTGAAGCAGGACTGAAACTAAAATTATAAACAATTTTACAAGAACTATTTAATTTAAATTTACAATAACTGTATCAATCTCTATCCATATCCAAGCATCAGGCTTGATCATCCTCTTTTATTTATTTATTTAACGTCAAAAAAACAGTTAAAAACTGTGTATGACCTGCTATGGGGAAAAGTGAATTGTGTGCACATTTTCAAAATTCTGTGATCCCTACACTAAGTCATATACTACTTAAATTTTGAATTTTGAAAGGGAGAAAAAAAAAACTCCCATGTAGTAAAATCTATTTTCAAGGATAAATAAGCAATAAATTTTGAATTTTGAAAGGGAGAAAAAAAAAAAAAAACTCCCATGTAAAAAATCTATTTTCAAGGATAAATAAGCAATAAATTTATTTGGAAAAACAAAAAACAAAAAATTGTATTTCCCACTAAATTCTACAAGATGTGCACAGAAAATGAAGTTACATTTATGTCCAGAAGCAAAACAAGGGGCCATCTCAGCATTTGCTCAATGGATCAGGGAAACTGGACGAAAAACCTGATCGAGATGGGGGTCATTGACCCGGAAGCTGTAGTACAATAGTTGTTACAGGTTGTTTATACTCATTTACACAGTCCAAATGGTAAATAATGCATTATGTATCATTGTTAAAATTAATGTTACTTTTCTTGTGATGCTCAGTATAGTCTCTAATTGTATAGAAACAGTTATGCAGCAGAAACGATTTCACTTGGGATTTAAACTTTTCTATTGAATTTAATTGTTTAATGTCATCTGGCAAAGTGTTGTAAAATAATGTACATGTATTTGTATGTGAATTTTTTGTAATGAGCTGTTGATACTGTCACCTGATGAATACAATTTCTACGCCGAGTGTTATAGTAATACACATGGGCATTTTCTGAAAATATTTCCCCGCCCTTAAGCAAGTCATTTTTGACAAAAACCACTGATTCGTAAATCAACAGACAAGGTAATGGTAAAATTCCTAGATTAATAAAGAGAGGTTTACAAGAATCACGTGGGTGGGATTTGGTTATTATTCAACTGAATTTGCAAGAATTCTGAACGCGTAGCATAATGAACTTAATTTTGTGTTCAATTCATTTAAATGGACGTTCCATTTAAGGTTTGACTGAATTGAGAGACCTAAAAATTTTGTTGCCTTAACATCAGTCAATGGTACACTGTTCATTTTCAATGGAGCACAGAATTGTTTATTTGAAATGGAAAACTGCGTTAAAACCGTTTTCTTTTCGTTTACTATTAATTTGTTATTTCGGAACCAATTTGAAACATCTGATATTGTACTATTTACGGTTTCTTTATTGCAAAGGATGTTCGTATCATCCGCAAAGAGAACCGTTCTTCCGTTTCGAATCGTCGAGGGCATATCGTTTACGTAAAGTAGGAACAGAATAGGGCCTAAAATCGATCCTTGAGGAACTCCACATGCAACGGGCAAAGAGCCGGAAAGGTGCGTACGTAATGTTCCATCATTCCAGTAAGGTATTTCAACTCTCTGAGATCGTTGCTTAAGGTACGAATATAACCAATCTAGAGCAATACCACGAATTCCATATGAAGGTAATTTGAAAAGTAAAATGTCATGATCAATGACGTCAAAAGCTTTTGAGAGATCTAAAAATAATCCAATAGGTGCCTCGTTTTGATCCAATGATGAGGCGACATCTTTAAGAAAAGAAAATATAGCTGTTTCCGTTGATTTTGATTTTCTAAATCCATGTTGGCAATCTGAAAGCGCGTCGTGTTTAGTGAAAAAGGTTTCCATTCGTACGTAAAAAGTCTAATATTTTTGAAAAAACTGATAGAAGAGAAATGGGCCGATAATTTTGAATTTCATTTTTGTTGCCTTTTTTGAAAATCGGCTTAATTTTAGCTGTTTTGAAAATATCTGGAAACGTTCCAGTGCATAAAGATGCATTAAATATGTGAGTTAACGGGTGTATAATGGCATACGCACAAGTCTTTAACAAAGAATCCGGGAATTCATCTAAACCGGACGAATATTTATTTTTTATCGTGACTATATCGACTGGACCATAGACGACTGGAAAATCGCGGCTTGTTCAGATGAGTCCCGATTTCAGTTGATAAGAGCTGGAGATGGGGGTTCGAGCGAGGCGCAAACCTTACGAAGCCTTGGATCTAAGTTAGCAAAAAGGCGAGGCAAGCTGGCGGTGGCTCCATTACGGCATGGCCTGTTTTTAAATGGAAAGGACTGTGTCCTCTGGTCCAACTGAACAGATGATCATTGACTGGAAATGCTACTTCGAGATCATTTGAAGCCATTCATGGACTTCATGATCCCAAATAACGGACACAATTGTTCGCGATAGGTTTGAAGAAATTATGGCAATTCGAGCGAATGATTCAGCAACTCAGATCGCCCGACATGAATCCCATCGATCATTTATGGGACATAATTTGGAGGTCAGTTCCTGCACAAAATCCTTCACTGGCAACATTTTCGCAATTATGAACGGCTAAAGGGGCAGCATGGCTCAATATTTCTGCAGGAGTCTTCCATTGACTTTAGTTCATGTCGCGCCGAGTTTATGCACTTCGCCGGGCAAAAGGAGGGTCGACACGATATTAAGAGGTATCCCCTGGCTTTTGTCATCTCAGTATATACTGTAGGTCGATTTTAAGGAGCTGATATAATGCAGCGCGGTGGCAGTGGGGCAAA
This sequence comes from Teleogryllus oceanicus, assembly GCA_964035755.1. NCBI lineage: Eukaryota > Metazoa > Arthropoda > Insecta > Orthoptera > Gryllidae > Teleogryllus > Teleogryllus oceanicus. The sequence continues at coordinate 11,856,372 of CAXIVR010000011.1, read as the reverse complement.
AGAGGAAAGATATTCCGAACCCAAAAGAATTGCAAACTATTTCGAGCAAGTCTGTGCCATTATGTAGGACCACTAGTTGTCTTTGATTTTTTTCTTTTTTTCTTTTCTTCAAAGCAATAGTGTAGCGCATTTTTTTCATTAAAACTTCTGAAATTTCGATAATCACATAAATTAAACTTTCTTTTTTGGGAGCTCTGTTCGAAAGCAAACTGCCCAATAGACAAATGGTTTAGTGGATAACTCTAAAGCAGAAGTCCATGCAGAGTCACACAGTTACTGGTCAAGTCAAGAGAGTATGCGGTGAGTTTGATTTCCAGCTCAAGCAAATATTCGTGCGGGTTAGAAACATTTTTGTGAGTAGAACTACAAATATAATATTACGTGACTGTTACGAATAATTCTATCAAATAAATGCTGCTGTAACACCGCGTTCCTTCTTGACGCCATTCTAGACAAAGTCGCAACTTGTGTTGTACTGTTTGCCCATGGTAAACGGTTCTCTCTACGTAATTAATGCACTCCGTACGCCATTCATTTGCAATTTTACTTTCACTCGCATATTAGTGTGTTCTAGTATGTACACAGGTGTCTCAGGATAAATGTTGATACCTTTAAAACGTTTTACCATTCTCCTTTGAGCTTGAGCCTCGGCAGAACAGTGTTACCTTTGCTTTACAGTTCTAGCAACGTGCGCGCTGCATACGCTTTCGTGGGCGAATACTAGATTTCAGTGCAATGCCTACGTTAACTGGATACTTTTAACGAGATGAAATTTTAATTTTTGAGTCATAAATGCGAAGAAGATACGCTCGGCTGATAAGATGTTTTATCCACTTCATTTAATTATTCGAAGTTGACAACAAAGGTAGATTATGTCACGGGAAAAGTTGCTGCTTTTGCGCGACTCTAGGAAACCAGTGTCATCACGTATCTCAAACATCAAGCACTAACAAGTTTGGTGCAACGTTTAGCGTTGTAAAGGGATTAAGCTTAGCCTTTTCGCCATTGGACATGCGATGGGGAATTTCATAAAACAAAATTACACATGTGAATTTTACCCCTGAAAGGTAGAAAACAGTCGGTTTTGAGAGGTTCTTGATGCAATATGACTGCGAATGTGAACTTCTGTCCCTATCTATTATCCATTTCCATATCCATCCAAAACTACAAAGTAATGATAAAAATAGTAAAATCTTCTCCGCGCAAACGAAAAAAATAGTTCCCCACCAGCTGACTGAAGCGCCTTGAATGTCACCTGCGATATAGTGGTGGCCGCGTGAACCACGTGCCCCAGCATAATGCTGTGACGACCGGCGGCCAACGTATCCAGGCGATGAATGACAAGTCGCTATCGCCCGATCGCCGCAGTTTACACTATGCTGTACAGGGATTGGGTCACTCGGAACACTAAATGGTTCATCATATGCGTTGCCACCCCGTTGGATAATTATCGTCTTATAGGATAATTTTGTTATGTGTAGCATATACGTCACGTCTAATGGGATAATCACCTTTTGAAGGATAATCTCAACAATAAAATTATGTTCTAATCTAAACTTACAAGAACAAAACGATATGTTGTAGAATATAAGCTTGGAAATGTGCAAATTTTCTTTAATAAGAAACCTTGGTTGCACTGAAACAATGTACTTTTCAGAACAACTCTTCTGGAAGCGTTAGGATAAGATGCTCCAACATTATTCTGGGGGAGGAGGATACTGGCCATAGCGCAAACATCCGACAAGAAGAGATGCAACCACACATTTTTTATTATTATTTAATCTTAATTCTTAATAGATTACTTTTACGTACTACGCCCGAGGATGAAAGAACCAAGGCAACAACGTTTATGTTTAAAGTTTCTTTTTATTAAGAACTTATTATTTAACATAACTCCACATTAAGTGCTCAACGCCAAAGAAGGGCTGGGAGACACGTTGCGTCCCTAGGAAAGTCACATTTTTTTAAATTAGAAATTAAAAAAACTCTTTTTGCAGATTTTTGAACGTATGAACATATTTTTAAAGCCGTTTAAAGCGTGAGAGACGCTTTAGCTAGTCACAAATAAGTAACAAGTTAACAGATGCTCGCAGGGTATGCAGAACTCCCGAACTATTTTTGGAAAACTAAAACTTTCATAGTATTGCACTAAATCAATCAAAATAAAATGTATTTCTTACATCTTCATTAAAGATTGCATAAACGAGTTGTACTTCTCCAAGAGTATAAAAAAAAAACGAAAACGAAAAAAAAACACAACTCACGAACTGGAAGCCATTACTGGAGATACAATGAAAAAACGTTACGCATTACGCAAGTTGAAATGTTGAAGTTTGTTCTCTTACTCAGAAATTACCTCAAGCTTCATAGTAGGGGAATAGTGGCGAAGTAAATAAGTTTGGTACAAAATTGTATTTATAAGGGAAGTTTCGTAATAATGACAATTAACAAATAGTTAAATGTTTCAATGCCCTCAATAGTTTGCTAATGACCCTTAAATCCTAACGCGCGGGATCTACCCCGGCAGACGTCTATGGATTTTCGAAGGGCGGAAAAATCCTCATTGGTCGTGTTGTACTTACATCCTATTTCGTAACTAAAATTTCCTCTTTCTTTTACATAATTTGGCACACGGTAGAACAGATTGTTGGTAAAAATATATGAACATTATATAAATGTTACAACTTCAGTCACGCTGTATCTTCATAAACGTATATCCATTATTGTCTATGGCTGGAAACACCGACCTTACTTATGGTTTTCGTTTTTGAAATTGCTTTCCAGAATTCTTAATATATACGAGTTCTGTCTACCAAAGACCCTCTACCGGTAAGAGAGCACTAGCGAGATCAAATGCACAATTTCCGTCCTTTAACTTGGCGTGTGTGCAGAATGGAATCAAAAAGACCTTGCTTTTGCAATTTAGGTCTGTACGGTTGCTGTTAGGTCTTTTACATTATGGGAAGCATATATTTCGACTTTCGAATAGATTTCGATAAAATAGAAAAATTCGACGATGGCAAGGTATGTCCAATTTTGTTCTTAAAAAGTCGATTACACATTTTTCGTTTTATTTAAGCTCAATAAAAACGAAACATTCAAGACTGTGGAGGGCCAGAGATTTAGACTATCCCTCTAGTTTCTAAGATGGAACATCGCGTAGGGCAATTACGTCGTTGTCAATATCCTTGCCTGCAAACGGGTGAAAATGGCAACAATTTATCGGTTTTTCAATTATTATAATAGCTTAGCGCGGGACTTTCGACGGCCACTCTCATATTGAAATTATTTTTGCGCTAAGAAAATTCACAAAAATAAGTTTTAAACACAATAGTCTCCTAGTTCACCTATCCTCAGGCCCAGTTAAACGCAAAATTATCGATAGAAAAACGTCTTTAAACTAGTGGTGCTACAGAATGGCACAGACTTTCTCGTAGTAAAGTGTTCTAATTTCCTTGGTGTGGACTGGCTTTACGGTCTTGCCCCATTCTCATGCCAGCAGCCATCCATCGCCGCCTTAAGCGGTTTTATTTTTATTTTTTTATTTTTTTCAACTTTTCGGTTTCCAAATAGTAGAACTGAAATATTATTTTAAGAATATTAAAGAAGAGTAAAAACACATCCTAAATGGCAATTTTCATTAAAAAATGTAGAGTAGTTTTTAAGAAAATATCGTTTAAGCGTTACTGTAAATGCGAATTTTACAGCTCTTTTTCTTAGAAATTTACTGAATTTTCAAAAAACTTCATTTGAAGTCATTTAAAGCACTTTCAATTACAAATGCAAAAATGTATACAAATCGATGTAAAATGTACATATTAACGGCGTGAGAGATATTGAAAAAAAAAATACATTTGTGTAATTAAAAAAACAAAACAAAAGAATAAACCAAAATTACTTTACGTCATATGAAACAGTGCAGTCAGCATGCATTGAAAAAGTTTGAAGAAAAAATTTAGAGTATTTTTGAGAAAATGGCATTTGAGCGTTTCTCAAAATGCGGAAATTTGGGTTCATTTTCACAGAAAACCGTTTTCCAGAAATTTTACACATTATTTGAAGCACGTGAACTCATAAATACCACAATGTGAAGAAATTTTCGGTAATGTAAATATTAACGACGCGAGAGACGTGTCAAAAAATTACATTTTTGTAATTTTTGAAAAAACAAAATAGCGCACTATGGCGTTTATCTTTATACAGTGCATTTAGCACTACCCATACCAAAAATTTAAAGAAAAAATTGGAGCAGTTTTTAAGAAAATCTTGTTTTTGTACTTTTTAAAATTGCAATATTGCATGCAATATTGCGCGTAACTACTAAAATTTCCAAAAAAGTCTGCATAACTATTAAAAGAACTGATAATGAGCAACAAATTCACTTGAAGGAAAAAGCTCCATATTAATTTTTTTAGTTGCAGGAAGACGCCGGAAATAATTCACTTTTGCAATTTTCGAAAAATTCAGTTAACCGTGAAAATCGGACCTATGCCACCTTTATAAGTGTATTTTACTCTATTCTTACAAGAAATTTAAAGAAAAATGTGGAGCCGTTTTTGAGGTAATTTTGAAAACGTCCAGGGGGGCTTCATGTAAAGTACCCCCAAATTTTAAAGAATGTTTTTCAAAATCTCAAAGCTTCAACTAGAGCCAGATCAACAAGGGTTTCTTGAATTTGGAAAAAATCCTACGCACGGTTTAGGCACTAGTAGTGTTCACAGACGAACGGACGGACGTTTTGCTTTCAATTGGTTTTTCGGCATCCAGGACCCACAAAACAAGGATTCTGCCAATATCATGTGTTAGAGGACTTTTTTTCTTAATTTAGCAATTGGATTTATCTACTTTTTTGTTGTCAGGGCGCGGCAATGAATTTTTTTCAGGGGAAAATCCGCTTTGTTTCACGCAGCATTACATAACTTTCTCTATATTACGTGTATTACTCCAGATACACGTATGTATATGAGAAAATAAAAATTGAATGTTTCATTGGCTATCGGTTTGTCTATTGTCTACCTTATGACACACGTCCGATAGATTCACATTCTGCCTGAAAGGTGGCGTAGTGATGTTTCATTACTGTAGATACTGCGAAATCTAAAAAAAATGTAGAATTACGACTGAAAGTACTGCCAGATTCGTCTTGTCTAGAATAATTGTGAGTAATATATTACCTCCGTAGGTGCCGCCTTAACACTCCAAAACGCGTTTTAGATGCTAACAAAACCGAAACACTTTTTTCTTTCAAACAGCGTCTTCAAATATTACGGAAGGAACTGAACAAATTGTCACTCTCGTACCAGCTTATATCAACACGCGTCGAATAACACCTCATCGGGTCCAAATAACTGTGGGCCGGAAGCGGTCTAACAGTGAGTGACGGTCGGAGGTTACCCGATTACTATATACTGGATTTTTTTATGTATTGAAATAAGTTTCTTTCTTACACAAATGTTACGTTTGTTTTGATATACAGCAATTATCAGGAACATGTACCGACTTTTAGGATTTTCAGTAAAATAACTAATTATACGGGATAATTTTAATGAAATATAAAAAATGTAATTAAGTGGGGCTTTCCAGATCCAATCCAGGCTGGTTCTCACGTCGGGAACTCGAATGACGATTCAAGAAAATTATTTGCGCAATGTTGAAGGTCGGCTTGTATTCTGGGAAGGTCTGCACAGCCGAGTCCACCCACATCCGGTTTAGCTTGCCCACGTTCTTGTTGGCGGCTTTGCAAGCGTGCACATTCCTTGTTTTCTGCAGTGACGCCAATTCCTTCAATATTGTACTTGTAAAGAAGAAATAAATCCCTGGAAAATCACACTGTCTGCCGGCGGAGATGAATGTGATTAAAATTCTTTTTAACTGTTTATTATTTTCTTTTTCACCTTGGAGCACATCTGTATAGTTTACGTAATACCTTCCCTGTATAGTTTATCGAGTTGCGCGCTATGGGTCCCACTCTCAGTCGTGTGATAATTTCCTGCCCTTATGCCCTTCCTTACACACCCGTGTGCCGATGGGAAGAGGAGGCTCCCATCATGAGCATTTTCTTCATATACTATCTCTTCTCGTACCTCACATCTAATATACGCGTACGGTTTCTTCTGTCCTCATTTTTCTAGATGTGAGAGGCGTGAGGGAGGTTGTTTACTACTCGCGCAACTTTTCTTGAACGATGGATTGAAGAAATGCGGGCGGAGTGGGGGTATTAGTTACAAAGTCGGCCACTAGAGTATTTACAGTAATGACAACCTCTGGAAAATCAAAGTCAAACCTGTTACGTGTGCGGCCAAGTCATCGCTCTAGGTAGGCAACAGTAGGGACACTAGATAGGAGTTTTAGGTGCCTCCCTTGAAGGACCTGGACCTGCCTTAGCTATTTCTTTAGATAATGGTATTAAAGCTGAACAGAGGTTCTTGACTATGAAAGCAACTAGCTTTGACTAGCTTCTGTTTTGCGACAACGAAGTTTTAATGCTTGGAATGTCATCAGTGCTTGCTGCGAGCTTTTGCCTTCAACTGTTTGTGCTCAAGGGAGGGGGAAGCTAGGTCATCGTTCAAGAAAAGTTGCGCGAGTGGTATTTTGTCGACTGGACTTATATATCAAATCTATAACTCGTTTTTGAAGCAAAATAGTTTCTATTACACGGTAGCGAAAATTTCTGTTACCTATTTTGTCAACAACGCTCGTTTCTATAATTTATCAGAATTCAACTAATGTTAGTAATGGAGCCGGTGATAGGTATTTCGGGGCTCAAGAAAACGTGCAAGTATAATACAAAAGACAGCGACAACTGACCTTATCTTCAATAATCCATTTGCGAGATCCTCGCTCTAAAGTATAGAGTTGAAAGGTTTATACAGAAGCTTAGAGAATATGAGACCTGATATGGAGATTAAAAAGTGGCAGCCCAACAGGTCTGACCCTGTGAAACGCCAGTAACATATCCGAAGAACAATTTTATTCTCTATTTAGTCCCGATCAGCATATCTTGACGGGATGGAGAATGTACTTGATGATGAATTTACGGGATGGAGAATTTACGGGATGGAATATTTTATTTTACATCTATTTAACAGTTCAGGTATTTTTAGATAATGAATTATAGTAGTTTTTTATCGATATTTAGGGTACTTTTCCAATTCTTTCACTGATCGTCGAGAATCCATAACATCCACAAAAATATATTCATGTAATTTTTGTTACGTTAAAATCTCTTAAGAATATTTCGATAAGTAAAGGAACAGCATGCTATATTTGTTTCGAACCGCATGCGTCTTACGAGGGCATTATGGTAATTAACACCTTTGAACTTCCCATAATGGAGATATTGAATATTCACGAATAATGCTAATTATTTCCCCTTTTGTAGTAAGTAGAGGAAGAGAAATTTCAGTTGAAGAAAATATCCAGCGCCGTCTCCTCAAAGAGATGAACAAATTTTTCTTACGTAATGTTGCTGGAAACGATTCGTTTCGGGGCTTCCGATACGTCGTCCCAGGTGCTTTCCAAGCACGATTGTGTACGGCGCCAATTGCTTGGCAAGAGCTGACCGCTGCATCTCGCCGGAAAAGCCTCGTCCGGAAGGAGAGATGCTTCCCGTACGACTTCATAATCGTCACGCTTTCAAGATAGTTTGCTACGCGGTACTTCCAGGGACTAGTTTACTGAGTGAACATGGAAAATTTCAGTCCAGTACAAACATTCGTCAGCTCTATGTTCATCCACACAAATTAACGCATACCTCGTCAGTGCTTGTAACGCACTGACTAATCTAGGGTTTTATATGCAAAAACAGTGGCGCACCGAATGGGGTAGGACCAACCCCCGAGCTGATGAAACTTATCTACAAATATAAATGTAACTAATGTTCTAATGTAACTAATTCTAATCAAGTATCATTATATCCACTAAATACGTTAATAAATCAAGTCGCTTCAAAATAAATTTTCAATTCAGCATAAATTAACTTTTTTTTCACAAGAATATATTAAGTCAGCTGGGCACAACACCTATAGTTCCCCTCTCCTAGAAAAAATCCGGTTGCGTCTCTTTGCAGTAGGTTGCGCAACTTGACAGCAGTACCCATTTAATGTCTACGTAACTCCTTCAAATTTTTTCAACAGATTGCTTGTTTATTTAGAGCATTCCATTCCATTTATGAATAATGAATACTTCACAAATCTAAAGATGGTAATTAAGCATGAATACTAAAAGTTTTCAAAAAAGTCCGCTTTTTACTTGGGTAAATAAATAAATGATCTACTCTACCTCGCGAATTTTCTCTCTGCGACTCTGCGTAACACAGGCGTCGGATGTGTTTTCCGTTGAACATGGTACTTCTGACGGTGGTGATGGACGACGTATATTTATAGTAGTCGTCGTCAACATTAGCAATAACGTTACTGCCAGAAAGCCCGACAAAATATGAGGTTCCATTTGGAAGCTGCAATAGTCACACTCTAGACTTTAACATATCCCCTACCAAGCAGTATTATATTGAACAAAATTCAATATTATTATTATTATTAATCTCAATTACAAAATATTTTTTTGAACAAATTAAAAGTTTAGAACATACTTCGAAATTTTTAAAGATAACAGTATATAAAAACATGAAATGATGTTTAATATTTTACAAAAAAAAACTTATTCAAAGGAACTTTACCACACAACACTAACAGAATGTGAATAAACCGGGAACTGTAACAGATTCCTCTCCCATGAATGAATATGTACCGCTATTTTCTGTGCATTAATGCACTACATCAGTGTGACATATGTACAGCTTCAGATTAATTACATGCTCGCCCAAGCCCAAAAAATAGCAACAGGCGCACAGTAAACGGTACAAAACCAGCAGTCGAGCGCCACACAGCTGCTGCGGCACAGATCTCTCCGTCACCACCACGTGCACTCCGATTCACACACGCACTCACACACGTTGGACTACGCAGCCTCCGACCTCGACACACGGCGGAGGGGCTGCACCGCAAGCTTAGTATGTTACGTAAAGCGCGCTCGGCAGCTGGTAAACACACGAGCGGGCAAACGGAGCGGGCGGGCAACCAACCGCGAGCGGAGGGACGCGCGGCGGAGTCGGTCTACTCCGCTTGTTGCGGGAAACGAAACTGCGAGGCGCTGCCGGGCCACGTTCCGACCGGCTACTTCGCGGCGGCGGGGGCGGGGGCGGAGAGCGCTGATGCTGGTCACTCGCCCGAAGGGACTTCTGGGCCACGCTGCTGCGACCTCGGCTGGCCACACCGCCGCGCAGTGGGCCACCATGCGCAAAAGGGGAATTTGCTTGCGTAGCGTTACGAAAACAATTTTTTAGACTGCCGCTACTAAAAGCGGCTCTTTCAGGGCATGCTTAGCGTGCTTCAAGTACAATTTTCAGTACTAGTGCTAAACATGAGACGAATGGTTAAGTGTTTAGAAAAATCTGTGAATACAACAAAGAAAATAAAATATTTTCATCTGACCAGAAGGACCAAAAGGAAAAAAAAAATCACAAAATGGTAAAGGGACAAACGGAACAAACGAGACAAAAAGTAAGACAGTGTAAAAAATAGAGTACGCGGTAAAATGCTTTTTCTTTGCTCGTAGGATTGCGACACTCGACCTATCGGCCTCGTGTCGCAACCTCACCTACTTGCAAAATAAAAGGTCACTTTAACCAATAGTACTGTATAAATAACTATAGTACGCGCCCACGCACACGCGTATATACCAGCAAAACCCGACAGACGTGCTGTTCAATCTTTCTCCCCCAGTCACTCCGTCCATATGTCAACACTATCGCCTAAACCGTTCAGACGATTTCCTCCGAAATTGATATTCCCCGATCTGACGGACGAACTTGCGGCACTGCGAGAATGAAACGGATATTTTGGCTTTTGAGAGCACTTGAAACTTCAACATTTTCTCATTTTTTTAAAAAAAATGGCTCAACTGTTTTTGATTAAAGGTTTTCCTGGATAACGTACTGGACTCATAAATACGATGCAGGTGACATTTTCAAATCTCTGAAATTTCGAAAATTGTGGGAAGTTTCAGATTTTTTCTGCGCCTTCCTACGACTACAGTATTTACGATAAAGATTTATTTCATTACTATAATATGCTCTGCAAAGACTGATCTTGAACATTCTGAACTTGAAACGTTCTGTACATTTTTTTGAAAATATGAGAAGTTTCTGCGTGATCTGCGTGAAATGTAGGCAATTTTTTATCAATTATTATCTCAAAAACGACTGCAAGTTTTTTCTTTATTTTTTCGTCTTACATAACAAAATACTGGAAAATAAAGTAGTGCTGCCCCATTTTCGAAAAACTTATTGTATTGACGAAAATTGAAAAAATTAACATGTCAACAGTACAATTCTGATAAGACTTCTTTCCCTTAAATTAAATCTGTTAAAAATGTAGATCTCTAAATAAGGACATACACTATTGTAACAAAAAACGAGTAGTTTTCGAATATTTCTGCCTGAAGTTAATGCAATTTGCAAACCTTTTTTTCTCAACATAGGCTCAATATTCAAATTTTTTCCTTCGGGAAAGTACAGGATGTTTAAATAATGGCTCAGGTCTCATTTGTGTTGAAAATAATAACAATTACAATAATAGTAGTAGTAATAATAATAATAATAATAATAATAATAATAATAATAATGACAACTGTATCACTCAGTTCCAACAATACATTTAAAGAAATTACGGCTTCGGTTTCGCTCTCACTATAGAAGCTGTATTAATCGTTTCGGTTCACTGCGTTGCGCGTGATTCGGCCCACTGCGAGCGAGCGGAGGCCGAAGTAGGTTCACGAGGCGCCGCCGCCTCCGCTTCGCAAGGCGGGCGCTCGCCTCGCCGCGAAAGAGATAATATGGGGGCGCGCCACCCACAGAAAGGGTCGAAAATAGAAGAGAAAGAGTCTGACCCCGCGGAGGCAGGCGGCGACCTCGCGCGCGATAAGCTGGACGAAAGTCGAACTAGCGGAGAGTGGGTCGCGGAATTGCGACACATTGCATACACGTGGGTTGACGCATGTTGAAATTATTATTATTATTATTATTATTATTATTATTATTATTATTATTATTATTATTATTATTATTATTATTATTATTATTATTATTATATTATTATATTATCATTCGAGAAAATGGAATCGTAACGCCTTACTAAAAAAATACCTTTCTCCTTTTCCGGGTAAAGAGCATATTTTTACTTTCTCGTATACGTACGTATATACAGAGCAATATATGTACTATAAAGTCAAGTAATGTTGCTCCAAAAAACGGCGATTATTAGACAGAAAAACTCTTATTGAAGAGCCCTATTACACAGATAAAGTAGATAAAATATGTTCTAATATGTAGTAAATTACTTCCTCTAACACGTTTTGTGGTAAGATTTGAGAAATTGTGGGACCTTGATACCGTAAAAGTGTGTTGTTTTTTCTACAAAATATCCGTCCGTGAACACCACTACCATCCAAACCAAACATAGGACGGTGGTGTTGTTTTTTTCCTCCAAAATGGATATTTCCCGGTCGATCTGGCTCGAATCGAAACTTACAGATTTTGAAGAACATTCTTTAAAATTTGGGGTATTTTACACCAAGCCAATGGGACACGTTCAAAATTTTATAGAAAACTGTTTCCCTATGTATTCTTTAAATTTTTTGAAAAAATAGAGTAAAATACACTTTTAAAGATGGCATACGTCCATTTTTCACTGTTAACTCTGAATTTTCGTAAATTTCAAAAGTTTGAACATTTTTCCCCCGATGTTAGTTTGTTCATTGAGGTCACGTAAAGTTTGTTTAAAATTTTACTAGTTTTCGAGCAACATTGCCTACAATGAGTGTAATATTAAAAAACAACAAAAACAAGATATTCTCGAAATGGCTTCAAAATTTTTATTTAAACTTTTGGTAGGGATAGAGCTCAATGTGCTGTACAAGATGTTATAAACGGCATATTGCTGTATTCTTTTCTTTTTTCAAAAATTACAAAAAAAAAAATTTACTTATCTCACGTTCTTAATTTTTACACTGGCGGCGATTTGTTCATATTATTGCATTTATGAAGACATGTACTTCAAAAGATGCCCTACATGTTTTTTTCTCGAATACTGAAGTTTCCTGTGAAAAAATTAAATTCAGAAAAATTTTAACTCCGTTTCTCAAAAAATCTCCAAAGTTTTTCTTCAAACTACGAATACATAGTGCTAATGGCACTCTCTTTTCCGGGGTAAAGAGCTTTTTTACTTTCTCATACGTCGGCATAATATACGTAATATAGAGAAAATTATGTAATTTATAGTTAAGTATTTTTTTAAAATCTCTCTCACTCTCAATCTCTCTGTTAATACGCTATTTTCAGCCAATTGTATACATTATTGCATTTGTGAGTTGTGCTTCAAACAACTTTAAATAAAGTTTTTTCGAAAACTAAAAAGTTTTCTGTGGAAAAAGAGCTTCAAAAATTCTCATTTAGGGACACTTAACCTCCATTTCCTTATAAACGACTCCAAATTTTTCAACGATAATTGCCCTTAAGGAGGTTGTCACATTACTCTCTAGTCAGCCGAACGAAAAGTTGTAATTTTGGAACGTGCTTGTTAAAAAATGAAGATCGAGTATCAAGTATATTATTTCTGTATTTCGCGACGATTCGTAAACGAGTATTTTTTAAATGATGTATTAAAAAGTGTTAATTATTTTACAAATGCAAGCTAAGAAGCTAATTTGACTCCAAATACCAACATGAAATACTGAAAATACTGGAGTAATCAACGTTGATGTATGACTGCATTTCTCTTCAAATTCTAGTTATCTTATAAGTAGGACATTTCTTACGTATTATGTAAATGTTTTCTTTCAAGAATAATACCTTTAGATCGCAATTAACTCCTTCAGAGAACTGATAACTTTCAGGCAATAAACTTGGCAACACTTTATATTTATTTTATTGGTACCAATGGTTTACGTTTTCGGGAAGGTCAAGAACGTACAGAACAGTGTGTGATTGAGTTGAGCTGAGTTGTTTTTGTAGGTCTTATAACCTGAAAATCATGTTCGAACAGTTGAGATATAAAGGGCAATTTGTTACGAAACGTAAGTTATCATGGAAAACAAATTTGTCTGTAGCCCGAAACGGAGAAGAAAACGTTACAGACGAAGTCATGTTTCCTGTTGATGGTCGCCGCATCGTGCACGTTGAACTCGCAAACAACATTTTATCATCATTCATCATGAATACTCCGTATACGCATACCAGCTCACAAAGCAATGCCTACAAACCAGCCTCTCAGTTTCGCAATATTTAAAATTCCCGCCGAGTGGTACGTCATGCAACGTTGCCGCACTTTTTCGTTCTTACGAAAAACTGATGACAGATGTTATTTTCTTTTTGCGTTTTTGTCCAAACTACACGGTAAAATCTTTTCATTTCTAGTCTATTCTCTTCAGAAAGGTTTAATCTACATTTGTAATATTTTCCCCTCGTGTAATCTTATGTAGATGTGTTTCAAATTTAATTATTTACGGTCGGACGAGATCATTTTCCTATATTTTGCGTGTTAAAACAAATTTAATTATTTACGGACGTTTTTAACGTGACAACCTCCTTAAGAACGAGATTTCATTCGTCTTTAATTTAATTAAGCTTATTTATCTCTAGTTCGTCCATTAATGGAAAACGGGGCTGTTTGTTGGGACCCTTATAGAAATTCCCAAAAGGAATATTTGAATATAGTACAGAGAAGAGCGTATACATTTACTTTCTGAGGGAATAGGAAGAATGTAGAATGGGAGTCTCTAGAAATTAGGAGAGTTAAGGCAAGACTCTGTGCCCTGTACAAAGCGTATGCCGGTTATCCAGCTTGGAAAGATATCTACATCCGATTGGGTAGACCTTCGTACTACCTACGTAGGGGGGATCACAAGCACAAAATTCAGTTTAGGCCACAGAGAACAGATGTTGGAAAATTTTCATTTACAAATAGAACAATAACGGACTGGAATGAATTACCTGCGACAGCCTTGGAACCCTTTCCTCTAGGCGTTCAAAGATTTAAAAATAAATTAACTAATGGTATTTGTAAACTTTATTAATTTAGTAAGTTGGATTATTATATCAGTTATTATTTGATTATTATTGATATTTTTATTACTATTATTATTGTGTTAATTACTATTAAATGCGTTCCTGTTCTAAATATATAATTATATTCAAAGTAGTATTGTATTGAAGTGTGGTGATGTGTTGTGCAGTGTAGTGCAGTAGAGAAGTAGAAAGAGAAGTGAATTTCAAATGTTGTGAAGTGAAGTGAAAGTGAAGTGAAGTGTAATTAAAAAGTCGTGTAATCTTGCATTTAAAAGTTTAAAATAACTGTGCAGGTCAACCATAAAATGTAATTAATGCTATTATTGTTAGCATATTATTATTAGTAGTAGTATATTATTATTATCATCATTATTATAATGATTATTATTATTATCATTATTATCATTGTCTTTAAATAATTTAAAGTTACGTTGTTAAGCAATTTAAAGTTAATACTAGTAATATGTAAATTGTAGAGTTCTGCCACCAGGTTGTACATACCTATCTGCAGAATAATAAATATCTATCTATATATCTATCTACCTAATACACTTCAAGAAATATATTGGTTCTACCATTACGAATCCGGAAAATCGAGAAAAAAAAAGTTTTTAGGTAGCGATAGAGGGCAGCTGGCAAGAGGACGCGGCAGCACCAATAAGCTGGCGCAGACCTAACACATTAGAAAACCAGTACGAGAAAGTCTGTGTCATTCTGTAGCACGTTTCTGCATGGAAGGACATGCGTAAAACGATACGTTCTACACAATTTTTAACTGTTTTGTTGTTAAAATAAATAAATGTATAACATATAATTAACGTCTGAATATAATCTTAACAAACTCAAAACAAACCAATAATTTCAATTCAGGCCTATTACTTTTTAAAATGATTAAAACATTGAGAACATTACATGTTGCGTTTTGGCCTAAGAAGCTTATGACCTCGTTCAGGAAATGTGAAATTTTCATAGTAAAAGATAACCTACAATTAAAAAGTGATAAATGTATATCAATTATAAAAATAATGTGAATACAGTAACGAGAAAATTACATACCTTTTACGTAACATCATACAAAACGATATGTTGTATGAACACAGAAAATAGGAGGGACGTCTGTATCGCGAGATTATATGGAATGATGTAAATGATCACAGATACATGGGTCTTCCCACATAATTGTACCTAAACTACGTGAAAGTCGGCAAAGAGTAAAATGCAAATCGTACGTTCATGGAGTAAACTTGTTGCTACAAAAAACACTGGAAATATGGAAAACTGAAAACTCCCTCAATAGATTTTAAATATGACAGTTTCTTTGTATCAGACTATAGATTGGTCTTGTTAGAAGTATAGTGACCCTGAAGCATTTCTGACCTTTTTTATGCATTTGTTCCTCTATCTAAACTTTCTACATTATCCCAATCGAAAGTATGATTGTTATTTATCATATGGTTAATAATAACTGTCTGGGGATTGACTCCAAGTTACGCGGTCTTATTTTCTACTTACTTTACGGTTTCTTTTCAGTTCATATATAACAGTAATCACAGTTGTTGGTTTTACATTAGATCTTATATATTACATTCTGAGTAGAACAGGAGGGAATACGGTTCTTAACATTCTTGATGATCTTGTAATTGTGATAGATATGCGTAAACAGAAACAATTTTCAACTAATTTTTTAAAAGTTTTTGGAGTCCCCTGATACCGAAAAAGTAGTTCTTTTCAAAACGTCTGTCCGTCTGTGAACACCACCAGCGCCTAAACCACACGAAGGATTTTTTCAAAATGGATATTCCCCGGTCGACTTGGCTCGACGAGAGGTGCTAAGATTTTGAACAACTTTCTTTAAAATTTGGAGGTACTTTTCTTAAAGCCCCAGTGACATTTTCAAAATTTTATCAAAAATGGCTAGAATTTTTATCTTTAATTTTTGTGAAAGAAAAAACACTTATGAAGATGACATAGATCCGTTTTTCACTGTTAACTCTGAATTTTTGAAAATTGCAAAAGTTGAATTTTTCCTACAACTTTGTACAGCTACAAGATAGCTATTTTTTCCTTCAAGTAAATTTTTTTCTCAACTGTTCTTTCATTTCAAGGCAGATACATTTTTTGAAAACTTTAGTAGTTTTCGCACAATATTGCGTGCTTTATGTGCATTTTTTAAAAAAAATAACAAAAACAAGATTTTATCGAAAACGTTCTAAACTTTTTCTTTAAACTTCTGGTGGAGATAGTGCTAAATGTACTCTTATGAGATGACATAAACGGCTTATATATCTCTGTTTTTTTCAAACATTACAAAAAGGTAATTTTTTGTCCATCCTCGCACGTCCTTAATATTTAATTAGCAGCGATTTGTTCACATTATTGCATTTAAGAATACATGTGCTTTAAATAATGTCAAAATGTTTCTCGAAAACTCCGTTTTCTATGAAAACGAGCACAGAGTTCCGCATTTTCAGAAATGCTCAACCGCCATTAAAAAGTAAAAATTGCTCCAAACTTTTTCTTCAAACTTTTCCAATGGATAGTGCTGAAAGCAGTGTTTACGATTAAATAAAAGCTGTACTCTTGTCTTTTCAAAAATTACGCAAATGTAAGGTTTTTGAAATATCTCCTTTAATATGTACATTTCCTGCAATATGTATACATTATTGCTTTAGTGAGCGGAAATGTTTCAATGGATGTGTGAAGATGTTTTTCGAAACCTCAAAAGGTTTCTGTGAAAAATATTTTCAAGTTTCGCATTTACAGAAACACTTAAACGCTATTTTCTTAAAAACGGCTCCAGTTTTCAACAAAAATTGCCCGAGGATAGGACGAAGTTTTACTCTTCTTTGATATTCTTATAGTAACATTTCGGTTCTACCATTACGAAACAGAAAAACTGAGAATTTTTTAAAATGTACTTTTGGCGGCGATAGATGGCAGCTGACAGGATGGGGGGCAAGAATGTAAAGCTGGCTCAGACCAAAGAAATTAGAAAACTAGTACGAGAAAGTCTGTGGAATTCTGTATCACCACTAGTTTACACTCGCAAGCTTCCTTATTTAGAGTCTTCTATCATAAAACCCCATTCGTAAGAGAAGACAACTGACAACGGTAACCGGCTACGTTACAGCTGACGCTCAGACATACTCATCACACATGTTTGATATTCGTCAATATTCGTGATCAGGAAAACATATATGCTTTAGACCGACTTCTATAATCGAAACAATGGTTTAGGCGGTAGGTGTAATTGATTCATTTTATGCATGAAGAATGCTGATTACAAAACATGAACAGTAAGCTTAATTACTCGTGCCCACAGTAGGAGTCGTGCACAGGACCTTTTGAACAGAAGACATTCATACTTGTATTTTAGCGACGGCAAGAACTAGAAGTCGGGGAAAATATTAGCATTGTACTGTGCAGGACTTTATTCACGAAAAGAATGCATGACTCTAGTAGATTAAGTATCTTTCTCACCGGAAAGTAAATTTTATTATTTTATTTCATTTTAGTAAATAAAAACTATTTTCATATTGTTCTCAATATATGCAATTTCTAGTTTCATCGTCGACTTCAAGCTCTCACCAGACTACGAAATACGGAGCAATTCTTTGGCGCTTCCCCTTCTTTAACGCAGCAGTTTCCCATTTTTTAACACAAGAAACTTAGTGTAAATTAAAATCTCCAGGCAACCCAGCAAGGCCTTACGAATTTTTAGAGAATAGAAAAAAATCTTTAAAAAAATATTTGAAGTTTATGAAACAATTGTTAAATAAAAGTTAGACATAACTTTTTTAACTTGCGAAAAAATTTAATGTAATATAAGGATTATTAATATTTTTAATTTATTTGCAAATTGTAAAATACGACTATGTTTTTGAACTTTCTTTAAAAATTGGAAATAATGGGAATCTGCGTTATGTATCTAGTTTGTGTTTTTCGCGGCACATCTATGGGTCATTTTTGCCACATTGAAAATCCCTCCTTTTTGTACGCAGGCCTACTCTTGAGTAAGCGCGAAGAGTTAACTTTAATTCTCGCAATCCGTCAAAAAGCCAGGTAGTCTTTAGTTTCTCTTACGCGACAAATGATAACAATATACGGTTCTATGTATGTTATGATTCATCAACAGAGAGCTTCTAATTCTTCAAGCAATCGCTTAGGTACAGTTCAATGGCCAGCGATCTGGAGTTTTCGAATTCAAGGTTTTTTACCAGTTTTCCAGGTCTGAGAATATAAATTTTCCAGGTTCTTTTTTGCACATTTACAACACTTCTTACATTCTACCTCTTACGTACGAAACAGAAAGCTGTGTAATATTGCGGGAAAAGCAGCGAATTTTCGGTAGAAAAACTCTTATTGCCGGGCCATGCAAACGAAAAAGTGGATAAATCCAGTTGCTAAATTTACGGAAAAAAATCTTCTAACACGAATACACGTTTTGTGGGTCCTTGATACCGAAAACTGGGTTGACGGCAAAACGTCCGTCCGTTCGTCTGTCCAGTGAACAACGCTAGCGGCTAAACCGTTTAGCTGATATTCTTCAAAATTCATATTCCTTAATCGATCTGGCGATTATATTGAATGACACTTATATTCGAAACCAATAATTTAATTTTAGATGTACTTTATATGAACCCCCTGGGACATTTTCAAAATTTTCACGGAAATGGCTCCAACGTTTTTGATTCAATTTTGTTTTTGGATATGTGAAGGCGTTTATGAGAATAATGAGATCTCTTTTGAAAACCATGATTTTTTCGAAAATTGCAAAAATGTTTTTTTTCGGTGTCTTCTTACAATTACAATTATGATAAGAGATACTTTAATGAAATCTGTTCCCAAAAGCTAGATTTTGAAATCAGGTGATGCACTATCTTTCGAAAATTTTAGTAGTTTTCGCGTAATTTTGTGTAAATATAGGCAATTTTTAATTTTTTTAAACAATTTTTTTCTCAAAAAACGGCATAAACAATTTTGATTCAGCGTATAGAACGGACAGCGTATAGAAAGTTCAAGAGTGCAGGTGACATGTCCGATGAAAATTCTGATTTTAGACAATTGGAAAATTTCTAAATTTTTTCGCCGTTTTTCTACACTTACAATTATGAAGATTTTTACTTTGTCGCGCTTAAGAAGGAACTTCTTAAGAAGAGAAATTTATGTAACGCTGCACGAAAAATGGTGAATTTTCGGCAGAAAAACTCTTATTATAGGGCCCTGGTAACGATAATGTGGTTAAATCCAGTTGCTTAATATAGAAAAAATCCTCTAACACGTAGCGTAGCCAGAATACATGTTTTATGGGTCTTTGATACCGAAAAGTGGATTGATGGCAAAACATTAGTCTGTGAACAATGCTAGAGGCTAAACCGTTCAGCTGATATTCTCCAAAGTTGCAGATACTCCCCAATAGATCTGGCCGATGTCGCAGCCCCCTTGAATTTGAAATCGATTTTTGAAGTTTTTTTACATTACGTTCTTCGGATATTTTCAGTGTCTTAAAAAAGGGCGCCATCGATTTAGATTAAATTTTGTTAGTGAAGTCTAAAGGACGTTTAAGGGAATGGCGCAGGTTTCTGCGCTGGTTTTTCGAAAATTGAAAAATTTCAAAACTTTTTTACGGCGTTTCCCTACAATTACAATTATGAAGATACATTTTTTCAAAAATGTGTTCATCAAAAACAGATCTTCAAATAAGGCCTGTTGAAGTTTTCGAAAATATGAGTATTTTTTTAGTAAATGGGTGTCAAACTTAATAGAGCGCTCTGAAAATCCTGCGTCTCGTGATAGTAATTTTAGAAATGTTTTTAGCAGTTGGATGCTTGAAACTTAGAATTGTATATTATTTTATAGTTTTTCGTTCGTTTTTACAAGGGAGCTTTTTTATACATTTACAAATTAATCTTTTAGAAATTATTCACCACCTATTCGAAGTAAATATGAAATAAAGATTGCTAGCCTTCAGTCGCCAGTTCCCAATTTACGCAATTGGGTGATACGTAAGTTAGAATTTGTATTTTATTTCATATTTCATTTTATTATTATTATTATTTTATTTTTATTTTTATTTATATTACATTTGTGTTACTCCATTTTAAATTGCGTCCTTTTTGTTAAATGTGAAAACGAATAGATGAGCGGCCATTGAAACTATTTAATTTCCATATCCAATGGCGAGAAAGTACGTGCTGTTGTAGCACCACTACTTTTCTTGGTGAAATGTGTTCATCAAAACATCTTTATATAATGTCATGTTCTATTTTTCAAAAATTTAAGTATTTTTTGCGAAACATTGTGTCAAAAATTGACATTTTTAAACAAATTTTTCTTCAAAAACGGCAAAATTATTTTTGACTAAATTTTGACCTTAAATAGCGTCAAGGACGCTTAGGAGAATGGTGCAGGTATCATGTTTGTTGGTATGCACGCTTTTTGGAAAAATGAAAAAATTACAATTTTTTCTGCAACTTCTTATTACTTCAATTGTAAAAATACAATTTTTTTTCTTAATGAAATGTGTTCACCAAAAATAGTTCTTCAAATAAGGTCATGATGAATTTTTCGAAAATACGAGTGCTTTTTGTGTAATTTGACATCAAACATAGTCGCGCGTTTCGAATTTCCTGGGGTTCGTAAACATAATTTGAGACGTTTTTAGAAGCTATTGCTATTCTTATACAAGAAAGTAGATTGATGGAAGGTCATAAAATTAACTTCAAACTAACAAATTACTTCTTTACTTATTTGGCTAATTATGGTATGTTTCATTTGTGAAAGTTTGAAATAACTACTGTTCCTGGCTATCAAAATAAACTCTGACATGCATCATAGGCACTTCGTTTGAATTGGTCTGGTTTGGAATATAAACATTATTTCTAATGCTTAACATGGCAGAAAAATTGAGTACCATAAATTTGTACCAACATTTACTTTAATTTCATATTACTACCTGCGCTGCCTTGAAGAACAATGCAGCGAAGGAAAGAAGTTCTACTCCTATTTCCTAGAGCGCAACTCCGTCAAGATCACCGCATGTTAATTTTCTTCGTGCTCCCTGTCAATTGGGGCACTGTCACTCTTATCGTCCTGTAGGCTATAAGTAAAGATAGCTTTGACTGCGCTCTTCTACAAAAGAAGTTAAAATTCCCTTTAAATATCATGGACGTGATAACATGGTCGTTTCGATCGGAAAAATAGCAATGTGGTGCTGCCCATGTCATCAAAAAGGAGGCGCGACACTAACCGAAATTCAGCAATTGAGTTCCCGGTGAGACTTTTGTTCGGCAAATATCTCGTCCATGCACGTGTGACTCACAGGCAAGCACAGAGGTGCTAGGTACTCTACCCATGTTGCACCTACACACGGGGCAGTGTTTGAAATTGTGTTTTGCATGAGTCAAGAACTTCGCGATCCTCAAGCAAACATGTGACACATCTCATACATACTTCGATTTTAACACTCGCCGTTATGATGCACTGAATTTAATTATGCACTTTACTGAATCCGATGCCGTATATGAATGTGTGCTAAATGTTAGGAAAAAATCTGAAAATAACGAAAAATCCCGGTTTTCAAATAAAATTCCCGTTTTTTTCGTTTTTTCCAGGTTGTTTCAAATTCAAGTTTTTTTTTCCGGATTCCAGGTTCGCTGGCCACCCTGAGTTGCTTACGATAGTACTGTAATCTTAGCATTTTGGCCTCCGATTCTGTTTTGCGCGAATACAGCACTTTTCGTACAGAAGATAATGTAGCAGATTTTCTTTATTTCGAAATGCATTCACAAGCACATTCTCCCCTTTTTCCCTCCTGGTGTTAGATGCAGGTTCAGTTGAATCGTTATCAATTTAATGGAGAACATTTCACTATTCTTATGTTATAAAATCCTAGTTTTTTCATTAATTTATTTTACATTATTCTTTGCTAAATTTCCGTTCAAAAAGTTTTCAAGAATATATTTAACCACTCGAAAAAAATTATTCTCGACGAATTAGTAGTTTTCCGTGGTTTCTCCGATCAACACCAGGCGAATGCCGGAGCAGTACCCTACGAAACGGGCCACGAAACGGGCGACGAATAATTCGTTGATTGATTGATTCATGTTTCCGGGCGCGTCAACTGCTCTGGTCATTAGTCACGTTAGTGTAGTGCATGCTTTTTTTCTTGGGAGATGGCGGTGATATTCCCCCGCTGGATGGCGAGATCCGGCGCCGACCTACGGTCGGCTAATGGTGTTTCCCCCTAACCAGGACTCTCCCACCAGCGGGGCACCGCCCCATCCGGGACAATCTCTAAGCTCCCGACCGGTCTCCCGGGATATGTGGTAGTGTAGTGCATGTTAGTATAAGTGTGTGTGTGTAAGAGGAGAGGATAGGACAAGAGGAAGGACAGATCGCGCGCGGTCCGTGGCCATGGCCCGTTTGTTAGCGTGTAGCTCCGGTACTCGCTGGGTGTTGATTGGAGAAATCAAGGAAAACTATTGATCAAACCAACCGGCCGCCTAGAATTCTCCTCCAGAGCGCGGTTGAATTCGACCTATCTAGTTACAGTCGAAAATCCTACTGCCAACGGAATTTGAACCCTAGGACCTCCTGGTCAAAGGAACTGCAGTGACATCAATTGATGCCCTGAGATACCTAAGCTTTGCATTCACTGCTTTGTTTTATGAAAATATGGTCAACTGATCACGAGGTATCACTCACGGTTCCTCCCTGTCTTAGGAGTTCACCTTTTCAGTACCGTAATCTTGGAGTGACTTGCTGACTGGTGTGGTGACTTGGTGGGGTGACTTTAGGGACATACCGTAATATATTATTTCAGATGACGTCATAGTCACTGAAACAGAGCGGTTACTCCTAAACCAGCCGCTAGAACGAGCCTCCAAAAATGAAAGTGATTCTCAGACCCTAAATCATAAATATCAAACCATAAATATTCCCCCTTTTTTCCCTGCTACTTTTACCACAACCTATGTTTCAAGGTTTCATGAAAGCATAGCAGAACTTTGTGAACGGTACTAACTACTTACATCTTCTAGCTTTGAAGTTATTTTGCTTTGGTAAGTACATGTATTACAGAACCTGCAGTTGTGCGTTGTTGGTGACGTGCTATTTGCTGAGACATTCGACGATGGCCGGGAGGAACTCAACCGACCTGAAGAGCATTTTGAAAAAGTGGGCACGAAGGTATTCGTAACTACGTTCTTATATTCGTGTTTTGCTGCTCTGGACAGGTAAGAGTAGCAGCAGTTTCGATAACTACGTCTTCATGACCCTTTGCCACTATAAAGTCAATCTGCTCGGCCAATTCCACAGCTGGGTTTTCGCATATCAGAGATACCGTTTTCTTACATTTCGTTATTGAATTATGACGGAACTGCCTTTACGGGCGAGCGAGTTCAACATACAGGGATAACGTGGGTGATATTCTCTTATCTTTCCGTAGGTGGTTGTGCTTACACCCTCTGCGATGTGTTCTGCCAGAATTTCGGGGCCTTGAACCCAACTTAACATCCGCATACACAATAACTGGTGGGGGAGGGGGGCCGGAATGCTTTTGTTCTCGAAGTGCTTCTCGTTCACTGTCAATAGTAAAATTGAATAGGATGTCGCTGAGTTGACATTCCTGGCAAATCCCCCTACGTGTAGAATGGGGCAGTGACTCCCGTCGCAGACACTAAGGCTGAAGTCATGTTTCCATATACATTCTCGACTACTTCCCAAAAGGATGCTCCGAACCCTGCAGCAGCAGTTTCGCGTAATGTTTGCGTACGGAGCTGATTCGAACGCGTTTGCTACATCTAGCGGGACGACGCCCAATTCCCGCAGAAAGCGCGTGTTCTAAAGGTTTTTGATAGATTATTTTGCTACAACACCGTCAAAAGATATCAAGTCCTTCTGTTCGAACGAGAGGAATTGTTTTCCTATATCCATTTGGAAAGCAGGCTTAGAAGTACGCCTAAATATAATTTTTAAACGCCTATTTTCCTGGAACAGAAAGGCCACCTTTTTTAGCTATTACGACTGTTCTCGAGTATTTTCACGCGGAAAGGACCCGCCTCATTCGTAGCATGCAGTTCATCACACGAGTTAGCATTTTTGTTACTCTCTGGTTCTACATTACGTAGGAAATAATATATAATAGTCTGCACCTGGCGCGAAGTTTACACATCGCGCTAGTTATCGTTTTGCGTGACGTCAGACACATTTACGTGATAACTCCTCGACTGCAAGGTTGTAAAACCCTTCTACGTTCGATTCCGGCGCGAATGATATCAAAAGAAGCACACAATAAGTTACATCGCTTACAGTTTTTCCCAGCGTAATTCGCATGGTTTTTCGTGAAAGCAACGGAAGGAAAGTATGTTTCGAATGTGCAACTTACAGCTTTTGTTATCATCGTGTCTTCTACGTCTTCCTTGCATAAATTATTTTTGGAATGAATTTAACTGCTATCTCTTCTCCCTTATATGTAGTTCTGTCAAATTCGTCTATGTCTGGTTGTATGCCATACATTTCGAATTGCTATTGGCATTCCCGACGTGTGGAAATACGACTCAACTGTCACACTAGGGTTAACTCTTTAACAAGATGAACAGCTACTAGATGAACTAGATTATCGGCTTGCGTATCTGATTTTAATTCCGCTATCAACTGGAATTCGTTTAACACTACATTGGGATAACAAATACAATGGAAATATGTTCCGCTCAGAAACTGCATCCCGGTGGGTCAGTGTTTCCGTATAACCAGTATAAATTAGTAAAATGTTCAACGCATTAGCAACTCCGACCTGGAATCAAACACAGGTTGGATTCCCGATCGGGGTAACCAACATTATACTCTTTTCGCTGGAATAGTGCCTTAGTTCCAGCCCTCATTGTACCCCAGATCTTCAAATGTTACAAAGTCCGTAAAACTTTCACTGCAACTTGGCGCTACTTCAAAACTATCGTCATTTTTCAATTACTGCCATTATTTCTATTCCAAAATCAGTAAGCCTACGAAAATTTCGGAATTCTCGTTCACTGCTCGTCCCCCTTTCGTGTTTACTTCGCTGCTCCATGAACGCAGTGAAACCACTTTTAGTGAGTGGTTCTTTCATCATTTTTTTTAAACGACCAATGGTGGCATAACAGATGTCCTACTGTGTTTGAATGGCATCGACTAGATTAGGTAGCTCTACTGCGGTTTCAGGGGACGATGCCATGCCGGCGTCAGAAGGGTAGCGAAGCACGACGGACGGAAGTAAACGCGGCCATGAAAACGGTACGTTATGCAATCGCCCTGTCTGGCTTGCTATTTAGTTGCGCTGTCGTCCCACCCAGCTACTACCTGCCTTGTTGTCGGGCAGGAAACTGTTTTTTTTTTTTCTTGTATTCTTCCTACCTAGAAACAAATCAGACTTGATTAACTGGAGTTATAGACGTGTAATATTTTTTCCTCCAGGTTAATTATGAAAGACATAATTCACACGCTAGAACTCTGAAAATTATGAAGGGAAAAAATAAATAACTGTTCAACTTTTTTAAATTAATAACTATACACATCGTCTTCGCCCTTCAAGTCGTTTAGATAGAAGTGAAAGGCTTCCTCTTCTGGTTTCCTTTTTCGCCTGGAAGCTCCGAAAACTTTTTACGCTTATTCTCAATTAAAACAATATTGTAAATCGCCATTCAAGCTGAATCTCGGCATTCCATTTGACTAATTTCATGAAACGCATTTCGTAATGTCCTCTTTCGTCCAACAGACGACCAGTTCGCAGAACACGGCTGATATGATATTTCTAGTTAAGTGCAAAGGCACCGATCTATCCGGTTTCCACTAGTACGACATAAAACTTCAAGAAAATTCAATCATGACTTGAAGAGATTTATTTTAAGTTTAAAAAAATATATACCTACGTTCATAAAAATGCACATGAAAGCTACTAGCAAGGATACCTACTATAACACAAATCAAAAATGAAAAAAGAATTCAATATTAATATTACAAAATATTGCAAATTTAAACACTAATGTTAATTCAAAGTGCCCTAAATGTCGTGTTCCCCAGAATTTTTAATGTTTTCAGAGAAAGTTTTACTGTGTTGTAAATCCGGAGTACTTTCTGCTTCAAAAGACTTATTGGAACATATTTTTATTGAATATTACCTAGTCGATGTTCAACTATATTCAAAATTAGACATTCAATCCCTCCAAAACACGTAATTCCCCTTTTAAAACCTTAGCGGCTAAAATAGTAAAGTGACAAAGATAGCATGAATATGCTTTATTCACACTGATCAGATAATCAGGGATACATATCAAACAGATACACAGTAGTGTGGCACTAACACACATTACTTTGCAATATATGTATTCGTGCTCCAAATTCGTGTTCGTTCTCTTACTTTCAGAAGAAAATATTGTCGAAACGTCTTGCTGAACGACCACATCAGTTGTGGATCGCCTTTCATCCATAATTTTCAATGACCCTCGCTGAGAAAATCAGAGCAACATTGGGTGTCATGGCCAGGATGAAAGAATGACGGTCGAGTACCTCCCACCGGAAATGCCATTACAGTTGATGCGTGCTGTTGGCTGAATGTGATCGGGCGTAGTCGTGTAGCAACACAGTGCCTATTGGGAGGTGTCCAGATCGTTCTCTGCGAAAAGCTTCCAACTACAGCCTCACAGTGAAACCACAATTGGCAGTATTCACTGCAGCTCCACTGACGTGGAAACCTATCAAAGCTCGTCCTTGTGAGTTCAAAAGACCGTCGGAATGCAATTTCTTGAAAAGCGGCAAAGATATACGTTTCCATGACTGTTGCTGGCTTAATCTCCAGAACCCCACGTTTCATCCGATGCAACAATTTTCAGAACCGGCATCTTTGTTAAATAGTGTCATAGGCATAACATAACTCCGCCCTAATGGCTTTCCCAGCTGTAAGTTGCCTTGACACCCACCTTTAATGTCCTTCAGAAGTCTAGTTGCTCGGCAAAGCAATAGAATTAATCCACACTACCATCCTCGATGGGATTTTTAGCTATCTCTATCGACGTCAAATGCTGTGATGGCTCTGAATAAAAAATTAAATTAATTTGGCACACACAGTCATCTGAGGTGTGCTTGATGGAACAACCTTATCTTTAGTCATTCTTTACATCGGACATGTCAATTTCAAACCTCCATAGCATCAAGCCATATATTTCCTAAGCACTGAACATCAGAGGCGGCTATTCCGCGGAAGTAGGTGAAGGCACGTCCTTATTTACTATATAAAATGATATTTGCAATTTATTTTATTATTTAAATCTACCGCATACTAGAAGTATGTTGGTTTTAATATAAACGTTAGTGTATTTTTGAATGGCACGCACGCGATCTCTACTGCGCAGTTAATACTCACGAAGGCACTGGATGAGTGCGCCACCGTCTAAGTGAAGTAGGCCACCTTTTCACGCGCATCAACCACAGACATTCAAGAGTTCGTTCACCCTCGAACGTTAGAGCACTATCGATCTTGTGCGCAGGCTCAGTTCGAGTTTTGCATTACTTCTGAGTATCTGCGCATGCGCAGAAGATCGGTAGTGCCGCCCACTATAGCGTACACCAACTCTCTAGAAGTGGTCTCTACCTCTAGACTCTTGCCTCGGCGGTTGCTACAACAAACATGACGTCACCCGCAATAACCGCGTGGATTTCACGCCACTGGTGTGCTGGTGAAGTAGAGGCCAAAGAAATACGATTCTTCTTCCAGTATGATATTCCTTAGAATCGGGCTTCTTTAATAGTGGTGTATCAAATATGAATCCTGTGTTGATATAGTGTGTATTTTATTAGTTATGCCACATTGGAACGATTACGATAAGGAAGATTTAAGTAAGCGCCCTACTGAATCTCTAAATATTTGGTACAAAAGTTAAACATTGAGGAAAAATTTACAACCTTAATTTCGAGCAGTTTAAGGAATTCGCGTGGTTGTGTTCCTCTCCAATGCCACAGAAATTGTTTTGTGGGATATGCTTGATTTTTAGCATTAAAACTAACGTTTGGAACAGAAAAGTATTTGCCGACTCGATCAATGCATTATCACTCAAATTCGGCGGAGCATTTACAATAAATTACTCGAGAGCATTTCAAACTAAAACAATGATTTTGTGACTGGTAAGAAAGAACATTATTCATTTCCAATTATTTGCCAATTGAGCATGGGTTCCCGGCAAGATTCGATCTTAGGTCCTATCCTCTTTCTTCTATACGTTAATGACATGCCCTCGTCCATTATAAGTAGAAGAACAGTTCTGTTCGCCGATGATAAATGTTCTTTGCAAAAAACGAAACTAATTGTACGTTTTCATAGGTTTCAAATTGGTTTCGTAATAAGAAATTAATAGTTCACGCAGGACAAAACTGTTTCAATGCAATTTTGCATTTCAAATTGGCAATCCCATCCTCCATTGACAATGAATATGCAAATAGCTGATGTAAAGATAACAAAATTTCTGGATCTCTCAATTCAATCAAACCTCACATGAATGCACGTTATAACAGAATTAATCACTACATTATGTTCATGAAGTTACACATTCAGAATTATTTCAAACTCGGCAAGCATAAGATCGGCAAGCAAGCATAAGATCGGCAAGCAAGCATAAGATCGGCAAGCAAGCATAAGATCGGCAAGCAAGCATAAGATCGGCAAGCAAGCATAAGATCGGCAAGCAAGCATAAGATCGGCAAGCAAGCATAAGATCGGCAAGCAAGCATAAGATCGGCAAGCAAGCATAAGATCGGCAAGCATAAGATCGGCAAGCATAAGATCGGCAAGCATAAGATCGGCAAGCATAAGATCGGCAAGCATAAGATCGGCAAGTATAAGATCGGCAAGTATAAGATGTAAATAACCGCCCACGCACCCATACCGACAGGCTTCGCAGGGCCCATCTCAACCTCGCAAAGGCGACGCAGGGCTCTCTTGAGGGCGCTTTGAGAGAGCTGAAACCCCAGGTGCGCGGTAGCTGACACACATCTTCCCGACGGATACTTCGTTCCAGCGTGGAGCGGCGATTTGTAACAAATCTGTAGCTTCCAGCCTTCCTCATCCCTTAGGATGTATCATAAATTATTCACGGCGGTCTATGCAGCGGCTACTCCGACTTCCCTTCAAACGGTCGAAAGGAAACAATGCGTACCAATAGAATCAATTCAGTAAAACACCTACGGAGGAGTGCTCCAAACCAACGATCATCCAATAAACTAGAGCTGGAAGAAAATCATGATTTTTTTAAAATAAAAAATCTGATTTTATTTAAATCAGATTTCTTTTACATTTAAATCAGATTTCTTTTACATTTAAATCAGATTTCTTTTACATTTAAATCAGATTTCTTTTACATTTAAATCAGATTTCTTTTACATTTAAATCAGATTTCTTTTACATTTAAATCAGATTTTTTTTTACATTTAAATCGATTTTTAATTTAAATCAGATTTTTAAATTTAAATGTTTTTTTAAAAAAAAATTTTTTTTAACAGAAAAAGTTTATTACAAATCAGTTTTTAAGTTTAACATTAAATTATTTAAATTTTTATTTTTAAAAACATTCTATATATTCGAGGGGGTCCGGTGTTGCAATACCGCCCTAACCCACAATATCTTTAAACTTGAGTTACTTATAGTTTCATTCTCTTCACATACTTGTCTTGCATCCACATTACCAATTAAGCTTGTGGCCCCATCTATTAGCATGATTTAGAAAAAGTTGTTAGAACGACTCTTTCTAAATCGTCTAAAAGTAGTTGCTTCTGTCTTCTGCACGCTTAGTGGCAAATTCAATGAGAGGAAAACACACGAGATCTGTAGTTATTTTACACGAGAGACCCGTTACAACTGACCATTTACGAGGCTTTGGAACGGGAAATTATGCAGTTCTACCCTGATGAATGTGTACTAGTTTAGTACAATTCAGTCATAATCCAACTTCATATTACTAACAGTTTTTGTATGGTTTGAGTATTTTTCATACAGAAATATAACAATGAATATTTCAATACTGCTATATTCTTATTTCCAGCGTTGAAAAACATGACCCCACGCGATCCATCTCGTTTCCTCTCGAAATTCGCATTTCCAGCGCGCCTCTCTGGGTGAGCATGTTCGCCCGTTGTGCCTCGCTTCGGCCCGTCTTCTTTGAAAAGGCCGCGGAATGAGCGTACACAAGTAGCGCGCCTTGCCCATAATCAACGCATGCACGCTCTGCTTGGGGAGGATAATTAAGATACTGCCTGATCAGTTGAAAAACTTTCATTCCCAGTCACATTAGCAGCGTGCCGTGTATGTTTATTGCCAAGTTAACAAATGGAGTTGTTTTATTATTATTATTATTATTATTATTATTATTATTATGACTGGCAGAATGAACTACGTTACTCCTTTTTTTTTTTTTTTTTTGGACTGAACGGTCAAGTTAAACGCGAATCTTGAACAATGTTATCGGGCTATTATTTTAAGTGTAGTTGTATACTGTACTTGCGAGAAAAAACCATTTTAATTCTGAAATTGGAGCATCCTGTAAGTTTTTCAAACGGAAGCCGGTTATATTTCTGACTCCCCTCCCTTCACAAATTTCTTCAAGACACATTCCACTTCTTTAGAAAGTTAATTTCTTCTTGAAATCTCTTGCTCGAGATTACTAGGAATACTCCTTTGAAATACGAAAAAATGAACGTAACCATTGTTTTGAATCAATTTAATGAAAATACCGACAATAATCGTATCAAAGAGGGACTAGACCTACTCCCCCCTGAATCCACCAATGTTCGGTAATTACCGTTTTGCCTACTTGAACATTTGTTCACGAGCCGCCATTTTAAATAACATACGTGATTCTTCAAACACATACGTAACTTTGTAGCATTGCAGATTATACTTCAAGTACTATAGGTCCTTGGAAAGAGTTTGATAACTACCATGAACCAAAAAACGTCTGTGCCGTGTAACAATCCCATTTGCTTCCATTTCTCAAAAATCACCCGGGGGAGCGTTTCGTCTGTGACTGCTAATAATCACACGCGGAAGCCGTGTACCTCCAACATAAAACAGACTATGCATGCAATTTTTCATAAGCAAGTTCCCATTTTCAAACTTTGAAATGTATTACAGCACAATGATTGCCTCACGATAAAGCGTAAATAAATATATTTCGTGAAGTACCATAAACTCTTTTTTCACTAGTGCTTGTCGGAAACATTTAAAATCGAATTATTCGAAATGTTCACAAATTTACGGAGTACGAATGAACGAAAGATATGAGCTATTATCTTCCAGAAAAAAACAGTTTCAAAAAAGATTTGGGCAAAACACTTAACTTTTTTATTTCATTTTCACGCTGAAAATATAAACTGGCAATATTTACCTACCTCACAGACACGCACTAGACTCCTAAATTCTTACGATTCCAGTCCATTTTACTTAGTCTCATTGTAAGCTTAATTTGTTACTGACATGCAAGAGGTCAGGGCATGTCAATAGATACAATGCAACCGAAATATTACATCCGCTGGAACATTTTCATCTCCATGAAAGAGCTTCCGTTCAAAAACAAATATTAAAAAACTTTAGTCGCAATAACACTAATAACATGGCCTGTATATTTTTTTAAGTTTTCTTTCTAAGGATTGGGCACTGAAATATATAATTTAAAATGCTTTAAACGATATAAAAGATTATCGTGAAAGCTAAAAATTAATATCATTCTCTGATCTCCGAATGTATCCAAAAGGCCTTTCAATCCAAATGACACACACAATACGCTGCTAATAAATCACAACCACAGTTATTTCTCTCTTTCTAAAGTCTCCAACAAGATAACCTTTTCAAGTTCGAAAAAATGTTCCCATTACTAAGCAATGGTGGCGCTTCTGCACAGGGCGAAGGACGGACGGGACGACAGACGACGGCGACGACGAGCAGCGACCGGACGACACGGACGGACCGCGACGGACGGACCGACGGACGGCGACGACGACGACGACCGACGACCGACGGACCGCGACGACGACGCGACCGACGACGACCGCAGACGGCAGACGACCGACGGACGAGACCGACGACGAACCGACAGACGACGACGACAGACCGACGACAGACCGCGACAGACCGACGACAGACGGAGACAGACCGGAGACGACAGACCGACAGACGCAGACCGGACAGACGACAGACGCGCAGACGACAGACCGGCAGACGGACAGACCGGCAGACGACAGACCGGCAGACGGACGACCGGCGACGACAGACCGGCAGACGACAGACCGGCGACGAGAACGGAGACCGACAGACGACAGACCGGCAGACGAGACAGACCGGCAGACGACAGACCGGCAGACAGAGGCAGACGACAGACGACGACAACCGACAGACGGAGACCGACAGACAGACAGACCGACAGACGACAGACCGCAGACGACAGACCGACAGACGGACAGACCGACAGACAGACGACGACAGACGACGACCGACAGACGAGACCGGACAGACACCGACGGACGACGGACAGACGGACAGACCGACAGACGAGACAGACCGACGACAGACCGGGACAGACCGACAGACCGACGGAAGGACGGACCGGCAGGAGAGGCGACCGACAGGCAAGGACAGACCGACGGAAGGACGGACCGACGGAAGAGACGGACCGACGGAAGACAGACCGACGGAAGGACGGACCGACGGAAGGACAGACCGGACGGAAGGACGGACCGACGGAAGGACGGACCGACGGAAGGACGGACCGACCGGAAGGACGGACCGACGGAAGGACGGACCGACGGACGGACGACGACCGACGGACGGACCGACCGACGGACCGACCGACGGACCGACCGACGGACGGACCGACGGACGGACCGACGGACGGACCGACGGACGGACCGACGGACGGACCGACGGACGGACCGTCACAACAGAAGTTTTCAAATCTCATCAATTTGAACAAATGTACAGCACAAACTCGAGAATCACTGCTGTAATAAATTCTCTTCAAATTGTCTTTGTTAATAGTAAAAAATCCGTTTACTGTACAGAAGGGGCATTGATAATAAAACGTCCATTAACAATACAACGGACAGAAATACCGATGATGTTACTTTCTCGTACTGAAAACTTGTTGTAATGTTTGCGTAATGGGTAAATTGACTGTGACGGTTTTTTATTGTTGGAATTTAACTGACAAAACGAAGTAAAAATAACAGAATTTAATAAATCTTTTATTTTCATATTGAATAATCTTGATCTACAAATCTAGTACCCTACCTCCGGTCATCTTGTCCCTAACGGTTAGACCTCTTCTGGTCCACCAACCGAGAAAAATGTGTCATTCAACGCGTCTCATGAAGAACTCATTTTTGTGTATATCCTTTTAAATTATTCTAAGAAATTTCTCTAAAATAATGTGTTTTTAACAACTAAAAGTAGATTCGGGGGATTCACGGCAACTACAGACGTGATCAATAGCTCATTCGATCTCGCTTGTAAAGATAAATCGCGTGACAATTCTCAGTCGGTTCCCAATAGCTGGAAGAATTCTAAAAACACGTATTTTTTTTTTATTATTTCAATGCACCAACGAGTACATTAGTAAATCGATGTGATACTATTCTCTTTCCGTCATTTACACGAATCGTAACGACTTGATTCGTCAGACTGAAAATTATTAAACCTAGTTTTGTAATGACACAAAAATTTCAATGGTCGATACTTTTACACGCAACTATTAATGTCCGAAAATCCGGAGCCAGTCAACTTTAATAGATTTAAAAATTTAGTTTTATTATGAACTTGTGAATCTCATATAAACGTTAATATGAAAATACCGCCGGAGGCTCACGCTAAGCTATTGCTCTACCACTCTCAAAAAAACCTTCCACTGCGCATGCCCGAAAGTGGCCTCTCCCTCCAAAGCTCCTAATATTTCCCCGCCTGCCTGCGCTCTTTGTCACAACATAGCTCTCCCTCTGTCTTTCTCTCGTGCGTCGCGCGGTAATTCAACACTGCGAGTTTGGTGATAAACTGACGAGTGAGAAGGATCAGACGGAAGGCAGCTTACGTGTTTCTACAGTAGGGGTTGTCCAACCGATCAACAGAAAATTAGCCGTGTCTTGGAGAGTTTCGGTCTCCAGTCCGTGTTTTACCATCGCTAGTGAGCAGTGACAGTGTCCTTTACACAGTAGCTGCTGTTATTCACAAAAACCCAATTATTACAAATAATTCAAAGTATATCCACTGAAAAACGATAGGTCATTGATCAAATAATCATTGAACATGACCACATTCCTCTCCGTTTTCCACCGTACCATCAGATCTAAATCCAATCGAACTTGTTTGGGATTTATAAAGGCGCGAGGCAGTAGAAACTATTGGTGCATGGCCTACTCCATTGAAGGCCGGAGCACTGGAAATTTGGCAACATGTAACGTGGTCCACAAGTGTCGGCGTGGTGATCTGGAGGTATTGGCGAAGTGCTGCCGCGAAAGTCGTGTTTTCAGATTTCTTGGTCAGGCGAATTATTATTCAGAGTAAAGCGCAGTGAAAAATCTTCAGCAACCTTTTAAGCTTTAAAGATACAGGTTGAGGTAAGCATTTTTACAGTTACAAATAAAATTTCTCTGAATTATGTGTGTAAATCGTAGCATTGTTTTTGAGTTGTTTCTGCGGTTATGTCTTCCTTAACTATAACATTGAATTGTGTTATTTTCTTACATTATCGGTTTTTCAGATGCCCAAACATTGCTGTGTTCCTGGATGCTCGAGCAATTATGCATCAAACACAGAGGGGTACACAACTGTATTTAAATTTCCATCTAATTTGGCAAGGAAAGCCACTTGGGTGAGGAACATTCCAAGAGCTGACTGGTATCCTTCCTCTTCAAGTGTAGTATGTGTGAAACATTTTCATCCAAGTGTTGTCGCAATTGAGGAACATTACGTAGATGCCAATGGAGAGAAAAAATCAAGGAAAGAGACAAGCCCTGTCTCAGTTCTGATGCTGTGCCTACAATTTTCCTGGACTCCCAGAACGTTTTAGTAAGGCAACTCCACAACCAAGACGTGATCCAGAAGAAAGAAAGAATGCAATATTAAAATTACAAAGTGATAAAGAGCAAGCTTTCTTCAATAAAGACAAAGTAGATGATTTCCAGTGCTTGAAAGAATACAAGACCTTTATTTGTGATTCTGAGTGTGATAAATGGAAGGTATATTTTAGTGAAGACCTGTGCATTTTTTATCTTTTGAAACAGTAGGTCCTCCTGCAGTTAGTACAAGTGTAAAATTTTCGAAATTTGGAAGTTTCAGTGTATGTTGGGTCCAGTGAAATAGGTAAATTAGATTTGAAATGGATATTGCCCCATGCCAAACTAGAAAGATGGTCTCAATTGGAGAATTTACTCATTCGCTACAGGAGGTACGTAGAAGATAAACAATTGGCAAAAGACGCTCAGTTAGAGTACAAACTTTTAGTTAATTACGTTAAAAATAAGCTCCGTGTTATTAAGACCTTTCTGGAACCCATCAAGATGAAGATTTCACTGATTCTTCAATAGTTATTTTTAATTGATCAGTTTTGCTTGTTGTTTGAAAACAAAAAAGTGTATTCACCCCTTCTAATTAAGGTTGCGTTTATTATGTGTTTTTCTTCTCAGTCTTGTTATTATGCTGTAAGGAATCAAAATATCCTTTTCTTGCCACACACAAAGCATCTTAAACGTTTGACAAGAAGTCTTAATGCTGCATATTCAGATCAGCAAGCATTCATTAAATCACTTTCTGATAATCTATCAGAGAGGGAGAGGTATGTGAATCTCCTTGTTGATGAAATCTATGTCACTCCATCCATTGACTATAAGTCAGGATCGTTTCTTGGATATGCTGATAATCATGATAATGTTGCAGCACGAACAATTCTGGCATTCATGATTGCTTCCACATTTGGTTCAATGGCAGCAACTATTGGCTTGATACCTGTAAAGAACTTGACAAGTGATGAGTTATCAGCTATGACAGTAGAGCTGTAAATACTGTTCAAGCTTGAACTTCAATGTGTTAAGTGTCATAGCTGATAATAATCGGGTCAATAGAAGAATGTTCAGTGTGTTAGGTGAAGATAATTCTTTGAAAATGAAAAATCCTAAATTCAATTCTTATATTTATTTTCTTTTTGATTCAGTGCATTGCCTTAAATCTATTCGCAATAATTGGATAAATCTAAAAGATGCTGATAAGACTTTAATTTTTCCAAAATTTGATCCTCAATCAAATCATAGTAGTGATTTATGCAGAGCTTCTTTTTCAGTTTTAAGAAATTTGTATAAATCTGAGAGTAAGCAGTTGCTGAAATGTGCTTCGAAACTGAATTACAAATCAGTGTACCCATCAGTTATTGAAAGGCAGCAATCCAGAAACAATTGCTGCAGTTTCTCAGGCAGGTCATTCTCAAGAAGCAGAATTTTTAAATATTATCAATAGATGGTGGACAGTAATGAATACAAAAAGCTTGTGTTATTCTGGAAGAAAAAATGAAATTGATGCCTCGCCATTTACATCAAAGGAGATGTTCGACTATTTTTTTTGGAGGAGTTTGTGGATTGGTTACGGAAGTGGCGAATGATGGATTCTACAAAAGGACGATTAACTGAAGACACTTTCCATTCCTTAATTAATACTTCATTTAATATGAAAAAAATTATTGAGTGTTCCCTGGATCTTCCTGATGTAAAGTATGTTTTGCCTGGGAAATTTTCTACTGACAGGCTAGAAAGAAAATTTAGCTCATATCGTCAACTTTCTGGGGGAAATTATAATGTCTCTGTGACTCAGGTCTTGGAGTCAGAAAAAAAAATTAAGTTGCAGCAACTCTTAGGCATTAAATCTGCTAAATATAAAAAGGTCAAGCTTCACAGAGAAATATTTGAACAAGCAATTTGTGAAGTCAATGATGAAACAATGGAAAATGTATCTTGTTATTCAGACACATTCAAGGACCTTGTTCAGTCAGCTGCTTCCCAGTCTGAAATAGATGTAGATAAATTCCCCATAATTTATGTTTCTGGTTATGTTACTTTCAAGCTACAAAAAAAAGTGACATGTCAACAATGCATGAAGTGGTTGGAATCTGATATGTCGGATAATTCCATGTTTGAGGAATTAAACAGAGGGGGGCTCTCAATACCATCTGACATTGTAATATTTGTGTGTATGAAAGTGTTTGTGGTAATGGAACATTTAGTTTCGGAGAAATATGAGAGTACATTTA
The DNA here is from genome assembly GCA_964035755.1 of Teleogryllus oceanicus. Lineage (NCBI taxonomy): Eukaryota > Metazoa > Arthropoda > Insecta > Orthoptera > Gryllidae > Teleogryllus > Teleogryllus oceanicus. The sequence continues at coordinate 11,818,950 of CAXIVR010000011.1, read as the reverse complement.
TTAAAATGAAAAATCAATTTTCTATACTTGTACAATTGTCAAAGACCCTTCTAAATGAATCCCTCCCAGAAATTATTGGCTTGGAAGAGAGTTGCTCAGAATGTGGTGCAGTTCTGAGCGATGTAATTATAAAATGATCCGTATTTTTCAAATATTTTGTTGAAAAACTACTGCAAAGAGCAGAATGATTTCTTAGCTTCTGTTAAGGGTTCAAATAATTCTAAAAGAAAAATTAATAAATTTAAATAGAAGGACAGTGTGGAGGGAGTGTAAGATTTATTATGTACGCATTATTTTGAATTATGTGTCATGCAATATTTTGAATAAATTATTTTGTTTCAAGAATTTGTGAATAGCGTTATTCAACCCATGTACTAACTGGGCAAGTGCAAAATTAAATGCACTTCGTCATTACGAGCAATACGTTTCGCAAACGAAGTCTATTGTTTCTTTCTCTCGTTTGATTTAACTAAACTGTCATTACTCAATAATAAAATGCTTAAACCGTCACGTAAATTAGAGAGTTGCGGTAAACGGAGGGCTTTTAACCAGTGTTTAAAATTCGTAAGTTTCAATTGTTCTGCGATGGGCTAACATCGGACCCTTCATGTAGACTATGCGGCGTTGCCACGTTGAGTGCTCCGGCCTTCAGTACAGTAGGCCATGATTGGTGCATCCTTAAAAGAAAAGGAAATGTATTGCAGAGAAGCGTTTGCACAATACGTTGTATTCATTTCTTTGGACACTCCTGGGAGTGCGAGTTCCTCTTTTGACGAAGAGGGTAGTGATGACGAGTGGCGGTCAGCGCGATCGCTGCGTCTCGCAGTCGCCTCTCCTTCTCGCCTACGCGCTTCCCTTATAGCCGAGAGGGGAAATCTCAGATGCCACAGGGTGGGGGCAGCTTCCCAGACTTTAACAAAGGTACGTCCGCCATGATGTTTTTTTTTGCGAGCGGTTCAGCTATAGTATAAAAACTAGTGGTGCTAAAACAGCACATACTTTCTCGCCCGTATTTTCACGCAAAATTACGCGAACAGTACTCAAATTTTCGAAAAATTGTACATGACCTTATTTCAAATCAATCTTTAAGGAACAGACTTCATTACGGGAAAAAATCTCTCTTCAATATTTAGTTGAAGGGAGACTCCGAAAACATTTTGAACTTTCGCAATCTTCGAAGAAATCAGAGTTTTCAACGAACATAGAGTTTTCAACAAGCTACGCTCGTGGCACAGCGAAGTCGCTGTGCCGGGTTCGATTCCCGTCGAATCTCATGTGAAATTTGTTCCAACAAAACAAGTTTGGCTGCTTCACAAGGGCTAGTCCAATCCTTGTGAAGTGTCCTAAACCCTACCCCTATCCTTACTCCTTCACAATTCTGGCCGCTGGGTAGTGACGCAGGAGCGCGTAGTAGGAGGCGCGTGCGCGGAGATGCTACCTGGCGGTCCTCTTGACAACTGACTGCGACGTGACGCGACATGACAGAAAGTGATAATGGAGAATTACTCCAAAAAGCGCGCAAAGTAATGGAGGATTACTCCACAGCGCAAAGCGCTCAACGACCCGTAAGGGTCTTCGAGACGCGTTGCGTCAAAATGGTAGACGCAACAAATTAAAAAAAAAAAAAAAACATGAGACCTGCACCATTCTCTTAAACGTCCTTCACACTATCCAACAACAACATTTAATAAAAAACGATGGATTTTTTATGTCCCAGGGGCTTCGATGTAAATACTCCTGAAAATTAAAATATGTTTCAAATACAAGGTGCCGCAAGATCAATAAGATCGATTGGAGAATTTCAATTTTGTAAAAATAGTTTTTATGACGAAAATTCGCCGTTTTTCACGCAGTATTTACATAACTTTTTCTCTACTCAGTAACGAGAAAGTAATAATAGACTCTTTATCCACAAAGCTCTCGGAATTCCCCGTACAGTCATTCATATATTAAAACATGACTACTATTAGAAGACGTGCAAAACTCCCTAATAAAATAATTTCACTGGGGGGAGGGGTCATCTATTCCATCCCCCCTAACTACGACTCTGGAGTCTCGACCTCGTGATCAACATCAGAACCACCATACGCCACTGTTTAGTACTACAAAAAGAAACGATACGAGTTACTTGATTCGAAGGAATGTTTAATTTATTGATATCGATGGCACACACAAGCTACATTTTCAAATTTGTCGTATTTTAATTGAGTGAAATGTATTTAGAATGTGCTCTCCTATTACAGGGAAGTTTCATTTTTTAAGACGTGTTTTTAGAGTCAAATGCTACTTTAAGGCTGCAAAATACACAGCTCCGTTCAAACGAAAAGAGTTCTCTTGCAAAATGACATTTTTTTTAGAAGTGCCAGTTCACTTGTAGACCGATGTTTTCTGTTTTTTTGTAGTATTTTTCATTCAAAAAGTAATCTTTCACGATGTTTCACATCGAGCACCAACCGATGTTAAAAACATCTCTACTGCATTCAATAGATGTTGAAAAAACATCGACATCGACTTCGCATCCTAACCTCACAGAGAATAATATCCCAACATCTATTTAATATTCTACAAGGATAAAAATACGGTAAAACTAGCGCTCTTTTAAAATGATCGAAGGGAAACAACGAATCGTTCTTGGTTTTCACCCAGAATGCAAAAACTATAGAATTTGCAGTTGGGTAGAACCTACTCTCTACTCGAACTGCTCTACGGCGTTTGAGGCACGTGTTTTCCTAATATCCTGAAACTGTCAACACGGCCAGCACCAGGAAACCATTTCCTAGAAACGATCTCTTTTCTTGAGGGGTATTTTCCACGTACGCAGTCTCGACAACGCCTCTCTCCCCTTCCTGCGGCCAGAAAGACATTCTTTCCGAGGAATTCTGATGCGTCATTCAGTATCCTACATTGCTCGCCGACAGCGCAACTTCAAATATCCCGTTTATGGATGACTTCTCCATATTCGGAGTTTCTAAAATCCATTATTTCTAAAAAAGAAACAGTTTTGTTATTTGACTTTATTTAAATTCATATTACTGAAGTGTATTATGTATACTATTACTTAGGCACATAATTAATATTAAAAATAATTTCTGGCCATTTTTAATTTGAACTCGTGATCACAAAAGCAAAACTTAGGTCCACTGTTTCTCCCAGCTCTTTTTACTTTCTCGCATACTACATACGTAGTATAGAGAAAGTTGTGTAACACTGCGGGGGAAAACTGGGATCTTTCAGCAGACTAAAACCGTATTTTAGGCCACTAACACCGAAAAAGTCGATAATTCCTGTTCCCATAAGTAGCAAATTACTTCCTCTAACTCGTTATGTACTCAGAAGCCACATTTTGCGAGTAGTTTTTATCGAAAAATTGATTGACGGCAAAACGTCTGTAAACGCGAGCGGCCAAAACCTAAGTAAGGTTTTCACCCCAAAAATTGAATGCCCCAATTGATCTGGCTGATATCACGGGCCCTTGAATTGTAAATTGTACATTGTCATATTTTTCTCAAAAATGGCTCCATTTTTTTATTAAACTTTCTTTTCGAATAACATAAAAACGTTAAAAAAATTGGCGCAAGTTACAGTTTCGTTGAAATATCACAAGTTTCGAGAATTACAAAAGTTCAATTCAACAATTTTACTTGTCTATGCATAACCTACATAAAAGATTGTCTTCACAATCAAATCTTAAATTTACAAGGAAACTACACAGACACGTTTCACCTTGAAGATTGATTGATTGGTGATTTCGGGCACGAAGGTCATTGGTCCCGAAAGTGTAGTGCATTTCTTCCTCAGGATGCAACTGTGGTCTTCCCCCGCTAAATGAGATCCGACGCTGACCTACTTGTCGGCTAACGGCGTTTTCCCCACCCACGTATCTCCCACCAGCGGGGCATCGCCCCAGCCGAGACAAGCTCTAAGCTCTCGACCGGTTTCCCGGGGTGTGTGGCAGTGTATTGCATGTAAGTATGTGTGTAAGTAAGGGGGCGAGGAAAGGACAAGGAAGGGAAAGGAAAGATCGCGCGCTGTTCATGGCCGTTTGTTAGGGTACTGCTCCGGCATTCGCCTGGTATTGATCGAAAAAAATCGCGGGAAACTACCGATCAGAGCCGGTCGCTAGAATTCTCCTCCAGACAGCCACTGAATTCGACCTATTATAGCTGACAAGCTAGTGTCGAAAAATCCTGCCGCCGTCAGGAATCGAAGCTAGAACCTCCCGGTCAGAGACACAGTTGTAACATCAGCTGATACCCTGAGCCACCTCTCCTGGTCCAGGTTGACGATAAAACCAGTGCTACTGTAAAGAAGTGTCAGATCTGAGCAGCAAGATAGTCTTTTTACAAACTTTCCCACTTTAAAACTGCTCTTGTAATTATCTGATACAAATGTGCTTCGCCCCGTAAAGGAGATAATGAACGAGAACCAGTGAAGTTAAGCAACCACTTTTAGGGAATACTTTCCTGAACACGAGGCTGCTGCCAGGAGGATTCAAAATCCATTTTGCTGTGTTCAAATAGAAATTATTACATTCACAGAAAAGGAACAATATCAATTTGTGAATTTATGAAGCTGTAGCAGCGCATTGGAAAGTATTTTTAGCGATGGATAAACTGCTGACATTTGATAAGCTGTTCATAAGGACGAATATTGACCTCTTCCTGTTCACAGTTTGGGGCAAGCGAGGTCTTAATTATCGCGTCTCGATCTGCTGGTTGAGAACTGTCTCTTTTCCCATCCTTTTCATCTAATTTTTTTTAAAAACTCAAATGAATAAATATAAAAATACTACTTTTAAAACAATTTGAAACATTGGAGAAGCCACACAGTGACCTAGTGTTCAGTAATTAATGTTTTTTCAATGTATCGTTCGTGTTTCAATTTAATAATCTTGCGCTGGAACAATTGTAAATACACAAACAAATAAACGTATCATTGCATACTACTGTTATTTTATGCTCTAGAACATTGGAGATTTTATCGGTACTCAATCCACACTGACCTTGAAATACTGTACTAACACCCTCAACAAATGTGAAGTAGTGGTGCTCGTATCATACTGCATTTCCTGTGCGCCTTCTGCTCACTCTGACATTCACTACCTTATCTCCCGATATAAGCATAGATAAGTGATATTCGACTCATCTCTAAAAAATCACGTCTATTCCGTCTCTCTCGCAAAAACACAGTAAACGGAATGGCGCCAGAAGTAGTAAAGCATCAACAAGCTGTTACACACTTAGTTTGTCGTATTTAAACACATATCTCATTCGATTATCATCGATAAATATATTACGAAAATGTGAAATCTTATAATAAAAAATGAGTGCTTACATCTAATAACTATAGAATAGATAATCATAAATAAATTATTATTATGATTTAAACCCACAACGACCAAGCCGTAGAACACAAAGGTACTTAGTACTGCGAACTAAGTAACGGAATTATGAGAAGTATGTTATTCAAACACAAAACTCACAATTTCCAAGCAGTTCTTACTTGAATAACAGTGTCTTCGCAGAAGGTATATATTTTTAAGCGTGAAATCGGTGGAAATTATTAGTAATGTACGGATTCTTATCTAATAAAATTTACGACAAAATCACTTTTTGCAAAAAACTTAAAGAAAATAAACCTAATTTGTTATTAATGCTGGTGAGAATCAGGTACTTATTTAATATTATTTTACAGGATTTTATAAGCACTATGGAACTCACATAATTTATTTCTAAGATTTCAAAATAGTAAGTTTTTCAGTACAAGGAATAAAACAGGCATAAATTTTTACAAGAATTTAAAAAAAATTTTTTATTTAATTCTCAATAATTAGATATTTTTAAAGATAAGATAATTTATAAATTTTTACTTTCCCGAATACGTAGATAAGTATGAGAATACACAGAGAAAGTTACGCAATGCTGCGGATAATCGATTTCGAGGTTTCAACGGAATTACACGTCGCGGGGGCCCCTACTGAAAAAGTGTTAAGAAAATTAACTCCGTCGATCCATCCGTCTGTGAGCAACACTAGCGCCTAAACTATTAGTACGATATTTCCAAAATGAATATTTCCGGTCGATCTGCCCCGACTCGACGGTCTGCGATTTCGAAAAACTATATTTACTTTTTTTGGGATACTTTTTATAAAACCCCTGGAACATTTTTGAAATTTCTCAAAAATGATTTCCAATTTTTTCTTTAAAATTCTTGTAAGAATAGAGTGAAAAGGCACACACACACGCATACACACACACACGCGCATACACACACACTCACGTATACACACACCATACACACACGCACGCATACACACACACGCATACACACACAACGCATACACACACGCATACGCATACACACACGCATACGCATACACACACGCATACGCATACACCCGCATACGCAAACACACACGCACGCAAACACACACGCACGCAAACACACACGCGCAAACACACACACGCAAACACACACATGCAAACGCACGCACATACGTGCGAGTGCGGTTTCGCTCCGCCCTCTTCCCACCCAACCATCTTTTGGCTCTTAAAAGACATATTTTCTTAAAGTTTCAGTCCCCTATTAATGGAATTGAAATATGACCAAGAATAATTACAGAGTAAAACCTGGTCCAAAATGCAAATTTTCTCTCAAAACATAGGGACGTTTTTGAGAATACGTCTTTGGAGTGTTTCTGAAAAATGCGGGATTTTAATCTCATTCGAAAAAATCTTTAGACTAATCGCCCCTAATATAAATTCGCAACATAATTTTAGAAAACTTTTGAATTTTCGGGAAACTTTTTAAGACCTAATAACTTTGAAGCACCTGTACAAAAAATGCAATATAAATCGCCGGTAATGTAAATATTAACGACGAGAGAGATATGAAGAAACTTACATTTGTTTAATATTTACATTACCAGTGATTTGTATACAGTATTGTATTTAGGAGTACAAGAGCTTCAGATAGTATTTTTCAGTTTCTCGAAAACTCAAAAGTTTTCTCAAAAATTTCCATGTAAGACCAGGTTTTACTCTGCAATATTCTTTAAGTCATATTTTAATTCTACAGTTAGGGATCCGGAAAATTGTGAAAACGAGAAAAATTGTCATTTGGGCACCTTTAGGTGGCAATTGAGAAGACGGTGGGGAAAAACTGAAAAGGTAAGGAAACTTAGTTTGAGAAAGTCCACACCAATATGAAAGTTCATTCGAGTTCACTATTAATAGTTCATATGTGGGAAATATATCCTTAAGGGTTAACTTATGTGCAGTGCCGGAGCTAGGAATTTTGGGCCCGGGGCAATGCTGATACGTTGCCTCCACCCTCTTCAAAAAATAGTGAAAGTTGTGTCAAGAAACTATACACGTTATTTTATTTATTTGAACTAATAACCAAAATTACATTTAAGCCGGAAAAAAGTTTTTGGAGATATTTTAAATTAAGTGTAGGTAAAAGTATTTAATGATCAAATAATACAATTTCCACGGCGAGCTTAAAATGCTAAAAAATTGTGTACGGGGTTAGTTAGTGTTTAATAAACTCACTTGTCAAATACTTGAAATAATAAATATGAATTTCAGTATATCTTGTTTTAATGTTAGGTCATTTGATTAATTCCATTTGAGTCCTACCTCATAACGACTTTTATTGCCTATTTAACTGAAAAATGTACTTGAAACTTTTATGAAATATGAGACTACAGCACCGCGGCTTGTAAAATTACGATAGAGATTTTTTTTATTCCAATTTCTTTTTCAATTTTTTACTATTTTTTCTCATCGGGCCCCTTGAGTTGCGGGGCCCCGGTCCGGTCTGCCCATGCTTAGCGCCGGCACTGCATATGTGACATTCCGACTGTCATGTCGCCGGGAAAAAGCTGTTTCTGGTGCTCGATTGTAAAATGTGTGTATTCAAAGTTGGGGCAATCGCTTCTAGAATTGTAAGGCGAACTAACGGAAAAAACTACGTACGATGAAAATGTATGTCATTTTACTTTTGCTTTCAAATACATATTGGCGTGCTTGGGTCAATGCATTATTACGAATTGGTAAAAAAAGAACTGAGAGGTAAAAAAATATCACAATTTCCTTGATTAGTGCAACTTACGTTCTAAAATATGAAATATCGAATAGTCATATTACATCAAGATGGCAAAGTGAAATTAATATTGTATACATCGTTAGAATCAGCAGTACCACAATTCTTTGCTTTGCTATCTTCAAAGAATGGGTAATACTAGAAAATACAAAAGAAACTTCTGCTTTTTAATTTCCATTTACAAAGATCTTTCAATTCATTGATTAAAAAACTAAATTTTTCAAATTATTCTTATATAAAGTTAATTAGAACAATTCGATATTCAGTTCATAATTAAAAATAACATTCTGGGGAAATACATCTTATAGCTCCCAGACTTTTAGATTACAAAAACGAATTGTACGAATAATAACCAAATCCCACCCACGTGATTCATGTAAGCCTCTCTTCATTAATCTAGGAATTCTACCTTACCGTGTCTTTTATTTCGAATCAGTGTTTTTCAGAAAATGCAGAAGTCTATTACTATAACACTCGACGTAGAAATCATATTCATCAGGTGACAGTATCAACAGCTCATTACAAAAAATTCACATACAATACATGTACATTATTTTACAACACGTTGCCAGATGACATTAAACGATTAAATTCAATAGAAAAGTTTAAATCCCAAGTGAAATCGTTTCTGCTGCATAACTGTTTCTATACAATTAGAGACTATACTGAGCATAACAAGAAAAGTAACATTAATTTTAACAATGATACATAATGCATTATTTACCATTTGGACTGTATAAATGAGTATAAACAACCTGTAACAACTATTGTACTACAGCTTCCGGGTCAATGACCCCCATCTCGATCAGGTTTTTCGTCCAGTTTCCCTGATCCATTGAGCAAATGCTGAGATGGCCCTTGTTTTGCTTCTGGACATAAATGTAACTTCATTTTCTGTGCACGTCTTCTAGTATTCAGTGGGAAATACAATGATTCAAATTATCGTTTCGTTGTTGTCGCGGCAGGAAGTAATAAGAGCCAAAATTTATTGCTTATTTATCTTTGACAATAGATTTTATTACATGGGAGTTTTTTTTGTTTTTTTTTCTGCCTTTCAAAATTCAAAATTTATTGCCTATTTATCCTTGAAAATAGATTTTATTACATGGGAGTTTTTTGTTTGTTTTTTCTCCCTTTCAAAATTTCAAAATTCAAAATTTATTGCTTGTTTATCCTTGAACATAGATTTTATTGCATGGGAGTTTTTGTTTTTTTTTCTCCCTTTCAAAAATTCAAGATTTAAGTAGTATATGAGTAAGTGTAGGGATCACAGAATTTTGAAAATGTGCACACAATTCACTTTTCCCCATAGCACGTCATACGCAGTTTTTAACTGTTTTTCTGACGTAAAATAAATAAAAAAAATAAAAAAATAACATTATCTTGGAAGAGAAAGGTAAAAATGTTAAATTGAAGCATTTCATTCCACAATATTTATGAATCAACTGATAAGAGAAACTTCAAAATAAAACCAATATAATTATTACTTTTTCATAATATATTGTTCTCTTCACTTATTAGAAAACCTATAATTGCCCAAAGTATTTAATAAATTCATCCATTTAAATCAGAGAATCAACAGTTTCAGCACACAGCTAAGATGCCTGTTACCTGGTACAATTAGTGTGTAACTCATGGTCCTGGAGAACTTACCATTTGCCCACATGAATTTGCAGAAATCATTAGTGAATGAAACCAGAGCATTAAAAAACATAAAAATTACTTTTAGACTCTACTTTTTTCTTATTTTTCTGAACTCCTGAAGTAATCATACTCATAATAAGATAAAATATCACAGAGCAAGTTCTACAGAACAACTACACCGATGCAGCTAATAATACTGTACTCTAGCAATATAAGAGGATCTTGGCACTAAACACGTTTCTAATACTGATTTTTAATATAATCCTGATTAAGGTTCTTATTAAGTTTTGTACAATTAATATTACAAGCTGCTTCATTAAAAATACTGTTTACAATAGTAAAACCAAGGAGAGGGGTAGGATTTGTCCATGGAACTTCAGCCCCCTTCCCCTCACCTATGAAACATGTTCACAAATCTAGTTTTTACGAATTTTCTACAGAAACAACAGGGATTCAACATCTCAAATTGAGTTTTTATATATATATATATATATATATATATATATATATATATATATATATATATATATATATATATATATATATATATATATATATATAAGTATACATGAACTTTTTTCATAAGAAAACAGCAAGTCAGCTAGACAATATAGCCTTCCCCCCAGCTAAATTCTGTTTGCACCACTGACAGTCTGTATTGCTTGACACACACAAGTGAAGTTATTTACTCAGTTTATCCACACTGGGGTATAGGAATCAGACTGCATTGTAATTGAATGAAAAAAATTTGTGCACAAAATCTCTAAACCATGCATCATAGATCTCCCAAAGATATTTCCTATACACACCCGGAATTACAGAACATTGAGAAGACATATGGTTCAGACACAGTATTCCACCCCTAAAATCCAATTTAGTTTTTAAGTATATATTTGAAGTAGCTTTGTGATAATTAAACATTGTAAAAATTCTCTGCACAGCACTGACACTTCAGCAATTGCTTTTTAAGAATGAGAATTGAACCATATTCATTATTATGACAAATGTATTTTCAAAAGTTAATTTAAAAATTGATGTGTTTTATATTAGTAAAACGGTTAATACAAGGGCTTTAACTAAACATCTATCTGAAGCAAACTTTGGAAACAAAATTTGACAATATTGTGTTCAACTTCTTAAAATAAAAAAATTATTTGAAAACTGAAGAGTTTCAATAATTTAATTAAATCTCTTATTTATATCACAAAAAAAATTTTTTTTTTTTAAAAATTTTAAAAAATTTATTTTGTTGTTTCTTTCCACAAATTGAATTAAAATTCGAAATCAGGTGAATATAATACAATTATGAACTTTTCTTCAGAACAATTACAATTTCAAAATACTATACACGATTTGAAGATCAACGCAACACTTATAAAACTTTTCCAAATTAATCGTAGGGTTCATATTTTTTAATAAAGCCATAAACTTGGCACCCTTTTCAGTTCCCCTTGGAAATAAATTTTATTACATTAACAGCTTTACAACATTACATTAATATTTTGTTAACAATCCTTTCAAAAAATGCTTGTTTCTTTCTGCACTCAAAATTTAAGTAGGTTAGGTATCACAGAATTATGAAAATGTGCACAGACTTCACTTCTCCTCATTGCATGTCACACACACTGTTTTGACATAAAATAAATTAATATATATCCCAAATATTCCTCGTCCCAGGTACCTCGAGGTGAATCACACTCCTCCCCAGGAGAAGAGGGATATTGCTTCGCCATGCCTCCTAATTTAAACCAAAACCTGCTAGCATGCATATGATTGGGTTATGGTTATACAATGCCGTAAGTTTCTTCTTGCACACATCTCACACTTATTTGTTCAACATTCTAAGTGAATGGCTTCTTTAGTATAGTGTTTGAAAACTCTTTCTTCATGACTCCAGATATGTGAAATGCAGTTTCCACACAATATCACTTAGCAGGATATTTACAGGTGAAACATTAAGCTTCAAGACGTAATCCAGAGATTCTCAAAATTGAAAAATATTAAGATTGAAAAATGTATCATTATTGACCAATGATTGTTGTTGTTTTTTTTTTAATTTAAAAAAGAATTACGAGTTTTAAAAACCCCACTTGCAATGATACATAGAAAGCGTCACAGGCTGCCAGCCGAGGGTGCTGGAGATCTCATCACCAATTGCCCTTGAAGAACTTGGGGCGGGAACCAGTTATCTGTCTTCTTTTAATTATCACTGCAGCTATTAATGACAACTTAGTACAATATAAATATTAGTTTTTGTGTTTAGTTATTTAATGAATAAATTTAACAAGAGTAGAATATTTTTTCACCTAACAATTACTGATTGTCTTTAAAATTTAATAATAAGGAGATATTCAAGCCTTACAATACACTTCTTACGAATAATTAAGAGTAAGTGTATCTTAAAACATGTTTTGGTAATAAAAAAAGACCACTTATGTAGAATAATACACTGCAATGATTAAAACTAATCAAGATTTAAGATGTGTCATGCTGTCAATTAAATCTTTTTTAAATTTTTAAATAAATTTTTTAAACTTTAAAATAAAGTCATGATTTTTAGGTACCCTCTCTACAAGGTAACTTACGACACAAAAGACAATTTGACAACTGGTAGAAAAAAGCCATTACTAGATCCATTCATGAAAAAAATAAATGTAAGAAATCAAGAAAGCTTTGTATTCCAGGGTTTGAGAATGTATAAAATGCACAGCTTGCAATGGGCAATTTCAGACTAACCAATACTAATTCGTGCAAATAACTGATCCAAAATACAATTTAATACCTGCTTTTTAAGTCAAATCTTCAAAACAAGTTCCTACCCTTCTCTTTTCATTTTCTTTTTATAGTACTAAGAAATTTTGCCCAATTTACATCATTAAACTTCTAAAACAATACCCCTTCAATGTCTTGTTTTCTACACTTGGCTACATCATTAAAATTTGCTGTTCAAGTTATTCAAAATGTTAGTTATAGTATTTTATCATTGTTACATGTTGCAAATACTTTAAATAACACACATAAAAATGCATCAAAATGCTGAATTTTTTTAAAAAAAAAAAAAAAAAAAATTTAAAAGGTTTTAATTACTAACACAGTTTTGATGATTAACATGATCTAACAAAGACACATCATTTACATGATTTTGATTATTATCAAAGCAAAAATGTCTGGCAAGTTATCAAAAACTCCTTCACATTAAAATACAAGCGAAACATAAATGTTGAGAATTTCTTTTGTTCGTAACTAAAACAAACCTTAAGAAGCTCAGGTATTTTAATAAAATTTTTCCTAAATGATATTTCTAAAGACAACTGACGTGAAACACACTAAGCTATTTTCTCAATAAAGAAATTACAATGCACATAACATTTAGAAAAATTCTGACTGACAGGAGCAAATTCCCTGATATTTACAGAAAATGTGGTCTTACAGACTTCTCAACATTAAAAATTAATAATGAAAATGTACCTGAGATTTATATTCGGAGCAGGATTCACATCAGGATCATAAAATTATTCTTTCCATTTATGCAAGTGCAATATTCAGAAAAGCAATGTTTATATTAAGAGTGATAAAATCCACAGTGATCGCGGTTCTGCTTATTTAATTCTGAACTTTTAAAAGTCATACACATTTAAAATAAATATTTTAGTTAACCTTCACAAATGAAAAAAACTTAATTGTGGAAGTAAAACACTACTTACATAATGCTGAGCTAAATTTTACCTTTTTTCAATTTGAAAATCCTCATAATAAAAAGGGTAATTTCCAACTCACCAAAATAAAAGTTGGAAACTATAAAAATTTAATACTCACTTCTTTCACTTTTGCTCTGCGCTCTCTTGCCACTGGATCTCTGTCTTCTCCATCATTTGTATCTGGGTAGTGATTACTAGGAGCAGGAGGAACTGTGACAACTGAATCTTGTTTGGGGACACCAATTTCTTCGATAGCTGTTTCTACTGTCTTTTCTGTTTTCGCAGGGGCAACTACACTCATAAGGGGAGGATTTGGTCCTATGACATCTGGCTTTTCAAGAACTCTTTGATTACGCATTTTATCCATTTCGTCGGCTTCTTCTATTTTTGCAAGAAGCATTGCCTTGTCTTTAATTTTATGAGGATCTGGATGATCAAAATAATCATGTCTTATCAATTTGCCACCTCCAGGGATTTCGTTCACTTCATCTGCAGGCGGTGGGGCTGGAATTAATAATTCTGGTCCTGCTTTCTGCATATGTTTATACACGCTATACACACTATTCACAGTCCCTGAACCTCCTCTAAATTCAGGGAGGAAAAAGAAAGCTCCTACACAGACAACACCAAACGTGAAGAACACTAATAAAATTAAATATTTTTCCCTTGGCCTAAAAGACCGTCGGGAAAAAGACGGGACTGGTACACCATTCACAAATCGTTGGTATGTCGGTATAATGCCTGTAGAAGTCATTTTCACTAACATACAGCAAAATCTTGCATCAACCACCACAACACATCACCGCCATTCGTCGTACCACAGACGAAATACTATAGAGCCCACAAGTTCTGGGCCTGGCCTCCGAATGACGGATCCCGTTTCTGCTCTACTGTGCCCGGATGGGGAGGAACCACGTCAACTTCACAGAGAAGGGTCAACAGGGAAAAGTTTTACGAGTTTATGTACTAAATTTCTTGAAAATGTCTAAAGAAATATTCCTCATCACACGATTTTAAAAGAAATAGAAGTCATTTAGTAAAAAGAAATTTCTCACAAGAATCCAAAGTTGAGACAGCACTGATTTCGATAAGAACTCTTTGGTTATTACAACAAAATTCAATTTCCTTAGGGAAGTTTTGCTGCAAATTCTTTGATCCAATTTCTTTCGATTTTGACAGAACCGAAAGGAAAGAAACTAATTAGTCACAATCTGATCTTTCATTCACTTCTGGGAAGTGTAGAGGCGAAATCACTAATAGGAAATCAGGACGTTATTGAAAGCTTATTATTGTGTCGAAAGTTATCGATATGTTTGATAACTTCACCGCTTAATTCAAATATACATTTTGGGCGTGAGTTATTAATATAATGAACAATTATGAATTGAATGTGCTGTAAATAATACATTGCATTATAAATTATATTAATATAATATAATATGTATTATACTCTGTTTGAGGAAAGGCTGTTGATTCTGTGGTAACAGTAAAATGAGGTCACAATTTTTAAAAAAATCAAAATTGTGTAGAACATATTAAATGAAAGAGGAAAGTTTAAGTTAGTAGTATGTCAAAATGAAATTCTTTCATTAATTTTCATTATCGATAAAATAGTTATTCATATTGAAAACGTTAAATGATTTTTTTTAAGATCGATAATTTGTGATTTGTTATATTCGTGCAAGAAGCTACTTTTCTCTCATGAAATATAGACTACATTCCCTACCAATCATTATTTCATGGTTTTATCTAATAAATAACGTTCTCATTTATATGAGGGAGCTTAGAAGAAGCAGTGGAGGTAGCGAGAGGTGTGGTGAAAACTGATCTTGAGGACGGTCAGTGAGTTCGGGCTAGTCTTTCGTACTAAGACGCCACCGCGCAAAAATGTATCTTTTTATTATAACATTATGTTTTGATAAAAGACACACGCACGCTTACTGGTGCATAGAATCGCTAATATTTTTTTACTTTCTAACACTTTGTGAGAAGATTAAGTAATGTAATTGTGCCCCGAAAACAGCGAATTTTCGACAGAAAAACTTGTATTGCCGTGCCCTTGTAACGAAAAAGTGGATAAATCTTGTTCCTATGATTATGTGGTCTGAAATGAAAAAAGGAACCTAGAATGCGCAAAAGGTTTCCGAGATAACAGCAGTTAAAGCAAACAAACAGCTAAGCATATGTAGTACCTTTTCTGCGTAGTTCTCCTTGCGTTTCTCTGGTCCCGTAGGGTCGTTTCCTGTAGTTTTTTCGTGGTACTTTCGACCCTCAAGAGAAAAATTGGAGGCAGAAAGCGATTGTTGGTTCTTCACATCATTTTTTTTTACTTTCTCGTATACATACGTATATACGGAGTAATATACATAGTATAGAGAAAGTTTTGTAATGCTGCGGAAAATCGATTTCGAGATGTCAACGGAGATAAACGTTTTAGAGTTCCCCGATACCGAAAACGTGGTTCTTTTCAAAACGTCCCTCCGTCCGTCTGTGAACACTGCTAGCGCCTTAACCACAAGTACGAAATTTTCCAAATTGTAGAATCTCCACTCAATCTGGCTCTAGTTGAAGCTTTGAGATGTTGAAAAACATTCTTTAAAATTTAGGGGTACTTTACATGTAGCAACCCCCAGACAATTTCAAAATTTTCTCAAAAACGGCTCCGAATGTTTTCTTTAAGCTTTTTGTAAAAATAGAGTAAAATATATTTATAAGGTGGCATAGGTCCGATTTTCACCGTTAACTCTGAATTTTTGAAAATTGCAAAAGTTTGAATTTTTTTCGGCGTCTTCCTACAACTACAAAATTGAAGACAGAGATTTTTCCTTTAAATGAAATTTGTTGTGTAGTATTATATTGGAGTAGTAGTTGTATAGTTATTTCAATAAGGTCATGTACATTGTTTCGGAAATTTTAGTAGTTTTCGTGCAATACTGCATACAATATTTGCAATTTAAAAAAATACAAAAAACAGATTTTCTCAAAAACGGCTCCAAATTTTTTCTTTAAATTCTTGGTAGGGTTAGTGCCAAACGAACCCCATACCATGACATAAACTCCATATTGCTCTATTCTTTTGTTTTTTCAAAAATTTTAAATATGAAATTTTTTTGACGTGTCTCTCACGTCGGTTACATTAAAGGCAGTTTCTTCACATTATTATATTTATGAGTACTGTGCTTTAAATAATGTCAAATAAAGTTTCTTGTTTCCTGTACAAATGAGCTCAAAATTCCGCATTTTCAGAAACTCTCAAACGCCATTTTTAAAAAATAGCTCCAAATTTTTCTAATAGATAGTGTCTACGCTGTTTAATATGACGTTAAGTTCATTTTGGTGTATTCATTTGTTTTTTCAAAAATTGCTCAAATGTATTTTTTTAAATACCTCTCGCACCGTTAATATGGACATTTTCGTCAATTTGTATGCATTATTACAATTGTGAATAGATTCCTGTGAAAAAGAGCTTCAAATTTCGCATTTACAGTAATGCTTAATCACAATTTTCTTAAAAACCGCTTCAAATTCTTCAATGAAAATTTTATTTAGGACGAGTTTTTATTCTTCTTTAAAATTCTTGAAGTAATGTTTCGGTTGTACTACTAGGAAAGCAAAAATCTGAGAAAATTTCAAAAAAAAAGTCCTTTGGGCGATAGATTGTAGCTGGCCAGAGAATGGAGCAAAATCTTAAAGCCAGAAAACACCAAGGAAATTAGAAAACTATACTACGAGAAAGTCTATGCTTTTCTGTAGCACCTTTAGTTCTCTTTGTAACTGTTTTGATTTGATGTTGGGGAGAGTTAGATTAACTGGTCCACTTCTTTTAAATTTGCTTTAAAAGAAGATTTACTTGGCCTATACATGTGAAATTTCGAATGATATTTCAGTAATGCTTTCTCCTTATATTGTGGGAACAAACATCATATTTGTGCCTACAGCTGTTGTCAAATATGGAATGTTTTATACATTTGCAACAGGACCAGTTAACCTAACCGGTAAGGTTAAGTGGACTGGAAATTTAAATAAATTGCGAAAAAAACATTGACGTTTTAATAAAAAAATCATTCTTGTACATATTGTCATAACCTTGTTCTACACATAAATTGAGAAAATATTTAGCGAAGATTGTACTCTTCCAAATCCACGTTAAAATAAATCATGTTTTTAAATATTTCCCTGCTGACCTTCAGCTGTCATGGAAACTTTATAACAATATCTACCGTTGAAACAAAAGCATTTTGGTTGGTCCGGAAGAGAAAGCTCAGAGCAGTAGCTGATGTTACTGTTAACTGCAAATCTGCAACTACTACTTAAGAAAAAAATAAAGGGGGTAACTGGACTGGTCCACTTAACCTAACGTCCCGGCGGTCCAGTTAACCCCAGAGCACATATTTTCTTTATATAACCGAAAACATAGAACCCGCGACGTATTATTAAAAACAAAACACTATTATAAAGCAGGAATAATAACAATTGATCTAGTGTGAATTTTTGTTGTAGTTGTTATTCAATCGCAATAAAATTGCAAAGCAGATGAGTGTTACAAAATACTTCTGACCTTTCAGAAAAAAATGCCTTACTGTACTCAACAATGAAGGCCTGCAACTGCAAGGTGGCTTACATTATCAGCCCTGACATTCTACGTATGCCATCCAGCGGAAAAAGCAGGAATCACTTCCCACCAACGTTTAAAAGCATGGACCACTTAACCTAACCGGCCCAGTTAACATAACTCTCCCCAATTATGTTTGTACAGAATCGAGCAATGTATCCATAGGAACTGCAAACCCGAGAAAAAGCTAGCAGTCGAAAAAAATTGATACTAATTTATATCCAGAATGACTTATTTTATAAATATTGATAATAATTAATAATCAACGCATACTTACTCACAGGATCATGGTCATGTGATTGGAGAGTTTTTTTTTCATATCAAATCTATAAGAATCAAATTTATTCCCAAATTTCATTTACAAGACAGAAAATGTGTAATCATACCTAACTTTTGCACCATCTGTTTTCAAGTCAACGGGTCAATATGAGTTGAATTTTAAAATTAAGGTTTTAGAACACACCACACCCAGTCGATTTGGCAGCCTTTTCTTCGTCAGAATTGACCAAAACCTGACCGGGAGCGGTGGCTCAGTGCATCAACTGATGTTATTGCAGTGCCTCTGACCGGGAGGTCCTAGGTTCTGTCGGCAGGATTTTCGACACTAGTTTGTGAGCTAGGTCGAATTCAGTCGTTTTCTGGAGGGAAATTCTAGAGGCCGGCTGCTATGATCGGTAGATTTCCGTGGTTCCTCTGATCAACACCAGGCGAATGCCGGAGCAGTGCCCTAGTAAACGGGCCACGGACCTCGCGCAGATCTTTCCTTCCTCTTCCTTGTCCTATTCTCACCCCTTACACACACACACACACACAAACATGCACTACACTACCACTCATTCGGGAGACCGGTCGGGGACTTAAGAGTTTTACAACAGAAAACGATCTTCTTTTCTCCTAGACGATGTAACACTAACAACTTCAATACTCAATAATATTTACGCTGAGGTAAACAAATAGTTCTAAAATAACTGTCTGTCAGAATTTTCCTTGTGGCAAGGGAAAAAAGGTGGCAGGAGGCTTGTCGGTTGGTTGGTGATTCCAGCAGCTTACGTCATTAGTAATCGTAATCGCAATCGTACGTCATCGTTAGTGTGGTACGTGTTTTATCCTCGGGAGATGGCGGTGATCTTCCCCCGCTGGATTGCGAGATCCGGCGCTACCGTCGGCTAGCGAGGATTCCCCCTAACCAGCTGTGCACCGCCCCAGCCGGGTCAAGCTCTAAGCTCCCGACCGGTCTCCCGGAATATGTGGCAGTGTAGTGCATGTTAGTGTAAGTGTGTGTGTGAATAGAACAGAGACGAAGAAGGAAAGATCGCGCTCGGTCCGTGGCCCGTTTGTTAGGGTACTGCTCCGGCATCCGCCTGTTGTTGATCGGAGAAACCACGAAAAACTACCTATCAGAGCAGCCGGCCGCTAGAATTCTCCTCCAGACAGCGATTGAATTCGACCTAGAAACTCTAGTGTCGAAAATCCTACCATCGCCAGGACTCGAACATAGGACCTCCCGGTCAGAGGCGCTCCAGTGACAGTTGATGCACTGAACTACCGCTCCCGATAGGAGTCTCGTCGTCAACTCGAATCATCGTCTGTTGCTCTCCCAAAAACAAGCTAGTTTGCGGACTCAACAATCCTCTAACATGTGATGTAAACAGAAACCGTGCTTTGTGGATCCTTAACACTGAAAAATCTATTGAGGGCAAAACATGTCTCTGTGAATTACTCTAGCGGCTAAACCGTTTAGTCTATTTTCTCCAAAATTGATATTCCCCAATAGGTCTGGTTGACGTCACAGCCCCTTGAATTGGAAACCGATATTTTAATTTTGGAGGTTATTTTTGCATGGAGCCTCTAGAACATTTTGAAAATGTTAAAAAAATGGCTCCAAATCTTTTGCTTTAGTTTTGATGTTAGATAGTGTGAAGAGAACAGTGTGAAGGAAATAACAGCCGGAAGTGCTTGTCTCAATTTCGATGTTCACCGAGAAGGACGTGGATATTAACTGAGCGCGAAATTCGTAATCTAGCCCACAACGCACTGCAACGCCGCGGAGTGCCCAACTAAGCCGTAAATCAATTTCCGGTAGTGTATTTGTCTATCACGCACCCATCACGCACTTGTCTTTTACCAGGGGGGATGAACCCCGGGGTGGGCACCTAGGCACTAGCCTCTTATCCTCACCCCCGCAGGCGCACAAGTACGCCTCCGGGCTGGCATCTGGATCCCACCAGAACCCTCAGTTGACCCTCACGGAAACCTCCCCATACAATGCCTGGGTCGGACCGCCTCCAGCTTAGAGCTGCTAGCTATCCAGGCCGGTACCGGAGTCTAAACAATACGCCACTCACATGCGCCGGGAACAAGTTCCCTCCTCTTTGCCCAGAGTATTGAGCCACTGCCACGACAAATCCGAGAGCCCAACTGAGGGGTACCTGAACTAAGGTCCTGGAGACTCAGAGCCCTCCTCCCGTCTCCCCATTACTTACCGCCAGCTAGCGAAGTGGGTAACGCGGAACTGGGCAACCTGACGGGTGGTATCTAGGCCCGCCGAACTTTAAAGTGGGACCAGAGTACCCGAAAACCCTCCTTCGCCCGATCCTGCTCAAAGGTCGACGCGCCATAGGCCCAACAGGTGGGTAGCAGGGCGAACCTGACTACCGGGAGCTTAGCATCGCCTTCCGACTGTCTGCACCTTCAGGCTAACGACTGAGGGGCGCCGCGGGACTCA
Source organism: Teleogryllus oceanicus (assembly GCA_964035755.1). Lineage (NCBI taxonomy): Eukaryota > Metazoa > Arthropoda > Insecta > Orthoptera > Gryllidae > Teleogryllus > Teleogryllus oceanicus. The sequence goes on along the minus strand of CAXIVR010000011.1, from coordinate 11,798,165 downwards.
GGATTCAGGTGGTCGTCTACGACACTCCACCAGAGACCACGACCACCTACGCCATCGTGATCCCCACTGCGGGGACAACAAACAGCGCTGCAGATGAAGCGACTTAGGCAGCACGGCGGAGAAAGACGTAAAACCTCGTGCCATATTCCATCTTGAAGATAATACCCTCAGGCGTCACGTTACGAAAACCCAAACATAGCACCAGAACTGGACAGTTCCGCTTTCCTATCACTTGGTCTTTAAGGAGCCCCCCCCCCCCAAACTGCCGCTGCTCTCTTGTTCATGTTCTAGTATTTTAGTAGCTGCTTTCAAGTTCATGTTCTAGTATTTTATTGTGTCGCAGCCGCCACATCGGGGAGTGGGTGGGGGCACTCTGTGATCACACAGGAGGCAGAGGAGTTAAGGCTAGCGGCATGCTTGCAGCCGCGGAGGCGGGAGCGTTTGTCTCTGGGCCGCTGGGATTGGTTATTATGCAGCCGGGAGGCACAGAGATGCGTTGAATGGATGCATTTGTACATCGACGGGCTAATATTCACTGCCCACCTTAAGAAGAAAGTTTATTCTTTTCCAACTCCTTGAAGTGCGGCCGAAGATACTTTGCTGCCGGAACTCCCTTCACAGCTTAGCGTATGCTTCCTGAAGTAGGTCGAACCAGCTTGGCGCCCGTTTGGATCCAGCGTAAGAAGGAACGAGCGTCTTGTCCTCGACGTCGCGGGCTTCCATCAACGGATCGAGGAACCGACCACCAACCGATCAACGGATCGAGGATCGAGGTCGCCGACCAGGAGCTGCAGGGCTGCTTTAAAATGGACCCGAGGAGGAAGAAGGAGAGGGAGCGGGCCGAGAACCCCAACCAGATGGATCATAGTGAGATCAACGCGGTTGAAGCACAACTGGTAAGGGACATGCCAACGGGACCCGCGCACCACTCCATGCGGCGCAACCACTCCCATTCCCCCGGCAGGGACAGACTTCCTCAAAACACTCAAGATGACTCCAACCCTTCAAAAAACATCGCAAACTCCTTCTATACCCCAACCCTAGCCTATTTCTTTACAAACCGCTTTACACTTATCGCCCCACCCAGTGACCCAATTGCCCACAGCTTCACTAACGCTCCCACCCACCCACCACAACAAAGCTCCCAACCCCAACCACCCGCACCCCGCCCCAGACTACTAAATACAAAATCGGCGTATTCAAAATTGACCTGGCTTCTTTTTTTGACTAATGAGCTGACAATAGACCTGAAGATGACTACCAACAAAATGTTGACTGTCAAATGTACACGAACTGACTTACTCATTCAACCGTTGACAGTGACGGCCCACCACAAAATACGCGAAAGAATAGACCAGATAGGGCGAACCTTAGACTGAAACCTTTATACTTTTTCACGATTATATACCATTACCATAGAGTTACAGACGACATCAGAGACTAGATTATAATCGAAGGACTGCCACCTAACTACGACTTAGACGTAATTAAATACTCCTTGACAAAGCAACAAATCAAGTATTTTTACCTGTCAGATACGAAAAAACGCGATGAAGACGGAAAATTGACACCACTAGGAATACACACTGGAGGTACCCAAACACGACAAAACTACAATAAAAAGCAGACTATGCTACATTGATTATTACAAGATCAACATACAAGACTACAAGACTACTGAATGAGTACATCAGTGTAGAAATTGCCAAAAACTTTATCATACTAAAAACTTTTGCCGACGACCTGTTTGTGCCTGGTGCACTCAATGCCACCCCATCGAAACCTGTCCCCATTTTCAAACCCCAAATTTCATCCCCAAATGTATCACCTGTGAACAGAGCCACCCAGACTACCATTCCTCCTGCCCATACATTGTAATAGCCCGTGAATTCCATAGAACCCAAATATAGAAACACAACCCCAGCACTCAACTCGCGAACCTTTCGACCCCTCCGCCAACAATCCCAATCTTATTCAGCAGCCCTCTCCTCTAACCTTAACAACTCCCAAAACAACCAGCAGCAAAACCCCTCTACCCAAGACCTTAAGGACCTATTTTCACTCCTACAGTCGTTCAACATTAAGAAAATCCTCTCAAATATCAAACCAATCTTAGACATCCTACGAGGCACAGAGGATATCCTAACCAAACTCCTCACCGCTGGAATGAAAATCGTCGAAATCCTTTCTCCTTAAATGGCTCCAAAACCCCGCTTCCTCTCCCTTTCCACGTGGAACGCATAAGGCGGTATCAACTAGAAGAAACCTCTCCTCTCCCAATTCCTTAAGGACTACTCCATCGGAATACTTTTCCTAAAAGAAACCTTTCTAAAACCCAACATTCCTTTTTACTATCCCCATTACAGTCCATGCCACAACGATAGAACCACATCACCAAACCGAGACACGGCCATCCTAATCCGAAAATCCATTAGTATAGAAATACTGTCAGCCTTGACCTTGGACCGAACTTGGCGAATGTTTCTGGTCTGGGGACGTTTCACCACCCATTAGGACGATTGGACTTTTGTTTCAGTGTCATAACCATAAACCCATGATTCATCACTGGTTATGATGCTTGACACGAAGTTGTCTTTTTCTGAACGATCAAGCAGTTCCTGACAAAGCTAGACACAAGAGTTTTTGTTCCTCCGTCATCTGGTGAGACACAAATTTCGCAGTAATGCGGTGCATCTTCAATTTTTCATTCAAAATTTCGTGACAAGGTCCAACTGATATCCCACACTCTTCACCAAGCTTCCTGACAGTCAGACATCGATTTGCTTCTACCAAGGTATTGATTTTGTCGACGTGTGGATCGTCAGTTGACTACGAAGGACGTCCAGAACGCTCATCATCTTCAATGGACTATCGACCATCTTTAAAACTTTCATGTCACTTGAAACATGCCGTACGCGCCATAGCAACATCACGTAAGCCATGTTAAACATAGCAAATGTTTCTGTCGCAGATTTTCCTCGTTCAACACAAAATTTGACAGCGAATCGTTGCTCTTTGATGTCATTCATATTGAAATCCGCCAAGCAAAAGAAAATCGCACTTCACTCAAACCACGTAGCTAATAAATAAACGAAGTCATCAACAATGGCGTCATAATCAACAAATCCGTGCAAACATAGCGACATCCAACGGATTCCCCTGGAATCTATTGAAACCGCGCAATTAAAACAGTCCGCATATTTTTGCAACAGTCCGCAACATACTGTGTACGTAGGCAAGACAAGTAAGATTCCAAGCTCAATGAAGAGAGGCTTGCAAGAACCACGAAAACACATGGTTGAAGCAAAGTGCCTTTTTGAAAGTTCGTCCGTGTGTCAGAAATTGGGTGATAGCCGAGAATTTTTCAAAATTTTCTCAATAATGGTTTTTCTTTAAATTTCTTGTATGAATGGAGTAAAACCCACTTATAAAGATGGTGTGTAGGTTCGGCTTTAAAGGTTAACCATAAATATTTTAAAATTGTATAAATCTGACATGTGTTCGGCGACTTCCTACTACTAAAATATTGAAGATAGAGATTTCATCAAATAAAATTTGTTTTCCACAAAGATTTTAATCAGGTCATGTACATTTTTTGACAATTCTAGTACTTTTCGCGAAATTTTGACATGTGAAAAGAATTAAAAAATAATATCAGGATTTTCTCAATAGCGGCTGAAAATCTTTTCTTTCAACTTTTATACGCATAGTGTAAATGTATTGTTTGCATGATATGGAAGCCGTATTAATAATGTATTCTTTTAATAATTCAAAGATTACACAAATTAAATACTTTTCATATCTCCCTAAAGTTGTTTAGAGTTACATTGTCGCCGATTTGTTTATAGTATGGCATCTGATAGTACAAATGCTTCAAATGATTTTTTTATTACATTCCTCAAAAAGTGAAATTTCCTCGGTGAAAACGAGCTCAAATTTTCGCATTTTTAAAACGCTCACATTTTCTCAAACAACGGCTCCAATATTTATAAAATGACACTAAGGCAACTTCGCTTCATTCTTTGATTTTTCAAAATTACAGAAATGTAATTTTCTTAAAAATAAATCACACGTCGTTAATATTTCCTTTGCCCACCATGTACTGAAATTCACGAAAAGGCAATTTATTATTCTAATAATTTTATCGGTATATCAGAGAATATCAAAAACACGTGTTTTCATGAGAGGTCGAAACTCATGGAAACTCGGTACTAGTACATGAGGTACTTAGTTAATGAAGGGAAATCGGCATCGAAAATGTTCCAGCCGGCAAACAAGAAGTCGATATATTCACGAAGGGGTTACCACCAAACAAAATACTGAAGAATATGATCGGAATGGTAGATAGATTCGACTTCCAGTGAGTAATCTGTTTGTGTACTTTTGTGTATAAATATGTAATATGTAGTGTAAAAATCATGATTTAAAGAATGAGCTTATAGGTAGCTTTCAACAGTCTTAATTATGTGCAACTAAATTATAAATATTGCAGGGGAGTATAGTGGAAAGACAATAATCAATTTTGTGAGCGCGCTTTAGCGCATCACCTTAGGACGGCTTCTCTATGCCCGCCCGATGCAGTTCAAGAGTGACCGTGGAGACGTACAGACGTGATGTTGTAGTGATTGTTGTTGAAAAACAATTATAGACTAATATATCGGGTCCTCAACAAATATTTTATCGTAACACAATGGAAACATTTGTGCAAAATTAATTCTTTCAAAGCAACGACTATCACTCTGCGCCAGTCTGTCAGTACCTTCTATTGGAGATGCACCTAAAAATAGGGATTGCAGCTGTATCGAATGTCATGAGACATGTGGAATGTCAGGTGGAATGGAACTTACAAATTTCAGAACACTAATAGATAATGAAATGCAAGCAAATCATTTAAATTCAGGAAAACTGAGTTTAATAAAAGTCTATATTCAAATATTACATAAATGTATGCTTAGAGTACATGTTAGGTATGTATATCTCGAATACACACTTTGATTTACATTGTACACTCGAGTTTTTGGTTTATTTCTGCGTTGAGACAATTGCAGGCAACAGTATTCATACACAACAAAACACTATAGATTCAAAATACGATTACACTAGCTCTTTTCACTATTGTCCGAATAATACAAGGGACATTTCAGACGTCATGGCCACTATTTTTATCAGTAAAGCTGCAGGAATCAAAATCAGGATATACAATTGAAAGTCGCTGCAATGTTCTTCGCAATGATGGTACAAAATTGGGATCAGGGATACAGGCACCAGGAATAAGAGAAATTGAAATATACGTAAATAGATATCATTGTTTTATTCGTATTGAAAATGCACAAAACAAAACAGTACGCATAATACTCGTACTCATACGAGCTAACAACCTTCAAAACAATCCAAGGCATCTTCACATCTTTGGCAAAGATGAGGAAGGCGCTGAATACCATCAGCTGTGTGCTGCGTCTATGAGCTCCCCCTCTCTTCGATATAGAACGATTTTCCTAAGGATGAGCCAAAGTGACAGTTCGCGAAAACATGTGAACATCACATGTATTTCAGAGAAGTATCCCTCCGCCGCGACAGCTGTTCAGCAACGCCCCTTCGTAAAGTACTAATGGCTCTTGTGAAAACCTCCCTACGAAGAAGTCTGAGTTTCACTGAGTATATGCACCTACGTGAGTCCGGGAAATATTTAAATTTAATTTCGTATGTGGAATATCTCTTAACATGCTCTCACAATCAGTGAAAGAAAACTGCCACGAATGTCAATAGAAAGAAAAGTGATTTTAAGCCGGAAACACGTGCACCGGTACACATCTTGCAGTCCAGTCTCGGTTTTAAAATCTATAAAAATCTATATCTATAAAAATATAATGACATCTTGTAAAAACAAGCGAATTCTTTCTTTCATTTCTAAACGTCATGACGTATCTCAAGATTTCCTTATCTACTTTAAAAAATACAAAACATTGTTAGGAAAAGTCATAAGGAAGGCTAAAATCATGAAAAACGATCAGGATATTTTGAACTCAAATAATAAAACAAAAGCAATGTGGAATATAATAAAAAATACTACTAAATCAACTAGAAAACCCGTAGAGAATGTTGTTTTAAAATATAACGATATAAATGTGAACGATCCGGCAACAGTGGCCAGTCTCTTTAACCAATACTTTTCGAGAATTGCTACCGATCTCACTTATTTATTTTTACGTCAAAAAAACAGTTAAAAACTGCCTATGACGTGCTATGGGGAAAAGTGAATTGTGTGCACATTTTCAAAATTCTGTGATCCCTACACTAAGTCATATACTACTTAAATTTTGAATTTTTGAAAGGGAGAAAAACAAAAACTCCCATGTAGTAAAATCTATTTTCAAAAATAAATAAGCAATAAATTTTGAATTTTGAAAAAAACTCCCATGTAATAAAATCTATTTTCAAGGATAAATAAGCAATAAATTTTGGCTCTTATTACTTCCTGCCGCGACAACATGGAAACGATAATTTGAATAATTGTATTTCCCACTGAATTCTAGAAGACGTGCACAGAAAATGAAGTTACATTTATGTCCAGAAGCAAAACAAGGGGCCATCTCAGCATTTGCTCAATGGATCAGGGAAACTGGACGAAAAACCTGATCGAGATGGGGATCACTAAGGGTCTTCAGGCACAAAATTCAAAAGCAGACAGTTGACCCAAAATTTTAGACACAATGTTCGTTTCCGAAACTTCTTCCCATGAAATTCTCAAAATAATCGGTAAACTAAAAAATAAATATTCGTCCGGTTTATATGAATTCCCGGATTCTTTGTTAAAGACTTGTGCGTATGCCATTATATACCCGTTAACTCACATATTTAATGCATCTAAGCACTGGAACGTTTCCAGATATTTTCAAAACAGCTAAAATTAAGCCGCTTTTCAAAAAAGGCAACAAAAATGAAATTATAAATTATCGGCCCATTTCTATTCTATCAGTTTTTTCAAAAATATTAGAGAGACTTTTTTACGTTCGAATGGAAACCTTTCTCACTAAACACGACGCGCTTTCAGATTGCCAAAATGGATTTAGAAAATCAAACTCAACGGAGACAGCTATATTTTCTTTTCTTAAAGATGTGGCCTCATCATTGGATCAAAACGAGGCACCTATTGGATTAGTTTTAGATCTCTCAAAAGCTTTTGACGTCATTGATTATGACATTTTACTTTCCAAATTACCTTCATATGGAATTCGTGGTATTGCACTAGATTGGTTATGTTCATACCTTAAACAACGATCACAGAGAGTTGAAATACCTTACTGGAATGATGGAACATTACGTACGCACCTTTCCGACTCCTTGCCCGTTGCATGTGGAGTTCCTCAAGGATCGATTTTAGGCCCTATTCTGTTCCTACTTTACGTAAACGATATGCCCTCGACGATTCGAAAGGGAAGAACGGTTCTCTTTGCGGATGATACGAACATCCTTTGCAATAAAGAAACAGTAAATAGTACCATATTAGATGTTTCAAATTGGTTCCGAAATAACAAATTAATAGTAAACGAAAAGAAAACGGTTTTAATGCAGTTTTCCATTTCAAATAAACAATTCTGTGCTCCATTGAAAATGAACAGTGTGCCATTGATTGACGTTAAGGCACAAAATTTTTAGGTCTCTCAATTCAGTCAAACCTTAAATGGAACGTCCATTTAAATGAATTGAACACAAAATTAAGTTCATTACGCTACGCGTTCAGAATTCTTGCAAATTCAGTCAGCCTTCATATTGCTCGTTGTGTATACTTCGCGAATGTTCATTCCTGCCTGAGATATGGCATAATATTCTGGGGAAATACATCTTATAGCTCCCAGACTTTTAGATTACAAAAACGAATTGTACGAATAATAACCAAATCCCACCCACGTGATTCATGTAAGCCTCTCTTCATGAATCTAGGAATTCTACCATTACCGTGTCTTTTTATTTACGAATCGGTGGTTTTTGTAAAAAAGTGACTTGCTCAAGGGCGGGAATATATTTTCAGAAAATACCGAAGTCTATTACTATAACACTCGGCGTAGAAATTGTATTCATCAGGTGACAGTATCAACATCTCATTACAAAAAATTCACATACAAATACATGTACATTATTTTACAACACTTTGCCAGAAGACATTAAACGATTAAATTCAATAGAAAAGTTTAAATCCCAAGTGAAATCGTTTCTGCTGCATAACTGTTTCTATACAATTAGAGACTATACTGAGCATCACAAGAAAAGGAACATTAATTTTAACAATGATACATAATGCATTACTTACCATTTGGACTGTATAAATGAGTATACACAACCTGTAACAACTATTGTAGTACAGCTTCCGGGTCAATGACCCCCATCTCGATCAGGTTTTTCGTCCAGTTTCCCTGATCCATTGGGCAAATGCTGAGATGGCCCCTTGTTTTGCTTCTGGACATAAATGTAACTTCATTTTCTGTGCACGTCTTCTAGAATTCAGTGGAAATACAATTATTCAAATTATCGTTTCCATGTTGTCGCGGCAGGAAGTAATAAGAGCCAAAATTTATTGCTTATTTATCCTTGAAAATAGATTTTATTAAATGGGAGTTTTTTTGGTTTTTTTTCCCTTTCAAAATTCAAAATTTATTGCTTGTTTATCCTTGATAATAGATTTTTTTACATGGGAGTTTTTTTTCTCCCTTTCAAAATTCAAAATTTAAGTAGTATATGACTTAGTGTAGGGATCACAGAATTTTGAAAATGTGCCCACAATTCACTTTTTCCCATAGCACGTCATACGCAGTTTTTAACTGTTTTTTGACGTAAAATTAAATAAATGAATAAATAAATAAATAAATAAAAAATAAAAAAAATAAATAAATAAATAAATAAATAAATAAATAAATAAATAAATAAATAAATAAATAAATAAATAAATAAATAAATAAATAAATAAATAAATAAATAAATAAATAAATAAATAAATAAATAAATAAATAAATAAATAAATAAATAAATAAATAAATAAATAAATAAATAAATAAATAAATAAATAAATAAAGTGTCGAAGCCATTTACAGGTTAGCCAACTGGAAACGAACGAATGCGGGAAGGAGTCTAATGGGCTCAAGGGTACAACGACCACCGAACCTTCAGTTATGTTACCAATACTAGTTGTCACTTTGGCTCATCCTTAGGAAAATCGCTCTATACACTGTTGTTTATCCCCCACCCCGCACAAGGTTCTAGACACAGGCTGCAGTGTGCCTTGTTGGATTAACATGGAGGGTTATTGCATTATTGAGATGCCTTGAATGTTCCCTCCACAATATACGACGCAGAGTGTGGAGCAGGAATGATCTGCGGTATAGAAGGATGATCCAAAGTGACAGTTCGCGTAATATGTGAATATCACATGTAATTGAGAAGTATCCCTCCGTCGCAACAGCTATTCGGCCACGCCCCTTGGTAAAGTGCTAATGACTACTGTGAAAACATCCCTATGCAGAAGTGTAAGAGTTTCGCTGAGGTATATGCACGTACGCGAGTCCGGGAAAATACTTAAATTTAATTACGTAAGTGGAAAATCTCTTAACATGCTCTCACAATCAGTAAAAGAAAACTGTCACGAATGTAAATAGAAAGAAAAATGATTTTAACCCGGAAACTCGTGCACCGGTACTCAACTCGCATTGAAGTCTCGGTTTTAAAATAATCATAATATTTATCACACAAAAATTAAATGTATTGTAATGTTTATAACAAAAAAGAATTTTTACAGAAGAGCATATAACTCTGCACTTCCTGATTTCAATTATTTCTCTCAGCGCACTATATTTTTTTGGACGAGGACATCACAAAAGGAAGCTTCGAAGCCATTTACAAGTTAGCCAACTGCAAACGAACGAATGCAGGAAGGGAGTCTGATGGGCTCGAGGGCACAACGGCCACAGAACCTTCAATTAAGTTGCAAGCACTAGCTGTCACTTTGGCTCATCCTTAGAAAATCGATCTATACGTAGCAGGGGCAGTTTGGCACTCATGAACAGGATGACACACGAGAATACCATAGGCCAAAATAAGCATGACCTTCGTGGGTGATGGATTCTGTTGAAACGAGTTTTCGGGCTGAACCACGACGATGCAATTCATTTGATTGACTCTTTAGTTATGGTTCATACGCTCATGCTCGCGTTTCATGAATTGCAATAATGCGATTTAACATCTTATTTCCTTTATGTTGGCATCGCTCCAGGTTGATATAGCATGTCTCGTATCGGGTCCATTTTTGCATCTCAGTTAAAGCTTATGGCACCTACTTTGCACAAATCTTTCGCATCTTCAAGGGATTCCGTAAAATGAGAAACACTGTCGATGCAGCCATACCAGTATATGCTGCTATTTCGGTCACAGTTCAACGCCTTTCGTCTGCTAAACAATGTTCGATAACAGCCACTTGCACCTCTGTTTGAGCAGAAGCTGAGCGTTCACTGCGTTGCAGGTCAACAGTTGCTACGTGTGAACGTTTGAAGGCCTCCACTCAACGTGCAACAGTTCCATTCTGCCTCGCAGAAATGATATTTTTACACATACAATTTTTATACATTTTGACGCATATGTGGTTATTCGGAATAGTCGTCATGACTTCTAAAATGACCCTCGTATTTGTCTACTTTACACCTAGGGGTAGGATTCAGCGATGTTGCTTCTTACTCGTACGGCAGACAAGTGGTTGGGTTCCTGCATCAGATCACAGCAGTAGCAAAAAACAAATCGCAAAAAGAGCACACAACAGTAGACGACACAGAACCACAAACACGATGTAAATAAAGAAGTAATGGCGCTCGTCAATTTTCAGTTGTTTTTCTCTGTAAGATTTCATAATTTTCTTACTCTGCACTGACAACAATTTGAAACCTCTGATTGAATAACGGAAACCCTTGTCACTGCCAACCCCTAGCCTGTCAGTAGAGCTCATTTTCAGCTTAGGGAAAAAGAATAGAGCTGCGGGACTGTGTTATTAGTCTGTGCCAAAGCGATCAAGTAGACAGAAATATTGTTCGGACAATAGTTCATTCCTTGATTTTTGTTATTGTTTCTACTGTTGATAATGGAACATAATTATTTTATTTCGAAAATTTCACTATCCTGATATCGTTTGCAATAACGAAAGATCTAACAAAGAGAAATAAGCTCCAACGCCCATACAGCAGTGTTGTTGGCTTTAAGACTTTATGCTACGGGACATCACCTTTTGGTCGGCGTTTACAATAGACTTTTGCCATCCACAGAGTGCCATTCAGTAAATAAAAATACGTTTTTTTTGTAAATGCCTCACTACGGCCATAGTAGGTGGCATTTTGTGGCGCTTGTGCAATGTGCTGGTTTCAGCAATAGGAAAAGAATTATTTTAGAATAGCGAACTTTCCTGTTAGGCCCGCAACAGACTACACCGAGGAATGCGTTGCGAGAAATGTGTGACGTAAAATGTGGAAAATCGAAACAAGGGACACTTATGGACCCTCACACACTAGATAGAGTTATTTCGTTCGCCTCTGCGGAGGCGAAAGAGTTCCTCGCTCGAGTCCGTCAGAGAGCGAGTTTTCTTGGACACATTTCTACTCCTTCATTTTTTTATGACATTTAGACCTTCACTACAGCAGGAAAACACTGAACACTGCGTAGAATAGAGTGAGGTTATAATATTTAGCAGTAAAAGATGTGTTGAACAACCAGTTTTTAATTGTTTACTTGAATTTTCTCTTTAAACGGAAATGAACAAGAAAATACTTGTATGAAACATATTCTTACTTATAAGAAACCCGTTCATAATATAAAAATAATAATTTGAAGCAAGAAACTAGAAGGGGTATTTTGAAATAATTTAATTCGTTCATTCTTTTATTATTTATGAATGAATTTATTAATTGTGAATTTTATTCTGAATTATTTGATCGTTCACCATTTATTCATAATTCAAACAATAAAGACAGTAAATGAGAGGGGGGAATTACGGAGCTCAAGAAAATATACACAGATTGCACTCCTCCCTTAAAAGTCACATACATTCCAGTATTTTACATTAAATAATGATTTGTATGCAATGCAGTACTGTATTTATTTTTTGGCAAGTCGAACTCGTTACATAGATGGTTTACGATTATGGCAATAAAACAAGGATTTCACGGGTTAAAGTGACACAAGATAATAAATTAATAAAACAAGAAATGGGACTCGCACGGGATCTCATAGCTAACTGCTATCCCACTCTCGTCTTGTAGCGCATAATGGCATTTCAATAACCTATTTCTAGTGTGTGGACGCAGCCTCGCCGGCCTCTTTCCTCATTTCTCGTCGCACATTTTTCGCAACGCATCTCCCGGTGTAATCTGTTGCGGGCCTTGGAGAGACGATAGACTGCACACATGTACCAACTGTCTCTGGAGGGATTGAATTAGGACTATTCAGAAACCGCAAAATAGCTGTATTTTCTTTTTAAATGTGCAAACAGAGCCAACCTTCTTGAAATATAGTAGATCATTTGTCATTTTATTCACCAGCCAATACGGAATCTGTGCGAGGAAAGTAAATCAACGTACGTTCCTTGACGAATCATCAAAGCTAACAGAACGGCATTGGTACTCCAAAATGTCGATGAAACGTAACGAAGTGTCTATGACGTTCATGAAAATGATCAAGACCGATTTGACGAAGGATGGCGAAATTGGCGGTAACGCGGGAACTCACCACACACTGATAACTTAGTGTGCTAGTGCCTTTAAATGTTAGTGTCCCTCCCACATCATGGCTGAGAATATGGTCACTTCGTATTTTCTGGCAGGCAGCCCCGTCAATATCTCTGTATGTTCATTTCCTTATTGTCCTGTCAATTCGGATACGGTCACTTTCAATCTCCGTGTATACGCAAAGAAGTTTCGATTGCGCTCTTCTACTAAATAAGTTAAAATTCCCTTTGAGTAAATGGAGGTGATAACATGAGCGTTTCTATAGGAAAAATAACAAACTGGTACCGCCGGTTTCATTAAAGAAGAGGAGCGACACTGACCGAAACTCAGCGATTCAGTTCCCGGTGAGACGTGTATTCCGCGAATATCTCGTTCGTGCATGAGCAACCCGTAAACAATCATGTAGGTGCTCTTTTCCCATTCTACCCATGTTGCACCAAACGCAGCAGAAATTTGAAATCGTATGGCCCGCAAGTCAATAACTTCACAATCCTAAAGCGTATATATCGCTCATGAAACTGTAAAATGTCGTGACCCACATAATTCATGAAATGAAGATTGTGACATCAATGGAATCATTGTCTACGGTAGAGATCACCGCCCCTTTAGAATGCATTCTTCAAAGGGAAGATGATCTCACAAATAGTGGATTTGCACGTCTCGCATAGTCACAGCTCTAGTCACACAATGTCATCGCTCATACAAGCTGATAAACCGGCTTATCAGGCTGTAGTGCATATGATCGGGGGGCCCTAGGATTCCAGTCCCGACAGTTGCAAGATCATCGACTTTAGTTTCGTAGCTAGGTCGAATTCAGCCGCAGTCCAGAGGAGAATTCTAGCAGCCGGCTACTCGGATTGGTAGTTTTCCGTCCGATCAACACCAGGTGAATGCCGAAGTAATACCATAAGAAACGGGCCACCAATCGAGCGCAATCTTTCCTTCCTTTTCCTTGTCCCTTCCTTACACTCACATGCACTGCACTACCGCATATCGGGAGCTTAAAGCTTGTCCTGGCTGGGATGATGCCACGCTGGTGGGAGATACCTGGTTAGGGGAAAATACCCTCAGGCTGATGTAGGTCGTCTCCGAATCTCGCCAACCATCGGGGCAAGATCAAAGCATGCACTACAGTTACGGGACTAATGACCTCACGAGTTGACGCGCCCGGAATCATCAATCACTGTCGCTGAAGATCTCGTACCCACGACGCAAAATGACTGCACGGAAAAGCATTGCACATACTGACACCAATGAATAGGAACAGGAACTCTTGCAAGCCGGTCAACCTTTCCACAAAAGAAACCACTAATCAAACGCACATTCTGAGTCAACAAACTGCTCATGAAATGAAAATAAATTGGCCATATCCCAAATAATTGATTCATTACGTTAAAAATTAACTGAACTTGTGTACTTTCAATAATAAAATTCAATTAGATGGGATATTCAGACGGAGACAGAAAAGTTTTCTCGGATTTCAGACAGTATTTCTCTCCAAATCGAATTCAAGGCTGACGCGCAGATTGCCAACACAATGCGATGTAAGTTTATGACGCTATGTGCCGTTTCGGACTCCAACGCAAGGGGAATGATCGAATGTGACGCGCGGCTAATGCTTCGCCATATTAAACGTCCATAAGCGTGACGCCACACATCGATGCGCTGCCTGTCTTAAAACACAGAGCACAGTCTTTTGGCTCTGCTTGCAACTAGATACCAGCGGGGGCGCTCGGCTGACGCTCTTTAATTTCAAAATAATTTCATCTTCCTTTCACGGTTTCGGCCAGGAGATCTGTTCTGGCTTCACTCTATCGTTGCCTTGGTCGACCAGGATCTCCTTTTGCAGCTGGTCGAGAATGGTAGGCCACTGTCGTGAGCCTACTGTCTTCCATCCTTCGTAGGTGTTGTGACCACACTACACGTTTCTCCTTTATTTTGTCTAATATGGAGAAAATGTTGAGGTCTTTTCGAATGTTTTCGTTTCTAAACTGTTCGAGCCTACAGCCTTTTACTGCTCTTAGAAATCTCTTCTCTGACTTTTCTTTTTCGTCAATACTCATGACTACAGACCGGGTTTTTATGTGATTACATATTTTTTGTTTTTCTACTTATCGCTCAAAATTTTAACATTGGCGAATTGTCGCCGTCCAAATACAATATCCAATTTTTTCGTTATATATTTTTTTACATATTTAGTACTATATTACATATTTTACTAATTTCGCTATTTTCATAAAATATTTTTTTATTCTATCAATTTTCTTACATATTTTTATGTAAAGAACTATTTTCAAAAAATTCAGCAATTTTTCCTATATTATTTCTGCGTGCTACTGCATACTCTTCTCGAGGTATGATACATGAAGACGGTCGCATATTCTTGAGTCCGGCGCGCCAGCTTCAGTTATCTCGGTGGCGGGAAAGTGCGCGTCTGCGACAGATCATTTTCACATTTAGGTGAGAAAAGTATCATTGACGCAACATTTGGCGACCTTTAACCAGAATTTCCTAGAAACTTTGGCGATCGTCGTCGTGTAACACTTCGATGAAAATATTCCATGCGGCGATAATTGTTTGTTGGTTGTAGATATCGCCAGTTTTCTGGCTGCTAATTACATTCCTGGATAACAATTTCTGGAGGTTTTACTACCGATGGGAAAGTTGTATAATGCAAGAGTGCATCAAATTATGCTTTCCAAATGAATTTTAAAACGTTTGCATTGTTTTTAAAATTCGTAGAGATTTTTTTAGAAGTTCGAATTATGTAAATGTGTTTTATAATTAGAGTATTTTAATATTACATACTCTATCCGATTTTACATATATATATATACACACACACACACACATACATACTCGTTTATAGCACATATTTTTCCTGTCTCTACTAATGACTCGCTTCCAAACAGTAAAACTGGTACTGCCATTACTTTGTACATTTTTAGTTGTCTCTCTTCTTCGATAGCGTCCGTCTTATTGTGCCGCACATTTGTTGGAACCAATGAAGTATGATATCAATGTCGTTCTCGTAACCGTAGCTCAAGCCGCAGCCAAGATAGTTGAAATGTCTTACTTGTTCCTGCATTGAATTATAAGTACATATTTTTGATCTCACGGGGAATTTGACCTGGGAAAACCATTGCTTTACTTTTTTGATCTTCCAAGATATTATAATCTTTATAGATATTACTCAATACATGACCATCTTTCTCCGATAACAACGTAATTTGAAAAGTGCTTAGAGGCTATCATTTTAATCTTGAAAATAGAGATTACGTTTAATATTACTGAATCACTAAATCACTTTTAAATTGCATAATTTAATTGAGCTAAATGTAAAAACGAATAGATCAATTCGCGTTGCGAAGATGTATGAATGACAAGTAATTCGTGTAAAAACGAGCAGTTTTTATGATTATAACTATTACATTTTTCTATCCAATTTTATTTTGTTGCTACAGGTACCAAAATTCTGATTGGCAAACTGAGTATCCGATACGAATAACGACCATTGTTGCTTTTGCAACGTCGCACTGATAATAACAACAGAAGACGATAGTGACGGCCGTTGTTGGATCGCGTTACTATAAATTAATAATTTTATTAACGGCTAAAATACGCATCGTTGTTACATGTATGTAGAATGGAAAATACTGAATTCAATGACAGAAAACTGTTTTCGTTTAAACGTTTGAATTAAAAAATCAATGTATTTTTCGCACTTTGTTTAATAATTTTTCAAATGGTAGTTGTAGTGTAAGACAAAAATTGTCATATTATATTACATTACCGTTAAAAATATCTCAAGAAAGTACATGCTGCTGTAGTATATATTTCTTTGTGCTATTTGAAAAAAAGAAAGTCCACAAACTTAGAGTAATTTTTTTGAAAACTTGTTTCTAAAATTGTCCATTTTTCATGCAAAACCTACTTAATGTCGACAAATTGTATATGAGCTTAGCCCCCAAAAGTTCACTATAAATGGAGTCACCTGTAGTTAATATACACAAAAGTAAAAATGAAGAGGGAAAAAGCCAGAAAAAACAGAACAAACAAAATGATAAATAAATTCACATTTCAAATATTTCTTCTCCAACTGAAATCAAAAATACCACAATATCACAATAATGACCAGTAAAGTTTCATAAAAGATATTTATTTTCAGAATCCAGTAATGAATTCTCTCTCTACATTAAAGTACAAAATACCATTGTACAAACACATATATATAAAACACACATCTGGATTAAAGGCACTCAGTAATATAAAATTCATCTTACTATAAATGACTAGTATACCTCACAATATATATGTGGTACTACAAAATTACTCACTTGATTGTACAGGATGGCCTTCCCTCAAATAATAACCTAATCTTTCCAATTTTCAAAACACTCTAACCCACCCTTCTACTTAAGAGATTATTATATCAAGAGTTGAAATGCTTCCCAGGAATTCAAAAGTGAACTGCTGTATACATTATTCGTATCATACACAACAAATTATAGTTATTTTTGAAAATTTAGAAAACATTAGAAAATTTATTATTTTTCAGTCTAAAACTAATGCCTAATGACAACTACTTTACTATTATCACATTATATTGCACTTTTTTACAAACCATATTTCAGATAAAACTTTTCAATTTTCTTGTTATTCACCACATTACTAAAATATTAGAAATATTTAATATAATAAATGGTGTTCAAATGGATAGAATGGTTTACATTTGAAAAACATTTTCGGATAGAATTGTATGTTCATTCAGTTTATCAATTGAGCATTTGTTTCATTGATAGAAGACAAAAATTAAATGTAATCAATAAATTTAAATCTCATAAAATTCACACAAATTCACACATTGCATACAAAATATCTTCAATTAAAATAGTAGAGCAGAAATATTATACAATTGTACATTGTTGGGAGTCCTATTAAACTTCCCTAGATTTCAATATGCTTCTAATCTTTACCCTGATGAACAAATTTCAGATTTTTCCAGAAAGCCACCATCCTGTACTACTTTAAAAGTCACCTCCTGATTGTTTCAACAAAAAGGTACACTATAACTTGTAAAAACTTTACAAATACAAGAGTTCTACAACTAAGTATTAAAATAATGAAAGAATGCTCATATTTAAATACATTTAATTATCACACTTGTGGACGGATATGTACAAATATAAATGCAATGTGAAAATTCTTATTGAATGATTTCAAGCAAATTGTGCAACACATGTTTACTTATTAATTCATTATTTGGCATTGAAAAGCCGGGAACATAAATAAATATAATATCGTCTCTAAAACGATTCCTTATATATTACAATTTTCATTGTCAGTCTAGAACAAGAAAATTGTTTCAGATAATAAAAATCAGAAATATTTTAATGGTGTGCAGTGAAATAATTAGTTTTTTAAATTGTATTTTAGCATTATTATTTGCTTAACATAACTTGGTTAATGTTTTGTAATTAATTGGAATTTTTTGAAAAAAAATTAATTTTGTGAACAATTGTTATGCATACAAAAATTAATTTTTTTAAATTTAACTTATACCATCCATTCTATAAGATTTTCTGATATCCATTGGAATGTATCAAAAAGGTATGTAGTAGTTTATAAAAGAAATGTTAAAAGTAAAGGAAAGAATATAAGTTAAAATGGGGAAAAAAGAATACATTTGGAAGTTGTTTGTTCACAATTCATCTGATCTGTTATTAAGAAATAAAATATAATGAATATATTAATATACCAAAAACATTTCGTAATACTTTTGTTATTTAAAAGTACCTTAATAAATTATTTTTTGCAGATAAGAACATCAGCATTTAGAATTTTTCAGCTGAGACCAGGCATTGTAGGGTTATGATATATGAGTAATTGCAAAGAGCTGATTGAGTGCTATTCAAAAGAAATTCTTTTATAGCTTGTGTAAACAAGCTACATCAAAACTATAAGAGAATTCCCCTTTTTGAAAACAATATTCTCAGTTAACATTAAGTTCACATTAAAATTCGGCATATTTTAATAGATAAAATGGATGTGCTATATAGGCGAGTATGATTCTTCCATAAAACCTTTGAAAACATTCTATGTTCCCAAACTTTGGGGGAATAGTTTTAGCAATGATACCAATGCAAATAACGATATACAGGTTCATAACCCAAAAATGAGTTCCATCTAAAAGTTTTAACGGGAACAGCATGAAGAATGGACAGAACATAAATAAATGCCCTGGATACACAACGTTACTTCAGCAAATAATTCAGGATAAATTGCTGAACTATAATCCAGATATATTGGTTTCTTAAATATTATCAATTTTATAGTTTTAATAACTGTATTAATATATTAGCCAAAAGATTATTTGACATCCAGATAATTACTTAAACACAAAATATAAGCCTGAACTGATGACCATAAATGAAAATACCAAATGGACAAGAAATTAATTCTAATTAACTATTTTTTGTAAGATGGCAGGTCCTCCTTATTCTGAATTTCTATAATAGTAGCTATACAGAAACTCTGACATGTAGATAGACATTAAATTTTTTTCAACACTTACATAGTATTTTCTAATGGTTTATTGTGAAGGTTTCTTGGAGTGGGAAGGCAATTTGTCAGCACAAGAACTCTCAGTGCATTAAAACTTAAGTCAATATAACTTCCATTACGTTGAAGAAGTTTCACAGAACTGAAACAATATCAAAACATTTGGACTCTACCACAACCTTTCAGAAGGAAATTATCTTTTCCATAGTAGTAGTACTAATAAGCATTTTTCTAATTGAATAAACAAGCAATAGGAGTTTATTTCATCAAAAATTATTTATAAGTAAGTTTACTTCATAGAAAATAATCATCAAGCAAGGATGGAAGTTCGATACAAAAAAGTTACTCTAAATGGAATTTTCAAGAGACAACAAAAATGGCATAATAAAATTTTTCAGATAGGAGACCCCTAATGTATTTATCTGCTATAAAAAGTATTAAACAATGGTGTATATCTATACTGGATCAATTTAATGATGTTTATCAAAAAAGAACTTTATTAAAACAATCTGATTTTTAAAAAAAATTTTTAAAAAATAGTTTTTTAAATTCTAATTTTAAGTAAATTCTTCACATAAAATATACTCCATTTCTGAATTTCATAAAATAAGCTGCAAATCTGGACCTTTGAACATACAGAAATTGTGTATGTGTGTGTATGTCCATAAATTTATTATGATCCGTAGAAAAACATTACAACTTTTCAATTTATTTATATCATAAGCTGTAAAGGGTAGCAAACTCAAGACATTAGGTAGATATTAAATCTGCACCTATATCCGAAGGTTCATATTCATTAAAATATTATAATACTATATTCATGCAAAATGCACATTTTCACATTACTGTTAGCAAGGTTTGGCATTTTTGAAGCAGCCAATTTCACAACATTGGTTGACTACTGTACTTGTTCATAAATACAATACTCATAACTAATCAATCACTTAGGCATAGATTACACAGCTTCATCTTTAACACAAAACACTTAAAAATGTAAAGAAACATTTTCAAAAATATGTTACAATTGTCAATCTATTACTTTTTGGTGAGTGTAATTTTATTTTAATGCTGATCTAAACTTTGAAACATTAAATATGGTGATATTTGTGATACAAACATTCATTGAGTATTTACATTATATAAATCAAATTATAATTTATAAAGCATATTTCTCACTTTTTAAGTTATAGTTGTCTGTATAAATAATATAATAAAAAATAATTTAAAAAAAAATCCATATTCTAGGAGAGGCTATGAACTCCTATGAGCTCCTCCTTGTAAACAATCATCTAGTAGGGTTGCCATACGTACTGGAAAAGCAGGATAAATCCTGAATATTGACATATGTCCCCTTGTCCCATCAGATTTTTCTTTGTTACTGCCAAATACTGCATTTTGGGATAACGTGTCAACTACATTAGAGAACTATGTGTCACATACGAGAGTGCAAGTGGCAAATTCCTCTACTGAGTCTCTGCACAACTCTGCCTAGCGAACATGCAACTCGTGGAACAAGCCATTTTGGATATTAGTTAATAGCTAGCTGATTTTGTAAGGCTATTACTGTGAAAATATAACGGATTCTTATCCCTCAAGAGGTAGTAATGTCCAAAAAGAGACTTTTAAAGTTTAACGAGAAATGGTCAGAAAAATGTCTCTCTATGAAAAGAGGTACAAATGAAAGTGAAGCACTTTGTAGTGTTTGCAAGTTATCTAATACCTAGTATTGAGAATTTGCTATTTTTTATTATATGTACCTTTTAATGTCTTTTCTATTTCAAATCTGAAAAGTCAGAGAATTTTTCTGAGAATCATTAGAAGTCAGAGAAATTTCTGAGGCAATATAAAGTATTCTCCTTCAAATAACTACAATACATTGTTATTTTTGGCACCATTTTTATTTGTTATGCATATATTGTTATTTTTGTCTCTTTATCTAAGCTGAAAAATAAATAAAGAAAGTTCAGTGTGTTTTGAAGTTCATCTGTCTCTCTCACAATGTCCAAGAGGATCTGGAATGGAAAGGTGCCAAAGACTCAGTCGATAAGTGTGTTAATATCGACTAAAGTCATACTTTAAATTACATTTTATTTAAATACCCTGCACTTTTCAAAAATTCTGTCATGATAAAGAAAATATGAGAGAGAGGGGAGAGAGAAAGAGAGAGAGGAGAGGAGAAAGAAAAAAGAAATGACCTGGATAACTTGGAAAAGTCATATCAGGTCACCCTGTGATACTTGAAAGTGCGCAATGTAATTTGTCTTGATTTAGGTGTTTACTCAATGTACTAATTTCTTGTTATACGATTTACTTGATATATTATTTAGTTATATAAAAATAAACAATTTGCTCTGAAATATATTTTGAATGTCCTGAATTCTATTGTTATCCTTACAGCAATCCTATCTGTGCACCTATGCACTTGACAATCAGGTCCATCTCAAAGGTATTCATAAAATTTGCATTCATTTTATTTGTCATTAAATAATTAGTTTCTGAACTACTCTCAATAACAGATTCAATAAGCATTGGCTGAACATAATTATTGAAATTGTTAAAAGAACCTAATGTCTAAAGATCTTTCATGTAATTAGATTTCAAATTTTTCATAGCAATAAACAGAATTTGTCTGATTTTAAAAATTTTGCATTTTTAGGGTGTCATTCAAATTCTTTGTTCCTATTACAATGCTTGTGAAATTATTAAGAATATATATTTTGATATGTCTAATTCTAGGACAATAATGTAGTTCCGTTTGATTATTACACAATTTTATAACTTTACAGAATTTTCAAACAGCTTGATTAACGTTCAACCAATTTTGTGGTTGATTTCCTGATCTGCAATATTCTCAAATCTATTTTATTTTTACGGTTTTAAAATAATTTTTTATCAAGTACTTCATTGGACTATGAAATTGTAACAAATTATTAGTTAATTTTTGGCATCAAACAGAACTTCATTTCTAATTTGGTTTTAATTTTTATAAATATGAACATCATCATATTTATCTCATGTTTTAGCCTGTGATTCTCAGTTCCTACATCTCCAAACAAAACAAAAATCAAAACATCACACAAACTTGTCAGGTATTGATTAAACAATATAAATAATCTAAATACATCTATAATAAAAAAAAGACAGTAAAAAAATAAATTATTGACTAGAAAATGATGGAAAAATCTTGTGACAGCAACTACTTTGTTTTGGGTCAGGTAATTTCATCATCTTTTTGCATTAGCTCTTCCGTGTCAAGTTCACAAACAGGAACAACTTCAAAGGCTTTGTGTAAATCCCAGGCACCATCTGTAAAATAAAAATGGAAATATGTAGTTATGTCTAAAGGGCTTGTAATAGAGCATAAAATCACCAAAAATAAATAATATTAAGCCAACATGGGTTGATAACAACACTGTTGTTAAAATGGAAATATTATTACATTTTGGGTATTTCTACTCTTCTGGGCACTCTAAACCATAACTTCCCACTTAATCTACATTGGGAGCCACAGCATTATCCAACCATGTAATGTTAAATAAGAGTATTTCCTAATAAACAACTTTATTATATTTGATTTAAAAATTGATTGTTAAAATTTTAAATATTTGAATTTCCAGTTTAATTGGAAATTGAGATCTGGAATCATCTAAAGCATCAGGTCAAATTCATAATGGCAATTTAGCAACCTCTAAATCACCTTTGATAAAATATAAAATTGTTAATCTCTCTGGTGATATTGATGATAGGTTAAGTACAATGAATAATATTATAGTTTATAATTGACTGGAATCTGATCAACAAAATACAGATAATGAAACCATTAACAATATATTGCAGCCGTTCTGCATTACTGAAACAGCTGAATTCAAATATTTTCACATCAGCAAAAACAAGACTAATCAGAATAACTCTGAACGACCATTCAAATGAGTCTTTTAGAACCATAACATTGTGTCTCACATTTTGCTGAACAAATAAAAATTAAAACATTCTACTGTGAAAATAGCCACAATTTTGACCCTTATGCAGAGATCTCACCTGAAAAAAGTTTTGTCAGAACTGAAGGAATTTAACAAGGATGGAGTGATCAAGAGATTGAAATATGTAAATGGGTCTCCTTGGATGCAATTAATTCAAGCCAACAAGAAAAAAATAATTCAGCATGTCCATGGTATAAATTTATATTATCAGAATGTTTGTGGCTTGAGGACAAAACTTAAATTGTCAAAACAATATAATTATTTGCTGAGTAATTTTAATGTCCTGGTTTTAACTGAGACTTGGCTTGGTGTCGAAATAGGAAACTCTGAACTTCATCTTTACAACTTCAATATATTTCACAAGGACAGGAATTCTAATACTAGTTAATTTGATAGAGGTGGGGGAGAATTAATAGCTGTTAAATCTCATATTAAATGTTGCAGAATTAAATATAATTGTAACATAGGACATCTGTTTGTCAAATTAAAGGTCATTCACCTGGACTTAATTGTTGGTTCAGTCTACGTTCCCCCTAATTCTGGAGTCGAACGTTTTTTAATAATTACAGTATGGAAATGGAAAACATCTTTAGGGATCATATTGATACTGAATTTTTCATACTTGGAGACTAATATACCTCAAATCAATTGGCATCATGAGTTGCAAGTTTGCAAGTTATTTCATTGCTATGCAAAGTACTAGCTTGAGGGAGAAATTATCTGCAGCTCTTTCAGAGCCAATTGGACTTTTAATTTTGTATCAGATTACAGATACAAACAGAACAAATTACCCAATCAATATGGATTTATCCTTGATCTAATGTTAAAATCTAAGTTTTATTCCCCTCAAAAAAATCGACTGTCTCGAATGACAAATATCATCCTCTTTTATAATAATCTATCCACAAGTTCAACCTGATGTTCTATTAGATGAAAATCATGACAATCTATTAAAAATCATGCAAAAGAATCAATTTTTGATTCTTTTCAGATTACTTTTTACCATATTAATAATTTAAGCTACCGCGACCAGAGTAATGATCTGGGCTGTCCGGGTGACGTCACGTCGAAGGCTGGGGTGCCGACGTTTCAACCGACATATCGCGGTCCTCTTCAGGGCTGCACTTGGCCAGGATGTTGGGCACTCTGGTTTATATAGAGAATGGGGCCAAGAATAGAAAATTAGGCCGAGGTGTACGACAATCCCGATTGGTCTGTCGGAGGCTAAAAAGCTTTCAGTTGGTAAACAAAGATTTTCATGAAAATTATAACGATGACATTTTTCAATAATCGTTTTCTATCACAAAATTCAGAGATTCAAATTCCAGAGTTGGAGAACTTGGAACTGGATCAGCTTGACAAGTCACATTTAGTTATTTACACTCCTTCATTATAGCTTCATTTGAACTTGTACATTTTCCAATTTCATTATTTCGTTTAGTTATTTAAATCCAAATTATTGCTATCTGACTCACAGGTCGCACACAGAATTTCACAATTCTATTTGTTTTTCTCAGAGCAAAGACCTTAACATGTTCACCACCAAGTGCATTCTCACTAAACTACACCACATTACCGTACAGGTTTTTCACCTACTACGTCTCTGTGCCAATGGTAATTGATGCACTTCTATACGTTACAACACTAAAACTTATACAAATATTTATTTTATTTATTTATTTAGTTATTGAAACAATGGTAGCAGCAACGAGCTGCCCCATTCTCATTGTTGTTTGTTCAGAATTGCAGTTGCGCACCCATTGTTGTGACATCTGATAACAATAGTGTTGGGAGAGTGCGATAAACATGATTTTTACAAGTTTCACACATTACTTAGATAAACATGATTTTTACAAGTTTCATGTGAACTTAGGAATGAGAGACAAGATATTGGTATAGAGAATTATTGGGTTTATTGTTCTTGTTCTTGCCCATCCTTGCTTCCCTTCTTGTCAACAATCTTTGGGTTACCTCTGATATACTTGATAATAAGGTTAGGGTACACTTTCTGTTTAATTATCAGTTGTTCCCTATGATCTTTCAGCTCTTTTCTCTGTAATGAGGTTGTTGACCATGTTGTAATGACATTGTTGATCTTGATTCCTGTGGGTAGTGTTTTAATATACTTTTGGCTGAGTTGGCATCTTTCACGACTACTTTAATAGGTGTGGGTTTTGAATTTTCCTGGCTCAGTTTTCCCAGTCGCATTGTGTACGTCACATGGCCCTGGACATACATATCCAAATTACTCTTTGCTAATGACTCTGTCCTGAATGGCCATCGTGAATCCGGCGGTTTCTCCACACAAGTTACCTGCAGTTAACCAAAGATGCGAAAATATGCGGTCAACATTTATATCCTCAAGCTGATGGGGATACGAACCGTGTAAAGGTTTCTGCTTCCGTGACTATTTTTTCTTCCATAGATTGCCAGGTATTTTCCAGATCTTGGTTTTGGTTTTGCAGTTTTAATGGTGATATATTTACGTTTGTGGAGCACAATATCTCATACATGTGTTTATCCTGCTTAGAATGGAAGTATTTCCTTAGGTCTTGAATTTGTTTGAAGGACACTTGTGATACCCATTCCTCCCTTGCATGGAGGTAGAGTTACCCTTTCAATTGCTGATTTGGAATGCCTCATTCTGTGCTTGGTTATCTTAACTTTGATTTGTCTTTCAATGTTTTCCAAACCGGTCTTGGACAAATTCACCACTCCAAAAGTGTAACCCAAAACAGAGATAGCTAATGTATTGATTGCTTTGACTTTATTCCGCCTATGAAGATGCGTTTTCAGAACTATTTCTACCCTTCTCATTACTTCGGTAGAAGCTTTCTCTTTAATAAGAGTGTCATTGATACCTCGCAATTGTTGGAATCCCAGGTACTTGTACAGCTCTTCGGCTGTCAGGTCTTCGATGATACCTATCCCTGTGTCAAAGCCACTAGTTTGGGTTATTTTCCCTTTTGTAAGGTGCAGTGATTTGCACTTACTAAGGCCAAATGACATATGTATGTCATTACTGAACTTTGTTGTTATATCCAGCATTTTGTGCAATTGTGTAGGAGAGTTGGCATACATTTTCATGTCATCTATGTAGGCTTATTGTATGGGAACCTTTAGATGATTTAATTTTGAAACGGTACTTCGTTTCATTAAGAGCTCGACTTAATGGATTGAGGGCCATACAGAATCAGAGTGGACTGTGAGTTACCTTGAAAGATACCCCGTTTAATTTGTATTGTCCTTGATGTCAGCTTTACCTCGGGGGTTATCAGTTGAAGTACTGTTGTCCATTTTTTCATGGTTTCTTGAAAAAACTGTATTAGTGTTGCATCTACCCTATACATTAGCATAATCTCTATAAGGTAGAAGTGCGGAACAGAATCAAATGCCTTTTGATAATCAATAAAGGTGAAACTAAGATTCCTGTTTCCTTTCATAGATTGATGAGTGATTTCAGAGTCAATTATCACTTGCTCCTTACAATCTTTTGATTGTCTGTAACAACCTTTTTGCTCTTCTGTCGTAATGTTGCACTTTTTGAGGTGTTCATTAATCTTGTCAGTGATTATATTTGTCAAGCATTTGTAGAAGACAGATAAGCACGTGACTGGCCTGTAGTTAACAGGAATGGAAGTTTCTTCGGTTTTTGGGAGGAGCAGTTTTACCGGTAGTTAAGAATGCTGGTGCAGTGTCTGGTTGATGCAGTAAGCTGTTATAGCACTCTGCAGCTTCTCATGCACACTGGTGAAGTACTTAAGCCAGAACATATATATCCCATCCGGCCCTGGAGATTTCCAGTTGCTCATGCAACAAATGGCTTTCTTAATTTCCTCAGTAGAAAGGTTAGTGGAGAGCATTTCTGACAGGTTTTGTGATCTGTGATTTTCTTCAAGGAGAACCGGAGTGGTTGTATTGTATATTCTGCCATTTTCCCATATGTCCAACTAAAAGTTCATAATAGATTCAAGGGCATGTGTTCCATTATAGAAGGAAACCAGTTTTTGAGATAAGCCTCTGTAAAATTTTCGTTCTTTCAAAAATTTTCTATTTTGTTGTTTTCGCTTCAGAGATGTCATGTATCTGCATAGTCTGTGGCAATATGCATCCAACTTCTGGGTATAGTTATCAATTATTTCTAAGATATCATTGTCATTAAGATGGTCTAGACTTCTTGGCTTTATTACATTTGAAACTTTTCTCTTCAAAGTTTTTGTCTGTATTCCCCTTCGATACTGAGTCAATCGTCCCAATTATTGCTGAATATCCCCTATCCGTTTCTCTATCCGTCTTTTCCAGGCAGGTTCATGGTTATCTTTTCTTTGTCTTTGCTCATTCCAATTGTTAGTCGGTCTCCTCGGTGGATTTGCTATTGTGTAAGCACTGCAGTATATAAGGTGATACACATCAGTTATATCATTACATTCTGGGATTAGATCAGGCAGAACATTTTCATTGAGATAATTCAGCTGTTGCCAGAAGAAAAGTGAAAATTGAGGTTTAGGGATATTTTGGCACACTAAGGTGTCTAGCCCGATGAACTGAATGAGATTGGTTTTCAGTTTCTCTTTCAGCTCATGATGATGATGATGATGATGATGATGATGAAGATGAAGATGGTGGTGGTGGTGGTGGTGATGATGGTGATGATATTATTATTATTATTATTATTATTATTATTATTATTATTTATATTACATTTGTGTTACTGCATTTTAAATTGCGCCCTTTTTGTTAAATGTGAAAACGAATAGATGAGCGGCCATTGAAACTATTTAACTTCCATTACTAATTGCGAGAAAGTACGTGCTGTTTTAGCACCACTACTTTTCTTGGTGAAATGTGTTCATCAAAAACATCTTTATATAATGCCATGTTCTATTTTTCAAAAATATGAGTATTTTTTGGGGAAACCTTGTGTCAAACCTTGACATTTTTTAACAATTCTTCTTAAAAAAAACGGCAAGATTATTTTTCATTAAATTTCAACCTTAAATAGCGTAAGAGAATGATGCAGGTCTCATGTTGGTTAATACGCTCACTTCTTGGAAAAATGAAAAAAATGAACAATTATGGGATCTTCTAATAACTTCAATTGTCAAATTACAATTTTTTCTTAATGAAATATGTTCGTCAAAAGCTGATCTTCAAATAAGGTCATGATGATTTTTTTTTTAAATATGAGGGTTTTTTGTGTAATTTGACATCAAACGGTCGCACGTTTCCAATTTCCTGGGTTTTGTAAACATAATTTGAGAGGGTTTTGGAAGCTATAGCTATTCTTACAAAAGAAAGTAGATTGATGAAAGGTCATAAAATTAACTAACAAATTACTTCTTTACTTCAAGAAATTTTGATCGCTAATTATGGTATGTTTCATATGTAAAAGTTTGAAATGACTGCTGTTCCTGGCTATCAAAATAAATGCTGGCATGCATCACAGGTGCTTCGCTTGAATTGGTTGGGTTTAGATTATATTAGCATTATTTCTAATACTTTCCATGAAAGAAAAATTGGAAAAATTTAGTACCATAAATTTGTACCAACATTTTAATTTTAATGTCATATTACTACCTGCGTTGCCTTGAAGAACACTGCGGCAAAGGAAATAGGTTCTACTTGTATTTCCTGGCACGCAACCCCGTCAAGGTCATCGCATGTTATTTTCTTCGTGCACCCTGTCAATTCGGGCACTGTCACTCTCATCATCCTGTAGGCTATAAGTAAAGATAGCTTTGACTGTGCTCTTCTACAAAAGAAGTTAAAATTCCCTTTGAATATCATGGACGAGATAACGTGGTCGTTTCGATCGGAAAAATAGCAATATGGTATTGCCCATGTCATCAAAAAAGAGGCACAACACTCACCGAAATTTAGTGATTGAGTTTCCGGTGAGACGTTTGTTCCGCTAATATGTCGTCCATGCATGTGCAACTCACAGGCAACCATGTAGGCGCTCTGAGATGCTAGGTCCTCTAACCATGTTGCATCGACACAAGGGGCAGTGTTTGAAGTTGAGTTATGCGTGAGTCAAGAACTTTGCGATTCTCATAGAAACATGCAACACTTCTCATTCGAAATACTTCAATTTTAACACTCGCCCTTATTATGTACTGAGTTGAATTCTGCACATTACTGAATACTGTAAGTGAATTTGTGCTAAATGTTGGAGAAAAATCCGAAAAGAACGAAAAATCCATGTTTTTCAAATCAAATTCCCGGTTTTCTCCCGTTTTTTCCACGCTGTTTCAAATTCTACGTTTTTTCCCGGTTTTCAAGGATTCCGGGTTCACTGGCCACCCTGTATTATATTGAATTAAATTTATTTCCAAAAATATACAAGTCTTTATAGACTCACAGGAATGTTTTGCAAATGTGTAACACTGTAATGAGACCAGTGGAGTGTATCATAAGAGAGCCAAGCCAACGCATGAGATCACATGGTCTCGCATGGCAGTCAACATGTTAATTTCAGACGCCGATAAGTCCATGCATGTCACAATCAACAAAGTCTGCCTCATTGAATATATTGCATTGACAAATACTTCCATTACAGTCCTTACAAATCCAATCCATGAAAATTGTATTTATTAATTTAAAAAGCAGGAGAGGACAAGAGACTGAATTTAATGATAAACAAATCAATTTTAACTAGCTTGAAGGTGATCAATCCACAACGTACAAAAAGGATTGCAGTCAGGAGAACATACAGGTCATGGAACCCATCCTCCTCCATCTATCCATCTGTCATGGTACATACCACCCAGTGCATCTTGAACAATGAGACTAAAATGTGCTGGAGTCCATCACACATAAACCATGTTTTGTTTTATTTGCTGGGGGCACATCTTCATGTAGAAAGTCAGGGAGAGTGTTCGGAGTAAAGCCCCAGTAGGCAGCACCAGTAAGACGTGCAGGGAGAACGTATGGACCAACTAAGCAGACACATACAATTCCAGCCCACACACTAACTTTTTCTGATGTCTAGCCTGAACTGTAGCATGAGGATTACAATCTGCTCATACGTGTTGGTTGTGGAAATTTGTAATTCCATCTCTCCCACACGTTGCTGCATCAACAAAAATTGACAAGACAAACAATGGATTGAGTGTGCTAGAAACCATTGGCAAAAGTTCTCCCTTGGTGGGTAATGGGCAAACGAAAGGCCCTGCATACACTGAAGATGATACAGATACAGTTGTGGCTCGTGAAGTAACCTGCTTGCTGTACTTTGAGATGTAAAATATGCCATAATCCCTTGTGCTGATACCTTGATGGTCACTGACACATAGAGAGATAGACAGACACACACACAGAGAGGGACACAGAGGGAGACAGAAAGAGAGAGACACAGAGAGAGAGAAAGAGGGAGAGGGAGAGAGAGAGAAAACATCAACATTTAACTTACCTTGACTTAACTCTGACCTTGACACATTAAGAGGAACACGAGTCCAAGGAGCAGGGTCTACTGACTGACTATATTTAGGCAATTGCAAAGGGGGCAACAGTTGTTTGGGTGGACTTGCGAATCCAGAATCTTGACCACCAGATTCAGGATCACTGGCTGATGATTTCTCAGATGTGGAACCCATTAAAGGGGCAGGACCAGTTTTATTTGCACGCCGGAAGAAATTAGTCTTCTTATTTTGAGTCTTCTCAAGTTCCAATTGTTCTGAAATAACATTTTTATACATCTTAACAACACATTCTAACAACCTCGAAGGACAGTTTCCATGCAAGAGATAACTTCATCAAATATCCACCTGTTAAATACAATATTTATTAAGTCACATATCAATGGGCAGGGGCTGCTCAAAGATGGACAGCTTAGATTTTACTTTTTTGTCTACAACATAATTACGTAGTAAATAGAAAATATTGTAAAGCAGCAGCAGAAAATGGATATTTTTCATGAGAGAAATTCACCATATATGGAGTATACTACTTCTAAAAGTAAAATCTGTGATTGTGTAGTTCCTGTTGAAACCGAACAATTGGTGTGCTAGTGTGAGTGTGAGTGTGAGTGTGAGTGTTCGCTTTCGTGTTCAATGCGAGCGCCTAAACTGTTCTGATTATTTTCTCCAAAACTGATATTCCCCAATCAATCTAGCCCAACTTGAAGACTTACCGTCAGCTAGTGAGGTTTCCCCCTAACCAGGATTCTCCCACCAGCAGGGCACCGCCCCAGCCGGGACAAGCTCTAAGCTCCCGCCCGGTCTCCCAGAGTATGTAGTAGTGTCGTGCATGTTAGTGTAAGTGTGTGGGTGTGTAAGTGTGTGTGTGGACCCAATACCGACCCTTACAGGACACCAGCGGTGATATTATGTACCTTTGGCCCATTATTTGTATTGTAAATCAGGGCTCTATTACTCAGATACTCGGCCACAATCTTCCTCAAGTATGTTGGCACCTTAAATCCGTGGAGAGCTTGGTGAATATTACTCCACATGGCCGAGTTGAATGCATTCTTAATATCCAACATAATGGCAGCACAGTACTGTTTTGGGCCTCTCTTCCATCTACTTCCTCCAATTGCTTGTCGGGTGGTGTTAATGACAAGCTCGACTGCATCAACAGTTGAGCGGACTCTGCAGAAACCATACTGATTTTCCCAAAGGCCTCCTCCCTCCTCTACAGCTTTCTCCAGTCTAGTACTAATAATTCTCTCCAGAACCTTGCCAGCTGTGTCAAGCATACACAGTGGCCGGTATGATGATGGATCTTCGGGAGATGGATATGGTATGATGATGGATCTCCCCTTAGGGAGGAGCACCAGACGCTGTTTTTTCCATCTTTCTGGGTACACCCCTTCTCTCAAGCAAGAGTAATAGAGATCCACAAAGATGTTGTGTGAGCGAGTATCGCAGTCTTGAGGGCAATATTGGGAATGTTATCCGGTCCGGGAGCCTTTGTGTTGCCGATTCTGCTGCTTGCATGCAGAATTTCTTCTTGCGTGACTGGAGGAATTATATCTAGCTCAAATAACACTATGAACAGGTTCACCGGGGTGTATATTGACAGGTTCACTGTTTGTTTGTGTGTGTGTGTGTGTATATATATATATATATATATATATATATATATATATTATATTTATTTCTCCTCCATCCTCCCCGTGGAACCGCCGTTAGGCATTACATCACAGGAGTGGATTAGAGTGACTTAGTCCCAAGCCACTTCTCTTCGCCAAATCGTAGGAAGGATCAAAGAAGGATCAGTCGACTTCCCTTCTTTCCCTTGCTATTCTCCTGAGCTCAGCTATTATGGTTCATGCATATGCGCCACCGCATCCCAGTTGGTTTCTGAAGCGAGCATGCACCCAACCATTACTCGGTGTCAGCGGTCGATCCGAGTATACCATAACGTGCCTTCGCTGTAGATGGTATCGCGGCACTGGAAGAACACATGCTCGGCGTCTTCAACAGCAGGTTCACATAGTGGACAGAATGGGGTATCCTCCAGCGTAAACCTGTGGAGATATGCCAGAAAGCATCCATGTCCAGACAACAGCTGAGTCAAGAAGAAATTTACTTTGCTGTGTTTATGGTTGATCCACGGTGCAATGGAGGGAATCATGCGGACGTCCATCTTCCTTTAATGGACTAGTCCCATCGCTCCTGCCATTCGAGCAGTGTTGTCGAGCAGTCTGGGTTCTCCTCTTCTTTATGATATCGCCTCCGTCTCTCCTGCGCCAAGATATCAACAGGAGGCATCCCCGCGATGACACACACTGCATCGTTTGACACAGTGCGGAATGCACAAGCTACCCACAATGCTGATAACCTGTACACTGACATCATTCCTTAGACGTAACTGTTTGTCGACGTGGAGTTGGACCATATTGGGACTCCATAGAGCAAGACGGACCTCACAACCAAGGCCAGAAGCTTCCGTTTCTCCTGACAGGGCCCTATGTTGGCATTAGTTTCGACAGTGCTGCATTAATTACCACCGCTTTATTGCTGGGGTACGTCAGGTGGTCAGCAAATGTCAGACAGGCGTCAATCATGACACCAAGATATTTGATCGACGGCTGTGATGCAATACGGTGATCTCCAACTCTGAGAGTGATGGTTTCTCTCTTTTTCCTGCTAGTGACTAGGATAACCTCAGTCTTGTGCTCAGCTAACTGCAGCCCTGAGGACTTCAACCACTGACTAACAATAGCGATCGCTTCGTTGCAAATATACACAATTTCCTCAATGTACTTTGCAACGGCGACGATAGCAATGTCGTCCGCGAAACCAATAATACTGGTTCCTTCTGGGAGGGGAAGCCGAAGAACCTCGTCATACATCACATTCCATAATGGTGGACCCAATACCGACCCTTGCGGGACACCAGCCGTGATATTATGTACCTTCGGCCCATTATTTGTATTGTAAATCAGGGCTCTATTACTCAGATACTCGGCCACAATCTTCCTCAGGTACGTTGGCACATTAAATCTGAGGAGAGCTTGGTGAATATTACTCCACCTGGCCGAGTTGAATGCATTTTTAATATCTAACGTAACGACAGCACAGTACTGTTTTGGGCCTCTCTTCCATCTACTTCCTCCAATTGCTTGTCGGGCGGTGTTAATGACAAGCTGGACTGCGTCAACAGTCGAGCGGGCTCTGCGGAAACCATACTGATTTTCTGAAAGGCCCTCCCTCCTCCACAGCTTTTTCTAGTCTGGTACTAATAATTCTCTCCAGAACCTTGCCAGCTGTGTCAAGCATACACAATGGCCGGTATGATGATGGATCTTCGGGTGATTTATTCCCCTTAGGGAGGAGCACCAAGCGCTGTTTTTTCCATCTTCCTGGATACCCCCCTTCCCTCAAGCACGAATAATAAAGATCCACAAAGATGTCGGTGTGAGCGAGTATCGCAGTCTTGAGGGCAATATTGGGAATGTTATCCGGTCCGGGAGCCTTTGTGTTGCGATTCTGCTGATTGCGTGCAGAATTTCTTCTGCGTGACTGGAGGAATTATTTCTAGCTCAGATAACGCTATATTAACTGAGTCACCGGGGTGGCTCGGAGTAGGGCTGTCACAATTCTGAGCAGCATACTGGGGCAAGTGTGAGAACGTAGGTGCCGCTGTCTTAACCTACACATGACCGTCTTGAACGGCCTACCCCATGGATCCTTTTCCACCTCGTCACACAGGCTTTTGGAGCATAAGCGTTTGCTCTTGCGGATCTCTATCTTCAACTGGCTTCGAGCGAGTTTGTATTGCTCTTGCAATTGATGAGAGTTGCCTCTGCCACGAGCCTCTGGTACTGTCTTCTAGCTCGAAGGCACCTCCGTCGTAATTAGCGATTTCCTCAGTCCACCAGTAAACTGGTGAACCTCGAGAGATTGCGCCCCGTCTAGACATAGCCGCATCACAGGCTTTGGTTATCCATTTCATCACCTGCCCAGCTTTGTCATCTGCGGTACCTGTTGGCACTATCGTCTCCAAACATTGTCGGAAAACTTCGTCGAACGTTTTTGCATTCCACCCAGCTGGCTGATATTTCGGCACAAAATTATCCCTCCGCTGATTTTTCACTTCGTACAAAAGTGCCTGGTGGTCACTATGGGTATAGTGTTCACTAACTCTCCAGAACACTCCCATTCTCAAAAGATTATCTGACATGAACGTCAGATCCACAACAGATCCCACGCCCCCTCGGCGGGAGGTGTGTATGTCTCCTGTGTTGGCAAGCTCTACATTCAGAAGGGAGAGGGATGCCAGAACTGCTCGACCTCGCTCATTAGTGGACGAACTACCCCACTCAACCGCCCAGGCGTTGAAATCTCCAGCTATCACCAAGGGGCTTCGTCCTCTTGCGTCGTACACTAAGCGGTCAAGGAACTGCTCATTGAACGTCCATTGTCGCGTTTGGTGAGGCATAACAGCTGTAGATGTAAACGCCGTTGATTTTTACCCAGACAAATCCAGCTCCGGGTCTCGTCATTACTTGCTGGAATGTGTGTTTTCCACAGGCCCAGATTGCCGCCTGGTTGTGAAGGTCAGATACCCACGCTGTATCTTCACGGTTAGTATACTGCTCGCATACTATTGCTAAATCAGCCTCCCATTCCCTAACCGACTGTGCCAGGATATCCTGGGCGACTGCGCAATGGTTGATTGAGTTGTATAATTCTCATTTTCTATCCGTTATTGCTTTCTGCGCTTTTTGGTACGATGGACACCTGCTGCACCCAGTAGCATGTCTGCCTTGTTTCCCCTTTTCTTCACAAAGCAAGCACTTTGCGTCATTTGTGCGTGACTTAGCAAGGTGA
The DNA here is from genome assembly GCA_964035755.1 of Teleogryllus oceanicus. NCBI lineage: Eukaryota > Metazoa > Arthropoda > Insecta > Orthoptera > Gryllidae > Teleogryllus > Teleogryllus oceanicus. The sequence goes on along the minus strand of CAXIVR010000011.1, from coordinate 11,762,591 downwards.
TCATCACCACCACAATTCATGCACAAGTTGGACCGGTCATGTGTGTTTTTACATGCTTTTCTGAGGTGTCCAAAATCCAAACATCTGTAACACCTCAGGGGACCTTCTTCTCACGCAGAGTGCAGTATACCCATCCTATTCTTATTTTACCGATGACCAACAATTTGTTAGCTACTGCAACAGGAACGCTGATTATTGCTACCTGTGTTCCACCATAGGATGGTCTTAGGGATTTGACCACAGTAGCTGGAGATCACTGGCTTCGGGAAGTTTGTCCACCAGAGCCCTATGCACTTCCTCTTTAGTTGTGACCTCATCCAGGTCCTTCACCTGAATAGTCACGGTGTGAGTGAGAGCCCTCACATCAGCGTCCGATCCAAACACCTTCTTTACAGAGGACTGAAAATCTGTAGTTTGTCCTCCGGCAGACCGCTTCAGTTGCAGAAGGAGATCGCCGCCAGCTGTCTTCCGGATGTGCGTGACATTCTCGCCCAGATCTTTAAGCTCAGGGTCAGTTTTCATTTTTTTAAGGATGTCCGCGTACGACAGCGCGTCGTCCTTCTTTTTGATCATCAGGGCATCTGGTCTGGGTGGCCTTTTCCGCGTTTTAGAACGCTTACGCGTTCTCTTACGAGTGACCACTTGCCACTCGGGCTCTTCTCGTGCCACTTCGGGATCTTCTCGTGTTATTTCCGCAGAAGGTATTTCTGCCCGGATTTTATCTCCGTTTTTCGCAGACTCCTTCCTTACCTTGGGCACCTGGGAGTTCCGGTTTCGCGAAGGATCGCTTCTCGTTACTAGTACTCCCGCAGCCACCTTCTCAGGGACGTCTGAGTGCACTCTTCCTTCCCAGTAGTTTTGTTGCACTGAGGATCTGGTCTGGGTGATCCTCCTTTTGCAGCGCTACCACCTCGTTAAAGTGCGTATGGATCGAATACGCCAATTTCTTGATCTCACCATGAACATTATGGCGAGGCTTAACAAAATTGAGAAGCTCAGTTATTTTCTTCTCAAGGCTACACAATGCCTGTTGTTTCGCAAGATCATCACTAGTAGCAAAGGATACTACAGCAGCCCAGTGGTCCACTGCTGAAGTACTGCGGTCGCTGGTTGACGACGCCTGGGAGCCCGCTTGCTCACTCCCAACAGACGCCGGTACTGGGGATCCGGGCCCCTGCACCGTAAACTGAGATCCCAAAAGACCTTCCATATTGGTTTTTTGACTGGGGTGTCCTTCCCCGCCTGTTGGTCCGTGAGAGGTATTTTAATTGCCTCTTGACCTCTATATCTAGAGATTCCTCCCCTGTACGCCACCTGGGGACACGTCGCTTAGGGGTTACAGGCTCCCCCGGCTTCACCCTTTACCCTGGGCCAGGGTTGTAACCAACCAGACCGTATCCCTTCATACTTTCGGGGCGCTCCAGTACGGCGGTTACATGCCATTCCGACAGGAGACTTGTCAGAACCCCCTTCTCTCGTCTGTTGGTCGACCCATACCGTCAGTGGGATCGGTTACCACAGCCTTGGCACGGGTTACTCGACTCAACAGGGTCCACCTCTTGAAGGTGAGAGCGGAGTTAGGATGGAGAGGCTAGGAGACTCTCTTCCGAGAGACTTGTAATCGCATCACATCCCTTGGAGTTGCTGTGTGTGTGTGTGTCTGTTGTGTGTGTGTCTGTGTGTTGTGTGTTGTCTGTGTTGTGTCTGTGTGTGTGTGTCTGTGTGTGTGTCTGTGTGTGTGTGTGTGGGCGCGTGTGTGTGTCAGTATGTGTGTGTCTGTGTGTGCGAGTGTGTGTGTGTGTGTGTAAAGGAAGAGGAAGGACAGATCGCGCGTGGTCTGTGGCCCGTTTGTTAGGGTACTGCTCCAGCATTCGCCTGGTATTGAACGGAGAAACCATGGAAAATTACCGATCAGAGCAGCTGGCCGCTAGAATTCTCCTCCAGACAGCGACTGAATTCGACCTAGCTGAAAAGCTAGTGTCGAAAATCCCACCGCTGTCAGGACTTGAACCCAGGACCTCCTGGTCCAAGGCGCTGCAGTGACATCAGATGATGGACTAAGCTACCGCTCCCGGTCATTTGGGAACTCATGAATATTGTGTCCATTTATATTTTTTTCATGTAACAATATGTTGAAGGAATGAAGATTATTTGGAATGACGTTATCAGAGCTCACTGTGAACTTTAACTTCCAAATATTCATTGTACCAGGAAGGGGGAAGGCAGAACATCAGTCAAGAAAAGTTGCTAGGATAATACAGAACATTACACATACAACCAATATATATATACATACCTTTAATTAAGTGGGTTGTTCCAGATAATGGACGGTCATCTTTACTATCTCCAGCACCATGATTTGAACATTCAACTATTTCTTCTGGCTTATTTTGAGAATTTGATTTTGAGAGATTTCCATTGCACACCATGTTCTTCGAGTTATTACCCTGGAAGGCAATCATCAAATTCATTAGCATCAAGGAAGGAATCTTAGATCAATTGGTTGCCCAATAGTAGCACTTTACTTTTTTATTTGAAGAAACATTTACCAGTTATTCTCTAAGAAAAGGAATTTAATGAAAAGTTCCAAACCTAACAGCGTTATCACTTTGCACTCATAAAGCATCTTGAAATGACATCATGAAATGCTTTCTCAGCTCATGTGCCTCAGGGCAACGTATTGTCCAGCAGGGCAGAAGGCATCTTTGAAATGATGTTGGTAAATGTCAATCTGACTTGGAGGATTTGCACGTTCCATACTTCCGCTAGCTCAGCCATTGTCTCATGGACTCATGAACAGACATGTAGTATTTTAGTGTATTGGCATTGTATTTTAAAAAGCACTGAAGGAACACATAGGAAGCACATAGGAAGCTCTTTTTGCAAGAGCTTCCTATTGAACTAAATCTTCAAATAATTTGTTAAAAAATAATAAAAGTTTTTCTTTAATTGTGCAAATCAAGTTTCAAAACTTCTTTACTGGTTAAATTTATGACATATAATTTAAAAAAGTACAACTCAATACAATGCAAAAAAGAATTATTTTATTTTTAACACATATTAATGTATTCTCAAATCATTTTTACATTTAATCTCTCTTGAATTTTTTGGAGTATGTGAAACAGTTCAAAACATTCACCTAGGTGAAGGGTCTGATTGCCAGGAAAGTTCCACAATAAGAACTGAAAGTAATAATTGGAAGTTTTCCTCTCCTGTTTTCTGTCACTCCAGATAGCACCCCTATTTATTTAGTTAGGGCACTTATTTGTGATTCATATTGCTGTTCAGGTTCATGGCCATCTAATCTACAAATATGAACATAAAGCATCTGGTATCCCTGCAATTCCCTCCAGGTGAATCAGAGAAAGGAATGCATCGTCTAAGAAATGTCCTCCGTCCTAAATGACAAAACTCCCTGAAATACCTGAGCTGGAAGCCTTCAATGCTGTGCCATCTTACAGATGCCTTCCAACATAAGCAACATTTATGTTACCAAATGCATTTGAGTGCAAAGGGTTTTTGCCAATAAATAGGCAATGCTGACAGTTTCACCTGTGAGTTTAGTGTCCCACTGTGGAAACAACAGAACTCTTGTTTAACGCAAAGAGCCAATAACAACATAATACAACTCAACTTTCAAATAAAATTGACTACCAAATTAACACCTGCTTTCCAAGAAGCCTTCTTCTGAGCCTTCATACATTTTCTGAGCATATAATTTCAGGGCATTTCATTTCTTTCTCATGCAAAAATCTACCACATTAAATGAAATGAGCAATGAGCAATTTGTTGCCATGTCACTTCGTGCAATACATTTCTTGATAGGTCTTCCTAATTGTTGTTTTATGTCTTAATATTTGACATTATCTAATGACAATCACTGAATAAGCACAATATATACCCATGATCTCACGCAGCAGTGGTCTCTTACTATCAACAAGATATTATCATCAGCTACAGGAATTTGGTTTCCATTTATTTTATTAATATGCTTACATACCGACAACTATCAAAAACATAATCATAAAATATTTTCTTAACTCCATGAAGGAAATAAGCAAAAACGAAAATTTATTCACTTCCAGATTTCTGAAGAAAATTACATTACATATTTATTTCTAACAGTGTCTTGCCTTACAATGAAAATGAACAGTTATAATGTACAGTATACAAGGTACGTCCCAAAAGTAACACGTTGCATTTTAAACTTAAACAGCAACTTAAAATTCTTCAAAGTACGACCCTTGTGCGTCAATACATTTTTGCCCATGTGATTTCCTTGCCATGTACGCTCTCAAGAAGCCCTAGGGAAAAAATCCTTCAGAGCACTCGTCGTACTTGCTTTGACGTCCAAAGTCTTGAAATGCATTTCTTTTGTGACCTGTTTCAGCTAAAGGTACAAAAAGAAATCCACCGGAGCAATGTCAGGGTGGCAACAATAGGGTGGTTGTGGAAGCCGATATGGGTCAGGTGGTTCCAAACAAGGAAGGCTGTGTAGAATGGCATGCTGTGTCGTGCCGTGATATTTCCAGGAAGTGCTGATCTCCTTTTGAATGCAGGTGACCCCGTCATTTAGTCTCTGAAGCCCTTGTTTGTAGAACTGGGTATTTACATTGTGTCCAGAAGGTATGAACTGAATACCTACACTATCCCCTTTACGTCAAAAAACGCAATGATCAAGACTACATGACACTCCGCGCTCTGCCCCTCTGTTTGCAGGTCATACTCAAAGACCCACATCTTGTTCCCAGTGATAACAGTGTCCAAAAATCAGAATGAAACATCTTGAAAGTTTCCACTGGCATCTTGACTAGCTTCACACAAAAATTGATTGGTATCTTTCAACCAAAGATTCCTCCATCATAAGTACGACACGACTAGTACAAAAGAGCTCACAAACTTACCCATTCTAACCTCCCAGGGCACAGAGACAACTGGACTAGAAATTATTGAAAAGCTAAACCTCCCCTTATCCTTTCTAAATTAGTCTGACCGTTCTGCAACTTATAAAAGTGGCAACAAATAAAACTGCAACACATTACTTTTGGGACAGACCTTGTACACAGAATTTTCACAGGCATTGCTCAGAGGAGTCCATTTTAAAAACTACACCAACAAGAACAAAAGTGAGTATCTCAAAAATGGTAAGATAAACACAAAAAAACTTACTAAAAAATGTACAGGGTTAGTAAAAATGTTAGAAAAGCAAGTTTTGTCCTTCAATTGAGGAGCTTGTCCAGTTATTTCTTCTGTTGGTAGATAAAAAATACTTGAATTTTCTTTATTATGAAGAGATTTGATTGGATTAAATAAGGCAATGTAACCTGCAATGTACCATATTGTTTAGTTGTTGTGAGGAGCTATTAAGGCAGATTTTATCAAAAGGAAAACCTTGCATGCAAGAAGTTCTTTCACAAATATTGCATCTGGCAGAGACACTCCAAACACTCATACACTAATGATAACTTGTAGAACTGAAATCTCTATTTATTCCGAATTAAACCTTCCCTGAAGTTGTCAAATTACACTACTAAGTCAAGAGCTTCAGTACACAGGTGAAGCACATTGGAAAACGCTGACTTAGAGTGCTAATACAATTTAAATCAAATTATTATTTCAAGAAATCCATTTACTGACACAAGAACTTCTTCCTCAATTTTTTCACAACTAGACTGATTATTTTGTATTAAAGAAAGAAAAATAAAAGAGAAAAAAATAAGCAGAGCATGACCAAATCAAAATGCTAGGCAGCAGCACCAAAGCCGAAATTTTTCCTTCATTTTAAGTATATTGTCTTTGATAAGTTATTTTTAAGATTGTAACATCACTTTATTATAGATGGTGTTCATTGTTGGATATTATATTTGTATTCCAAACAATTAATATCTTTATAATACAATGTTTTGGTAAACTCAGTTGTAATCATCTTCAGGTCATTTAATACATCAATATAGAAAACATATCTAAAAGTTTTTTTACTACATACAAAGATATCCATTAACATAGTAAAATTAAAGTTGGTTACATTCATGAATACATACAACAATAAAAAATTACACAATTTCTTTTTGAACAAGATTTCAACAAATGGCCTTCCAAAAGGATATTGTGTAATTTTATATTGATATATTTGTAGGCAACCAATGTTTACTTTACTGTGTTAATATATCTTTGTATGTTGTAAGATAACTTTTACCTGTTTTGTGTGTTGATGAACTTAAACGACCTGATGATGGTAACAGAACCGAAGTTTACTGAGACATTGTACTATAAAGAAGTTAATTGTTTAGATTACAAATGTAATATCCAATAACAAACACTCACTAAATAAATGAATATTTTAGTATTAAAATTTTTTCTTCCTGATTTTCATCAAATATACAATGTGGGACACGGAACTTTGATATTGACAGTTGAATAACGTCTCTTCATTTCCATTCAGATGACAGGCAGTGAGCCAATTGAATATGAAATAATCAGCTCTCACCAACCTGCAATGCCAATGGAATGTAAATAACTGGTGTGTGATTATGGTAGTCACATAAGTTTCATATGTGGGAAAGGGCAAGAGTCACCACCCTCAGTATCACCAATTCGAATGAAACAAAGTGACTGATAGAATATAAATGATTCAGTTTTCTGATGAAGGTATTTATTTGCAAAGGAAACTCTTCCAGTTGTACAAGAGTTTGTCTATTTGGCAACACTGCACAATGTGCTTACTAACAGTCAGTACCAAAGAAAGAACATTCGCAGTGAAGTTTTAACGTAGATAAGATCTTGAATGCCATCAAAATAAACCTGTTAAATATGAATTACATAAACCCTTAGAACATTGAAATTCACTTCATACTTGGATTTATGTCTCTCAATGTCAGCTTTGCTCCAATGCATGCAAAAATTTCCTTATAGAAAATGTAGCATGGGAAGACAAGATTGATATCCCTTTTCTGAGGGTACCCATTCCGATTTCTCTTTACTAGTAGGCAATCTGCTGATTTGGCATGATAACTTAAGCTTCCTCTTTCATCACAAATTCAAATTTGAAGAAGAATATGTTCAATGGGAATACATGTGTTAGATCCTATTAATCTTTTCCTCATGTTTTTATTAATGAGTAGACTGTTTACCTTGTCTCCTTTCATGCTATGCCACTGGTCAACATCAATTTACTTTTTGTCTTCCTTTTAATACAATGCAAACAGTATGTTACAAAATTCAAAACTCTTACCACAATTTCAGTGATAGGACGAAAGGGATCATGAACTAAATCATCAGGTACATGTTCACCAGTATCATTCATAGATGTATCATTCATTTGTTGACTTCGTACATATCTCAGTAATCGTTCTCTTCTTTCTGCATCTTCCACTTTTTTTTGTTCTGCCATATCAGTAAGTACACGGGCATTCAAAGCAGGAAAATCACGAATTATTGAATTCACAAGCCATCTGAAAAGGTTACAATGAAAAAAAGGAATTCACTTTTCAATATTACATTCTCATCACCATCAAAATTAAAGACTTACTTGTAGCCATTGTGAATAGCTGGATCCAATTTTCTCTTTGAGTTTTTAGCTACACTTGCTGAACATGTCTCCACCATTGTAGGACAACGTTGCTGGTTAACTAATGCTTCTAAATCAAGTTTTTCCACTATATCCAATTCATCCAAAGCACCTTCACAATCTTGTTTATTGGCTAACCTAAAGGAAGGAATTTTTCATTAAAAAACATTCTCATATTGGTGCCAGCAAAAAGATACTATTTACAATTGATTTTCATGAGAACAACTTTTCACAATATTTCATCAAAACACTTAAAATATCTTCAAGCTACGTCAAAAATGAGGAAAAGAAACATATCTGAAAAATAGAAGCAAATAATATTCAATACTGCTACAGCAATTTTCAAGAAATATACAGATATAAGAAACAAAATGACATTCATCAATTTAGAAAATCATTAAGTAAAAATAGAAAAGTTATTCTAATAATTTGAGACTTCTTTTGAAGGATTTTGTTGCATTAATGTGGCCAGACACTGAGAGATTCTCTATATTAACTAATTTCTTTTTCTCTGAAGAATGGTTTCATTATTTCACATCTTTAAAATGTTCAAAAAGAACAAAAATAGTTAAGAATACATACTTACAACAAAACTGGTTTTCCAGCAAGTTTAGGATGAGTTAAGAGATTGTTTAAAACAGAACGACACTCATCCAACCTTGTCATATCACTTGCATCAACCACAAATATTATACCATGTACCTTTAACACAAATATTATATTGAAAGCATTCACACCTTTCAGTGATGTTAGTAATTTACAACAAAATCAGATTCAAAAAGCAACAAATTCAAAGATAATATATTTGAAAATTCACAATATCAGAATTAAATTTGGCAGCCTTCACCCCCTGACCCCAAGAGGTTTTCAGTATTTGTCAACCTCAGTGCACCTGAGACTTCATTGATTGGCAAACAAATACAATTGTTTTTACCTGAATTGGAATCCCCAATATATACATTAGAAGTCAGATTTTACAACAGGGCACAACCCACGTGACACAGAATTTACTAAAATTAATGGCACATGTGACATTACTTTGTGAGTAATATTCCTTGATTCTGGTACTTGGTGTTACCAGATATATTATCAAATATGGTATTGGTTAAGTTTCTTAAAGAAGGTATTGGATTTTTCCACAATTTCAATTCTTTTGGATAAAAATATAATTTCACTTCTGAAATTTAATTTCAAAGATGAGGTATGCATTTTGAATGCCCATATATTTGTTACGTTTAAACACATGTTGGATCCTAACTTACATATAGTCTACATCTAGAAACACATTTTTTTAAAAAAATTGCACTGCTTTTATAATATACTTAAGTCCACAACAGTAATTATTAGCGAATGGCATTCATTGTAATGAAAAACAAAAACTAAATATGTACATATTTTTGTATTGATTTTTTCAAAAATATGTAAAAAGAACAACAGAAAATATGTAAAATAAAAACACGATTGTTTAAAATTGCCCTAAAGGAGCATTTTCATATTTTTGAATAAGAAATGTCGCTGATCAGACCTTAAAATGAAGTAGAAGTGTCTTAACGAACGTTGTACCTCTTCAGAAGTAACTGAACACTAGTCCTCACCACACAATATAAGTTTTAGAAATTTAATACATAGGTATCCTTTTTGCTCTTCTGACAAAAATTTACAAAAAATGAAACAAAACAAAAATAATCCAAAAACGGTTCTATTATCCATATAATGACAGACATGGAACATGACGTTTTACATGATATTTACACATAGATAGTATCAGGTGTGAAATAAATAATTTATATATTTATGCCTGAAAACTAAAAAATGACAAACAAATTTTGATGATTTTGTTTAAATGAAAAGAATATTTAAAAATTTAATCACAGATGAAATTATGGAAGAAAGGTACAAGTAAACTAGAGGTGATACATAATGGCACAGACTTTCTCGTAGTAAAATTTTCTAATTTCCTTGGTGTGGACTGGTACGGTACAGTCTTGCCCCTCCTCCTTGCCAGCTGCCTTCTATCGCCGCCCAAGGTAAATGTTTTTGAAAGTTTCTCAACTTTTTGGTTTCCAAATAGTGGAACCAAAATATTATTTTAAGAATATTAAAGAAGGCTAAAAGGATTTGGTTTAGAAGCACTTTTCACAGCCTTATATACCCTTTACACCTGCTGTACTCTTTAGCAACTGGATTTATCCAACTTTCTCTCTACTGCGTAAGAGGTTGCAAAAAAAATCCTGGAACATTTATTTGCAAATTCGTATCTGCAATATCCTGTTTCGGTAAGTAAATATGGTAATATATAATGAATAGAGACCGATAAAATAAGTAAACAAAAATGACGAAAGATATGGCAGAGTGAAGTTACATTTACTGTCAGAAATCAAAACAAGGGGACCATCTCAGCATTTGCTCAAAGGATCAAGGGAAACTGGACAAAAAACCCTGATCAAGTTGGTCATTGATCTTACAATACTCAATAATAATAATAATAATAATAATAATAATAATAATAATAATAATAATAACAATTCTAATAATAGTAATATCAATTATAATAGTAACAATACTAATCATAAAATACTATTCATTCAGAAATGATTTAACGATATTAATGATGCCTAGTGCATTTAGCAAATTCAGGATGAAGGAAATAGAATTTTGGTTTGGCATTCTCCTTCTACATCAGTCCAACTGCAATTTAACACAGGCAGGATGGGATATGCCAGTTCTTTTTTCTTTGCTTCAACTTGAACAGTCAACATGAAACAGAGAATCAATGGGATTAGAATTTTTATTTTTGTTTTTTAAGGAAGGTAGTGATGTGATTTGTGTATTCCTTCACACTGTAGAACATGTTGTTAAGCAGGAAAGCTTTCGATTTACTTTTAAATCTATGTATTGTATTAATATCTTTAATATCATGGCTCAATTTGTTGTAAAGTGTAATGCCCTCTATTGCGGTACTTTTTTGATAAAGTGTAGTTTCAGATTGGGGAACATGTATGTTATCCTTTTGTCGAGTGTTATAGTTGTGTACATCAGAATTTAGAGTGAAAGTGTCTTTGTTTTCCATGAGAATCTTCTTTGTAGAGACAACTATTTCAAATATGTACATGCACGGTAGTGGAAGAATCCTTAATTTTTTGAACAAGGGTTTGCAAGACACTAGCTTATGAGTGCTGGTCATTGTTCACAGTAATCTGTTTTGGATAATAAATGTACGTGCTTTCAGGGGCATTTCCCCAAAATATTAATCCATATTTCAAGTGTGATGCACTTTGCATAATACATTGTCCAAGGTCTCAATGTTGGAGCTGACCTGAGGAGGAGCATTTCCCCAAAATAGAGCAAATTTGAAATGTGAGCATTCCATTTTAGGTTTTCTTGGATTGTTAGACCAAGGAAGGTAGTTTCCTGTGATCTTTTTACAGGATTATTATTTATGAGCAAATGCTGGGAGAGTTTATCTTTGGATCGGGAATTCATGAAATTTAGAGAGACTGTTTTGCTGGTGTTTAAGATAAGTTTGTTGTCTTGAAACCATTTTACTAATGCATGCAACGTGTCTTGAGTTTCTTGTTCTAATAATTGTTGCGTTATTTTTTTAAAGCCAAAGGCATGTCATTTATGTATATAAGGAATAATATTGGCCCAAGGATGGATCCTTGCGGGACTCCACAATTTATCATCTTAACAAAACTAGAAATGCTAGGGATCCGAGGCATTTCAGGCCAGTGGATTAAATCATATTTATCAAACCGTAGCCAAGTAGTTACCCTCCAGCACACTAAAGATAACAAAATCTCCTCATACTACTCCAACCCTCAGATGATAAATTGTGGAGTCCCGCAAGGATCCATCCTTGGGCCAATATTATTCCTTATATACATAAATGACATGCCTTTGGCTTTAAAAAAGTAACGCAACAATTATTAGAACAAGAAACTCAAGAAACGTTGCATGCATTAGTAAAATGGTTTCAAGACAACAAACTTATCATGAACACCAGCAAAACAGTCTCTCTAAATTTCATGAATCCCCGATCCAAAGAAAAACTCTCCCAGCATTTGCTCATAAATAATAATCCTGTAAAAAGATCACAGGAAACTACCTTCCTTGGTCTAACAATCCAAGAAAACCTAAAATGGAATGCTCACATTTCAAATCTTAATAAGAAGCTCACCAAATCTTGTTATGCCCTATACACCTCAGGTCAAGCTCCAACATTGAGACTTTAGGACAATGTATTATGCAAATGTGCACTCACACTTGAAATATGGATTAATATTTTGGGGAAATGCCCCTGAAAGCACTCGTACATTTATTATCCAAAACAGAATACTGCGAACAATGACCAGCACTCATAAGCTGGAGTCTTGCAAACCCTTGTTCAAAAAATTAAGGATTCTTCCACTACTGTGCATGTACATATTTGAAATAGTTGTCTTCACAAAGAAGATTCTCATGGAAAACAAAGACACTTTCACTCTAAATTCTGATGTACACAACTATAACACTCGACAAAAGGATAACATACATGTTCCCCAATCTGAAACTACACTTTATCAAAAAAGTACCGCAATAGAGGGCATTACACTTTACGACAAATTGAGCCATGATATTAAAGATATTAATACAATACATAGATTTAAAAGTAAATCGAAAGCTTTCCTGCTTAACAACATGTTCTACAGTGTGAAGGAATACACAAATCACATCACTACCTCCTTAAAAAACAAAAATAAAAATTCTAATCCCATTGATTCTCTGTTTCATGTTGACTGTTCAAGTTGAAGCAAAGAAAAAAGAACTGGCATATCCCATCCTGCCTGTGTTAAATTGCAGTTGGACTGATGTAGAAGGAGAATGCGAAACCAAAATTCTACTTCCTTCATCCTGAATTTGCTAAATGCACTAGGCATCATTAATATCGTTAAATCATTTCTGAATGAATAGTATTTTATGATTAGTATTGTTACTATTATAATTGATATTACTATTATTAAAATTGTTATTATTATTATTATTATTATTATTATTATTATTATTATTATTATTATTATTATTGAGTATTGTAAGATCAATGACCAACTTGATCAGGGTTTTTTGTCCAGTTTCCCTTGATCCTTTGAGCAAATGCTGAGATGGTCCCTCTTGTTTTGATTTCTGGACAGTAAATGTAACTTCACTCTGCCATATCTGACTCGTCATACACGATTGAAATTGTATTTGTGACTCAATAAATATTATTATTATTATTATTATTATTATTATTATTATTATTATTATTATTATTAGTCAGTAATTCATATTTAATAAAGAAATCTTTACAGGACTCTCTTGGACTCAGTTTGAAAATGATTCCGATATATTTCTTTTGTAGGACCGTTCATGAATCCATATTTTTTTGTGTTGTACCTCCCCATATTTCAATACCGTATTGAAGTTGTGAGAAGATTATGCCGTAATAAATTGACAGAAGTGAGTCTGTTTCCAGGTATCTGGAAAAGTATCTCAAGAGGAATACATTGGAGATTATTTTATTACAAAGTGTATCAACTTGTTTGTTGTAAGTTAAGTTCTGATCTATGAATATTCCTAAAAACGTATGGCAATCAGTTTGATTCACTGATTCATTGTCTACTTCCACTTTCATGCTTTGGTGTTGGTTACTGTGATGAAGCTTAAAATTGATTAATACAGTTTTATCAACATTTAATTTCAATTCATTTATGGAAATAGATTTTATTACATGGGAGTTTTTTGTTTTTTTTTCTCCCTTTCAAAATTCAAAATTTATTGCTTGTTTATCCTTGAAAATACATGGGATATTACATGGGAGGTTGTTTTTTTTTTCTCCCTTTCAAAAATTCAAAATTTAAGTAGTATATATCTTAGTGTAGGGATCACAGAATTTTGAAAAAGTGCACACAATTCACTTTTCCCCATAGCACGTCATACGCAGTTTTTAACTGTTTTTTGACGTAAAATAAATAAATAAATAAATAAACAGACATTCATTTATGGACATTTAATTGATTTTATTGATTCAGACAGATTAGTTTCTAGATGACAAGGATTTTGCCCACTGCTTATTAGAGCTTAATAGAGTAGGAGAAAATGCTAATTTTTAAAATACTTCCTTTGTATATAAAAATTGCAATAAGACAAGAAAATAGAATTAAAAAATGTTTTGTGAAAATAGCAAAATATGTAATAAAGTACTAAATATGTAACGAAAAAATGGATATTGTGTAAGGACGGCGACGATTTGTCAAGATTACAATTTTGGGAACGGTAAGTAGAAAGACAAAAAATATGTAATTACATAAAAATCCGGTCTCTAGTAATGATAAGCGTAGCTATAGGTAAAATTTGTAAAAATATGTAATTACACCACAATATGTAAAATAAAAATTGTTTTAATTCATTCACAATATGATGTAACCTCTAGCAAAACATTTTGAATGCATGTATCTTTAACTAGAAAAATAAGTATTTACATGAAATCTGTTCCCTAGTCATGATTAAATCAAAGGACATCAAGCAAAATAGTAGATAACCCACACAAACAGCAAAATCCATACAGCTAATTTAACATTTTCCAGGAGGATAGGGGCAAAATCAGACTGACCAATGAAACATCCAATCCATTGGCTACAAATGTACAATGCATACACATAAAAAACAGAAAATTCTCTGTTACTACTCATTAATTTCATAAGAGCTTGCCCATACAGATTTTTTGACAGACACAAGTTGTCATAAATTTAGAAACAGAATTACACATTACAGAAATTAGAAACAGAAAATTTAGAACAGTTTCAGTTTTTGTTATTTTAACATCAGTAACTCTTCAAAGTCCTTCTGGTTCTTCTCTTGTATCTTCAATTGAGTATCCATTCACAAACTTTTTGTGAGAGTCTATCCGATTTTAACTATCTTATATGTCTTTAATTAATTGTACAAAACCTCTAAAGATTTCATTTAAAACAAAAATCTATACCTTCAAAGTTGTTGTTTTGTATTGTAAACTTTTTTAATTTTCTAAAATACACACACATATGAATAATGAAAAATGTCCTAAGTCCCAATTAAGTCAGGGGCCTGGGTGTTTTGACCCAGCTGCCTTTCCCCCTTCTGGGCGCCTCTGCAGGCAAGAATAAATTACAAAGTTACAATTATATCTGTATTCTGTAACATTACTCACATCTACAAAATAACGATGCCAAATTCCTCTAATCTGTGGACCACCACCAAGATCATATATGATCACAGAGTGTTTTCCATACACAAGAGAAACAGAAGAGAATCCTACAGTTGGTACTTCTGTGTCACCAGTCTCTGGAAACAAATTCATAACAAAAATGATTCTTTTAATTATCTCCAATTTCTTCTCCATTATAGTATAAACATTTAAAATATTGCTATTTTAGTATAACCTCTTTCGAATTCTTCTCTAGTAATACACCAATATTTTAGTGATCTGTAGCTACTTGCTTTTATTGGACCCAGGGGTGGGCTTATACATGTCACCACCCTGGGCTCCATTAATTTCGCCGCTCCTTGAGAATTTATATTATTTAAAAAATAAAAGATTATGATTTGAGTAAAAATTTATAAAATTTTCACAAACCTTGAATTTAAAGTACATTATACTACATAATATTTCGTATTTAATGACATAAATTCAGATGTTTAATATGAACTTCATGTAACTTAATATTAATTGACATTTTGCAAAGAGTTCAAATAAATAATGACTGAACAATATAATATTATTTTTAGAAATACATTTATTGTTAATTTATTCCCCCTATACTGACTGGGAATAAATATTTTCCACATTTTCTTTACATATTAAAAAATGTACATTGTGACTAATGCCGTTTCTTTTGAAGCAAAGCTAATACTGAAACTGATTTCTCGCTCTTTCATAAATGAGATATGTGTAAGAAAGAAAACGATAGAATTTCAGTTTTTGTTTCAAACGAACATGACATTAAAATTGAAAAAAAATTTGTTGGAAAATTTGCCGCCCCTCAAAACATGCCACCCCGGACTACAGCCTGTTCAGCCCAAATGTAAATCCGCCCCTGACTGGACCCAAACACTTTTCTAGATGATGATGATGATGATATTACTTACAGTTGTACAGTCGAAGTAAGTACAAATGAATGCCATTTTTGCTTCTCTGACAGTACGAACTACATGGATTTTAAAAGTTAATTGTGGACTGATTTAGTGGAAGAAAATAACCAAATAACAAGAGTATTTTTGTAAGTATGTAAAAAGTAAAAGAATGAAAATAAAAATAAAAAGACACCCACAAGTAGAAAGGCGCATTTACAATTAATACTTCTATTATATAGGTGGTCTACATTACTTTTCAGGCACAGTGAGGCTTCGAATTTTATGCTTTTCGAATGTGTGTCGAATTTTACGCATTTCAAAAGAAAATTCGGAAATTGCGATCCGCGGGATTTACACAAATCATCGTGTACATAGAAAAAGAAAGAAAATAAATAAATTAAAAAAATAGAGGATATCAGGGGAACAAGGTTTATTTCGTCTTTCACAATTCCTTCCGACTTCATCCAATTCATAGCCATTGTTGTGCTACACCTCAAGCCACGATGAAATTTCTTTCCTTCATACCTCAAACATAGTACGGTTGATAAAACGATTTCTATACCGCGTAGATTCCCCGTACGTAAACCTCTGCCAATGATAACGATGATGATGATGATAGTAATAATAATAATAATAATAATAATAATAATAATAATAATAATAATACAACCGATCCGGATAGCCGAGATTGCTAAGGCAGTTCTGCTTTGGCGATCTCGGACGGAAGGATCGCGGTTTAGAGTCCCGTCTCAGGAATGAGTGTGTTTGTGTATGTATGTGTGTGTCATCCATTCATCCTTCATTATCATCATTCTATACCCCATCCCCCCAGAATTAGCAACCCTGAGAGATTCAGCATAATGCTGCTCCCCCCAAAAAGAAGTCACATACCCTTGCGACGGGATTAACTGAGGCCTGATAAGTGCAGGTGTATGACCACGTGGTCATAGACGGCCATTTCACGACAATTAATAATAATAATAATAATAATAATAATAATAATAATAATAATAATAATAATCAACAACAACAACATCAGACGATGAAAGGTCGGCAGGCGACTCAAGTATCGGCAAAAGAGGGCCAAACTTTTGCTGAATTAATCAAGAAAATGCAGACTACGGTATACCCGAAGGATCACGGTAATGTCTTAAAAATCCGCAGGACGCAAAAGCAGGAAATCCTGATCATTGTAAATAAAGATAGCGATATAGCTCCACTGAAGGAGGCCGCAGGCAAGGCAGTAGACGAGCAAGCTGAAGTTAATTCGCTGATTCGTTTTGCAAATTGATACTGGATACAGATGAGACTATGAGAAAGATGGAATTTGTGAATCTGGTCGTATACAGTATAGGGGGTACAGACCGCGCAGGTAGTAGGATACTGCAGATTGCGGAAAGGATACGGGAACGTGCAAGCGGCGACAATGTTACTGCCCGCAGAACTAGCTCAATAACCGTTGGAAATAATAAAAATCAAAATCGGATGGGTCAACTGCCGAATTAGAGAGGAAAAGTAGACAACACAAACATGCTTCAATGTCTAGACTATGGCCATATTTCAACCAGGTGCAAGGGTCTACATAGAAGAAATCTTTGCTATAAATGCGGCGAAGTGGGACACATTGCTAAGGAGTGTACAGGTAAAGTCCAGTGCATCGTATCTAAAGAGAAGACTAAGCGAGATGATCACTGGCTGGGAAGTAAAGGATGTGCATCCTGCATGGCTGATATATATCAGCCATCTACATAGATAAGAAAAGGAACAAAAATGCTCAGATTTCTGCACATTAACTTGGGAAGAAGTAGACAGGCACAAGATCTAGCAAACCAAGTGTTAGCAGGAAAGAAAATTGATTGATGTTTTAATAATCAGCGAACAGCAAGATACACCAGATGCTGCGACGTGGTATCAGGACTCAAGAAGAGCGGACATCATGTGTAATAAGCTCGGCATAAAAACCTTTAAGAGGACGAGGTTTGGATTCGTTTGGATGGAGATAAGTGGCTTAAGAATTTATAACTGTTATTTCTCTGCAAATGACAGTATAGAGAATTTTGAGAACATTGAGAAGCTTGATTTAAGTCTGAAAACAGATAAAGAGGAAGTGATCGTAGCGGAAGATTTTAATAGTAAATCCCCGGAGTGGGAGGAGTCGAGAGCAGACGAGAGGAAGTATAGTCTGTGACTTTGCTACCAAAAACTATTTGATTATCATCAATACACGGAGTAAGCGTAGTTTCCATCGTGGAAATGCCTTCTCAATTCTGGACATAACCATGAGCTCGCCAGAGCTGTTTTGGATTGAGAAGTGCTGGATAAGGAGACTCAGTGATCACAATTAATTACATCAAATTCTCAATGGCTACCGACAAGAGACAAGTGAGATCTGGGGAAGAAAAAAGATGGAACACAAGGAAATTAAATAGAAACAATTTTAAAAATTGATTGGAGAAATCCAGACTCATCCAAGAATTGGAATGGGAAACATCCCTCATCACTGGAGAGAGCAGCGGAAGAAGTCAGGAAACAGTTCGTACATGCATGCAATGCCCCGATGCCCAAGAGAAAAATAAACAATGGAAGAGGAGAAACAAAGTTCTGGAGGTCCCAAGAAATAACACAACTGAGGAAGGAATGCGTACGAGCCAGAAGGAAAAGTACAAGATCGTACGGTAACTGCTAAGAGATAAGAACTGAACGAAGAAATTAGGAAAAGCAAATAAAAATGATGGAAAATCCTGATCCAGGAAGTGGAAAGTGACCCTTGGAATCAGCCTACAAAACTGTAACGAAGTTAAAAATAAGGAGGAGCATCTGGTCTCTGTGACTAATCATGGGTTGGGGAGATAATAAGGGAATTACTCCCCAAAATACCGCCAATTGTGTGGGAAAATAAAGGAGATAATAAAACAAGATATAGATAAATTCACATTTCCAGAACTTAATGAGGTTGGTAAACGCATGAAAACTGGAAATTCCCCAGGACTTGATGGAGAAGCATTAAAAGTGGTCATAGAAGAGTATCCAGAGTTTTTATTGGGCGTCTTCAATATGTTGATGACGCAGGGATGGGCAGACTGGAAGAAGCAGAACCTAACCCTCTTGAGGAACTGGCCTCGTCCAATCTGTCTACTACACACAATGGGAAACCCTTAGAAGGACTAGTACTTCAGCGTCTTGAGAAGCATGTGGATAGAATAAACAACTTAGCGGATAGTCAATATGGATTCCGGAAAGAAAGATCAACAGTGGATGCCATTATGAAACAATAGGATTGGCTAAAACAGCAAGAGAATGCAGTAGTAAAACGAAAGGCTTCTGTGTTCTCATTGAAATTGATATAAGAAATGCATTCAACTCACTGAAGTGAGATGATGACCACGAAGCCCTCGACAGTAAGAACAAACCTGAATACCCTAGGGACCTTACCATACACTACCTGAAGGAAAGAACGATAATTTACAATGCAGATGGACAATAAAGTAAGAAATGTCAGGCGGAACTCCTCGAGGATCCCGCCTCGGACCCTCTTTATGGAATCTGATTGATTGATTGATTTGGTTTTTTCGTGTTTCCGGGCGCGTCAACTGCTTCGGTCATTAGTCCCGTTAGTGAAGAGCATGATTGTTTCTCGGGAGTTGGCGGCGATCTTCCCCTGTCGCATGGCGAGATTCAGCGCCGACCTACCGTCGAATGGTGGGGTTTCCCCCCTCACCAGGACTCTCCCACCAGCGGGGCACCGCCCCAGGCGGGACTAGCTCGAAGCTCCCGACTGGTCTACAGGAATATGTGGTAGTGTAGTGCATGTTAGAGTAAGTGTGTGTGTAAGAGGAGAGGATAGGACAAGGAAGAGGAAGGACAGATCGCGCGCGGTCCGTGGCCCGTTTGGTAGAGTACTGCTCCGGCATTCGCCTGGTGTTGATCGGAGAAACCACGGAAAACTACCGATCAGAACAGCCGGCCGCTAGAATTCTCCTCCAGACAGCGACTGATTTCGACCTAGCTGAGAAGCTAGTGTCGAAAATCCTGCCGCCATCAGGACTCCTGCCACGGTCGGGAAAATCCTGCCACGGTCGGGACTCGAACCTAGGACATCCCGGTCAGAGGCGCTGCAGTGACATCAGTTGATGCACTCAGCTACCGCTCCCGGTTTTATGGAATCTGGTGTGTGATCTTCCGAAAATCAAATAACCTATACAAGCTAAAATAATTGGATTTGCGGACGACGCTGTGATAATCGTGGTAGCAGAAAATGAAGACGTGCTCGAAATGCGAGCAAATGAAATCCTGTACATAGTTAAAAGGTAGTTGGATAAAATGAGTTTAGACATGGCAGTACAGAAGACTGAAGTAATACTCGTGACAAAAAGAAGAGCATATAAGAAACCAGACTCCAAGTCGGGGGACAGGAGATCAGTTGGGGAAAACACCTCGCCTACTTCGGAGTAGAGATAGTTACCTAAGCTTCAGACCACACGTGGTAAAGTAACCCAGAAATCAACCGAGATGTGGGCAAATCTCACGAGGATAATGCCAAACATCGACGGGAAAAAACGGAAAATGAGAAGACTCATAGCAAGTGCAGCCGTGACCAAAATCCTATATGCTACCCCGGTATGGGTGGACGCTAGGGACATCGAAAGTCATGAGAAAACTGCTGTCAGAGGACAGAGAGCACTAAGGACCAGCACAGCATATAGAACAGTGTCCGAAAGTGCGGTCCTGGTCTTAGCCAACACGCCAACTATAGACCTGGTCAGAGAAGTCAAATGTCTACAATAGACTTTAAGATGTAGACCCACAAGAAAGCAAGAAAAGGAATCGGTGAAGAAAGAAGTGTCCTCGCCTTCCATCCAGGACGACCGAGTTCGATTCTCGGACAACCTCACAGGAAATTTGTTTCAACAAAACGAGTTCAGCTGCTTCACAAGGCCTACTCCAATCCTTGTGAAGTGTCACAAACCCTACCCTTATCCCAATTCTGGCTGCTGGAGCGCGCAAGGGAGAGGCGCGTATGCGGAGATGCTACCTGGCGGTCCTTCCGATGATTTACTGACTATATAAAAAGTAATGGAGGATTACTCCTAATGATGACTATACAAAAACTAACAGCTCAGCGCCCAATGAGGGTTACGAGCTGTTGCGTCATTACGAAGGTGCAACAAATAAAAACACAGGAAAGAAATGTGACAGTTGCAACACCAATGGAACGAGGAGATAACCGGAAGGTGGGTTCAAATTACAAATAACCTAGAGGAGTGGATAGAGAGAAATCATGAAGAGACAGATTTTTACCTAATATAAGACATCTCAGCACACGATTGTTTCAAGAGTTATCTTCATCGGTTTAAGTAGATAATGGCGACTGCGGCTTTTGTAAAGTAAAGGACGACGCAGAACATGTCATATTCTATTGCAGAGACTTCTCGCAAGAGAGAGAAATGATGAAAACAGCCATAGACAAAGAGTTAACGCCAAATAATTTCACAAATGATTAGAGGAATAATGAACAAGAAACAGTCGTAAAAATACTGTAGGAAGAAAATATCTAGGATCTAAAATACCTGCCTGGCAAGAAGTTATGCGAAGACGCATACCTTGCAAGGCACTCATGTTACGGAAATAGAGGTTTAGGGTTTTGGTCGGTATATCAAGTTTGGAAGTCCGACCAGCAGCTTCACTTGTATCCGTAAAGGATTTCCCCCTCCTTTAAAATAATAATAGCAGTATGCATTTCGCTGATCCGGATAGCCGAGATCGCTAAGGCAAGAAAGTAAAGTGGCGTGGCGATCTCGGACGGAAGGATTGCGGGTTCGAGTCCCGCCTTGGGCATGGGTGTGTTTGTGTGTCTGTATGTGTATGTGTGTCGTCCATTTATCCATTATCATCATTCCATCTTCCATCCCCTCAGTACTAGCACTCTGGAGGATAAACATTGTATTCAGAATAATGCTGATCCCCCCAAAAAGGAGTCACGTACACTTACATGCACGTAGGTCATTCAATAATTAAAGAGACAAATTGTTCTCGGAGAAAAAAATAGAGGATAGGACAAGTTTTGAAATTTGAAGACTATTGTGACGTCGTGGGAATACACAATAATCACAAACACGAGCTTCAATGATAAATATGTACAGGTTTATTCACAATATGTACAGTAAATATTTAAGTTACTCTCAGCTCTGGTAGACGTTTACTCCCCCTGATCGCAGGAGCGATCCTTAAAAATGTAATGTCTGACTCGTGGCCCGCGCCACTTCTCAGCGAACCTTATGTACACAGCACGCGGCTCCGGCGATTTATGTCACCCGTGGAACTAGTGTCCACACCGGCGTCCCAACACATGGGTTGCCGTACGAGCCTCGCTCGGCTCCGCACGGCCCTGGGCGCAAGTTTTGTGCGTTCGCACGAGGGTTCCACTCAGCTCGACAACCCCGCGCTCTGCGTTCGCTCTTATATAGTCCCACCCACGTGACCTGAAACGTCACTGGGTTTTTCACACGGCCCGCGCTAGTCGCGTTGCCAGGCATTTTGGGCATCCATTGCCCTGGATTCTAAGAATTTTGCACGCGGCAAAATGCGCTGTCCCGCATTTTGGGCATCCCTTTCCCTAGCTCTCGGAATTCTCCCAATACCGCATTGTTCTCACATCCTGCCTGGCCCTTGCGTCTAATCCTTTGGCGCAGCGACATTGTGAGTGGAGCGTACAATACGTTACACTATGTTGGTATAACTAGAATGATCCCTGACCATCTGGAGGATCATCATTGTTGTGATCGTATCTCAAAATTAGGCTGAACAATAGCGAGTCCACTTGAAAATTCAACATTAGGGGAACTTTCTGTGATTCGTTTTGTACAGGCTGACGGTGAAAACCAGCTAATATATACTCTAGAATAATTAAAGTGGATGGTGAAATTTTAAGAACCATGAGAATTTTTACAAGTGGGTAGAAAAGTTCAAAAGTGGTCGAGACTCAGTGACTGACTAACACCGTTCTGGCCGCATCAGCAGGAAAAGTCGTGTTGGCCTTGTTTGGAGACGCTGTAGGTGCGTTTATTATTATTATTATTATTATTATTATTATTATTATTATTATTATTATTATTCGGATGAACAGCATATAATAAACGGCGAATACTGCTCAGATGCACTTTTGAATAAGGTAAAGCCAGCCATGAGAGAGAAACCGTCGTAGATATCAGAGAAGAGGTGTGATTCTCCAGCAAAACGCACGTCCTCACATTGCTCAACAAAGCCGTGAACCCATCGACAAAGGGGCTTGAGAGGTATAATCACGCAGCTCTTCTTGAAGAAGGGCTTGGAAAAATGCGAGTAGAGTAGTGGTGTTAGTTACATCTACCACTAGATTTTATGAAGCAGTGCCAATCTCTGGAATATCCGTCATGCCTTTGCAATTTTCTCAATACGCTTGAGTTCTAATTCTAATTTTCCCAAGAGTTCAAGGTATCTCCTGCGATGGATCTGGATCTGCTTTGCTCACTTCTTTAGATACTGGTCAGAAAAATACGACCAGGAGTTCTCGTTTCAACAGTAAATAGATTTTATTACGCGCCAATGAAGATATGTTTGGAATGTTGTCTTTAGTGTTCCCTACGAGCTTTGGTGTTCAACTGCTCTAGGGAGGGGGAAGCAATGTCATCGTTCAAGAAAATATGCGCGGGTAGTACTGCCTCATCCCCCTAACAGCCCCGATTCAGCAACATCTGATTTCCATTTGTTCGGTCCCTGAAGTGAGAAGAAGTTCCAGGATAACGAAATGCCAAAAATGTGTGGGAAATTGGTTCAAACACCAAGATAAGAGTTCTTTGCAGCCGTTATAAAAAAAGCTTGTACCCTGTTGGACAAGTGCAGAAATGTTGGTGGGGATTATATTGAAAAGTAGGAAAAGTTTATTTCTCCAGATCAATGTCTCTTTAATTATTGAATGCCCTCGTAACTGAGCCTCGGTAAGAGCATATGCATGTCCGCGTGGTCCTAGACGGCCAATTCGCGACAGTAGATTTACCGTCTAGTCAGAGAAGTTTAATAATGACGTGAGAACCCGTTTGGCAATTGACAACCGTTACAACCCCATTCTCATGAAGCCTGTAAGAAGAGGTGACTCCGTTCTCTCTCAATTTTTTGAGATGGGTTGTAATGTTCCATTTCCAGCCATTTGTGATGAGCCACGTCAAAAAATAAAAATTCAAACTTCAATGTAAATTGTAAATTTTCCCACATAGCCCAAAACCGAAGCAACAAAGCGAGAAAAATCGCCGCGTTGGGAAAGAGAGTGCTCTGCGGAAAAAGGTTGACAATTCTAGACATGACTTTCCCAAGAGCACTTTCTAAAACACCCGAATCATTTATATATATATATATATATATATATATATATATATATATATATATATATATATGGGACGCATGAAGCAACAAGGAGCTCAGATCGCGGATCTCAGTCCTGAGCCACCGACGTTAGTGACCGCACGAGCCCCTCTCGTCGCCAGTTACGAACATCGCCATGAACGAGGAAGGAGCCGCTACACTTCTGCAACCCGAGATTGGTGCTATGGTAACTGACGCCATCTCGAGCGCCTCTCGACTTCCCTTCATCTTCCTATTCTTCCTTTCTGTTTCTCTCTCCTTCACCCCCCTTAGCAAGTAGAATGGTGCCGGTCAGTACTGAATAATAAATTCAATTACATTCAGCATACTTGTACTCCTTTCCCTCCACTTCTCTTCCTGACCGCTCAATCATATAACGTGAAAACTTCCCTGCGTTGAAACTAGCATTCGCACAGGAGGGACATCACATCTGGTGGCAGCGGTGGTGGCACATCACATCTGGTGGCAGCGGTTTTCGCGAGATTCATTTCTCCGTTTGACGAACCTCACGTCTATATTGTTGTAAAACAATTGCGTACTTTCTGAGTAGTATTTTCAAACTTATAGTCGAATTCTATATTCTCACCCCCCTTCCCGGCCCTACCTCTCCCTCAGGTTTTTTTTACACCCGCCGCACGTCATTTTCTCGCTCACAAGAATCTTTCCGTTCTCTTTATAATCTTCCAGTAGCTCTCGCAGAATTTTGTACTTTCTCAAAATTTCAACACTCCCTCTTAAATTTCTACTCTGTTAGTATTTCTTATAGAAATTTTCCGTACTTTCTTCCTAATAGATAGCGGAGCTCAGAAATCAATCTTATTTAAAGAAGTCCTTTCTAATTCAATTAGGCTTCAAAATACTCCGCATACTAACTTAAAATCTATAACATCTATAATTCGCATTTCCCTCCACTTCTCTTCCCGACCACTCAGTTCATTTAACGTGAAAGATCTCCTGTGTGAATTACGCTTGCTGTTGGTGATTCGCAGTGCGAGTAGCAGTTGTGGACGCTTGTGTCGATATATCGACACATAGATGTAATCTCCGTGCTTAAGAGGAACTCCCTGCCTCGGCCTGTGTGTGCCCCACCAGTTGGTCCGCGCCGGTCGTCTGTGCAGTGAGCTCTGTATTACTCGTCCACCTCTTACATGTATTTTCATCTTTGTGATCCCAATACACGTTTGTATTCAGTATCTGCATCTTGTGTTTATATTGCTCGTTCCCGAGCTGACGTCCTAATCCTAACAGGTTATGGGCCCAGGCACGCGAACGTATTAATTGGGAAAACGTGTTGATCGGCCACGTGTAACACTCTTTAGACCCGCCATGAACTCCACGAGTATGTCGAGGATTGAACTCCTCGGCAAAGATAATTACGACACTTAGAAACTACAGATGCAGGCCGTGTTGATCAAGAACGATCTGTGGAACTATGTGAGCGGAGTCGTGGTGAAGCCAGAACCAGCGGAAGACAACGCGAACGCGGCCGACATACAAGCATGGACAACAAACGACTTGAAGGCGCGATCGGACATTATTTTGTCGATAAGCTCGAGTGAACTTAAGCAAGTTAAGAATTGTGAGACATCACGGGACATGTGGCGGAGGCTGGAAGAGGTTTACCAATCCAAAGGCCCAGCGAGAAAAGCAACGCTCTTGAAGAAGCTAACCCTACAAAAAATGGCAGACGGAGACGACGTGCGCGCATCTCAACCGTTTCTTTGACTCGGTCGACAAACTGAACGAAATGGACGTCGAAATAAACGCGGATCTATTGACAATTTTGCTCCTGTATAGTCTACCCGCGAGTTTTGAAAACTTCCGCTGTGCCATCGAGTCGCGAGATGAGTTGCCCACACCGGAGGCTCTCCGAATTAAAATTGTCGAGGAAAGTGACGCCCGAAAAAGTGAAATGCGAGAGGCATCGTCGAGTGCTTTGTTCGTAAAGTATGGTGGCGGTTGGCCTCATCAAAATGGCAAATCAGAAGAGTACAGAAACAACCGCGACAAACGCAAGTTCGAGAAAAACTTTCGGTGCTTTAAGTGCAACAAACCTGGACATAAAGCCAACGTGTGTCGAAGCATAAATAAAATAGAAAGTGCGGGTCGCGTGGACGAGTACGACGTTTGCTTGAGCGTTTCGGACAGCGCGAATGTTGGTGGAAATCTGAAGTGGTGCTTGGACAGCGGCGCCACCACACCTCTGCAACGAACGCGAACTTTTCCGTGAGATCGACAACTCCAAACAAACCAAAATCAAACTCGCAAACACTTCGACCGCAGAAACACTCGGTGAAGGAGAGGTACATTTTGTCGCGAGTGTGCGTGGCGATGAAAGAAATGTCACTTTAGGTAACGCATTGTACGTTCCGGATTTAAGATCGAACCTTTTGTCCGTGGGAAAGATCACCGATCGTGGACTGAACGTTTGCTTCCGTAAAGATGGTGCCACCATCGAAGATTCGAACAAGAACGTGGTGTTGATAGCAGTGAGAAGCGATGGTCTCTACTATATATGCGAGGCTGAACCAGTTCACGAAGCATGCGCCGTTGCATCGAACAAGCAGACCAGAGTTACCCTCAACGAACTTCACAGACGTCTAGGACATATCAATACCCGTGATATCGTGAGTGCCATTCGAGATGGGGTCATCACCGGAGTGGACCTGATAGACCCAACCGAGACTTTCGACTACAAGATCTGTTTGCAAGGCAAGATGACGCGGACATCGTTCCCGAAGAAGTCCGATCGCAAATCGAAGATTCTCGAGATCATACACACAGATGTGTGTGGGCCAATGAAGAAGTAATCTTTAGCGGGAGCGAGATACTTTGTAGAGTTCATCGACGATCACAGCAAATGGTGCGAGGTGAGATTCCTGAAGTCTAAGGCGGAAGTAACCAAAGCCACGATAGAGTACATCGCCCTCGTCGAGAACCAAAGGAACGCCAGAGTCAGGTGTCTGCAGTCAGACAATGGGCGCGAGTATACAAACAATGAGCTCGAGGATTACCTCAGGAAACGAGGAATCAGACGAAGGCTAACTGCTCCGCGCAACCCAGAGCAAAACGGGGTAGCGGAGAGGAAGAACCGTAGCTTGAATGACATGGACAGATGCATGTTGATGGAATCAAATCCTTTGGGCCGAAGCAGTGAACACGGCCAACCACATTCGAAACCGCATGCCCACGAAAAGTCTGAACGGACGTGCACCACATGAACTTTGGACAGGCCAAATTCCAAATGTTTCTGACTTCAGGGCATTCGGAAGCAGAGTTGTTTATCTCGACAGGATTCCAGGAGATGGAAAATACAACCCTCGAGGTCGAGAGGGAATCTTCTTAGGCTACTCGGAGGAGTCCAAGGCGTACCGAATTTGGTCAGCCGACAAACGCAAGTCCTGATCACTCGCGACGTAACATTTATGAATGGTTGCAATCCTCAGGATGACGAGCAGCGAACCGAAGCAAACATACCGTCTCGGGATGTGGAGTTCGAGATCCCTCGATTCTCTCAAATCGACCCCATTGTGGAAGCCCCTGTGATAGATGATCAAGAGAGCGTCGTCTCTGAAGAAGAGTTCCGTGGGTTCGATATCGCAAATGAGGAGATGTTACGGAGCAATGTCGGTACGAGCAGAGATGAAGACTACGACAGTGGAGGCAACGGAGGTGAAGACTCAAGCCAGTCCCCCGATCTTCGTAGAGCTGCAGGTCGACCAAGAATCATCAGATCCGGTTTAAGGGGAAGACCGAAAAGACTATTCAACACTGTTCCAGGCTCTGCAGCAGTGAACAGCGTAGCCGAACAATGTTTGCTTACTGAGATAAGTCTGAACGACGCTTTGAATGGACCAGAGGCCGACGCGTGGCGTGAGGCGATCGCAGACGAGATGAGGTCCATCTTGAAGAACGAGACCTGGGCGTTCGTCGATCGACCCGAGGGACGAAAGGGACTGGGATACCGCTTCGTCCTCAGAAATACATTTCGGGCAGATGGTACGTTTGACAAGAGGAAAGCCCGCCTAGTTGCTCAGGATTTTAGCCAGAAGCCGGGGATCCATTTTACAGACTTTCGCACCAGTTGCCAGAATTGGCTCCATTCGCCTTCTTGCTTCACTTGCGGCTCGGTACAACATGAAGATCAAACATTTCGATGTGGAGAGTGCCTACCTCAATGGACATCTCGAAGAGGAGATCCTCATGGAGCCGCCGAGAGAGCTGGAGGAAATTCTACGGTACATCAGCGACGGTCGACACGACGACGTCAGCCAGAAGGCAAAAGAGATGCTGAAGACTGTGCGGAAAGGGGATAAGGTCTGTCTCTTGAAGAAATCTCTCTACGGCTTGCTCCAGGCGGGGAGGAGCTGGTACACGACCTTAAACAACACCCTGAAGGGACTCGGTGCCACTCCCAAGTTCTGATCCATGCTTATTCTATATGGGGTCTGGCAAGGACGTGACGCTAATTGCGACGTACGTCGATGACATATTGGTCGCGGCACATGACGAGAC
The DNA here is from genome assembly GCA_964035755.1 of Teleogryllus oceanicus. NCBI lineage: Eukaryota > Metazoa > Arthropoda > Insecta > Orthoptera > Gryllidae > Teleogryllus > Teleogryllus oceanicus. Next base: position 11,733,985 of record CAXIVR010000011.1, on the reverse strand, counting down.
AAAGGTTGCCCACATCAAGGAAGGACTGTCAAGAAACTTCCAAATCAAGGACCTCGGCGAAGTGAGACACTGCCTTGGGATCGAATTCGGACGCAGAGGGCGCAGGGTTACAATGCACCAGAGAGGTTACATTCATGAGTTGTTATCGAGATTTGGAATGTCAGACTGCAAACCTGTGGCCACTCCCACTGACCCTGGATCGGTGTTGATGAAGGCGAACGATCAGTCTCCTGAAGACGGGAAGCTTCCCTACCGTGAACTGGTCGGAGCCCTCACGTACTTGGCGACGATCACACGTCCCGATATCGCATTTGCCACAAGCCGCCTAGGACAATTCAATAATTGTTTTGGAGTCGAACACTGGAAGGCAGCTAAGCGCGTCCTGCGTTATTTGAAAGGCACCATCGAAGTGGGACTCACCTACGGCACTGATTCCAGACCACTCGAAGGGTACACCGATGCAGATTGGGGTGGTTGCTCCGAAGATCGAAGATCCTACACCGGTTATGTATTCAATCTTTGCGGGTCTCCAATCTCCTGGGATTCAAGAAAGCAGCAAACGGTTGCTTTGTCCACGACAGGCTGAGTATATGGCCCTTTCCGAAGGAGTCAAAGAGGCCATCTATTTGCAACGATACCTACGGGAACTGGGATTCATCGACCTCAGCCAGCTGAAAGTATTCTGTGACATGAGCTGTCTGAAATTGGCGGGGAACTCGACGTTTCATTCGAGGAGCAAGCACATCGATATCCGCCACCATTTCTTGAGAGACGCCCGGAAGAATAAGGAGTTCGATCTTCTCCATGTGTCAACGGAAGACCAGGTCGCTGACTTCCTCACGAAGAGCTTGCCAAGGCAGAAACACGAAAGATGCCTGGTCCTCGCTGGTTTGGACTCATGGACAACTTGCGACTCGAGGGGAAGTGTTGGTGATTCGCAGCGCGAGTAGCAGTTGTGGACGCTTGTGTCGATATATCGACACATAGATGTATTCTCCGTGCTTAAGAGGAACTCCCTGCCTCGGCCTGTGTGTGCCCCACCAGTTCGTCCGCGCCGGTCGCTTGTGCAGTGAGCTCTGTATTACTCGTCCACCTCTTACATGTATTTTCATCTTTGTGATCCCAATACACGTTTGTATTCAGTATCTGCGTCTTGTGTTTATATTGCTCGTTCCCGAGGTGACGTCCTAATCCTAACACTTGCAACTAGCATTCGCAGAGGGACATCACACACTTACTGGGATAGAACGTTGTTGGAGTAATCTCCCTTTAATTTAGTCAGTCATTGCCTTTTATCCCTTCGGCCAGGAGCTCGGTGTCGTTAGATCCCGAGGTTCCTAGACGGTCACCCAACCAGGAAACCGTGATGTCTCGAATTCGCTTAACCACCGTGACTTCACGGAACGTAGTTAAGGAATTCGGCAAGCAACGCCGGTTAGCAAGTAGGTTATATGAAAGTTGTTAGCAACTGGGCATATACCCGGACATCCGGCTTCGATTCCCGGCTGGTGCAGTCAATACTCTAATCGGTCAAAACAATTTATAATAATAATAATAATAATTATTATTATTATTATTATTATGAATTGTTATTTTCTAAAGTAATTTGGTGTAATAAAATCAAGTAAACAATTATAATAAAAACAATACATAATAAAATTCATGAGTTTGACTCCAAATATGGACTATTTCACAATAATTCTGAAATTATTAGGGTTAAGGAATTAAATTTTCCCCTTAACATTGAAAAAAAAAAATCTTTAATTCAATTCATCCCTCAATGATATTAATGGAAATCTGTCATCCAGATACACTAATTTATAAATCCAAAATATTTCTGCAGCATTATCAATTAACTAGACCAACTGTTTAAAAGAAATTTGTTTCCTAGGGAAGCGCGATTATTGGAACCGCACATTTAAGAAATAATATACAATTTTAAATGTTCCTGGATAACAATACTAACTTTCAGATTTTTTATTTGTTTAGCTTATAACCCTTAAAATCATACACTGGAATGGAATACACTCCAAGCAATTTTATTTCTATGTTAAACGCATAATAAATTTTGTTTGTGCTCTCTCCTTTCCGGTATCTTCCAGGCTGTATTCCTGCTGTGTCCTCACCCAATTTCATTGATATCCGCTGAGACAGTCCCATATTACATACCATCTATGCAAAAGGTGGATTTAACCTGCAATATGATCGCAATAACTTGTCATCAGCTGAATGAACCCATTTATTGTAAGCCTTGGCTGTTCCAGAAGTATCGTAAATATTATTTCTGCAGTGCGTCATGTGAACATTTCTTTTCCGGATGAACTACTCAATCTAGGCAAACAAAGTGTTGTTTAAAAGCTGGACGTCCCTGGTATCTACAAGTGTAGTTAACACTTTTGTGTACGTTATACAAACATTAATAATAATAAAAAAGTTTTGAAATGTCGACATCACTCAACCAGGCAATAAGGTGGGTATACTTCAATTAAAACATTAAGTCCGTTGACATTTCTTGGCTGTGACACCAACATCCACTCAGGAGCTTCAAAGTCGAATAGAATGAACTGAGATTCGAAAGGTTAAAATGAGTCTGTGTCTCTGGAATGGCTAATGGGCAGCATACTAGCTTCCTGTGCTGTGGTCCCTGGCCCACTTTCTATAGCTGTGTGACGAAGAAAAGCTCAAGCAGACGAATCTTGCTTGTTACAGTGAAGAGATTACGTCATGTTCACCTCATGTCGCTCTTACCCCCAAGCACAGGAATTTAATTAGGCCCAGGCAAGGGGGACACCGATAGCTGGCTGGTGAAGTCAGACAACCGACCCAAATACATACAAAATGAGTCTATGAGTCTGTTAATGCTAATAAGTAGTAATGCATGAGGATGGTGGATTATTGCATAAGGAGCTAAGCACCGCTTAGGTCCCCATGGAATGGGCAGAGTTGAAGGGAGGGGGGCGCAGGAAGAGTGGTCCACCCTAGGTGACACCATCTGAAAAGTGACACCAAGTAGAAAATTTTATACCCATACTTTTGCCCTGGGTGACGCCAACTGAACCTATGCCACTGTTCTATTGACAACTTAATAAAAATATTTTTTAATGAGTTCAAGTAAACATTAAAAGAAGTGCATTCACAAAAATATTTTTCTACTGCTCCTTCACATCTAAACCACAAACAATGATTTGGACTAAGAATTGAGGGCCATGACGGTTTCTTCAATGTAATGAAGTAACTAACCTTTCTCAGAATATTTTGTTCCCAAAAATATTTTAATGTCTCAGCAGGATATCAGAAATTAAGGTAAGATACAAAAGAAAAAAAATCAGAATAACAGCCTTTTTCCAAACATTAGTGTTCATTTCTTACATCCTTATCCCCTCCCTTCCATACAAATAAATATTTGACATTCAAAACACTGACTAACTTACAAGAAAGGTGCAAACTTTACAATTTGTACACAAGATTTTGTTACTATTCAAAAAATCAATAAATGCATTATATGCATTATAAAAGTATTTAATCCTCTGTCGGTCCTATGGTCAATCTGGCAGATGAGTTGATAATGCGCCATACAAATTTGTAAGAACACAATCCTTCTCAGTATCTCTTTGTTGCAGTTCTCAGTATCATAGCTTTATATTCATGACAATAGGCTTTATACTGTTGTCATCAGAAGTCTCAACCAAACCATGTGTGACAGAGGGCCAGATTACCAGTCTGCAGGGCTCTAAGCCGTAAATGCTTTGGGGCCCCATTGATCAATTATTATCCAAATGTATACATTAAACGCCAATTTTTAATTTAAAATCTATCTAAATAGGATTTTCATCATTTTGTTGATCAATTTATGACAAATTGCAATATAATTTAACTAAAAAATGAATACAATATTTAAATACAATAAATACACATTCATTAATACTTTTGGTTTCCACTTGACTATTCATATGTACTAAAGATATATAAAATATAATTAATTTAAAATATTTTTCTATACTTTTCCCAAGCAAATTCTTTTATTAAATCATCAAATTTTAGCGATGCGTAACATCAGATTCAATTGATAGTAAAGCCAATGAACTCAAGACAAGTCTAACAATGAATGCCTGACCTATTTTTATAAACCTGGCCTCTACTTTTCATCTAAACTTGCATAATATCAATGATTACATACAAAGTTGAAACAAGAAATTTGTTTCTTGCACTTTACACTTCGTCTTCCAATTGACCATCATTAACCTGTTTTCTCTGAGGTTGTCTTCGAGTAGAGTTTTCTTTATAATCAACATCAGGCAGAACTAATGTTGACGCGTTTTCGAATTTGTCAAAATCTCCTTGGAGTTCTTGCAAGTAATTTGTCAATGATTCGTAGAGATCACTGGAAACTTTCCAATTAATTTCTTCACTTTGAAGAGCTTGAAGTGTGCGATGAAAGTGATGCAAAATGTCACTCCACATTGTCAGCATAAAAACAACCTCAAAATCTTGCATTTTTGTAGTGATATTTGTTGCCTCTCTCATCACATCTCCTTTTTGATCATTATCATTGGAGATGAAATCTAACATGTTAAGAATTTGAGAAAATGAATCAAGTATTGCTTCCAAGGAACAGCGCTTGTGTTCCAACCAGTATCCGGAAGTTTCTTTAAAAGATTTTTGTTGTCAACATGTAATTTAAGCACACTCCACCTGTGCATTGAAGCACAAAAAAAACGTGTACAGTGTTTGCACTAATGAAAAAAAATTGAGGGCTTGTCAAGAAAATAGTCATGGTATTTACAGTGACAAAATATTTAAAAAATTACCAACAATAAACTTTTCCTTTCGTTTACACTTTTTGAAGTACCTTGTAGCTATAAATACATGTTATATTTTGTGTACAGTTTGGATGCCAACGGTATAACAGTATACAAAATAACAAATTACTTGGACTAGTATATTTCAATAATCAACAAACCTTTTTTATACTTTATCTATATGTTTAAAAAAATAAGGTATTCTGCCATGGCTTCGTTTAGAGCTTCTACTGAACCAATTGTAGTATTTTTTCCTTTAAATGAAAGAATGTGATCCCTAGATATTTTATCAAATATTGTTTGTGTTGATTCACCAACATTTACGGTGTAAATTAATTAATTAAATAATTCTTTAATAGTACGCTTATCAATAGTCAATTGTTTTCTCCCTAAAGGTGGCTGTTTTAAAATTGATATACATGAGTCGATAGATGTGGTGGCGCTGCGTGTTTTGTTTTGATTGTTGAGATTTGTTCACGATTCGTCAAGGTTTTGTTTCAGTGTAATAATTGCATTGTGGTGATGACAGTTAGCATGTATTTCCTTTTGTAGAGAACATTCGGACAGTGGGTTTTATTTGGTTGTACTGTAGTAGTGAAGTTGTTCACAGGTTATGTCGAATTCCGAATTGTTGCCCACGCACCCCAAAAGATGCAAACGTAGTACATTGACTGGGAGCAGGGAAAGAGAAGGTCAGCGTATGTGTCGTGATAGTGAGGTCATTTCGTTTTCTGTTGGGTCATTGTCTATGAAATGTCAGTTTTGTTCTACTTTGTACTTCCTCTGTGAGAGAAATTCTGTAAACAAGTTTACTCTGTGTTGCTAAAATGGGAAAATAAGTTTACTTTCAAGCAATATGCCAGAAGAAATCAAACAGTTGTTTATAGGAGATTATGACACATCAAAAAACTTTAGAAATAATATCCATCAGTATAATAGTGCTCTTTCTTTTGTGTAATTTGGTGCCGATACTGCATTGCCACCCGGTCATGGGCCATACGTGTTCAAAATTTCAGGAACTCATCACAGAATTTTTTCATTATACTCTGAAGATTCAAACAATGCAACATATTGTGAACATTAATTTGGGCACAGTATTTTACATTTATCTCGGATCACATCATCAAATTTTGACGGGTTCTCATAGTCTACAATAAAAAACTATACGATTTATAATTAGGTATTTGGTTCTGTTAGGTAATATGTATCTGTTGTATGTATAAAAACTTTAAAGATACAGTTAAATTTTAAAAAATTAAAAAATAACTTACTTAACAAAAATTCGGTTATATCGTACTTTTGGATAGACAAATTAAATCCCCCAGAAGTTTGAAAGATTGAATAATTGATATTTTTGAACCCATAAATAATAATATTATTATAAGCGTAAATAAGCAACCTTATATATAATTAGAAATATTTTCAAATTTTATTAGATAATATTGCTAATTTGTTTTTAAATGTTAACAAACAAATAAATCTCTACTTTTGAAGGGGCCCCAATTTGACAGAGGCTTTAAGCAATTGCTTAGTCTGCTAATACGGTAAGCAAGCACTGGAGTCCTAGAATACTGCTGACTAGAGCCTATAGCTTTCTAACATATATTTTGTTTTTATGGTTCATAACCATTGTAGTTTATTAAAGTTTTAAAATTTCAATACCAGAAATGTGTTTAATGCTTCTTCGGTCCTGCAATACCCAGGAGTCAGTTTGTGAAGCAAGATCGGCTAAAATAAGGATGATGTATCTGACAGATCACCACAAGTACTCGAACAACTTTTACTAGCGTGTGTGCTGCAGGGTTAAGAAGTTTGTTTTCCAAATTTCCATCACCCCTAAATGAATAGGTTCACTTCGTCATAACTTTTTCAGCTTCCAACATGCTTTTTATCTTCATCCTGGCATTAATGCCAAAATATCTTAAGACTAGGTGATAAAATTTTCAACTTCATACATGCAGTGGTATTTATTTATTCTAAAAAACTGTCTAAAAAAATCTAGGAGGAAAAACCTCCAATTAATCCTTTGGCTGTACTTGTTTTCCCTCTTACCAAACCAACAAGTAATAAAACAATTCTCCTAAAAAAATGGAAAAAAAAAAAATCTGTATAGAATGCTGGTAGTTAAATAGGGTGTAAAGGATAGTCTAATTAATAATCTCTTAATAAAAAAACGCTCACTTGCGGATTCGAGAGGTCTCGTTGTTCTCGATTACACATCTGTGACAGTTTCCCATTGTTACGTTTCTTAGGAATGAACACATCGGGCACCTTTACAGTTACGCATAAATTCTTAGGGGGTTAAGACACCTGTAATCAATATTTGAGGTTGTTGAATATATGGTTAGACAAACCATTTCTTCTCCAAAGTTACACAAACGATAGCCAAACATCATCAAATGGCAGGAATTGATCAAAGAAATAATTCGAAATCATGTTTCACATAAAACAAATGAAAGTGGGTATTTCGGTGACAGAAATTGAATTCGACGAGGACAACAGGGTATGCGAGATTGTGACTCTGAATCGGTCAGGAGTCAGTCTCGGCACGGTGTGGTCTCGGTCGCAGACACAGTGTGTACCAAAGAGAATATCTCAGAGATGGCACTCAATGTTAAACAGAGAAGCCTTATTTGCCCCACTTCCGGTGCCGCCATATGCAATCGTATTGATTTCTCTTGGACAAATGAACAGCCAATAGCGTAGAAGTAGCCGGAAAATTTGAAAAAAAGTAGGTACGCGGGAATTTAAAAATTTTCTCCATATTCACTCCATATATTTCTCCAATACCACTCCCTATATTTTCAACCTTAACTTATCAAAAAATAACAAAAATAATTGTAAGCATTTTACGGAAGAAAAATCAAATTACAGCAGTAAAATCTAATATTAATTGAACATATTGACAATACACAATTTTATAATTTCAATAGCTTTAACAATTTTGTTATACATAAGGCAATAAACACAGTACAGGTGTTCAAATGCAACTTCACTTGCTTAGAGACATGCCAAATTAATGTGAATACTATGGAATACTACTTTATTAGAGAGCACTATATATGAACAGTGATTAAAAGAAACAAATGAAAACATCGCATCTTTGGAAAAGAAATCATTACGATACAATTGGTGAAAGTGCCATTTTATTTTGCGAGTAGAAAAGGTGGTGACATAAGGTCAATAGGACGTGTGCCCCAATCCTACGAGTGAAATAAAATCACTTTCATCGTGAATCTTTTATCAGTATTACTGCCTTTTATTTTATTTTAATTAAAAATATAAATCACCTAATTATGTACTGTTACTTAAAGGTCAGTAATAGCTGATTAGGTCAGATGACAGTATTATGTTTGTTTCCTGTTTTAACAGTGAGCATTGTGCCATTTTTAGCATGCGTGCTAAAAATTCAACTGTTAGCATGTTGTCCAAACCTTCAACGTAACTGCACTTACTAGTGGCATTAGATATAATAAAAATAACAAATATTGATATATAAATGTCAAATATATAAATTATATCTATTTTTCCTTACAAGGTTTAACAATCTATCTTTCCAGTTCCAGTTTTAATTTTATCGAGATGCATTGTAATGTCACATGCATTATAACATCACATTCTGTTAACCAATGAGTAGAAATTGTCCAACTTTGATCCAAACTGTTCACTATAACAGAATACTGCATTTAAAACTAGAGCACAAGTGTTTACGACATACAGATGTTGAAAATAAGGGTACATTTACAATTTAACATTTATGAGAACATAACCGAAAATATGACTGGGAAAACTATATTTGAACTCCATCATAGCTGCCCTGGTGACCGCCAGATGCCATCACAAGACAGAAATGAAAAGCGTTGCAGAACTGCAACACCATGCACTTAAAGGTTAATCAAACTTTCCGATGATTTATATATGTTAAATATACTTCTCACGTATATTTTGTTAATTGTGCTTTGATACAATACTTCAAATAATTTTTTATGTGGGACGGTGTCGTATTCCTTTTCTAGATCAACATACACTAAGTGGCTATTCATATTTTTTTCCAATCTCTTTCCAACCATCTGTCTTAAAGAAAAATGTTGTCATTGCATGACCTCCCTTTACAGAAGCCGCTTTGTTCTACCATATCAATTACAGTCGCCTATATTCTCGATTTCAGAATTCGACCATACAACCTACCAATAGAGCATATAACACTTATTCCACGATAGTTGCCACATAGTTTCTTACTCCCTTTCTTATGAATAGGACTGAGGTATGCTATGTTCCATTCATATGGAACTTCTTCACCGCCGAGCATACATTTATTGAACAACAACAGTTGGCCCATATTTCACCAATTCTATCGCTATGTTTCCAGGTCCTGGAGGTTTTCCATTTTTCATATCTATAACGGCTCTTCGTACTTCTTCGACGGTTATTGGGTTGGTATGTCCTACATCGACCCCTCCTTGAAACTCATAATCGATTCGATATGATGATGATTCGATATGACCTTGATATTCGATTTTGTCTTCCATTAGGAGAGAATTAAAGTGTCTTTTCCATTCATTAAAATTAATAATAGGGAGGTTGGCTCCTTCTTTAGCTTCCTTCCTCAAGTTTTTTATGGTTTTCCATGCTTCGGTAATCTTTGTGCCATCAAAACATCTCTCCATCTTTTAACATTTCCGCTCCCACATTTCATTTTTCCTTGTGTAGATATCTCTCTTAACTTCTCTATTCATTCTAGCATACAATTTTCTGTCTTCTTGGTCTCTTGTCCTTAACCAATTATTATACAGAATTTTCTCGAGTTGGATCTTATCTGCGATGCTTTGTGGCCACCATTGTGGGGGCCATCTCTTGTCGCTTATCTTGTTGGCCTAGAGCTTCATAAGCTGCTTGTTGATTGCAATATTTTATAGCTTGATAGACACATTCTGAATTCCCTTCCTCTACAAATTGTAGTTTATTTGCCAATCTCAATTTGTATAGGAACTGTACTGCTTCCTGCTCTAAGCTATTTAAATTATATTTCATTGCATTCAGCGTAATTGTAGATGCTTCATGCTCCGGCATTGTAGTTTGCCTCCTTGGTTGGATTACGGCCTTTGCACCCAACAAAAAGTGCTCCGAGCCACATTCCGGGCCTCTATATACTCTTACGTCATTTATTCTTACGCTGGAATTTCTGTTCTGTATTATGTAGTATATTGTTGTTCTAATTTTCCTTGAAGCACTTTCCCATGTATATATGAATCCATTTGTGAGGAAAGAAACCATTTAGAATTGTCAATGACAGTGTTTCGCACATGCTGATCAATTTTTCACCATTGTTATTCAACGTGGTTTCACCATATTTACCTACAATTTCACTATTTGTTGCCATACCAGTTCTTCCATTAAAATCTCCCATTAAGATTATCTCCTTACGCGAACTTATATTTTCAAACACTATTGTCAAGTTTTCATAAAAATCTTCTTTGAATTTTCTGTCAGCGTCTTCAGGAAGTGCATAGGTTCCGACAATAACAATTTCCTGCCCATACAAATTTCTACTGTCATAATTCTCTCATCTATCGCTTCCCAACTTCTAATGCTGTTTCTGTGCTTTTTGTGGACGGCAATCGATACACCTCTCTTGGCCCTTTCTTCTTTTTTTACTCCACTATAGAAGTGAATATAATCCGCAGTTATCTCATTTCCCCTTCCTCTCCTTTTTGTTTCACTTAATACGCACATATCAACCTTTAGGTTTTTAAGTTCTTGGAATACTTCCCTTACCTTTGTACCTATAGCCTGTAGATTCCAGGTAGCCATTATCATAGACCTTTTCCGTAGCAATATTCGTCTTCTAGATCCGTTCCGAGGCCTCTAATCGGGGTTTCTTTTAGCGAGAGTTGAGTTTTTACGAATGCTGGGGAGCTGGCCCAACGATTCAACCCCCACTCTGGAGGGCCGGGTAATATTTCGGGTTGCCTTCCCCTAGGCAGATTGTCTTAACTGGGCTAAGAGTTCTGCCTAGCCTCCTGAGAAAAAGAAGACGAGATAAAGTGGAAATGAAAAGAGAAGAAAAGAAAGAGAATGACTCCCCCAAACCTAATAGCTTAATGGTCGAAAAAACATAAGGGATCAAGAGAGATCAAATAGGAAAGATAGAAAGAAGTGTGGCATAAGTAAGTGGAAGCAATGCCACACTAGAGACCCTCCTCCTTTCTCCGGGCTTGGGACCGGCAGTACCCGCTGTCCGCCGTTCCGCCCAGCATCCCTGTTCGCAATTACGCGACAGGCATTACTCAGCGGCCTAGGCACACTCCAACGAGCACAGGCGGAGTTATAATTAAAGTTCTTTGCTATATTCTGTCACCGTTTGAGTTCCTTTCGTGCATCTTTGAATATGATATCGTTCACATCGTTCACCACACAGGGAACATACACAGCCTTTTTCACTTCGTGATGATGTGAAATTGTACAGATTTTGTGATGGAACCCATGAGTCGCCAGTCTTGTGATCACGTGTCTCAATTCCTAATTTGTTTCCGTCCATTTTCGTTCCATCGTGACATCTGTTGAGTAGAATTCTGGTCATATTTCTCTTCTCCTCTTTATTCTTTCTTCTAGCACTTGTGTACTTTGCATGGTGGATGGTAGTAGTAATTGGTATCTTAATTAAGTCCTCAATGTAGAATGGTTCTCTGGTCATTCATTACTAATCTTGATTGTGTGTTCTTTGGAAGACACAAGACTCTCTTCAGGTATTTTACTTTGGTTTTCTCTATGGACCTTAGATCAGCTATTCATCGTTTTTCCCCACATTAATTATATTCCGTATGTTATGATTGGGCTAATGACTGCATAAAATATTTTGAATGCTGAATCTAGTGACAGATTGTGGGTATTTTTTATTGAGTACATGGCTCTAATTGGGTTCTTTTGCGTCGTTTATAGCACTCTTTGTTAAACCAATGTTGTTCTTTTCTTTCCTTATAGGGTGCGGCTGAGGACGCGATGGCTTCTTTCAGTGCGATGGCGGCTGCTTCCGGGTTGATATCTCTTATTTCTTTTTGAATTTGTATCGTTTTAGAGCTTAGCGTTTCCAGGATTTCCGTGTTGATTTACCTTGTAAATATTTGATTTGTAGTGCCTGTGTGAGATTGTGGTCCTAATCTTTTCAGTATTAATGTAATTTTGATCGGCATGTGCTTTCTGAGAGGTGTGATTGTTGATGTCCATAGTGCCTCTTGAGTTTGGGGTATTAGGTCCCTTCCTTTGATGAGTACAAGATCTATTACGCTGGGCCATTATGAACGAAATAGGTCTTGAAATCATTTGTGTTTAATAGTTTGAAGCTATATTCCGCCATTATATCTATTACTGTTTTGGTCTTGTGATCAGGTTTATCTAGTCTGCAGTTGAGATTTCCTGCGATAATGTTTTCTTCTTGCTCCACATAGTTAATTATTATAGAAATTGTTTCCGTTGCTTTTTCGAGAGATGCTTGGGGTTGTATATATACACCAACTATTGTTACTTACGCTGTTGAGATGATGACCACATTTTCTTGTGTGCGTATGTGTTTCACTTTGCCGATGCGGTGGTTGTAGACACGATAGTCCTCCATAGGGTCTTCCTCTTTCTTTTTGTTTTACTAACGCATGTACATTGTAAAATCCCTGAATGTCTAATGGTTCTGTGATGAACGTTTCTGCGAAAATTATTATATAATTTTCAAGTGTTTCTTTCGTATTCATCTTTAAGATGCTGTTAAGTCCCTCGACATTCCACAGGAGCATGGAGACCTGACTGGTTAGGTTATTGTGGAGTTCTTTCTTATTGCTGGTAGAGTTTTACCCCGTGCATCTGTGTTCCTTCTGACACTCGATTGTGAAAGCGAAATCGTCTCACTCGTATTCCTTCTGGCCAGAATTCCGGATTGTTTATTTCCGGAAGCTGCGTTAGTGGTACTCATATCTTAAAAGTTTTGTGAATTCCTTTGGTCTGTGACTGTTCACATTATGTCTTTTACTCCTTGCCCGGCGAGAAAGGTTTCCACGTCTTCCACTGTGGTGCATCGGTCCAGATGACCAATGTACAGCCAGGCTGTTTGTGCCCCTGTTTTCAGTCTTCCTTCGCGGTTCTTATTATGTCCTCATGGTGGTCTCTCTTCTTATACTTTCTTCTGTATGTGTCTTCTTTTTGCGTCTTTCTCGATCGTGCAGACATGTCACATGATCGCCACCGTATCAAACAGTGCTACAGATCAAGCGACAACTAGCGACACTACCGAGAAAGACGCGAGAAGCAGTGCCATATTCATCGTGAAGACAAGTCTCCCAGGAGTCACGTGAATAACACAGTCTAATAAGACTATGTTATTAGTCTGTGGGGTGGTAACGCAGTGTAAGAAAGAAACACCGTTTGGTGAACGGATTACACCACGCACATGGTGTAAGAAATGTGTGTGTGTAACTGATATATATATATATATATATATATATATATATATATATATAGATAGATAGATAGATAGATAGATAGATAATCAGTCGCGGGAAGCGCGAGAGTGTGGCGAGACTGAGCGAGAGATCGGTTAAGGGGTGTGTAGATGGTCGGGGGAAGAGGACGCAAGTGGCGAGTGAAGGCGTGTTGTGTGACGGAAAAGTGAAGAACGAGGTAAGAGAGTGAACGGATGCTAGAGTTGTAGTGTCGAATAGTGAAATACAGGGAAAGGAACTGGAAAGTGAGAAATCATAGCGGGGGGAGAAACAAACGCACGTGAGGTTGATGTCGGCGACGGGGACTCGCCACGTGTTCAAGGTACTGTAATTACACCAACGGGCAAGAACTAACGAACTGTGTCGCGCATCAGTGCCACAGTGGGGATCTGAGGTCAATTAACAATTCCTTTGTGTGTTCGGTGAATTGTGAATGTCTGTCTGATTCAAAAACACCATAATACTCGAAGTTGGAACAATGATGGCGTCGCCGCGGGTGGTCTTCGTTTCCTGCCCCCACCAAAATGGCCGACCGGCCGAAGGGATGCCGAGCCGAAGGTAGCCGATGGACGTGACCTGCGGATAAAGAAACTATGGTATGCTGCAGGAAATGTGCCCAATACATTTGCTGACAGTATTCATGGTAAGTGTTTGTCTTGAAAGGGCATTCAAATAATTTAGTTGAAAGTTGTGGAACTTCTATTTTATGTTTCTGTTTGTTTTCAGATCCCTTGTTTGAGCCCATCGAGATTGTCACCAACTTCAATGGCTGTAACTGGTAAGATTTTTTAAAAATAGAATTCATTGTCCAAAGTGTAGCACAGTTTAACTCATTTGTTATTGTTTACATTTGTAGTTCATCTGTCCCTCTTGGCAATAGAGCTTCAAACAGGACAGATTTTTCAAGATTGCAAATGAGCTACAATTTTGTTTGGGGATATTTTAACCCATTGACGAAAAGGTAGTTTTTTTATATTGTGAAAGGCAAATAGAAGTATGCTACTGGAACCATAGCATATTGGTAATACAGTAAAACCCCCATTTTACGCCTCTCCGCGGACTGATAAAAAAGTGTAAAATCGAGGAAATTATTTTTCTGCACAGATTGTATTCCGGAACACAAAATTCTAAAATCAAACAAAATTCTAAAAAGACACAAAATTCTAAAAACACACAACGCACTGAAACTGGATACATTAAACAGATTTTACCCTTAAAAAGTGACTCTATATGCAACTTCACACAATCACTTGTTTACCCAGTCCAAAATCGACATTTGCTTTTTATTTTCTAAGCGTTTTAGAGCATAAAGTTTATTTTCAATTTCACTGCATGAAATTAACACATTTTCATCCACACTAAATTGTTGAAAATACTTTCTAGCTGTGTCAAGTCCTCTAATGGCTTGTATAAATGTAACCTTTTCCTCATCCTCCTCTTCAGCAATTTCCTTGTCTATAACAGAAGATTCTTCATCCAGAATCTGGTCAACAGACTGAATGTCACAAGTTAATAGTTCATTGTCCACAGTTACATAATCTTCAAAATCACAGTCATTGTCACTTATTTTCAAAGAAAGCCAGTCTTGCGTTTCATAGGAAGTTAAAATTGGAAGGACAATATTTTCCTTTTCACTATCAACTTGAAATCCACAGTTTTTTGAACAATTTTTAATTGTTTCGGGAGATATTTCTCTCCAAGCTTCAGCCACAAAATGTAATGCTTGAAGGATGTTTAATTTCAGTTTAGAAACATCTTCAATCATCCCTCCATCTATCATCGCAACTGCTTTCCTTAATAATTGCTTCCTTGCACTTGAAAGAGTGGATGATGCCCAAGTCCAGTGGCTGTAATTGGCTGGTGCAATTTGGAGGCAAAAATATAATCTTAATATTTCGCAGCCCACTGGTTTCCTTCGGATGAGCAGCACACTGGTCAATGAAGAGAATAATTTTTCTGTTCTTGGGCCCCCATCTGCCCCTCCAACTGTACAAGAAACTCTTCAAAAATGATACCAGTCATCCAGGCTTGCTGATTTGCTTTGTATTTCGTCGGTAACGTTTTAATATTTTTGAAGCATCGGGGGGATTTTGGAACTTGCCGATAACTAACGGAGGCAATTTCTCGCTACCGTCGGCATTACATGCCAGTAGCACGGTGATCCTCTGTTTGGATTTTGTGCCTCTATGGCATGCGTCCCCTTTAAAAGCAACGTTCTGTTGGGCTGGAGATTGAAGAACTATCCCGTTTCATCTGCGTTGAATATGTCCTTAAATTCATAGCCCTCCGTTAAATGACTAATTGTTGCTTCCAGTCAGAAACGGTGGCTGGATCCACACTCGCGCTTTCTCCTGACACAGTTTTGTATACAAGATTCTGGCACTTCTTGAACCGGTCCAGCCAGCCATTGGACGCCTTGAAATCTTCCAATCCTAGGCGTGTTGCTATATGTAGCGCCTTTTCTTTCAAAAGACTCCCATCTATTGCTAAATTCGAGGTTCTCGCCTGATTGAACCAACTAGCGAGAGTCGTTTCTAACTCTTCCATTGGCGACATTTTCAACGATTTTCGAGACTTCGAAAACGAAGGACCGCATTTCGAATAGCATTTTTCAATTTTTTTACGCTGCTTCACTATTGAATTCAGAGTGGACACACTCAGACCCATTCTGGTGGCGAGGTCTATTCGCTTCCAGAGTATAATAATAGAGGCGGCACTCAACGTTATTCCCAACGCTCTTATTCAAATTTCTAATTTTCATGGAGGAGGAAGCAGCCATCTTAGACCCAGTGTGTGAGCCAATAGCGTCGTAGGGCGTTCTACCAATGGAGGTGGGCGTAATGACGACCAGAAAATTTAAAATTAAGTTGTTTTCAAAATGGCATCAAATTAATATATTATTTTTATGTAAAATAAATACGCTAGGCAATTTAGAAGACTAAAATATTAGGATTTGGAATCCTAAGTCACTGAATGGAATTGTTGTCCAGGGAGTGCAAAATAAAGTTATTTCATAAACACAATATTTATTTCTAAATGATGTAGTCATACACAATATAAACAATAATACAATAATATGCAAAATACATTTTTTTGCAAAATAAACGTAAGCAAGTAATCAGACATACAATTATTTTACTTTGCCATTGACTAAATATTGAAACCATTAATTTCGACAATTGTCCAAATATAACTAGTGACCATTACTTCTTTAATATTGCATCATTATTAAAATGACATTCCAGCTATCAACACCTGTCAAATTTCAGCCTATTATCAAAATTGCTACTAAGGTACAATACAAATGAATATTATTGATAAGTTTTATAAATAAACAAGAAACTTGCATCTGCACAAACAGTAATAATAATAGAAACGTACGCCTTTTTGTGGTAAGCCTTCTATAAATGACCTGATGCACCCTCCAGAAACTCAGGACGCACATCAGCAAAAATTACTGGTTCTGCATTATGTGCTAGTCTGCCTGCTGCAGTGAACATTTCCGGCGTGAAGTGCTCCATACATAAATACCTTAACCTTGTGAGAAATTCCCAAGGGCAAGATGCCAGTTGGGTCCCCAATTGCCTTCAGCCATTTCAAACACCTGTAAATTAGTAAATTAGCAAACACCTGTAAATTAGTAATGTATTATTCAGCTATTATAGTTATATCAAAATCACCTTATTATAGCTATTATTACTTATCAATTACATGATTATAAAAGCAACCAGTGCTTTCATGACTTAAATACATTGGATGTTCATAATAATTGTAAGTGTTTACAATAACCTGACAAATAATTACATTATTTAAATTAATTTCATGTACTATTTAGTGACATAGTTAATTTACTATGTCACTAAATAGTAATGAAATAATTTTTATGGAACCATGCTAAGCATGAAATATCGCTTACCTTTCAGGATCTGTTGGAAACCTGAAGAATTGCCGTCCACTCTTAATGTTTTTGTTGTTTCGGCAAGTGGGTACCTAACAACGCCTAAATTGGGGCATTTCGACTTCACAGCACACAGCACCGTCTCAGAAATACACTCAGAAACACACAATCGCAAAAACGTTGACACGACGCCGTTAAGTTCACGCACAAAGCACGTAAATAGTTGCCGGGTGCGGCCTGTAGATTTCGCGGACAGCGCCATTGCGCCCTTCGACGCTATTGGCCCATCACGGGTCTAAGATGGCGGAATTCAAATTCAAATACAATTCAAATAAGAGCAAGCTCCGGCCTATCTAGTGACAGACGACTGTTCGCTTCCCGACGTGAGCATCGACTTGATCTAAAATTTGGATTTTGTCTTCGATGGTAAATGACTTGCATTTCTTCTCCATGTGCAAAAACATTTTTTCCATCATACATCAAGTCCAAAACAGCAATCGGCGACAAACACATTAAAACACACTCAGAACGGAACGTACTCGGAATGCAACATGTAGCGTATGTTCCTGGGACGTCACTCAAAGAACCAACCAAAGCTGAACACTAATCACGATATAAAGGGCCTTCCAACTCCCATGCACATTTTATGGGGTGATTATAATACAATAAATATATTTATATAAGAAACATAAAATACTGTATCATGAAAATCATATTTTAAAAACATTGCGCGGGATTGGGCAGCTTAACTGCCATCTGACGGTGGATGTATGTCATAAGAATCTGGCAACCTTGCCTATAGTTGCACCTTCCAGTTTTATCCCAATTTTGATGGAGAGTTCAAAGGCCGTGATGATATATTATGATTTTTAAATTGGATTTAAACATTAATCCGAATTTTAAATCAGACAGTGGCACTTCAACACTATGAACTCCAAGGAGAGGAAGACATTGTCATCCAACCGGAAGCTCCAATATCAAAAATACAAGTCGTAACGAAGCTTCTGATTGGACGACAGTGTCCCCTTCTCTCTCAACAGCGAATAGCAAAACACACAACATTTATATGTATCCCCTCCACTTTCACCGACATCGACATTGCCTCCTTTTCTTTCAGAATGTCCGTCTAAAATCCGAGACATGCTGTGCAAAAATCTTAATATCAGGGTTTTAGGACGTAGTAGGACTTCACAAATCAGGCGCAAAGTCGAGGAAAACGTAAAATCGCGAAACGTATAATCGAGAAAATTATACATTACTTATATCCATGTTTTGCCGGGACCACTCATTTATGACGTAAATTCCGGGAAAACGTAAGATCGGGGAACGTAAAATCGAAGTTTCACTGTAATTTATTATTGATTGTTACAGGTTCTTCTATTTTTCAGAATGCTGGTACATCAAGTGTTGCAGATTTTTTCCTTTTTTTATTAGAGAATATTTACGAGATTGGTATTGCAGGCAGACTGGCATGAAAAAATTGTGAAAGGTTATTACTGATATTTCTGATTCTGATCTGAATTTTTGCAGTTAAAAAGGCATGTAAATGATTCATTAGAGTGAAAATAATGTTGATCTATAATTTTAATTTCAAAGCATGCCCCAATAATGTAAGATAATATGAAGAGATAATTTTGTTTTAAAATTATTTTCTTTGAGGAGTCACAGCTCAGAGAGAAAATTTTAAAGAATTATTATGTGCAGTAAATGACATTCTTAATTATCTACAAACTGTTTGCAGACACCTCTTCTGATCTGACAGTTCGTAATAGTATAAGTGATGGAGCATTAAGATCAGTGTGACTACTCTGTCATTGGATGCGATAAAATTGTGAATATTAAATAATCAATTTCATTTTAAATTGAACATAAGAATGGCACAATGCTCAAATGTTCAGATACAACTGTTAAAGCAAGAAACAAACATAATTATGTCATCTGACCTAATCAGCTATTACTGACCTTTATGTAACAGTACATAATTAGGTGATTTATATTTTTAATTAAAATAAAATAAAAGGCAGTAATACTGATAAAAGATTCACGGTGGAAGTGATTTTATTTTGCTCGTAGGATTGGGGCACACGTCCTATTGGCTTATGTCACCACCTTTTCTACTCGCAAAATAAAATGGCACTTTCACCAATTGTATCGTAATGATTTCTTTTCCAAAGATGCGATGTTTTCATTTGTTTCTTTTAATCACTGTTCATATATAGTGCTCTCTAATAAAGTAGTATTCCATAGTATTCACATTAATTTGGCATGTCTCTAAGCAAGTGAAGTTGCATTTGAATTCCTGTAATGTGTTTTAAATTTTTTTTAAAATTGTGTAATGAATATGTCAAAAATATTTCATATTGATGTTTATTTTATATGGAGTGAATATGGAGAAAATTTTTAAATTCCCGCGTATTTATTTTTTTCAAAATTTCCGGTTACTTCTACGCTATTGGCTGTTCATTTGCCCAATAGAAATCAATACGGTTGCACATGGCGGCACCGGAAGTGGGGCAAATAAGGCTTCTCTGTTTAACATTGAGTGCCATCTTTGAGATATACTCTTTGGCTTAGCCATTTACGCTTACAGTGAATGGGTTGGTCCACATCTGCCAGTAGGAGAACGTTTCTTCGACTCTTGTATTGTGAACTTTTCCCGATATTAGTGATTAAGGCTTGAGAATCAAATGAATATTGGCTGCAAACAATAATGGCAACAATGGAGTAAGTAATATATTGTAATGATTGAAATGTCCCGACATACATTTTCACAGGGGAACCACTGGGCGACAGTGGGATTTCCCTTGTGGAAATCCGATGACGTATAAAATCAGATTGCCAAGCGACTTGTGCTTGTTAATTATCTTGATTGAATGTTCTTTTCAAATTTCTATAAAAAGCATTGATTTTGTTTTCAGGGGCAGTGTGAGAAATGTTGGTTCACGCCCACAGATTTCACGTTATGAAGAGTTAATGCGTGTGAGAATGGAGGTCAGTAGAGTGAGAAAAGAAATTGGAGAATGGCCGAATGAATTGCAGAATTTACTTAAGAATAGTGAGGGTGAGGGTGAGGGTGATGAATTGAATAATATATTTAAAGATCTGCTTCAGTTGAAGAGTGAGGTTGTAAAATGCAACTATTCAAAAGAATATACCAAGCATGTTGTAATATGTTTGAAAAATGTTCTTGCAAATGCCCCGTATTTACACAAGCATCTACCAGAGTGTGAATTGTCCATTTATGAATACGTAAACATCAGTGAAAACTTAGAAGTAGAAAAAACCAGTCGTTTTTCCTGTGTTTTCTTTCTAGTACTTGCAGTGTTGGCAGTATTGGCAGGGCAGTATTGGTATAGTTCTTCAAAGACACCACACAATACTGGTGTTGGTCCAAACAAGATAGACGAGTGGACACAAAATATTAAAAAACTACAAAAACAATTCCCTTCCCAGAGTGATAAGATATGGGTTAGTATAGTATCTGGGGTGAAGACAATTGTGACTGAAACACCTACTAAGCCAAGTGTACTTCTTTTGTTGCATAATGATAAGACAACATCAGCTTGTCTTGCAAATCAAGTGGGAAAGGAAGCAGTCAAATTGCTCAGTGACAAGCAATCACAAGAGCCTATTATTATCCAAGGAGAAGACTTAAAGTTGAATGACTCCCTCAAAAAGGATTATGGTTTATTTACAGAGTCGTATAAACATGATATTGAAAATGTACATGTTATGATTGTGCATGACCTTCAGGAAGTTCCTGCTAGGATTGCTCAGACATTTCACGTACTCTGTGATGTAGAGAATCCTTTAGTTCGAAATGCTGCATTTTTATTCACTATGCAGGTGAATGAAAAAGAAGATAAAAAACCAACAAAAATTGCTGAAGAACATTTGGCACAGTTATGGAAAGGTCAATTATCCAATGATATAATGGCTCCTTTGATAACAAGAATCACTGATGCTGTGGAGTCCGTGAAAATGGAGTCAGGCTTACGTTGTTAAATGATGTTTTGAGACTACAAAATTTGGTACTATTGTACCAAAATTCCACATTCTGTGATACTGGTGTTAATGAAGAAAGAATTTGAAAGAAATCTATGCTTATGAAGTTGCAGAAAAGTTCAAAATTAGGAACTTTTTCTTTGGTGTCCTCTGCAAAAGCATCTGCATCTATTGTGTTGCAAGTTACATTCCTGAATTTCTTCAATTTTATTTTTCTTTCTTTTTATTTATCAAAAAATATTCAAGAGTAAAATGCACAAAGGATGTTTGGGAGCAAACTTTATAACAATTAAAGTATTTGAAAGGTAATGTTGCTGATAGAACACTAGATACTTCAAGATCACATTAGACAATTTACTGGCTGCTTCTGTATTTTGAGTGGTTTGTTTAAATTTCCATTTTTATTTAAATGATTTATAACTTATTTATTGTAATCTGAAATAGTGTGTATAAAAAATTGGAATTTGAAATGGTACCAAACTGATAAATATATATTTAAATAAATGATAAAACATGAGTATCCATATTTTCTGTTGATTTACTTTAATAAAAGGCAATAGAACTTTACATCTGTTTCTTTTATTTACAATAAAGTCTCACTCAGCATATACTGTCAGTAATAATTGTTTTTCCAGAAAGTTCCAACAGTTTCAGTAAAGCTGTATGCAATTAAATGACTAGGTTTAAATAGAACATGTCAATTTTGTTTTCACCATCCATTGCAACACATTCCATAGAAATGTACAAAGTTCACTCCTCATAATTTGCATGACAACTAGCAATATGAATTCAGATAAGTCATTTTGTTCCTATTGTCAATTCAAAAAGAACTGCTTCACCTGCAGTCCCAAGTTTTACTTCGGTATTTGAAGATTACTAATTATTGCACCAACCTAACAATATACCGTGAACTGCATTAAGATTTTAAATTATGAAACTAGCACACTAAATCAGTAATACACTGGTCCTAACAGTTGGGGGGTGGTTATTAACCATTTAATGATCTACAAGGTGCCAAAGCACACAAAATAAAACAATATTCAAAAGCAAAATGAACAATTTTAATTGCTAAACATCTCTGGTGCATCCTTGAGTCAGCCAACTGGTGATACTGTTTAAATACATCAGGAAAGTACACCACAGGTGATAAATCTGATGGAAGTATACATGCAGCATGCATGCAGTAATGTCTTCAATTAGTGCAGTAGCTGCAAGACAGAACCAAGTATCACAGTTCAAACTTGAGAGAAACATGCATATTCTATTTACCACTGGAAGTACTTGGGATCAAAATTTTGTTGGTCCACAGTCGAAAGAAAGGGGTAGAACAGTCAAAGATTCATTATTTTTTTTCTCTCATAACACTACCATGAATCAAGAGACAAAGTTGTAATTACTACTTGAATTGATAAATACTTTTATGTCCCTTATGTTAACATTTCAGTCACATTTTTAAATTTACATTCATATAGATATATTTATACATTCACGTAAAATGAAATGTTTGAAAGCACCACATCTCAAATTCACAAAATTCAACAAATGAAAGAAGAAAAGACAAAGAATAAATTTTGCTCAGTCATATATTGCATAACATTTTCTGTATTAGAAATTTCATTTAACAGTTTAACAAAGAAAAGAATCTTACTCTTGCCACAGCAACTTAAATAATTTGGTATCACTGTAGAACTTCCATATGCCAATATTTCTTACAATGCACAAATACAATGTCAGACATTTTGGCCCCCAATGAGCCATAAAAAATAATGTGAAATACAATGGTGGCATAACATGTCCTTCAAATACAGTTATAGAAATATGCAAGTACAATGCTGAGACATCACACATATGTACTGTTACAAACCCCTTTCACGTTCAAAACCAAACAAATTCGTATTTCCATTTTTTCCAAACTTGTTTCGAGACAAGTTTACTTAAAGCACCTCACATTGCCAAATTCTTTCACTCTGTAGTGAACTAGCAATTTGAACAATTAAGGAATCAAAAGTGTGCATGAAAATCTTTTATTATTATTATTATAATATTTTTTTATACAATACAATATGAAACAAGTCTTTGAATGTTTAACATATATCTGAAGAATCTCAAGAATTAAATTGCAAATAAATCCAACACAATGGTCTTGGGTTGGTTTAAAAAAATTTAAAAAAATATAAACAAGACGTATGGGTAGACATTGAAAAAGGATGCTAAAGCCACATTTAATCATGTTAAATAAAAGAAGAATTTGGCATGAGTTAACAGTTCTATAAAGCCAGTGACATAATGGTAGACATTCATATACTATGAAATAATGTCGAATACAAGAACAAAACTAGTTACAGTAGTACAAAAGCAATACTAAACACGAGTGGATGTTGTTTGCTCTAATGTTACAAAATTATCAAACATTTATCATTCACCTAGAAGTTTAGCAATTGAGGAAAGGAACAGAAATCATTTTCGTTGTTGCTACCAACAAAATAAAAGACATTTCTTCACTATCTTACCTGTGTTCTTTCTCAAATACAATATGGTTCAAAGACTTCTATAAAATTTGGTAACAAACCTTTGTAAAGAATGTTATATACATTTACGAAAGACAAAGTTTGATCACATATGTGAGTTAAGTGATCTGGCAGGACTACAACAGTTACTACATAAATTAATCTTCACCAGAAAGTATAATAAACAAAATGACTGACAGTTCATTTTATTGACAACACATCTATACCTTAGTGAAGTTAGTACCAATGGTAATTATTAAATGAAACACTTCACACTATGCAGGTGGCAAATTTCACAGGACTGAAGAAACGAATAATCTGCCTCATTGGACATACTGGTAGAAGTAATGAAAGGAAAATGTTCTTTGTTCAATTAATTTTAGTGAGTTGATTTTCTTCTCATTGTCAATATCATGTAAGTATGTCCAATATCAGTCTCGTCAATGGCCTTATTATTGTAATGGTTTAACATCAACCAATTCACTGATGTTTTAAGAATTGAAGAAAAAGCTGTTTCTACTCACATACCATTGAATCTCACTGGGTTTTCAGCCAGTTACATCTTTTCTTTATAGTTAATACCTTTATCTACAATTTAAAGGATTCAAAACTGAAAGCCACCCATGGGTACACTCTGATCAGCATTAAATTGGAACTGCTGAGCATCCTGATCTACCTCAGGGGCTACTCTTGAATCTTCTTCTTCGCTACCAAAGTAATGCTCAATTATATCAAATGCTTTCTGATATATTTCCATGTTTTCGTGAGACTGAAGAAATTCAATCTTATCAATTCCTGAAAAACAAAAGAGGCAATACAATTATGTGAGGAATAACTAATTATCATGTTACTCTAAAGCGCTGTTTACTTTGTTGACTAATATTTTATTGTTCATTGGAAAAATTTTTATTTTCTGGGTGCTAATATACACTTACCAAAACATTCTTCAATAAGCACAGCATAAGGATTAATGCCACCGTGTGTTTTTGCATCTTGATCACCTAGCCTCAAAATATTTTCCAATCCATTCAATGCTACTTGGACAATTTTGGCATCCATTACAGTTAACAAATCACATAACGGAGGTATACAACCCTAGAAATTAGCAAACACTTTGTAGGAAGCAGAATAGTTTAAAAATATATTTCTAGTAATACAAACACTACCACATTCATCAATATTTTTAATTAAAAAACCAATCAATGATTGTATGATTCGTAGTTTTCAGAAAGTGGAATCCTCATTTTGTTATTTAAAGATTCTGTGATGAGAAAATTGTAAGAATCGATTTTAACAAAACAAATCCATTCTTTTACAAAAAAATGTAGATGACACATTAATTACCGCACATAAGGATGAAATTGCACAAGACGTATCTGTTTATAATTTGTATGATCCTGTGTTACAATTTACCATATAGGTCTATTCACAATTCTTTCAACATCCTAGATCCGTCCTTAACTGTGGAAGGGAATAAAATTTCTACCAACTGGTTTCAGAAAAGTTGTTCTACTGAGAGAAGTTTGAATTATTTTTCTGCCCACCCCATCCAAAGATAGCTATTGCTTTTGGTTAATCTTTTGGACCCTTCTAACTATGCACCTTACTTAAATGGAATTAGGAAAATTCTACATGCAAATAATTATCCTTTACACTTTTCCAATAAATTCATAAAGAAGAGACTAGCCATGATAAATCAAAGAATCTTGAGTTCTACTAATGAAAAATCTGTCAATGGTTTGAGTGTTGATAGAGAAGAACTACAGTTGTTTCCATTCCATATATTTCAAAAATTTTGAATAAGTTCATAAAATAAAGTCCAAGATTAAATATTAAAATTAAAACAAGAAAAATTCTAAATAACAAACAACGGCTCATCAGGAATGTTAAAAATTCTGTTCTTCTAAAGAAAGAAAATGTTTGTAAATGTTTTAAGACCTTTTATATTTAATCCATAACACTTGGCTTGATGGGATAAAGTAGTCCCAAGACATGTATAAGGCTGTATTTTCTTATTAAAATTTATATTGTAATATACTTTGACGTTGATACCTCCTCAATACTGAATTAATATCATGGAATTCCACAATGAGTTTATACATTTCTTGTTTTACTGCGTTTTGTAACAATTTATATTTTTTCTTAATTTTACTGTCAAATTTCTCGTTTTGTCAGAAACAAACGTTTTTAAATGTAGAAAATGCTTTCTATGACAAAACATAATTGGAGCATACTTCAAAAATGAAATTTGAGCCAATTTGATGAAATTTGAAAAAATTTTGCATTTTCTGATTTTTCACCACAAATAATGTTTTTTAAATTTTGGAGAAATTTCAAATCAGAATTTGAATTTAACACGTACATAAATTCTCCTAAGCAGGAACACACTCAACTCCAAACACTAATTCCAAAGACATTTTAATGTTTTTAACAAATTTTAATGACTCCACGAGAGGTAAACTTACTGAATCTAATGTCTGAATTGCTATAGGCAAATTACAAAATTTGATTTGAAATATATTAGTAGTATTATTTTTATTAATTTATTTATAGACATGGTTTTTTAGACTTACTTTAATACTATTTTTGTTTATAAGTGGATTGAAAGTCTGCTCTTGATTATTTTTTCTCCCACTGTCAGTTATCAAGTGATATTTAGTTATGGCTTCCCATCTCTTCATTATCTTTTGTAACTTACTCGCCTGGTATTGATTCATTTCACAATTGTGGCTCACAGCCCATGTACCCGCTTCGCAAATCATAGCACGTGTACTGGAGGGTTAAAATTTCTAGTATAACAATAAGCCCAGGCAACTCCATACTGAATAGGATCCAAGAATAAAATGCTATTTATACAAAACATGCATCAATTTTAATTTTTACAAATTATGCAAAAATTTTATTTAAATTTTATTTTTTATATGAGACACTTTAAAAAAGTATCTCATTTACGTCAAAATATGCAGTATTAATTGAAAAAAATGTCCAAATATTCTTTACACATGCATTTCTTCTTAAAACTACCAAAACATGAAAACGTGCATGGAAAAAGCATGCAATTTTAAAATGAGTATGCCATGAAAAATATATTTGCAAAGTTTCAAAGCTCTATGAAGTGTAAATAAAAACTTGTATTTGCAAGGAAATCCTGTTTCTAATAATATTAATATTAATATTAATAATAATAATAATAATAATAATAATAATAATAATAATAATAATAATAATAATAATAATAAAGCTTACAATTCTAAATTAAATTTAATTTCCTGCCACTTCATACTTTACATAATTTCAATTTTCAAAGACTTGGCAGTTTGGAAATGGAATCTAGGAAATACCCTCGGTTGATTTCAGAGACCTTAAACATTAAGATTCACCGAACTGTCAATTCGAATGTTGAATCAAATATTTTCACCAATTCTTATGACTAGAGCCCGGAAGTTAAGGTATTTATTTTACCTAAAAGAGGCAAGCAAAAAAATTCTTTTTACCACAATAGGCATGCAAAAAAGGAATTTATTCTGGCTAAAATAGGTGGTAAACTCTGGAAACATTAAAAAAATCACCATTTAAAAGTAATTAGTGTAAAAAATTAATAATTAAATAATGAAAATTTGTATTCTAACTCTAAAATTTACATTAGCACTCGCATGGAAGGAAACTACCTTTTCTTTGTAATCTTGATTGCACTTGACCATCCGGTATGACTATGGATTTATTTTACTCGCGATGCTATCCCTACGAAATGCTATTGTGTACTCCCCTTCTTAATCTTGAAATGGTATCAATGAAAATGAAATTGTAGATTTTGTTCTTCGCACTTGTATAATCACCAGAAGGGAAAAGACAGCTCTGTCCTCAAAAATGATCCGAGGCCATACACAAACATACAATGACATTTCTCAAGAGCGAACAAGTCTGTAAGCATCAAGGAAAAATATCAAAAATCTTCACTCTTATTATCATCCTTTCCTTTTTAGATTTTTAACACAACCTGGCAATGGAGCCTCCACATCGATGGAGAGAGAATACATGACCATGCCTTCATTTGCCCAAGCTTGCAGGTATGTTGGCAGCTTAATAGAGCTTAATGCCAGGAGGAAAAAAAGGGAAAATAATGATGGAAAAGGCAAAAAAAGGCGAAATGAAAATTTACTAAAACAACTCTTGCATTACAATTAAATGATCCCCATTGTTAAAAGTCATAAAATCATAACAATAATAAAAAAGACATTTTGTCAGCTTCCGGGATCAACTTATGGCATTGTGTTGGGAAAAATTAAATTATGCTCTATAGAATAATTAATGGGATGCCTTATGAGTTGTCTTTTTATTCTTTTGCTTGTTTTTTCCTTGCTCTTATTGACCTTATTCACTCCCCCACACCCTCTTTTTTACCTACCTCACTTTCACATCTTTTACCTTGGGGTCCCCCTTCATTTGGTTTTCTGATTTCGAGTGGTGGTCGACCTTACACTAGGGTCATTTTCAGTCCTTTCTGTAGTTTCACTCAATTATTTTAATTAACTATGTTTTCCAATTTGTGAATTTTTTGTGCTTCATATTTATATATTTGTATACCATTTGCATTTTATTAAATTAATACATTTTCTTTTTTTTTTTTTTATAACAATTTTACATTTTTTTTATTATTATTAATTTATTGTTATAACTACTTGATATAGGACTATTGTATCATGGAATGTAGTTTTTAGTATATTTGTTGGAGATAAAAATATTTATGGTCTAAAATATATGAGTTTGATAATCTGATTGTCTTTAAATATTCTGAGGATACCACTTCCAATAATTTCACTTCACATTTCTATGACCTTACCTGATCCACAAGGTATCGAATTTGTTCTGCTGTACCTCCAGATGTGGCATTTGTTATTGCCCAAGCAGCTTCTTTCCGCGTTTTAAATTCCGCTTTTCCTAAGATCTCAATGAGGACAGGAAATATATTTGCATCAATGACTGCCTAAATACATAAAAACAACACTATTATTTTTTGTCAATTCATGATTAGATGTTTTCCT
This sequence comes from Teleogryllus oceanicus, assembly GCA_964035755.1. Taxonomy (NCBI): domain Eukaryota; kingdom Metazoa; phylum Arthropoda; class Insecta; order Orthoptera; family Gryllidae; genus Teleogryllus; species Teleogryllus oceanicus. The sequence continues at coordinate 11,705,248 of CAXIVR010000011.1, read as the reverse complement.
ATAGGAAATTTTTATTACATACATACAGCATACAAAGCAATTATTGTAAATATTACCAGTCATAAATACCCACCTGAATTTGCTGCCTATTTCCAGCAGTAATATTTGATATCGTCCAGCATGCTTCTTTACGAATTGATTCTTTTGAAGAAGCTAAGAGGTGCAACAGGCAGGGAAGGGCAGAACAATTCAGGATGACTTGTGTTTGGACATCATCCCCAGTCACAATGTTTCCTACTGCTCGCAATGCTGCCGAAACTACATTATGCTGATTGTGCCTTTGAAATTTAGAATACAAATTAATGTGGAACTGATACATTTTTCTCAGTTGACACTAAATAGTTGAAACATTATTCGTAAAAATATTTAAAATGGGCACAAAGAACACTGTTGATACTAGTTTTAGAGTACTTTATCAGTACTCATGATTATCATTACTAATGTAACAAAAATTGATTTAAAAGACTTTTTTTATTGTCAAGATAATTTATGTTCCTACTGAGAGCTGACACAAAGTAATAAAGAATTAATTACTATCCAAATATTTCAGTGTTCACAATAAGATTCTTAAAAAATCTTACTTTATTATTCTTAACACTCATTTGCCTTCTTTTCAACCAAAAAAGTTTGAAAATTACTATTACAAATTAAAAATAACCTAAAAAATTCAGATGAACATGTTACAGAGTGAGAGCAATCTTTTTAATCAATTATGATTTATGCAGAATTTTTGTTTAATTATACAATTTTGATTAGTATCTGTACATCATTTATGGTTTATAAATATAATATCAAATTTTAATCAGAAACACTGAGGAGCAGACAGTAATTATCTTTAAAGGTGATCAAATCTACTTACTTTGTAAATTCTGTAACTCATATACTCTGATTTGCCAACATGACATGTCAGAAGAGAGAAATAGAAGCTGAAGTTACTGGATCACGGGACTCGGATATCAAGATCTGGCAGGGGAAGGTATGGTGAGGCTTCCCAGGTTGCAAAAAATGAGAAATCCTTGCTACAAAATAGAAAAGTCTAAGAAAGGAATAACAATTGGAACGTGGAATGTAAGAACACTTCTGAAAATAGGGGAATTGGAGGAAATTAAAGCAATAATGAAAGAGAAACATATTGAAATTTTAGGTTTGTGAGAAACTAGGTGAATAGAAAAAAGGAGATTTTAACAATGAAGAATTTGGAACGATATACGGTGGAGAAAAAAAGAAAAAACAGTGTTGGAATATTTTTGAAAGGGCCGGAATGTCATCAACACCTTCCGCATAAACAGATAATGATGGTAAGAATTGTAATGAAACCAGTTGGGCCGATTCTGATTTAAGTGTATTTTCCAACAACATGCTCAGAGGAAGAAGATTTAGAATTGATTTACGAACAAATTGTAGAACTATTGACTACGACAAATCCAAGGACAACTAACGAGAGACTTCAACGCAACACTAGGAAGTCACATAAATAAAAAGACTACATGCAGACACGGTTTAGGAAACTTGAACGAAAGGGGAAGACCACTTTTAGAATCCTGAGAACAGTATAATTTGACGATAACTAGCACTGCGTTTGAAGTTCTCTTCCAACATAGTTATACTTGGAAAGCACCAGGGGATATAAGAAGAGTACAAAAGGAGTACATATTAGTAAGACAAAGATTTAAAACCAAATAAAATCTAGCTGCAGCTATCTTGGATTTGATATCGATATAAACATGTTTTGGTCCTAGCAAAATGCAACATCAGATTGAGGAAAGTAGAGGTGTCACAGAATGGCACAGACTTTCTCATAGTAAAGTTTTCTAATTTGCTTGGGGTGGACCAGTACTGTAGTCTTGCCCCACCTCGTTGCCATCTATCTCCGCCCAAAGTACATTTTTTAAAAATTTTCTCAGCCTTTCAGTTTCCAAATAGAACTGAAATCTTATTTTAAGAATATTAAAGAAGGATAAACACACCTATTGAAACCGCATAAACTTGTAAACATTATAATGGTGAAGAACATTAATTGTCAAATGAATGATGGCCTCCAATATTACTTCAGAAGTGAGGTCTTCATAAGACATCTGATGTTTGTCTGGAAGAAATGCAATCATTCTCTTCGCATCTTTCTTCTTTTCTTCTGACAGTTTAGTAGCAGAGTAAATATGAAAGTTGACAATTTGCTATTATGTCCTTAGTTACACTGCTACGGAAAACATTGCAGTCAGTCCAGTATTCTATGACATGAAAGGTTTTCATGATTTAAACAATGCCAGGTGTAGCAGCAGAAACTTTCAACCCTTCTGCTTTAGATATCTTTCGTTTGGTTGTCTACAGAAATTTCTTAGCAGCTTGCTTAAAGTCAAAGGAAGTTGTTTTCCTCCACGACAGCAAATGGGTTCTTTTGTTTCTTATACCTTCAATCTTATATTTTAAAACTGCTGGCACAATGCATTGCGAAACTTGTTTCCTTTTCTCAGGGCCAAATCAATTATCAGAATAAAGAATGGAAAGCCCACTTACTTTGTGATTAATTTTGTCATATACACCTATTGTAACAAGGAATATCCACAAAAACAGAAAAAAATTTGTTCTTGTTTTGTCTACCGCAGTCGTCACTCCAAACTAATAAATACTTTCTAGCAGGGCAAACATCTTTAATAACTTGGAAAAAACACGATGCTAATTCGTGCCCCCCCCCCCTGCCAGATTGGACTTCATGACAAAGATTATACACTTCTTAAAGTCAAGTTTCTACAAACTTTTGCCATCATGGTTCAACAAACAGCTGACATGAGTAAAACAGCCAAGTGTGTGTCAAAGTGGGCAAGAAAAGAACTTTCTGAAGATTCATAGTGAAGACACACTTGTTTGAATTGGGGTGCTGAATGTTTGTAAATTCTATACTCATCTCTGATCTGGCTTTATCTGCTTCCAAATGGTGGAGTTTCAATTTTTCTTGCACAGATGTTTTTTGTTTACCAACAGCAACTGCAATCTCAACTGACAAATGATCACAAATAAGTCATGTATCAGGTCTTGGAAACCAAGGTTTGAAACTTTCCAGTTAAAAATACTGTAACAAAAACAACATGAGATGTCTGTTTCTATGTACAGCACCTCAAAAGCTTTATATCACCTGCTCACATTTAAATCAGGGCTAAGATGTTCCCTGCCCGATTTCTTTCAACCATAGTGACTCACTGCACATGGTATGTAATTGATGAGGCCAGAAGAGTTACATCTTGAGGAATGTACTTCCTGTATTTCTTTTTCCTGTCTTCTCTATGTGTGATTATCTGTCTTTTTCAATTCCATCAAGCCTTACAGTCTCTTAGCTAATAGAGAAAATTTCACAGAAAGTTTGCCTGCATACTTGGACGAGTTTGCACATGCCTTTAGGCACTGTGTAAGAGGCAGTTGTTCAACGCCTACTTTGAGATGGATCATTCTAAGTACCATGCCATTATCTACTAATAGGTTTTACTGATACGAGACCTAGTAAATAATTATGTTGCCTATTATGATCTACTTTATAAAGATCTGGAACAGCAGCTTTCTTTGCAAGTAAATAAGGATTTATTAACAATGTTATTGATTGCCTACGATAGGTTTCTATTAATCAGGTTCCACTTAAATTATAGAGAATCAGTTCTTTCAAATAAAATTAACAGTTCATAAACATAGTTTATTTCACAAAGAGCCTTGAAAATACACATTTTTTTTAAAATGAAGAAAATATGTGAATTATAAAAGCAGCAAGCATTTATTTTAGGAAGCTTACCTTATTAAGTTATAAGTAGAGCAAATTCAAATTGAGATTATAAGGCATAAAATTCCATAAGAGGTATTTCCAGTTGTGAATTCAACCAACTACTAGTGAATTTATTAATTCCATGCAAATATTTTCACATAAAAAGATGAGTCACTCCCCTAGTGAAATACAAATACTTCAGAAATTGTATTTAGCAAAGTGTCATTCCATGTCAAATCAGCCAAAATTTCCAGACCATCTTCTGATTGGACTGAAATTTTGTAAATCGCTTTAAAAAGATGAAACATCAATGAAAATTGTGTTTACGGCTTTAAATTCTTCTTTCATTAACTTTGTTTTGAGAATTATGAAATTTCATGTTTTGCACGAGCCTCAGAGGGTAACTACAAAAACTTCTTCACATTTTATTTTACTTTGCAACATGCTTTATATTTCTTATGTATACATCCGATTCTGAAGGTTTAAAACAATGAACCTAAATATAAGGCCATTAATAAGTCCATATTAAGGGCAAAGTAAAAAATGATTATTATTCATTTCCTCAAATACTCCATCTCAGATTTTTGTTTCTCTACTGTCAAATTACAGCAGAGTCATTGCAATTTATAGTAGTGAAAGAATATTAATGATAAATGGGAATTTGATACAGTCATTAGCAGTTAAAATTACATTTTCATTTTTGCTTTTTAAGAAATTCGGAGCACAATACATATATAGGCTTATCATTTGTAAATTTTGCTTTTATTATTTACCATTGTATCATTGGTGAACATTGGATTCACATTCGATAATTTAATTTTTTGCCAGATAGATGGTACTCCTTTAGATGGTTCTTTTACCACCCTATTTTCTGAACTTAGGAGAATGGAAAGAACTATTTTACCCCAAACAAAAATACATTTTTACAGGCGATATGTGGATGACATATTCATTCTAATACATAAAGATAAAACAAATGAGATATTAGAAATTTTCAATAAATTTGAACCAAACATTCAATTTACTCTTGAACTAGAAAACAATGCTCACTAAAAATTATTTGGATAGAAAAATAACTAGAAATAACAATGCAATAAAACTCATTGGTACCATAAGTCTGTAGCCACTGGCTGAGATTGAACTACAAATCTGGACACTTGACCGCAATGAAAATTGGTCTGTTTTATGTTATGGTCAACAAAATGAAGCATCTTTAGCAGGAAGAGAATCATAAATGTAATTTAAATAAAATTCAGTATCAATTGATATCCAACGATTATCCTAGAAAATCTATTAATCTGTTCATTCAAAAAAGGTTAAATTTCCACAAGAATTTTAATAACCAAACTGTGTGATAATGATGATGACATTAATATAAATATGTTTTCAAATAATTACACGACTAATTTAATGATTCCCTATGTTTCGGAAATTACTAATGGATTCCACAGAGCCATAAAAAATTGATCTAATGATAAATTCAACATCAGATATAACCTCTTAAACATAATAAATGTAATTAAAAATTTGATGGATGTAATACCTCATAAGGTAAGACAAAATGTTTATAGGATTGCTTGACAAAATTGTTAGACCGAAAGAAAATTAGTAACAAGAATCAAAGAACAGGAGAGAAATATTAATAGAACATTCCAAAAGACAGAATTAAGCCACAACTCAATTTCCCCAAATAGTATCCGAAACTTGATATGACAGTATTTTATACAGAATCAAACAATGTTTTCATTAGTTACTTTCCACACTTCATCCCCTTGAAATACCCTTCCTTTCCTTTTACCCCCCCCCCTTTCGCCCCTTGGTCATTTACGTAATCCTACATAACAAAAATGTCATATCTACGTTATGCCCTATAATCTGAAATTGAATTCACTCTACTTGTAACTTAATGAAGTAAGTTCCCTAATATGAATACTCTCTGCTTACATAATACACATATTTTCTTTATGTTTAAAAACTTCAGTATTTTTATTCATTCAGATGTTAATTGTGGTTTTTTGATTTTAAAATTTTTAGCTCTACATTATTTACCTGATTATGGAGACACAATAGGGCTCCAAAATTTGGTGTATTTTTAAGACTCTTTGTGAAATAAACTATGTTTATGAACTGTTAATTACAAATGAACCGATTGTCTTTAATTTATGTGGAACCTGATTAATAGAAAGGTTAGAAAGGTAAGGATTTTCACCAATAATTACTGTTACAGCTCATTTGGCATTTCTTTTGCTGGAACAATGCCTCAGATTTTACTCGTGTACCTTTTTCCTGCATTTTGCAACTTTTTATTTTCATCAGATGCCCTTTGTTTGCCTATCCTACGTCAGTTGCTATTCACACTTATCCTACGTCATATGTTATTATCACTATGGTAAGACATTGTACAAAAATGTGACAATAAGAACACCCGTAAACATAACACTTTCAAGCAGACAGTTCACTAAATGCATGTGACACCCTGCTTGTAATACATAAATCGGACACTTGAGAACGCCGGCACTTTATATGTTAAACCATACAACTCCTGCCATCTATAATCACCCCCTAATGCTATCAAGAAATGCATCTGGAATTTGGTTTTTATTTATGATACAGAGCTTGATTCATTCATTATTATTCTGGAAAAACGTCAATTTTCCAGAAATAATACTTGCACCCTTTTTTATTTTAAGCCTTCAATTTTTGAACTTTGAAACTAAACAATAACGAATATGTTTTAATATAAACGCAAACAATAAGTTTATGGGATCACAGGTTTTAAATTTATGATTTTAATTCTGCAAATACAGAATTCTCAACACTGTTGCAATAGTTTTATACTTACATGAGAAGTTCCACAAGGCGACGGCACACACCAGCATCAATTACAGCTTGAATTTTGTCATTTGGACCATCTGAGAGATAACTCAATGCCCAACAGGCATCTGCCAAAACATCCCCATCTGCATGGAAGAGCAAACGAGAAAGCACCGGAAGGCAAGGAGAAACTTTTCCAAATTCAGGAGGTGGGTTCTTGCCTCTACATAAATTCGAAAGAGCCCAAACAGCATTCCTTGTCATAGAAAGTCTGGTTGATTTACTCAATAATCTGAAAGAATAAGTTTTCACAATTTATTGATATTAAAACAATCAACACATTTTGTCGAAAAACAAGATAGAAATTACATAAAAGGGATGCAATAAATTGAAATAAGTGCAATTAGGTGAAGAGAAGATAATTTATAATAATAATCTGACAGTCCAAAACCACATAGTTTCTTTTTTCTTTAAACTTTTGCTAAGTAGAAACCAATCGGGAAACCTAGTAGGGTATTTTGTAATTACAGAACATTTACTTACTAATTTTGGCATTTAACCAATGTTCACAAATTTAAACAAAATGTACACAAACGTAACATACAAGCCACAATGAAATATCCTTGTATTGCAATGAACATACATGATCATAGTTAACTCAAATTATCTCAAGAATAAAGATTTAAATGAATCAATCACATTTGTATGAAGTAACATTAAGTGGTCAGCTACTGATAAAAAAAATTGTATGAATAATATACATTGAACTACATCAAACATTATGGTGGAATTTCATTACAAATACAGACAATTTTTTCAAAATTCAACATCTTTGGTACGTAAGTTTAGCATGTTCTTTATTTGGAACATTTTCCAAATCTTATGTATTTCAAAATAAAAATACAATTATGATGGACTACTTAGATTCAGCAAATCATACAATTTCTGCAAATTATCATGAAAATTTATTACTCCCCCATTACAAATCGTGGTTACATGGCATCACTAAGTGTACTTGTGATCTTCAAAAGGAATTATGAAAGCATGCTTTCACAGTATCATGATTACAGACAGGATTTTACAAACAACATTTTACGCTTTAAGAAAAGTCAATTTAGCCCCCTTTCGTTTTTTATCATTTTTTTATTTATGTTACTATCAGGCTGAACAATAATTGCAAGAAACAATATTTAAATTACTAGCTCATTTCATTCAATGTTTTCATTTCTGAACTTAAGCAAACTTCATAAAATATACATATACATATATATATATATATATATCAGTATATATATATATATCATATATATACATATAATATATATATATATATATATATATATATATATATATATATATATATATATATATATATATATATATATATATATATATATATATATATATATATATATATATATATATTTTATATATATATATATATATATATATATATATATATATATATATATATATATATATATATATATAGACACACACACACACACACACACAAACAATTTAAGAATGTTTTTATCATCTTAAATATTCCTCTGAAGATTTGCATCCAAACCAAAATATCCCTTTCTTTAAAATGCACTGTTGCAATAAACTACCATGGAGAATCCCAATCTATCTTACATAAAGGACTGTCTCTTAATGTAGGTTTGAAACAAGAAATGCTGAACGCAACTAAAAGTCAATGATTCACATTTCATAGATGCCACTACACGGTCTCCAAGGTATTTCTCCAGATATTTCTTCTCCTACAAGAACTCTATTTTTGTCTTTCACCTCTTGAATTTTTGATAGATTTGATGAACACATCACTTACATTTGTTACGCATCAGAAGGTATGCACCTTCTAATGCTTAGGAGGAAATTAATAATAACCTAATACGCAGTAATAAAGTCCTGAATCTTATAAGCTGAGCCCAGGCCACAAAAAAATTCTGATCAACCCAAATGAGGAGAGATTTCTAAAGCAAAGTTTGTACTTTTTAAGAAATTCTGAGATTACCTTTTTAGGATCATAACTCATTATAGCTCTTTCTAGAATCCACTGAATTCATGTATTTGGCTCAAATTATTGAAATGTGTGAGGGTATTGAAATAATGACATCAAGAAAGGAGGAATATAATAATTTAAAATCTAAGAATCTAGGTCCCTAAACATGATGTATACATGTAATGTCAATTGGTATCCTAGACTTGACAGTCTCGGATACCAACACTATAAAAAAACACACAATTACTATAGTACAGTTACCTTTCAAGTGAATCAGAGCTTACCAAAGCAACAAAGTGAATTTAATAGTCTGACCTAATGGCTTCAACTGTTTTATGACAAGTTATAAGAGATTACACAATTATCAAATTGGAATGTTTTCATGAAATTGATTTATCTATGGATAAAATCCATATTTAATATAAGTTGATATTAATGTCAACTTATATTAAATATGAAGAAAAAATGTCTTAATTATTATTCTTTTGAAAGGGAAAATTTGGAAAAAAAAAAAAAAAAATTACTTCAATTATCTAAAAAATTTCTATTAAAAAAAAATGAAAAAGTTTCAAGGTTCAAAAATATAAATATATAGAGTCTTGGCAACCCACACTGATGAACAACTTTTATAAACAAAACAGATTTGCTTCCCAATATTTAAGAGTGTAATGCACAACACTAAAAGAAAAAAATCTAAACTAAATAGAATGCTTCTGACATCTTTGCACCGTAATGATATTATTTGCTTTTCTTCAAGTATTTTATTGATACCACCTCTTTCACATAAAATATCATTAAAATCTATATTTAAACAACATACCCATTTCAGTCGATGTATCAATATTAAATATTGCCATGGCCTTTAACAGCTTAGAGCAAATGCAGACTTTCCACTCCCCTCCACTCTTTCATTAATGAAGTTTTCTTGTTCCTTTATCTAGTACTTCCTCTAACATATTGTGTGGCCACAATCCAAGTTTTGTGGCTCCTTGATATCGAAATATGGGTTGGTAACAAACCCTGTCTGTCTGTGATCTAGCACCTTAGTCACTGGACAATGAATTAGGAATATCTATTTTTGATCTTGTTTCAGAATCTTTTTAGCAACTTTATACTCGCTCAGTTTGTCTGAGTAGAAATGAATGTATGTCTCTTGCTTTGTCTTGAACAAGACAAAGGGGGAAAATTCAGTTCACCACCGCTAGATATTACAGAAGTAGAGTTTTTCCAGCATTCCAGTAAGTGCTTCCAATTGTTGTGAGTGTTTTGTTTTGTCTTTCTGTTTATTCACACTGTTGAGAAAGCAAGTTGCTTTGTTGAACTTAACGGAGTTACCAATTATCAGTTTTCCGAGTGAATATTGTATGAAATGAGTTTTACATTTGTTATTAATAAGGAAACAATTGCAATGGGTAAAAGAGAAGTCCTGAGTCAAAACGAGAGAACAATTCAGTTTATGTTGGCCAGAAAATCAAATGTTTCCCCACAAAGTGTTGGAATAATTAAAAGAAAGGTGGAATTCGATAAAACGCTTATACTAACAAAGTGGCCAAACTGTGTGGGACTGACAAAGACCAAGCCGAGGCAGGAACAAATGGTGCAAAAAATTGCTTTGTGTGACCAAAAGGCTACTGTTAAGAACATCTGTGATTTTTTAAATAAAGCAGATTGTAATTTAAGCACAAAGACAGTTCATAGGTAACTTCACAGATGTGGTTTACAATGCCACTGACAAAAAAACAAACAAACAACAACACCCAAAGTTAACACCAGCCACAATGAGAAAGTGTTTATCTTGAGCTTTGAGGCATAGAGCAAAAGCACTGATGCACTGTAAATAATTGGTCAAAAGTATGATGATTATTTGTTCTTATGCTTTATGACTTAATTATGTTCACTGGCCATCCTCAGTTCTAAGCTTTATCAAAATTTTAAAAAATTTTCAATTACTTAATTTTTCACACTTTTTACTCCATTTGTTTCCTCATTTCTGGTTTGTTTCTCATATGAGTCGATGGTGGAAATTATGTAAGCAGCAAGTATGGAGACGATCTGGAGAGCAGTTTAAGTCTGAGTGCGTTAAGGAAACAATTAAATACTGGGTCCTGGATACTTGCCTAATTTCTCAAAGGAGTGAGTACTTTCCAGAAATGATGGAATTTTCATGCAGGATGGGGCACCCCGCCATACTTCAAAATTTATCATGGGTCATCTGCAGTACCAAACCTAAATCCCATAGAAGGGATATAGAATATTATGAAGAGTAATGTCAGTAGTCCAATGATCATTAATATTCCTAAACATAAACAGCGTCTGGAACGAGTATGGCAACATGATGCGGCAATTGCTCAATTTGTGGCACACTGTCAAGAGCAAAGCAAGATGCATTGTGGCAGTTATTAAAACAAAAGATGTTGCTACCAAGTATTAGATTGCCCAAGTACTGTGAAAATCAGTGTATTAGTTAATAACTTTTGAAATATGGTAAGAGCTTTTGTAAATGTAATATCAAAACTGAAATAATGCTATAAAATATAAGAATTCATGGAAATTCCTAATTCATTGTCCACCCACTGTAAATCACTCTGACGATTTTTTCCAAATTTGATATTTCCTGATTGATGTAAACGAACTCGAGGCCCCGCTAGTTTGAACATTTTGACTTTAACTTTACATGAAGGCTCAACATTTTCAAACTTTTTTCAAAAATAGCCCAATTTTTTATTGGACTTTTTCCTCAGATAGCATAAAGGATGTTTCTCATAGCAATTATGGCCCCTCTCATTTTCATTGAAATCCCAGATTTGTTTGAAAATTCCAAACTTTCAACATTTATTGGAGTCTTCTTGTAACCACACTATTTAAGATAATAAACTTCTTAGTGAAACCTGTAGTTCATATAATGATCTTGAAATAAGGACATGTATGAGTTTTTGAAAATGTAAGTATTTTTTGTGTAATTTTAGGTGAAATATACCGTTTTTAAACAATTATTTTCTCAAAAAAGCTCCAAATTTGTTCTTTAAATTTCTTCCTTGCATTATACAATAAAACATTATTCCTCGTATGTAGTAGAGGGTAGTAAAAAATTGGTGCTAGTTCCATTTTCGGCACACTGTATTTTCAAAAAATTGCAAAAAATTAATATTACAAAATTACACATTGATGATGCAATTATTTTTCTTATTATATCTTTAAAAATCATCACATACAACTTTGTCCTAAAAAACCACAAAAGTTTTTATAAAATTTCCAATTGAAGTTAACACAATTTAAACAGACATTTTTTTAAAAATGGCTTCAAATTTTTTCTTTAAATTTTTTACAAGGATAAAGCTAAGGACACTGTGTGCAGGTCTCTCTTTCAATGCACAACTTTTCAAAAACTGCATAACCAGAAAGCACTTAAATGTTTTCGGTGTCAGCAAAAATGAGTATGGCCAAGCAACTTCATGATGTAATGGTAAAGTGCATGGCATGTTAACTCAAAGGGCAAAAGTTTAAATCTCAGTATGGAGAAAAATTTATGCTGTTCGGAAACATTTTTGCATGTTCATATAGTAGTATAATATTCCATTACAAATAATGTGGGAATGTATGTGCTGTTTTAGACTAAAAATGGTTTTCTGTAGTTTTGTATCTGTATTTTAGCTTTACATTTGTGAATGTTTCAAGGAACACTGCTGAATTTAAAGTTGGATTGCCCAAAAGTCTACCACTCTTGCACCCAAATTACTAGGATAATTTGTACAATAGTGTCAATTTAAAAGGTCCTAATACTTTCTAAAATTCACATTTTAAAAAGGTCCTCCTTACTAAATTAAGAATCGCAGAGAAATAAGTAATGCTTTGATATAATTTGCAAGGTAATATTACTGATCCTCGATTAATGGGAAGCAATTGAAATTGGGGGAAAATTAAATTGTGCTCCCTTCAAAAAAAGAAGTTTTTTGCATTGCAATAAGATTCCGATAAGGCAAAGACATGTTTTATGGAAAAGTTAATCCGTTCCACAAAAGAACAGCAGTTATGGCGGTTAATTTATATGTAAACTTTATATTTCTACTTACAATCGGAAGAATGTAAATTATGTAAGTTAATGAAGTCTGAATTAGTTGGAAACACATCAAGTTACTATAAAATAAGTCTAAATTGGGAGAATATAATTTTAGAAAGTGCACTTACTGCAAAAGGGGTACAAGAATTCCTGAATCCAGCACATGATCTCGACATTCTGGAGAATCACCAGCAATATTTCCCAAAGCCCAGACTGCCTGCTCTTGGACATCTTCATATTCAGATCCTAAAAGTCTAATGAATATGGGCACTGCACCAGCTTCAATTACCATGCGAGTTTGTAAAGATGTCCCAGATGCAATATTTGTCAGAGCCCACGCAGCCTCAAACTAGAGATAAGAAAATACTTTCAGCAATTATTCGCTGGCTAACAAGAAAAGGTCAATACTATATTAACACAATATAACCACCTGTAATGTACAATTGGTATTATTTTGAAGAAATTCCACAAATCTGGGAACAATACCAGTTTGAATAACTTCATCAATAGGAGGATTTGGTTCTCGTGACAAGAGTTTGCGAAATTTTTGGGTAGCAGCTAACTGATCTTGAACATTAGTACTATACAATGCCTGCACCATCCCTGGTGTAATGCCTGGTGCATTAACATGTGACATAATATCTTCCTGCAACCAAAAACAAACCTGGATTAAGTTTTGCTGCAATTTACTAAGAAGTAAAAACAAGGTGTAAGGTCAAAGGTTTCAGAACGACAATCAGTAAATGGGAGCATGTAGTAATTTGTAGTAAAAATTCCAAATTTGGTTTAATATTATGTAGAAAAACACAACTTGTTATGGCCATTTATTAATTGTAACTTATTTTCCCGGACCTTCAGGTCTGAAGATAATCCACAGAAAGATGAGAATATATGGCACCAATGAACTATGATTATATGAACTTTGCTCTTAAATAGCAGTAATCAATAAGTGATGGTCATTTATAACATGATGTATTCTGTATTTTATTCAGAAGGATAAAAAAAATTAAAGATATGGCAGATGTTGAACAGTGACATCAAGACATTCCATTTGTTTCTGTTTTACTAGATAGTCTCTAAGAAATTATTAATTTCAACTTTTGAACCCACTTATAAAACACTGTAACTGACAATCATCAATGTGGAAGCCAATTAAGAATCCAAATCAAAGGTAAAAACAAATAAATTACCTTCTCCTTTAATTATTGCAATAGGCTAAATTAAATGAAAATGGCATTTTAACCAGAAAGGAGAAATGAAAAGTCTTGAGCAGGTTAACATGTAAGACCCAAAGTGTACCAAGTCCTATTTCATCCAAAGTTAATACAATATTTTATTTATCTCATGAATTTCTCAACATTATGTAGTCCTGGAATACAATCCTCAGTTCATTAAAAGAATTATGGTTCAGTTTAGTTTGGTTTATAGTAATATGTAAAACATGAGTAGTTTACTAAAGCTGTAACCCTTTTGGAAGGTTTAGTCACTATAATTCCTTCATGAGTAAGGAGTTGCTTCCACAGCCCAAAATACACACATAAATTCACATTTCAAATGTGTAAAATAAGTCGCACATCATTCATTTAATCAATTCATTGATCACAAATTGAGATACAATAAGAGTTTTTAAAAGTAATAATTTATTAATCTCTGTTGGGGGACAGAATATTATATTAAATGCATTTCTCATTTGCTACAAAAAATTGTGTAACTAAAAATTTGGCAGTGATAAATTATTAGTATGAAGAAAATAGATTTCTGGATTCTAGTTTAACCGTTACTATCAAATTGTGAGAGAGCTGTTGTTGCGACTTTTTACTACTGTGCAAACCTGAAATTTCCTGAAACAAAAGCTATTTTGAGATATGCCAAACGACATGATTCTTATCAGAGACCATGTAAGACGATATTACAAGAATTTAGAACACTTTGACATTTTAATTTGAAATAAAAAGTATTAAAACAAAACCCATATATTTTTCTTATTGTTTAGAAAAATCTAGAATGAATAGGTTACCTACCTGCATACTGCCTTCATCATCAGGCATAATAGGCATAAGCACATTCCGACGTTTAAATAATTGTTGTTCACGTTTTTGTTTCCTCAACTGCACACCTTCTTCTTCTCTGCGCCTCCGAAGCTCTTGTGAATCCAGGCCAACATTTTTATATCGATACTTGTGAGTAGGCCCTGACATCTATAAACATTTAATATTATTTGAAATGAATATTTTCACACATAACATAACACAGCTTTAGGTACAAAAACATATGAGGTAAGTATGTAAAAATTTATACATTTTCAATCACAAAAATTATTGGTGACTCATAAGGTCAACATATTATCTATTGATTTTTTTACATGCTGTCAAATTTTGAAGTACACAAAATGACTGCATATACCTCGGCCGTAGACAGAGAAAATAATTAGCGTTGGGTTTAATCGTGCTTTTATTTAATCACAATACCGTACGGAAGGGTCACATGAGAGAAACGATATTGTCAGAACATTATACTTGACGTCCACACACGATTATAATTTAGACACATTGAATAGCTATCAAAATAATAGTCCATACATCAAAATAATATATATGAAATGAATTCCATCAATATAAAAACCTGCGAGACAACCATTAACTTCCTTCCCAAAAGGCTGATTCACGATCTTTTTAAAGAGAAATTTTCATGGAAACTTCTTCCTTCGGAGCATTCAACTTCAAGGCCTTTCGCTTTTAGAGGATGATGGGAAACGTATCTGGTATCGAGATTTATTCAAAAAATGGCTGCGTCCATGAATTCCGAGTGCGTCGACTTTCTGGAATTTCAGGTACAATTTCACCCTTTGCACAGTGAATGCGTGATGTTTTTGAGATATGTTTACATTTAGCTGGGTTTGTATACCGGTACTTTTCTCATAAACGTAAACAAGTGAAATGTACTTAACCTATAAATGTGGCGGCACTGGGAAAGAAAAATTAAATGAATTTATAAATTAAATTAGAATTTGATTACAAAGTAGTATTCATTTAACGATGCTCAGAAAATATACTAGTGATCAAAAATATACTAGTGCATTGTATAAAAAATGTGAATTCGATGAATTTTATGTTATTTTTTTCTCTTATGTTTCGTGATTCCAGGATGCTTTGAAAAAGATGAGAATTGTCGATGATAAAATTGTGTATGCCCTCAATACTACCATTCCAACAGATTCATTTAAAGGTCAGGTCAATCCTTCTGCATCATGCAAGGAACTATATGAACAGGTGAAGGCAGTACTGTGGCTTAATATATGCAATAAATAAAAGTGAATTAAAGTAGACAACAAACGTATTAATTTCTTTCACTTTTTTCTAGTTAAAAGGTAGCTATGAGAAAAGGGAAGCTTCCATTAAAACATGCATTACTCAGGTAGCAAATAAAGTACGAGAACTGAAAACCCAAAGGGAAAGGAAACCTGATGATATTGGACTTTTGAAACATTTACGAAAAGAACAGACCAAGGTAAAATAAGATTAATTTTTTCCTTTAATTTTATTGTATGATTGGAATTATGTGTAAACATATGTTTTCTAAATTAACTTTCTAGAAAATTTAAGTCGTGTGAGTTTTTCTATGAAACTTAAAGTGCTGTAATAGTGACTTTGAGTGTAAGGTCGTAAAATATGATTGCATTTACAAGTAAAAAATTTAAGCACATAATGCTGTTTCTACAAGAATTTCAAAACAGAATACTGCAATAATGATGTAAACCACAGTTAATATTTATTGAGTATATGCAATTTCAATCGTTTATGACGAATCAAATATGTTTATGGAAGGAGTACTATTGCACACCTCTTCTCAAGTACAAAAAGTGAAGTGACATGTATTGTTCTGAAACAAAACAAGGGCCCATCTCAACCAGATATTTATCAGTTATGAATACGAGAAATTATTTAACTACAATGTTTACACTTCAGGCAACAAGATTTTAATGGTAACTCTTACCCCCCCCCCCAAAAAAACACACACACACACAAAGAGATTGAACATTACAGTGGGACAAAGTCAATGTTTTGAGGTAATATCTAAATCTATGAAGTCAAGATAGTGTAGTGTGATTAGTGACTGGTCAAATGTGAATGTCTTCTAAACAGAGGTTGTAAACACCAACAGGCAAGATGCAGGGTGAAAATTCACGTTTGAATAAATATTATTTACTGTCAATAGCTATTTATTATGTATCTATAATCACTAGCTAAATGAAAACAAAAAAATTTAAATTAAATATATGCCTGTGTTCTGATACTTACCATAGGGATAATTGATAATTATAATTGAAGGGAATTAAACAGGAATATTTAAATTAAAAATCATAATCTAACATTGTTTTATATCTTTTATTTAGTAAGTTCAGGATAACTATGGATTGAAACCTTAACAATCTATTAAGCAATCTTGCACTTTCTGTGCACCCTCTCTATCCGCTGCACTATATTATAATCCACTCCTCAGTCATCCACTGCGCAACGATGCCATCGCTGATTGCTCTGTTTTCATTAGCAAATTTTTGGAGGTAACATTTTGGGATCTTACACTTTCCCTCCACTCAAATTTGTTCATAAAAAATGTGGGATTCTCTAAAGTTTGTGTGCAAAGCACACGTTCATCCCTTTTTCAGGAATGTATGTGTGTGTAGGACCTATGAACTGTATTCTAGCATTACTCGAATTCCTGGAACAATTTTAACCAAAATTTGGTTCATACTACAATCTGAAATGATACTAAGGCAAGGGGTAGAGGTAGAATGCTCAAGGGGTGAGTCAGGGAAGGAAACTTCACAAAAATTAAAATGAGACAACCAACTATATATCTAATGTGATTTGAGCAGACTTGGTGATGAATAAAAGGTGAAAATTACTCATGAACCGCCATATAATTAGCTAATCTTCATAAATTTGGAACGTCTACTTCCCAGTAAGGAGCAAATTAAGGTTGAATGTAAGAAGAATGTTAGAAGAGCTGCTTATAAACAGATGAAATTGTGATAGTTCAAAGAAAATTCCATTCCAAAATAGCATTGTTTCCTCTATACACAATTGCTAAAAGTCACCAGCATACTTACCTAGGTAGATGTCTGAAGTGTATTCCAAAATATACAGCAATTTGGAAGAGTTCATGCGATGACACTATTCCACTTTAATTGAAAGAAATGGTCACTACAATTAGGCTGAAAGTAACTAAGGTTTTGTTCTTGTTCTTTACACTGAACTTTTTTTTTCAGTTGCGGTTACTCCAAGCAGAGCTCAGTGTTGAAGAAGTTGTTAAAGAACGCAGCACCAAGATTTATTACGAACGGTGTCGACCATTCTATAAGCCTCCAGATCTTGAACTGTAGAATTGTTAAAATTTGTATTTTCATATATAGAAAAGAAATTAGCAAAAATGAATTCTCAGAACGCAGGTCATTTTTCAAATGTCTGGGAAAAGTTAGCAGTGCTATTTAAAAGCATACCTCATTTAATACCTTTAGAAAGTAAATGGTTATAGTATTGATTTTTGAAAAATGTTGTGTTATTTGAATGTGTACATTTTGAAAGAATGTATCGAACAGTGGTACATGTTTAGCTATCAGTGCAAGAAGTTTCCTTCTTGATATCAGTTCAAACTTCAGGAGTTCTACAAATTCTTGAAAACTGGAAAAAGTTTTGAAAATTTTTCAGAAAATAACTGAAATAGAATTAGACTAGGTAGATAACATTTTTCATATTTTTCTACATTTTTTATGCTAACAGTTGCCAAAATATACAATGTTTTTCTGTTAAAAGTTTATTTTATACAACAGTCCTTTGCTATACAGTTCTTATATTTTGTAGATAGCATCAAGTATTTCAACTCCAAAGACACACAAAACATACAATTGCTTATCCACTTTATATTCTTCACTAATAATTCTATGACTTTCAACAAAGAAACCTAAGGGAGCAGTTTATTTCATGACCGTGAATATACGTTATACATATAAGAACTTTAATAAAATAAAGCAGTTTTTCTTTCACAGTATATGACCAATACTCTCATTGCAGAATTTCTAGTTGTAAATAATTTCACACTTTCTCAATTAGGCACACTAATTAAAACATTTTAAACTAAACTCCAACTCTTTATCAGTTGGGTAAAAGATGATGTCGGCAGATACAGGTACTAATTGAATAAAACAACAATTTGTTTACTTCGAAGAAGTTTCATTAATCTGCTTGTGCCAGTCGAGGTTCATTTTTTGAACACTCTCTCCACGCTTTGCAGCCTGTTTTCCACTGTAAACGAAGCCAATGCAACCAACTATAGTGGCCAAGATCATATAATTGGCTATCTTGATACGGACCTTATTACGAGCCTTTTCCATTGTTTCTTGACTGCAATGATAACAAAATGTGAACATTATTTTATAAAGAAAACTATATTATACAAGAAACCATTAAAAACAATACGTACGGCACAGTGGGAGGCACTTCATCTATACTTTTATACTTTCCTGCCCATACTAGAAATCGTCTTTCCATGTCGTCTGGTTTGTGATTTTTGCCATCTACAACACCAAAGAAAATTACAAGATCACTGCACATTCAAATTCTGTCAAAGTGATTCTACTCTTTATACACAAGTGACTTACTGTCACCAGGTTGCTAAACAACTTTTCAATAGTTCTAACCTAAATGTATAATTATCAATCACCTTGAAGAATTCTCATGGGATCATCAACCTTCTTTTCATTAGAAGAAACTGCACTTTTATTGCACATAACCCTTGTTGTTGAAATAGTCCTTAATGATTGCAGAGGTAAGAATCGTCTGGCGATGTGCCTTAATAATGACATCTTGCTTGGCAACACCAAGTATATCGGCTACTGTAATAATAATATACAAAATTCACGCACAGAATTTTTGTGAAAACCAACTCTCAATATCCCAAGAACTGATTTCAAAATTGTATGACCACGCACTAATTTAATAAATGTGAAGGTACAGAAAACGTAGGAATAGTGTAAACTCGCCACTCGGCCTACAACTCAACAAAACTTTCTGTTGAAGTTTGTACGTCGCTTAAATAGCAATCCCGTACACTCCCACCTCTTTCCTCTGCCTCCCCCCACACACAAACAACACACTGACAATTCAACTCAGCTGTAGCGAGTGGTTCCTCCCCTTCGTTCCCGCGAATCGCGAGAAACGCTGCAGCATCATGACAGCGAGCCAAGGATGACGTGCAACAAGCCACGCAAGAGACTGCAGGAACGGATGCGGCGAACGAACCCCTCGTGAATTGACAACTTTTGATTACATCACTTTCATTCTTTCTGAGTTCATAAAATGAATACTCAATTTCCTAAAGGGTTCTTGTTGTTAAAGCTTAAGATAAAACAGTTTGTTAATTGTTTCACTACGTTCTCTGCCCTTAATTTATTTTGTATTAATACTAATTGGTTCTAGAAAATGTCCTAATCAGGACTAGTATGATTTTGGGTCCATGTGACCCCAATCAATCACGGGGTCTGGAAGTGTTTCGAGGAAGTAAGTGCGTGAGTTCATGTAATTCATCTCACTTCAAGACCGTTTAAAATGACCTCGTTTATAGTGAAAGGCCAGGGGAAACGTGCTGTTGGTCACGTATTCGGTACTCATTTACTGCAACGGACAGTTAGTTGGTCTGTGATGAATATCACGTAGTTTCATACAGACCTTTCAGAAACCACTTTTTCGTTCTGTACAAGTTACATGATCTTACAAGTGCTTTAGATACCAACATTGTCACAAAAATTCTGCATTGCCAAAAATGAACATTACAACTGATTCAAAGGGGCTTCAGTCACAACTGTTATGTCTCCACTAATTGAATGATGGAAAAAGTCCATAACCTTAATATTAAAGTAAACTAGTGGAGCTACAACACCACAATCTTACTCGTATTATTTGTAACAATAATACTCTAATTTTCGGAGTTAAAGGAAAATGAAATTGCGCCATTTTATAAGTGTACTTTATTCTAAGTAATAATAATAATAATAATAATAATAATAATAATAATAATTATTATTATTATTATTATTATTATTAGCTGTCATTAAGATTTTTTAAAATTGCCTTCACTTCAAGCAAACATTCTGCGAAAAATACTAATATTTTGAAAAAAATATACCTGATATTATTCAAAGGGTTGACATTTAAGAACATATTTTGTTAAAGTAAAAATCTTTATCTTCGGTAATATTGTGGTTTTAGAAAGCCAATAAATTTTGAACTTTTGCAATTTACGAAAACTCAAAGAGTTCAATGAAAATGAGCCCTGCGCCATTGTTTTAAGCGCCCTTTGCGCTATCCGAGGAAAAAATTTAACCTAAAAATTTGGTGCTATTTTTGAGAAAATTTTAAAAATGTTGGGGGGACGTTACATGAAGTAAAGTTTATGTAATGTATCACCTAAAATCAAAATACTTGTTTCAAACTCGCAGGGGCTCAAGTTCGTCCAGTTTGATCAAAGGATTTCAATTTTGGAGAAAATCGTCTGAAAGGCATGGAAGAATACCTCAAATTGTTCTATGGTTTAGGAGTTAGCCTCGCAACAGACTACACCAAGAGATGCGTTGCCAGAAATGTGCGACGAGAAATGTGGAAAGAGTCCGGCGAGGCTGCGTCCACACACTAGAAATAGGTTATTCGATGTCTTGAAATGCCTTTATGCACGACAAGCCGAGAGTGGGACAGCGGTTAGCTATGAGTTCACCTGCGAGTCCCATTTCTTGTTTTATTAAATACTCTAGAGTAACTTTAACCCGTGAAATCTTTGTTTTGTTGCCATAATCGTAAACCATCTGCTTAACTAGTTCGAATTGCCTAAAGAGAAATACATTACTTCATTGCATACAAATCATTATTTAATTTAATACACTGCAACGTATGTGACTTTTAAGAAGGAGTGCAATCCGCGCACATTTTCTTGAGCTCCATAATCCCCCCTCCGTTTTATTGTATTTATTGGTTGAATTATGAATTAATTGTGAACGATCAATTAATTCAGAATAAAATTCACAATTAATAAATTCATTCATAAATAATACGAATTAAGGAAATAATGAATTAATTAAATTATTTTAAAATACTCCTTCAAGTTCCTTTCTTCAAATTTTTATTTTCATATTGCCCATTATGAACCGGTTTCATTCAAGTAAGAATATCTTTCACGCAAGTTTTTTTCTTGTTTATTCCTGTTAAAAGAGAAAATTCAAGTAAACAATTAAAACTGGTTGTTTATCATATCTTTTACTGCTAAATATTATAACTTCACTCTATTCTACGCAGTGTTCAGTGTTTTCCTGCTGTAGCAATGGCCTAAATGTCATAAAAAATGAAGGAGTAGAAATGTGTCCGACAAAACTCGTTCGCTGACCGACTCGAGCGAGGAACTCTTTCGCCTCCGCAGAGGCGAACGATAAAACTCTTTCTAGTGTGTAAGGGTCGGTAAGTGCCCCTTGTTTCGATTTTCCACATTTCACGTCGCACATTTCTCGCAACGCATTCCTCGATGTATAGAACGATTTTCCTAAGGATGAGCCAAAGTGACAGTTCGCGAAAACAAATGAACATCACATGTAATTCAGAGAAGTATCCCTCCGCCGCAGTCACGCCCTTTCGTAAAGTGTTAATGGCTCCTGTGAAAACATCCCTATCCAAAAGTCTAAGAGTTTTGCTGAGGTATATGCACGTACGTGATTCCGGAAAATATTTAAATTTAATTACGTAAGTGGAAAATCTCTTAACATGCTCTTACAATCAGTAAAAAAACTGTAACGAATGTAAATAGAAAGAAAAATGACGCTGGAAACACGTGCACCGGTACGCATCTCGCATTCAAGTCTCGGATTTAAAATAAACATAATATTTATCACACAAAAAGTTAATTCAATGTAATATATAAAGAAAAAATATTTTTTACAGAAGAGCACATTACACTGCTCTTCCTAATTTCAATTATTTCTCGCGGCGCACTATATTTTTGGCGGACAATACCACAAAAGGAAGTGTCGAAGCCATGTACAAGTTAGCCAACTGTAAACGAACGAATGCTGGAAGGGAGTCTAATGGGCTCAAGGGCACAACGACCACAGAACCTTCAGTTACGTTGCCAACACTAGCTGTCACTTTGGCTCATCCTTACGAAAATCGCTCTATAGTCTGCTGCGGGCCTTAGCGTTGACCACAGGTGGTCCATCAATTTTTCGATGTCAATGACAAATCGTAGAGTCTGGCCATAGCGAGTTGGATGCAGTGGCGGCTGGTGACCCAAGAGACTAGAGGTTGCACCTCCATCGAATGACGGAAATGTTATTTCCAAAATTCAAAATATGAATATATAATAAAAATGTACGCAATTCATATCAATTTAAACTAAATAAATGTCTATATTGAAAAACTACTTACATAATTTTATGCGTGCCCGCGTAAGGCATATACACCATCCGTGCACGTGGCCCTGGCTTCGGCTTCCACTGGGCACTTAAATTCGACCACAGCACATTGCAACAAGCACTATTTCGACGTGTTTCATACAAATAAAATTATTTTATTTCGAAACTTCACAACCCTGGTATATTTGCCTTAAAGAAAGATCTTCGACACACATTCGTGTTCACAAGAACGTTCGCAAACCGCTGGCCAGCTGCAGCCCCACTGGCTTCCACGAGAGACTAGGACTGCCATCCAGAACGGTCACCTTTACACAAAGAAATCATACGTACGTTTTAAATCAACAAACCTAATATCAAATGAAAACAAATTCTCCAAATGTCATAAACAATGCATTGAATATCGTCAATAATTGACTGAACTTGTGTATTTTCAATAATAATTACAATTTTTTTACAATGAAAAGGACGGAAAAAGTACAGCGTAAATAAATGAAACATTTTATTAATTCAAAAAAAAACAGTAATTATGCTTATATCCCTTTTAATTATTTAATTAAACAAGTATTTTTCCATTGAATTAATATTTTTGTCTGTACCTATATCATTTTCTAAAAATGTATTGGAACTTTCGGAGAAAGAAATATCCTTCATATTGAATTTTATGGGAAGTGCTGCAGTTAGAGTATCAACATTCAATCTCGATTTCTCCTTTGCCCGAAAATATGAAACTCTGAAACTAAAACAGCTGAAAGTGCTGAAAACTGCGAGAATTCCGCCGATCTGGCAATATTAATCGCATCTTTACGAACTGTATCGTCACATGGCGTGTAACAGTTCGGCGCAGCATCTCTGAATACAGAGATTAAAAGAGTAGTTTTAAAATATCGAAAAAGACGGGTAGGAGGACACTTTTCGAAGAAGGATAGACCCAGCACAAGGACTGTCCTCCCTAAAGGAGGACGATTGGTCACCTTATTGACATTTATTTAAAAGAATTATATTGTGTAGTATCATATACACTACAAAAATAATATAAAATACAATAACAAATGTTTATTATTTAACAAAAATCTCTCCACAATGATCGGGTGGATTCGCCCCTGATGTAAACGTAGCATCTAACAACACTAACGCCCGTCACAGACGCCGCAGTCGCGTTCGGATGGAGTGTGGTTTTCGAAAACCAGACAGTGCAGCAGAGTAGTATACCTGACTTGATCGTCGCAAAAGGCCACGCCGTGATTGTGATCGATGCATCTATGGCGTTATCATATAGGGGCAAGCCAGGAGCGTTGCGCGATAATTTTTACTGAGTAAGCAGATTTACGTATTAATTAACACTCTCCATCCGCCTTTTTTATAGAAAGATTTGGTATACGTACTTTAGTCTTAACTTCTAGTTTCCCCTTTTAACTTAAATTACTTAAGTACGTTGGGGATTGTAAAAAAGAGCCTACGCGATTGTCATCTGGTAAAGCCATATTTCCTACAGTAACCTACAGTAACACATCAAATCAATAGCTGATGAATAATAACACTTTATTATTCATCAGCTATTAATTTGAACTAAACGCGATGAACTAAGATCAATTTCTCATGTCAGACATAAAGAATTGAAATCTTAAATTCTTGAGCTGGCTTGTTTCACTATAATATATAAGGTCGTCCCACGATAAAACAGAATAAGCACAAAACTTCAGTGTGTTCGTCAGTGCTGCAAGAACTCAACTGAGCTCATATTCTCTGACTATGCATGGAGACGTCGCACACACAGGAGTGCGGGGGTGGCGAGCTTTCAGTCTGCACATCTGGGCACCATATACCAGCGCGGCCCGGGTGGAGGGCTTTGTTGTGGCGAAGGGCGCATGGCGACCTCGCTTCACCACACACTTAGGGCCAGGATAGTGGTCGGCATTCATGTAGCACAAACATTTTATTTCACTGTATGCAAACACAGTCCCCCATGATTAGTGTCGAGTAGTAGTCCACGCAGGATTCCAATGCCCGCAAAACAATTTAAAAATGATAGAACCAAATGGGTGGGCAACAGGTTTATTATAATTACCAATTGATTTATTTTGCTCTTTTTTGTCTGTGTCACTCTCAGGAGTCGTTGAGACATTTTAAATTTTATTATTAATAATAGAGTATTTATTTTGGTCTGTAAAGAAAATACTAAAATCAATTTTCCACACCATCTACAAGACTCAATTTTCAAATGTGTGAATTAAACGAATTGCGTGTGAACAATACCGATTGTCAGAAATCGTACCGCAAGTGGAGCACTGTTTCCTCTCTCCTTTCAGAGCCTGTGAGGTTGGTTCTTCCAACAAGCTGGGCATATTGGGTGTGTGCGTGATATATATATATATATATATATATATATATATATATATATATATATATATATATGGTCTTTCTAGGGTTTTTATCTAGCCTACAGCCGGTTACCCTTTATGTCCCGATGGGACGCATATTCGACCATACACTAGACACCAACACACTTGCGGACTCCTCTGATCTGGGGTCAGCAGAACGCGAGGCCCTCTGCGACAACACACATACAAAGACAAGGGACAAACAACCATGCCCAAGGCGGGACTCGAACCCGCGACCCTTCGGACCGAAGCTCTGAGTAGGTACTCGCTCTTAACCACCTCGGCCATAATATATGTATATGTGTGTGTGTGTGTGTGTGTGTGTGTGTGTGTGTGTGTGTGTGTGTGTATATATATATATATATATATATATATATATATATATATATAGAGAGAGAGAGAGAGAGAGAGAGAGGGAGAGAGAGAGACGAATCATGCAATTGTTCATTCGAAAATTATCAATAAATACATTATAAAGTGATTTTTTTAAATGAAAAGCAGTTTTTGCTTGGACATCTACGAATTAAGCTGCTAGGCAAACACCACCGAGCCGTGGAACACCTTCTTGTGGTAGTGGGGGCCTTTGACGAGTGGTACGAGAGCACCAGGGCTATCCTAAAAACGTTTACCTCTAGCGACAAGCTGAAGAAATTACGAGGACGTACTGTTGCCGAGGCTATTTCAGGTAGTTCATACGATCACGTCGGCAGAGAGGGCCTGGTATACGAATACCGGGCCCTCCCCCGCGCCCGCACTAGCCCTGGCACGCGGCGACTCTTCTCCGGCGCCGGGAACAAGTGCCCGCCCCTACATAACTGTGACCAACCCGAGATGCAGTGTCTGTGATGGAACAACAGTGCGTGTGTCCCTCCGAGTGATGAGTAGTACTGATGAACAACAAAAATTGAAATCAGTGCGTGGAAAACCAGCTGTGTACGTAGGATCGTTTCGAAACTAAATAAACCCCATCGTTCTGGCCTCACTCGAAAATCTGCGATTTTGAAAAACATTCTTTAATTTTGTGGGAGTACTTTACATGAAGTTCCTGCGACATTTTCAAAATTTTCTCAAAAATTGCTCCAATTGTTTCTTTAAATTTCTTGTGAGAAGAGTGAAACACTTATAAAGATGGCATAGGTTCATTTTCAATGTTAACTCTGAATTTTCGAAAAATGCAAAGTTTTAAATTTTTTCGGCGTCTTCCTACAACCACAAAATTGAATGTAGAGATTTTTACTTCAAATGAATTTTTTTCTCCATAATTAGTTATTTCATTGTCATGTACATTTTTTGAAAATTTTAGTCGTTTTCGCAATATTGCTTGCAATATTAAAAAATAACAAAACCATCTCAAAAACGGCTCCAAATTTTGCCTTTAAACTTTTGGTAGGGATAGAGCCAAATGTACTCTATGAGAGGGCATAAACGTCATTCTGCTCTACTTCTTTGGTTTTTCAAAAAATACACAAATGTAATTTTTTGAAATATCTCTCACGTCTTTAATATCCATATTTCCAGCAATTCGTATGCATTACTGCATTTGTGAGTGAAAATGCTTCAAATGACTTCCGAATAAAAGTTTTTAAAAACTTGAAAGATTTCTGTGAAAAACAGCTTCAAATTTCGCTTTCATAGTAGCACTTAAATGCCATTTTCTTACAAACGGGTATAAAGTTTTCAACGAAAATTTCCTTATAGAGTGAGGTTTTATTCTTCTATAATACTCTTAAAGTAGTATTTCGGTTCTACTATTTAAAAAAATCGAAAAACTGAAAGAAAAAAATGTGTACTTTGGATGCATATAGCTGGCAGCTGACAAGAGTATGTGGCAAGTCTGAAAAGCTAGCCCAGACCAAAGAAATTAGAAAACTAACTAGTACGAGAAAGTCTGTACCTTCTGTAGCACCGCTAGTGTATATGAACGCATATACGGAGTAATAAACGTAGTAGAGAGAAAGTTATGTAATGCTGCGGAAATCGATTTCGAGATTTCAACGGAAATACACGTTTTGGGGTCCCCTGATACCGAAAAAGTGATTTTTTAAAACGTCCGTCCGTCTGTCTGGTGTATGTAAACAACATTAGCGCCTAAATTATGCGTAGTATTTTTTCCAAACTGAATAAACCCCTGTCGCTCTGGCCTCACTCGAAGCTCTGCAATTTTGCAAAACATTTATTAATTTGTGGGGGTACTTTACATGAAGTCCCTGAGATATTTTCAAAATTTTCTTAAAAATGGCTCCAAATTTTTTTCTTTAAACTTATTGTAAGAATAGAGTGAAATACTTATAAAGGTGGAATAGGTTCGATTTTCAATGTTAACTCTGAAATTTCGAAAAATTTCGGCGTATTCCTTCAATTACAGTATTGAATAGATATATTTTTTTCTTTACATACAATTTGCTCTCCTTAATTAGTTCTTTCATTACGGTCAAGTACATTGTTTGAAAATTTTAGTAGTCTTCGACGTTTGGATCTCACAAACACTTCTATCTTCATTTCACAATACAGCACTTTTTACACACTCGAAAGTTTTTTTTAATTTTTTTTTTTTTTTTTTTTTTTTTTTTTTTTTTTTTTTTTTTTTTTTTTTTTTGCCCGAGGTAATTTCCAATTAAAAACGTACAAATGTATGTTCTCTTCATCGTGTCCCTCTTATTTACTGCTTCTACCAGAAACTTTTTCGGTCTCCCAATTCAGTCATAACTCAAATGGAACGTCCATTTAAATGAATTGAACACAACATTAAGCTCATTGTGCTACGCGTTCAGAATTCTTTCAAATTCAGTCAGCCTTCACACTATTCGTTGTGTATAGCATTTCGCGAATGTTCATTCTCGCCAGAGATATGCCATAATATTCTGAGAAAATAGATCTTTTAGCTCCCAGATTTTTAGATTACAAAAAAGAATTGTACGAATAATAAGCAAATCCCACCCACGTAATTCTTATAGGTTTCTCTTTATTAATCTAGGATATATTTTCAGCAAACGTCGATGTCTATTACACTCGGCAAAGTAATCATGTTCATGAGGTGATAGTATCAACAGCTCACTACAAAAAATTCACATACATGTACATTAGTTTACAACACTTTGCCAAATGACATTAAACAATTAAATTCGATACAAAAGTTTAAATCCCAAGTAAAATTGTTTGTTTTCATAAAATTAGAGACTATCGAGTACCAAGAACGAAAGTAATATTAATTTTAACGATATTTAAAGTATTATTTACCATTTGAACTGTATAATTTGAAACAACATGTAACAAGTATTGTATCTCAGCTTCTGGGTCAATGACCCCATCTCGATCAGGTTTTTCGTACAGCTTCCCTGTTCCTTGCAGCAAATGCTGAGATGGCCCCTTGTTTTGCTTCTGGACATAAATGTAACTTCACCGTCTGCGCATGTCTTCTAGAATCCAGTAGGAAATATAGTTATTCAAATTATCGTTCTCCATGTTGTTGTGGCGGAAGTAATATTCCTTCACGAAGGACACGGTGAGGGATAAGAGGATAATCTACAGCAAATTTACTCTTGAAAATAGATCTGATTACATCGGAGCGGATATTTTGTTAACAATTCTTGCTAAGAACGCTCATTTCTTTCTGTATTCAGAATTCAATTAGTACCAGAGGCGGTTCGTGCTTAGGTTGCACAACCCCCAGAAAATGAAAAAGAACTCATAATATCTTATGAATATCTTATATATATATATATATATATATATATATATATATATATATATATATATATATATATGAATATATTATATGAATATAATATATATTTTCCTTTTAATTACATTCAATTTTCAAGATACTGCAGCAATATCGATGAAATCATTCTGAAACCTAAGAGCGTCCCATTAGCCGACTCTCCGGTGTCTGGTGCCTTGCCAGGAATTGTACCACGCTCTTGGCCAGCGATTTGTACACATTATTGCATTTGTGAATGGAAGTGCTAGAAATGACTTCTAATGAAATTTTTCAAAAATCTTCCGTGAAAAAGAGCTTCAAATTTCGCATTTAAAGTAACGGTTAAACGCCATTTTCTTAAAAACGGTTTCAAAATTTGTCAATAAAAATTGCCATATAGGGCGAGGTTTTACTGTTTGTTAATATTCTTAAAGTAATATTTCGGTTCTACTATTGGGAAACCGAAAAAATGAGAAAATGTAATAATAATAATAATAATAATAATAATAATAATAATAATAATAATAATAATAATAATAATAATACACTTCGGGCGGCGATAGACGGTAGCTAGCAATAGTAAGTGGCAAGTTCGAGTAGCTAGTCCAGACCAAAGAAAATACAAAACTAATTCAAGTCAGTGCAATTATGTAGCACCACTAGTTCTGCATCGTGGTGGAAACCATGAATCACGAATCGAGTCACTGTATGACTTTGTTCCTGATTTGCGTTTTCCCCACCGTGGTTTTCCCAGTTCCTGTTTATCATTGCGCTCGTAGAGTAGAAATCGTTATGTATTTACTGTTATTTTTCTCTTCAGCCTTGGAGTAGCTTGCTGACTGCATCTGTATGCGATATACAGCAGTGGTTTAGCATTTAGCATTCTGAGAGACTGAGATCTTCAACATAGTGGTCTCCTTTGCGAGCCCGCTAGTTTGGAAGGCTGTTTTCCAATGCCGAGTGCGGCTTTTAGAAATCGTGCTTTGATTTTTTCGCTTCTTTTTACGTCACTGACTTTTAGTTTGTCCCAAATCATACTTATTCCATATGTGACGATAGGTGAAATTATTGTTTCAAATAGGGTTTTTGCAGTAGTTAGCAACAGATATGTTTAATAGAATAAGTGATTCATTACATCAAATTTATGAACAAGATGCGCAGCCAAAATGTAAACAAACCAAAAGGAAGCAAATATAATTGTAAGTAACAAAGGTGACAAGAAACACAAACTTTGGCAACCGCGTAATACAGCCAAAAACTTACTATAATACTGCAGGATATACTTACGCGTACATCAGCTTCCCCCAACGCTTTCTTGCCAAACCTTGTGACGTCATTCTGAATATCTTTGTATCTTGCCGAAAATTCGACAAATCACAGATAAGAATTTAGTGGTATTAAGCGTGTAAAACGAGGCCTAATATGCGCTACATAGCTTATATACAACTAATGCTGTATTTATGCCCTTTTGTCCTTACATAAAAATCGGTGCACCGGGACAGGTCTCTATTGCATGGATATATACTCCAATTAAAACAGTCCCATAAAAGTCGCAATCTGGCACGGAGAGGGGATCAGTCATCTAATCGCGAGCTTCGTTACTTTTCATTTTGGTATTTAAGTTCCCGATTGGATGACAGTCCCTTTCTTTTTAACACCTGACCTCATAAGGGCTTTCGGTTTAGACACTCACTATCGATTGTAAGAATGCGATAGCAACCTCGTTTCCATGGTAACAAACCCAAAGCGAGATTGTAGTGCTTTGCAAAGATCACCTTGGTACACACATGTATCCATGTCTCGTCACCGCATACTTTAGGCTATATCCATAATAAATAATGAAGGATGCATGAGCTTTCAGCTAGAACCCATCAACAACGTATTACAATATGTATAAAATATGTATTGATAATGGTGGATTTGATAATAAATGGGACGTATGAGTGTGCGAGAAAAAATATCATAGGGTTAATACTGATGTTCATGTAAGTAGTAAAGTTACATGCTTTTGGGCAAAGACATTCTAAATATCACTTTTGTACAATTTTGATCAAATATGTTTTCCAGTGTGCAAGATTTTCTTCTCAATTACTCTAATAGTTTTCAGCTTCTTGTCAGCATTTATTTTCCAGGTAAGAATGATGGAAATGATTATATTACCACTCTTCAAATTTGTTGACATATTCAATACATAACTTTTCAGGCTGATTCAATGGGATTACTCTACAGAAGATTCAACACACCAGTATTATTATGCATTTTTTATCTGGTGTCAACTGTTGCTTTGCAAGCTTTGATACTTACCACAAGGTGGACAACTCCACTCAAATTTTATTGGTCAAATGGTTTAATTGCAATAAATATTGCTCAAAAGTTATGTAAGTTTGAAAAATATCTCACACTTTTTACTTTAGTATTTGTTTTCCAGTAATTATGTTTTGTAAATTCTTCTCAGTGGCTGTAATACATTATTATTTCTACAAGAGAACAATGCTGAAATTTAGTGATCCACGCTTTTATCAAACATGAACAGTTAATATTGGAACTTCTAGTTTGATATGTTGGGTGTATGGAAGATTTTAGTATTAAATAAATGAACCTAGCAAAACAGGTAAAAATGAATTATCATTTCAATGAAACCAGAATTGTTACATTAACAACAGTTTAATCTTGGAATAACCAAAACAAACAATTTTCAAGAGAGCTTTTGAATTCTGTAATTTAACTTTAAGGAGGTGTACCTTCGGGAACATTGGACAATTGAACTGATACCAGTTTTTACAACTGCAATAATCAAAATACATATTTACATAGCAGTGTAATATGATGAAGACTTCAATATATTTGCCTGGTTTAGCTTTAAAAGTCCGTTCATACATCCCTTTCACAAATTCAAATCAATGAGATGTAGTCCCCACACTAATCCCTCCAAATACAAACCTTTACATGATAATTTGAATGTACATTATTCGGAAAGATCTTGAAAAATAAAAAGCTTCATTTGTCTTTCTTCAATTATCAAACATAAGCACTTTATCAAAAATTCATCCCTTTTTTGATTTAAAATGCTTGTAATAATTACACAATAAACACCTCTCTTTACAAGAAATATGTCATCCTTTCCTACTATTAAATCTTGCACCTTAATAATCTTTAAATTTTGTGTAATCTTTTCTATCTTGAATGCAGTGTTGTGTGAGCAAATTTTAACAGGAAGTGTTTATCAATTTTTTATAGATGAGATGGAAGCATTTTTCTGTGTTTAATGAAATGTGTAATGCATAATATCTTAACGTTATCAACACCTCTCACAGTTTTTAAAATATCCAGGGAGAATGAAACGGTATTTCATTTTTAAATGTATTCACCAGCCCTAGCTAAAGTCAGAAATAACATTAAAACTGGGAACTTACAATGAGAATGTACCTTTTAATAAAACTGATTTATGCATTGTAGTTGAATACTTAATGCTAGTTACCAGAGTATAACATTAATTATGTACATGTATAATATTTAAAAATTAGAAAATTTTGTACACTATATACATTCTTAGAGAAACAACTTTTGCACTACAGTAGCTATTATGAAATATACATAGGATCTCCAATTCAGTGTGTGAGACATTAGAGAAAGATTATGTGCTAACATTTGTCAATGTTCAAACATCAGTTGAAGATGAAAATTTAATTTTTCTAGTTCAAACAGAAGATTGTGTTTTGAACAATTTTCATGTCTTTTTAGATGATGATTCAAGTTGTAAGGCCCCTTATGAAGGTGTGAACCTCCAGGATAAAAAGAATCAACGTTTATTTCCATAATAGCAAAAATAAACATTAATATTTAATTTTTCTTCACAGTAAAACATTTAATGTCATTGATTATCAAAAGAAACTGATATCATGTTCTTAACCTCACAGTATAATGTTTACTTAATAACAAATCTAGGGACACTTTAGATGGCAAATAATAAAATATCTTAAAGAAAAATATCAACATAATTATCTAGTATATTAATTTACATATGAGGAACACATTTTCCTACACACTATGATTTCCATTTAAAAATATAAGTTTCTCAACAAGATCAGGACCCAGGCTTGCTCGTCTAAGATCAAAGAGTACTTGGCTTTCCATAGGAATGCGATGAGGAGGACTTGCCGAGGCTGGGACACAATTATATTTACGAGCCAGACGTGCCAAACTAGGGCATTTTGCTGAAGCTTTAGCCCACCATTGCAGTGGACAGTGGTCCAATGCAGCAATGCTCTCGGATTGGTATTGCACTAACTCCAGATCTGCTCGTTCTTCTGCAGGCATACCGTTTTTACTATTACATAGATCTCCAAGCAAAAACTCCATTCCTGAGAATACAAAATACAATAAAATATGGAAAGAATCTAATTTCGAAACAGTAACAAACACAACAAATAATATTAATGATTATCTGGAGTAATGTTAACTGCATGTTGCAAACTTATGCTTTCATTTACCTGACAAACGGCTCTTTTTATCACATGGTTCTTCTCCAACATTTGAAATCTGTTCTTCTTCCACAAATTTAATGAGCATTTCTTTGATAGGCCCAGATATAATGTTTTTGTCATCCCCATTTGCATAAGGTAATAATTTAAATCGAGGATCTAACATGGTTGCTGTTTGAAGTAGTTGATTAACTGTTGGATCACTATACCTGAATTGCCAAAATTATTACATTTTATATGTTGGTTATAAATTAAACATTTAAAAAAATGTTTGTGTGCAAAAATTCAAACCTTGTGGATAAATTTTCTGAAAGGGAAGTCTTGAAATTTTTGGCACTTTCTGAATCACTGTCTTTGGCTTTCAAGTGTGAATTGTTTAATTGACATAGAAGTGGTTTGAGCAGCGATATAAGAGGAGTCTTTTCTTCACTAAGAGTCATAATAGTTACCTGGAGAAATAAACGGGTGTTATCCAAATTTATAGAACAGTTCAATTTCTTGTTACGAGTATTCCAAACGAATGTTGATTTCTTTAATGCAAAACTAATGAAAATTTTATTACAGAGAAAAACACTCATTTACACTATAAAACATTAGTTTATGCAAATAAGAAACTTGAGGCAAAAGTCTCATCAGCCACAGCGAGTCACCACCTATTCGTAAATGTTAATCCTTCATAAACATGAATGAGAATATAGTAACAAGATAATAACAATTACGAATAGCAGGATGCTTGCTGTGGCTTATCTTGTTACTCCCTAAGCCCTGCAAATGATAATGAACTTCAGTAATAAAATAATGTTACAGGCTTAAATATTAATAACATAATGTACCTAAGAATAAAATAATCTTCAATTATTTTTTGCCTCAGTGTAAGCATATTAGT
The DNA here is from genome assembly GCA_964035755.1 of Teleogryllus oceanicus. NCBI lineage: Eukaryota > Metazoa > Arthropoda > Insecta > Orthoptera > Gryllidae > Teleogryllus > Teleogryllus oceanicus. Next base: position 11,670,732 of record CAXIVR010000011.1, on the reverse strand, counting down.
AGTACTGAATAATTATAACTAATATAATTGAGTTCACAAGACTTACTTTAAAAGGTTCTAATACCATAACTAGGTCTTCCATAATTTTCCATTCTGCTTCAGTTAACATAAATCCATCTCTTTCAATGATATCAGCAGTATTCAGAATTGAAATAATAATGTTTTTTCTTATTAGGAGTTGTTCCAACATTACATATGTTGATGTCCAAACACGAGGATAATCCATTCTCAAAGTATTCTCTTCCAACTGCAACATTGTTATTTTTTATATTAATGATAGTTACATAATATCAAATTTACACACAATAATTCATTATATTACAAATACCTGCATCATTTGTTCTTGCATTCTTAGTGTTGCATTGTAAGTATTATTATGAGATATAAGAGCAACAATGGATCTACATTTATATAAAATATTTACAACTTCTGGTTGTTCAAAACAAGCATTTGTGCATAACTGCAAACAATACAAAATACAATTTAATATTAAAAATCTTGGGATTTTGAATGTAAAGCAAATTACAGGCTTATAAAGTTGATTATCAAAAAAGGCACCAAACTATGTTTAGAAATGAAATACATTCTACAAGCCTGCTACATTTAAAGAGATCCCAGTTGGTAGACCCCAACATTGGAGGGTTCCAAATTCTGTCTAGTACGCTAAAAATTAATTTTTAAAATGGCGTTATTATTGCGTACACATTTCTCTGTGCATTTTTAATCCTAGCAAAACTAGTACTTTATTTTTGAGACATTGCTACTGGCTATTTCAATCTGTGTATGGGTGTATGTGGGTATAAATAAGCACACCGAAAATACAACTTGGTAGAAATTAGCCAGTAGCAATACCACAAAAATAAAGTACTAGATTTGTGAGGATTAAAAATAATGCACAGAGAAATGTGTACATTTCTCATGAAAATTGATGCATTATTGTAGAAAAAAAAAAAAAATTCTTAGATGTGTAATATTTTCAAACTAACACAAAAATGCATCTATATAATCATATGAAAAGTATTTCCATATTTTAATACTAGACTTTTTAAAGATTAACTCCCTTTATAAAACGTCTGATGATGTTGGTTTGTCAAGAAAACGTGACAATTGCAAATCCAAGATGAGCTGAATTTATATAATTTAGAAAATTGACATTACAAATGAATTAGGATAGCAAACAAATTGGATTCAATGAACAACATGAAACAATATTTCAGTGCTGTTACAAACAAAGTTTATAAATTAATTTTGATTCTAAAATTACAAAAAAAGAAACACAAGTAAATATTATAGGAAATCCTACATTGTACTTTTACACAACATTGTAAGTTTTAGAGATGAATATTGAT